>OX439407.1:3750000-5000000 GCA_949319885.1 Mecyna flavalis | reverse complement strand
TTTATTATTTATAATTAATATCGTAGAAAACGGTTGCATGCAGCCCACCTATAACAAGTAACTAACATAAATTACGATTTTCGGCCCCGAATTATCATTTAAGTCATGATTCATTAATAATGTTACCTAGGCTGCCCAGTAGGAGAGTGCAGAAGATAATTCCAGTCTTGATTGCCATTTTGTGAATCCAAGTAGGACTTGATTGGGAAATGGATTTCAACAATATTTATAGTGTTACAATCTGGTCTAATCATCTGAGCTCGACTTTTTATCTAACTAAGACTGATATACTCGTAATTAGGCGATATTTATGATATTGTATGTTCTGTTTAGGCATGAATGGATCACAATAATACTAGCCTAGCTCGTGGCTTCCTTCACAAGTTAGGTACTAAATGTAACTTGTGCCAGAAGTTATTATTTATGAATTTACTAGCAACTGCCCTATAGATAATAACAATATTTGAACCCAAAACATATACTTATATTTTAAACACGATTGTTTTTTTTTATTTTACAATATCATTACATGTCTTAATTTTGTATCGGTCTTCCCATATAATAATGTAGTTTGTGGTATGTGATTGTGTGTTGCTGATTAATAACTGATGACTATTTCTGTTTTCCTTTTAAAGCAAAAAACCATTGAAACGTACCTACGGCCCTGGGTTTTCATATTTTCATAATCTTAAAAAATATATGATTGAACATACCTAACTGATAATCTTTTAATAGTGCATAATATGTATATCAGACTCAAAAGAACGAGGAACGATTGTTTACGAAATAAAAAAGGAGGATAGATTAGATATCACTAATCCCTAATGCCAATCAGTGCAATTATAGATAATATTATTTTGTGTGTTGTGACGAGAATGGCGCAGGTTTCTGTGAAATCCTGAACGTTTAATGAAAAATACATTTTTTCGGCCGTTTTAAAATGTCAAGGTGATATCTCTCTACAGTTCCAGCTCTATTGTATTAGGAAGGGGAACTATTTAAGTGATATCCAAAAAAAGGTTAAACGTACACCAAAAAAAGTTTTTGAGTAACGATCTAGTTTTTAACTTAGACGAAAAAAAAAAGAAAGGACACCGCACCGCGATACTAGCAAGTGAAGCCACTTTTATTCTGTACGTGTGTGCGTTACGGGGATACCATAACACAAATTTCTCCCCATTCGTGAAAATAACGGGTGTTAATCTGTAAATGGTATATTGGTTTTGTAGCAATGTGCGTAAATTTTTTACTAATATGCCTTCTCATTACCACAATAAATTAATATAAAAAGAAAGTGAGCCGCCAACTCGATATCGGCCTATTACAGTAACTATTTAATAATCTGTGCTATTAATACTCGATTTATTCGCTTTCAGTATTTTTATTTGAGGGACCGTCCAATAATTACGTGGTTTTTTTTTGACATTTTTAGACTACCCCTGCCCACCCTCCTTCCTATATCACTTGTATTTTTAGAACCTACAATATATCTAATTTTTTTAATTTTTCATAAATACAGGTATAGGCGCGTTTGCCGAAAAAATAAATACACGTGATAATTTACTACACCCCCCTCCCCCTTGTGATATTCCGTGATTGTTTATGAAACCTCCCCCCCCCCCTCACGAGATTAATGGACGATCTCTGAATAATAAAGTAAGTACTATAATTATTAAGGATATACATAATTAATTAATTCTGCATTCGCTTGTTGGTTATCTACGTAGTATAAAATAGGTAATTCAATTTTAGATAAAAATTACAATGTGTGTATAAAGATTTATTTGCGAAGTAAATACAAATGAAAATGAAATTGAAAAGTGACCTTAACACATCAGTAAGCTCACTCTCCATCACAAAAGAAAATACTAAAATACCCATATTTTTTACTCCGTAGTTCGTTCACGAGCATGGCAATTGACACATAAACAAGCCATTTCTCCGCTTATTAACATAACTACATATATTTAAGGGGTCGACCCCTCTTGAAACGACAACGCCACAAAAGGGCATCGCAAAGTAAAATAAACATTATGTACAAGAAAAATAGGTTGATAAAAATATTTCATCTTTCCATGGTTCATTAGCTGAAGGAAACCTAAAAATAAATGAAGACAAAGATAATCAATCTTTGATTTATATGTCCAATAACATTATCTATAAGAACAAAATGAATAAAGTTTACCCAAATTTTCGGGTAAAGTCCTTATTTATTTCCTGGCAACACTGGCTGTTACTTTCGTATTAAGTTGAGGTTTTGTGTTCCAAATATTTATTTTGTTTGTACTAGAAGAAAATAATGTAATTACTACTGTCCTACCTGTGAAAAGTAATTCCTTGGCACTTTTTTTGTGAGGTCGAATTATTTTTGCACCATTTAACAACACACGACGGCATTATTTTGGTTTTTGGATCGCGACGAAAATTGCACTATGTACGAACGATGAAGACAGCGTAATGGCGGTCGCTCGGCTTAATTTAGTGTAAGTGTGTGCGTGTGGGTTCGTATTTACAAACGAACCGGCTTACTTTGGGTGCTTGTCACTTTTTATGTAAGTGACGCGGTGTCCTTTCTTTTTTTTAACGTCCTTGGTTTTTAAGTACATACTTAATTGTTTTCTTTTCTACCCATTTTCGATTGTTACTTGTTGTGTATGCCTTAATATAGAAATAAATATCCATACACAGATTTGAGTCATCTCCATTGTAATAACCAGACTTGTGATATCTAGGATAATAGTCGAAGCGGACCCTGAGATCCATACTGAATCCAATCGGGAATACGCTGAGATGATGATGACACAGATATGAGTCAGCGTCATTGCACAAACAATATTATGCATGTGACCCAGCTAAAACCTTTCGTCTGTTTCCCAATGGTTTCAATTCGGTCACTCACTTTGCCAGAAAACGCATCTTCGTTCACTACCAATCCCCTTGAGGTTGCAGGATAAGCACATTTAATAATATTACATAACGAAGACCCATTTGGGCCTTTGCTTTTAAACCTAATGAACGAACAAAACGTGCTGTAGTTCCTGCCAAGCCGGTTTAGAGTATAACTGATATTGTGAATCAACATTTATGTCATTTAGGTTCGATAAGACAGTTCCCAGTGGTTTAAAGTGCTCTTTAATTCCATATAAATAAGATTCATGAGTGCTGTTAAAGCCTGACAGAATAGGCCTTCTTGCCATTGAATAAAGTTTAATTTCCAATGGCACTAAGCTGTCAAAACCAGCCTTTTATTTTGTGATACTGTAAATGTTTGTTAACATTTCACTACAAACACTACAAAAGACTGTTGGATGGATTTTGATGCCACATTAAACAAATAGACATTTTACAAAAACATGTGATATTCAGGAAAAAGTAGAAACTTACTTAATGAAATAATTTTATTCAGTAATTTGATAAGAAAGTAAATTCATTTGCATCATCATTTTGTCTTAATTTTAATAGACCTTTTGTAAGTTTATAATAATGTATAAATATTTATATTTTAAATATAAGTTATGTTTGATTAAGTTGATGGTACCTATTCTTGTTGATTCCGATATCCAATAACAAAAGTACTACCAAAAGTAAGTAATACTTACTTTGAGATCAATAAAATATTATATAATTTACCAATAATTATTTATTTTTCACTTGTATTTTTTTTCAGATTCAAGATATTTCAGGATTTGACTAGAAAAATGTTACAAGGGAAAACGATTTTTCCTGCACAGAACTGGAAACGGGAGCAATGACCACTATTCAGTAAGTATTCTGTGGCAATTATTTTTGGAGCAATTAGTGCGGTGAGTATCAACAATTTCTTTATTTAATTACATCCCCATAATTAAGAATTTTTCACACGCTGTTATCGAACAAAATGTAAATTTAACGCATGTATGTTAACGCAAATTTCGTTAATTTTTTTAAATAGGGCTTAAAAGTTGAGTGGGTAAGTCCATTTAAAGAGTATCAAATTCAATGAAAAAGAAAACCTCACATAATTTACACAATTAACAGCAACTTTTTAAGAAACTTATATAACATTTAGACACAGATATAAATATATATATATATACAGCGTGCAATTTTAGTCGTTGTTTTCCCGCAGTAAAATGATTCTATCTTAGTAGTAAAATAGATTAATAAAGTTTTTTTTAATCTTTCAAGCCCCGGATCACCAGACACAATAGAAAATCTATTGTTACGCGGCACCCGAGTGCCGGTTCGGGATTGAGTAGTTAAGTGAAATCAAAAGTTTTACGATCTATGATAGACGAAACTCGAACCAATAGTACTAGCTGCGTCACGGACGGTCAACGGCCGGGGTCATTGCCCTTCGCGTTTATCAAAAATATGATTATTTACTATTTACTTACATTGGGTTTCCATTTTCCCATTAAAATTTAAGAAAAAAATTCAAAAAAAGTTTAAAAAAAAATTAAAAATAAATAAATTAAAAAAAATTACTTGCGTAAATACTACTGAAGGTGAAGCGTTCTGCTGCGGGAAAACAACGACTAAAAAAACACGCAGTATATATTATAATTTCTGACACTATTTGCATAGCGCCGTCCAGCCCTAAACCTTTTAATAGGGCTGGACGGCGCTTACGCTTACGTAAGGTTGTTGTACTATTAGCATTATACTTATACTTTTTTCTATGTAAATGCATAGGTACATACTATACATATTATACCAAACGAAAGTTTTTGTGCATACATAGGTACATTTATACAAACTTAAAGCCATTTTTTTTGGGAAGGTCGAAAATAGTCTGATTTCGACCCTGTCATTTCAAGTGTTCCGGCTCCTACATCTACATATATTACTAGAACACAGCCATAGCTATTATGGCGTCAGATTTTACGTAGGGACCACCCGGTAGCTAACAAGCCAGACTTTAAAAAATCGTACAAGGCAAGCATCAAACCTACGACCTCCATGTTTTACCTACGAACCGAGCATCTCAACCACTATTTTACATAGGCGGTCAAAACTATGGATGGGATACGTTAATTTTTTTTATAATATTTATTCATAGTAACTTAGCCCGAAAGTAGGTCTGGTTTCCCTTGTAGGGTTACGGAGGTCAGATGGCAATCGCTCCATTGTAATAACCAGGCTTGTCAAATCTAGGAACATAGTCGAAGCGGACCCTGAGCTCCATACTGGATGCAATCGGGAATACGCTGGGATGATGATGATGAACTTAGCCCGAAAGTAGTAAAAGTACGCCACCATCGTTAAATAAAATCACACAGTGCTGTCCAAGTTGGCAACTCTATGTCCAACCCCAAACTAAAATACCTTTTGGGTGCCAGTCATTTGATAAACATTAGGTACTTACATACTTTTTTTCAAATACATACATCCTAACCAAGACAAGTGCACATATACCGTTTACCGTGCGGGGATCGAACCCGCGACCACTTGGTGGAATATACTTTTTTTAAATACATACATCAAGTCTTGCTTACCAATGAACAGGCCATAGTCTCATTTGATGCTTTTTGTAAAAATATAATAGACACATTAAAAGAATATAATCGATCGTAAAAATATATTTAAAAAAAAAAAAGAAAATACATATTATATAGGATAATTTACAATAATAATCTTCATTTACTTTGGAGTTCATCTTATCATTTTCTCGTTCAAACTATAATATTTCATTATAAAAATCATACTACGACTAGTCTTATAAATTCTGTCTTAATCAGGCAATCAGCCTCTTCGTATCCAATAGCGAAAGGCTCAAACTTACCGCTTCTTTTAATAATCAAATTCATGGACCTTATGATAATAACATTATAAAATCTTAATATATTCACCAAACGAAAAAAAAAAAAAAAAACATCCAAACCTGTATTGACAAGTTCACATAATATACCGTGTACCGTGTGGGGATCGAACCCGCGAACTCTACGTGTAATAGGTAGCCGACTTTTCAACTATCAAATCGGGCGTCAAAATGCCCGCCTAGAAAGCGTTTACCATCTCTTAATTTTTTTCCTCGTGGTCAAATCAGTTTGACAAAATAGTTTGACCACCTGGTAGAACCGTAAGGATACTTGCAACATCGCCTCCGTCCACTTGGATCCCATGCTTCGCTCCAGATCCAGATTCCATGCTTGGGATCCAGAGGCATCATCACTTGCTGTTAGCCGACAGTTAAAGTATAGTTATGTTGAAATGTACTTGATATCAGTTCAAATTGGTAAGGCCCACGGAGCCACGGATTCGCAAATTGCGGGCGAAGAACCCTAATCACCCGCACATTACAACAAAGGTAATACCTATAAGTATAATAAAGGATCTAAACGCGATGCGAACATCATTCGAGTCATTTTAGCTGTTTTACTCGTGCGTACAATGCATTCCATAGAGTTTACTGTTAACGGAAAAAAATGCAGCGGTGAGTGAAGTAATCTACTAAATAAGTTAGACTTTTAAAAGCGAAAGTGTTTCGTGAAGGGCCTACATAGTTTATTTTGCTTAGTTAGACACAATTTTTTTTTCAGTGTCAAGATATTTTTTTTTATTGAAAAACGTTTTAACAATAGAGGCCGAATAAAGAATTTTGCGGTATGTGCTATAAGTTTTAAAAAAGGCAGAAAAAAAATATTTTAAACAAAAATTTGCCAATATCTTAAACATTGGTTTGATCCCAAAAAACTGGCGGAAGATTGTGTGGGGCTGTGACAATACATATTATAAAATATAGTTAAATAGTTTCCTGATACAAAATACATATTCGTTCGTTACGTGTATTTTTGTCCATGGCGGGATTCGAATCAATGACCCCTAGCACAAAGGGCATGTTTTTGATAAAATTAAAATTATGTAACTTTCTCCCGGTAGTATAGGTCCTACTTAGGGTACTTTATTTTCACAAATTATTATTAAGTAAGTGTGCAAAATTATTATCATTAAAATGCATTTACTAAAGGAGACGATTTTTTAAATATATTATAAGGCAATGACATCTTACCGCACATAGCTTTAATTTAAAAATACCTCAACTGTTTTCCGAAAAAATATATTAACATTGTTATATTTCAAGTCATTTTAGCAGTTACACGTCGTGTGTCCTATGCCTTCCATACAGTATTACACTAAAAATGTGTTTGTGATTATATTTATTTATTTATTTATTTATTCATACATCTTGTGGCTCACAGTATAACCAAAACGCACATTACAAATATACACACTAATAACAACCCAAAAAATAATTTAAAGAGAACAAAACCAAACGATACCAATATAAAGAAAAATTAAATAATTAATAAAAACTATACCATGTCAACAATTCAAAAAATGTTAAAAATGAAAACTATGTCAGTAATAACAAAAAAACACAAACATACAAATAAAAAAAATTTAAGAATTAATATTAATAAAAATTATACAATGTCTACATACAAAAATGTCAAAAAGGAAGGAAGGAAGGATATTAGGATATCATGTGATGTCATGTGCCAGTGCAACGAGTATGATAATCCGTAATTACGAGTATATAAAAATTGCGAAAGTAAGTCTTTCTATATTATGTCTGTCTGTTACGTTTTTACTTTTTAACTACTGAACCGTTTTGATGAAAATTTATACATACATATACTAGACTTTTGCAAAGTACATAGGATACTTTATATCTTAAGCTCAATGCCCATGGGATAACATAAATAGATTGTGGTTTGTTTTGTTCTTTTTTCACATTGCAACGAATCGACGTAATTTTTAGTATAGGAATAGTTTGCGTTTGTACCCGAAAAAAATATCAAAAACCTGCGAGATAACGTCATATGGCTAACTTGGCTTTTGAATCACTTTTTAAGATGGATAAGAATGGATAATTATTTAATAAGCGTACTTGAATGATGATAACACTGCAAATACGAGTACGCAGGATTTTCATACAAAATTATAGATTAATAACTCTGCGTGCATCACGGCATCGGGTGTTGAAAATTAATGAATATTACAAATGCATGTATTCACTTGTAAACTTTGATGGTTATTCAAAAGGAAATGGATTTCTAATGTACCGAAAAAAAATTATTCATTTAATATTTCAGTTTACGATCACTACACTAATTTCAAAATGTACTTAAAGCTGGGAAGATTCCGGGCCCTAAAGGACTTCGCCTTAAATTCCAGAAAAGAATGTTGATGTCAACGGAAATGTATGTAATCCGTCATTGTATACAATTCCTAGGAATTGTTTGTTATTCCTAGTAACTGTTTGTAATTTCTAAAATCGTCCGGGAATTTGTGAAATAAATTATATTAGACACATTTCCTAGGAAATCTTTAATTTCCAAAATAACAATCGGAAATGTAAAACGTCTTAGATGTCAATGTTTTGGTAACTGAAATGAATTTGGTAAATCGTAAATTTGGGAAATAGGTGTTAAAAAAAAACCACGAAGGCTAAGGCGGGAGCTCCGCTACGCTCCCTTCTCAACTATGTATTGTAATAGGTATGTCAAAAGCAAAACGGCCGTCATAGCGTGTGCCGCTAGGCCCGCTAGTTATAAACGGAGTGTATCACATTGCTTTTTATTTCTTGTAAGATTATTTTTTTCTCTGGAAACATTGCTTTACCTGAATTTTTTAAAGTAACAGGGAGCATGGGAGTCATAATTATTTGAAATATTTAAAGTAATTAAATTTTGTGATTTACTTATAGTAAAGTTTATTCCTTACTCCTTGGTTTAATCAATAATTTGTTTAAAAAAATAGAGGAAAGATTTTTTTGTTTGTTTGCATCGATCACTAATAAAGAACTAGTGATCGAAGTTTGTTTGTATCGAATAAGCTCCGAATCTTCTGAACCGATTTGAAAAATTCTTTCACTGTTGGAAAGCTACATTATTCCCGGGTGACATAAGGTACTTTTGAGCCCGGAAATGTGGGGGTGAAGGAAGGGATAATTGACAAAAGAAATTGCGCACGGGTGAAACCGCGAGGTCGGTCGCTAGTTTAAAATACACTCACCACTAAACCGAACTCAACGCTCCCTACACGATGTATGGTGTATGGAGCGTTGAGATCGGTTTATTGTTTTTCCTTTTTGAGAAAATTGAGCGGTTTTTGGCAATTTTTGAAACTGTAATTCGACAATTGGGCGTTTGGCCTCTCCATTGACGTAATGATCATTGCACAGCTGCAAATAGTTTTCTTTCTATGAGACGCTAAAGTGACCATGTTTGTATGAAAAAAGCCCAGTGGCCAAGTTTTATTGCCGGTGAGTTTATTTGCATTGTAGCACCATAACTGTCACTTTTTTTTTCCTAGATAAAATAAATAGTAGTCATTATAAGGTATCTTAATTGCAATTGCTTCTAAGCTATTGCAATGAAATGCAATTAATTGCAATATACAGTAGTGAGGGTCATTTAAACGAAATTATAATTTGTTATCCGTTATCAAAATAAATTGGACATACGTAGGTGGTTTCTTGGTGATTAAGAGAAATTTTCGAATTAATTAAAGAACTAATGATAAGACTATCGGTTGAGTGCATACAACAATGTCTTTTAAATGCAGCATAAAATTAAAAATAAAACAAAAGCTTGGTAATTATAACGTTAACTGGTACGGAAGAAGCAATGCCAGCTGTTTTAACATCGGTTATCTACACGCGGCAGCGTGTCAAGCCAAGTTCAAGCAAAGGAACGGGCTAGTCAGCGCCAAGTGTATTATCACACGAACCACTTGGCGTCACTTTTGATACCTATTTCTTTGTCTATGAGGTTTAGTGTTCCACTCTATAAAGTTGTTTTTTAATGACAGTTGTTTTGCGCAGTTAAATATTATATAGAACTAGCCTTCCGCCCGCGGTTTCACCCGCGCGTAATTTCTTTTTTAAAATATCCCCCCTTCCCCCCACATTTCCGGGATCAGAAGTACCCTATGTCACCTGGGGATATTGTAGCTTTCCAACAGTGTTTTTTTTTTCAAATCGGTTCAGTAGTTTCGGAGCCTATTCAGTACAAACAAACAATCATATCTTTTCTCTTTATAATATTAGTATAGATAGTTAATAACAGCCTAGTTAAGATTAATAAAAGCGTGTTAATAATAGGGCGTAGGATTTTAACAGCAAAATCAATTCATTGACCCAAGTGGTCGCATTACTTTTGTCGAATTTACAATATAGGTAGGTACCTATTACACGCCATTCTTAAACACCAATCCTGTCAAACTGTGACTGATGAGTGGAAAGAAGGGCAAACAAAAACACTTCTAATCCTGTTATCCTATAGAAACTGAGTAGGTATTATTTCTCTGTACTGGCCCCGGTAAACTTCTTGATAGGCCGTTTCTCCACCGCCGCGTCACCGGGCCGTCCACCGAGAAAGAGATGTCGGCGCCGAGGTAGCGGTACAAACATTTACTACAGTCGTTTGTCCACCGCACGCCCGTCACCCGAGCGCCGTCATCTTGTAATTGGTCAGAAATAAACTCGGTTCTCGGTGACGGCCCGGTGACGGTGGCGGTGGACAAACGCTCTATCGGTTAGGGATTGCGCAGGACACGATTTTTGACATGCCTGCGGGCTATTGGTCAGAAGTATACCTCTGGCCAATAACGCGCGCGGGAGTCGGGACAATCGCGTGCTATTGGTCATGCGTAAGTGCACATGCGCGAACTATCCCCCACTCCGTCGACCGATGCTCAACAAATTTGCCGAGACGTATACCTTTCATCAAAATCAGTTCTGTACCTACCTAGTTCGTGAAATCCTAACAGGCAAACAGTTACTTTTGAATTTATAATATTATTATGGAATTAAAATTATATTAGTAATTAGTGCACAAGTGAATGTGTTGAAGTCCTTGCGCTTGAAAAGTGACTTCCCATTCTCCACTATGGACTTTTTTTTATAGTGGAAAAATCCTTTATGGATACCCCAGCCGCTTGGGGGAGCAGCTGAGGTTATATGTCAGAGTTGCCCTATGTTAGGGGGTACTGACTAAAACTCCACTGTGGCCTTCTCAAGCACAGGCTGGGGGGCCGGGTAGCTCTATGCAGAGATTCACACAAGCCCCCCACCAGCTGAGCTCTGCTGCTTTAGTGCAGCGCTCCTCAGGGGAAGCGAGCATAGCCTCCCCCGTTTCCTCATGGCACTTGGCAGTGTGAGGCTACCCCACACTGCCAACATACTCAGGGATGCTTTAAAGGTACGAAGGTTCCCCACCCTCCACTATTGACTTACCAGAATATATTTATATTAAGGAAACTTAAATACCTAAATTGCTTCAGTACGACTACACCGAATCAGATAATTACTTTGTATCAGGAAAAGGTTCTTGAACGATAATAAGTAGATAACTTTTACCCGTGCGTAGGTATCCGAATTCCGTACTAGTGGCGTAAAAAACCATTGTATTACTGGTGGTGTAAACAAATATAATTCAAACATCATAAAGTAATAAATATATCCGGAAAGAAGCGTCCTCGAAGCAAAGCGATTATGCAGAATAGGCCTCATTATGTTATTGTTCTCACATTTAACTACAAAATGCTTAGATTCTAAGATAAAATGTCGTTTATGTCAAAATGATTGCAGTGTTTGAGCTGATGGCTCGCTTTAGTTACGGATCTTTGGATAGGAGATCTCTTGCAGTATCATTCTAAATAAGCGGCAGTTGTCGTTTACATAGGTATATGAAAAAAGAAATAACTTTTATTGAAATATTGAAAAAAAAAATTAAAAATATATCGCGAGTTTATACGTTTTAAGTTTATTTAATGAGTAGTAATCGCGTAAATATCAGATCAGAAACCACTATAGATTTTTTTCATTGTTTTTTTATAAAAAAAATGTTTGTTGTTGTTAGGCTAAACCTATAAAATGTCATAATATTTTTTTATTCTACGACATTATTATTTATCCATCTAGCCCCAAACTAAGCATAACCTGCTAGACAACAGGATAAGTAGGTATAACCAATAAATATATTTTTTGTGATTACCTACTGATTTATTACTATTGGTCGCCAGCGCAGATACACCCGCGCGTAATTCAATTTGTCAATTATTAAACCCCCTTTCCCCCACATTTCCGGGATCAAAAGTAGCCTATGTCACCCGGGCGGGATAGTGTAACTTCCCAACAGTGAAAAACAAAATAAATTCCAAATCGGTTCAGTAGTTTCGGAGCCTATTCAATACAAACAAACAATCAAATCTTTCCTCTTTATACAGAATATTATAGAAAAGAAACGATACTATACCTGCCCCCCTAGACAAGCGGCATTTATGACGTTCGTTATAGCTCAAATTTGCGATAGCGAATGTCAAATCCCATACTTTCAACACGTGACTTTTCTATGGCATCCGTCAAATCCATACAAAATGGACTTGGCGAAATTCGCCATGTCATCTTGTCTAAGCCCCCAGGGGGCGTCACACCGTAGTTAAGGTACCTACATATATTCAAACGGCGCGCCCACTCGAAGCCCGTGCGTACGGGCAGTGGGCTGTCGCTCGCACAATAGACAAGGACACATCGCGCAATGAAAAAATTTCGACGCGTGCAATGTCTTCAGTTCAGATGGGATATTTACACAATCAAAGTTTGTAATGCTTAATCTGCTTATTTATCTAAAAAATAATAATTAAATCAACCCCGTGCCCCCCCATCAAAGTTCGCAGCTCAGTCAGAAAACTTGGGCGCGGAAAGAAAATTCAAGTTACAATTTTTTCCCTTTACACCCGGGAAGAGACAAGCCGTTTCCTACTTTGTAGCAAGCTATTGACTGGCTCATTTTGGGTTATTTCTATAAAGACCTAGATTCAAGCTGGGAGTCGTAGCGTAGCCACGACCTCCGGGATTAAACCCCGATTGTTAGTCATTAGTCATTACGGGACGCAAAATTCTTGGAATGTTTAAATGTTACCCGCACAGACCCTGTCAAACCGCGGCATTTATGACGTTCGTTATAGCTCAATTTGCGATAGCGAATGTCAAATCCCATACTTTCAACACGTGACTTTTCTATGGCATCTGTCAAATCCATACAAATTGGACTTAGCGAAATTCGCCGGCTATGAAGCGATGTCATCTTGTCTAAGCCCCCTGTTGTATGTTGTAGTGGAGGAAGGAAAGGAAGTTTGACGACAGCTAGCGGGCAGTTTGACGTGTCTGTCTGGGCATCTGTGTCTGTTGCTCTATAGCTGAATGAATAAATAGATTTCAGGGTAGTTTTTTTTAATCGGAAGCCTTGTTCATCGCGGTGGTCTTTAGCAGTTATATAAAAAAAAATGTTTAAGACTTACAAGGTATTTTCCAAAACGAGGTCAGAGGTTTTTTAATTTTACTATTTATTTAGTGGACGAGAAGACGTCATGCGTGACGTCGCTGAACGCTTACATCCGCTATGCGCTGGCCCTGCCCGGCACCAAGGCCATGTGCCACGAGGGCGGGTGCGGCTCCTGCATCGTCGCGGTGCGCGCGCGCAGGTATCCCAGCGGGCGCGTTGAACTGTTCTCTGTCAACTCGGTGAGTAGACTGTGTGGTGGTGTTGAAAGGCTAATGGCTAATTTGATGAT
Source organism: Mecyna flavalis (assembly GCA_949319885.1). Lineage (NCBI taxonomy): Eukaryota > Metazoa > Arthropoda > Insecta > Lepidoptera > Crambidae > Mecyna > Mecyna flavalis. The sequence continues at coordinate 4,986,437 of OX439407.1, read as the reverse complement.
GGCCCTGCCTTATAAGCCAGGAGTTGTGGGTTTGAAACTTTTTTTTGTAATAATAAGTGGCCACTGCTGCCTATACCATCAAGAGACGCTTATCCAGGAAGAGCCGTTCAATGTGCTGTCATACACAACTCCTCTGATCTTTGATTTTAGAAGAAATTTTGTTATCCGAACCAGTTCATCAAATATCCAGATACAAACCAAACACAAATGTTCGTCACATGTTTTAATGTTCCGGTTGGGATCTAACCCACGACATCTGGCGCGTTGAGCCCTTCTGCGAGACCGTTATGTCCCAGAAGGAGGCCGCAGAACGGGAGCGGGAGAACGACCCTTCCGCTCCACTGTGCCGCAGGCGTAGAGGGGGTCGAGCTCGACGACAGTTGGTCAACTCATCCCTTCCAGGCGGGGATCAGCGGGTTGGGGGTGCGGGGGCACCAACGCCTGCATTGAACGGATCCCTGCCACGGTCGGTTGGAAATGGCTCGGTGCTCCCGGCTATTTCCATCCCCCTAACGTATTCCCCGGAAAAAAAAAGGATAACACCAAATGCGCAATCGGGCCAGTCAAATTCGTTAGATTGATCGCCGTTTTCGTTCTAGATTCATAACATCCTCCCCCTTTACGTACCTACATCTTAAATTAACGATACATTTTCTTCCTCAGTGCCTAGTCTTGGTATTCTCCTGCAATGGATGGGATATCACCACGATTGAGGGTCTTGGTGACCGTCGTTCAGGCTACGGAGACATTAATAAGAGAATATCCGCATTCCACGCTACACAGTGCGGGTACTGCACACCTGGTTGGGCCACGCATCTGTACAGGTAACCTTTCATCAATCTATATCTGAAGGCGTAGACAAGCAATTGTGACGTTCGTTATCGCTCAATTTGCGATCTTCTTATATCGATTGACCACGTGACTTTTCTAAGGCACCAGTCAAATACAATTATGACTTACCGAATTTCGCTATCGCTATCAAAATGTTACTTTATCTAGGCCCCCTGATTAGCCTTCAAACGCCTATGTCCCTTTCCAGTTCCCAAACTTTTTTTTTCTATATCGTTTCATCTGGTACACTGCGGCCTATTCCATTGAAAGATACTCAACTAGGAAGCATCGCTCAATAGCCGGCTGAAATGTGCGGATAAAAATTATCTTCATTCAATTTCATTCGTTTTGCTAATACAATTTCATCGTATGACTGATTTCTTTATGTAAATTTCGTAAGACAGACACTGCCAATTTGAAGTTGTCTTTGATCAATATAAAGCTATCGAAAACATCACATACATTGATCTGATCCCAATAAAAGTAGCATTAGAATGAAAGTTGTGTTATGAGTATTAGAATCAACAAAGTTACCACAAACTTATACTTAAATTCTTAGTATAAACATCCAAACACAATAAAAACTTAAATGATAATCACTGAACGTTTTCCTATCCTCGCGGCCACTAAATACATACGCCATCGGGCCATTGATTCTTCAATAAAGAGAGATTTAGTGTACTAATATAGCTCTTTTTAGTTTACAGGATAAAAACCTCTCGATGATGGAAATGGAAAGGGCCTTTGCATGCACCACCTGCAGATGCACTGGCTTCAGACCAATCATGGACACGGTAAAGTCATTCGCCGTTGACGCCAGCCCAGATTTAATACAAAAAGTCGCAGACATTGAAAATCTAAAAGTCTGTGCCAAAACTAACGCTCCTTGTGAGAGAAAATGCTCGGTTAATAGTATTGAAAGTGATTGGAGCATCGTCACAAAAGACTTCCCAAATCCGTGTGCAAGCAATAAAACCGAAGTATTTAATGATGGCAACTGCACTTTCTTTAAAGTATATACTGAAGAAGCGATTTTCATAGTCCTTAAGGAAGAAGGCGATGATTCGTATATGTTTATTGACGGAAATACTGGCAAAGGTAGCTAAAAACACAATCAAGAAATCGCTTATTTAAAAAAATTATTAAAAATCTTTGGAAGTCTGAAATCATATTGAAAAACATCAACAAAATATGACTTTACGTGCATCTCGTGAGATTGTTAAAACTTAAAACTATGACTATAAATGAACAATTCAACTCATTATTTAAAAAATCATGGCAAATTGTTTAAATCTTCTTAATGTTCTTGCAGGAGTCTATGAAAATTTTGTATATCCCCGAGTTTTGATAGATATAAGCAGTGTAATATCTCTGAAGGAGTGCGACATCGACCAGAACTTGGTAGTTGGAGGAAATGTCTCCTTACAGGACTTCTCAACCATATGCAAGGACACAGCTAAGACGAGAAATGAATTTGCATATCTTGAAGGATTTGCTAAGCATCTTGACCTGGTTGCTCATCTACCAGTGAGGAAAGTAGGTATACTTTATACTATTTTTGAAGCGGAATCAAATGCTGCACTATTTCATGAAGCCCGAAACGAAAATTCTAAAAATGAATGTTTTTGAAGCAAAATCAAATAGTGCACTGTTTGACGAAGACCGAAACGAAAATTCTAAGAAATAAATGTTTTGTTAAATTTTCTAGATTGGTTCAATAGCCGGTAATCTGATGCTGAAGCATGCAATGCCTTCGTATGCGTCTGATGTGTTCCTTCTGCTTGAAACCGTCGGGGCAGTTGTTACTATACGTAAGTGTCACCAGAGGGATTTACCGTGGTCTTATTGTACTTCCATTTCAACCAAAATGTAGGTAAATCAGAGTCACAGCTGATATACCGGGTTGATTTTGCATTGCTCTGGCTTTGTAATATGTATGTTTGGGCAAAGAGTAGATACCTACGTATTAGTAGATACCTCTTACTTTTTATATCTTTAAATATTAAATTTTGTAAGTTAGTGACAGAGCTTAGTACGTAACTATCTCACAAAGGCTTTTGTCATTCATTTATTTATTTATTGGTTCACCAACAATTGTAAACAAATAACAATAACAACAACAACCAACAATTTACAATAATACATGCATAGTGAGATACAGAAATGTATATAGATATATATTAGGTAAACATGCAATTAATAGGTTTGTGACAAACCCGATCTAGTTATGTTCGAAAAATTATAATATATTTATATCGTTTGCAGGAAATTCATGGGGTAGAAAATTCTTTCTAACAATGCCCGATTTCCTTATACACGATATGAGAGGGTTACTCATTGTCTGCGTGGAGTTGCCGCCTTTAAGTTCTTCGCATATCTTCCAAAGTTATAAAGTTAGTACCTATAAAATAATTAGTTTTACCCCAAGAAAAAAACGTGATTGACAAATGTTTCAGATGTGTTGACCTGCCCATAATTCAGACATTTTTTATCGTTATATTAAAAGTTAACTTATCATGAACGTGAGTTCTATTAACAGAAAATAATCGTTTTATTCAACACTAGAATCTTAGACGCATCATGCTTAATTAATCATATCCTATTAAAAAATATTAAAAACTCATGTCTTCTATAGGTTAAGGTTCTGCCACTATTGAAATCAAGAGTCTTGGTCGACACTTGTTACGGATTCTGGATGATCTCGTCTTAAAATTAATTTTCTCACGTTAAAACAACAATTCCCAGATTATGCCACGTCACCAAAACGCTTTAGCGATTATCAACGCTGGCTTCCTCTTAGAAAAGGACCCTAAAACCGACACCGTAAGCGACGCAAGAATAGTATTTGGAAACGTGTCTGCCAATTTCATCCACGCTACCAAGACAGAAAATTATCTTATAGGGAAGAACATTTTCAAGAACCAAGTGTTGCAAGGAGCAATCAAGATGTTGAGGCGTGAAGTCAATCCTGTGGATAACCCGCCACAACCTTCCAAAGAATCTAGAAAGAAATTGGCTATTGGTCTCTTCTACAAGGTAGGTTTTAAAGAACCTATTCGTTTATAGCATTGAAACTGAAGTTAAGTAAGATTAGGCAACTATGCAAGATAAATTATTTAATGATGAAGCGAGATATTAGCTTTTCAATGGGTTTTCTAAGAGGTAAACCAAATTAACTACAACATTTTGGGCCGACACGCGAAATGGACCATAAATTCGTCGCGAGTATATCTACTTGTATTGATTGCGCTTTATTTTATTGATAAGTCGCTTTGCCTGCTATAATTTCCAGTAAAATTGCAATAAGTTGCTAATGTAACATAATGTTAACTTGAATATTCAGTTCATCCTGAGCATCACTCCATCAAACCTGGTCTCGGGTCGGTATCGGTCAGGCGGCTTCCTCATCGACCGTCCTGTCTCGAAAGGCACGCAAGATTTCCAGACAGAGGAATCGTTGTATCCTCTCAACAAGTCAATTCCCAAACGTGAAGCTGTAATACAAAGTTCTGGAGAAGCTAAGTTCGCCAACGACATACCACCTTTTAATGACGAAGTGTTTGGAGCATTTGTGCTGTCCACTGTCGCCAGTGGGCAGGTGGCCTCCATCAATGTGAAGAAGATACTGGTGAGTCGATAAAATTAATACAGAAAATAAATCGGATTAACTTTAAAATTTTCATAGAAGCATAACAAGACAAACGGTAGAAAGAAAAATGTAATTTTGCATAATATCAGTTCGTGTTCTTGACAAGTTTAATAGAAACGTCAAAGTTTGAGAAATAATTTAAAAAACATGTTTAAATTAGGAGGAGTGCATTAAATAATATTATTTTAGACGTATTTTCAAAGTCAGTTTTGGTAGTGATAAATAAAGATAAACACAAACTTTAAACGAGGAATTTTAAGATAAAAATACAAACATTATTTACGTATTTTTTAAACTGTTGTATATGCATTAAATAAGGAGTAGACAGCCGTTAAAAACAAGACTTTTGGTCTGGGTAAGGCCTTAATAATCAATACAATTAAGATATCAGAATATAATAAAAATAATGTTCGTTTCTGTTTTTTTTAGAAAACAAAGGGTGTATTGCAAGTGTATACAGCGAAAGATATTCCCGGCAAAAATTCCTTCATTCGCCCCGGACTGCCGTTGGAAGTAGAAGATGAAGAAATATTAGCAACTGATATCAAATATCATGGGCAACCAATAGCAATAGTTGTTGCGGATACCCAAGAATTAGCTGCGAAAGCAGCTAAAAGTGTTGAAGTCACTTATAAGAATGTTTCATCTGCACCACCTGTATTGACAATTGATCAAGCAAAGAAGGACAGCAAGAGGTATAAGCAATATCCAGATGAGATAACTCCTAAAGGTAAAGGGGATAACGTGACGAAGGTGATAAAGGGAGTGTACGAAGTAGAAGCACAGTACCATTATTACATAGAACCTATAACATGCGTGGTTGTCCCAGTGGATGATAAATTAGAGGTGCATGACTCAACACAGTGGATGGAACTGACTCAATCTGCTATTGCAGGATGTTTAAATGAAAACCAAAGCAAGTAAGTAATCATGCTTTTATATTATTAACATCTCTGTATGTAAATATTGCCTGAAATAAATGATTATTATTATTATTATCCTAGTTATCCGGCAAATTCAAACAATTTTGGTCGTCTTGACGACTATGTTATCAAGAGTGTAGAAAGAGATTTTTTTATACATTGTACATAAATGCTATTAGGTACAATGCCTCTCAGTCCATAAAAATAATTCTTTTAGAAAAACACACTTAGAAGAGTTATTATAGGTAAGACCTACTCATTCAATGTGATGGCTTAATGATTGGTCAAATATCATATTGAATATATAATTTTTAGGCGACTTCTCGTGTCTTCACATACAATGGGCGAACTGATAACATACCTGCTTATTTTTTAAATTTAATATCTTCTAATATCATTACTTTCTGTATCTTGACGTCAAGTTAATATAAAAATTCCTCTACAGCATTTTCGTAAAGTGTCGCCGCGTGGGCGGCGGGTTCGGTGGCAAGATCAGTCGCAACGTGCAAGCCGCCACGGCGTGCGCGATCATCGCTCGGAAGATGGACCGCCCCGCTAGGTTCATACTGCCGCTGCAGACCAACCTCACCACCGCTGGTCGAAGGTTGCCCTGCCAGTGCGAATATGAGGTAGGTTCCCTTCATATCTTAACTATCTAACGGTTGTTTCTTTCTTCAAGCGCCTTGTACCAATCTAATCGGGTACGCTTGCACCATAAGGAATCCAGGATTTGGCAGGCCCTAACAGGTTTTGCTGACACCGCAGATAAGCATAGTTAACTAAGAACATAGAAAAACCCAAAGGCGAGATTCAAATCATTTAACACACACATTTTAAACGTAATTTCAGCCAGAGTTCAGGCCGAGACATTTGTCATTTTATGTTTACTGAAATGTTGTATAATTACTTATGTCTACCTTTACTTTTATTGCTACCATTTATCGTCTATTTATCATCTACACATTTTCTGTAGATGTTACATTGTAAGTGTATAGAGTTCTCCTTTTTAGGTAGGCGTCGACGATGACGGCAAGATCCAGTACCTGAATGCGACTATCATCGAGGACGACGGCTGCTCACACAATGAGAACATCCTCGCCTTCACTGTAGGAGGGTTCGGCCACGCTTACAACACTGACTTCTTCAACTTGAAGACCGCAGCTGTCCTCACCGACTTGCCTTCTAACACCTTCGCCCGAGCTCCAGGTAAACATTCTGAAATCTGATCACATTTGGTCACCAAAAAGCGTCGATGGTCCACGGCTTCGGTACGTGACAGCGTCTGCAATAGACCGCAAGACCCATTGTCAAGTGCTGGGTCGTGTAAAATTTAAACACAAATCCGTACTTCGCAGGTCTGGTAATTCAGCAAGTACCCGTCAGAAACTTTGTCTTGATTACAATTATTGGCTTACTGTAGGACAAAAGTCTCCATTATTGAAAGTATTGAAAACATGTCATCGCTATAATTGTTAGACTCGTACTATCTCAATCACCACGCTTACATCTAATTAAATCGATTATAAACCATAATTTATTCAGTGATTATTTTTTTATGTTGTACCTGAAATCTTACATTTTTTAGGAACTTCTGAAGGCATCGCTAGTATTGAACAAATCATGGAACATATAGCGTTCGCAGTAAATAAGGACCCAACAGAAGTCCGCAAAATCAACATGGTTCAAGATGATAATGACCTGCCCACTATGATTGAGACAGCGAAGAAAGATACTGATTACGACAAAAGAGTAAAAGATATAGAACAATTTAACAAAGCTCATAGATGGATGAAGAAGGCTATTCAAATTTCCATTATGAGATTCCCTGTTATCTTCTACAAAAATTATAGCGCATTTGTATCCATATATGGAAGTGACGGGACAGTTACTGTATCTACAGGTGGCATTGAGATGGGACAAGGCCTTAACACTAAAGTTGCACAAGTCTGTGCTTACGAGTTAGGCATTCCTGTGGAGAACGTGTCTTTACTACCTTCTTACTCATTCGTCGCAGCAAATAATGTATTCTCTGGCTCCAGTATAACAACTGAGAGTGCCTGTTACGCAACTATACAGGCGTGCAAGATTATAAAAGAGAGGTTGGAACCTGTGAGGGCGAAGATGACTGATCCGTCATGGGGAGAACTTATACTACAAGCGACGCAAGACCAAGTGGATCTGACAGCAAGTTACATGATGACGGACATGGAAGAAGACCTGTCGAGTTACAGTGCCTACGCGGTGAACATTATGGAGACACAGTTGGACATGTTGACAGGAAAATACGAGCTAGTGAGGGTAGACATATTGGAAGACGTTGGTTTGAGCGTTAATCCTGAATTGGACGTTGGCCAGGTGATTTTAAAACAATAAGTACTTAAAGTAACTATAAATTAAGTATGATATTTTGCATTATTTACAGTGGCTCAAAAATACTGGGTGCAGTACTGTAGTATCATATACTTTTGCAATAGGTTCTTAATCTAGTAGCTAAGTAAGTCTTCTTCTTACTACTTCTTTGTCCCGGGCTAGTCAGTGTACGTAGACTTCGCTGGGCCGGTATCCGTCAAAAACAGTCGCTTCTGCAAACCTATTATTGGCAAAGGTTACATGCATCTCGATCCAGGAACTACCAAGTCTAGTTATTACAATGCAGCAATTGCCATCTAACTTCCGTAGCCGTTATCAGGGAAACCAGACCATCAGAAATACAGATATAATTGTGAAACCGCAACCAGTAGGTATATTTAATAGCCGATTCTTCAATCTCGAAATCTATCATCAATTTTCAACAAACATTAAAATCATTCGAAATCTGCTTTTCCAGGTGGAAGGGGGTTTCATTCAGGGTCTCGGTTACTTCACGACTGAGAAACTGGTGTATGACAAGACGACAGGCAAACTGCTTACAAATCGCTCTTTGACGTACCACGTGCCGCTAGCTCTGGACATCCCCGTGCATTTCGGAGTCAAGTTGCGATACAACTCTAAGAATCCCAAAGGCGTTTTGGGTGCTAAAGGTAAACTTTCAATTAGTTTTGATTCGTTTAGGTGATTGTGGTCAGTTGCAGTCCACTGCTGGACATAGGCAGATGGGAGATCCCAATGCTCGCCACTTAGTTCGATCCACATCAATTCGCATCCAACTCTTGTTAGTCATTCAATGCATTTGCATTCAAAGGCATTGCAAAAGGTGGAGTGACTATTTAGTCACTCCACCTTTTTTGGTGATTGGTTAAGTATGAAAAATAGAAAGCACTTACTTGCTGAAAAATGTTCGGTAATCGGTATTTTCCGTTCAGAAAATACTCCATCACAGTTCGGGGTCTGGAAGTTATCGGTGTAAAACAGCCCCGTGCTTCGACAAACACGTAAATCCGTTGGTCCTGCGCCTGATCTCTCTTCGGTCGTGTCAAACTTTTTTTTTCTCGGTGAAGAATGCGTTTATGCACCTTAACCGCAGGCTAGCGAGACCTACGGACTCGGGACCCAAGCGTCCCACTACCCTCTAAACTCCCCCGAGTCGAGGACGACGAGCCGGTGCCCGGCCTGTGGCGATTGACTCATTGCAGACTGCTGTCCCATCCTGTTAGCGAACACTCACGTCTTGTGCAATACTATAATTTGTATCGTTGGCTGATCAGGGGGCTTAGACAAGATGACATCGCTTCATAGCTGGCGAATTTCCCTAAGTCCAATTTGTATGTATTTGACAGATGCCATAGAAGAGTCACGTGTTAAAAGTATGGGATTTGACATTCGCTATCGCAAATTGAGCTATAACGAACGTCATAAATACCGCTTGTCTAGGGGTGCAGGACATTGTTTTTCACAAGGCCTTATCCAGGAAGGCAATTTCGCTTTGTTGGCGAGGTGGTGGGGCTCAATACATTGCATCCATGAGCTTCGCACGTGTTTGATTTCGCGCGTTAAAATCGCCGTTCTGGACAAGGTTTAGGTCGGATTGTTCCTAACGGACCACCCAAACCAACCACCTAGGTGGTTTTGTTGAGAGTAAAATTCCTAACCGACCACTTAGAAAAAACAGGTGGTTCGTTAGGAATAAAATTCCTAACCGACCACCTAGGTGGTTGGTTTGGGTGGTCCGTTAGGAACAATCGTTTAGGTCAAGTAAACTTGACCATTACGCCTCTGATTGCAGCGGTAGGAGAGATGGGCGTGTGTACCGCACACGGCGTCACGCATGCACTCAGACGCTGCATCTACGAGTCGCGTGGGGACTCCGGGTACGACCCTACAGAATGGATTAACATAGGTAAGCGATCAAGTCTTTCTTCAGCAGAGTGTTCATATCCTTGAAATCAAGTTATCGTTACAATGATGGTACTGGATTAATCACCAGGCTTGCCAATTGCGGATTGGTGATCATAAACCTTAGCGGTGTCCAAAAATACCGATACAGTTAGCTCAACCCGGGATTTGAACCCAGGACCCCGAGATCTCAGCCTGGTACACCATCAAGGCGTTATCATGTACCAACATACTTATTCAAAATTTCAAATAAAGTTGTATATTGAACGTCATTGAATAAAGTACAATATTTAAAATAAGTAGAACAATATTCTAGTTATGTACTTAATTATTTAATATTTTGTTTATTACATACCTATTTACAGCTATTCCGTTCGACACTGAATCGATTCTTACAGCCTTGGACGTGAAGTATGAAGAAATGTTATTAACGGATAAATAAGTGATCGATAGATAAGTAACAAATGTATAGCCTGACCAGGAAAATAAAAAACCTGCTCTGGAGGCGCCACATTTGGTTGCTATGGTTATACTCACAATATCCAAATAGTAACAAGGCACGGTTGACAATTTACATCACACTTTGACAGAATAATAATTAATGAATGAATGAATAACATCTTATCGTTTTATTTGATTGTTGCCACTTTGCCACTTGAAGAAATTAGTTCCAATAGTTTTCCGCAATATGGCGAGGTTTTTTATTTTATCGGTCAGGCTATATAGCCTGAATACATATTATGTATAGTGGCTGCGTTTTACAATTTGCATTTATATTGATTGATTGGATCTATATTATATAATAATAATAGTTTTCTCTCCTTTTACAATAAAAAAAAAACATATTTTCAGTAATACATGTTTATTTTCGCATCGTCAAACAAATATTTAGTAAATCATCAAAATTACAGAACTGTTAAATTATTAGGCCATCCGCGCTGTAGTAATATTAGGCCTCTAAAAATAATCGCAAAAATTCGACACCGTTTACAATTTTATATTAAAAAAACAACCAATTGAAAAAAACAATATTAAAAATAAATACTTATTTAATAAATTATTATAATCATCGTTTCGCTTTACAAATTATTCTTAAGCTTATTGTAAATTAAGAAAATTCGTCGATTCTAATGTAAAATATACATTATAATAGTCTATACATAATTATATCAACAGTTGTGTAATGCAAAAAGTGCAATCCAAATGTCATTCTTATACACAATATTTACTAAGTAGCGGACTGTGCGTTGTCGCGATCATGCCATTATAGACCTTAGGAAGTACGGACAAAAATCCAAAATTAATTCATTACCTACTAGTTGTACCCGGCATATTATATTGCAATGCTTTCTTTGTTATGGGAAATAATTTTCTATTTACCTTTCCGTTCGTAAAAATATATTATGCACCAGAACAATCCAACATAACTATCAGATACAAAGTTTGAGAACATAATTACGTACATTTAAGAGACTAACACTCAGTTGCAGAAACGTCCATTAAAGTTGTGTCATTAAAGCTATTGCTGTCACTTTTTATTTCATGACAACGAAAAGTGACAGCATTAGATTTAATGAAGCATTAACTTTAATGGAGCTTTCTGCAACAGGGTGATAAATAAATATTTCTTATAAAAAGAGATTTCGTTCTAAAAAAGTAACATAGTATAAAAAGCAGCATTTTTTTTAAACCTAAATAAAGTATGCAGCTAGAGGTTAAGTTGATTCTGCTTTACAAAGTTAAAACCAGTTAAAACAAAGAAGAAATTTCATACGTTCCGAAGGTGTAAAATCGCTTGTCGGCAACAGTGGCACTGATAGACTGGCTATGGAAGCGAATTGGTCAAAATATTACACGATATTTACTGAAGGATTAGCTCCTAGGACTATGTAAATCTACACGATACCTACCTCTATTCAGTTGCCTTTTGTAGCTCTTTACAATTAGCCCGTCTATAGCTCCTTTATAACGAAGAAGGCGGTAAAAAAGTTACGCAAAGTATGTTACAATAAATATTTATGATTTTAAATTAATGTATGTTCAAAATTTTAAAATAATTAATTCGTTTGTGATGTTTTAAAAATGTGATTTAATCATTAAATTATTTCAGTCAAAAAATATTATGACATTAGCCTTCTTTATTATAAAGAAGTACACAAAAATCACAATTATATTAAGCTGGTAACAACATCTTTGTAGTATAAAATTGACAGTTATATCCAAGCTAATCTAGAATAAAAATTATACATCGAATGGGGCAGGGCTCCGCACCTCAGACTAGAGACACCCAACGCCTTATTTCATAGTGAACAGACTTCGAGTACAAAAATTTAAAATACCTAGTCTTCGAGTATTACTAATTGAGATGCGGAACCCAAAAATTTAACGACAAAAATATACAAAATCATATTATAATTCATAAAATGCCCACAGATTAATACAATATATTTGGTTAAGTGTTGTTTTCATTCGCATTATTTTACATTACTTATTGTTTAAAGTATAATTTAATACAATCCACGGCAGGGGTCTGAATAAAAAATAAATAAAAATGTCAATTATAATTAGGAAAAAACTGAAGACATTTTAGCTAATCAACAAAAAATTGCCTATATGCATAATAGCTGTCTTAAAATCATGATAAAAAAGAAAGAAAGTGTATAAATAGTAAAAAGAAATCCTTTAATAGCACAACGAAGACTTTGCTAAAAAAAATATTCCTACAAAGTATTTGCAACGTATAACATATAAATAAGATTGACCGTGGAACGCAGTAAATGTACGTAAAATAGCAACCTAGATTACGAACAGCAATCTACAAACAGAGATTCGTTGAGGACTTATCGTTTAGAATAATATCAGTCCGTGTCACCTCCCGGTCGACTCGAGTTCCATTAAGTCCACAACAGACAACACCTTTCAGAATGTAAGGAAACTGACCAGTAAACCTGAATCCTCTGATAAGAGATACTACAGATACGCCGTCGCATTTAAATGTGTATTGTGTTACCAAACCGAACCGAATTGAAATGTGTTATTTTTTGCTATTCTTGTTGTACATTAAGATCTTAATAATAGTATAATGACCAAAACAAGAACCCTGTAAGGGCATTACAAATAACAATAATAATAATAACGTTGGATAGATAGACCATATTTATAGACAATGTTGGATGTAGCAGACAAGTGGCGCCCTCATTGAAAAAGAAATCATATTATTATCATTATTAATGATATCAATATCAAAAAGTTAACATAATCCTATGTTTCTTACAAAGAGGTATTTTATGTTTAGGGTATTTTTGCCTGATTAAAACAAAGACTTTTAAGTTCGATTTAATTTTGTGCTTAAAAGTACCAAACACGGCAGTTATTGGCACTTTTGGTAACTACATTTAATACAAAACAATTTTGTGTCTTGTTTTAACAATGTAAAAAAGACATTATTCTCCTCATAACAAGTAGACGATTAAAACAGCCTTAGGCGGTTACCACACTGTACCGCGCTCCGCCGCGGTACGCGGGACGACAGATTTATCCTTATATGCAAGTACCTCAGTTTGTACAGAAAACACGCGCGGCACAACACACTGAAAACGCGCCCGCGTGCGGGATTATTGCTATGCAGCCCCGCGCTCCGCGACGGAGCGCGGCTCAGTGTGCTAACCGCCTTAGATATTGAGAATTTCTGTACAGGTTAAATAATAGTAATATGTAAAAAATGCTGAAATGCTGTCTGATGTGGACTTAGGACATACTTAATTAGTGTATATTTATCTAAGTTTACTCGAGTAACGAATGGTCGAGATTAAATCTAAATTTAAATAACTTGATGTTAAAGTTTTCTTGTGATGATGAATTTTATTTGGAGGGACTATTTACAATGTTTTGCAGAAATAAATTATGTTAAAGACATGTATAATTAAATATATAGTTACCCAGGAAGGAAAGCAACAAAGGGAAAATTTCATAGGGAATCCATAAAATTACTCAATTAGACATAATTATATGTATGAGACATTGAGACAATATTGAATTCATATCCGAGTAATGGCAAACATTTTATATGAAATTAACCCTTAATTTTACCCTTGAATTTACACATAAAAAGACAAAAATGAGATTCATACTTTCAGATCTAAATGAATTTGGTTTTTTATAGAGCCGCTTACTAGAAATCGATTATGTTACAGTTTATTTTTGGTTTACAAATAGTACATGTATAAATTAAATTATCATACAAATTATGTAAGTAGAAATGTATATTATAATCATTCGATCGTGTTTCTGAATAAATTAATTAAAAAATGTTTCTATTTGTCTACTATTTGGTTGGTACTATAGCTACAATCGTTTTCTAAATAGCATTAAACATACCCTGCACATATGCATACGTAGCTTCTATAAAATTGGCGTTAGATTTGCGTAGAAACATTCGTACAAATCATAGGACCGCTGGGAGATCGACTGAGGTAGAAACGACTAGAGTTACTATCAGATTCAAATGCTATTAGGATAATACCTTTATCTACATCCATACCCTAATATGTCTATTTTATAGTCAGGATCGATGAGCAAACGCCCTACATTTAGATATGAGTATCTGTGGCTGCATCTTAATGTTTACATTTTAGTATCGGTAACCAATACCTTAATTACGTTCAAATTTCGAACGTTTTATAGTCAGGATCGATGAGCAAACGCCCTATATTTAGATATGAGTATCTGTGGCTGCATCTTAATGTAAACATTTTAGTATCGGTAAACGATACCTTAATTAATAAATAAATAACTATTTTGAATTAAGCGACAAATGACGTTAACTGCGCCCGTCCGTAGTTAGCAACGCATTATTTTGTCAGTGTGTGTGTCAGTCATCACTGTCCATAACGCAGTTTCAAAAGGTATTATCCTAATAGCATCTGAACGAGATAGAACAATTTGTTGTAATAGACGCTAGACAATCAAAAAGTATGTTTCTGAATTGTTAGCCGCATAATTATGCTGAGGCAAGAACCCTGTTGGCCTCTGCCTGTTTAATTATTTATTTATTAATTTTTTGTGTAATACTGTTTTTTTTTTGGACAATAAATGTTTTTTCTTCTTTCTTTTTCTTTTTTTTTTCTTTTTAATTATAATGGTAATCAAACTCATAATTAATTATCAATTTCGGTCTACCGAAGCCATCTTTCGATGAAAATAGACCAATGGTTAGATCCAAATTAGACCTTTTTTATATTATGTCAGTTGGCAGACATACACGCAGCCCACCAGATGGTAAGCAGTCACTGCGGCCTATTCCATTGAGGGACACTTCATCAGGAAGCGTCGCTCAATGTGCTGCCAGACTGTAGGCTAATCTAATCTTCAAGCCTTTAATTTCAAGTAAACAGGCTCCCAAATTAATATTGCTGGAACACAGCCAGAGCTGTTATGGCGGCAGATTTCACCTGTAGGGGTGATAGCTAGCCAGTCGGACTCTGAAAAAGTCCTACCACTAACCAAACCTTTTCACGACATGTCACCTACACTTACTTTTACTTTTTTCTGAAAAAAAACCTCATTTAGCAATTAAATGACAGACACACCATCTGTAAAAAAATTAAGAAATTTTTTTTTGTGCTTCTTTTTTCTGAGTACATGGACTTATAATTCCATGGACAAAACAACCATGATTTGGCTCCCAAATATATTTAGTAACTTCTACCCGTTTCTACGCCAATCAACCTTTAGCATCCATATGACCACAATAACACAATTAAAAACACTAAATTAGCCAAGAACTGTCCCGTACTGAGCCGACAAAGGCCTACCGTCAGACGCTACAAAATATGAGGTACTAGAATTACACCACGCCCGGAGCGCCCTAACAATCCCTTGGCCACGCCCCTTTCACTGTCTCACTCACTCATTATGAACTCGAGTCACTCATTCACCGTGACCTCCAATCATTTCTTATTCGCTACGGATTTGGACGATACCCCAATGAACTATATACATTTACGCATCACGCTATGCGAACGCGTTCAGGCAAGTCTATATTTTGCGATTTAATATTAATCTGATGCTTTTAATAGGTTAGAATAAAATATCCACTGGATGGCATAGACTTTTATAGGTCCAGATAAAGTAAAATTGATCTATTTTGACCGAAAATGTTTAACTGCTATCATGTTTAAGACAGTTTAGTTGTAAATTAAGTCTATGTAGTTGAATTTGGCGGATATTATATTCTGTTAAAAGTAAGTCCTGACCACTTTTGATGTTGTTATTCGTAATTAAGGATCTATCGAAAGACTCCTTTCACATGAGGTTTTTTAATTAAGAACAATACCTTGTTTTATAAATGTTCTATGACGACACAACTTACATATTACATGGATGTCTTGGTTTTATTTACTAATAGCAGTCATTTATTTTTGCGCTAAATGAATCACTCACTCCCAACCAATAGGTTTTCAATTCCCAACAAAGTACGTTTTATGACGGAGTTGTAAGACTACAATTATTTCTTAATCAGTCATCATGAATAAGATTTTTAATGATTCACTATTATTTTGGAATACATTCGGGAATCTAGTTGTGTCTGTCTGGTATTATACCTATGGTGAACGACTGAGTAATTCAGTCATTCAGAACACCATGTATTTATAGTTTAGCACAAATTATCTATACAATTCGAGATATCTTCTGGGTAACAGACGCTAGAACGTCTCACTAATGAAGTACAGTCAGCAACGAAAGTAACTGTCATTAAAGGCATAGAAGACACTTTTAGCAACGTCATTTATTCTTTTAAACGACTTAGTAAGTATCAGCCTATTAATGTCCCGCAGGGAAAAGGCCTCCATGCTTGAAATCAAGTTATCGTTACAATGATAGGTACTGGCTTAATCACAATGCCACCGAGTTGTGTCCGAAAAAAACCGACAAAAAAGTTATTTCGACCCGGGAATCGAACCCACTTACTACTACTTACACTGCAAATTAGGTTAGGCGGGGGCTCGGTCGCCGCGGGCGGGCGGATCACGCGACCCCAGAGTCCTGAGTGTGGCTTCGCTTCTTATCGCTTCGGTGGTGGTCGGGCGTGGACTTGAGTATGTCGGGTTGGCCGTGGGACAACACGCGGGCTTCCACATGTTGATTGAAGGTTGACGTATGCGAGCTAAGAGTGAGGGTGGCGTTGCGATCGGACCCTAGAGTAACTGTTGTCGCGTGGGAGTTTAGAGTGTTGTGATGCGTGTGTGCGAGGTGGGAGGTGTGGGAGGTGTGGGAGGCGTGAGGGAGCGTGGAGGGGGAGGAGTGAGGGTGGGGGAGGTGCTTGCGCAGGCTGCGGTGGCTGCCGGTGCGCGTGAGGGACGACGTGTGCGGCGTGGGGGGCGGGGGGGCCGCGCGGGACAACGCGTTCTTGTAGTCCGCTATTAGATGCGTTAGCTCGGCCATCTGGAAAACGTAATTATTCATTTCAGTCTGACAATCATAAAAAATTGTACATCACTCTCAAAATCAAAGCCTGGAAAATCAGAGCCTTTTTTTCGGAGGAGAATGCGTTTATGCACCATAACCGCAGGCTCGAAGATCAGAGCCTACAGTTTGGCAGCACATTTTGCGACTCTGCCTGGCTAAAAATCCCTCGAAGGAATAGGCCGCAGTGGATAATTACTATCGGGTGAGCGCATGCCTGTCTACCAAATAGATCACTTGACATATAAAAAATGATCCTCATTGAAAACTCTTGTGTTACATAATTTATACTAAATCAGGACAGACCAACAGATTGGCCCAACGGCAAACTCGATAGTGACCCCACTATTGTTTTGTCTCTAAATATTCTCGATCAAGGGACTATAAAAAAGAAAGAGTTAACTTACTTTTGGCTTATTGAGACTTATCAACATCTTATGCACCGGACTCGCTGCGTCCTCTGCGTCTATCAGCATCATTAGGTCATCCTGAAAACAGTTTATAATTATTAAATACCTCCACAATAAAGAAATCACACATATATTAACAAATAAGATTAAGAGAGAAAGATTATAGTGGATCTTCGTCGAATGAGACACTTGCCTGGGAAAGTTTAGTACTTCCTAAGTTTTTTTTTTATTCTATGTCAGTTGGCAGACAGGCACGCAGCCTACCTGATGGTAAGCGGTCACTGCGGCCTATTCCATTGAGGGACACTTCACCTGGAATCGTCTCTCAATGTGCTGCCAGACAGTAGGCTCATCTGATCTTCGAGCCTCTGATTTCAAGTGTGCTGGCTCCCACAATTATATTGCCGGAACACAGCCAGAGCTGTTATGGCGGCAGATTTCACTTGTGGGGGTGGTATCTAGCCAGTCGTACTCTGAAAAAGCCCACCAACCAGACACAAGGCGGGAATCGAACCCACGACCTCCGTGTTTTTATACCCGAGCGGCTTAGCCACTGTTCCACGGAGGCGTTCAAGTGTTATTCTATGTTTCTTTTGGCAAGTAAAGTATACAGAGCTTAGTTTCTTGGTACTATAGTATAGTTTTGGCAGCGGTAAGACGAGTTTTTTTGTTGCTTTGCATTCCAATTACAGGCTTGGCAACGCGGGAGTATTGCCTCTGATGTTACAAAACGTCCATAGGCGACGGTAAACGCTTACCATTAGGCGAGCCGTAGGGTTAAGCACCACCCCCGTGCTTTAATAAAAATACTCAGAACATTGCCAGAAAAAGCCAATGACGTTCAATTAAAAAACTAGACTCACAATCACGCTTAAATATTGTCCGAAGCAAAAGTCTGCCCACCCGACTATTGGGCAGAGTTTTCGTTTAGTTGTATACAATTGACATTAAACACTAAATGCCACGAGATAAGGTGTTAATTTGAACGAATGTGTTAATGTCATCAGTGTCAAAGCCACTCAGACGTTTTTTGAGGAATTTTTCTTAGAGATTGGGTGTCTAGTTTTATATTGAACGTCATTGGAAAAAGCTCATACATGCTTAGTATTAATATAGATTACCTGAAGTCCTCCGAAAAGGCCTATCGAGTTGAGCGCGTAGCGACCGATGACTGACATTGACGCGAGCTCCAGTACCGTCACTCCGTCTTCTGATACCGCTAGCCATACCATGGACAAGTCTGGCTGTTTTATCTGTTGACAAATAACAACAAAAGTAAAGACAAGATTTTTACAAGTTTCTTCAAGTTTAAGAACTTTTATTTAAAAAAAAAACATAGCTAATTTTAATTGGACGACTATATTTGCATTTTGGGGTACATTTCAAATGTGTGTGTTGTACTTAAATGGTATACTTGATACAAACCCTGGCTTGGAAGAGAGTGGCACCGAAGAAGGGCCATTTCCTCGTACAGTTGAGGTATATCCGCACGCAGTCTGCCGTACTCCGACCTTTCAACGCCATCCATTTTGACCGGAGTTTCTCTTCCACGTCCCTGTAAGTAACATCAGTTATGAACATGTTAACTTAATACGATGTAATGAGTTATAATTTTATCCGCCTCTGTTGAACAATGCTAGGGTTTAACCCGGAGGTCGTGAGTTCTATTCCCGCCTTAGGTCTAGCTACCACCCCCACAAGTGAAATATGCCGCCATAACAGCTCTGGCTGTGTTCTGTCAATATTCATGTGGAAGTACACTTCAAATCAAAGGTTTGAAGATCAGATGCTAAGCACATTGAGTGAGGCTTCCTGCTTGTCTGCCTACTGTATTAGTTTAAAAAAAGGTAATAAAATTATGTTTTCTTTACTTCAGCGACTGAACTAAACTGGTTAATAATGCTTTTAGCATAAATTCAGGGGAGAATGGTTTAAGACCCATAACCACGAGACCTGCGGCTGTGTGTGGGACTCTGGATCAAATGTGACCCACCAACTCCCCCAGTATCTACCTTTATTTTAACGGAGAACTTTATTACGCGCCATAAGCGTAAGGCTGCGACCTGGTCTGGTGTGTGCCTCGGTCGGGCCTACAGCAGTTTGTTCCACAACCCACTGAACTCCTCTGGTTTCCCGTTTCCATCCGGTTGGGACGAGCTGGTATCAGCCTTGTGGCTATTGCCACTTTTCGCACTTTAATTTTGTAGTTAATAAAATAATAAATAAATTGAACAACACAAATGATCAGTTACCGCTAGCTCCCTGGTTACTGCTACCACTGAGGGGGAGTGCGATGTTACCTAAGCTCGGTAGCTCATGCTAAGCCATGGGTCCAAGATGGAGCAGCCATGGGCTCAGGGTGGGGCAACAGTCTGAGCAGGGTGGGGCAAGTGCCCACTGAGAGGGAGTGCGAGGTTACCTAAGCTCGTCGTTGCTCATGCTAAGCCATGGGTCCAAGATGGAGCAGCCATAGGCTCAGGGTGCAGCAGCCTAAGCAGGGTGGGGCAAGTGCCCACTGAGGGGGAGTGGGAGGTTACCTAAGCTCGTCGTTGCTCAGCGCGGCCCGGTAGCGGTAGGGGTAGAACCTGTGCGCCAGCGGCTGGTTGTGCTGCGAGTTGCCTGCCGCGAAGTCGCCCATGTCCAGCTGGGCCATCAGAGCGCCCAGTTCGGCCGCTAACTCACGGGTCACTGGGAACCTTCCCGCTACCACTGAGGGAATAAGACAGATGATTAAATAAATACTAAAACACAATTAAATAAAAACACGTGTGGCACCCGGGACTGCCGCAGTAAAGCTATTGCATAGCATTTTTTATGCACGGCAGACTCCGGCACAGTGTTTGTACAGTCTACACGCATACGACTAGTCGCACGCACACAAACACCGTGCCGGAGTCAGCCGAACTGAAACGACGTTAGACGAGTGCCAGGTTTTTTCCTTAGGATTTTTTTCGTTACGGAATTTCTTGATTCGGTCGCCGCGCTCAAAGCCCGCGATAAAAGCTATGCAATAGCTTAATAATAACAATATAGTCAAATACCCAATACTAATATCTTACCTTGCTGGTTAATTTGGTAACATAGCAACAACCGTTCTTTGTCCGTTTCCGTTCGCACGGAGTTCTTGAAGTACAACCGATTCCTATACGTCAGTCGAATCACGCGGGAGTTCTCGAACTTTCCAGACCCTTTCTCCCGTAGCGCCGTCTCCCATTTTGATATGACGTCACAGAGCTGGAATAAAACAAATAAAATTATGTTTACAAATCATTTTTAACACCATAGATTCTATTGTGCTTCTGGCCTTTATGGACATCAAGGCTAGTCCGTCCTCCCCGCCACGGAGGATAATATATTCCCATGGGAAACAAATAAAAGCCTTGTTCGACAGGAAAACTATACTTTGTAACTATGTTGATGTATTTCAAATGACATGCGTTTTGTTAAAAAAGTTGTGGCGACTGATTGTGTAGCCATCTTGGTCTTAGTTGTTTATTCGTAGGCTAAAATGTATATGTATTAATGCCCATTGAGAGAAATTTAAGAAGAATTATTTGGACATTATGGGCATGACAAAATGAAAGCAAAAATGATCCCAAAAATTCAAGAAATAACTAAATTGGCTTTATTCAAATTTTTTGTTTAGGATCTCCTTTTTCAAATGCGGGTTCTCTCGAAATCTTTAAGTCACTAGACCAACACAAGTTGTGCCTCTTATTGAATAATCTTTCCTCAGTTCAGTTACTTACTTTTTTATCAGGCTTGATGTGGTGTTCCAAGTCCTTCTCGATGGGGTCATCGCTGAACAGCGCGAAGCCTGACAACGCAGACTCTCTACACCCCAGTTCTGTGCTCAGGGTCGATAAGAACTCTTCCACTGTCGTTGACCCGTCAAAGCTTATCACCTGAAGGAGTGATAAATAGATTTATCATCAAGAGCTTCATTTATCTGTTTTTATATGCGTTTTTGAGAGAAAAAAAAAAAAATTTTAATCAACAGGAGTAAAGAAAACATGGTGCATAATGTTGAACAGTCAGGCTACTTAAGGGTAGGTTGATGTAAGGCTGACTTTACTAAACATTACTCTCTCCTCCTTGAGTTGTATCCTTAGTGCTGTGAAGCCTGGCTCCGACAGAAACTATGCAAAAGACTTGTGTCTCCAAACATGTGCATAATGTTGAACAGTCATGCTACTTAAGGGTAGGTTGATTTAAAGCTGACTTTACTAAACATTACTCTCTTCTCCTTGAGTTGTATCCTTAGTGCTGTGAAGGCTGGCTTCGACAGTAACTATGCAAAAGACTTTTGTCTCCATGTGCAACGGTTAGCAGCTTTACGGAGAGCCTCGGATATCTATTTTTTTTCTCTGGCCCAATACTCCAGATAGTTGATTAAAAGTTAATAGAAGTTATTATGAAGTCAGTACATATTACTTTTTAACTTACGATCAATGACGTTCAATTAAAAAAGTAGACTCACAATCACGCTCAAATATTGTCCGAAGCAAAAGTCTGCCCACCCGACTATTGGGCAGAGTTTTCGTTTAGTTGTATACAATTGACATTAAACACTAAATGCCACGAGATAAGGTGTTAATTTGAACGAATGTGTTAATGTCATCAGTGTCAAAGCTACTCGGACGTTTTTTGAGGAACTTTTCTTAGAGATTGGGTGTCTAGTTTTATATTGGAATTGCTTACGATGCAAATTTTTTGCTTGTCGCGAATGGATACGACCGAAGCATAGAAGATCCTTAGTGTTTGCAATTCTTCGGACGTCTTACCACAACTTCCTACATTGCACGTTAGTAGTAGTTATACCTGATAGGTATTGTTGAGCATGTGCACGGGGATGGCGTGAGGCAGGCAGTGGTGGTACGGGTTCTTGAGCAGGATGGACAGCACCTCCATCCGCGACGGCTTGTCCTCCCGCCCGCCGTTGCGTATCGTCCGTTCGAGTGCGCGCGCGCAGTATGCTGCGTACTTTCCGCACTCAGTCCTATGAAAAGTCAAGTGTTTTTTGCTAAAGAGTTTACATTCGACAGTGGAATAATGCTTATCATCTTTTTTAAATATAAAACGTTGAGGATGGATTTGACATAACGGTAGACACGATTTATATCCTGATTTGCTTTATAAATAACCCAGCAGTTAGTGTGTCCAAAAGTAATTTGTGTTGTTTCTACACCAGGGATTGGGATAACGTTAATAGAAGAAACAATCGTTACCGAAGCAACGAAACTCCTGGTAACGTTTTTTATAAAAAAAAATACCGGTAAATATACCTTCCGATAAAAGTGTCGGTAACTTTACAAGAAATGGCTAAACAGGCAGTTTTATCACGCAACATCATCATCATCAGTCAAAAGACGTCCACTGTTGGTCATTGGACTGGAAGCATACTCACTTGGAATCAGCATGCCTGCTAAGATGCAGCTTGAGGTACCACAGTAGCCTATTGTTCCTCGGCACGAATAGGCTCACAGCCAATGCCAGTAGTTGCCAACCTTGCACGAAGCTGTACGTGGGCGGATTGCTCTTACAGTCCACTGAGAGAAGGGGGGCCTGGAACATTCCAAGTATGGATAATCGTGTGATAGAGAATTTTGGATACAAGGATAGGTTAACTGTTATTTTATGATGTGGAGGCATTACAGTTGAGTTAATGATGATTTTGAGTATATTAATCTGTAACAGAAAGCTAGATTCCAATAACACGTGTAGGACATTTCCGATAGTTGAGTAATCCAGTAAATGTTTATGAAAAAATATTTTTTTATGTAAACCCTGCTCTCATATGTTGTTTTATTATACAAATAACCTACTCCACAAAAAGTATATTTTGAAACTTATACAATTTTTCAAATAATGTTAATGCGATTCTTAACAACATTATAATTAATTTATTCGTACGGCTTCAAAACTTCAGTTAACAATCAACGAACCGCAATTACTCCCCAATACAAATATTTGTGAACAGTTCATTTTTAAAACACATATCAGCCTACTTAAAAATGGCTGTATAAGAATCAGATTCATTAAATTACAACAACATTAATCAAATTAAACATTTTAACGAACAAACTGGCATTATATTATTAAGTCATACCAGAATTTCAAATATAGGAATATTTTCAGCCTAAACTTTTATGGGTCAACAATAGTTAATATATTAAGTAATTATTAAGTTTGTTCACTCCTGGTGGTAACTGTATGCAGTTGCAACCCATTTAGTTACAAGTACTACGTATAGAGAGGCTATACGAAACAAAAAATGTGTCGCAAAATGATGACTGGACTGACTGATGTATTTGCTACAGCGGATGTCGTCTAACCAAACTATAAAACTTGCAGCGCTATTATAGATTGCTTACAGAGTATATTTTTCTGGGGACCAAAACGTCGTAAGCGCCATACGTGTTTTGTTCGAAATACCTATCTCATAGATCTTGAATGAGTTGTTGCCGTAACCATGGTAACGGCAACAAAGCATCGCGCAAAAATTTTGTTTGCGGTTTCGGTTCTATACGCTAGTAATTGTAGTTCAATGTTGCAACCACTGTTATAATAGTTGTAGCGCTTAACTGAGTAGAATTCTGCTGTACCAGAGCAGTGCGGGACGTGCCAAAGTTGCTATACACGTAATCTATACTAATATTATAAAGAGGAAAGATTTGATTGTTTGTTTGTTTGTATTGAATAGGCTCCGAAAATACTGAACCGATTTGAATAATTCTTTCACTGTTCGAAAGCTACACTATACCCGGTGAACATAGGGTACATTTTATCTCGGAAATGTGTGACGAAGATATTTGAAAAAAGAAATTACTTGAAACTATAATTAGACTGCGTAAATAGATAGTCAAGATAAATGAAGAAACGTAATAGCAACGACCTTTTCAAAGAATACCTAGCCGGCAGTGTCAGAGAAAACGCTAGGAAAAAACCTTCAGAAAAATTCGAAACGCTACATATGTAAAAGAAAAACAAAACTTTTAATTTCCTTTTTATTACTGTCAAACTCTTGTGGCACTATTGTCAGTGCTACTTTAAAATAACAAAATAACCACGAAGGTTACATCAAATTAATAACCAAGCAGGTTAATAGAGAGTTTTAACTAACAATAAAACTTACCTATTATTTTTCCTGAGATATCCGGAATCCATATTGAGTGAAGCCTTCCGTTTTTCTTGTGTTCTTCCGGTCAAGCGAGTCCCTCTCTTACGTTAGTGGCGCCACCTTGCGTCCAATGCGACCGTTTCCGGTCGTAGGTAGCTATAGTTACCTCATGGATCGCGCCACCTCCTTTTGTCATTATACGTCGTTGGTAACAGGTAGAAATTACCTGGATTCCGGATATCTCAGGAAAAATAATAGGTAAGTTTTATTGTTAGTTAAAACTCTCTATTATTTGTTCCGTCTTCGATATCCGGAATCCATATTGAGTGAAGTGTTTGATATCTCCTGGTACTGCTTAATGATGCTATAATGTGTATGAAGTTAGGAAGTAAAGTAAGAGTTAAGGCATTACTGTACTTAATACATAAGGAAAAGCTTATGCCAAAAAACTAGACGTCTGTTTCCAAAAGTATATGGTCTATAGAATACCTCTTTAACAGTTTCATGAGGAAACAGCTTAACATCCAGGTGACGCCACGGTACCTGCTTCGCGAAGTACTAATTTAACTCAACTACTTATGACGGTCGTAGTGGCGGTTTTACAGTACTTTACTAAATAACTAATAATCTTACCAGGTACCTTCTTCACGACGCGACGTTGCAGTGCGGCGATACAATCAAAAGACTAATCTATATCTTTCCGGCTGTTGTCTCCTCTACAAGCCCGACTTCCTATGATTTGTAGAGTCATTTCTATAACCCAAAACTCGTGACATAATTATTGCCCTTATATGTATATCAAGTTTTCTGATGAGACTTGATAGGTTTAGGTTGTGTTCGGCCAGAAGAATTCAAAAGTAAAATTGCAACACGTTTCAAAACATCATAAAAATATTCTAGATCTTAAACATTTTAGTGCTTAGTATTGTTCTCCGTTTCAATCCGTAATTTTCGCAACAGACATACATAGGTCATAAAACCTAGTAGCTTCATGCTCACTACGTCTTGGGAAAGGTAGATAAGGCCGAGTGAAAAATAAGGAACAAAAGCGATTTCAGCCTATTAATGTACCACTGCAGGCATCATGGGCAGTATGGGCACAGGCCTAATCATGACGCTTGTATAGTGCGGATAAGAGATCATAGAGAAACAGCCAGAAAATCCGAAACAAAATGCCTGATCCGGGGACAGGACCCAGGAATCCTTGATTTCCGTCAGGTACTTAAACCACTAGGACAGCGATGCGTTTTAAAAAGATTAGATTCTAGAATTGCAGATCTGATAATTGTCTAATACTCATCTACAGGTGGTTCAGCACGCTACCCGGACCCGGCCCGGAGTGTGCAAATTAGTACAATATTATACTGATCCTAGGCTGTGTTCGGGTGGATCAAAACTTGTGAGCTATATTTAGGCGGGACAGCACCTATTATGGTTGTAAAAACAAGCAATACAGACATGAGACATCTGCAAGTCAACTTTGAAAAATAAAATAAAAATGCATTGTAAGAGGTTAGTTCCTTCTAATACCCAATAAACAAGTAGCGTGAGCAGTTCTGAAAGGGAACAGGCCGGTTCTGGTTTTCCCTACTGACTGGAATGTCACTAAACTATTTAGTGTGTGATAGCGCATCTACCCTCAGGCTACATAGATCTGGAACGTACTGCGTTGCCAAATATATTTTTAGGGCTTTATACGACTTCGTGCCTATTTTATAATAATGTAACTTAGGCCACGACTGTGCATTTGCCCCTGTGGAGAAAAAATGTGTATTATTCTTACCTGCCGTCGTTCGTTATGGAATGGATCACTGCTTGAACAACATACAGGTCCTTGCTTGCAGTTGATGTGCAAGGAAGGACCATTGGATATCTGTCCATTTCTATATGTGCTCCATCAGTTGCATCGGTCGTGTGCATGTGTGATGTCGGCTGTGCGCGGCTCTGCGTGTAGCGTGAATGAGCTGCGTGCAGCCATGACCAACCAACTCTTCTCAGTCTTGTACTAGTTTTGGATCTTTGATTTGTTGGTGGAGCAGGGATCTAGACGTTTCTTGAGTTTTTTAAATGCGTTGATCGACAAGTAGCCTCCCTTTTATGAACGATGAACAAGGCAAAGCTGTGTCTCCCCATTAGGAGCTAGGCCTGTCTGGGGGACTAGCTGCCTAGCGAAATCTGTTTTAGAAATGCTCTGCGGAGCGTGGCATTTCGGTTCCGACAAGGGCTTTGGGTTAGTTCCAGTCTTAAGCGCAAGCGCAGCGCCAAGCCCGGTAACATTCCCAAACTCTGTCTTGTAATGAGTGGGTATGAGTTTAGGTCGGAACCAGAACAGATCGCTAAAGTCCAATAATTTTCCCGGGCATTGCAATGAAGAGATTTCAAATCTTACATTCTCCTTACGTACCTTTGAGACTGATGATAACGATCTCTGGGAATGACGAACGAGGCAACGCTAAGTCTCCCCATTAGGATCTGGGCCTGTCTGGGGGACTCACTGCATATGTTCCAAAACGAGGCAACGCTAAGTCTCCCCATTAGGATCTGGGCCTGTCTGGGGGACTCACTGCGTATGTTCCAGTAATTCTCCGAGTAATGTTAGGTCATTTCGGTTCCAAAAGGGACTTTGTACTGGCTTGTGTGTCCCAGGTAACATCAAAACTCGGAACCAAAACAAAGCGCTGTGGTTCAATATTTATTTCAGGTACTGCCTTAGAGATTGCAAATCTTACCTTCTTTTACAGCTCAGAAATATAGCATTATATAGGCATTGCGGTTCTGACAGGGACTTTGTATTGACTTGTGTGTCCCAGGTAAGCCCCTTACACTCTAGGGATTGTGTCAGAGCCAGAGCCAGAGCCACTGCTGAAATTAATTGTTTAGCCCCGGCAAAATGATTACAAATTTACCTCCTCCTGAAGTTGTGATATTTATGGGAGGCCAACTCAGAGAACAACGAACGAGGCTGTCTCCCTGTTAGGAACTGGGCCTGGCTGAGGGATCTAGCGAAATCTATTCTAGAAATGGAATGGCATCCATTTGGCAAGTCTCACTTCTCCTGAAGCTCTCAATCTGAATGGGCCAAACGGGAGCCAAGGTCCACACAACCTCCGCAAAAAGGAACGACTAAACAATTAATTAATATGCCATCAAAATAAGGATAGTATCAGCTGTCTCACTGCTGGGCAAAAGCCTCTACGGAAACCAGGAAATCGCCACGATGACAGATATTGGCTCAATCACCACGCCCGCCAAATGCAGACCGGCGCGGCGACCACAAACCCGTGCCCGACAGATTATAAATCGACACTAGTTTTTAGCTCAACCCGGGAATCGAACCCAGGATCCCGAGGCAATGGCCAGGCACCACAAGCACTAGACCAACGAGACCATTCAAAGAATTCATGAAAATGTTCCTTTGAAAATTGCTCTTTCTAATCCGGCTTAAGTATCAATAAAGGTAGAATTAATCTTATTATTATTTCTATTAACATAATTATTGCTTTTATAAACGAGTTACGGTTTGATGAAAAAAGCATTATGATATCTTACAAGGCTTTCAGACTATGCTTTGTATGTTGAAATTACCTTAAACAGCTGCCGTAAAATTTGTGTCGTTGCATGGCTGATC
The DNA here is from genome assembly GCA_949319885.1 of Mecyna flavalis. NCBI lineage: Eukaryota > Metazoa > Arthropoda > Insecta > Lepidoptera > Crambidae > Mecyna > Mecyna flavalis. The sequence continues at coordinate 4,958,140 of OX439407.1, read as the reverse complement.
AAAAGATTTTAAGCTTGTAATCCAATGTAGTAAAATCCACGACCCATAACAGTACCGAATGCATCTGGGTTGGTTCTGGTCATGTGTTCCAAGCTGCTACGATAGATACTTGGAATACTTATTCAAACAAATAAACAGAATTACTTTATTCAGTAATTGCTTAAGGATCAGGTCACTGCGTAAAAAAGAAAATAAAATCCGCACTTCACACCCGTGTAGGGACACGTGTAATTTGCGGTGCTTTTTAACAATGTTTCATCGTATCGTACTCATCGTCCAATGTCAAGATTTCAGAACCCTTACTATTATATTTACCTAATATTTCCAATAGAGGTTATTATTACTTGTATAAATCATTGCATTTGCAAGAGCACTACAAGAGACTTGACAACGATACCTTCATTTTGTAGGTACGAGGTTCAAACCTAACTCATAATTCAGTTTAAAGTTTGCTAAAGAATAAGGAGGGTACTTTAATATAGTAGAAAAATAAATTGTTTGTCGATTTTGTTCTGTACTTGTGGCGCGCCGCCAATAACACCGGGTACTATTGCAACATGCAAAAAACAAAATTGTAGACTTGACTTATATGATAAAGATCCCCAAGTGCAGGATTGTTGCTTGGGTTTTCTCGAGTTTGGGTACTTTAACTCTTTTAAAAACAGGGCACGTCTTGTTGCGTAGAAATAAAAAATATAAATCACTTACATGATCTGCCCGCTTAGGTCATTACTTATTATCCGTACCAGTATACGATTCCTTAGCCGAGCTTTTCTTCTCACTTTTGGAACTCGAAGTAAAGAAAATAATCCGCTTCGTCACTTGCCGACAGCGTAACTTTCTCTATATTTTTATATTCCATTGCGCAAGAGAGTTAAAACAAAATTAATTCCAAGCAATATTGTACATGTACGAACTTTTCAAAAATTTTAAAATCGAAAAATTATTATTATTATTATAAAAAAATAACTATTTTTAACTATTTTAGAAATATCATGGGATATTCTATAATATTTGCTCGCTTCGACGTCCGAACGCTACGAAAAACGACGCTATAATGACAAAAGGAGGTGGCGCGATCCATGAGGTAACTATAGCTACCTACGACCGGAAACGGTCGCATTGGACGCAAGGTGGCGCCACTAACGTAAGAGAGGGACTCGCTTGACCGGAAGAACACAAGAAAAACGGAAGGCTTCACTCAATATGGATTCCGGATATCGAAGACGGAACAAATAATATAAGTTTTTAAAAATTTAATGCTGGCTAATTTATTCAGAAAAAATCTATACACCATTAAAGAAAAAAAAAATTAATTTACTTTTTATTGCTGTCAAATTTCAGAGGCATTGTTGCCAGTGCCTCTTTAAAATAAAGAATGTCAACGTCTTTTCAAAACTTTTTGATATTCCTTTAAAAAAAAAGATTTGCTTTTTACTGCTGTCAAATTATATCGTAATTCTGATGCCAGTTACATTGAAAAAACCAAGCAGGTTAATATGTAAATTTTTCATTTAATGCTGGCTAGATTCTTCAGAAAAAAAATCTAAACGCCTTTACCTTTAAAGGAAAAAGAAACAATTATTTTCTTTTTATTACTGTCAAAATGGAAATTATGCTGCTAGCGTTTTTAATGATCCAAAAAAGGTTGCATGTTATTTGAAAAGAATGATAATGAGATACAAAAAAATTATAATCTACTACAAAAATATTAGTATTTTAATACATAGTCGAAACAGAATAAATATTTGGTCATCGAAACTAATGAAACGATTTGAAAATTTCCTTCTATTGTGGGAAAGCTAAACTATTCTCGGGCGACATAGGGTACTTTTTATCCCGGAAATGTGGGGGGAAGGGAAGGGACATTTGAAAAAAGAAATTACGCGCGGGTGAAACCGCGCAGGCGGCCGCTAGTAATTAATAAAGAAGATAACCCGGCTGAAGTTTCGCAGCATTTGATGTAGCAAAGAATACCCTTCTCAATAGTAGGGACTCTTATACCGCAGGAAAATACTCAGTTAAGCTTTACGCCTGTAGTACATAATATTTCAGTATCATCAGTCACCAGGGCTCGGCAACCTTTTGAGTCAAAAGAGCCAAAAATTACAACATAAATTCTAAAAAGTCACAAAATGTATTCCTTTTAACAAACAGTACTATGTATAAATAGTACTTACATAAATAACGTGTTTTAATAAAAAGCTGCAGCTTCACTTACAATGACCCGTGGTTTGCCGAACCCTGCTCAATACCAACTGTTCTGTTTCCTATTATGAGTAACTTTACCGTGGCAATATCAACTCTATCACCAATACATTACCTGTATCGAGCTGGGCGAGCCCGCCGCGTTGGGTTGTACATCCCCGCTCTTGTTGTCGCCGCCGACCGACGCGCCCGTGTCGCAAGTAAACAGCGATTGGGTCGCGCACAGAAGCAGTTGCTGTACAAATAGAATGTTGGTGTTCGACACGGGACGTACTTACTACCAAGGTAAGGAGGTTTGTGTTTGTTCCGTTAGTGGAACACAAGAGGCGGGTTGTGTTTGTTCCGTTAGTGGAACACAAGGGGAGGGGTGTTGAAGATCCAGTTTGATGTTGGAGGAGGATTGACTTCAATTTTGAAATATTAAGTGGTTTATGACACCTATTAGACCAAATTTTAATTATTGGTTAATTATGACAATTTTACTTCTAGAGGTCAAATATTTAACTTTACTTTTGTTTTTAAAGGGAATGAAATATAATTTTCACTACATAGAGATACTGGTCAGTTGCTGGGATAGTTTCCAACGTGCTGAAGATAAAATACATTTATTATAAATAACAATAATTTACTTTATGTCATCAATTGTGAGAAAGTGGTCAGTTGAGTATTTTAATATAGTTTTTTTTTCAACTTATCGAGAGGTTATGTTGTTTTTTTTTTTTAATTTTTACTATTATTCTCTCTTTCTCCGAGACTTTTGTCCCAATCTTATCATAGCTTACTCCATGATCCAGAATTTCGCAAACCATAGAGCGACTGCCTCTAGGTTCCGTAACTCTTACTAGGAGAACTATACGATTGGATCATGACTACACAGAAATTAGATTGTGCAGGTTTCCTCAAGATGTTTTCCTTCACCGCCAGACTACATAAATACGCTTATAGAAAAATCCATAGATGCGTGAACTGCTTTTCACTATGGTTACGCAAGTCAGCGAATTGTGGACGTCACTGAACCAAATTATTAATCTACATACCCAAAATCTTCACACGATTCAATAATATTTTTAGATTGTATTGGCGTCACCTAATGTTGATAGTATTTATTTTACATAAAATCTTCAATTTCAGTTTTCAGTTAAAGTACTTGCAGATTCACTTGAGCGTCCCTCAATGTGCTGCCACATTCTCTCTCAAGGCTCTTCTGCTCTTTGAACCTTATTTCAATTATTCTGGCTCCCACATTATATTGCCGGCACCCTTTTTAATATGAAGACTATACAAAATAATAAAAAAAAAAACTAGCATAATAATTATTCTGTCTTCGATATGTCTGAAGTTTTTTTATATACTTATAGTTGTTAGTGCGAGTGCTATATGGCATGTGTGTGTGTTTGTTTATCATCTCCCATATTCAGCAGTGTAGGAAAGATCCCATAGCAACTTCCCGATGACAAGATATTTACAGAAGGTACAGTTGTGTTCAGAATCAGTGCTGTGTGTAATAGGTATTCGCTTAAAATTATTTGATGGATAAAACCGCATAGTATGTCACATGATGCTATTAAAATTATATTAAAATTGGAGATTTATTAATTGGTGTTATGTAATTTTATTAACCTCTCTAAAAGTAAAGTTGAGAACAGTAAACATTAACTGAAATGCACGTAATACGAGTAGAATATGTATTGCAACAAGAAGGAAATTCCGTAAGATTTTACAAAGAATTCTAAGCTTTATACATAATTGTACAGTTTTTTACCGTCGTAAACATGTTTAGAGTTGAAAGAAAAAGCAAAAATCAAGGAATATAATACAAAGAAAGGCTATCATAGAACGGAGATTGAAATGCAAAATCATATTATATTTTACAAAAACTGAATGTTAGATTAGTTGATTATATTATGATGAATCGGACGCACTCCGACTTATACTTTTATGACTTATTATGCAGTTGTACCCATCTCTTAACTTAAACCTATTTACACCAACATACTTACCTTTATAACTAGCTTATAATAAAGGTATGATCCATTAAATATGGGTAAACAGACTAAAACTTGCAACATCAACCTTTTAATACAAAGGAGTTCGAACAGTGCGAAGGAAACACTAGCTATGAAAGATTATGAATGATATAACAACAAAAAGTTCATTCCCTAAATCTATAGGACATGGGAAAGTCATTCTTGGATGAAAACTTCGGAAAAAAACTAAAAAAAATCGGGGAAAATTTACACCAACATTCCATTTGAAGTATTGCAACAAAGCAAACCGCTCTTTTTCGTTATGGCAACACTTATCTATATGATTGTTACAACTATACTTCGTATACTTGTAACTGTTATTTTGTATACTAAAATATGCAGAATCAAAGCGTTTTAAATGCACTGAAAATATATGTGCTTAATATACAGTGTTTAGAAACCACACAAGTGTTTTATTAACAGTGATTTTTCATTGCCTTATCTGCACACGTTACTTGTTAATTAGCTCAATGATTCGGCCAGTTACTTTCCATTACGTTATAAAAGAAACCATCATCATCAAGTAACGGAAACCATACAGCCGATTAATTGAGCTTATTAGAGCAAAGTTTTCAATGTTGCCATAACTTGGAGATCAAGTTGGAATACTTTGTATATCTCCGATATATTTTTAAATCACTTGATTTAGTTCAAAATTAAGTCAATTTCAATAAAGCCAATATAATAATACTTCACAAACACAATTCCAAATTGATCAGCCACGACTCAAAGCGCTTCGTATTTACTTGATAGCCACACATAAAGCTTACACTTAAAGTAATGGTTTGTTAGTGTATATTTACAGTTTAGAACGCAAACTAGTTTACAAGCTATCTTTATGATACGCTGAAATTAAGCATATTACTGACGAAAATGGATTGTAAAGCATCAAATTCAACCATATACTTAGTGAATTAAAGTTTTATAAGAGGTCCAAATATTTCTGCATAAAAAACAGGATTTATCTTACCTGTTTCAATATTTCTCCCACCTTTAATTAAATATTGTGTGGTCATATCAACAATGACTGTGTGTATCACAGTTTATAAACTTACGATCCATTTTCGTTTTAATATAAAATATGCTTTACTTGGTACATTTATACTCTGTAATCGTTTTCTCTTTGATAATCTCTTTTTTTTAAATGAATGAATTAAACAGGTGATTACTTTTTTTATTAATGAATTACACGTTTTTTATTCATACACTATTTAATCCTTTTATTGTTTACTAGAATAAGTAACAAGTTCTAGTTTATAAATACTGTTGTAACGCTATCATATAGACCATGCAAGCGAAAAGTAAACCATCTTTTAAAGACTTTTGAACTTCTAAATTAGTCTAGAGAAAACGATTACTAGTATTTTCTATTTAATAAACTTTGTACACGTTAATTTAATCATAGTCTTAATATTTAGCCCAGTCTTATCTATGTGCTAAGGAAAGTTGAAACCGTGTACAAAACGCTTATGATAAAACGACATATGAGACAAGCGGAGAAGCGGATCGCTTAGCCAAAGCCGTTGAGCATATAAAGCGAATTTTAATTGGGAATTTATATTTATACTTGTATATAATGTCTGATGACAATAATTTCGTGCGCATGATCAAATATTTATAGCATAAAACTCTCAATATATTTATCTTCAGATGAAAGGTTTTTTATTGATGTAGTCTATGAAAGTATGTATAGTAATTATGATGAAATCGTTTTTCAAATCAATTGCCTTGTTAGAAATGTTTAATTCAGATAATGCAAATTTATAATCACTAACAGATATTTATCAATTATTCCAGTGTTTAGCTTAGGTCTTATTTTTTTAAAGTTAAATAAAATTTACTTCATTTACGATGTATATTATGTATTTACTTTTTGTAACGAACCGAAAATTAATATTAGTACCGTAGTAGTAACTAGTTTGGTGTTCGTCTTATATCTTAACACCAAAAGCCATGCTTAATAATACATTTATGAATGTATTTAAAGCGTGGTACATACTCGTATATCGTATAGAGAGAGAATAGAATACTATGTTGGATAAGATTCGTAAAGTTTAATAGAACAATATACTATTTGCCGACAATATGAGTATGAACACGCCTTATATGAACAGAATTCATTGTTTAATAGAATCTGTTCGTGGGACAGCAAATAAAACATAAATATTTAGATCGATCCTGGTGTTACTGGCAATATGTTAAATTAGCTGGATTTGAAGTAAATATTTACTATTTCTTTAATAAATTACTTTGTTGTAACATATGTCAATTTAAAAACACCCGGTACGAACTAAATTACAGCTGTAAAAAGGTGGCGGGTGTTTATGTATTTGATAATAAATAAGTATTTACATGTTGTTGTTTTTGTATAAAAAACATACTGGAATTGTAAAAGAAAATCACCTGAACCGAGAACCTCCTTTTTGAAGGCCGTTTATAATGAATTCTGTGAATAAATCTGTGCTTGATAATATTGTGTATATTAATTTGATAATCATCTTATGTTAAGTCGATGGTCCTAGTGGTTTAAGTACCGGGCCAAGATCTCAGGGTCCTGGGTTGAATTCCCGGGTCGAGCTAACTTTGTGTCGATTTTTTCGGATACAGCTCGGGTTTGTGATCACCAATCCGCATTTGGCAAGCGTGGTGATAAATTAATAAAATAAAATCATTGTAGCGATAACTTGATTTTAAGGATGGAGGCCTTTGCCATGCAGTGGGACATTAATAGGCTGATACTTTACTTTTTTATGTTAAGTAGCTTAGCATAGACCGACTTATGTGAAATTCACAGGCATTCCAGTTTCATAGTCCAATCGAATCTTCCTCCCCCTACCCCTCACACGGAATTCTCCCACCAAAAACCATACATAAACACCACCACCAAAACAAAACAGTAACCAACTTACATTCTTAAGCTTGGCAGCCTTAACGTTTAAGTGCCTGCGCTGCGTCGAGGGCGTTACCTGCACGCCGTGCTTGGAGTGCGTCACCGGCGACACCTGCTTGGCTAACACCGAGGCCAGCTCGTCCTGAAGCTCAGTGACCTCGAGACACTGGGCCAGCGCGTTCTGGGCTAGGACCACGTGGTAGTCTATACCCGCGTGTTCGACTGCCACTGACATGAATAGTTGGACGCACTGCAGAACATAGAGTTACTGTGGTAAGTACAATGTGACGTTTAAAATGTCGGGGTCACCAGTGTGGGATTGACTCTACTTGGGACAACAAATCCACAACCATATTGTTTTATTGTCACCCTGTATTGTGTTGCACATTACGTGGCTATTGTGTAGGGAGCGACTGACTCGCTAGCCGACACCTATGCTTACGCCCCCACATTACGATAATTTAGTAATATAGTCCGGCAAACATCTTGACCCTCGTTCGACGGAGTGGGGGAAAGTTCGCGCATGTGCACTTGCGGATGACCAATAGCGCGCACGTATCTCCTGTCGCCCGCATGCCTCTGACCAATAGCGCGCGCGTATCTCAAACTTTGCGTACTGCGCAATTCCCACCCGATTTCAAGATGTCTACCAGACACTGCACGCTGTGCTTGGAGTGCGTGACCGGTGACACTTGCTTCGCTAACATGGATACGCCAGTTCGTCCTGAAGTTCAGTGACCTCGAGGCACTGGGCCAGCGCGTTCTGGGCTAGGACCACGTGGTAGTCTATGCCCGCGTGTTCGACTGCCACTGACATGAATAGTTGGACGCACTGCGGAATATGAAGTCACGAAGATGTAATGAATTTAAAGGTCACGTTTGAAAATAACATTTATCATGTACGGTAAAAAAAATTCCTCCAAGTCAATCTTTATGATTAACCAACTACGCAAGATTTAGTGCACAAATGAATGCGCAAGCACAGGTGCACTCTTTATTCCCTCACTCTTATAACACATTATCAGACAACTGTTGCAGAAATCACAAACACCACCACATTTTTGAAAAATATACTCACTTTGAATAACTTTAATGCTTCAGCCTGCAGTGCTTCTGAGTTAAGTGACGTCAGAGGGGATGTAATATTTTCTTTTGAATATAACAGCGTTGGATGTCGCCATAAGACACAATCTGAAAAAAATCATTATCAAGTTTAATTTAATTTATATTGTAATGTAAAATTATTTGAAAAATTAACTTTATTATTTTTACTAAATAAAATGTCGTTTTACGGACAAACTAAGGGCTTAAACACAGAGCAACTAGGTACAGAGTAGTATAGTGTTTTCTATAGAGTTCCATGTGAAGGCAGCGGGAGGGTTATGCGGATCGTACCACAATTCCAGTTCCAATTATTTAAAGTTAAATGTTAAAAACATTCTTTTTTCTATCCGTTTAAAATTATACAGTTAATGCTGTGCACTATGAATATTATTTACTTAAAAAAATATATACTTACTCGGGTCGCCATCAGTTTCCATCAGTTTCTGTATGAGCTGCTCAAAATGCGTGCCTTGACTTAACCCGCCCCCGCTCACAACCGTGAGGTGGTACAACCACGAGTCCTTGTCCGCTTTGCTCTCGAACAGCAGGTACGTCGGCCCCTGGAATGAGAGTTAAGGAATTTGAGTATGAATAGTATTATACAATAGAAATAAGTCGTTCACATGCATAGCAGTAGATGGATTGACCTTACAATTTATAGCTCGACCAATAAAATAAAAAAACCTCGCCATATTGCGGAAAAATATTGGAACTAATTTCTTCAAGTGGCAACAATCAACTAAAAAAACAATAAGGTGCCATTCATTTTGCTGTCTGTTAAAGTGTGATGTCAATTGTCAGCCGTGCCTTGTTACTATTGGATATTGTGAGTTATTTGTGAGTATAATCATAGCAACCAAGTGTCGCTATAACCATAGCTAATGTGGCGCCTCCAGAGCAGGTTTTTTATTTTCTTGGTCAGGCTATACCATAGAGAAATAGTGGGCTATACCTACTATATTTTAAAGGGCATTGAAGATTTTAAGATAAGCTACCAAAGTTTTACTTACATACAACACCCTAGTGTAAAAAACTGTGTGTTTACACACTCCCATAGTTGTACTATGTCGAACCTATCCATGCGTGCATCTATACCTAAAGCATTAATTAACATAAGAAGAGGTTGACTGACCGCTTACGTGGTGCTGCAAATAGTTATCCAAGCGTGAAATCTACACCTAAGGCCGTTTTCTCACTAAGCAAAACCAACACGACATCAACACAACATTAAAAATTGTGTTGATGTCGTGTTGACCATCCCTTTTTCACTAGCACGACTCCAACACAGCACGACTGTCATATTTTGTAAAGTTCATTTGTCGAGGAAGGAATGTTGTGTTGGTGTCGTGTTGCCTGCAGTGAAAAAGTCCCTATAGAGTCTGCAAGGCGGGTATGTTGTCAAAACAAAAAAGTTGATCCGATCTAGCGGACAAGACAAACATAGCCGAATTGTTGGTTCAAAGTTGTGTTGGTGTTGTGTTGTCCTCGTGTGTGAGAAAACGGAGCATACATTAGTAATGGCGGTTGGAGTTGTCACAACATTATGTTGTGTTTACGTTGTGTTGGTTTCGCGCAGTGAGAAAACGGCCTAAATCTACAATGACATTCACAAGACAAAGCAGTAAGTATGATGAGGTGTGACTGACCGCAGTTACCTGGTGCTGCGGGTAGATGGCGACGGTGAGGTGGTTGCGCGCGTCGTCGTTCTTCTCCTCGGAGTCCGAGTCCGACACGTGCTCCACGTCTTCCACTCGCGCGTCACGCATGTTGATCTGACCCGTTGGGTTCTGTGGATAAATACGTAATTATCACGATCATAAACAAAAATCCATGAAAAGGATCTCACAACTTTGCTCAAAATGATTAAAGATTTTTTTACGTCATTACCACTGGCAGGCATGCAGCCTACCTGATGGTAAACGGCCACTCGGGCCACTACGAACTATTCCACTGAGATATCTTTACAAGGAAGTATCGATAAATGTGCTCACGCTTTAAATTGAAGTGCAATGGCATGTAACTCCCACGTTTATATTGCGAAAGGACCATACAACTTTCACATCATGAAAATGGCCGAGCAAAATAAAAGCATAGTGTTTCTTTTTGCATACCATTCCACTAACATGACGTTGTTTATTTTATTTGTTAATTTAAAAGTGCTTTTTTGTATGCCTCAATCTTCAATAAAAACGTCAGACTATACACTTTGGACTTTGTACCGCTCTTAATGTCGGGGGCATAAGTGCTATTATCGAATTGCAAGTGTTTACCGTGATGTGCCGTTGACCGTACGTATTTGTTTATTAATAGAAAATGTGACACTACTTTACCTTCCTAATAGATGTTCAATTTATTTGGCTTATTTTATAAAAAAGTATCCAATTTCTATATACTATTAATGAATTGGAAACCCACGGTACTCGCATTCACCAAAGGTCTATTATGTAAATACATTCTGAATAATATCATCAAGCCACATTCGCGTGAGCGTTCTTCACTTTGGTCAGCCAGCCTTGGATGGTTGGTTTGTTGTCTTCCTTGCTCCTAGGAGGTTATGTAGGCCCTTCATTGCATTATGGTTTATTTACCTGGTCACCCGGCGACTTGAAGTACAGAAACATCTTGCCGATGAGCACGCACCAACTCTTCTTGGCGTGGCCGTTCTTGACTTTGGTCAGCCAGCCTTGGATGGTTGGTTTGTTGTCTTCTTTGCTAAGGAGGAGCTTCGTCGCGTTCCGACGTTGAACGTTCTGTGGAGGAGGGGAAAATAGAAATTAAGGTTTTCAAAACTATTGTTTAAGGTATTGTTTATACAAATAAAAAGTAGGTCAATACAAAAGGAAAGATGTTTTTAAAACAACCGTAATTATCATAGACGATGCTTATAGCTGTGATTTTAGACGAAAATAAATACTGTACTACACAAATTATTTTACGAAAAAAAGTAAAGTTTCAGCTTATACATGTCCCAGCAAGGCAAAGGCATCCATTTTTGGAATCCAGTTATCTTTACAAAGATGGGTTCTGGCTTAATCACCACTCTTAAGAAAATTCGGGTTTAAAATAAATAATAAATGAGCCTTATTTTCGGCATCGGTCATAAACGGAGATTTGACCAAAGCTGGAACGTTTTGATACATGCCTACAAAGTAATTTTGCCGCCATAGTCGATCGAATTTGCACTTCTAACAGGTGTGCATTTTTTTGTATTTATATGTACTAAGTTTTGAACTTACTTGTAGCACCCGTATCCAGTCCTCCATAGTAGCGATGCTGTCGGCGGTGAGGTAGTAGGTTCGGCTCCCGGTGAAGATCTCGAAGGTGGCCGCGCCTTCGTTTCTGGATATCTTGCACGCTTCGCCCAGCCCGATCTGTCCTTGTGGCTTTCTGTTTACTTCGGATTGGGACTTCCAGTAGGAGAGCGTGCCGTTTTTCAGGACGAACCTGTATCGATTAAGTAGGTATTAAGTTAACTGCATGAATTTTGCATCACACTAATATTTCTAGCCATTCCAATTATTCTAATCCATTTGATTTCAATAAACAGTACAAAGTAACAGGTACGTGATTTTCATATTTTAATCCCGCTTCGCAAGCGAAGAATAAGCTGCATGATTTCTCAGCTCAAATTAAGGGAATGGTTGAAGTGATGTTTTAATAACGAAAGATACCTTACTCTCTTCGTTCAAAGAATTTTATTTGATTTTTTATTATATGCTTTGATTTTTTTCTTGTATTGCAACTGTCAACACACTTCTGTTTATAAGAGTTAATTAATAATACTACATTACAACAATAATTTTTATATAAATTTCTACGACACAAGTTTTCTTAAAACTCGGTACATTCCAGCTAAAACCGCCGCCATCGTAAGCGCTATACTTAGTGACTAAATATGCCAAGTCTCACCATCGCTTCCGCCATGTCTTAAGCTTCCCTCCAAGCTTGGCAAGATGGCCGCTCTTCTCCAACGCATCGTGTCTTCTCGGCGAGTCGCTGGCAGGCGGCGCGCGACACAAGGAAGCGAGTGACGCCGACGCGGCCGACGCGGCGGACGCCAGCGCCATGCTGTCGCAGGATACCGCGTCGGGGGGTATCGCGTAGTCGTCTGACATGCCGGATTCGAATGATGTGTCTGGAGAAAAAGATTAATATTTAAGAACTAGAGGAAAAAAGTTATGAAGTGATATATCTATCACGTTTTTTTCAAGTTCTTACTGGCCCAAGGTCTTCAAGTGAATTTTAAATATTGGATTATGCTGGAGTATGAGTGTGGTATATCTAAAAAACTCTCGTGTTCAAAATGGCGGTGACGACACGTCATGTCACGAAGTGGTTCTTTTTCCTTACTTGATAGTTTCCAGTTTCCCTTCCATTAGATTTAAAAGAAAACACATAACTACATATAACTAACATTTATTTTTGTTTTCGGTTACAGATAACGTTACTTTTAGATAGAAAAAAGAATAAATGAATTACCTACGCAATTTCGACATTAATTTCTATTTTGTTAAGAAAAATAAACAATTGTACATACTGCTGGGCCGTTTTTCAGGACTAAGACAGGAGCCTGTCTTAACACTTTTAGACGGACTGCTTAAACTTAGGTAAGTGTCATACAAGCTATACTATGATTTTTGGATGAGCAAAATATACAGTCACCTGCAGTTAAGTGACTACTTCTGTATCTGGCTGAATGTCTATAATTATGTTCAATTATGTAGGGTAGTTCTAACTTTTAAATCTTACCTCTAGTCTTACTCTGTTTGCTCGGCGACCCACTACTGGACCTCTTCGCGGGACTTAAACTGGAGCTCGTCTTGACACTTTTAGACGGACTGCTGGCACTTAAACTAGTGTCAGATGAACTGCACTGTCCGTTAGCACTATTCGTCAGCACTAGAGGATGGTTGGATGTTTGTTGTATGGACGCTGGGAGGACGCTAGTGAGGTTCACGTTGTTTATCGGCATGTGCATTTGGTTTGACGATTGACCTCCTGTTAAGGTTAGTAGGCATAGTTTTAGTTATTATAAAATAGGGATGTGTAGTTAGGGATTAATATGTTTCAATCGCTTCGGCCGTTATGGAAACCGGAGTTTGGAAACCAGTTTCAAAAAGTATTTTTTTATATGATTGCTGAAATGTGGTGTTAAAGAATTAATATCAACTCGAGAAGGAACATGATGGCAACAATCGTTTGTCAAATATTTACTCGTACATTATTATATTACTTGTATTTTGATTATAGATACAGGGAAATTTCGTATTTATTAGCATGAAAACACATATTCTAGGTGCTAAATAAAACTGAAAAACTGCTTTCAAACTAAACCAAAGGCCAAATCTTCGGAAAAATCCAAGTTAGTCGAAATGGAATGTTGTCTCTTTTTTGAATCTTTAGACATTTTTTGAATCTATTTCAAATCTTATGTCAATCACAATAAAAACCTTAACAAATGTTCATTATAACCAATAGCATGATTTAGATATTCACAGATGAATGTGACAGCTGACAGGCATTAAGATATTGCACACTGACGTCACAAATCAAAGTAACAACAATGTCTTACCGAAAGTGTGATGGGGCGTGTTATGCACCGTAACGCCCATGGACTCCTCGCCGTCCGAAGAGTCGTCCGAGGAATCCCCCGTGAAGGGCATTGACCTTATTTGACTAGCGCGCTGTAACAAACATAAACATAAATATTATAAAGGGGTTCGAGGAGGTTTTAGTCTATTGCCCCACCAACTGAAGCTAGTGGGTAACCAAACATAATAAAAACAATTGGTTGTTTGTAAAATCGGTTTACTGACGATAGTTGAACGTGACAACGTCATATAAACATATAAATGTATTATTCTATAGCAGCTGTCCACGCGGACGCATCGCTTACTCAAGTAGGAGAGAGACAGATGTCGAACGCTGCCGAACGCGGAGGCCGATTGTGCCTCTTTGTCGCTCGTTCCGCGCTCTCGCTTGCACTGGAACGCCGCATGAGTAATGTTTTTTCGTGCGTGCAGCCGGATCCATCGAATTATAAGACGTTGTCACGTCAATAAAAAAGGCCGGCACCGGCTCCTCCATTTGAGGTGTGAAGATGAAACCGGGGGAGTTTAGTGGGTAGTAAGATAAACGCCTGTAGTCCCGAGCTCCAAAGGCATGCTTGAACCATGATCCAGGATGGTAAGACCAGTTACTACATTAGAGCCAATTCCACCTGACCTCCAAACACTTATTAGGGGTACTAGACCAATCGGATTGTGGCCCTAGGTTTGGGTGGTAATAGGTTTCCTGATCTTTTCCCGCTAAGCAGTGATGAATAATGTAATTCAAACCAACGATCTTACGCATAAGAAGCGACGCTTCATAGTTCATACCACACCACAGCTACCAAAGCTTCCCGAACTGAAAGGACAATGCAAAAGACTGGGCCCAAAAAATAAACATGTTGTCAATGACGTTCAATTAAAAAACTAGACTCAAAATCACGCTCAAATATTGTCCGAAGCAAAAGTCTGCCCACCCGACTATTGGGCAGAGTTTTCGTTTAGTTGTATACAATTGACATTAAACACTAAATGCCACGAGATAAGGGGTTAATTTGAACGAATGTGTTAATGTCATCAGTGTCAAAGCCACTCGCACGTTTTTTGAGGATTTTTTCTTAGAGATTGGGTGTCTAGTTGTATATTGAACGTCATTGCATGTTGTGCAGATATGGGACAAAGACTATGAAGTAGATCGAATAAACACCTTTAACTTTTATTATGGCGTCGACAAAATTGGTCCTAGTGAAAAAAATATGTTTATTATGTTAATTATTTATGTATGTTTATATAATTATATAAAAATAACAAAATATTTTGGACGATAACTTGTTCCTCCTGGGACCGATTATGGTGTCATCAATTGATGTTGCGTGTGTGGTCTTTCACGTAGAATACATTTCATCTCTGCACATTAACTTAATTTTTTTTGGGCCCAAGAACAAAGGCAAGTTTTGCATTCTCCTTTCTGAAATATTAGTCTTACCCCTTTAACAGTGGCGTAGACGGGGACGGAGATGTCCTGGTAGCTCGTGGACTCGTGCATGGGCCGCGGGCAGGGCGGAGGACTTAACTCGCCTTCTACTGACTGCTGCAGCCCATCATCTGCCACCTATAAATAAATAAAATAAATACCTCTCTGGACATTATTCACACAGCGCCATCTTGCCCCAAACTATTTCTATTAGGTCATTATTACTCATTTACCCTGTAGCATTAACAGGCTTATTGAATTTTTAGCTTATTGTATGAACTAAAGCCTAGACGAATCTTGAAAGAGACTGATTACACAACACGGGAAATCCAAATGTATGAATCTGTCGACATTTATTTATTTTATAAGTTTCAAGAAGTAAAGATCAATTCATTCATTCATTCAAATAGTTATTAGTTAATTTTATTTCACACATTTTCCAACATTTATTTTACAGTTGTTAATATTATTGTGGGATCCAGTACACTTGAAATCTAAGGCTCGAAGATAAGATGAGCCTACAGTCTCGCAGCACATTGAGCGACGCTTCCTGTAAAGTGTCCCTCAATGGAAATAGGGCACAGTGACCGCTTACCATCAGGTATTGCGGCGTACCTGTCTGCCAACTGATGTTGTATAAAAAACAGTATTAACACCAACTTAATAACTTTAACAGTCATGATCACCACTTCTTCTAATTTACTAACCTGGTATATTTTAGCCTCCCAACTAGGAAACCTGTGTAACGGTGGCGTGGGGGGACGCGGTTGTTCTGACGTGGAACTGTCTCCGGTGGACGAACCGCCTCTACTGTTGCCTTGGACGACTACGTTCACCGTGCCTTGCCACGCCGGTGTCCGTTCTGAAAGGGTTAAGAAAGTTTAGTAAGTTAAAGTGACCAAATACTGGAAAATGAGAATATTGGCAAAGAATCTCTGACTTGGTAAGAACTTGTGGAGATGTTCAGCCATATTATAATCTCAAAATTAAAATTAGCAGCGAATTGAAACTTTCAGAGGATGTATAAAAATCATTCAATAAATGGTCATACATACATTAACATCGAACAAATGACAATAACTTTGACAATTTCAAATAGTCCTTTCATGCAATAGCCATTATTTTATTTTATTTGAAACAACAAACAGTTACACACATTACATTATGAGAGGGTTATATGACAGCAGTGAAACTGGCTCTTAGTTATATTACATACTGACTAATATAAAAAATAATTATTATTTTATCATTCTAGAGTTACCTCTGCTAGGCGTGTAGATTTCGGCATAGTCGTGCGTAGTATCTCCATCTGTAGAAGTGTTCGGTGTTGTTGGCAGTACGACTAGATTTTCAACCGCCGTCTGAAATTCAAAGAATGAAAAAATTAAAAATAAAAATTATTACCAAAAAACATTGCCATTCATTAAATATTCAATGACTATTTTCCCCTGTCACTACATAGAAGGCGGATCCAAGGAGATGGCAAGGTAGTTAAAAGGAAGTTTTTCTTACATAATAGCGGGCATACAAGCATGCGGTTAACCAGATGGTAAGTGACTACTGCCGTCGATAGGAATCTGCAGGGCATTAACAAATACGCTGCCAGCCTTAAAGTCGCAACTAGTATTGGTTCGGATATACCACGGGTGTTGAATTCCAGAGATTCCAAACTTGTGAACTGTTAACCATCAACATTGTGGACGTTATATTTTCGTCGCATTGTACGGTGACGGAAAGCAGCGGCAGAAAGACTATCGACAGTCTATCGATAGATTGACATATTAGTTCCAAATTTCTAATTGACCGATACTATCGATACTGTTACTAGTTTTCAAGGTCTATCGTCAACTTAAGATTGATACTTAAGAATAACAAAATCTTACCGCCAAATCATCAGCCAGTAAACTAGCCGTGGTCCTCTCATCCATAGTTCTATTCATGGTGGTTAACGCCGTTTGGTTGGCAGCACTGACGTTATTGGCCAGGTTGGTAGTGCCGATGGAGAGGTTCCGCCGGTGCCGCACGGGGGTGCTATAGTGGGGCTCCGATGAAGTTAGCTGTGGTAGCTGTAGAGAGAAATCATTGTAGTATTAGTATTAAGTGCCTACTTGGAAGAAAGGAAACATCTTCGGAAAAAGAAAAAATATTCTACACCAGAGATAGAACTTGAGTTTATAAAGTTTGCAGAGAATTAGTTGGGTGCCCAATTGAAACCATCATTGTTATGAAAATACAACAGACATACTAAAAGTATATAAAGTGTATTGTAGAGTACCTAAATAGATGTCCTTTATTAAAAAGATATGGAAACCATCTACTTAATCAACTAGCTAATCTTAACAAAATAGTGCACTCAAAGACAGTGCAATTCCAATTTTATTAAGTTTGATTTTTAATTTCCTTTTGTTTTACTTGAATATATAAAATTTTGAACTTTTGATTCTAGTGTGCTGTGAAATGGCTCTAAATATCATTTAAATAAGTCTAACTCATAGAAGTAAATTAGACTACAAAAAGTTGAATCTAAAATAGAAAAGTTCTAAAAATTTATTGGATAACATCAATATTTTCTAATGTAATGGCTAAATAAAATTTCTGCAAGCATATTTTGTGAGCCTAATAATAGAATGATGCAAAGAATATTTTAATATAAAACCTAGACATGAAATGGTTTTGCAACATAAACAAGAACTAATAAAGTATCTGGAAAAACTATTGGTTTAAGAAAGAAAATGTTTGCACTAAATCAATTTAAATCCTAAATTATTAAAACATATTGTTCTATGAAAAATAAAATATGTTTTTAAAAGTAAGGAGTGCATATGATAGTAAAAGGGTGAAACATTAGCCTCCTAAGTTTTAGCCTCTACCTGGGGCCCTTCGAGGCTCTCTGACCGCCTCCGATTGGAGGCCAAGATACTGGATGCGGAACGAGGCGAGCCCTCATCAGTTCTCACTTCGAGGGAAAGGCTCGCTCGAGTGGGCAGAAACTGAGGAATTAATATTTGTTAAAGGGGATTTGATTTTACATGGAAGAATGTTAGTAAACTTACAAATTACATGTGTATTTCTAGGATACTCTTTATAATTGTTTACTCTTTTTTTAACTTATTGTAACAATTTGTTACTTATTGTTATTGATTGATTACATTTATAAAAATAAACTTACGATAAAACACTCTGTGCCATATTTTTTTTTAGTGTTAAGGAAAATAACACCTCTTAGTAATTATTTAACCAAATTGTTTGCTCAATTTTTAAAAGTTACAATGTAAAGATACAAACAAAGATATAACTTACAGCACAATTCCTGCTTCCTTGTGCTGCTATATGGTTCCGTAAAAGCTCGAGCTGTTGATTGCAGCGGTCGTTCTGTTCCCGCAGGAGCTGGTTCTGTTGTTCCAGCTCTCGGAGCTTGTTTGTCACCCACTCTTTGATACGGGCCGCCTTTGCTTCTACCTGCTTCGCGTCCTGGAGTCTGAGCTGCTTCTGAAAGAAATATAGTGTTATGTAATGTTGAAAGAAAGAAAGAAGATCTTCTTTTCTTTCTTTCTTTCTTTCTAATGTTGTAGTTTTAATTTTATACATTTTTATGGTCTTTTTTGAAAATGCTCGTTTTGATTACAGAAAACCTGATCAATATTATTCGTAACATAAACTTTATTATTTTTTATAAACTTTCACTCATTACTTCTGCTCATTATTGAATAAAAATGGTAAAACATTAGGTAAAACTTAATCGAATTACCTTCGATTCATTGTCCATGTTTTTAAAAGCTTTAAGCTCTGGTTTAACATGTATCTCTTAAAAAACCAATATTTTTTGGTAAACCATTCGTCACAGTTTTTAAATCTATAAATATTTACACTTTATTCAGTCATGAAACGAAAGAAAATAGTCAAAAACATAAAAAACATTTTCAAAACATCGATTCAACAATAGATTAACATCTGTCTGACGTTGACATTTTTGATGACGAAAAAAAACCTGTTTTATAGATGCGTTCATCGTTTGTATATTACTAAATTGTAATAAAGAAGACATTAATTTTTAACTCCAATATTTTTTAACTGTAATTAAAAATATCTGTTATTTATAATTTTTTGCTTTTGTAATAAAAAGTACCTTCTTACCTAGTTAATTAAAAAATGTACGTACCTGTTCTTCAATCTGGCCCTCTAACCGCGAGATGGCTCTAGGCGCGCCTTCGGCCGCCGGCCAATCGCACAGCCGCTGCTCCATGGCGCGGACCTGGAACAATGAAACAAATTGTTATTTTTTTGTCCAGTTGTGGCTTGCATGAATCAGTTCTTTATTATATGGCTCGCTATTGTGTCGTGTTCCCAAAATATATCACTTTAATTTACCTACTGTAGTTTATGAAATTGCTCCCAGTCTACTTTTTCTGGTTTAAGACAACTTTATGAAGCGAACCAACAAAATAGGCTGAACCATTTTGTGTCCTCCTCATATACAAAGAAAAAAAGTTTGAGGCTACATTTTAACTATCAAACTAGTCCCAGTTATTTATAGAGTCTATGAATTCAATTTCAATCCAATTGGTATCCTTTACTGGAATATAAACGCAATATTAGCCAAGTGTAACCAGTAGATTCCAAGGCGCATGTTGCAATGAATCCAACCGCAGTGTTACGTAACAGGCAGCCGCAGACCACAAGGTTTAAACCCGACACACTGTTGCAATACTCCCGTTTGCATCACGCCTGAGTGACAACTTGACAAGTAGCTTGGTCCCAGCTGACCACAGCAACGCGTGTTGTGTTGCGCGATTAGGACTATTGTGGTCGAAGTAAACGTTTGTCAAATAGCGCTGGTGTATTTGTCTAGCCCTGCTCTTATTACACCTACATATATTTGGTACGTGGGAAAATAGCAACCATTAATTGGTTTGATTCATTATAGACATCAATTCAAACAAGAACATAGAGTTTACGAACTTTTCAAGAAAATGAATAACATTACCTACATACCACACTCAGTAAAGATTTTGCCAATGATTATAGTGGTTGTTGAATTTAAAGGATAAATCTTTTTTGTTTGTTGATTCCTCTGGACAGTTTCACGTACAAAATATATAAAAGAGCGTTAATTCATTCTCGTCCTTCTTTTTTAGGTAAAAATTGAAGGTATCAACATTCTCCGTTCAAGGATGGGACCAAGGGCGTCGCCAGCTTATGGCTAAGGGGGGGGCAAATCCCACCACCACCCATGGCCTTACCAACCTCTCGGTTATACAGGGCTAGGGGGGGGGGGGGGGGTTGCAATGGGGCCATAATATTATTTATTTATTTATTTACCAATTATTGCACTTGTAAATTTATAGGTACATAGAGCCTTAAGCTAGCCTAAAACTTAGTACTATTTCATAAATATTGCAAGACCCTGTTAGGGTAAGTATAGCAAATCACATTAATAATTATCCATCATCCATCATCATCAGCCTGTAACAGACCACTACTGGACATAATTATGCCTCTCCAAATGCTCGCCACGCTGATCGATCCTCGGCTAGTCACATCCAGCTCCTGCCAGCCATCTTGCGCAGATCATCGCTCCACCTGGCCTGAGGGCGTCCTACACTACGCTTACCGAAACGCGGTCTCCACTCTAGAACCCATTTACCCGAACGGTTATCGGTTCTACGGCTGATATAGCCAGCCCACTGCCACTTCAGCTGGCTGATCCGGCGGGCTATGTCGGTGACTTTGATTCTCTGCCGCGTTACCTCATTTCGGATGCGAACCCGCAGAAAAACGCCGAGCATGGCTCTTTCCATAGCCCGCTGAGCGGTTTTAAACTTGTGGACTATTCGTGCCGCAAGGGTCCACGTTTCGGCTCCGTATAACATGACGGGTAGGACGCACTGATTGAAGACTTTCATCTTTAGGCATTGTGGGATCGGCGATGAGAAGACTCGACGTAGTTTCCCAAACGCTGCCCATCCCAACTGAATTCTTCTATTCACCTCGTCCTCAAAGTTGTTTCGACCCAAATGCAACGACTGCCCAAGGTACACATATTTTTGAACAACTTCAAGGAATCGTCCTGAATCGCAATCGGTTCCGGTCGAATATGTTCATTGACAAGACCTTGGTTTTGTCCAAGTTCATCCGTAGGCCGATGCGTAAAACAAGATTCAGCCAGGTCATTCAGCATCTGTTGTAGGTTCTGCAGCGTCTCCGCCGTTATGACGATGTCATCTGCAAATCGCAAGTGCGAGATGTATTTGCCATTTATGTTGATGCCACGTTCTTTCCAGTTCAGCATCTTAAACATATCCTCCATTGCATTTGTGAACAATTTCGGGGAGATGACGTCCACTTGTCTCATTCCTCGATGCAATGGTATAGGATTTGTCTGCTGTTTTTGTACTTGGACAGACATGGTGACTGCTTTGTATAGACATCTCATCACTTGGATATATCTTCAGTCTACTTGCCAACGTTGCAGGGACTCCAGAACGGACCAGATTTCTACCGAGTCGAAGGCCTTCTCATAGTCCACAAATGCTGGACACAGGGGCTGATTATACTCTTCGGTCTTCTGTATAATCTGCCGCATAGTGTGGATGTGGTCTATGGTGCCGTATCCGCTCCGAAACCCAGCCTGTTCCGGTGGTTGGAACTCGTCGAATCTTCGCGCAAGACGGTTCGTGATCACTCTTGAGAATAGCTTATAGACGTGGCTTAGAAGGGAAATGGGTCGATAGTTCTTCAGCAGGCTTTTCTCCCTCTTTTTGAAGAACAGGACGACCACACTCCTACTCCACGCTTTTGGAGTTCTCCCTTCAAACAGGACAGCATCAAGTTTTGGAGCTCCCTCGCTTCTTTCGTTACATTGAACGAACACCTTAGATCCCCGATTTTCTCTATAACTCTTTCGAACAAAAGAGTATTACAGCACCGGAGGTCGTAACGCACACGTTTATTTACCTCCCGGTTAAGAGCTCTTTTTCCGGGCGAAGTGGCGGGGGCGTCTTCACGTCGTTGCATTGCCTCGGTGCCTCCATTAGCCCTAAAGTCCCTGCGGAAAGTTTCGAGTTCCTGCCTTTGCGCCGTATGTTGTAAAATCTCCTACCTTCCTCCCTGAGGATTCGAACCACATTTTAAAGGTTTCGGTCAACGTCAATTGTGGTTTCCAAGGCAGCAAATTGGTTCTCCAGGTTCGACTGGAATGTTTGCGATCCTATCATGGATTGGAGCAGAGTGGCCGGAGTCAAGACTTCATCAAACGGACGCGTTCAAAAGTCGATATTCAGAGTGCCTCGGACAAGTCTGTGATCGCTGCCGGTATTAAACCTGTTGATCACGGAGACATCTCTAAATATTTGCCGCCTGTCCGCCAAGATGAAGTCGATCTCGTTTTCCTTCATAGTGTCGGGGCTCTGCCACGTCCACTTCCTTTGGGGCTGCTTATTGAATCTGATATAGCCGTGATGAAAATGGCGGCGATTTTAAAAACGGATCTCAAAATCTTAATGTTATTTTGAATATTTCAATATTTTCTACAATATTCCTTGTGAATTCATTTTCGTTTTGTCATGCGATGCGGAATTTATTAATAGGTAAGGAAGTCAATTGCTCGCACTTTGGTCGCTTTGCGGCTAGCTACATTGGATCTCTAGGGGGGGGCAGCTGCCCCCCCCTGCCCCCCCCTGGCGACGCCCTTGGATGGGACATTTATATTTATATTTTCAAGCAAGTTAGCAATGAGCGTCAAAAACCCACCCTGCACTGCCATTTTAGCACCCCTTTTAAGGCCAAGCAATCATTTTAACCAAAACAAAGTTTCATTGTACCTTTAACATTGACTAAACACAGCCAGCAATGCAAACAATCTCATTCGAAATACCCACCGTGCTTTGATTTGGATCGGAGGGATAGGGATTGGGTTAGGCAATCAGGCAGGGAGGATTAACCAGCAATATTTGGAATTGAAACACCCGTTATTCGACTCGATCGGGATTAAGTCCGGCCTAACACACCACACTGGTATCCCATGACACAATTAATTAAATGAGACAATGATATCTTATTCGCTACGATTTCGTGGCTATAAGGATTTTTTATAACTCGATTTTAAATTACTAAATATGCTATTTTAATAATAGAATATATGAATAATTAGAATAGGAATAATTAGAATTAAGATGTCCTTTGAATAAGAACTAGTAATCGGGCACTAAAAAAATAAATAAGCTAACGACGCGTGTCGATAACTTCGAGACTAGTTAAACCAACCAGTATGCTAATACTATGGTAAAAGTGTTAGTAAAAAAAAAGAATTTATAGAAAACGTTCTAACTAAAATTCAAACTAAAAATTGTATCTAGCTAAAAAAGTACTGCCTCTCTTTTAAGCTAGACGCATCTTTAAATTTTAAGCAGGTTTTTAATAACTTGAAGTTTTCACGCGTCGGGGTAACTTTAATACTTACTTGCGTCCGCGAACACACTTGTGAACAGCATTCCGGTGGCTTCACGTCTCACCATTTCGAGGGTGAATCATCGGCTAGTTAAGTTTACAGTCCTTATTCCTCATCACAGTACAAGCATGGTTCAGCGGCCGTAAACCCTTGGCTTAAAACACGAGTTCACTAAACTGTATTACTTGCAGTTTTTATTTTTTTATTATGTTATTGTTCCATAAAACTTTGACACTGTCGCTATTAACATAAATACCAATACACTATTGTCACAGAAAACCTTTGAAAAAAAATCAAAAAATATTCTACTACAATTAAATACTAGCTAGTCATTGTGTCGTTCTGGACGTTCTAGTACCTATTGTAAAGTTGCGGAAGCTTTTAAGTGAAAGAGTAAATTCATCTATCCGCCCATCCATTCTCACAAACTTCCTCTATAAAATATTAGTTAGGTAATATAAAAATCGATACCATTAAAACGTACAGCAAAAATGTTGTTGTGACGTCACCATGATGTAACCCTTGACAAAAACGGATTATAGAACAAAGCCCCCTAATAGTCGGTAGCAGATCAAAGGTTTCAGCATTATATGAATTATACAATTCATCATTACTCGAAGTTTTTAAATCCTATTCATACTTCGAGTATAATCCCCTGTCTATTGAATAGGAGTATACGGTATATCTATTATAATAAACGTTTTCAGAACAAAGGAAGGTGTAGCTTCGGGTGAAGGATTCATCCAGGAATAGCGCGCATTAATCACAGAAGCCGTAATTTGCTTGACTCACGACACGAGGGGACGCCAGTATTGGAGCTTCTAAATCGGGCAACACTTAGACGGGCGAAGAAAAATAAGCAATGGTTAGCACTTGCTAGGGAAATCGGCAAAAAAAAACATCAAACAACATAAAATTGTAAATAAATTGGCATTTCTAAAGCAATTGCAGCAAGCAATAAATTTTAATAAATTCAACTTTAAATTCAGATTCGAATGTAACGGTATGGCGCGATGGCGGCTGTTCATGAATACTATTTGCGGTCAAGTGTAATAGCGCGTAGGAGTAAACATGCGACTCGGTTCATTACCAAGCGATGTCTAATTAAACTGTTTGTAGCGACGAGTAGCATGTTAGCGTACTACCTTGTTTATTTAACTTCAATGTTTAACACTGTTTGGTTTTGTAATAATACTGATACAAAACAAGCGTTAATTACTTCATTGATGTTCATTATATCGTAATATCCATCCCCAGCGAAATCATGGAGAATTCATGAACCGGTGATCAATAATAGTTCACGCTGAATAATATTAGTCACCCCATGGCAGCCGGTATGATTTACGTTTTGAAAATAACTCCGCAACTGAACGCATCGGTAAGCGCCAGCCACCGGATGAGCGGGCAAAACAAAATGTTTATTTTTTATAGTTTGAATTTAGAATATCTGTCATCAGCAAGATAAACAAATAAAAAAAAAAGAACTGCTGAACGAATACGAGAAGCTTAATCACAACAAAAATAATAGTATCATTGTATGTATCTACTCCATTTTAGAAAAGTGCACATTACTTTGTGCAAAAAAAAAACCTTTCCTTTTTGGGGCCTGAAACTGAGGAACCACATGCAGATGATATTGGCTTGAACTGCTAAGAAGGTAGCCGATCCCCACATAATGTTGATATTGAAAAGTTATGGATCCAACTACAATGCTAGAATGCGTATGCATAGGTATGCTTGCTCCTCAGGGAAATATTATGTACTAGTAAATATATCGATACAGTCAATATATGGATGGCTGCGATAATGACTGGAACATATTTAATATGTTTTTTTATTCTAATTCAGTTGGCAGACAGACTCGCAGCCCACCTGATGGTAAGCAGCCACTGCGGCCTATTTTATTGAGGGACACTTCATCAGGAAGCGTCGCTCAATGTGCTGCCAAGCTGTAGACTCATCTTTGAGCCTCTGATTTCAAGTTTACTGGCTCCCACATTAATATTTCCGGAACACAGCCAGAACTGTTATGGCGTCAGATTTCACCTGTGGGGTAGGTAGCTAGCCAGTCGGACTCTGAAAAAGCCCTACCATTATGTATTATGTTTATTTGCGATTGATATAGGTACTCGAACTATTTTAAATAATATACTTCCTGTCTAAACTCGCCTGCACATTTTTCCATGTTTCTTCAAAATTTTTGGGTCGCGAACTAATGGCCATTTTCCCAATCATGCTGAAGATTTTCTGATTATCTACAAAACATTTAGCTTAAAATTTCAACTATCCATTTAACCACTCAACGCCGAACCGGCACTCGGGTGCCGCATAACAATAGATTTTCTATTGTGTCTAGTAATCCGGGGCTAGAAGGATTAAATATCTCACTACAGATATGAGAAAAAGAAATGATCCGAAGTATTGCTCAACAAGGGTTGAGTCAGCGCGTGTGATTCTCAAACTACTTGAGTCAACTTGAGTGAACGACAGTTTGTTTGCCTCCAGTACAATCAGCGCAAGTGTTTACCGTCGCGCGCGCTGCTCGAAATAGATCAAAGTCGTTACGATCCGAATCGCGATTGGAAGTGTCTCGGATGTGAGACATCCGGAGTTCCGCGTATTTGGGTCGTGGAGTTACGTGGAATTCGATGCGTGCGGCCGTCGAGATTGTCCATTTTGGAAAGGTATCGAAGTGCTGTCGAACTTAAACGAATCCCTAAAGAAAAGATGTTTGGGAACAGGTGGAGATAAAGATAATAAGATTTAGAGTCTAAATTTTGCGCCAGTTTGAACGCGGCTTTTCTGAATGAGGTCGCATGAGGAGTTGGTACCTAAAGTTTTAGGACAAATTAAGTAAGCAACGCTTCCAGGTTAAGAATCCATCAATGGAATAAGCCGCAGTAACCGCTTACTATCAGGTGGTGCTGCTAACTGAAGAGACAAAAAAAATTATGACAATTTTTTTTTATTCTGTCATTATATTGCTATGCTGAGTCTGTTAGTCATTTTTAATTTACATAATTTTTGTGTGGGTGGTTCGTGTGGTTATTTATTGTGGAAAACCAAACCCTGAAAAACTATTTTTACCTTTTATCTTTATGTCAGAGAAAAGACGTGTATGAAAAACAAAATCGCCGCAGTAATCTTTTCCTAGCACGACTTACAAAAGCTTAGTTAAAAAAGGTAAAATCGGCGCTGATTTTCTAAAGCCGTCAAAAGCCAGTAGGTATTTGTGTTATCTCAAGCTGGCAGTCGTAAAAAGAAGGCGTTATCAGCCGCGAAAACACAACAGAAAATACCTACTTACTACCTCTGGAGTGTACTTAAAAGTGTTAAATAAAATAAAGTCGAATTATTTATAATCCTCCTCGGGGTTAGTGGGCCGCTCCCACAATGGTTGCCTGCAATACAGAGGCAGGTAACATCTAATTTACAACATTACTTGCTTGCTTAAGTTCATTAGAACTTCAGACGTAAGACAAGATAAAGGGGTTAATGTAATTTCATTAACTTTGAATTTTAAAAATGGTTGAAAACGCTCTCCATCCGAGAATAACCTACTTAAAAGAAAAGTATAGTTGGCGGGTTCCACACTCTTTAAATCATTTGTGTGCACTGTAACTGTGTTGGAAAGTGGAATGTATCTGACAGCTTAGAAAAGTTAATGTTTTGTGGATATTGTGTTAGTTACTCTTCGCTGGGAAATGAGTTTTGCTTTGCGTTCTACTCCATAGACTGATAAGGAGTGGCAGTAAACACCGGCCCATAGTCATAAAACATGATGCCAAAGGTTTCCGGTAATAAAATACTGCGTTTGCACCTCAAATACTGATTAAGTATTGGTGTTATGCTATAAATATAAGTTGACTGACATAATATGTGGATAGTAAGACTTCATTCGTCTCTCATTACACCATGACATAACACAAGAAGGGGCACTCCGGGGCTTATTGGATACATCCTGGAGTCCTACACACCAGCCTTCGCCTCCGACGATGTGACGATGACATTAGTACATAATGTATTCCCCGGATGAAAAGAAGGTTATAAAATAAAGAGATAGTCAAGAAAATCTATAAGCAGGGACAGACGCATCAACGGCTATACAAGAATATAATGCGGCATTTCATTTCCGTGAACAACCACACACATTTCCGTACACACAGATTATTTCTACGGCTATCTGCCTCCGCAGCAAATAAAACAAACTTGCATCTCCCGTGGGCAAAGCTAGCTAGCCGTACCCACTACAATAGCAGCACCGCTAAGCAGCACCGTATACCTAGACCAGCTTCTAATTTATTATCTGTGGGAGCACACCGTTCGCTAAGTCTCCGTTTACTTATGCAAACTTAATTAGAACTTGAGATGTAAGAAGTTGCGGATAAAAGAGTCCTGTTTCGACAAGTTCTGATAAGTTAGGCCATTTTGTAGCTTCAGTGGTACAGCCTGTCCGACATGATGCGTATACTCGTAAGGTTTTATGGTCTAATAAGGAAGATAAGATATCAACATCTTTCAATTATGCTGGTGACAGATATAAGGGCTTTGACATTTGTATAAGCTGGCTTAAGGTACATCTTTCAAAAGTATTTTTTTTACATCAGAAAAACATAATGAAATAATATAAGTTAACTTTTAATAAATCAAGTATGTAGGTATGCTTTCTGTAATTTTTCTAAAATGCATGATGTCAGATTATGAAAGCTAGTCAAAAAAAAAACCACAAGAGATGTCCAATATTCCTCGCAATACATTTTGACAAAGGAATTGGATTAAACTCATACTTACTCGAGTGGAAGGGAAAACAAAACTATTGTGTTTTTTGGAACGTAAAGAGAAATATAAATGGAAGCTTTGTTCCACATAAGGACCATTGCAGCTTTACTTAAATTTTGACCTCAGTTCTTTGACCTTAGGGAGCTCTGAGGTATGATAATTTATTACATGTTACAGTGTTACACAGGGTCGAGATATTCTAACTTAGGTCGAGTTAATTAGAACTCGAGAAGGAAGAGTTGCGATAAGGGTACACTCAGTAAAGTTGGAATTGAAATTACAGAGATTTAGCTCTGCAGAAAATTAGAAATTAACGTAGTTTGTCTTAAGAAGTGTAAGCTTAAATCTACAGGAGTTTGGTTGGAAACTCTACAAAGCTGTACAAAGATATAATTTAAGTGCCTAACAACCATTTAAATGAATTATCATTTTAATCATTAATATCGTATTCCTTCTTACCCAAAACTTTACCTACTTTAGTAAAAAAAATCAAAAAAAAAAATATTTTGGCCCTGATTTTTTATTAAGATTATCCTACGATTACATACATATTTTAAGATTATTAAGCTGGTAAGGCATAAAACAATTGTTTACTTTTTAGAAAAATACGAAGTATACATAATAAGTTCGGAAACAAAAAAGGTACTAAAAACCAATATATTTTATCAAAATTATAAATACATTTTAGTTAATATAAAATAATGACCGCCTACGTAAACTTTAACTTTAAAACGTTACTATCAAAGTTTAATTCAACACTTGTCAGTTTCTATTAACTTCACAATCTGTCCAAAAAGTCAACATTCACAACACAAGAAAAACGCGCGAAATCTTCTTTTTTTAATCTTGCTCACACTAGCAGCTATTCAATCCCCACGGAACGATTCATTTGGTGGACCGCACCGTTTACTTTTTTAATCGGAAGAGGGTCGCGACGTGCGCGCTCTATGCGGCGCGAAAGCGAACTACCCGAGCCGAGGATATCCTACACAGGAGTCAGGACGTGCGGCGTTTGCTTATGAGGATCGATATTTACATAGTGCTTTTAATATGCAACTGTTCGCCTGTTAAAAACTATTTTAATGGGATACGTGCGTTGTTGGCTGTTTAACAGTAATCAAGTATCTAATAAAAAGAAAATTAATTTTATAAAATTTTATATGATGATCACCGCACACATCTAGGATTCGTCTCTACCCTTAAAAGACAGAGCTAGGCATATTTCATATCTAAAATATATGGAAGAAAGAAAGACTTGCTATTTTTCATCACTTGGGTCTTGACGAATTTTTTTACAAAAGTGATTAGGTGTAGGTAATGATTTCTTTTTTACTTTTAATAAAATCTTGTTTAATCAATAAAATACTACCATCAATGCATTTTTGCAAAAAGTTTTTAATCTCAAAGCTTTACAAAAGCTCACGATCCAGTCATCCAATTACAAAAGTTTGTAAAAACTCCTGGAAATAATCCTCAATGAAACCAACTGTCGAATCGGCTGTCCCTTCGTCCTTCGTCTAATTCCGTCCAACTTATAAATACCAGTGACTGAATTAAGCTAGCCCACCCAAACAAAGAAGTAACTTTCCGTTGTTCTAAAAGAAAACCAAAAACCAATTTGTCTTGCAATAGATTTTGTTATACTTTTGTGATATATTATTTTATAGCATTCAGTGATGATTTTAAGTTTTTTGTAACATTTATAACATGGATGATACACAATGAGGTACTTTAAAAACAACTTTAGTTATTTTTAGTTAAATTTTTTATTATAGATTTTTGTAGAATTTTAGTCAATCTGATTGATAAAAGATTCAATACGTTATTAATTAGTTTGTTGTAGCAGAATATTATAATAATGCAAATTGAGAATATTTATTAGAAAAATGTACAGAATAATTAACCAAAATCTGCACGTATTTTAGTTCTAATCGTGGATTATTTGTATCTTCATGAAGAACACTTAAAACAAGGTAGGTCCGCGGGTTGGTGGGCATCTTCGCATACAAATAACGTCGAACGGTAAACTTGGCCAAGTAAATAATTAATTTGCTGGAGAGGTGCTAAGCTCGAATGTATTTCCATTCAGTTCAGTTTATACTTATTCGTTGGGTTTTTTGTCATTGTTCAATCCAAATGAAAGATGAAAAGTTTTTCAGAGTGGTTGATTTTTATTGAACCATCAACAAAACGATTGGGGCAAGGAATATAAAACAGGTCAAAAGCTGTTGTTTTATGCTCTAATTATAGTTAATTTATTAGAATCAGAACAATTTATTGCATTGCTCAGTTTTCACCAGGAATTTGTAAATCGTTCGATTAGTTTTTGATATCTTTTTACTTATTCACTGATTCTGACATGATTGAAAATAAAATGTGGATGTACTTTTAGCGTACCTATAAGTTTACACATTTAAATACTATAAGGTACTCGTCGATGTTTTATAAAACATTATTACTTAATTCGCCTGTATTTTCAGCTACACATTTCTCCCAAGGACACCCAAGAATTAGGTAATCATACCCCAAATATTTCAGCGTAAAGCCTTTAATTATACTAATTAGGTACCAACATTCACAGTTTGCGGACGACATATCATGACGAGATATCTTTACGATCAACACGCCCTGACATAAACACCGTCGCATTACTATGACGACGTTAACAAGTAAAGCTGTTTGCGAGAGCTTACATACGTCAGACATAATCATACGTGTAATTTGGTATGGAAATAACATTCCTGAAATATTTATGACCTGATTTTAATAAGGCATACATAATTAGAATTTATTTTGTGTGTAATTTTAATGTTTCTTACTAAGCCCTTGGAAAAACTATTTCATTAGTTAATCTGTTTTATCTTTTAATGAATACTGAAAACTAAGTCCGAATAATTTATTTAATGAAAACAAAAAAATGTCATTCTACTCTTACTTTGGACCTGATTTCATTTTATGGTTTTGTAAAAAAAATAATTACTTATCCAGCTCATAGTTACTCACCTATTCTTTTAAAAATCTCTCCAGCTAGATCGTTCTAAAATAACCGTACATCATAAAATTCACTGTGGTGTCAACAACACTATAAATATTTCAGTTCCACAGATTAAAAACGGAAGGAACGTTAAAATGGCGTCACATCCGCTCTTTATTATAGCACGTCGCGTCTAGTGCAATACAGGGGTATCCGCCATCTAAGTTATAGCTTAGGTGCACCCCGTGACGCATCTTGGATAGTGTCCAGAAGTCCATCCCGGGGACAGCTCGTGCCAAGGCTAGCATCGCCTTGAAAATAACCTCAAAATGTGGAGATTTCGTGCCAACACTAGAATTGTTATTTGGTTTGATGGCCCGCATCTGAATCTGACTTGAAAGGCTGTATAAGTAGATTATCTTTGCGCATTGGGACTTTTTTTTTTACAGCAACACAGCATTTCACATTCTTATTATAATATCCATTGGTCTGTGTTCATAACTAAGAATATAACCTTTCGGCCGTGTTGGCAACCAAACTTCGCAACCGGTTGCTTTGCTTGCTTTATTCGCAACTAGTTGCCGACAAAGAATAAAAGACATTTTTATTCTTTGTCGGCAACTAGTTGCGAATAAAGATTTTTTTTTTCTTTTTATGCTATAGTTGCCAACAAGGAATACTTTTTTCCGCCATGGCAACTGAGTTTCGCAACCAGTTGTGAAAGAATAAAATACCTGAACGCAACGCATTTTGTTTTGGGTAAAGTACATAACAGGTTTAGACATAATATATATATCAAGAAATAAAACTTATTCAGGCTGTAAAAAACATCGCCTTCATCTTGGACCTTATCCAACAAGCCATAAAACTAAATTTATACAATCCTGGGGAAAATTTATGTGTCCAATTTATTGTATATACCTAGAATACTTATGAAACAATTTTTTCCCAACGACCCCGGTACCGGGGCGGGGCACCGGGGTGGTTGGTACCTACTCTACCAGGATTCGTAAATTGACATGATTTTGAAATACCTTTCAGTGAATTTTATTCTCACAATTGTCCGCTTTCAATTATTTTTAGTAGGTAAGGTACTTACATTATACTTTAAAATATTACATCTTGCCCCTGAAGACAGCCTCAGTTTATTTATAC
This sequence comes from Mecyna flavalis, assembly GCA_949319885.1. Lineage (NCBI taxonomy): Eukaryota > Metazoa > Arthropoda > Insecta > Lepidoptera > Crambidae > Mecyna > Mecyna flavalis. The sequence goes on along the minus strand of OX439407.1, from coordinate 4,925,534 downwards.
AGACTAACAATAAAAGATACAGAAACGACGACATTTTTATGCGATTTTTGAATATGTTAAAGATATCGTATTCTTTACGGTCGTTTAGTAGTTTGTCAAGTTAGTGAATAAGCCTTAATAATACTTCGAATTTATAGCTTAACTTAAGCAAATACTTTGTAAAGTATTCAGGTTTGAAACTGGCTCAAAATATCTTTTGTCCTTTACAGCCAAAGTCCAGTTTGATTACTAAAAGGGCCGATATATCAAAACTTTGTTTATCAAGAAGAGTGTTTGTTTCTCCAAAGAAACATTATTTACAACGAAAACTTCTATGTTTCTTACGAAACTTTTACCAATTTTTCACTTTAGGGCAGGGTTGGCACAGACTAATAATCCCTGGAATAATGGCCTCAGGCATGGGATCACGGAGTGCTACCAATGCGACCACGAGGGACCCGATGGGGTTTAATAGGTAGTCCGCACTCTGCGGGAGTCCTACACCCCCTCAGTCAACCCCTTGGCTGAGGATGTGCGTAAACGCATTCTCCATAGCAAAAAAAAGGGTTGGAACAGACTACAGTTTAATAAACATGTACATTACAACATTTAAAAGGGTTTAATTGATTTATTTATTTGTTAGACGTCACTCATGCTGAGTCATGCTGTTATTCCTTAAAAGATTATTTTTAGTCAAGTCATGTCTTTTTTTTTCTCCAACGATTTAGTCAGGGCATGATCCATCCAGTATTTGGTAAGTCCAGTTATTACATACTGGAACGACTGCCATCTAACATCTTAATCCTAAGTAAACCTTGACAGATTAACTTGACCAATCAGATCAGCCATGATCCAATTGGTTTTTCCACAATATCTATTAAACTAAACGGTTCATTATTTTTTAACCGACTTCAAAAAAGGAGGAGGTTCTATGTTCGACTGTATGTATTTTTTTTTTTTTTTTTTTTTTTTTATGTATGTCCGTCGATTGCTCCGTCAATTGTGGACCGATTTAAATAATTCTTTTTTTATTTGAAAGTGCATAGTTCCGAGGTGGTCCCATTGTCACCATGTCAGGATCTGATGATGGGATCCCGGGAAAATCAAGGGCAAACCTCAAATTTTATAGGCGCACACTACGCGTTACTTGTTTTTTCTGAAGCCATTTAAGTTTTTGCGTCCTATAGACATCACTTTATGTTGATGAGCTGATGATGGAAGGTACAACTCCTTAACGGTTAGGAGTTAGGGGATAATTATTTCAGTGTTGTAGGAATATGTGGACCGTTAGTTGTATTTCATGTACTTTTGCAGCTAAGCTGATGATGGAAGGTACAACTATGATGATGGAAGCTAAAGGGTACGACTTCTTAATTCTTATGTCCCTCTTGCGGGCTGTATCTTTAGTTGGTCTACTGAATGGTGCTGAACACTTAATGAATACCTAATATTGTCAAATAATACAATTCTACTATTTTACTCGTATTTTCGTTATCAATATTATGAGAGAGTTTTACTCACTCCTACGTATTATTCACACTAAAAATAGAAAAATAAACAAACTTTTTAAAAAAAAAATTAAACCGACTTCAAAAAAAAAACAAAAAAAAAACTACCTAAAAACACTGAAAAGCAAAAAATAATTTTAATAAGACATTCATCAAATGCGCTTATTGTCTAAGCCTATTAATAACATTAAATTGTATTTACGTGCTAGGTAGGTACCTACTAATCTGTTTGAAGTCGGTGCCAAGCCAAAGGTAATGAAAAATGATACATACCTATACCCCGTTTTATTTAGCATTAGAAATTTGGTCACCTAAGAAGCAGTGGTCGTAAACATTTTCTACAAGCAAATATTGATCAAATATTGATCAAGTATTGATCATATGGTTAAGAGGATTCAAACGATTTATGATACTCTGGATCTAGATATTGATTGTTTGTGACAACATCACCACATCAAACGTCACTAAGGTTCCGTAAAGACGGTCTCAGTATTTAAAAAAATATCTAACGAAGAGGATGATGTTGAGTTGAGAGAAAATTTAAGCTATTTGAAATATGTAGTGCATCAGATAAATAAAACAAACTAGATTTAATTTGAAAACTTTATTCATCTACAGAGGAATCGGAAGAATCAGATTACTCCTACAACAATAGCAAACTTTTCCACAGTATTATCTATTGATGTAACTAAGCGGAGCATCTTTTCTTGCTCTTTAATAACATGCTGGAATTACTGGATGGACGACATCCAATTACTTGCTGAAATACGACAGAAGGCTTCTGGAACTAACTTTTTTATTGAAGCCATTTTAAAATCTTTATTCCCTCTTATTACAAATAAATACGCTAGAACAGGTTTAAAACTGTACTAACTAGTACAGGTACCAAGTCCTAACTATATTTTAAAACCTTCCTTATTACAAAACAAATACCAACTTAAGAATAATTTACTGGTACTAACGTTCAGTGCGTTTCATTTTACAAGACTTTGTTTATGGCATGTTTTAAAATCGTTAAATAAGATAGTAAAAATAATATATTTTTAATTTATTAATGTGTTTTAGTAATGTAAGGAAAAGTAACATATATTTTTAATTTTCAGTTCACAAATTAAGTTATTCTTTTCAAAAATTGTCTTTTTATACGTAAAACGGAGCAAAATTTTAAAAGTGTTATCTTTTTGACGTTTGAAAGTTAGTCCATTGTAAAACTAGGGGCATCGGCGGACTAACGTGGGTCTAACTTAAGTACTCGAAATGAAGCAAAACTTCGTTTAAAACTTAATTATTTAACGGTACTTAAAAATCGTAAAGTAGAGCCAAATTGACCCGACACCACACAGAAGATATCCCGGACGTCGTCAGCCTTTGTATTAGTAAGTGTAGTTCTGAAACAGTTTAAAAACAATAAGGCGCTAGCGGATGACGGAGTAACAGCGGAGGTTCTGAAGGCCGACCGGTCGACGGTCCTGAAAGCTCTTCAGAGGCTATTCGACTCCGTTATTCTCGAGTGTCAAACGCCAACAGCATGGCAGAGGGGCGTGGTGAAGTTGTTCTTCAAAAACGGCGATAGGGCGCAGCTGAAGAACTACAGACCCATCACACTACTGAGTCATGTTTACAAGCCGTTCTCTAAAGTTATAACGAATCGTCTCGTACGTAGGTTTGATGACTTCCGAAAATACATATATGCTTAGTGCAAAAGCCGCTAGATAATTGTTTCTAAATGTTAGGTGTTCTAGAAATAAATAAATTTATTATTATTATAAGTGGGTCTTAAAATGAAAATGGAAAAGACGAAAATTATTTCGAACTCCCATGTCGTACCCACTCCTGTAAAAGTTGGGAACTCAACACTGGAAGTTGTAGACGAGTACATTTACCTGGGCCAAAAAGTCCAACTTGGTAAATCCAACATCCAGAAAGAGATCGATTGACGAATCCAACTCAGCTGGTCAGCGTTCGGGAAGCTTCTCGGCCCGTTTACCGCAGTATCTCAAGACAAAATTCTTTAATACGTGTGAGTTGCCAGCGATGACCTTTGGAATTGAAACGTGGCCACTTACAATGTGCCACATGCAAACTCAAAAACTTAAAATCGCGCAGAGGGTAATGAAGAGGGCTATGCTTGGAGTCTCCCTGCGTGATCGCATCACAAATGGTGAGATCCGCAGAAGGACCAAGGTCACCGAAATTGCCCTAAGAATTGCGAGCCTTAATTGGCAGTGGGTAGGCCACATTGCAAGAAGGACTGTCCTCGAGTGGTGGCCACGTAGTGGAAAACGCAGCCGTGGTAGGCCTCCCACAAGGTGGACCGATGATCTTATTAAGGTCGCAGGAATCCACTGGATGTGGGTGGCGCAGGACCGGTCGGTTTGGAGATCCTTGGGGGAGGCCTATGTCCAACAGTGGACGTCTTTCGGCTGAAATGATGACTTAAAAGTTAAACCGATGATGGAAACGATATTTTATAATCACTTTCACCGAGTAAGTTTTTCGTATGATTGAATGAACCTGAAGAGGCAAGAAGAGACAAATAGAGCGTAAATAAATTTAATTACAACCGAATTGCTTATTAATATACATTTAAAAAGGATTGTCAAACAAGCACTTTTACAACTTTCTTAGACAACTTCTAAATCTCGCCGCTAGGGGCGCGCGGGTCTTCTTCGTCAATCTTTGCGTTTCATGTTTACAATCGCTGCTTCTTGAGGTCTTTTAAAGTGCAAACTTTTTACGATGATTAGTTTATTTCTGTTAAATTATTCGTTTTGTTGTACAAATCGAAAATTAAGTATTTAAATATTGAAAATAATAATCAACGATCACAATAATGGCTATAATTAGAATCGGAAGTGTGTGAATAAAATAATTTGACATTTTAAAGTTATATTTTCGCTTGACACAAATTTGTACATATAATAAAATACCTAAATTTCGTTCTTTCTAATGCTAAATAAAATGAAGATTAATAATTTATGTATTATACAGGGTTACAAATAATCCGCGGACGTAGGTACGTAGTCTGGGTACCTACTATTTGGCTTGGCACCGACTTCAAACAGATTAGTAGGTACCTACCTAGCACGTAAATACAATTTAATGTTATTAATAGGCTTAGACAATAAGCGCATTTGATGAATGTCTTATTAAAATTATTTTTTGCTTTTCAGTGTTTTTAGGTAGTTTTTTTTTTGTTTTTTTTTTTGAAGTCGGTTTAATTTTTTTGAAACAAGCATTGTTTTAAAACTAGATAAGGTAATATGACCCACCTCACATGCTTTCTGTGTACAATATGGGGCAGTAATATCGATTAATAAATTAAGTGTGGGGCGTGTGGCACCCCTGTCTAGATGCCTCACTGACTCACATGAAGGGATAAGAAAGCGTGTCAAAACATTTTAGACTCTGTTGTCTAAGTCTTAACGTCATAAATAAATTGGAGCATTAAGTTTTGGCTAGGCGGTCAAATATTTGACCATTAGTTTGATCACAATTTATTAAAGAGACATAATGACATAATGAATTGTCTTGACTAACGAAGACAGACGCTTTTATGCTTTTGGAGGCGAAATCCTACGCTCGCTCTTTACTGCTTTACATTTTGATTTCAAGTGAACTAAGTTGGATAAAAAGAGGCAACTTCATTTTGACCCGTTTTCAAAATGGTAGACTTCATGTCAGACAAAAATCACCATGGCTTAGTGACCAAAGTTATTTTAATTTGTAGTTTACCATCCTCAAATCCAGTTATATTAGCACATTTAATTTTCCGGAGCCCAAAATTAAACTCCTAAAATCACTCCCCAAGCTGTCAAAAAGTTTTTGTTTTGTGGCTCATTCGATAAACTACTAACAAAACTACGAACGAAATTCGAAGATACAATAAAGATTAGATAACTATACTTTATATTCTCAATCTCAAGTAAATATTATATAGGAAGCGCAAACTCTCCAGAATTTAATTAAACTGGCTTTGCGAGACGTGTGTTCACATACCAGCCAAGACAGCTTGTCGATGTAATTTAGAAAAAGGAAGTTTCTTCTAGCTGAAATTCTTTTAAAGTATGCGAGAATATTTTCACTTTTTCCATCCTAAGAAATAGTTTGATTAAAATTCATCCTACACTTTATCTTTTTACCTTCTCAAACTGACTACCTTTTTATACTGAATCTTTTACATCGTTTTCTATAAAACCAGACTGAGAAAAGTCTTGTTACTTTTGGATTGACCATCATAGCACATCCTAAGCGCTTGGTTACGTTAACGCGGGCGCGGTCGCGAAATATCAAACATTTATGGCGTAGTATGGAGGTGTTCACGTCAAAACGCGCGCGCGGGCGAGACTAGCGAGCACCGCGCCCGCGCTTTCAACGTGAACAAGCGCTTAGAGCTAAACTTCTATAATTATATCGCTAACACGCACGATAGAGAACCAAAAACAAAGACTGTTTTGAAAGTAGATAAAAGGAATCATTAGCAACAAAACCTAGCAAGCGTGGTGATTAGACAAGTACTTCAATGTATCGATGAATTGATTTCAATCTTGATTTCAATAATGGACGCATTAGTCCTGCAATGGGCCTTTACTCGTAGTAGGTCGATACTTAACATTTTACTCCTGCTTTAGCTGAGTTTCTCGGTTTAAATTGAACCGCTTACAATGTCGCATTCATTATCACACGATTAAGTACAGGTTTAATATGCATTCGATGCACTCATAATGTCCCCATTCACGCACAATCTTGCTTTTCTATTTTCATTCCGCTAGAATCTCCAAACGTCCATAATGGCTTCTTTTTAGGAGAAAAGAAAGCTGATGAATATAAAAATTCGGGAGATATCGTAGTAAAGAAACAAAAAAATTAAACCGACTTCAAAAAAAAAGAAACAAAAAAAAACTACCTTAAAAACTGAAAAGCAAAAAATAATTTTAATAAGACATTCATCATTGTCTAAGCCTATTAATTTAATTGTATTTTACGTGCTAGGTAGGTACCTACTAATCTGTTTGAAGTCGGTGCCAAGCCAAATAGTAGGTACCCAGATTACGTATCTACGTCCGCGGATTAATAAGTAACCCTTTATAATACATAATAATATTATATATAATTTTGTATTACCTTTGGCTTGGCACCGACTTCAAACAGATTAGTAGGTACCTACCTAGCACGTAAAATACAATTAAATTAATAGGCTTAGACAATGATGAATGTCTTATTAAAATTATTTTTTGCTTTTCAGTTTTTAAGGTAGTTTTTTTTTGTTTCTTTTTTTTTGAAGTCGGTTTAATTTTTTTTTAAAAAAAGTTTGTTTATTTTCTTATTTTTAGTGTGAATAACACGTAGGTAGTGAGTAAAACTCTTTCATAATAATGATAGCGAAAATACGAGTAGAATTGTATTATTTGATAATAATATTAGGTATTCATTAAGTGTTCAGCACCATGGGTAGGAGGAGAATGCGTTTATGCACCATAACCGCAGGCTAGCTAGACCCGCGGCCGTGTGTGGGACTCGAGACCGAAGCGTCCGCTACCCACTACACTCCCCCGTTTTCTCCTTCACACCCGATTAGGACGAGCCGGTGCTAACCTTATTGGCTAGTGACCAGCCCATCCCCGGGTAATCATCAGCTTAGCTGCAAAAGTAAATGAAATACAACTAACGTTCCACATATTCCTACAACACTGAAAGAATTATCCCCTAACTCCTAACCGTTAAGGAGTTGTACTTTCCATCATCACCTTAGCTGCAAAAGTACATGAAATACAACTAACGGTCCACATATTCCTACAATACTGAAAGAATTATCCCCTAACTCCTAACCGTTAAGGAGTTGTACCTTCCATCATCAGCTCATCAACATAAAATGATGTCTATCGGACGCAAAAACTTGAATGGCTTCAGAAAAAACAAGTAACGCGTAGGCGCAGCCTATAAAATTTGAGGTTTTCCCTTGATTTTTCCGGGATCCGATCATCAGATCCTGACATGGTGACAATGGGACCACCTCTGAACTATGCACTTTCAAATAAAAAAAGAATTATTTAAATCGGTCCACAATTGACGGAGAAATCGACGGACATACATAAAAAAAAAAAAAAAAAAAATACATACAGTCGAACATATAACCTCCTCCTTTTTTGAAGTCGGTTAAAAAGGTGTTAATTTTCCTCCAATATTGACTGTGTCCACCAATTGTCAAATTAAAAGTTCTTGGTGTGTTTTGCTGGTAACAACCATTTTACATGCGCGTTGCAGGACTTCATCTTAATTTTGGAAGCGCCATCTATCGCAAGGTAACAAAACTTTTGTGGAGAGTGGGTACTTCATTTTTGCTCAAAATAGGTCATAGGTAGGTATGCATAGTCTAATCTTAATCTATGTATATAATTATAGGGTACATTTTAATGGACTAGGTTTTCATATCAATTTAACCAGCTACCTTAAACATCTTTCTAGTGGAAAAACAGCCTAACACCACCGAGCATTGAACGAGCGTAATGCGTTCTTTCACCCACGTATCCTCCCACGCCGGCGCCGACTTGCCGCAAACCATTGTGCAGAAGAACATTGGGATTCGGGACTTTGTGGTGCGTTACCTAATACGCTGCGTCACTTCGCTTCTCATGTGGGATGTAGAGCGTGGAGTCCTTGGTCACCCACCTTTTCCGAACACAGTACCTACTACTCGACTGCGAAATGTGAACGACAAATTACGTATAATTTGACTAGTTACTACTTCATGTTAAATATCTTCGATGAATTGTGAACTTTATACATAGCAGTGGTGAGTGACTTGTATCTCGTGAGTGATCTTTAATGATTTCCAAAATCACAACTTACATACAAATTACTAAGATAAGCATTATTACTACAATGGACCGGTTAATTGTTACAAGGCTCGTTTTCGGGTGTGAAGGGTAATCATGGGGAGTTCAAAAGGTAGAAGGACGAACTTTACCTAGTTTCGAGTCCCACACCTGGCTGCAGAAAGCTAGTCTCTAGTCTCTATCTTATAGAGTCACAACCCTGCTTATATTCGTCAGTTGTGTGTACTCATAGTCATTATAGTCAAGACGTCTTGTTAAAAAGTGACTCTTGCATATGCATAAAGATATATTTTTTTGGTGGTTGGGTTAAGCATATTATGTTGGGCTCTCAGTTACCCACTGCAGTACCAAGAAGAACATCTTACATACAGACCGAAGTACTATCGAATTTATATTATTAGTAGGGATTATTGCGGCTAAATCTTGATTACTGTTCATAATTTTTAGTGTTTATTTCTTTGTTTAAAGCTAAATCTTGTAAGTGGTTAATTTGCATCAGACAAAATCAGTCACTTGCAGTCATCTTAATCTGCCCTTATTATCTTTAGTTGCCCTTGCATCTGAGTGAGCACTGAGTTTTGATTGCATCCACTAAGAAGTAATTATATTTGTATGTTTAGTGCCACGGTCGTAACATCGATACTTAGGTACTGTCTGTCGAAATAACCAGAGCATGCAGACACATCAACTGGAACGATACGGGGGCCAATAAATCGATTGTTCGTTCCATATATTGGATACCTGGAAATATTTAGTCTCAGTCTTATCTTTGCTACCATTATAATTATGATAAACTAGCTGCCCGCCCCGATGAATCTAATGTGCGGTGTTTTTAAGTACACTTGTGTCGTAGTTTACATGAAAACGGCAGTAGTGATCCTTATTAAAAGAAGGGTGTTCCCAGTTACATTAACAGAGGAAGAATCCGTGATGTCTCACGGAATCACCACGAAGACCACGAAAATGAAGAAATACATAGTCTGCAATGTGCAACATCAAAAACGCCTGCCTCAACAATACACTTGTTTCTATAGACCTGTCCACTCGAAATACAAGCATTTACCAACAAAAATGACGTAAAGCCGAGGAAACGGCATATTTCAAACAAAGCGAAGTAAAACGCACATCATCTGTTTTTGTTACACCGTAAACGTTTTGCATTTTATGGGCGGAACTAAGGGGGAGTGATGAGTAATACAGGTAGGTATAGGCTTGGTATAGGTTAGACCGGTCATGGGGCGACGGCTTGATGTATTGTGGTTTAATTTAAATTGACAGCTGACGAATGTTGACTCATTTTATTCATTTATTGTTGTTATACGTGTTTTCCGCTTTTTTCTATTTAAAAAACTGCCTTTTATACAAGCTACCAGTCTTGCTTGTTTGTAAAAGGTTGTAAATGTATGAAATACAAAGCAACCGTTACTTTTAGTCAAGTACAAAGTAATTTTATAGAAATGTAAAATGTCACGAATCGATATTCAAAGGAGTGCGGCAGAAATGGGCTCGATCTTAAGCGTTCGTTCCACTATTCAAAATATAATTAATATTCGTTACAAGATTTTTAATATTTAAATTCAATTTTAATTAATATTTTTACCCCGGGATAAAAATATAATCCAATAAATGAAAATACTATTGGTTTTGTAGTGCATCCGGTGTGTTATGTGCATAGTGCATAGTACGTCCGGTAGAATAATAATAATGTTGCTAGTTAAGATACTTAAATACTGATTTTCCGATCAGATCCCATACAAATGACAGCTTAGAATAGAGGCACGATAATTTTCTGAAAAAATTATGGCAACAGAAAAGTAAAAAAGAATCAAATGTCATACAACGTCTGTCAATCATTCGTTTCTGTTTGTTTTGAATAACTTATGTGAATTAATTTGTTTTGTCGTTATTGTTGGAATGCTTGGTTTAATATTTGGCGACTTTCGCTACGTTTAAATGACGGTTTTAGCTAAAACAAACGACCTAAGCTTTTCTTACAACGGATCCAGTGAACTCGACAATTGGGGTTATTTTTGTAGAAATCAAAATCATCCTATAACTATTTTTTCCCAGGGAGTGGATTTATAAATTGTAGTGTATTTGGAATATTACTTCATTTTCTACATAATAATAGTAAATCGGTAAGTGTAATTCATAAAAAATCAAGGCCCAACGTTCTATGGATGTTTGCCCGTGTCCTTAGCGACCAGTCTTATTTTCCCACGGTTGCAATTTGCTTTAAAGATGAATTGAATGAATGAATTGAATGAATTTTGAGAATGAGACCCACCTCTTAAACTTAACATTAGTTACCAAAATATTAATTCTTGAAAATGATTTATAATATTCATCGTTTTTGTCCCATTACCTACATTCGACTGTGCAATGTGCATACTCCACATAAAACAGAATACATTTTTCTTCTTTCAATTAAGGTCAGCACCGCGATTTGAAAATACAAAATGCCTTTCTGCACTGCAGATTTCTATAATGTCATTTTCTTTTCGACAAGAGCGCCACTTGGCAGCTATGCACAAGGGCCTAAGCAATAATCACAAAAGTAATACACACTATATTAAATTTTAAAAAAAACTCAGCATAAGTCGTGTCAGATGTGGCTACACATGTTGCATTAACTATTCAAGATCATTAATAAGCACTGTCCGTTAGTGCATTGCGTGTACCCAATATGAGTGTACCTCCCATATTGTTTTGTTTCGAGATAGGCTGCGACATTAGCTACGAAAACAAAAAGGGCACATTTGGACCCGCTCCAACTGCAGACGTGTTACAGACAAAACGAGCACCAAGAGCCTGCAACGATGTGCAGTTCATTGAGAGTTGTGTACAGTGGACTCGCTAGCAGAGAGGTAACCTCATACCGGTCTCAGCCAACTAAGATATAAGACACTAAGTTGTATTTTTGGAGTGACAGTTCGTTGGATAGCGAGGAAAAAACTCTTAGAATAAATTGGTTAACCTCAAGACTTTAGAATTTTATATTCAATAAGGTCGTGCTCATTGCGTATAGAGCTACTGCTTCCGAAAAAGTACTAATTTAAGAAATGCAGGAGACATTATGTGTTTTATCCTTAGATTAAATCTTTAATCTAAAGTTTTATCTCAAAACGTCCAACCTTCAGAAGTTGTAATGTGTCTGAATATCATCTACCTGTTTAACACGTTAGATTTAATTTGATTGAACACTATATTCTTCTAAATGAACTACGTAATCTATCTTAAATATCATCATAATTAATCGCAACTATGAAAAAATTTCAAACAAGTGGCTATAAGTTACAAAATATTCCTCAGTTTGAATGTTCAAGACTTCGTTACCTTACTGTGATTCTCTTCGCACTGTCTTGTTAGTGGTAAAAAGTACAACGGATGACTTCGAAAACAAAGATACTTTACTTATTTGTTTCTTTGTAAGTGGCATCAGAAGTTTTAGAGTGGAGTTGTATTGGATAAACCGCGCTAAGAGAAACTGCGCCAAATTCTAGAATTGAAATCATCACTATTACACTGCTTATAGTCGTATCTACTGTCTAGAGATTGTACTTCCATAGTGTTTGTAACATGTATCTGTAAACAGATTTGGCGTTGAGACATTATCAAAGAAGTGCTTTGCAAAATCAACTCGTATTAAGTCTCATGTCTGGTATTTATAATAGGTGCAGAAGGTGCGTTATTTTATTTATACATAGAGCCTTTAGATACTGTTAGCTGTACTAGTTAAATATGAATCCTGCCATGATGTGTCTAAACATATAAATTCGTGTACAAACACGTCGCTAGTTTCTAAGAAACAGTCATCCCGCACTAACACCCACTAAGGCATAGCTATACATTCCGTCTAGTATGGCGCCACGATTATACAGCATGTCCACAAGAGTCGATGGGCGGTTAACACACTCGATAAACCGCCGTCCACCGCTAAATCAGCGACGCCTCGTGGTTAAGCTAGGACTGCACGAGCGGCGCGCGGCGTGGTGCAAGTAATTAGCAGTAACTTTGTGGGTAACTAGCCTTATAGCAGCTACAGCGCACCCAATTAGGAAGTCGAAAAGTAGGTTAACTGGGCTTTGATAGCGTTTTCAATCACATTATACGACGCTTTTTGGTGGTTATTTTCGGTTGGGCGTAATTTGAGGAACGTAAAATCGGATTTGTATGTTTTGTACAGAAAAAGAACGGTTTACCGACTTTTAGGTATATCATCACCAAACGATTGCTTCACAAATAACTCACTAGAAACGCTTTATTAAAAGAAAAGTTTTTGATCATTTGTTTTTGAAACTCTGCAATAGGATAGCATCCAAAAGATATGACAGACAATAATTTATCGGGAACTTATCTGAATGTATTAAAACTGGCCTTCAGAAATATCAATGATATCTGTAACACAATCCAAAACACTCTATCAAAACTTAATGTAAAACGCAAATGGCGCCACTACAAATCACAGTGTAGATAACTCGATTGCATTTTACGACTCCCGTATCCAGTCGTCAATTATTGATGCGGCAACTTCGCTAATCTGTACATGTCCTCAGGCAAAAAGACCGACAACGCCTGGCGCTGTGACGGCCACCCTTGGCTCGTGTCCAACAGGACTGTGCTTTATGTGTCGGGAGACAACCCATTCGCCTTGTTTAGCTCGAGACCACTCTTGGACGTATGTTAAAGATTACAACGTTTGGGTGTTATAAGCTTAGAATTTACAAGGATGCACCTGATCCGAACGCTATTCTACGTAACTCACATGTACTAATAAATATCACAGTCAGTCCCTTAAGTGTTAGTGCTAGAATTACAAGATCATATTGTTAGTCTAATTGTTTTTGCCAGCAACCCATGGCTTACACGTGTCATCGGTCGTTAAAGAGCAACCAACACTCAAGCCTACTGGAGATACGTTGGCGCGAATCCAACGAGAAAAGTGGTTTATTGGCCGAGGGTACACAGTATTGCCCATGTTTAGTTGCGAAACTAAAAATTTCGCAGAACCAGTAAAAGAGGGAGAAAAATTACACTGGCCTTGCCCGAATTTTAGGCTATGCAGATACTGCAGTATGAATAGCTACCATTTTTCATAACACAAACCATGAAAGCGGAAAAAAAAATACAAGAAAGTTTGGTGTGTTCGAAGAGATGTTGTGGAATGGAATTCAATTCAAGATTGTACAGCCTAATATAGTTAATGGCGTAAAATATAAATTCAACAGAGAATACTTTCGGTTAAATGAAATCTGACATCATATCTGTTAGTGCAAATTGTTTTTCTTGGAAAGGGAAGGGCAGAAATTGACATCGAAATTGAAACTTCAAAAATAACATTTGGACGATGTCATGCTTGTCTCTAAAAAGAGTGGTAAACATTACTTTATATTCTTATTAACTCCAGCATTCTCACCCACCAAACGAAACGCAAAAGTAATGCTACTAAGAAAGAAAGAAAAATGTGTATTTAGAAACAGACAAAAAGTAAAAACAATTGAAAAACATACGAAATGCACAAACAATAATCATAATATTCTTTTGAAATGAATATTTGAATATTCATTCCACATTTTTCAATGCTTTCCGCTTTTTGAGAAAACATCTTCGTCAAATCACATCCTTTAAACTGTGCTTTAAACATAAATGGACCGTTTTAAGATTCCGAAATTTACAAAGAGAGCAATCATGGTGTATTCTGTATCATAATTATAACCTCACACTAGTAATTACAATAGCAAGAGCTTAATGGAGTTAGTAACATACTCATTACGTACATTACAGCGTGACAGACAAACGGACCACCGCTGAATATAGATGAGGTGCAACAAAGGAAGTGTCGAGAACAGTTTCCTGAGACTTTTTAGTACGTGATTTCCTGCGGGAATGTTTGTCTTAGAGTTGTGTAATAAGATTTTTTAGTGATGTTATGATTTTATTGAGGAATTCCGTGTTAAGTTTAGGATTTTATAGCTTGACTTCCAAAATTAAACGTGCATCTATACTATTCCCGGTCAGGTAAACAGCAATCTATCGATTGTAGATAAATTATAATTAGACATTGCAGTAGAATAGACCCTATGACCATAGTTTTCGTTAAAAGTAATAATATAAGTGAACTTCATCATCAAAATTCCATGAAAGAAAAATATATTCAATAATATATAAAATATATATATAAAATATATATCAATGAACCAAATAATGCTTAACATTCAATATAACAGTAATCAAAATAAGACGTTAAAAATTATAAATGCAATAGTAGGTATACAAACAAAAATAAATGTTCCGTAAAGAATAAAACTAACCACATTGACATTTTAAGGCCAATCACGTATAACAATCTACTAGAGTGTATTATCAACATCAATAACAAAAAGAGTTGAAGTTATATAATCCAAGGTCAACTTGATTTAGGTGTCTCTACACTACATCATACATGATACATGTTACTAACATGACATGCCTTTTCACGCCTAGTTAACTCGCGACATGTTCGTTGTTCATTCAAAGCATTATTCCTTAAATGTCGACAAAAAGAAAAAGAGAGACATTACTTATGTCTGTAATAAGCTATTCGTACCCGTAATACACGACATACTGAAAACACAAAAGTTACGTAAAGAAAAAACGAAGTTGATCCGAACTGAGCCAAGAAAGCTGACTCAATACACATTTCGCCAAATAACGAAAACAGGAACAAGATAGCTCTAGAGCTGCTGAAGTCATTTGGATTTTTCTTATCCAGTTGTTCCGGTGATTCGTACGTTTTTGAAATAAGCAACCTGTATGTTTTGCACTAAGGTTCAAATTGCCTAGTATTCAACATTAAGTTTAAGATTTCTTTCAGCTTGTTGAAAATTTTGAAGTAGCGTATCTCTAGGCGATATTATTTAGTTACTACTATCGATTTTGTTACTATGGACCCTAGAACACGGACGGTGTCTTTTACTATTTATGGCATTTTGTTTTGAAAAAAAAATGTAATGGTTATGCTGTCCTATGTTTGTCGTGATGACATGTCGCTCTTACAACATTCTAGACAAGTGCTAGTGTGATACACATATGTGTTGGAATTTGATGACTTGACGACCGATTTTAATGATTTTCTTAGGAAAACAAGTGAAGAAGCTTACAAATTGTGGTAGAAATTAGTTCATGTTTAGGATTTTTACTGATTGCTGTGTCTCAACCCTCTTTCCCTTTGAATCATATACTTAGGTATGCTCTTAGCATTTGCCAGCGTAAAAGAAGCGAACGAAATAATGCCTCGCAATATTCTCCAAGATTTTACATGCTCCTGGCGATTCGGGTAGTAATATAGGACGGTCGGGTTGCCAATCGTGTTCACTAACGATATTTACCATAAACCTATCAAACGACCGAGGACCGCACAAAGCCACTTGTAATGGCATCGTCCAGGGACTTTCAGGAAAGGTTGTATATTCAAAGAAAGTATCATGCTCAGGGCTGTCTGAGAATAATCAGCTGCAGAATATGTGGAAAACCAATTTTAAAACTATTTTAGCGCTAGCTCTAAGTTTAAAGGAAGTAAGGTATTAACTAGAATAAAGAGGAATCAATTTCATCTCATTGATAGGAGCGAAACTCCAAAACTTTAGTGAAAGGTCAACTACATACTGTATAACTAAAAGGTTATTGAGTTGGAATAAAATTAATTAATCACATAGCATTATCTGGCGCATCTATAGCTTTGGTTATGTTCCAGAAATAAGTGTAAGAGCTATTACACTTGATGTCAAAAGAGCCTTCAGAGAGGCAGCACATTGAGCGCTGTTTCCTTCATATTATTCTCAATGAAATATACAGTAACGGTCCTGCACCATAAGGTGGCTGCGTGCATGTCTGCCAAATTATATAAAAAAGAGATTTACAGTCACAAAGGCTGCAATCAACCATGATACGATTCAGTGATCAAATAGGAGTGGCTAGCACATTGAAACTTTTAATTCCGCCAACGCCTACGGAATCCTACTGATATTATAAATGCGAAAGTCTGGATGTTTGTTTGTTACTCAATCACGCCTAAACGGCTGAACGGATTTAGATGAAATTTGGCACACGTATAATTAACCCGGATTAGGACATAGGCTATAAAATTCATTCAACATTACCGTGTTTAAAGTATTGTTTGTAGTGTTTGTGATATTGTGTGCTCGATCGCTGATTTTTAATTTTAGTTGTATACATACAAGTACATGTACTTGTAAGTGATTATATTTGTTTCTCAGTAAGTGAATACCCAGTGTAGTTCTAATGAGAAATAATAAAGTTCTATAACCATAAAATTCTTACGGGAAACGTCTCATTTCGGCGGGATATTTGAAAAAACGAATTACGCGCGGGTGAAACCGCGGGCAGAAAGCTAGTATCATATAAGTTAGCACATTACGTAGCCAAATTCATAAGACGTCGTGACCAGCCATTCCTGGCATCCTGGCAGCCCTGGGCAGCTCCATAATTCATGAGTACGCGCATAGTGTGACGCACTGGGCATTTACATACATCTCCACCTCCCCATTGGGCGCATCTGCTGCTGTAATACATTTTTTATTATTTCCTCGTGTACTGAAAATTGATTTTTTTGCTACTAAGTATCAGTGGAATTGACTATCTATCAGAACTGGCTTGGTAATGTCTTACAGCCCGAACCCTAGAGGCTATTCCTTAAAGTAGTTCTAACCCGCTTTATCTTTTTACAAGAATGAGTACCTACCGTTTGGTTTTTGCGTTCTGAAAAACGAATACTGGAATTATGATTTTAGCAAACATATCGCTGACATTATTTGACCATGTTAAGTTTTAAAAAGTTATTTACTTAGGTGCAACTGTTACTTAGTCCATCATTGTATGATGACTTGATTTTGGTAGTGAAGCAGATCTTAATCAACTTATGTATGAAGACCAAAATCTATGGAGCAGTAAACATATTATTAGTATACGAAATACATGACATACATACATATTCATACACTAGACAAAATCTGGTAAACCGAATACCCGTATGTTCCGCTAAACTTTCAACAGAGTACTTAACTAGTACCTGAAAGTTTGACGAAGGTTCTGCGTTAGGCACTAGTCTGCTATTAAAGTTGCGAGTGGTTTGTGGAGGTTCTCTCTTACTAGAGTCCTGTGCTCACAAGCAAAGCAAGGCTTTTTGTATGACGTGGAACATAATTAACTGGTTACTTTTTTGTCACCGTGTTAGACCATACATGCAGCAACTTGGATAAGTCTATGTGACTGAGGATCATAATAGCTACTCAGATTCAACCGTAGAGATATTTTTTTCAGTGCGATTAAGCTGGATAGAAAAAAAACTGCGACGGTAATAGCATAAGATATATTCTCACAAGATGTAGCGTGTAAGCCAAAAGAAGAAAATTACCCTAATACAAGATTATAGCAGCGGTGATTGCTTAAAGTAATTTATGGACTATGGACATGAAAGGTGTGAATGTAGAATCTCCGGCTTATAGATGTACTTAGTGTGGGATATTGCCACGAAAATGATGATGATCAACAGTATATGTACCTTTTACCACTTGAAGTATATTCGAGAGCCATACACGTAAATCTAAAATAAAATAAAGAGACAAATATGTTTTCAAGAAAGCAACGGATGCATTTATTGTCTAAGACCTAGCCAACAATAAATAAATTGAAGCAAGGCAGCCGTACATACCAAAGTAAGAATAAGGACAATTCTCTTTCCAAGTACGAATCTATTGATGTCCAAGCATTCATATATTACGCCCAGACATTTATGGAGTCCAGGTGACAAACAGCCCTTTATAACTGTCAAACTTGGCTCCAGACATATTTAGCATGTGCCCGCAGCCCTCATGACTATTTCACTATTAGAACTAGCTTCTGATCCGAAGCATGAACTAATTGGACAACTAAGCTTAACCAGCATCTGTATTAATGAAGGAATAAATTAATGTGTACATTAATTTAGGTTCCAATTACTTGAACGATAATCTGATGCAAGCGGTAATATTGACATGGGCCTTTGCATACGATCACTCCATTGTGATTACCGTATTATCTGTACTGACATACTCGTAAGTATTATTATGCTTTACTATTCGAAACGACTTGGAAATTACACGGGCATGACAGTAATTGTATGTACTGTATTACTAATATAAAAATCGCTTATTTCTTGGATATAGTTGATCCCTCGAAACTATCGCCAAAATTCAAATCATAACAGTTACCTATTTAATAGGAGAACTAACTACGTTGCGTAGTTCCGAAATACTAAACGATTTGTAATTTATAATATAATTATCGTTTTGACTTTGTGTTATCTACGAGGCTTTTATATTCCATGCGAACTTACAAATTTTAAACTTCTACTTCAACTTCACTTTTAGCGTTAAAATGCAATTTCTTGTCTGTAAGACTAGTTAAGTTAACCAAAGCTTTCTTTTGCTGCAGTTCTAAGTCAAATTACCCGGCTTTGTAGTTTGTTGTTTTGTTGCAGCCAGTGCAATATCAACTGACAGTCCACCGACTAATCCAGGGACGGATCCGAGCGGTCATCCGTCTGGGGTTATTGCACTCCATGACTCACTCTGTACGCAGCCAGCTACATCGATTCGTAGATACGTAAGAAGTGTACATCAAATCTTTGGTTCTGCGTATTCTAGGGCAGAATCTAGTCTGTATTGTTGAGTCTCTAAAAACATTTGATATTCTTAATTTACTTATTAGGAAAACTGTAGTAATCGGAATCGTACTATACTTCGTGCTATACTTCGTGAGATTGACAGACATTCAGGACAACCGTCTTCAGATTAATGTTTGTAAAAAGAAAATGGTATTCAGTTTCTCTCATCAATGGTATTTTATAAGCATCAACGATGAAATTAATTAAGCGAGTTTATGAAATTAAAAATGACACCAAAGATACATTGATGTAGGTAACTAGTTTCGCGTCACTTTTGTCTCTAAAATAAACCTTTGAATGGAGTAGTCTATAGTCGTATAATACAAATAGGCACTAAATAAAAATTTGTAACTGAAAATTAAAACATTATTTTTGTATTGCTGGCTTAAGATAATAATATGAATGTCCAAAATTATTAAATTTTTACAAAGTATTAAAAATAACAACACGCTATTAATTTAAGGTTACCTTTGCGACAAATATGTACTTAGGTGAAAATTTTGTTTTAAATGGCTTAACAAGTCTTGTTAATAAACTAATAGGTTTGCCAATTAGCGTGATAAGGCTGGCATGTTTTAAGTTTGTACTGTAAAAATACCCAATTAATGTATACAATACAATGGCAGGCGAAGGAATAATGAAATATACACCGACCAAAATGCATAGCTCCTCCAAAAAAAACTTTAGCATGCAATGCAGAGGCGGATTATCCTAAAGGCAAAGTAGGCATGTGCCTAGGGGCGCGACGGTACAAAGGGGCGCGCGGGCAGAATTGTATAATAAAAAAATATATACAATATTGCATAAAATTAATTGCGCCAGTAAGTAAGTAAGCCACCTACTTAGACAATAATAGTTATTTATGTGACTGCTGCATAATGAGGGTCATTAAAATACGAATGTGGTTTTATGAAACGAACGAAGTGAGTTTCATAAAAGAATCACATGAGTATTTTAATGACTAATTATGTACAGTCACATACATAACTTTATCTTCATTCATATGATAATATGTCTATTTTATAGTCAGGATCGATGAGCAAACGCCCTAGTTAACAACAATATACTAAATCTATGCATAATCTGGATGTAAAAGTTAGTACTGTCATAATGACTGACGTTTGTAGTTTTTAAAATCCATAAACAATCTAGACTCGAGTTGATTTCGATTCTCAAATCGATTGTTATAATTTCAGCATCGAATTAAATGTATAGGAATGGAACATAAAATTACTAATCGACTAATTCGATAATCGAAAAAACCTATTAATTTTTACTTTTAAAGAAGACGTTCGAAATTTGAACGTAATAAAAGTTTCGGTTACCGACACTAAAATGTAAACATTTCAATGCAGCCACAGATACTTATATCTAAATGTAGGGCGTTTGCTCATCGCTCCTGAATATAAAATAGACATAATATATTATGGTATGGATGTAGATAAAAACTATTATGTTTGCTTACAAAAAGATAAATTTAACGGATGGGACTGGCTACAAACAACCTCGTCGATGGTACCTGATCTCTGATTGAGGTTGGAATGTTTGTCGCGTCGCGGCGTCGACTGTGAGTATCGGACGTTCCTGCTTCTAAAATTGCGGGGACGAGAGTGTGGTGCAGGGGCGGGAGCTAAGCGGTCAAACGCGAACGAATGCGCTAAAAATTTTTAATTCACGACGACGTTCGTTTCCCAAATTTGCCCGACCGAGAAAGAAATCCGGGACCTTTTGCGCTTACGGCAGATACCTAGACCACTATCAATCAATACTATCGAGGTCGAATTGAGTCATCATCATCATTTCAGCCAAACGACGTCCACAGCTGGACATAGGCCTCCCCCAAGGATCTCCAAACCGATCGGTCCTGCGCCACCCGCATCCAGTGGATTCCGGCGTTCTTTATGGATTTATCGGTCCACCTATTGTGGGAGGCCTACCACAGCTGCGTTTCCCGGTACGTGGGCACTCGAGGACCTTTCCGCCCCAAGGGCCGTCAGACCTCCTTGCAATGTGACCCTGCCACTTAAGGCTTGCAATTCTTCGGGCAATGTCGATGTTCTGGTCCTTCTGCGGATCTCATCATTTCTGATGCGATCACGCAGGAAGACTCCAAGCATAGCCCTCTCCATTGCCCTTTGCGCGATTTTGAGTCTTTTGAGCGGCACATTGTAAGTGGCCACGTTTACGTTCCGTAAGTCATCACTGGCAACACACATATCAAAGACTTTCGTCTTGAGGCACTGCGGTAGTCGGGCCGAGAAAACGAGAAAACTGCCCAGCCGAGTTGGATTCGTCGATCGACCTCTTTCTGGAAGTTGGACTTACCAAGTTGGACTTTTTGTTCCAGTAGTAGTACTTGTCTACAACTTCCAGTGTTGAGTCCCCAACTTTTACAGGAGTGGGTACGACATGGGAGTTCGACATGATTTTCGTCTTTTCCATGTTCATTTTAAGACCCACTTGTTGAGACACTCTACTGAGATCGTTGAGCATTGTGCCTAGGTACTTCCAAGGACTAAGCCATGACTACGATATCATCCGCAAAGCGAAGGTGCGTCATGTACTCGCCGTTTATGTTGATGCCAAGTTCTCTCCAGTCCAGAAGCTTAAACACGTCCTCCAACAGAGTATGTAGTGAACAGTTTCGGCGATATAACATCGCCCTGTCTCACACCCCGCTGGAACCGAATGGGTTTTGTCTTCTGGTTCTGGAGGCGGACTGACATGGTGGCGTTTTCGTACAGCGACTGCAACACTTGTATGTATCGGTAGTCTATTTGGCACCTTTGGAGTGACCGAAGCACGGCCCATGTCTCGACAGAACCAAAGGTTTTTCATAGTCCACAAACGCTAAGCATAATGGGAGATTATTTCTTCGGACTTTTGTATAATCTGCCGCAGCTTGTGCATGTGGTCTATGGTACTAAAGCCTTTACGGAATCCGGCTTGTTCGGGAGGCTGGAAGTCATCAAACCTACGTACGAGACGAGTAGCGTGATGGGTCTGTAGTTCTTCAGCTGCGTCCGATCGCCCTTTTTGAAGAACAGCTTCACCACGCTTTGTGCCATGATGTTGGCGTTTTGCCCTCGAGAATAACGGAGTCGAACAACCTCTGGAGAGCTTTTAGGACCGGTCGGCCCTGCCTTTAGAAGCTCCGCTGTAACTCCGTCATCCCCCGGCGCCTTGTTGTTTTTAAGCTGTTTCAGAGCTACACTGATTTCGTAAAGGCTGACGTCTTGATTATATTCAGTGTAGTGTCGTCGGGTCAATTTGACTCTACGATCTGTGGCCTCAGTGAAAGGTGTTCGTGTCGTCGAGTAAAGCTGCCCATAAAAGTTTTCAATCTCGGCCAAAAGCTCACGGTGTGACGTGACTACTCTACCGTCCTCTGTCTTCAACTTCGTCAGCGAGCTCTCCAAGAGACAGGTCTCTGGCAAACACTTTACGTAAGGTACATCGATTTCGGTCAAACTATAGTATGTACGAGTTATTTTTAATATAGGGCGCCGATGAGATGCTTGCCTATGGCGCTCTCAACGTTTAATCCGCCTCTGATGCAATGTAAATGGGTTTCTAAGTGAATTAGGGGTCTACGTGTTTAAGTCGATTATGGAGTAGTTTATGGAACAAAAGGCGAACTTGTCATCAATTTTGTTGTAAGATGCTATCGAAGTCAACGTTCTGACTTTTAAAAGGAAACCGTTTTTCCTTTGAAAATGCTTGTTGTACAACGTTTAAGTAAATCGAGTAATAATACTTCAGGTTGCTTAAACGTACAATACATATTTATGTACATTGTAATTATGTACAGTCAACAGCACGTCAGACGTAACACTTTGGACTTTGTACAGCTCTTAATATGTCGGGGGCATAAGCGCTATTATCGAACTGCAAGTGTATACCGTGATGTGCTGTTGACTGTACAGTCAAAAGCACGTCAGACGTAACACTTTGGACTTTGTACCGCTCTTATGTCGGGGGCATAAGTGCTATTATCGAACTGCAAGTGTTTACCGTGATGTGCTGTTGACCGTACATCAAGTAGAGATTACTCTGATTGGTTTTGGGTTTTGAATATAGTTTTATTTGTATGTTTTTATGCGAAACTATTAATGGATTCTAGGTAGGAAAGAGCAGATAATGTATGAAGTTTTTGGTTGATTTGTTAGCTTTATGGGTTCATAAAAAGTATAATAGGTACGTAATTTAACCAAAGCAATTAATTCAATTTTTTATATCGCAGTTCTTTGGTCTGATATCTTGACAGGAAAGGTAATTTACGACTTTTTTAACCATTTTTAGTATAACATCAGTAAAAGACGCTATAGTACAGTGTTTTAGTACTAGGCCGTGATCTCGTGGACCAATTTCGTGAGCCGGGAAACTTTTGGGTAGGATTTTTCGAACACAATTCAAGTTTGTGACCACCAGTCTGCATTTGGCAAGCGTGGCAATTTTTCTAGTATGAGATCCCACTGCTCAATTCTGCAGGTATCTGTTTTTTTGATGTAACTAATTTTAAATGAATGTTAAGAAAGTATACAATGGAATAGGGCTGGGTTGCCTATAAAAAAATAGCCGCAACTACCTGTAATTAATTTTGGTATATCTAATTAGCTCACATAAATTGCAACTATATGTTTTTTTAATGAATTTTACGTCATTTGAAAGATAATAATGTCACAAATTGAAAAAACAATGGTTGCCAGCTCTCAGTCGGCCGCATCGTTAGGGTTGCCAGCTGTAAACAGGTATATCAGTGTTGACTTTTTGCAGTCATCTGTTTTTTAAAAAAAAATTATACAAAATTAAAGTTTTATATTTACTAATTACAAAAATTCATGGTTGCCAGTTGGAAAATGGCCGCAAACAGGGGTTGCCATGATTTGAAATTTCAATGAACGATTAAGATGCACGCATTGTTATGTGCTGTAAACAAGATTATAATAAAGTGTCGATGGATTACAAGTATTTTTTTACTTTTTCTTTATGAAACATGAATTTAAGAGCATGATAACAATTTTTTTGCGTGAGAAAAAACCTATTTTTTCTTCCATTTGTATTTTTACTTGAAAAGTTGTCCACAGAACCTTTAAAAAAAATCGACGTTTTTTCATGTTCATGGATAGGTTATTTCTCTTTTTATTGGATTGAGATCTCCTTTTTTTATTATGAATTCTATTAATATATGGACCTAGCCCTGCAGAAAGCAGCCAAGTGGCATTTCTTCGGAAATCGAGATATTAACATAGCCATATTAAATTCGACATGGCGCATTTTTTGCAAAGACAGCCATTTTGAGAGATATTATCTCTTGTTACGGCGGAGATATGAGCTGTGATGAGCCGTCAAATGCAGCCATTCTACAAAAAATATTTAATAAAAAACATCCTCAGTCTAGCCAACAGTAAAACATGTAACTCTTCTTCTTCTTCTTGTACCAATAATTGTGTATTTTATATTGTACCTAATAAAATATTAATTTAATTTGATTTAAAAGAGTCAGACTGGCGAGTTTGTTGCGGCACTTCTTCTCAGCAGGCCATTCGCGTCGGGGGTTCTCTGGTAGGCTAAAAAAGACTTGACGTGCAAAAGTATTTTTATGAATACAATTGCCAATTGAAAAATCCAATAATCATCATCATCATAATATTTTTTTGCATAAAACATGGTATAATACGCACATCAAGATGTAAGTGTTAGTAAAAATAAGTAATAATTATTCATTTCATTTGACAGGCCATTTGGTGTTACGGTCGAGAAGTCAGCTATTACACCAGAGGCCGTGGGTTCGATTTCCGCACGGTACAAACATTTGTGTGCATGAACATGTCTGTCTGGGTGTTTCTATGTATAAAAAGTATGTTTTTACAAAAAAAAGGTATATAAGTTATGTTTATCCGTCTTTTCTGGGACCCATAGCACAAGCTAATGCTTAGTTTAGGGCTAGATGGCGCTGTGTGAATAATGTCCAGAGATATTTATTTATTTCATTTCATTAAAATAATAAAAAAAGTAGATTTTAATCCCATAAAAAGAGAAATATTAATATCCATGAACATTAAATGAATAAATGAAAAAACTTCGATTTTTTTTAAAGATTCTGTAGACAACTTTTCAAGTAAAAATACAAATGAAAGAAAAAGTAGGTTTTTTCTCATGCAAAAAAAATGGTCATCATGCTCTTAAATTGATGTTTCATAAAGAAAAAGTAAAAAAATACTTGTACTCCATTGACACTACATTATAATCTTGTTTACAGCACATAACAATGCGTGCATCTTAATCGTTCATTGAAATTTCAAATCATGGCAACCCCTGTTTGCGGCCATTTTCCAACTGGCAACCATGAATTTTTGTAATTAGTAAATATAAAACTTTAATTTTGTATAATTTTTTTTAAAAAAACAGATGACTGCAAAAAGTCAACACTGATATACCTGTTTACAGCTGGCAACCCTAACGATGCGGCCGACTGAGAGCTGGCAACCATTGATTTTTCAATTTGTGACATTATTATCTTTCAAATGACGTAAAATTCATTAAAAAAACATATAGTTGCAATTTATGTGAGCTAATTAGATAAACCAAAATTAATTACAGGTAGTTGCGGCTATTTTTTTATAGGCAACCCAGCCCTATTCCATTCTATACTTTCTTAACATTCATTTAAAATTAGTTACATCAAAAAAACAGATACCTGCAGAATTGAGCAGTGGGATCTTAGGCTATTCCAGTACCCATGATTTGCGACGGTGCAGTGATTCTATTTCACGGCGGTCTTTTCCCATTTTATTTACTGAATTAAACCATAAATTAAGATTGAATCTTTGTTCCAGCTAAATAAATAAATATATTATTCATACATAGCTAAAAGTATCCATAAAACATATTTACCGCCATTTCGTGTTCAACCTAAAATATAATTATCTATTGACTGAAACAGTAACTGTTTCCAAATTATTTAAGGAATTCATTAAAAATTTAACAACAGCAGCTATGCCGTGACCCGTATTTGTAGGGCACGGCGGCACGCGCTCCTTTTGAAGGGCTTAGTTCAAAGATGGCGGGAAACCTATTGCGCGTGCGTACGATGAAAAACAGCTGTGTCAGCCATGTTGGAATGTTGTATTTTGTGTCATTTGGATTCCTTTTATTGAATTTTAGCAGTAAACGTAAAATTTTATTTAGATACTGGAGTTTTATTACCACATCAGGTTTACAGAAGCTTTCAAATAACAAAGAAAAAGGTTTCGAGGGATGGAAAGATATTTAATTAATTACGGAAGATCGAGAGGACTCAAGGTTACAGGAAATGTTTTTGGTGGCGCCTCCGTCGTCGAGAACTGTCAAAATTACTACAAAAACGTTTTGGGCCTCCATAAGAACTTAAATATTTTATCAGAGACAGGTTCAATACATTTCTTATTCTAATAACAGTCCTCAGTACTTTTACCGTAGAAATGTAACTCTATTTTTTATATTTTGTAATGAAAATTTGGAGCCACATATTTCACGTACATATAGTTTGTAATGATATCTTCCTTTTACGCACCTGTACAT
This sequence comes from Mecyna flavalis, assembly GCA_949319885.1. NCBI lineage: Eukaryota > Metazoa > Arthropoda > Insecta > Lepidoptera > Crambidae > Mecyna > Mecyna flavalis. Next base: position 4,898,946 of record OX439407.1, on the reverse strand, counting down.
AAATACGAGTACCTACGTAGGGCAAAATTGATTTTAAAATTATTTTAATAGGTAGAAACATACCCATACTGTTTGTAATACATTCCTTTGAAATTTCTCAAAACTTGGCACAATGAAGCGATAAAACTTAATTAATATGCATTTATATCAGATTTCGTGTTCTAAAAAGCGAATAAATTAGGTAACAAGAGTTATAGCGTGTGAAGCTAACATTGCTTGTACAATTTATGGGTCTGTTCTGTTATGTTCTATGTTTTTGTTAATATAAGTACTTAGTTTTCACATAAAATGTAAACACGCAAGTTTTATCAAATTGTTGGAAATATTTTTCATTCCTAGGTGGTGGTATACAAGGAACATCACCTAGAGGTCGCCTATATAATACTCATACCTATATGTTGAAGTCTCGATTATATAAATTTATTTTAATTTACTTATACACTGAATTAAAATCGAATTAAAGGATAGTAGTCTTCAGCCTGTCACAGTCCACATGATATAGAAAGAACCCATAGATAAAGTATTCCATTAGGTTTCATAAATGATTAAACCTCGATTGAACAGTACACTTTTTGATTTAACAATGCAATGAACGTTGTCACTTGTAAAACATAATACACACAATTAGTATAACACTGCTTGGACAATTAAATTTTCAGAAATTCTCAGAGTTTATATTCTTTAATGAATGTAGGTACTAGTTAATGATTCTTTAAGTGTTTAGCATAGACAAGTGGAATATAATGTAATCAGAAAAAGGACAAACGGGTAGATAGTACTCCAAATTCTAACTAACCTAAAAATTACAAGTAAAATCTAGTACTTACAGTTGGTTGCTATGATTTCGTTGGATCAGTTTTCTTTAGAGCCTGCCCCCTCTTCTCGGCAAACTCAGCACTCAGTCTATGCGCCTTCAACGTGTTAGGTTTCGACATAGTACTACTATCACTAACCCAAGATCACACCAATTGCCAAATTGACGATATCGACTTACGAAAATAAACACTATAGACTAACACTTAAAGCTTATAAATGTTTTCGTTGTCACAAATCCTCTGGATATATCACAAAACGTTCCACCGATGCTTATAGAACACAAATAAATTAATAAATAGCTGATATTGATCAAAATCAGTTCAGCTGACTTAACACGTTGCGTCCCGTAGGAAAACGCGGTATTCTAACAATTAGAGACTATGTAAATTTTATCAATGGTTCAAGACGGATTTTGATTACTTTTTGTTTTATATTTTACAGTTTATTTGAGGAGAAATTGTTATGTATATACAGGTAACGTTCTGAAGTTGGTACGCATAGGTTGGGGTGTGTGAAGTTGCCGCGGGTAGTACGCATGCGTGGTGGGGTGACTTCACAAGGGCGCCGTTCTCATTGTTGCGAGAGACATGTGCCGGGGAAAAAACGTATAAAACTGACAAAAACGTCAATCGGTTTTATTGCAAGGGAATAGAGTTACGGTTCGTTTGAGCATGCTGAACACTGTACCTAGAGGGTCATGGAGCTCATAATCCGAGGGTTATTATGTCATTTCTAAAGATGCGAGATAAATTCTGTCGTGATTGGAATCGGTTATGTTTTGCATAAGTAAACGAATGAAGTATATCTAATAAATGATACTTACACAATCAGTATTTTAATGGGTATCTGAATCTCATTACAATATCATAGAATGATTTGATCTTATTTGTGTATGGGTATTAAAATCTAAAATTGTTTAACAAATAAATAAAAAATATCGAAAAACAGTACATACCTACATTGATGTGACCCTTTCAGCTTTTGTATTATGGGTAGCAGAAACTTCAAGGTGTATTAAACAATCATCCAGGCACAATCAGGACAAAACAAAAATGTTTGTCTTGGGTGGGATTCGAACCCATGACTTCTGGCGCTTGGTCACTGCTAACTGCGCCATCAGGCAAGCCAAAAAGCTTAATACAGTCTCCTAAAGATTCAACCAAACCACGCTCTAGCACAAAATATGTTCGTCACATCATGTGACTCACATGGTTGTATATTATTATAGCAAGTAGAATTTAAGATCAAACTGACGACCTTGCTTACAAGACAGGAAAATTATTATTAGGAGCTTATTTATAGTGTCCCACAGGGCAAAGGCCTCCCTACCCTCTTTCCATTTTTCGCGGTCTTGGGCAATGGTGTGCCAGTTGGTATGAAATGAGTCGAGCTTATCTCGCCAACTCCTTCTAGGTCTACCGCGAGGTCGGACCCTATTCGAAGGTATCCACTCAGTGGATATTTTGGCCCAGAGCTGATCAGGCATGCTGCAGACATGACCGGCCCAGTCTAACTTCAGTTGTGAAGCCTTCCTTGAGACGTCTGTCACCCAAGTCCGGGAGGACAAGACAGGAAAATTAAAAAAAAGAAATGATTCAGACATAACAACACCAGTCGGAGTAATAGCCTACTTAGGCGCTAATGTTAACTTATAATACGGGCTAAATTATCCACTGGAATAACGCTGGCTGAATTCAGACAATATGAAATGTGGTTTAATTAAAATAAAAGCTGCTTGAAGATCAGAAGAAGCTAGAATGGCAGTAAATTGGGAAAGTTTTATTTCAGCAGAAATCTCAACATAATTTATGGCTAGTATAAAATATAAATTTCGTTTATATTTCCTTCAAAACTCACATTTATATCTTGAATATATTTAATATCGCCTTACGCCTCGAAAGATTAGCCAGTAGTTGTATTATTTCCATGTCTAGTAATTAAAGTACTAGGCTATGATTTCGGGGGCCAGGGTTTATTCCCATTTTTAGTCAAAGTTTTTTTGTAGTCAAGTTTATTTGGGCAAAATTTGTGACGGATTGAATTCATCCTCATCTCTCAGCTCAGCTTTATAATTACAAAACCGTATTTGGCAAGCGCGGTGATTTTAAACTTTGTATTTATTAATTGACTTGTTATAGATTTTGTAATTAGTCAAAGCCTCATAATTATACAAAACTTAAATTCTTAATTAAAATTTTTAAGTCGGCGACGCCGAGTACTGGGCCGATTTTATATGACTTTAATTTTAATTTTTTGCCATCGACAAGAAAAGAAGAAAAAGAATTTTAATTTCGGTTATTGTATGTATTTTTTTTCAAATAGTCGTACTCTACCATTAACTGACACCTTCAACTTTACTCGTTACAATATGTATGTACAAATAAAAAATTAACAAACAAGACATTATGTACATTCGACTTTTAAAAAACCAACACTTCGTGAGAACTCCAAAAGGAAAACCCAGAAAACAACATTGTGTTCTAATCAAAATATCCGCACAATATCTGACAGTACTTAAAACACTCCCCTCGGAAAATCCATGGAAGCTTAGTTGGAAATAAAATGGAAAATGCCGCGAGTGAGTCATAATCCTGCAATTGAGAAAATCAATATCACCATCCGAAGCTTTGAGAGAGGTGCACTTGTGTGCACTGCTCTTATAGGATCGACGGAGCGACAGCAAAATCAATAGTAGGTAATCGGAATATGCCCCTATTAATATGGCACTGTTTGTTGGCTTCATTCTGCATCCATGTGTCGATGTTTAAGAGAAACACTTTTTTAATTGTTTAATGCAAATAATATTCAAATAGTAGGTAAGTAGTTGCGTAGCGACAGAAAAAGTTTTAACAGTTTTATATTGTTTAAAATGTGCCTGTTTTAAAAAACCCCAGAATGAAGATTTTTCATTAACATTACATGTCGCTTACAGTTCGAAAACAATAAGGATTTAGCAATTTAACTGGTGATAAACTTGCGTACTCTTGCACATGTGTTATCGTATTGTCAAAACACGCAAAACAACATCAACATTTGAAAATTACGGTGGACTTAACTGTTTCTATCACCATCTCAAAAATAAACTAATATTTTGCTGCCATTACTTTGCCACCCCATAACTCCGCCCCAAATCCCCCATTTCTCAGTTGTCAGCGTGTATTCTAACAAATGTCCCGAAATGAGGGTCTGCTTTATGATGCCCGTTGCCGAATGCTCTAAAACATTACCCTTTTTTAATTCACGCAGTCGGTATGACCCAATTTAATACCAAAAAGCTTAGTAAAAAACTATTTTACGAAATTATTTATCGTCAATTAAATGCTGTAATTTTGAGATCAGGACATTTCGTGGTCTACGGGCATTAGTGAAAGGTGTATTATTATTTTGTCCAGAATTTAATTACTTCGAAGTAACTTAGTTTTTGTAACAGTTGTATAGAGCATTTATTGCCCTACCACCCTCCTGAGCAAATACTGTTTTTTTGTCAATAAAAAAGAGATAGCATGAATGTTCACTGTGAGATAAATTGCCAGCAACCCATCCGACAGTGGTGAAAGCACTTAATCGTTTAATAGTTAATTAATTCCGCGTTACTTAAAACTTTTAATTAATCACAGCTCCAAAGTTATTGTTTTGCGAAACTCTACATGGAGTTTCATAGCGAAAAGGGTTAAAAGGGTAAACAATAATAAAATTGACATAAATCAGTGTTAACTGCGTCGCAGACCCGCAGTTAAACTCTACATAGAGTTTGCGAGTCACAGAAAGCGCATAAATTCATTAATAACGAGAGCTAATTAATTAAGTACAGTTGGGTATAAATTACACTTGCATTAAAATGGTACTCATTAAGTCGTTAGGGCTTTTTAATTACGATACATGCCGCTCACATATAGAGAGAGACGTTTTGGGATTTTCGTTCTGATTTTGTTGTCTTGCTATCTAGGGTCATAGGTTTGGCAGAGAATAACATCCCAGGACATGCTGGGACATTTGGTACGCAGTGCCATCTGGCCTAAACTACGTAAACCTAGCTTGTAGTTCTTGTTTTTTTAATACCTTGTTAATGTATATGTTACGCTCAAAGATCAAAAACGCTCATTGAGCGGAACATGGCGTTGTGGTCACAGTAAAAGATCCAACGCACTGACACACAGAGGAGACTATATTTTGAGAGATATTAATTTAAACAAAAACAACGTCGGAGGCGAAAATCGACTCTGATGGATATAGGTTAGAAGGCTAAGGCGGGAGCGAAGCGAAACGGAGCTCCCGCCTTGGCCTTCGTGGTTATTTTTTTTTAAACCTGAAAAAAACTTTGTGACCACAACGCGTTGTGAGCTATTCGTGTTCCGCTCAATGAGCGTTTTCGATCTTTGAGCGTAACATGATTTCCAAAACTTTTTCAGAAAAATATTAGAAAAGAAAATGATAACTTTTTTGTTTAAACAGTGTTAAGAGCACTTTGGGGAAAAATGTGGACAATGCCGCACATGTCAGGAGTCCATTAGACCCTTGTTTGACCCTCTGACTTGCAGTATTCCGGGAATTAACGCAGTAGTACAACACACAAAAGCATTCATAATAAACAATCATTAATCTGACCTTCAAGGAACTTACACGTCTGTGTCAAAATTAATGGTGGTACCAAACATTACACGAACTTTTTTAATATCATGAACAACATTTGACGAGCTATTTGGTGTAATACTTAATTTGAGAAGTCGGCTATTACACCAAGAGAAAATATCGATGCCTTAAGTTTTGGCTAGTTCTTAAAAACTTAGTGCTTGACCAACTTGGTCGTGGGTTCGATTCCCGCCTTGGTTCTGTTTGGTGGTAGGACTTAGTCAGTTTAGGTAAAATTACATTACACTTTAAATCAAAGGATCGAAGATCAGATGAGTCTACAGTCTGGCAGGACATTGCGCGACGCTTCCTGGTGAAGTGTCCCTCAATGGAATAGGCCGCAGTGGCCGCTTACCATCAGGTGGGCTGCGTGTCTGTCTGCCAACTGACTAAGTATAAAAAAGGCTCGTAAATCAGATGAGCCTGCAGTGTGGCACCACATGGAGCGACGCTTCCTGGTGAAGCCGCTTACCATCAAGTGGGCGTGCCTGTTTGTCTGACGAGTATTAAAAAAATTATAGGCTCGTTGTAATCCATTCATACAAATTTTGTACTCTGTATTTAACCACTCATGGCTCCCTCTCTCAGCACTAAACAAAATGACTTGGATTCTATTAGCGTTCCTTTTTGCAAACCCTCCTGACTTGCACTATCGCAAGATTTTACTCGATGAAGAAAATCTCTTTGGAGGAAAAACAGCTTTTGAGGAAAACAAGCACAGATTGCTTTGGAGGCGTGATTGGAAAATTCTTTGTGCTTGAGGGTTATTGATTATACTGAGGCGCTTTTAAGCAGTAAATCTATCAGCGATTTTTTAAGTTTAGGCCAAAAGTCTTTTTTATGTTATAATGTCTGTGGCTACAATCTTCACCCATAAGATTAACAAAGCCTGAGAAAATTTCGACAGGGTCCTTAAGTAGATAACTATTTTTTAAGTGGAGCTATGTATGTGGGACTTCCATTCAAAAACTAATTAAAAGTAGCGTTAGCATGTAAACAGTATGGTGCGAATAGTGCGAAACATAGATGTTTTTTTTTTTGTATCGATCGCTACAAATAATTACTGAACAATTTATCTTGTGAATCCAAAAATAATGTATTACAAGAATAGTTACATACATGATTAAACCGTGTACTGTAATAGTTCCTTTTGCAGGTCTCAAGATAGGGTTTACAAAATATTTATATCAGGTAGCTAAATAAAAAAAACATTAATAAAATTATTATTAAATTACCTTATCTTCCGCTTCTTCCGCTCTCCCTTCTGCTTCCAGAACTCGTTGCTCGAGCTCTGAGAGCTGAAACAAAGAAAATATAGAATTTAGATATCAAATTTTCTAAGAAAAATTTTCACTTCTTTTGTATTGCCGCCTTAAAGGATTGTTTTTGGCTGTACAGCCAAAAGCTGTGTGAAGAAATAAAAAAAAACGTAGAATTAATATTTTTTTAAATTAGTTCACCCTTTCAAATGGTTTAAGCCTATGGTTTAAGCTCCAAAGACGAAACCCTGAACAAGAACAAAATACGCTACAAGTAACGCCATCTACCGGTAACACAATATTACAAGACGCAACCCGGGAAATAAACTACACGAACCATCCGAGCATGCTTTCCCGAGTACTTGATTCCACAACCACCCGACAGATGGCGCTGTAAAGCCGCGCATACTTTATTGAACCACGTGGTTGCAGTTTAGACTGGTATAGATGTAACGTGCTATTTATCAGAGAGGCTGTACCCTGTAGAAAAGGTATTATTGTTATGTAAGAGAGAGTATTCGTGCGGTTTCTGAGGTGCGGGGAGGCGAATCGGTTCGTGAAAGGGTGTACGTTGTCTCGCTACTTGCAAATGTTATAGCAGTGATATACGCGCGTGAGAACAGGCTTTAGATTGTATTGAAGCTTTATTTCTGTGAGGCGACGGGTTTATTTTCGTATTTTCGTCACTGGTTACGAGTTGTAATGTCTGTTTGCCCGAGTTTTTTTTTGTATGGATATCGTGGAACGTAGGTATGTCGCATTATTGTAGCACGATTTAACTTAAAAACTATAGTACTATGCTTGGATTACATGATTTACAATTACATGTAACGTCTGTATCATAAGCGTTTTTTTATAATTAACACAATGAATTCTAAGGACGCTAACATTCAAGTAATTACTTACATACACTTTTTACACACAATGTAACTAGCAAAAGGGAGGAGGTTTTAAGTCCATAAGTTCTATATTTCGATCGTTCGAACACAAAATCACTGAAAATTTGAAGATAGTATTAGTTTAATTATCAATTCAATTATTTTGCCTGCAAGTCATATAAATTATACATAAAAATTACTAGTGAGAAAAGGTTTGTGTTATCTGAAGTGTCAAATATTGACAGCGTTAGAGTTCCGTAGAATTAAAAATCAGAATACACGTGTAAGTTCTAAGTGGTTTTATGGCATACGTGAGGCTAAAATCTTTTTACCAAATATTCGTACATAGACATGGGATAACTTCTGAAACCACTTTCAACGAGCAAACTTTAAAAGTATGGTGGCCCCGTATTGTGTTCCCAATAAAACTTATAAAATTCTCACCCGATCTTGTTTCAAAGGAGATACGGGGTACAAATGTTGTTTTATTCTTGTTCGCGATTGAACGAGTCTGAGAGGACCAGAGAGGACCTACTTAGGTACTTTATTTTAAAACAAGAAGTAGGGATTGTGTCTTCTATCGTTTAGTTCTTAGTTCATTTAGTTTAAGACTTTGTATCGTATTAGGGGTTGGTAAATCTATTAGAGCGTAACTTAGTATTGGCAACAAATGTAGAATCATTCACATTGAAAAACAGAATGATTTGTTGATTACTTATACCTATTAGGTACCTATAAAGAGGAAAGATTTGATTGTTTGTTTGTATTGAATAGGCTCCGAAACTACTACACCGATTTGAATAATTCTTTCACTGTCGGAAAGCTACACTATCCCCGGGTGACATAGGGTACTTTTGATCCCGGAAAAGTGGGGGGAAGTGGGGATATTTGAAGAAATTAAATTACGCGCGGGCGGAAGGCTAGTTAGGGGTATAAGCGGTATTTACCTACTATGACAAATAATAAAAATTACACTTTCAGGTATAACCAATCGTTGGGTATAACCTAACTAAGGCAGTATACTATTAATTAACTCCCTAGGACAAACATTCATGTGATGAACATAATTATGTTCATCAAACATCATTCAAGCACACAGATAATAATTGTGTTTGTCCTGTGTATCTGGAAGTTTACCTTTATGTGAAGTTAATGATTATGATACATAGCACAAGTGCTTATGCTACTTACTTTGAGATCAGATCAATGTGTGTATAATTATAATAATATAAAAAATACTATATAAATATTTATTATTTCTTTTACTTTCTACTTCATATAGCTGACACATTCATTTGTTGGGAGGCACTTTAACATGAAGCATCATCCAACGTGCTCCTCTGATCTTTGAGCTTTTCAAGAGTAGGTACTTAAGAAACGGAACAAGCTACCGGGGCATGAAGATTCAACGAATAAATAACTTTAGAGAGGTTGGACTCGAATAACGGGACTAGCTATCGCCAAGGTAAGTATAGAATAAAAAAAATAACAGCAAAGCGGGATTCCCCAATACTCCATTTTTGAAAGAGATCCCGCTGTATTATCCTGTAGCAAATGGTAACCATGGCAACCAAATTGACAGGATATAAGTTAATAGCTTCGCGTGGCTTGCGGAATTCGGCCGATAAAGTACGCCAAATAATGTGCACTGCCTACTTCCAAGTCACTTGGTGTATAGAGGGTAATACCCTTTTCGTATAGTGAAGATTTTTCTTTGCCTCTCAACAGACACAGTCAAAGTTTACTATAATTACCATAGAACTTATTCTACTCTACTTATAGAGTAGTAATTTGTTTTTATTTAATTAATTTCTAGTACTACATACTTAAGAACAACAGATTAGAGAAAAAGTCTTAGAATTTTATTAATTCTAAGGAAAAAGTATAATTTGTCACCAAAACACTTACGAATAATGCAGTCAATTTATTTAGTATCCAATTTTTAAACAATTCAAAAATCGGTTGCTTTGGAAGGTCCTGACTCCTGACAGAAATTGGCAAATGGTAGTATTTATAGGTGTTTTTCCTTTACTATAAAAAGAATTTTTATAGGCTATATACCACTCTTAGCAGTGTCTGTCCGTATTCATAGTATGGCTTAGAGATCGAATCGTCCAGATCCGCGTTATCCCAGCCCTGCCATGATCCCGGATCGTGGCGGATAAAAATACAAATTCCCTTTCAGTTAAAGGATATTGTGATTACAGTGGGAATACCCCGGTTATGAGCAATTTGTGTAACGCAACCATGACTTTTGGGAAATAAAAAATGTTACAAAATGTTGGAAATAGATTTTGACATTTTTTTTTATACTAGGTCAGTTGGCAGACAGGCACGCAGCCCACCTGGTGGTAAGCGGTCACTGCGGCCTATTACATTGAGGGACACTTCACCAGGAAGCGTCGCTCAATGTGCTGCCAGACTGTACCTAGGTACCAAGATCGTGATCGGGATTCTTCGAGCCTTTGATTTCAAGTGTACTTCCTTTTCTCTCCTTCCTTACGTCTCTTGAGCTCTAACGAAGTGTTTTCCAATTTTATATGCAGATGCATCAAATGCAACATCCAACGAACGTCAAAGGAGTCGTAGGAATATGCAATAAATCAAATAGGTACAAGCTTTTAGCCGTTCCTAGATTTCCTAGATTCTGTTTACTTCCCTTGTTTGTCTAGTTTAAATAGAAACGAGTTCCCGATGCGCGATGTAGCGATGTTATTTGAACAAAAATGCATGTGTTATGCATGCGTGTGTTGTTTACAAATGCAATGTTTGTAAGATTCATTCGACTGGTTTAAAAGTGCATTTTATTTTTAGCTATTCTTAAGTAGCTAGTTAAGTAATGTGTAACGCATTTCCCTTTGATACATATGTAGGTGGACTTATAGGTACCGCACTTCCCCTTGAAGCCCCTTCTAGTGGTTTAAGTAATCTCAGGGTCCTGGGCTCAATTCCCGGGCCGGGTAGAATTTGTGTCGCAGTTTTCCAACACGAGCTCAAGTTTGTGATTACCAATCTGCATTTGGCAAACGTTTATTTATTTATGTCTTTAAGCTGCATTGCACAAATCGAGTTCAAAAGGCGGACCTAATGCCTCATGGCATTCTCTCTCAGTCAACCTTCAAGCCAAGCAGAAAGAAATAGTGGGTAGTGCAAATTAACATAAAAACAAACGTGATTATTAAGCCAGGATTTATTGTTACGATTACTTGATTTCAATAATGGAGGCCTTTTAAATTTAAATTCTCCTTAAGTCCCAAAGCAAACGCAAAGAAATCGTAAATCAATGTGTGACGTCATAATCATAAATCTAGAACACCCAAGTCGTGACGTCACTTGGATATTTCACTTGACTCTGTAAGCGCCATTACGGGCAAACTGCAATAATTTTGAAGCACAGCTCGTAATAAAGCTATAAACAGTGTAACACTCGAGCCTTCGTCGGCAAATATCAATAAAATTGACATAATACTCGAGGATGTCACTCTGGCCAAAGCTTCGTAATATGGACCTATAAATATATGACGACCAGTATGACATGACCTCCGGATACTGGGGTGGCTAGGCTATCAGTTTTTAATGGTTTCCTACACGATTTTAATAATATGAAGTAAAACAAAGTATCAGGCTCTTTATGTTCTAATGCAGGGAAATTATCAAACTTTAGCTGTGTTCGAAAAAACCCGACGCATAGTTGGCTCGGGTCCGGCCGTTATGCCCCCATTCCGGTTTGCCCCCGGCCGCTGTGCCCCCACTTTTTATCGGCAAACTGGAACAAATTTACTTAAAATTGTGGGGGCACAGCGGCCAGGGGCAAACCGGAATGGGGGCATAACGGCCGGACCCAGCCAACGGGTCCGGCCGTTATGCCCCCATTCCGGTTTGCCCCTGGCCGCTGTGCCCCCACTTTTTATCGGCAAACTGGAACAAATTTACTTAAAATTGTGGGGGCATACCGGCCGGGGGCAAACCGGAATGGGGGCATAACGGCCGGACCCGTTGGCTTGTTGGCTTGGGTCCGGCCGTTATGCCCCCATTCCGGTTTGCCCCCGGCCGCTGTGCCCCCACTTTTTATCGGTAAACTGGAACAAATTTACTTAAAATTGTGGGGGCATACCGGCCGGGGGCGAACCGGAATGGGGGCATAACGGCCGGACCCGTTGGCTCGATCCGGGTAATTGAACCCAGGACCCCAATATCGTGGCCAGGTACTTTGCATTTCAAATCTCTTTTCGATTGTGTCAAACTAATAAAAATAATGTCCTCCTAGCCAAGTTTTCGGCTAAGGCGGCCAATATTTTTACGATCAGCCAACTACGCAGGATATTATATGTATTATAGTGCACAAGTGAGTGCGCAAGCACAGGTGCACTCCCTATTCCCTCACTCTCATTACACGGTGGGACAGCAGTCGGACACGACCGAAGAGAGATCAGGCGCAGGACCAACGCACGGAATTATCATTCTTTTCAGACATTTAGGTAATTCAAGCCTGCAATGTCCCAACCAAACTAGAAACGTTCACACAAAGTGATGCTCCCCGCGGGATTCGAACCCACGACCTCCAGGTATAAGAGCCCAACGCTCTAACCACTGTACCACAGAGGCAGTTTTTTGTGTCAAACTACTGTCCCATCGTGCTATAGGATAGGAATGAGGAAAAAGGTAGTCCACCTGTGCTTTCGCACACACTTTTGAATTGTGCACGAGAATAATTTTCTCTTAAATTAGGCAGGATATATTATATCCAATTGTAATTGTTGTGTTGTTGTGTTGTTGTTGTAGTTGGTTAATCGTAAAAATGTCCGCTGAAACTTGGCTAGGAGAACATCTAAGACTATTTTCAGCAATCGCAAACTATCTGCGCTAATAGGATATGAATAGGTGATCTAAAACTAGTCTCAAACTTTACTACGTGCCCCAGACGGCCAATTTAAGTCTATGATGCTATTTATGTGTATAAGTAGAGCAGTTTGGTTTGAGAAATATTATTTTTATTAGTTATAGTAGTTTTTACTTTTTACTATTATTAGGCCGCAGGACTCGCCAGCCTCTCTCAAGTCAGGGTACCAGGGGATGGGCTAGTCGATAGTCACAAGGCTGGTTCCAGCTCATCCTAATCGGGTGAAAAGGGGAAACCAGAGGAGTTTAGTGGGTACTGAGGTGAAACCAGGAGAAACAGTCCCGAGTCCTATGCACGGCCGCAGGTCTAGATAGACTGCGGCCGTGGGTTGTGCTTATATATTTTTTCAAAAATAGTCGTATCTAACAAAAGCCCTTAGGTAAAAGTAATAAAGAGACAATCAGACAAAACTTAACGTTTAAATGAAACGGGAATCATAAAATCAATTTTAAAAATGCGATGTTCTGACTACCGGTCCACGACATTCTATCTTTTTAAAGTCAAGGCATAGATAACTATTAAAACAAGATCATAGGTTCAACCAGGGGCGTGCATCTCATATAGGCAGATAGGCAGTGCCTACTCTTAAAACTAACGTAGGCATGATTTGCGTCGAGCCGTTTTTGCCATAAGAACATAATATAGGTACACAAAGTCAACAATACAGGAAAAAATTGGCTAACTATCATCACATAAACCCCTGAAAGCACCGAACCAAAAGATTGAAACGCATTGATCATAACCAATAACTAAAATGAAAACTTACAACCAATCTCCGACCGTAAGCTTTCAAAGCTTCCAAACTTGCTTTGACGGAACTTACGCTCAGCGAAGCTTCGGTAGCTTAAATCTTTGCTTAGTGATGCATCAAATCAGACGTCTGAATATATCGAGAGCAAACGGTCTCATTCGGGAAATCGCAAGGATAAAGAGATGCACAAATCAGACGTTTGTATCTTAAGATGCACCCAAAATAAAGTTAACACTGGGATTTTCTGTTCTTGCGGTTGGTATTTATTTCAATTATAGCAGCTTAAAACTTATCAATTTTCTATATTTGAAGACTGATTTAAACTTAAAGGTGACATTATCCTACTAATTTTATAAACGCGAAAGTTTGTAAGTATGGATGAATGGAAGTTTGTTATACTTTCACGTAAAAATTACTGAATGGATTTTAATAATAATAATAAATTCGTTTAATTTAAGTGACCAAGACTCATTTTTGTTAGTAGTACAAATTATAAATTCTGTCATTACAAATATAATGAAACCTTACAATAATATAGCTTATACATCAAAATAACCCATACTCTACAATTTATAACGTCCTTAAGTTCAAGGCGGAAGGCTAGTAAAGGTATAAAAGGCTTACACTTGCTGGATATTCTGTTGTTAACGGAGGCCAACACTCACTTCAAGTCTCTGCACCATCTTAGCACCAAAAACCTTACAACACTTAAGTAGGCACTGTTAATAAACAAGCACGCCACATTTCTATGATATAAAAATATTTGCACCGCAAATATTTATATAAATTATCCATAAAGTTCGAACGAACAATAAAACTAATCCTTTAAGCCTCAATGCACCAGCATAATAATAAAATTACTATTCACACAAAACCACAGCTCACAAATGCTAATCGCTTTTGCTTCAGAGCCGATTCGAGCATTAAGAGGACATACTAAGGGTGAGAAAATTGAAAATTGGGTTTTTGTAAAATCTATTGCTGTCGCGCAGTGCCCGAACAACCGAGCTATCAATGTTTGAGTGAGACTGTCAATGTTTGCGTGCCACGCCGCCCCCACGCCCCGCGCCCGCCTGCACACAGCTAAGAAGGAATAGAACAAAAGAAAAGATTTCTGCTTACCTACATATGTATATAAAAACGATAAAAATTATGTTCACGGACAATGCAAAGGAAAAAACAGGTCACTAATTTCGACAGTTAGTATTAAGTCTTGCTGGTACAGTGGCTACGTACTGCGCATCGTCACTAATAGGTCCGTGGATCGGATCCGGCGAGTACCCCTATCGCTTTTTGTGAATTTATTCGCATTTGTTAATAGGGACTTTCCACGAGTACATACCTAAAGTTATAAATGTTTAGTTTTTTTTTGTATATATTTTTAAAAGTTATATTAGTCCAGTCAACGAAGTTCTAACTTAGCCATTTTAGATGAAAAGCTGAATTGGACTGGTGCCAAAATTTTTGTTAAAGACTCCGTAATAACATACTAAAAATGCAGGGTCGTGAGTCACCGGGGTCATTGGAAAAAAAATGGAAAAGGGTGTAAAAATTACTTTTTCCTAAAAATCTCGGAAACTAACAAAAATATGAGAAAATGTTTCAGACAAAAGATGTAGAAAATTACTTTTTCTACAGAAAAGGTCATTATCAATTTACGCTTATCGCGCACCGTTTGCTAGAAAATCGAGTATATAGTGCACTTATTGATGTTGAACCAAATCAATAAAAATAAGACGGAAATGTCTGGGGATATCGAAGAATGCATAAAAATAATTTTTAATTGAAAATTTTGTAAAAAATCTATTGAAACGAAAAACATTGTGCGAATTTTCGCGTTTTGTACGCGATTTCCTAGGAAACGGTGCGCGATACGCGCAAATTGATAATAACCTTTTCTGTAGAAAAAGTAATTCTCTACATTTTTTGTCTGAAACTTTTTCTTATATTTTTGTTAGTTTTCGAGATTTTCAGGAGAAAGTAATTTTTCTATTTTCGAGAAATATTGGTCATCTTCAAAGTGCCATAGCTTGGCTTCTATGAAGTCAAATAGAGCTGCCTCCAGTTGTAGGTACTTTATTACAGTTTATTAGTGTAGTGTGTCGTTCACAAAAAAACATAGTTTTGGCCCTGGAGAGCAAATAGTAAAAAAAGTCCCAAAATTTCGAAGATTTTCTCGATTTTCTCAGTTTTCACAGGTTTTTCGAAGTTGCAAATTTGAAATCACATTACTCTAACAGATACAATATACTTAAAATGCAGAACTACATCACGCTTTGCGAATTTAGCTTCTTTTTTTGTCTAAATCCGACGGCCTAGTCGAGGCGTTTAAGTATATAATTCATAAAAAATTGTCAAGAAAAAGTTTATCAGTTACATAATACCTTCCAACAATAAAACATCACAACAATTTGCTAAATGCACTTCACGCAAAATATTCTAACTGGAAATATCGCTATCGATGAACAACACTAGGATATCGATATAACTATCGACTACGTCACGTCATAGAGAGTATACGTATTAGTCCGCGTCTCCCCAACCTCAAGCCTCCCCCGCAGAGCGCGATAGAGACAACTGCAGCTTGGACCGAAAATACCTATTAAAAGTACGGAAAATCAACGTTTCGTAGTCCCCTGATTTCTCCTCCAAAACTTGACCGATTTAACTATTTTTTTCATCAAAAATTAAAGAAAGACTTTGACCGTGTTCCTATGTTTTCCTTTTTTTAATTAAATCTAGTTAAATTTGTTTTCTGGATGTTTAAACACAGCGGAAAATCTGGCCATTTTTTTACATTTTTGAAGGTTCATATCTCTCTTAATTATTAATTTATG
This sequence comes from Mecyna flavalis, assembly GCA_949319885.1. Lineage (NCBI taxonomy): Eukaryota > Metazoa > Arthropoda > Insecta > Lepidoptera > Crambidae > Mecyna > Mecyna flavalis. The sequence goes on along the minus strand of OX439407.1, from coordinate 4,882,876 downwards.
AAAAAAAGGAAAACATAGGGACATGCAAATAGTGGTCATAGATTTTTGAAAAAAAAAAATATTTCACTAATGGCATTATCCAGGGAGAAAACAGGGGACAGCGTTTGTATGGAAAAATGGCTCCCGCCTTTCCTCTTAACTAGTATAGTTTGTAATGACGCTCTTGTTAATATAGAATGATGGTAGGTAAGGATTTTAATCCAGTATAGGTTTACAATAAAACAGATCCAAACGGATTACGTAGTCCGTCGTTTATTAAAATTTGTATGTGTTATTCAGCAGTGAGAGGCCAATATGGCAGATATGTAGATAATCACCAAAAACTTTGACGAGCTATTTGGTGTAATGGTCGAGAAGTCGGCTATTTCACCAGAGGTTGCGGGTTCGATCTCCGCACGGTACAAACATTTGTGTGCATGAACATGTCTGTTTGTATTAGTCTGGGATGTATGTATTTACAAAAAAAAAAGTATTTAGGTAATGTTTATCCGTTGTCTAGCACCCATAGCACAAGCTAATGCTTAGTTTGGGGCTAGATGGCGCTGTGTGAATAATTTCCAGAAATAATGTCCAGAAATAATTATAATGTCATTTTATACCCTAGAATACCTAGATGACATTTTGTTTGACCACCGAAGATCAACTTCTGAGTAGTTGCTTTGCTGTTGTGCTCTGCTCGGTAAGTGGGAGTCACGGTGGCCATCCCCATTATCCCTGCTTGCTACCTAGTCCCTTTGCCCATCGCCCTTCATCTTCGCCCTTCTTACGTATTCTTTTAAAGGCAGGCTACGCGCTTAGATCTAGTTATAGGTGTACTGGCACAAACTAATATTATTATTCATGATTGAGGCTGGGTTAGTAGAAAAACTCTGAAAAGTTACCAAAGATAGTAAAGTAGTAAACTCACTTTTACAAAACTGAAAACAAAATAAAAGTAATGTTTTTGATGTATGACGTTCAGATGGAAGCAGCAACTAAAGGATTACGGTACCTAATTATAATTTTAAGATATAAACAATAATATGTGAGCAAATTTCTAAATGGCAAATGCGTCAACCTACCAGTAAACGCAACGATATGTTTTTTTTTTTTTTTTTAAAAAGGACATTATTCACACAGCGCCATCTAGCCCCAAACTAAGCATAGCTTGTACTATGGGTGCCAGATAACGGATAAACATTACTTATATACTTTTTTTTTGTAAATACATACATATTATACATAGAAACACCCAGACCGATACAAACAGACATGTTCATGCACACAAATGTTTGTACCGTGCGGGGATCGAACCCCACGTTTCAGAGGTAAATCCAGTGCCCACAGTCAAAGCTACACCATAATCTGCGGCGTAGCAATTTTCTGCACGACAGCCGAGTTGAGCTGCATTATGGAGCCAGTGATGGCTCAACGTTCTTGATCTGCCGGTAAATTCAGTCTGAATTGCTATTACAAGTGACTGAGCATATTTTGACTGGGCATTTTACATTTTTAGTTTGTGTTCGTAATTTTTCATTGTTTTTCGCCCGTACCACAACTACATAAGGTTCAAATTATGGTGGTCACTATTTGGCCACCGTCTGGCTAAGGGTTAAAGTTATTATAACCATTTCCAAATATTATTCCATAAGCATTAAATTTGGATCTGGGTTATTCTCTGAAGTCACTTGTATCCTTTGATGTGGTTACTCCGGATGGAAGGAACACCCGTTTGGTAGACCAGAACTAAATGCTGCTTTGTTAAATACAGTGGGGTGACTAATTTGAGTTCCGACACTGTTTAGTTACGAACAGACTCTCAAAGTGTGTATATTGTAATATTCATTTAAAGATGTAGATTTAAAATATAACATAATGTCATCAATTGACTATTCTTAAGACATAATATTATATTACATATAACTGGGCAAGTAAGTGCATTTCGAAATACAAGTGCACTGTCTATTTCAGAAGACCGACGTATAAAGAGCTTTGCTATTGCGCTTCGTTGCTTTAGCAATGAAATAGGTTTATGCGTAGAAATTGGATTAAAGCTTGATAAACTTTAACATTCGAATTCACTTGTCACAAAATCAAAACACTTCCCATTATCCTAACCGTCTGTATTCTAACCATGAGTAGTAAAATCAAAGCAGCGATAAACAGTGCCTCAGCAATGGTCGTCACATTCAGATCGCCGCGAACAGCGGGTAGCTGTTAATATTTGATGCGGCGTCGCCGCGCGCCTTAACGGTCATTCGTCGTGCGCTCGCCAAACGGACCGGACGTTTCGATCATTGCCGCTGTTTAGAGCGGGAGAAAATGAATTGGTTGTGTTGCTACAAAGTTTATTAGACGAACGATTTGGTGCAGTAACAATGTTTTCTATCCGAGTATCGTACTATTAACGACTTACTTACTTATTAACTAATACCAATGCTTAGCCAACTAAGTTGCACTTAACACAAAAGCCAGCGCTGATCCAATTGCACTCACAATTCACTAGTGCTTGATTTTCTAACTTATATGAAGAGAGAAAGCATATTGCACACCCAGAAAGTGATATGGCGCAGGACCAATTTACTTACAACTGCGGTGTTTTCCGAAGATTGAAACATCATTGTAAAGGGCAACGCGTCCAAGGCAGTCATAGAATAGAATACAAAAGTTAGGTAAAGCAAGATAAAATTAGTATTTGCATTAAGTCCTTTAAAAATTAAAACACTCCACGTAAACATTATACGGACAGAAGTAACCCTGAATAGTAAAATCATAGCAGCGATAAACAGTGCCTCAGCAATGGCCGGCACATTCAGATCGCCGCGAACAGCGGGTAGTTGTTAATATTTGATGCGGCGTCGCCGCGCGCCTTAACGGTCATTCGTCGTGCGCTCGCCAAACGGACCGGACGTCTCCATCATTGCCGCTGTTTAGAGCGGGAGAAAATGAATTGGTTGTGTTGCTACTGAGTTTATAAGACGAACGATTAGATGCAGTAGCAATGGTTTTCGAGTATCGTAAATAGCGACTAGTGCCAATGCTTAGCCAACTACTTTGCACTTAACACTGCACAAAAGCCAGTACAGATCTAATTGCTCTTAAAATTCACTAGTGCTTGATTTTGTTACTTATATGAAGAGAGAAAGCTATATTGCACACCCCGGAAATGATATGGCGCAGGACCAATTTACTTACAACTGCGGTGTTTTCTGGAGATAGAAACTTTATTGTATGTATAAGGTAATGCGTCACTAAGGCGGTCATAGAATAGTATACAAAAATTAGGTAAAGCAAGATAAAATTAGTATGTACATTCAGTCCTTTAAAAATCAAAACACTCCACGTAAACATTATACGGACAGAAGTAACCCTGAATAGTAAAATCAAAGCAGCGATAAACAGTGCCTCAGCAATGGCCGGCACATTCAGATCGCCGCGAACAGCGGGTAGTTGTTAATATTTGATGCGGAGTCGCCGCGCGCCTTAACGGTCATTCGTCGTGCGCTCGCCAAACGGACTGGACGTCCTCGATCATTGTCTTGTTAGTGTTATTGTTACTGTTGAATTGAGCGTGAGAAAGTTCATTCGTGGTTGTGTTGCTGTTGAGTTTTTAATAGAGCCGTTATACTGATTCCAGGATTAATATTTTAAAGCAAGATAACTTGTTGAGTTTCTGTATAGCCAAAGATAGACAGTAGCTTTATAAATCGAGCTTCCTTTTTTATTTATTTATTTTGCCTTACTGATGGTCTGGTTGTTTGGCAGATTTTGGTTTTTGTACCATCCCCATTTTAGCTCTGGAGATTTCACTCACCGACATAATAACATAGCAGAACATTTTCTTGATGTGCTACTTCACTGTGATTACTGTGAACTTCTGTAAGATGGAGGTACAGTCAAAAGCATGTCAGACGTAACACTTTGGACTTTGTACCGCTCTTATGTCGGGGGCATAAGTGCTATTATCGAACTGCAAGTGTTTACCGTGATGTGCTGTTGACTGTACATCCCCAGAAGATCGGCTCATTCTAGTGGAAGATCCACTATGCTCTATCTTTCTTAAAGGTCTCTATTCAGAGTTTATCCGGGTCATTTGTATAATCTACTAGCGGTCACCTCTACGGTTTCACCCGCGCGCAATTTCTTTTGTCAATTATCCACCCTTTTTCTCACATTTCAGAGATCAAAAGTACCCTATGTCACCCGGAAATAGTGTAGCCTTCCAACAGTGAAAGAATTATTAAAATCGATTCAGTAGTTTTGGAGCCGTTAGTTCCAATTAACCATAGATAGTTTTTCGCCGTTTCATTACTGTTTTTTTTTTCTATATTTTGTATTTGTGTTTTATTATGTCTGAAAATTAATGTGTCTCTAAATGGTCAATAAATGTTATTCTTATTCTTATCCTTAGTTTTATCACTAGCTTTTATTATACTTCGTATACGAATATCGTCATTATTATTATGACGATAGGTATGATTGACGCGCGTTCAGCTAAATACGCGTAATTGGCTATGTGATAATGACTTTATCGCTCTAGTGCACTCCTATGGGGAAACATTATTGGCCCGCTGCTTTGCTGTTCCCACTAATGATACACGTATAATTAACACGATGGCTATTACGAGATATTAGTAAATCTTCTTATACTTATGAGTATGTGAAGCGGTATTGGGTCTGAACTGACAAGTCATATCAGCAAGAGAGACTAAACGACTGTTCTCCGATGTTCAATATAAAAAGATGTAGATTTAGTCATTGGAATTTAGTTTTGGATAGCGCAAAAGTAGCAGCTAATAAAATCTTTGCACGGTTGCGTTGCCGTAAAAGCTATTTCTAGTTCATACTCAAATATCTATTGCGATGAGAACTTCTCAACAAAACGGTGTAATATCTAAATAATGACGTTTCTTAGCTAGTCATGTTATGTATTGTCATCAGAACTCAGAGCGTGTGCAAAATTTCATCCTAATCGAAGACCAGGAAGTGGGTCAAATTAAGATTCCAAGATTTTTTTCTTACATACAAGTGAAATTAATAAAAGCGTATAAAAAAAGGATCTATCACAGCCCCTTGTATATCTACTTCATTCGGTGAATTTGTAATATTCGGAGTGTATCTGAATCCGCGGCATATTTTTCAATTCGCACATAAAGGCTGTCAAGCGCAACAAAAGTCGTCGCGATTGAAAATGCTTTGTTGATATTTCGCCTTTAGAATAACACAGACGTTTTCATTTTAAATGCAGCTTTGAATATTTGTTTGATTCGTTTATCTCATGTTTCGGTATTATTTAGCTGTTCTTTCTATTTCAGGTGGGCTACGTCCTTATGTCTGCTAAAGAAAGTCGAAAGGGGGAAATTTTTTATGCATACTTATATCTTGAAAACATCAATTCGTTTCTAGTTATCGCGTCCGAGGTGATTTTAGGAGATTAAATACCCAGGTGAAGAACAAAAAATGTCAACAAGGTTAAAAACCGTAAGTTATGATTTGTCGTTTCAAAACTCAGCACTGAATCTTGACTAAGGAAATCTCCACTAAAATAATAAGTATAAATTTTTCGCAAATAAGTATTTAATGCCATTTGGCATATAGGAAAAATAAAATCTTCGTTTAACATCCCTTGAAATATTTAGGTAAAATTAAGCCCTATTTTAACAATAGAAGTAAATTAAAAAAAAAAACATTTCCAATCGACATCGTATCACAGACACTAACACTCACTTTTCTTCAGATAAAACCCCAAATTCTTTGTCTCCGGTGCGGGAGTTCACAAGCGAATTCCATTTAGTGCAACCCCCGTCTTTGTCTCTAATTATGTGACTGGCTACCGGTTCATTTCCCAGGTGATGCCACTTAGATGGCTTGGGGTGACTAGCGCCAACTTTGTGGAAAACTTGACATTTGAAACGTGTTTTTTTATTTGGGATTTATGCAGCGGATTTTGTTTCCAAAAAGATTTGGAAACTGATCAGTTGCCCTTTCTAATGGTACATCTATTAATAAATGAATCTGTGACAAAGAGAAAATGTAATTCACACCACCTCTATGTTAAATTTCAATCGTCAGTAATACAAGAAGCCTTTTTAATTTTACGAAAATGACAATACTTAAACATTGAAAATAAAATTAGATTTAAATCTCCTCGAAAACGTGCTAGTGACCCTCAGACTGTTGCCTTAAGAATAGCAAACCGCATTATTATAATATTACAGCAATACTCTGCAGGGTTACATTTTTAAAAACCTAAAATGAGATCCGACGTCTTTTTCATTCCGCAGAAATGTTTCGTAAGTGCCTTCCTAACATTCTGTGTAATGGCATTTTTGTTCTTTTAATTTTGAACTTAGTGGGCGTTTGGTGTTGAACTTTAGTGCTTACGAGTACGTGTTTCATATTACGTCTTATATTAGAAAATTAATTTCGTTTTTATGACAATTTGGTGAAATGGTTACACCAGAGGTAGATTCGCCTCACATTATTATTAATTACGAGAAAAATAGCTGAAAGCGGTGAAATTGGCTAAATTATCCTACTAATTATTATAAATGCGAAAGTCTGGCTGGATGTTTGGATGTTTGTTTGTTACCCATCACGCCTAAACGGCTAAACGGATTTAGATGAAATTTGGCACACGAATAAATAAATAGTGATACATAATATAATAAGAGATAACGCGCGGGTGAAACCGCGGGCGGAAGGCTACCTTATACCTTAAATTCAATCCGGTCTTGTTGTGATCCACCACTCGTTATTATTATTAACAATTCCCGGACTGATACCCCTTATTTTTGTTCTTCAGAACGGATCCACCTATATTTTTGCAAAAAAAGTACATTAACATAAGTAAGTACAGTCAGGAAATGGCACTTACGTTTAAAATCAACATTCATTTAATTATAATATAATTGTGAAAACTTCATTCATCATCATCCCAGCGTATTCCCGATTGCATCCAGTATGGAGCTCAGGGTCCGCTTCGACTATGATCCTAGATTTGACAAGCCTGGTTATTACAATGGAGCGATTGCCATCTGACCTCCGTAACCCTTACAAGGAAAACCAGACCTACTTGGAACATAGTCGGGACCAACTGCTTAACGTGCCTTCCGAAGCACGGAATCATCATTCTTTTCAGACATTCAGGTGATTCAAGCCTGCAATGTCCTAACCAAACTGGAAACAATCACACAAAGTGATGTTCCCCGTGGGATTCGAACCCACGACCTCCGGGTATTAGAGCCGAACGCTCTTACCACTGTACCACGGAGGCACGGAGGCAATGTGAAAACTTCATTGATTCTGATAATTTTCATAATTTAACTATTGTCACAGAATATATAATAGTACTAACGTACTATTTTCAGGATCATGAATGTAATGTTCATTAGTTTACATTTTAAAGTTAAACCTGAAATTTTAATCAAAACTTGTGATTAATTGAATATTACTAAATGTAATTAATAATGTATTGTTTATGCTTGATTGATGACTAAATAAGTAAAGTTCGGGTTTGAATGACGGCAAATAAAGCAATTGATATGTTCACGTAATTTCGTAATAAGATCGGACAAACTTTTCAAAAAGTTTAGACACTTCATCCAATTTAGAGTTAAAGCGTCATTTCATTTTAATTACAATAAAATAATTAAACTTAGTTTGCACTTAAGATATAACTCAGTGAGAAGGAGTTGCCTTCAATTTTATTTCATTAAATTAAGAGTTATTTGAAGAAAGGTGTAGAAACTTGATTGGGTTACAAAGAATGTTAGAACTTTTGTTCGGCGAGTTGTTATAAATGTTGTTAAATATTAATATAGGTAATTGGCAGCCTCGACAGGTGTTTTCAATTATGAACGCAGGTACCACCGCCTCGCAGTAAAGCAACGTATGAGAGTAGTTTGCTATAGGGTAAAGAGTAAAGACGCTTTGGTGAGTAAGAGTTCCGAAGCCTAAACCTAAAATGATTCTCTTAAAACACTACCCGTAGCCAAGTTATTGTGCTCATTAAATAATAAAACCTGGGACATCATTCACACAGTGCGAGCTATTCCCAAGCGAAGTACTTGCACTATGAGTGTTAGACATACGGAAAAACATTATTTATACATGCATTATTATTACACTCAGAGCGATACATAAAATATGTTCATCTACACAAATGTTTGTACAGTCAAAAGCACGTCAGACGTTACACTTTGGACTTTGTACCACTCTTATGTCGGGGGCATAAGTGCTTTTATCGAACTGCAAGTGTTAACCGTGATGTGCTGTTGACCGTACAGTGCGGGGAAACAAACCTATAACCTTTGGCAGACTAATCATAGCAGACTTCTCAACCATAACACTAAATCGATCGATAGAATTAAAAGACATTTGTTCTCGTAAGCACCGAATCGGTATTCATTCAAATATGCTTAATTACTGCGTAGGACAAGAGAACGCCTGCCGCCATGAGCTGAAAAAGTGCGCGCAAACAATGGCCGATGTCGGTGACAAATGGATGCCGGGAAAAAACAAAGAAGACCGGACAATTATTTAAACAGCTAGTGATGTCGCCGCTTGCGTTAAAAACACAATATTCTCGTTTTACAGTTTTATAAAAAACAACATTCTTATTTGGCTAATAAAGTTTTAAGACGATGAGGAACTAAAAGGATTTTAAGGATCTTGTAGGGCCTTTCAACCTTCCTAGGCGCCACCCTGACTTTTTTAAGCCTCTATGGTGCATATAAACGCATTTTCCTGCGAAAAGAAGGGCCTTCCAAACTTAATGAATCCTGGTGATTTTATATAATTTATTTGAGTACAATTGAAATGAATGACTAAAAGTACAGAGAGGCCTACAGTAAGGAAACACATTTAGTAGGTATCTTGTTTAATCGCAACGCAATAAACTGTAATGGTCGTTTAGAATAGGACGTGTCTGTCTAAAGGCCTGAATTCACTTTGATTAGTGATAAGTGCAGGTGTTTAGTGCAGGTGATTAGTGATTAGGAGAAAATAAGTGTGGACAGCGACTGATTAGTGCAGGTGATTAGTTGGCTGCGTAGTGAAGTGTTTAGAAGCGTGTTCTATTTTTCTGCTTTTTCTGCAAGTGGACTGTGAGTAGCCACGTCCCGCGCGCCCGCCCTTCCCCCTCACTCGCAGCGTGCCTGCCAGTCCTGCCACTAAACACGTCTGGACAGGCAGTTTAGTGATTAGTGGATGTTCGTGTTGTTGTACCAAAAATGGTAACTACTAAACAGAGCCACTAAACAAGAATTGGACACTACTCGCACTACGCACCTGCACTAATCACCCTCAATTACTAAACACCTGCACTCGCACTAACCAAAGTGAATACAGGCCTTAAAGTAGTGTAAATAAAAATCCTTAACAATTTAGCTGCTTTTACGGAATTTATTCTAAAACATTTTTAAGCGGACTGTGAGTATTTTACACACAACACTAGGCCATGTTTGTACTAAAAACAGAGGAGCAACAAGGTATATCCGCTAAAACTGCTCTCCCGGTCAACTAGTATTCATGGTGTTTAAATACTTCTCAAAACAACACCGAAAAAGTTTCAGTTCCGTGATATGCAATCTACATAGTTAAAATGTCGATATCGTACTTTATTTTTAATTAAAATTATTTGACACACAACACTAGTCAGTTTCAGTACAAAAAAACGGAAGAGCAACGAGGTATGTCTTGTGAATAAATCGCGGCGGCCGCGCGCCGGCCATATGGGACGCGAGGCATTTATATCACGTGTAGGTACTGGGACTTAGTCGATTGCTTCAGTCTGCCTTTTAAAGTCTTTCTGTCCGTAGTCAGTAGCATTTTACAAAATCCTGTAAGGAAATGTAATCGTAGTGTAGCCATAACATTTTAACAGTGACACAAGTACAAAATGAAAGTTCCAAGAGACTAACGTTTAGACTGCGTGCCTGTCTGCCATCTGAAGATGCATAACCGTAGAGCCCTGCAGCAGTAACTAAGTCGAAAGGCTCAAAAGATTAAGTCACACAGAAGCAAACACCTTCACATTGAAGATCGTAAAAATATAATATGAATTTTAGCTCCGCTATTACGTTTTATTTGATCAGTAAGAGTTCCGGAGGCGCCAACTTTTTACTTGTAGCTTTCCTGTAACGTACTTAAATCATACGATACGTGTAGGTACTTTAAATAATATGTATGTATATGTCGCAGTATCATAGTTAGAGCCGAATTATAGTTATATGCCAAGGGTTATAATTATATAACGTAAGATGGTTATAAGGAAGCGATTTATAACTATCGTACGGCCACAATCTAGTAATATGGTTATCTGACTAAACTAATCTAGTTACATAGCTATAAATCTACTAAACAATTAAATAAAACGATTTAATGGTCTTTATTTTTGTTATAAGCAACTTTTTGTAACCTACAATTAGTTACATTACAATACTTTTTATTAATAAAACGTGTCAGTCCGAATACGTAATTTTAAAAACCATTTCTTTCATTAATTTAGGGAATAGGTGTTAAAAAAAAAATAACCACGAAGGCTGAGGCGGGAGCTCCGCTACGCTCCGCTCCCGCCTTAGCCTTCTAACCTATGTCCATCCGAGTCGATTTCCGCCTCCGGCCGTTTATACAATGTTTATTACCTCACTAATAATATTAGTCGCCAAGTTATATTTATTACACCTCATCTATAATTCCATACTATAAAATATTTAGACGCCCGTTAATTTCTTAGTCGCCCCAGTCGATTTATAACTATAGAACTAGATTAGTTTAGTCAGATAACCATATTACTAGATTGTGACCGTACGATAGTTATAAATCGCTCCCTATAACTATCGTACGTTACATAGTTATAACCCTGGCATATAACTATATTACAGCTTTATCTATCTTACTGCGACATATATAAACTTATTAACTATGTTCCAATCACTTAAACGGTTTGAATGAACAATGACATTTCTTCCCTTCATCAATCTCGCTCTAATTCGCGTGAAAAAGTGTTTCATTAAAAAGCCTTACCAAGTGAAAATGTGAGCCCCCTACTTCTATTAAGCTCTAATGGAGTCTACAATGCGTTTAAATACCCCATTAGAAGGCCTTCAGTAGATAACTGGGGGTTCTTCTATGGGAACTGCTTCTCGTTAATATCTACATTTCATTTCAGTTTTATCGAAGAGATTTTCAAATATGGTCTAGACTGTCATATTATATTTTCTTTTTTGAGATGTAAATTGTACCACTATTTTAACGAAATCTTTGTAACGTTAGAATAAATAAAACACAAGATTATACCTCTTTTTTAAAGCGGGATGAGTTGACCAAAGAAAAATAATAAAAATATTAATGTGGACAACTTCGGGATAAGGTTTAAGCGGGATGAGATGACCAAAGCCTCAATACAAGAAACAAATAATTCCGATGTTGTTCGTATTTGTTTAGTCATTCTTTACATTGGCATAAGACTGACCGCGTAGGAATATATTTCGCAGTAAACTCATTGTAGTAAACACTTTTGTTTCACTTGTTAGCTGTAATAATGCGCCAAAGCACAAAGGTTCCATTTTCAAATAATTATCGGGTCGAACAGTCAATAAAATTATTTTTGTTTCTTCAAGTCTAACCTTTTTGGTGTACTGGCCGGTAAGTCAATCTATAAAGCGACAGGTGCGCCAAGAAACCAAAAAAAAAAAACTGTTCGGAATGCTCAGTTCAGGAAGCGTGCGACATAAAACACTCCCGTGCTCATCCGATGATAAAAGAAGAAAAATAACTCAAACTACGAGCAGACGTCACAGGTCGGTATGAGAAATAGCCAGTTGCAGCGTTATTTTAATTGCTTCGGCCAGATGAGCGGGATGCGCTGATGGATCGGCCACTCAGTTGATTGGCGGTCGAATGCGGTCGGGACTACGGTGCGGAATGGTTTTTTTCGTGCAACTTTTTGAGGTAAAAAATATTTCAGTTCTGCAAACATTTCGTTTGTGGAATGATATTTTTTTCGTAGTTCTTATGTTTATATTAAATGTTCACTTGTTGCTGTTGTTAAATTACCGATTTTTAGGGTGATGGTTAACAGCAAAGATCGTAGTTTCAATTCTCGCTTGGTATATGAATAATGTGCAGAGATATTTATTTATTTATATAATAAAAAAAAAAAGAGAAATATTTTTATGCCGTGCACAAACATTATTTGTACATTTTATCCTGTATATTTCCAAACTTTAATATGTAAGTATTTACAAAATAAAGTTGAACGTCATTGGTATATAAGGAAGGTTTAGATAGCGCAGTGTGAAAAATGTCATAGAATGTTTGCTTCATTTTTTATGTTAGTGAAACTAATGGATCAATTAATGGATGCAGTAATGGTAAGGTCACACGAAATATGGATACGTATGTTACCTTTATAGCTATCACCGAAAAAATCAGAATCACAATGGATATAAAATCAATATAATGTACCAAAAGTCTGAAGACAAGACAGTCACTACAAAACGCGGTGCTATAATGTTAAAATTTATTCCAAACCACCACTTAAGCTTATCCGCATCAACACAGAAGCATAAAACCTTTTTGCGTGCCGGATTAAAAAATAAAGTGTCAAAAGTGCGAGCCCGTCTTTCAGTTGTAATCCGTTTCCCGTCCGTAATCAGTTGTTGCCGAATATCTAGGAGTGTCCATAATAAATGGACGCGGCAAATTCGCTCAGCCCCGCACTGAAAGCTGCAACGAGCGACGGAATCATTTATTAAAAGCGCCCATGCTGCCATTGTTGGGCTTGCACAGGGCTAGTAACCGAAGTTGTAAAATGAAACTTTAAAATGGTCCTATACCTAATACCGCGTTTACATTCAGCCATTTCCGTTGCTGCTTACCTTGCCGTACATATATTGATGTGTCAACGTCAGCGGAAATGAGTGTTTACATTGCCGCTTCATATGTATTTTAAATTCGACTCTGGGCCATGGATAACGTGGAAATTGTCGCAGCGTCGGCGCCTTTTAAGTTTAATTAATTATTTAAATGTTTAAAAAAAAATAGAATTCAAAAGGGACGTCGTCGTCAGAGGACATGGTGGATGATAGCAATTCATCGTAATTAATAGAACAATGTAAGTATTTTTAAAGATATTAAACGACTGAACGAGAGAGCAACATGTAAACACACGTTGCCGCTCGCATTGCCGCGCTTTGATGTCCGCTAGAAAAACCGCCAAATGGGGGATAGCCGGGCAATGCGAACGGCAACGTCAAGGCAATGGAAATGACCTGTTTACATTCTCGCGTTTCCCAGTTTATTCCCCATGTTGCCGCGGCAATGGGCTGAATGTAAACGCGGTATAACACTTTACAGAGCATAGGCTTTTGCTTTTTTCATTGGTATTACAAGTGCATAAGGTTCAAATGTGTGTGCATTTGGTGGACACTGCCAGTAAGCCTATTTAGAGTTTTAAACTAACAGATAGGTACACATTATTTAATTTTTTAAAGAAAACAAATGATCTTCATGTTTACATTATTAACAATTATATACCTAATAAATTCTAAAAAAAACACAAAATTTTCGAGTTAGACAGACAAAATTGTCAAATCTATTCAATCAATTATATCTATTTGTATTATTCGATACTCATACATCCAAATAGTTCTAGCAACGATTTCAAGCTATAAACTAGCTAACTCAAATCCCCCCTCATTTACGACTATCAACCAGCCACCGTAAATCCGTCGTCTGTTATCTGAACAGTCTCTGTCGCGGATTGATGCTGAATAAATCATTAATCGAATTTGAATTACAAATACACTAACGATCGCCCTGTGCCAGCCCTGGGCGAAAGACGTCGACGTTTGAACGACGAACGTCATTGTGCCTGTAATTGGCGTGCATAAGCTGGTAAGGCATTAAAATTCTTTACGTTTTGTCAAGTTAAGCAGCATGATAGACAGTTTTCTGTGGTTAAGTGGAAGCGATAGAAACATCAATCAATTTTGTCACACAGTGGGTATGTGGATCTTCAATGAACACAATCTTAGCCTGTCATAGACTGACAGTAAACTTAAATGGTTAGGAAGGCAACATGGATTGAATTCCAATTAAAAAAATCTTTTTAAATTAACGAAAAAGTTGGTGGTCTTTACGGTCACTCAGCCACAGTAAGCCTAGTCGACATGCGGTGTTCAACTCCCACTTTACCTTCATTAAGACTGTTTACAGGGTTTAAGCGCAATGTCGAATTCGCATTTCGTCAAGCGGTCGCAAACGGTCAAATGCGCAAATTGTCAAATTGCCAAATTCGCAAATTGTCAAATTCGTAAATCGTCAAATTCGCAAAATGTCAAATTTCCAGAATGTCCATTTGTTCAGTCCAGAATGTCATTAATAAAATCCTTTAAATCTCTTGGACTTGGCACTGAAAACTTTTAGAAACCTGACAGTAGCTAAGATTTTTAACCAGAACACACATGATCGGTACAACTTGAGACCTAAATAAGTAATTTATTACATAGCTCATAGGTACAACACCATTATGTCTTAACTACATAGAAGGTACCATCTGCATTAGTATGACCTACCCCTCGACCTGGCAGACGTAAATTCGTCAAGCCAATAACAAAGTGAACCTCAAAGAAAGCCGGGAGATGAGAATCTTTTCATTCAGTAAGCCCTAACTCTAAGTCTCTCTGACATCAGTCATGTGTAGACGGAGCGTTGCTGTGAGTGGCGTGTCGCTGACACGTGCAGTGTGCGCACACAAGCGCACATCTCAAGACATTACAATGCAACGGAGTGGAGAGCCTCAAAGAAGGTTTAAAACTAGAAACTTTCCGGTCAGTAAGTAATAGCCAACCCTAAGTCTCTCTGACATCAGTCATGTGTAGACGGCGCGGTCCGTTGCGGTGAGCGGTCGCTGGCACGTGCGGTGTGCGCACACAAGCGCACTCCGCATGTGCCAGTGTCATGTGCCACCTCCACCACTTTCGTTGAAGCTGTTTACAGTTTGCTAAATATTACTATTTTGTTTTACTCGTAGTAAATGATTTGGAGTAATGTAATAGGATGGTCGGAATACATTATGGCATGGCAATGTTAAGCGATGATTTGTAACGTAGTTTTCACAATAGAATAGGATGTAGTGGTTTTTCGCATGGACAGAATGGACCTTAGAGCAAAAAGCTCACAAGACTGTAAAAAAGAATTTAAAAAAAATCTCGTTTTAAATATCACAATCAGCGGTAACGAAGGTCAACAAAGTTAAAATAAATTACATTTCCGAGGAAAAAGTGAAAAATATGGAAGTTGTTTCCCGGTTTGAGGGGAACAAATTCGATTAATTACGTTTGCAGTGCCACCAGCAGCGGTTAGTGGAGAGACGGGAAGAAAACTCGTCAAAGTTTTTTTTTTAAATAAACGGTACAGCAAATATTGCGTAAAGTATGTACTCACTACGATTGTTATTAAAAATTAAAATCTTATTTTTATTATTTGTATGTCACCTGACCGAAACCGTCGACCAAAGCTTTTTCTAGTGAGTGTCGTCACAAAAGCAGAAACAATTTTTTTTTGACAGTTTGATTAATATTCTGAATTTCTGGATGTAAATTGTTCTTGTTTTTATAATTCAATATTTAAAAAATGGACGACTTCTTTGCTAGAGCGCTATTATACTCGTATTTTGAAGAAATAATATAAATACCTGTTGCTTATCGCATATTTAAATACCTACAATCATTTTAGAATAAAGTAGTAAAACAGCCGAAAAGTAGTTGTAGAACAGCCTTTTTTTTCGGAGGAGAATGCGTTTATGCACCATAACCGTAGGCCAGCTAAACCTGCGGCCGTGTGTGGGACTCGAGACTAAAGCGTCCACTACCCACTAAACTCCCTCGGTTTCCCCTTCACACCCGATTGGGACGAGCCGGTGCGAGCCTTGTGGCTATATTGACCAGCCCCTCCCCGGGTACCCCGACTTGAGAGGCCTCAAGTAGGGGTGGTGCCTAGGACGGGAGGGCCACCCGAGAAATGAGGTGACCCCCAGACTTGGCTCGGGTTGTAGAACAGCCTACCTATTTAGTGTAGATGGTAGTGTAGGCAATAAAATACTCGGGGATGGGCCGGTCAATAGCAAAGCTGGCACCGGCTCGTCCCAATCGGGTGTAAGGGAAAACCGGGGGAGTTTAGTGGGTAGTGGACGCTTTTATAGTCTCGAGTCCCACACACGGCCATGGGTCTAGCTAGCCTGCGGTAATGGTGCATAAACGCATTCTCCTCCGAAAAAAAAAAGTGTAGGCAATAAAAAAGTTCTCAAATCTTGGACCATAGTGCAAACAAGTGCATCTTGACTAGTTCGGGACAAAACCGCTAGGAGAAAAAATACATTTAGAATAACATAACATATTTATCAATAAATAAATAAACATATATAGCAATTTACACGCTAGACGAAGGCGAAAAATAGGTTTGGACAATAATATGTATAACATCGATTACGGTGTTATGAGAAACTGGGTCACTTCAGTCCAATGTGTGACATAGTCCATATCCTGTCCGTAGCAGACCCTACACTTTTTATACTACACACAAAAGTAAGGGGTGTTGAGCAAAAAAGAACGGGCCGCCTCCACTGCCCAATAACGACCAGTCATTTATCGTTCGAAAACTCTTTACATTACTGTCATTTGTTAGTGAGGAGGTTAGTGTGAAATGTGTGGGCGAAAACTTGTTGGCAAGTGTATGAGTGATTCGAGTATTCAAAAATACGTTAGTTTTATTTCATTTTCTTTTAGAAGAGATTCGAGTACATGTACGAAAATGGCTGGAAGACTCTTTTATTCATGTAGGGTCGGTTATACTTTACGACGTTGACGTAAGACTTGATGCCGGGCCCAGATCTTGGGGACCTGGGTTCAATTCCCATGCTAAAGCTTGCAAGCAATTGGCAAGTACAGACTACCTCTGCTAGGGTTATAAGAATGGTACGATTGATCCCTGCATCCTAGGTTCAACAGAAACAACAATAAGTTTTCACCCCATATCACGTTCGTGAACATACAAATCTGTTGTCTGAAATAAAAATATAAACAAAACAAAAGTTTCAACCAAGCCATTCGTGCCATTTATCGCATCCTGTCGCATAAAAGTACAACTACGAGAGGACAGGGTAATTCTGCACTCTCTTCTGTCATTTTAACATCGTAAACAAAGGAATGTGCTTAAACCTGCGCGGGAAGCACACCATACTATCTCGCTAGCAACAGCCATTCCAGAAGCACAAATACCTCATTTTAGAAGCACAAATACTTCATCCCTGAAACACAAATACCACCGACGCTAATAAACATGTGTTATATCTAAGTGTTTTATACTCAAAGTTGCCTCTCACACACAACCCTCCTGTTGTGAAATGAATTAGTTAAAAAGTAGGTCAAACTTGAGCATTTGCGCCCTGGTACCTTTTTAGCATAACAGGTATTTTTATAGTCCGTTGTAGGTACTTGTTGCCCTAAGTGCCAGAGTTGCAATTAAAAATATGTTATATGTGTAATATGAGTATCTGCAAGATAATTCTTGAGTATCTGTTTTATTTACATTTCATAATTCTATGTTTCAATTTACATACTGCTTGTCAATATTTTCCAAATGTCATCAGATACATTCTAAATCTTGGATATACATATAACTTTTTTGTATGCGTCTCTTTGTCACCTAACTCATCGCAATCGGTTGGACCGATTCGGTTGACAATTTTGATACATACATATTACAAAACAAACCTACTAATTCCACAAAGTGTTCTGTTCAATTAAACAAAGGAGTAGATTTACAATTATTATAACCTGCAGTGAAATCAATATAAAATCATAATGATCATTATAAATTATAGTGAATCACGTAAATATAAAAAGGAAACCCCAACGGAGCATAGGCTTTAACCTCACTCATTTCGGCAGACATTTCCTCTAATGAATTTCCTTCTAAGAGTAAGTTTCAACTGCGCCTCTCACCTATTTCGCTAAACGATTGCTCAGCGTTGAAGCTAGCTACGGCATAACTCGCCTAGTTACGAGACGACGCAGGTGGCCGGTGAGTGGCTTGATGGCGCAAGTTCCAGATTTACGCGCTTAGTGCTATACTTGTTTACCAGTATATGGAGAGTAGTATAAAAAGGGCATAATGAGTGTATTATATTTTGTTTTAATTTTCCCCTGGGGCACACTTAAGAAACACTGCTTTTGCAATTGTAATAACGGAACGGTGATCTAAATACCGCGTGAACCCTTTAAGTCAGATTTATTTGATTAGTAGTAATCGCGTAATCGTCAAAAACTGGCGCAACTAATGACGATGACAAAAATGCATGGCCTTAATATCAAAAAGAAAGAATCAACAGGCTGATATATTAAAGTCTCTCAACTAAAAATTCAGCATTTTCCCGCTATCTTATTAGATAAAAGACACACAGTACAGTGAAGTAACACAGTACTTCTGCAAGACCATAAGAGTCTCAATTCTCTGCCGTAATTTTAAACAGGAATAAAAAATTCGAGGCGTGCTCTTACCTCTCCCGCTAAACGATCGCTCAGCGCTGAAGCTAGCTACGGCATAACTCGCCTAGTTACAAGGAGCAGGTGGGCGGTGAGTGGCTTGATGGCGCAAGTTCCAGATTTACGCGCTCAGTGCTATACTTGTTTACCAGTATATGAAGAGTAGTATAAAAAGGGCATAATGAGTGTATAATATTTTGTTTTCATTAATAATAAAAACACACTTAAAGAAACACTGCTTTTGCAATTGTGATAACGGAACGGTGATCTAAATACCGCGCGAACCCTTTATGTCTGTTTTATTTGATTAGTAGTAATCGCGTAATCGTCAAAAACTGGCGCAACTAATGACGATGACAAAAATTCATGGCCTGAAGTCTCTCAACTAAAAGGAATTGCCTTAAGCCGCAAACTCTCAACATTTTCCGCCTATTTTATTAGATAAAAGACACACAGTACAGTGAAGAAACACAGTACTTCTGCAACACCATAAGAGTCTCAATTCTCTGCCGTAATTTAAAACAGGAATAAAAAATTCGAGACGTGCTTTAACGTTAACTGCGCCTCTCACCTATTTCGCTAAACGATCGCTCAGCGCTGAAGCTAGCTACGGCATAACTCGCCTAGTTACGAGACGACGCAGGTGGCCGGTGACGTTTGGGCGCATTATGTCCAATTCGCAAAAGGTCCAGGGCGCTCAAAATGTCCAACTCTCACAACGTCCAATTCGCATTTTGTCCAAATCTCAAATCGTCCAATTAGCAAATGGTCCAATTCTCAAATCGTCCAATTAGCAAATGGTCCAATTCTCAAATTGACCAATTCAAATAACAGTTGTTTAAATGTTTGTTATAGATGTTTTATTATAAGTAGCAGTATAATACACACATATAGGTATATTTATTAATAAATACTTATTATAATTGATACGACTTAATATAATTATATTATGTTCTGCCGTCTAATTTTTACAACTGAACGCAGTCATTTTTATGTTTTATTTGAGGGTATTTATAAAAAAAAATCACTGACAGAAAAATGCAAACTAGTGTGGGTACGGTACTTATTTAATAATCATAACGTCACGTTTTAAAGCAAGTAACAATGAACCAAGGGTTTGCATTTATTGAAAATCAGAGGGGAAAGTTGAGTTTGATTCGCAATGATGGCCACCGGTATAATCTTAATTGGACATATGCTAATAATACGACATTGTGGCGATAAATCGTAAAATTATGTACTCACATACATTAATTACTACAGTAAGTGATATTTTAATGTGAAATTATTTTTTTGTTCTTATTCAACAGCGATATTATTATTATTTTTAAATAGGTACTAAGTAGGTACCCATATATAAGTTGATTTAAATTGTATAAAAAGGTTAAATACTTAGGTATTTACATAATTTACATACATCAAAATTAAAACATTTGTGTGATTTTTAGTTCATTTATTGTACTTAAGTACTATATTAAAATAATACCGATATTATGATTGAACCAGAACAGCTATCCCAAATGATTAATACTGATGTATATTTTTTTCGAATAAAAGTGTTGATTATAAATTATATATGCTTTTCACTCTCAAGTTGGGTGTTACCAAAACATCAACCACCCTTAGAATATGGACCACCCCCTAATTGCGAACTGGACCAGTTGCGAACTGGACCAATTGCGAATTGGACCAATTGCGAACTGGACCAATTGCGAACTGGACCAATTGCGAACTGGACCAATTGAGAATTTGACAGTTGGACATTTTGCGAATTGGACATAATGCGCCCAACCGGCCGGTGAGTGGCTTGATGGCGCAACTTCCAGATTTACGCGCTCAAGCCCGCTACTTAGTTCAGCGCTTCACTTGTCAGCCAGTAATGTACGAGACAATTGATTGTAATTACCGTTAGTAGTGAGTAAAGCCAAATTTTATTTCCAATAGTAGATGAAATAATTTTGTTTTTAAGTAACAGGATTACTCGTTTTACTTTAAAACTTTTCAACCATTACACAAAATGATTTCAAGTATACTGGCTCCCACAATTTTAGTGCCAGATCACAGCCAAAGCTCTTATGGCGGCAGATTTCGCCTGTGGGGGTGGTTGCTTTGCTAGCCAGTTGGACTCTGAAAAAGCTCTACCATCAACCAGACCCAAGGCGGGAATCGAACCCACGATCTCTGCGTTTTATACCCGAGCGGCTTAGCCACTGTTCCATGGAGGTGGTCAAATTTATAACAAGATAATATAGAAAAGTAATGCCGACATTATTATTCATTAAACTTGTGTAATGTACACAACGCTGACCACTTGGTCGGTAGAAACAATTCAAACACAAACAATTTCAAAAATGGAATGCCGTATTCCATTTTTGGAAATGTATTTCGGCTTAAATGCAATGACGTTCAAGACACCCAATCTCTAAGAAAAAATTATCAAAAAACGTCCGAGCGGCGTTGACACAGATGACATTATAAATAAAATAAATAAATAAATATCTCTGGACATTATTCACACAGCGCCATCTGACCCCAAACTAAGCATTAGCTTGTGCTATGGGTGCCAGACAACGGATAAACATTACTTAAATACTTTTTTTTTGTAAATACATACATATTATACATAGAAACACCCAGACCGATACAAACAGTACATACACATGCACACAAATGTTTGTACCGTGCGGGGATCGAACCCGCGACCTCTGGTGTAATAGCCGACTTCTCGACCATTACACCAAATGGCTCGTCACATTAACACATTCGTTCAAATTAACACCTTATCTCGTGGCAGTTAGTGTTTAATGTCAATTGTATACAACTAAACGGAAACTCTGCCCAATAGTTACGAGGGCAGACTTTTGCTTCGGACAGTATTTGAGCGTGAATGGGAGTCTAGTTGTATATTGAACGTCATTGCTTAAATGCTAGTATTTTGTAAACTAATAAAGCTTGCGTGTAAAGATATAGTCATTTACATGTATACACGTGACGTTTGTGGCGAATGCAATAAAGTTTATTTTAAATGAGTATGTGCACATGAAATTGCATGTAACCAGACTTTGCCTAACAAAATCTAGCGTTCAACCCGAATTTTCCTGTACACGGGGATGGGCCGGTCAATAGCCACAAGGCTGATACCGGCTCGTCCCAATCGGGTGTGAAGGGGAAACCTGAGGAGCTTAGTGGGTAGTGGAAGCTTTAGTCTCGAGTCCCACACACGGCCGCAGGTCTAGCTAGCCTGCGGTTATGGTGCATAAACGCATTCTCCTCCAAAAAAACGATAACCCTTTGCTAGAAACGAAATATTCTACAAACTCTATTAAAATAAAATGCACTACTTTTACTTTCTGAGAAAACTGCTTAAAAAAAAAAGGAATTCAACAAAACACCAACTGACGACAGCCAATAGTAAATTAGCATAGTCATAAGGGAATTTGACATTTCCGAAGCGACTTAGATCGACTTCAAAGGCTGAATAAATGAGACGGATAACAACAACGTCAACAGACGGAGTTTATTTTTATACACTGTAGGGTTGCCAACCCGTAGTATTATTTAGGTTTTGGTGGAAAAAAAAACTGCTAACAGCCGAATCCCAGCAGCAATGTGTTAAATCTTAAGTTAGTTTTTATTTACGCATGACATAATTATTATTGTGCCCAAGCAAGTGTACCAGATTTTTATAGGGCAGGAATCTGATACAATCAAACAGAGAATAAGTGTAGGATTTGATGTGCTTTCCAAGATATGGCAAATTTTTGGACCGCCACTCTTTTATTAGACAAACCATAACACTGACCGACGCTTACTTGCGATGCGTCCCTCAATGTCATAGGCCGCAGTGGGCGCTTACCATCAGATGGGCTGCGTGTGTCTGATAACTCACCTAGCAAAAAAGATCACTACTTCATTAACTTGAAACAACATTAACACTAAATCATTGCAAATCTGGCAACAGCATATAAGATAAAATCAGACAGATTTAATCTTTTATTACTTAAAATAAATTCATCACAATACCTGCCAACCCTAAATACGGCCCGTTAAGGGAGAGTTCCACTCGTCCGCATCAAGTGCCAATATTCGTTCGGACACAAAATGAAATATGGGTTTTACACGAATGTGCTCTTCTGGTCAATCCGTAGAAATAAAAAGAAAAAGACCGCTGCGAAAATCGCCGCAATTGCCCTTTTTTTATCAAGCCTTAACTTTCAAGTGGAATGCTCGTTGCGAGGCGTGAGCGTAGAGCAAGTGGCATAATTTAGAGTATTTTGGGTATAGAACTTTGACTGACTTCGTGGTTGGGCTGTGACTCAACTTCGAAGTAACCTTTGACATGTATGTCATGGTACACATCTGTTCTTATCACATGTACGACTGTGTATGCTTATGTGAGCCGGGAGCTATTGGGTTTAGTTGGTATAATCCCCAGTTTATAAAATAAATAAAAAACTTGAAACGAAAGGCATAATGAGCCTGCCTGTAAAGTTAGTAAGTTGTAGCAACTAGTCATCTTAGTAATATCATAGGTTTATTAAATAGTTTTCAAATCTTGAAACCCACACATCCATTAAAAAAGCTTTTTCACCGTTTCAGAAAAACCTCTTGTACAACCGCACGACCCACTTTGAAAATGTTAACCCTAAAACATATTTACGGATTCACAAACTTAATCAACAAAAGTATTTCGCAAAGAACTAACAAACGTTGGGATTAATTACACTCCAACATTTGTCCGTCAGACCCGTCATCAAATACAACTCACATTTAGCTCGTAAGTCGACGGGATAAGGTCTAAAGTTGACCATACTTGTAATCGTCCTCACATTAATGCCACATGCAGGGTACAGGACAGGGTCGGACTCGACTAATGATTTATTAACGACTCACACGAGTTTCGCGTCGCTATTAAATTAGAATTATGAATTTTGGATACGTACCGTACAATGACTGGAAGCAAAGTGGATTTGCGAAAATTGCCTCTTCGGTCATTTGATGGAAACACAGGCTTGTGTAAACAAAAATCAATTAATGTATGCATGTAACTTTATAATATGTAGGAGAATTGATCGAACAATCTATTTGAAATTTTCTATTGTGTTACATTGTAGCAATGTAAGTAAATTATTTATAACATGAAATTCCTTTAACCTCTTTGTGAAACGAAATAAAGTTAAAAACGACGGTTTCTCCAGGTTCTAGGTATATATAATAATACTTGTTATAAAGGTTATTTTTTATCCCATGGGCGAAGCCGCGGAAGGAAGGCAAGTAAAAAATATTTTGATTTGATTTGTTAATAATAATTACATTATTAATATCGCGTTTAATCCCGTTAAAGTTACGACAAGCAATAAAAAATATTAACAGGATAAATATCCCGATTATTTTTAATCCAAAACGTGAACAGGCAATTTCGAAATGGTTATTTAACGTGTAAGCTGAAAACAAACTGACAAAATCTTGTAACATGATCAATCAATCTTTCGGAATTCACAATTTTTCTTGTCAAGCAATACTGCACTCTATTTCTAAAGCTGTAAGGATTACGTGGTTCATATCTTCGCAGGGGATGAGATAAATTTTTAACAAAGTTGATTTTCAAGACAGAGGGTTAGTCGCCCGAGTCTCCTTTGATGTTATGATTGGGTTCATTTTGAATGATGATAATAAAAATATGCCTTTCAAAAGGGGAGAGTTTGAAGGGATATCTTCAAAGTGTTTTGTCGCTGGATTAATTCTGTTTTTCGATACGACGAAAAATTCGCTGTTTGGTGTCAAGTAAACTAAGAAAGAGGTGTTTTTGATCAAGAAAGTTTATAATTATAGATATTTAATACTTGCTAGTAAAACTAGTCACTATGGGTAAAATCAACAATTAATCAACTACACAAAACTCTGAAGGGAAACTTAATTATAGGGGTCGTACTCGAATTCAAAGATTCAAAGTATCCATCTTACCCGTTTAAGCTGACTAAAAAAACAATAAAATTACGACATCAAATGAACCTCACAAAGATCATGTGCAAAACGTTCGACAAATTTTACACCATGAAGTTTTTGTCTCAAATATCTTTTACTTTTAAACGGCAGTTACATACTCAAACCCCTAATAGTTTCCTTTCGGAACCTAGTTCTGGTCTTCAGTTCCTTCGACCAAGGCCGAGAGCTAAATGAATATTGCTGCACAAAGTACTACACGTAACAACACGCTATCCTATCTAGATTTATCTGTAACACGTGCTTAGGAACGGTCAGATAAGCAAGCGACCAAGTGACTTTAGCGTCATAACCTTAACCATCTTACTATGTAGTGTCGCTTAAACGTTTAAAGAAGCAACATACTTTTTTAAATGAAAGCGTTTTAGCACCTTTACCGCAGGCTAGCGAAACCAGCGGCCGGGTGTAGGATCCGGACCTAAAGATGTTCATCCCACTACCCACTTACTTCGGCAACGCATCAGCGATCTATCTGGTGTTGCAAATGTCCATGGGCGGCGGCCCATGCATCCCATGGACATCTGACCCGCTGGCTCGTTTGCCGCCTGTGACATAAAAAAAAACTAACCTGATTTGCCCTTCACATCCGTATTGGATGAGCGGGTGCCCGTCTTGTGGCGATTGACCAGCAGCGAAACCGGCTGTAGTCTTTCAAAAGTCTCGATTTAATTATGCGATAGACATTATGCTTTAAATTGTCATGGTATGCGATCACCGCTTCCCATAGACACCTGCGTTAATTAATCTGCTAATTCATTTATAGTTTAGTTATATTAGGCCGAAGAAGTTTGCCTACCAACTGATGCAACTACTCGTATAATTAATTATGTCCGAAAATTTCCTAACCGTGCTTCGCCAAGACAACCGATAGATGACAGCACTGAGCATTAAGCCCATGGATACATAGGCGAACTGTAAGTATTCCGTGGACGACCTACACTGAATATTGCAAGGCACAGCACGACACAGGACGTATTAAACCGTCCAGATTTATCCCTGATACGTGCGCGAGGGTTGCGTTTGCATTTTAATGCGTTTATATTACACGGAACATATTAGCCCGCGCGCGATTATTTATTTAACACCCGCAGTGCCGTTTTAGGGTTAATGCTGATGGATTTTAAAATGGACTACATGTTAACTATTTATGTACACATAGTGCACTCATAGGTGGATGAAAGGAAGAATTTTCATATTGATAGCCTTTATGGATGTACTAAAATATAATGTAGTGGCCCAAAGTATAGTTACTTAAAAAATGTAGGAGCAAATATGTTTTCTCTAGTAGCATTTTGTAATTTTTATTTCCTTATAAAACCTTGTTTGATCCCCAATGTTGATGAAGAAGTAGATTCACACCAGCAAGTTATGAAGCCAGTACCGATCGCTCTAACGATGACTTATTTCAATGATCTGCACTGAGACATAAAACCTGAGACATTCTTTCTTTCTTTCCTTCTTTACTAGTTAGTACAACTACTACTAAATACATAGAATAGTTCGCATTAGTAGCGTACTATAGGCGTGTTACTAACATAATATCGAGTTGTTATTTTTTTTTTCAATCAACATAAGATAATTTCAAGCAAAAAAAAAAAGGTAAATAAACACAAACATTACCTAAGAAATCCTGCAAATTGACGTTACTCTCTAATTGTATTGTGCACTGAGTGTTTTCCTCTCTCGACTCTTCCTCAGACGTAAGGCCGCGATAAAAGCGTCCAAGGCGACATACGTTTTCGTAAATTTAATAACACCGAGTGCACGCGGTGTGAAGTGGCCTTAATGAAATAAGTACGGGCTAATGGTGCTTCAGGCGGATTGGCGACGCGAAGGTGTGAAATGTATTGACGTACGGAAAATACCTTTTTGGACGGTTTTTTTCAATATATCTATGGAGCATACGAGGAAGTAAGGTGTACAGAGCTAAATTGAGAAGATGGGCATGGTGTTGGCAGCGGGAAAAGCGTTTTTGTTGCTGCTAAAGGTGTTTTTTTCTTCAAAATACAAACACTGCTTCGTGTTACAAGCGTTCATAGCGCCACACTCGTCGTAAAAGTATGCGAATGATATCTAATATCGGACTCGAGGTTTCATATACCTAACCTTATTCATTTAAACTGATTACAATCGCCTCAAGTTTAAAACATATGTAGTTTCTAACACTCTGGGAATCTTTTCGACATTGCCAGAGAAAAACTACTCGTATTTAATCAATTAATAGCACATTTTAAGCCACCTACAGAAAAGTCCGTACGGGCTTTGACATAATATCAATATAAATAAAATTTTCTTAGAGAAACTTTTTAAAATAATGAATAAAAATACTACATAACAGAGATCCGCAACCTTTTCTACAACAAACTTAACAGCAAGACCCGCAATCTCACAATTAAAAGATTCCCCACAAACGTAACGCGTAACGCGATACGCACACGATCTTCCATACCGATGTTATCGCATACGTAATAGGTGTTTTACGGCATCGGGCAGTAAAAATAAGCCATTATTTTATGCTTTATAACACCATAAAGTTTATAATAAACGACCGCCAGTAAAAACCGTAGTAAACCTCTTCATATTGCGTGCTGGCCGGCAGGTAGCTACACTTATGATTTTGGATCGATATGCTTGACATTTCAAGTTTTTTGTGCAATTAGGTAAAAAACCAGGGGATTATTCCCGACTGCCCCTACCAAATCTGCCCCCAGTAGGGGCAGACGAAACTTTTTAGTCGCATCTGCCCCTACTGGGGGCAGACGGAACTAGTTTAGGTCTGTTTGATACACGTATCTACAATGTCTATTAGACAACAGAGGCAGGTATACCACGACAGTTTTGCATAAAATTTTCAGTTAAAAATACGCACGTTGAAAACTTAAGATGCGTGTTATGGTTTGTATCACAAACTTCACGCATGTTAATCTGCATTTGAAACCAGTGTGCCATTTTACCACAATTGTTTCATTGAACAAAATGAAACATAACTTGACCTGTAAAAGTTAAAAAAAGAAAATAACCTATCGTAAGCTTCAAAACCGTCAATAAAACAAATCCTACCACTCCAGTCTAGGCCAGTCTTCCTCGAGAGGGGCAGTACAAATAAAGTGAATCCTATCAAATCGGTGCACAATCCACGTTATTTGTCTTCGGAGGTCCGTGCGAAATCTATTTCCTAGAAATGGTTGAAAATTTTCAAGCACATTGTGTGCCTTGAATTCACAATGGTCGTGTTTATTACTCTGTGGTATCTTTCGTGGACCTGGCGAATGGCGGTTCCTTGTGAACGGGAAATAGGTTATTGTGTTTCGGCTAGGGTTTCGCGAATCACCGATTAAATTACTCGATATTGTTTGATGAAATTTGGCGGTTAAGAAAGGTTGACAGCAACTGGTGATGGGCGTAAATTTTTGTCGAATGAAGTGATGTGTGTTGCCATCACTGAAAAACTTGGGAGACACTATTTTATTCAACGTTTTCTGGGTACCATTAAAAAATGGTTTAATATTTTTTTACAAAATATACGTGAAACTGATTGGTTAATAGAGCTCGATCAATCATTTTATTGTTGGGCCTTTTACGTCTTGCAGTTCTAGTGGATATTGTGTTTCGAAACGCCTTTACGTTACCTACAATGATCCAAGCTAGACCTCTTAATGAGCGTGTAATTTTTTTGAATTGTTTTTTGCTCGCCATGGTGTATAGTCGAGAAAATTCGAAAATTACGCGGACAACACGAATTCGACGACTCAATATGACTATATTCTTGGAACCGTCGACACAGCCCTCAGCCTCAGTAAATTCCCTTTGACACGTGGAGTAGAAAATTTGGCGCGCCCTATATCGCACAAAAGAATAATGCGCCAGTGATCCGTGACCGGACTGGGGAAGGGTGACGATCGGCACTTGCTTGCCCAAACGGCAGCTGACAGGCTGAAAAAGTAATTTTAGACTCATTTCGGGTAAATGCAAGATTTTAGCACAATAGTGCAAGCAACAGATGACCAGATGTTGGACTTTAGGAAAATGAAAAGATGTAAGCGCTTGTTTACGTTGAACGCGCGGGCGCGGGCGCGGTGCTCGCTACATAGTCCGCGCGCGCGTTTGTACGTGAACACTCCGAAATGAAAAGATGTAAGCGCTTGTTTACGTTGAACGCGCCAGCGCCCGCCACCGCGCCCGCGCGTACAACGTGAACAAGTACTAAGGATTTTTCCACTTACAGTGTAATGGAAGTTTGCCAGTTGCCAGTCTGATCGTATAGCGACTGGCAAACTGTTTCTTTTGGATTCAAACATAGCAAACCACAAGAGTTTTAAACCCCTGAAACCAACTAGCCAGAGAAAAAAAAAAAGAAATAGGCTAGTTTTCATCACTGGACTGTTCAATTAATTGTCTGTTTACTGGACTGTTTTGAAAAACTGTTTTGAAAAAAAACTGAATTTTGCAATAAATAACTTTTTAATTAATTAAATTTTTGGTATTTACTAGAAGTCCACCAGCTCTTTTATTATTTTTATGATTTTAATAAATTGTGCAATGAATAATATCATTTCCGCAGCACAAAATGACGTATATGTACGGTCAACAGCACATCACGGTTAAAACTTGCAGTTCGGTAATAGCACTTATGGCCCTGAGATAAGAGTGGTACAAAGTTCAAAGTGTTATCTGACGAGCTCTTGACTGTACTACATATTCTTTTCGTTGAGTGACTGATATTGTCAGTCAATCATCATCATTCGCTTTTGATCATGGAATTAATATCTTTTGATTTCCTCCATAGACCACCGTAGACAGAGAAAACTATTTCCTCGTATTTTGACAACTTTCGAATGACACTTCATGATGAAAATTGTCAATGACAAAAATAATTGCCAGTGTTGCATTTTGAATAAATGAAATATAATACCGATTATCGATATAGATCGCGATATTAATAATTAAAAGGAATTATTTTTATTACAGTTTTAGAAAAAGCTTTAAGGTTATTTTTGTAATAAATAAGTAATTACATAGGTAAATAAAATGTAACAATGATTATTGCAGAGTTCCTTAATAATTATAAAGAGTAAAAAAAAGTTCAATCGAATAACAGGATTGACTCGATTACGTAATCGATTGTAATGTTAGATACTGACAACATTTTGTAAGGCGGAACTCGGAAGTGATTTATTGATTACACAATTTATTTATATCATAAAATTAATTAAAGATCTAGCGGACTTCTAGTAACTATCAAAAATCAAATTAATTTAAAAGTAATTTATTGCAAAATGCAGATTTTATTTATTTCACTGTCCACGGGTTGGCCAAAAATGGGCATTGTTCTTTGCAAAAAAAAGTTAAGCTACTCTTACCAAACGTTGACAATCCATACAAGCATCGCGTACCTGCAAACAAAATCACGAGTTAGTCACCCTGATCGAATCAGATTAACACTGAAGCATAATTGAATCCGCTCTGATTGGCTAGTTCGTGTAACGTTCGGTGACGTCACATCCGGTCGCGTCACGTGGCCAATTTCCTGTTCAATTTCCTATGCAGTCAGGGGCATTTGAAAGGCGGCTGTTAAGGGGAATGGACGTCTCAATACGGGAATTTTATACGCTTTTAGAAAATTGGGAAGTTCACTTTTGAATAGTTTGTATAATCGTGTCAATCTTTTTTAACTTAAGTAGTTATCACAATCTATCATAAACTGAATATACAAGCCATAAAAGCTTAAATATTTAAAAGTATAATAAATAAGTAAGTAAATATTTTAAAGCCTTTTCAATTGACACTTATGTTCTTATACACATAATTATATAATACACAAAATTCTGCGGGACCTGGGAACCACACCCAAGGACGAGTACTTAGTCATGGCCAATCTTGTAGTTCTATAGTCATTTATTAAAAACACGACATTTTAATTTAAAAACCGGCCAAGTGCGAGTCGGACTCGCCCATGAAGGGTTCCGTAGCAGCAAGTATCATCATAATATAAAAGTTCTTGTAGTTCTTTGTAAGTTTGATCGACGTTTTTATATTTGAGTTGATTGAATGAGAGGAAAATTGCGGTTTACGATTTATGACGTTTTAAAAAAAGCTAATTACTTGATCTCGTTCAAACCAATTTTCAATGGAAGTTTGCATGGTAATGTACAGCATATTTTTTTTTTAGTTTTATCGTTCTCTTATTTTAGAAGTTAGAGGGGGGGTGACCAACATTTTACCACTTTGGAAGTGTCTCTCGCGCAAACTATTCAGTTTAGAAAAAAATGATATAAGAAACCTTATTATCATTTTTAAAGACCTATCCATAGATACCCCACACGTAAGGGTTGGATGAAAAAAATTTTTTTGAGTTTCTGTTCTAAGTATGGGAAGCCCAAAAATTTATAAACTAATTACTTGATCTCGTTCAAACCAATTTTCAATGGAAGTTTGCATAATAATGTACATCATATATTTTTTTTAGATTTATCGTTCTCTTATTATAGAAGTTACAGGGGGGGGGGACCAACATTTTACCACTTTGGAAGTGTCTCTCGCGCAAACTATTCAGTTTAGAAAAAAATGATATAAGAAACCTTATTATCATTTTTAAAGATCTATCCATAGATACCCCACGCGTAAGGGTTGGATGAAAATTTTTTTTTTGAGTTTCAGTTCTAAGTATGGAGAGCCCCCAAAATTTATTATTATTTTTCTATTTTTGTATAAAAATCTTAATGCGGTTCACAGAATACATCTACTTACTAATTTTCAACAGTATAGCTCTTATAGTTTCGGTAAAAAGTGGCTGTGACATACGGACGGACAGACAGACAGACAGACAGACAGACAGACAGACAGACAGACAGACATGACGAATCCATGAGGGTTCCGTTTTTTGCCATTTGGCTACGGAACCCTAAAAATTACTATCTATTGTTAACGATTTCGCTAAAAAATTAAGCTGAAATTCAACAAGAACTCTTTATTAATTTCCTATTCATAAACAAAAAAAAAGAAATTAAACCATCGTTCAGTTTTCATCGCAAACCTCTAGGCGAAATTACAACACTAATTTTCTTTCCCATCGAAGAATCATAACAAACAGTTCGAAATTCAAAACTCCCGATCGGCTGTAAACAAAACACGATCGATGGCCAATTAATATTTTGTACAAACTCGGGGCCAACTTCCAAGTTATGAAATAGCATCGAAATAATGAAACCGCGCAAGGCAACTCAATGGGCCCGAACAAAGAATGGCGTTTAACAAAGAAGTTTTAATGGCTGCGGTCACAAAGGCGAGATTCGGCTGATTGAATTTAAAAGGAGAACTTAGGGAGGTGACAGAAGATGGCCGAAAAATGAGGCTAGGAAGGAACTTATAAAGAATTTGTCATAAAATATTAGGTAGTATAATGTTATGAACATTACGTCACACTCATAAATTGAATTAGCCAAGGACCGAAGACAATGTCATAACAGAGTATTTTTGCGGCTTTAAATGTTACCTATTGTAACATGTATCAATCAAAGATATTTATATTAAATACTTTTTTTTGAAATTCTGAATTTATTAAGAAAAAATAAAACGACTTTAAAAACCACGCAGTCTTTCGAAGTAAGTTAAAATCTTATACTCTAATTTCTTTTAACAGACCAATAATAAATAATAAATATTTCTGGACATTATTGACACAGCGCAGTCTAGCCCCAAACTAAGCATTAGCTTGTGCTATGGGTGCCAGACAACGGATAAACATTACTTATATACTTTTTTTTTGTAAATACATACATATTATACATAGAAACACCCAGACCCATTGATAGTGTATTTAAAAAAGAGGTAGATACGGCACTAGCGCTCGAAAAATGCTCCGCTCATATTGTGTTAATTGACACATATCATTTTAGACGCATAATGTCAACGGTTGGTGAAGCACATAGATTTAGTATATCTCGACGGATCAAATTCTAATCGCCGTGCGTCAAAGGATGGCATATCTACCTCTTTTTTAAATACACTATCAATGCCCAGACCGGTACAAACAGACATGTTCATGCACACAAATGTTTGTACCGTGCGGGGATCGAACCCGCGACCTCTGGTGTAATAGCCGACTTCTCGACCATTGCACCAAATGGCTCATCTAAATAAATAAATAGCGCTTTTCGTAGTGACCGTACACGACACGACACTTGCCTTTGCGCTAGGGGTCGTTAGTTCGAATTCCAATCAGGCAGGATAAATTAATATTTAAGTGTTGAAACGTTAGTGTTAGTCCTACGTTCAAGCGACTTAATTAGGGATAAAAACAATGCCTGTCTATTTAAGTTACATAGCAGTAGATATTTTAAATTTTGATTCATGTATGTATCAATTAGTGGTAAACCGAATAATTAAGCAATTTACAGCATCACCAATACCGCAAGTCACGAAGAAAACTTTTTAGAAAAAGTGCCGCTTTTCTAGACAAGAAAAATAGCTCGTCTAGGAGAAGTATTGCCGCAGGGAAAATTACTGGTTATTTGTTACTCTTTTGTCACTTCGCGAAGGTAAATGGGCGGGCACCCATTAGGTACCACAGTTCGGTTCCTTGCGACTGTTTCGGCATTCTGAATACGATGTAGTCCCTTGAGTTAAGACTTTGAAATGTATATTATACAAGTTAAGGTTTACAACCACTCAGTTATTCGCGCCCTCATTTATTTAAAACTAGCCTCCGCCCGCGGTTTCACCCGCGCGTAATCTCTTTTTTCAAATAACCCCCCTTCCCCTCACATTTCCAGGATCAAAAGTACCCTATGTTCACTGGGGATAGTGTAGCTTTCCAACAGTGAAAGAATTATTCAAATCGGTTCAGTAGTTTCAAAATTGATATTTCCGCGGGAATGAGACGTTTCCCGTAGGAATTTTATAGCCTATGTCCTATTCCGGGTTATAAACCATACGTGTGCCAAAGGTCACTGGGCAACTTAGTATGGAAACTATACCCACGGCCTACAAAAACAAAATTGGTTTGTATGTTTAGATAAACTTCCCTAGTTAACGAAGATATATGTCGCATCAATGTAGAGTATGGGAATCTGCCCAAAAATTAAAAATAAAATATAAGTAATATCCTCTAGTGATAAGACATTTTTAGACTATTTGCATTGAATGGGTGTCTTGATTACACGCTGGAGCAACTGAACTCGTCGTGTTCGTCTGCCCCCTCTAACAATACAAGTCTGTTGGGCTGGTTGGGCACCTAAAAGATAAAATCTTATTCTCTCTCACTAATACAATGGGAATAATCTGATGTATTTTTATATAAAACGAATGTGTAGAATTCATCATTTTTATTCAACATGATCAATGTCAACAGGCACGATAGGTCGTCCAAGAACCTTGGTGGCGCATCTATTTGTTCTTGGTGTCTGGCCCATGACAAAAAGTACACTGGCTGCTGCTGGCATGCTGGCTATACGTCTGACGTGCGAGTGAGACGGCTGATGCAAGCCCCTAGCCGTGCATTATTGGAACGCGCAAACATTTATGTTATTTTTATTGATTACAATACTTTAATTGATACCTAATATTTTTAACAAATATAGTAATTTTTAGATTTCTCCCGCGTTTAAAAAAGAAAAAAACTACACAAAATGAAATGTAGGCTAGCACTCATTAATTTACAAATAATTTGATATCTGTAGGAAATATTTCGAAGACCGGGTCAGATTACGCCCAATGACCTTTCATCTAAATCCGTTCAGCCGTTTAGGCGTGATTGAGGAACAAACATCCAAACATCTAAACATCCAAACATCCAGACTTTCGCATTTATAATATTAGTAAGAAGTAAGATTGTATCATAGCACATAAAATAAAGGTTACAGAATCCTAAGTTGCGTTGGTTACAAAGAGGATAAAGTATTTTTACTTTGTGAAAACAGGCCTTAAGATGTTTAGTATTCAGTGTAAAACCTAAACTGTGATAACTGGCCGCTGTTGGCTTGATTAAAATGTAAAACTTGCCAAGTTTTTTTATTTTTACCTATAAGCTTCATTGCACAAATCGACTTAATGCATCATGGCATTCCCATTCAACCTATAGACCAAGCAGAAAAAAATGGTTGTGCCAATTAACATAAAACTTAAAAAACAACAGAAATAAATAAATAAATACGCGACCCCATTTTGCCTCGTTCGTTTTCGTGAACATTACACAGACCGCTCGTCCAAGCAAACCCTGTTATAGTAAATAGTTATATAACTATACATAATATAGTCCACCTGGCAGGGTCTGACAAGCCATCCGTCTGCAGTGGTTATGTTGTCCGGTTATTATGAAAGATGGTGCTGTAATTAGGAGGAAGCTGCCGAAACAAAGGCCAGCCTGTTTTCTTGTAATGGAGTCAGTTATAACATAATATACTGGCTAA
Organism: Mecyna flavalis; assembly: GCA_949319885.1. Taxonomy (NCBI): domain Eukaryota; kingdom Metazoa; phylum Arthropoda; class Insecta; order Lepidoptera; family Crambidae; genus Mecyna; species Mecyna flavalis. The sequence continues at coordinate 4,847,937 of OX439407.1, read as the reverse complement.
TGTAACATTATTACATTCACAGGCCGACCGTAGTTTAAGGCACGAGTATACACTCGTAAATAATGCTAATAGTTTGTTAACTACATTCTGGATAATGATTTCCAGAGAATCGTAAAGAATTTGTTTTTTAACAATGTTAGTGAAATTACTGGGTATATGAGACCTAATAACTGTCGTCTCGGTGTAGCAGGCGCAGGGCGGTGCCAGACAGTAACTGCTTAGTTACTGTTTGGCACTGAACTGTCTTAGGGCAGACGTGGCGCTGACCATCAGGTGTACGATCTGCTCGTCTTGTTACACATTGCAATAAAAAAAATATTTAAAAAAAACACATAAAGTGGCTGTGGTATAGCCGGGTGGCTTCAAACGTCGCTTCACATGCGTTAAGGTCGTTGGTTCGAATCTGGGCACATACATATATGGACTTTTGAAGATTCCGTGATCACGATTACGGTAAAGCAATGGAACGTCGGGTGTTTTTGCAAAAAATATGTAAGTAGAAAGAGTAATCCCGCAAAAAAAAAATTTTTCTACTAGATTTTTTTTTACCAGATTTTATTTAAAGGGAAATATCTAAAAAAAGCTGAAACGTGCACAAAAATAAACCAAAGGTACACCAAAAGTTAGGTTAGATTAGCAATTAAATTTTTTTGGTGCACGTTTCAGCCTTTTTTGGTGTACGTTCAGTCTTTTTAAACCCGCACCCTTCGCACCCTGCGCGAATAGCCAAGCGAAGCTTTAAAAATTATAACAATGTAATGTAACAATTGTTTACAACTATATAGGTTAGGCAAATACGTCTGCAGCAATATCATACGTTATTTTTAAAATACGTTGTGTAAAGGATAAAATTCCCCGTGCATTTTACATTGAATCAATCTCGTGATCAAAGCTACGCCGGAGGCAGCGCTGAGGGAATTTCAGCATTTCGCTTTGTTGCGGTGCCTTTCATATTGCTAAGATAACATTTACTGTTTTTAAGTTAAATATTGAATATTTTTGATTAAGTAATTGCGACTTACGCTTTTTACACCCATCAATCAAGCATACAGCCCGCCTGACAGTACGGTAACGTAGCACCACTTAATTTTACTAAAGTAACTAATTTTCTGCAATGCCCAATGCACCCTATCATAATAGATTGGGCGGTTTGTTAGTCACGAAGCTAGGATGCAATCTCGGGTGAAACAAAAGTGGTTAAAGAATCTTGGTACATAAATATTGGATTTGTAATCGCCAACAAACATTTGATGTGGTAATTCAGACGCGATTAGTAACTAACACTGTAACGATGAATTGATTTCAATGATGGAAACATTCTTCCTGGAAAATATTAGGCTGATACTTTATAACATTTTGCGATAAAAAATCTCTTTATTTCATATTCCTTTAATTAACTAAAAACCAAACTTCGTATCCTAATAAAGCCAACAATAATTATATTGAAGCTCGAAACATACAATTACGTCTCAACAATTTCTTCTTTTGTTTAAGTTTTTCTGTAAAACCTCGCCGAGCTTTCCGCAAATTAAAATGTCATCAAGATAGTAATTTGAAGCGTACTTTCTATACGTATTTTACAAAAACTTTTGTTCTTTGTTTTAACAATTGAACGGTGAGAAATTATTCCGCTATATTTTTTAAGGAGGAAAGAAAATCTAATACATAAATAATATAACATAATACTAGTCTTCACCGGTGCGGTAGGTTTGTAAGACAGTCAGACTGAAAGCTACTACCAACTAGAGCCAAGGCGGAAATCGAATCCTATATTTTCGGGATTTACAGTCCTAGCGCGAGCGGTTAAATCAGTGTTTAGGAGGTTAGTCTATTTACTTTGAATATGTAGTTAGGTTTTACAAAGCATTTTTTTATATTATTAACAAGACCCTAATAAATGTATAAAGTCCATTGTGAATATTGTGATACATCGTCATGATGACAAGACGTCAAACGTCACTTTAAAATTAAAAATATCATCGCAACCCTCAACAGGCGGTAGGGGCCTTTCAGACCCACCTTGAGCCGGCCACAATGACTTCGACACGAGTATTGATTTAGTAGCGTTTAGCTCCTATTAGTTGCTGAGACCATTCATCTTGCTGCCAGTCCGCAGCTAGATTTATCGAGACCCGAACTGTGCTCACTTCTATTAGGTATGAGGTTTCATATCTCTGGAATGAAGTATATTTCAAACGAAGGCGACGTTTCCACGTTTTATCCATTGACTTTTCCTTGAACTAAACGCATTTTTCTGGTGAAACTCTTTTCACGCCCTTACAAGTATTGTGATAAAACTGCAGACATAGTTATGTGCAATCATTATATTGGAAGAGCACTCTGCTTACAAATTTCAGGCCACCGAAACATTTTGATTCTTTTATCACTGTAAATTTTATAAGCCGAGTTCTATTATGATTTGGCGTTTTTCGTTAATAGAGATTAATAGCGAAATGTTAACGATAAAATAACTCAAAGCAAGCGCAACCAAAATGTCAAAACTGATACATATGGGCAAAGCAAGCATACTACATTATAGACCGCATCGTCACTTTGCATCGTCATGTAGGTCAATCGCTGCCAATAATATTATGTAAAAAAATATAAGTTTGTGACATATTCTCGACCATAAAGTCCGCTTATTGTAAACCTTCAACAGGCGCTGGGGGCCTCTGAGACCCGCCTGATCCGCCGTAATGACTGCCTCGCTCGCCGAGTATTGATTTAGCAGCGTTTAGCTCCTATTAGCTGCCGGTACATCCATCTTGCTGCCAATCCATAGTTACGTTTATCACGATTGACCCGGAATGTGCTCACTTCTATTACATTGTGTAGATTAGATGTTCAGTCGAAGTAACTTTCATGACTGATTGAAACAGTTAAGGTAGATAAATCCGGTGTCAATGTCGTTACAAAAAATAACACGTAATGGATTATTTTTTGCACATGCATCTGTCCATTTGGTTGTGGGTGTGCTTATTCAGAAATAAAATATCAATATACTCGTACCTAATTTCGTAAAGAAGATTGATATCTTCATTATTATCATTTACAGCAGTAAATATAAAGCTTGTAATTAAGTGATTTGTGCACAAATATTTTTTTATTTTAAAACAAGCAATAGTTTCATATACTCAGTACAGTCCCATTTAAAACTTTAATTTTGCCATTTCAATTGTTGAATAGAAATCTTCAATTCATCTACGAAATCGTTATCCGATTGCTTTTCGTTTTGGGCAGAATCCAAAATGCAATAAATCCATTACTTAAAGAGCCTAGCAATTTTTTAAACTCAAACAATGGATGCCTGTTGATATGATTGCTTTTTGAAAGAAACAAATACCATATTAAATTTGGAAAAGGTTTAATTAAAATAATTGAAAACTCGCGTATATTCTAGATTTTGAAAGGAGTCGGGCGAAATTCCATAGAAAGTTGGGCCTAGATTTTTTTAGGATTACACTTACATATTTACTCTTATGATGTAGAGAATAAAGTATTATTTCAAATACACTACAATTTATAGATCCCCCTCCATGGGAAAATATAGTTATAGGATGATTTTGATTTCCACAAAATAACCCCAATTGTCGAGTTCACTGGGTCCGTTGTGAGAAAAGCTTAGGTCGTTTGTTTACGCTGAAACCGTCCTTTAAACGTAGCGAAAGACGTCAATTATATAAAGCAAGCATTCGAACAATAATACCAAAGAAATAGGATTCACTTATGAAAATCAAAACAAACAGAAACTAATGATTGACAAACGTTGTTTGACATTTGATTTTTTTTTACTTTTCTGTTGCCATAATGTTTTCAAAAAAAATACCGTGCCTCTATTCTAAGCTGTCATTTGTATGGGATCTAATTGGACAACCAGTATTTAAGTATCTTAACTAGCAACATTATTATTATTCTACGATATTCTACCGGACATATTATGCACTATGGACACAACACACCGGATGCACTACAAAAACAATAGTATTTTCATTTATTGGATTATTTTTTATCCCTTGGTAAAAAAATATAATAAAATTGTAAATAAGTATTTAAAAGATTGTAACGAATATTAAATATATTTTGAATTGTGTAACGAACACTAAAAATCAGGCCCATTTTCGCCGTTCTCCTTTAAACCTGACGTTTCGACTACTTTTCAGTAGCCGTGATCACGGTATGACTTAGGTGTTATGCGTCAAAAAGTTATTTAAATTGTTATTTCTACCTTCATTTTATAATTATTTTAGAAAAATCAGTAACCGTCGTCATCACTATCATTCAATACGTTCCTATCCACGCAGTAGGAGCTGATGGTGTCTTGAAGCTGCACAAAAGGTTTAATGTTTGCATTTCCGTTGAGAGAGTTTCTGCAAATATTTTTATATTTGTCCGATTAGGAAATGAAATTCTTGACACTTGATTGACTTCCTTTTTTCTTTCATAATAAGAATAGGTACGTTAAGGTTATCAAACAATTATTGTTTGCGCGTGCAAAATAAGTTTAATATATTTTTAATAAAGCCAGCAAAAATAAACAACCGAACCATGCCACCATTTAATTTTAAAAACAATCAAAATTTATCGCGCGCAATTTCGCGTTCAAAGGCTAAAATTGATCCACGCTGTTTTTTTAGCCGTCACCAAAGCCGAGTTTTTCGTTTACAAAACAGCAATAAATACCGAGTTAACCTTTATAAACGGCTCGGAATATTCATGAACGCAATAATGCGTTATAAACTGAAATGTACAAAGCGTTCGGGTTAATCTGGCCCCGTTAATGTATGCGCGACGCGGTGCGGCATCGTAGGGTTAAGGAGCCAGGAAGTGTTGTGTGCAATACACTCGTGCCTTCTATTTCAGAGGGGAAAATTATACCTTCTGAGGTATAACCCTGTTGCATAATATTGCACAATAAGCTATACACTGTTATACACTGTGATAAATTTCGCCGTACGGTCTAAAATACGGTGCCGTGCCACGAAGTTGCTTATAATAAAAGTGGGAAAGCTAAGTATCAGGCTGTAAATATTCCACTGACGGCTAAAATAAATAATATTACACACAATGTAAGATTTCAAATTGAATGGCTGTTATTTTGTTGCTATCCTTTATTTCCTTTTATAGGTTAATATTATTTGAGGGCATTTTGCATTTTTGAGTCTATTTACGAGTTATGATTTATTTCCAGTAGGCGGCGCTCATGTGCTGTGAAACATGACCTTAACTTTAACGTCAAAACAAGTGTGTTGACACATACATATTATTATTATACTCATAGACTTTATATAATAATTATTAATTCCATGATTATACTTGACTGCATTTTCTTTTGATTATACTTTATTAATTTTTACTACCGTGCTATTTATGAGTAAAGATTTTTTTGTTGCGCTGCCTTTTATGAATAACTTTGAAGTCGCTACTAAAATTAATTACCGAAAACATCATACACATTATATCTCTCTCTTTTGATGATAATTATTATGCGGAAAGCTATTTGACAATGAAAGTCAAGTTACACGAAATAAAAAGCCACCGTTCCGCCAACGAAATCGTCAACACTCCTTGCGAAAGACAAAATTCCTGGCACCTTGAAAAACAGCCCGTAGAATGGCGCGGTATTTTTCCGACTTTCCCAGAAACATTTAAAACTTTTTTGTTTTTCCTCTTTCCGAGCAATCTGTTTCTTACAGTTCACCGCCGACCTACTAACCGAGTTTGTATGTATTTGCCTTATTTAAATAAAGAAGATAAATTATCTCCTTTATCATGAACAGATTTAAGCCCGTAAGAAACTATGAAGGCTAATCTTAACGAGTAACCTTGGAGAAAATGAAAAATGAACCCAAGTTTCCAATTAAAGAGACCAGGCAACTTTTTAATTTATTTTTCCTTCAATATTCCTTTTTCTAGCCGGCTGGCTGACTATCGCGGCGCCTTTGTTAGTGCCCTTTTCTAGATTTCTTAGAACCAGGCGTCTTGGGTTTTAATGTCATTTAGGATATATGAGTGTGATGAAGATTTGTGTTTGTTCTCCGGTTCTGTGTAATGTAAATAATTGATGTTTATCTGATGTCTTAGGACACTCGCGTGACACCTGCCGCTGTTTTTGGAAGTGCACCTGAAGTTGCGCACCCACCACTCACAACTAAAGACAGAACGTCCGCAGTAACTCGGCTTCTAGAACACATTATTATTTTTAATGTCTTCGGTCATTCCGATACTCATAACACAAATGCAGAAGCAACGCAGATCAATAAACGCGATGGCTGTCTTAAATTATCAGCTTAACCAAACTCGGATGAAGACAAATCGCTTCCACGATTAACCGCGTTGTCATCTCAAAAATTAACACTTACATAACAAAGAATGTGACGGTCATAAATCAGAAGCGGCGAGATTAACCCGGGCATATCTTCACCTCAACCGGATTTTACCGGGTGTCGTTAGACGTGGAGCGAATACATTTAACGGTTCCCGCCGACTTTTATGCGGATATCCGCGCACATGATTATCTGCGTTCGCTTCATCCGTAATTCAGTCGTGTTTTGTTCTAAATCTTCTAAACGATCCAGACATCGTTTTGCTTTTGTTTTGACAAATGTTATCGGCTGAAAGGTTTAAATTAGCCTGGTTTTTTTCGTCTCGTTTCTCTGAGCGAGTTGTTCCGATCTCAATAGCCACAAGGCTGGCACCGGCTCGTCCCAATTGGGCGTGAAGGGGAAAACGGGGGGAGTTTAGTGGGTTGTAGATTGGCTTTAGTCCCGAGTCCCACTCACGGCCTGCGGTTATGGTGTATAAACGCATTCTCCTCCAAAAAAAAAAGGGTACGCTTGCACCACGATCCAGAATTCAGCAAGTTATTTTAGTTAGCATAGTTAGAGCGAATTGCCATCTGATCTCCGTAAAACTAAACAAGGAAACTAGACCAATTGGATCGTGGCTACACAGCTAATATGTAGTTATACAACGTAACACGCACATTAAAAATAATGATTACTTCAACAAAATTTAAGTATCTTGTAAAAAATCCAAATATAAAATCGCGAGTTCAACCATAACTTTGTTTTATTAAAAAAGCCCTTCAACATTTTTACGAAGGTTAGAAAACTTCACTGTTTACTTTGATAAAATCAGCCGAACACGGGACCGAAAAAGTTTTTCACTTGTTAATTGCGAATTTTACAGATGGTTACGGTTTAAATCAACAGTTCACCGCGAACATTCCGTTTGATTTGCATTTGGGTCGCAACCGACCCGCTTGTTCGCAAGGGTCTAAGAAACCACACCGAGTTTTTGCAGGGTTATATTTCCAAGGCTTAATTTATGTATTAATGAAATAAATTCGACGATCATTTCTTTTTATTTGGGTTTTGTGAGGGCGTATACTACTAATCTTGTTAATTATAGTAACTCAGAATTTTAAGGAAATTAAAAACTTTTTAAAGGATTGTTTACAGAAAAAAGCCATGAATTAAGCTTCCTATTAAATTATTTTTGGTAATGTTATTTAGATGACCTATAAAAGTCAAAACTTGATATATGTTAATACTAATATCTGATTCTAAATTAATGTCAGTATTTCAGAGTCGATATGCGATCAACGATAATAATTAAAACAGATTATATTTACACTCGTGTAAACATACAAAACGAAAACGAATGTTCCTCTTGAGTAGTATTATTGAATTACTCAAAAAATGAAGATCATAAAAATTTTGAAATTTATTTAAAACTCATAATAAATATATTCCAAAATCGCAGGTGCGATGTGTAGTTTGTCAGTTGTGAATCGGGATGAGGAAAGATCCCAAGTTTTGATCGAAATCACGCGCCGACGGAAACTTCCGTAAATAAAAATATTGCCTAAGTTTTATCGAAATCTCAAGCAGATAAATTATTCGTTGAATACTCGTACTAACGTATCTACTTATTTCAATGTAAGCATCTACTTACGGAAGTTAGATAAAAAAACTATCAATGCCCGCTGATTTTCTTAATAGGTACCTAAGTCTTAGATCTTCTAGATTTCCCCAATTCTTATTCATAACGAAACAAAAAATATCTTTTTTTTCTTTAAAATTCGTGACGTGAAAGCATTATATCAGTAAAGATACTATATAATTAAAGGGTTGGAAAAATAAATCTGCCTTGGCCCAGCAGTGGGACAATCATTTTGAATTTTTTTTATATCACGCCCAATGGTAAGCGGTTACCGCCGCCTAAAAAGTCATCACTCGCGGGTCGCTGATACTTACTTTAGTAAAAGTTGTATAACGTTGGCAGTGACGGTTTTTCCTGCTGCCAACATCATGTTCACCCCATTTGGGCTGTGGATACCATACTTACCGACAGAAACCTAGCACAACAATTATTATGAAGTTCTACATTACCGTGGTCTTTCGTAAATTGGATAGAACTTTCAAACTAAGCGAGAATAGTGATAACATAGAAAGACATACGTGACTAAACAAAGGCATGGACCCAAGAGTCTGGCAAAAACTGTTTTTTATAAAAATAATAACAGAAAGAATGAAGATATTGTGTAAATGAAACAGAACGACACAATAAGTTTGGTATAAAGGGATTCGCACAATGTCGATTGTAACGTTGATTGAATCGACAGACGACAACTGGACTTAGGTCCCATTCAGCGTCCGTACTTATTTGAGTTACAATATTTATTTAAGAATGCTATAAGGCTAACTTCTGCTAAGTATGAATATCATTCTAACTACATATTATATTTCTATTACTGTACAGGAACACGATTATTCTCAAACGGAGAGTGACAATAAAAATGCACATTTTTATTAGTGTTGTTGAAGTTGATCTTTAAGACAACATAAAGCTTTATGACTCATGGGGTTTTCGCTCGAATCCTATAGTAGTCCTTCCTACCCACCAGTGCGAGGAGGACAGCACTTTCTTAGTTTTGTATACCACCAGTGGGGGTGAATAGAACTTTCAAAGTTTCGTTTGCCGCCAGTAGGGGCAGAAGGAACTAATTTAGTAGCATCTGCCACCATGGAGGTAGACGGCACATAAAGGCTTCTATCTGCCTTCAGTGGTAGCAGAAATGGTAGGAAAAGACACGAATAATCCAACTAGATGAACAGAAGAGTCCTAAATTACTATTACCTACTCACTAGACTCAGTCAACACATTATTCCAGAATTAGGTACTAGTTTCGGTTAAACAGTGTCCAAAATCGTTCAACAGCCACGTGCGGCGTGGGTGCTTGTAATGGGGCGGATCCTGATTGGCCCTCCATGTTTGCATACACTTCATAACACTCCACTCCATATAACATACTCTACATGCCTCGCTTCTCATATCAGACGACAGCATTGTCATCGTAATAAAAATGGCAACAAAATAAATACCAGCATTCAGTTTCATCTAAATATTTCTAACCTAAATTAATTTTTACTTTTATGGTAAATGTCAATATTTCTTTTGGAAATAGCAACCCTAATTATATGTGTCAAACATAATATGTAAAATCTGAGTGTCATATCACTCTGTTAGAAAGATATGTATTGTATAGGCACGAGCAAACAAGGTACATATTTTGGATATTATTTCCTTGGTTACCACCGATATCATAATATTTATGTTGGGTATTTGGGTGAGTATGATGAACCAATGTCGGTGGCTGGCAACAGACTTATCGCCTATGTAATGTATGTATGTATGTATGATAACCTGAACCGAAGTTATTGGTTGTCATCTACTAAATAATTGGAAGAGGAGGTTACGGCGAACTGGCTGCAGGTTAGTTACTAACACAATTGGCTGAGCAAGCCAACCCATTGTATCATGAAGTTATCGGAGAATATCTGTATCCAGGTTATAACCTTCTCAATATATTGAGAAGATCGGCGAGGCAGACCATTAAACATACGTGTAGCCGTAGTAAACGTTAAGTAACTTTAGCTGTTGCGACGGATATGAGGGCAGATCATAAAAGTATCAACTTCTTTAATATCTCATTGCAGGGCAAACAAGGCATGAAATTTAGCCGACCCAAAAATTAAACCCTGGACCCCGAGATCATGACTTGGTACTTTAACCACCGAACCATCGAGAACAGTCCATTGAGGTGTCTTGTCGGTTTTATCTGTTTTATTACATAACAGAACCGTTATTAGAAAACATATCCGTTTTTAAAAAGTAAATGTTCAAAGACATGAAAAAAACATGAAAAAAAACAATAAAATAGCAAATCACGATTGTTAAGATCAGCAATGCCATCTATGTCTGATAAACGCATTAAAGACTAAGCGACGAATTTATTTTGTATTACTCAATACCCATTAAACCAAAAGCAACTTAGTACGCCGCAGAACCTGATCGAAGCGCAGAACAAGTACCTAAACCTAGAAAGTTTCTAAATAATAATAGAAATAAAACGACAGTAAATTATAATGAACGAGCTGAACTATTGGCTTGCTAGTTAAATTATTGAGCTTAAAAGTTCGCAATCACGGAGGCAACGTTTGCGCAACCTTCCGTGGATCCAGGTGAAATATTGCTCAGGATGCTTGTAATAGGGTCCAATTTATAAGCAAATATAAACGCAATTTATGAAGTTGACGATTGTTTAACAACATACCAGGTTTCTTGCTATAAGTAAAATTTAATTATGAAAATAGTCAATTAGTTAATATTTTTTTCATAGGCAATGCCTTGTTGAGAAATGCCGCAAGAGAGTCAACAGTTAGCCGTTTTTTTAACCGACTTCAAAAAAGGAGGAGGTTCTATGTTCGACTGTATGTATTTTTTTTTTTTTTTTTTTTTTATGTATGTCCGTCGATTTCTCCGTCAATTGTGGACCGATTTAAATAATTCTTTTTTTATTTGAAAGTGCATAGTTCCGAGGTGGTCCCATTGTCACCATGTCAGGATCTGATGATGGGATCCCGGGAAAATCAAGGGCAAACCTCAAATTTTATAGGCGCACACTACGCGTTACTTGTTTTTTCTGAAGCCATTTAAGTTTTTGCGTCCTATAGACATCACTTTATGTTGATGAGCTGATGATGGAAGGTACAACTCCTTAACGGTTAGGAGTTAGGGGATAATTCTTTCAGTATTGTAAGAATATGTGGACCGTTATTTGTATTTCATGTACTTTTGCAGCTAAGCTGATGATGGAAGGTACAACTCCTTAACGGTTAGGAGTTAGGGGATAATTATTTCAGTGCTGTAGAAATATGTGGACCGTTAGTTGTATTTCATGTACTTTTGCAGCTAAGCTGATGATGGAAGGTACAACTCCTTAACGGTTAGGAGTTAGGGGATAATTATTTCAGTGTTGTAGGAATATGTGGACCGTTAGTTGTATTTCATGTACTTTTGGAGCTAAGCTGATGATGGAAGGTACAACTATGATGATGAAAGCTAAAGGGTACGACTTCTTAATTCTTATGTCCCTCTTGCGGGCTGCATCTTTTGTTGGTCTACTGAATGGTGCTGAACACTTAATGAATACCTAATATTGTCAAATAATACAATTCTACTATTTTACTCGTATTTTCGTTATCAATATTATGAAAGAGTTTTACTCACTCCTACGTATTATTCACACTAAAAATAGAAAAATAAACAAACTTTTTTAAAAAAAAATTAAACCGACTTCAAAAAAAAAAACAAAAAAAAAACTACCTAAAACACTGAAAAGCAAAAAATAATTTTAATAAGACATTCATCAAATGCGCTTATTGTCTATTAATATGCCTATGCATATGCCTATTAATAACATTAAATTGTATTTACGTGCTAGGTAGGTACCTACTAATCTGTTTGAAGTCGGTGCCAAGCCAAAAGTAATGAAAAATGATACATACCTAATAATTTATGTATTATACAGGGTTACAAATAATCCGCGGACGTAGGTACGTAGTCTGGGTACCTACTATTTGGCTTGGCACCGACTTCAAACAGATTAGTAGGTACCTACCTAGCACGTAAATACAATTTAATGTTATTAATAGGCTTAGACAATAAGCGCATTTGATGAATGTCTTATTAAAATTATTTTTTGCTTTTCAGTGTTTTAGGTAGTTTTTTTTTTGTTTTTTTTTTAAATAATTTTTTTTTTTTATATTTGGACTCTATCCCGCGCCTGTTTGTGGCGCGGTGATTCTGCCAATGTCAAGTGATTATTGGGAGTTTCTCCTTGCGTTAAAACATTGGTGTTAAGATGTTTTAACGCTTCATGGAAACACTGGAGGATACTCTCAAGGTCACGGGGGAATGGACGCCATTGCGGTAAGAGCGTCTCATCTACCGATGAGACACACTACACGCAATACCCGTCCATTCAGTCAATTTGTTTCAATTTTCCTATTTATGACACTTTGACTTGCCAAATCTTAGATCGTTAAAGCATACCATCATTCAGGAAAAAAAAATAGAAGGTAGGTAATCGTTTGGAGAAATCGCTGTTCCCGATAAATTAGACCATCCAAGGTGCAGTTTTCGCCGGCACTTGTAACGAGAGGTGCTCTTAAACTCTCCGATTTATTTGTACAGCGCTGTCGGCGAGTGTAAAATTCAACTTAGCAGCCTTTTACTAGCCCATTGGACCTGATAAATGGTACAACTACGACGGCTATTGTCTAAATCGAGAGTTAATTCATTGTTCGAATCTTCGTTCGAAGGTAGAGGAAAGAGTTTAAAATGTTTGAACACGAAATTATCTATTTAAAAGAAAAAGTATTTGCCACATAAATAGAAAGGTGTTAGCCTCTTGACGGACTTCGTAATTACTAAATAGACTAAACGAATTTCTTGCAAAAAAGTGCCAGTCCCCTTCGGGTTCCGGTGCCTTGAACAGAGATATGCATATGATGTTTTAGAACATTTTCAGAATAAATAAAAGCCTTTAGGTATTAGTAGAGTTTTCAAACATAAAGGAAAAACGATGTCTAGTATACTTAATAGCACGATCGAAAACACATGTCCATAAAATAACAAACCACTTCAAACGTAGCACTCCGAAAAAATGCGAATCGTCGCCAATTCTCTATTAGGATCCGGAATCACACTCAATTCGCTGAACTATTACAATATTTACGACATAATAGTCCCCATAGAACTGTAAGCAGTCGCAATGGGCGGGAATGAGGTCTTTTTGATATATTTTTTATCGATGCGGTGTGGGGGCGGTGCGATCTAATGTGGGCCCACAGGCGAGGCCGAGAAGGCTACTCTTCCGATTGTAATAGCCCGTTTACTGGCGTTACACACTGATATTAAAACCGTACGTTTTGAGAGAATGGAATTTTCGATAACCTTTTGCTGGCGTAAAGCTATTAGTCCAGTCAACGAAGCTCTAACTTTGCCATTTTAGAGGAAAAGCTGAAACCAGTGCCAAAATTTTCGTTAATGATCCCGTAATAACATACAAAAAATGCAGGGTCGTGAGTCACCGGGGTCATACGAAAAAAAAATGGAAAAGGTTGAAAAAATGACTTTTTCCCAAAAATCTCAAAAATTAAAAGAGATATGAGAAAAAATTTCAGACAAAAGTTGTAGAAAATTACTTTGTCTATAAAAAAGGTCATTATCAATTTACGCGTATCGCGCACCGTTTGCTAGGAAATCGCGTACAAAGTGCGAAAATTCACAAAACCGATGTTTTTCGCTATTTAAATAGGGATTTTTTTTTAATTTTGCAACTGAGAATGATTTTTATGCGTTCTCCGATATCCCCAAAGAGATTTCTTTCTTATTTTTATTGATTTGGGGCAACTTTAACACATGCGTTTTTTTGCAAGTTTTGGTGCGCGATTTTTTTAGGTTTTTAAAATAAATATAGCCATAATCCCTAATTTAAAGGTGATTATTTTCTTATATTTTCTAGTTAAACCAATAAATATTAACATCTTATATTTTAGATTGCCACCACATCTGAAAATTGGTCACCTGATATGATATTGCGCCACCAGTTCTTAATATGTATGACAATCGGAAGTAACACAATGGAAAGATATACAGATATAGATAATAGAAAAAGCAAAAAGAGTGCAAACGAAAAAAAGAACAGATAGAAATGGGTCCGTTAAGCAACCAACAGCTCTTAATCTTGCCCGCAAACACTAAAAACTTCAAAAACATAGTAATTTAAAGTTAAACATAGATAAAATAACACTTCCAAGTTCCATGTCCTGCAAGAAGCAAGTAATTTGTTTGCGTGATCATTGCGTTCATCAATAACCAAAAGAAATGAGCGTCCAGCTGCAAAACAATTACAGCTCCGCTTGTTTACCTGTATACCCTTGGCTGTTCCCTTGATGGTACAGTAGAAAATAAATTTAACCGCTGTACCCTTGGCCGTTAAACCCAACCAAATCAAATTGTGCACGTGACCAAGAGGACTAGCTTTTCTTGAATTAGGACAAAAAGAAAAACAAATGAACATTGATAAAAACAAATGAATGTCAAAAAAACAAACAAATGTCGGAGAACATTGTTTAGTAATCTGAAGTTAAAAAACAACATTGACATTTGCCAAAATTACAGGTTTTAATGAAACAGCAAAGTTAGTGAACAAGCGTTTAGGAAAAAGCAACAAAATCTTAAAGGTCAATAAGGTCGAAAATCGCTTGCACCCGCTTTTGTACTTTAGATCACTAGACAATGTTTTTCTACCTCCACTTGTTTCCCCGACATTCACTTGTTTCCCCGACATTCATTTGTTTCCCGAGATTCACTTCTTCTTTCGATATTCACTTGTTTTTCCGACATTCATTTGTTTCTCCAACATTCGTTTGTTTTTCTGACATTCATTTGTTTTTATTTTTGTCCTAATTTAAGAAAACCTAGTTCTCTTGGTCGCTTGTACAATTTGATTTGGTTGGGTTTTACGGCCAAGGGTACAGTGGTTAAAATTTATTTTCTACTGTACCGGGACTGTACCATCAAGGGAACAGCCAAGGGTACACAGGAAAACAAGCGTGCAGCTCTTGGGTGCCGTTGGGGTTAAAGGTGGGTTTGGCTAAGTTGAAACAAAGAATATGCAAATTTAAAAGAAATATTTTTAAGTGTACATCAAAAAAATATTGAAATGTACATCAAAATAACTGATTGCACACCAAAGGTTAAGTTAGGTTAGCAATTCAGTATTTTTTTGATGCACAATCAGTATTTTTTGATGTGCAGTTAAATACAACCCATTAAAAAAATGGAAAAACAAAAGAAAACTTTACTTTGCTGTTGGTCTGCAAAACTGCCATCAAGTTTACCGATTATATATCAAAAGCATACGAGTATTCATCATACTTATACAATTGTCATGGTTTCAATACTAGAAATAAATAAATAGACAAGTAGTTTTCCTTTTCTATATGGTGCAATGTATATGCAAGTAACTACATGAAGTATTATTAAATGAAATTTTAGATTTAAAAGCCTTTTTAACAAATACATATTGGTTTTTGGAAGCATTATGCAGAGTAAGAAGTTTGAATTTTGACACCAACACCACCAAAACGAATTAAAAGAAGTTGATAATAATAGAAGATATATTTGAGTCACTTTTTCGGTTATAATTTTAGAATTAATAAGACTACAAATTATAAATTCCCTGCTGTAACTTACAAATGGTTGAGTAAGAGTAAGAGCATGACTGATCAAATTGCGTATCCAAACCATTTTATGGCTAGCACGTCGTACGTGCTAAAATTTTGCCAACTCAACTTATAGTTTTGCCTGGACAAGCTTGATCAACTGTCACTTGTATATTCAAAAAGGTATGATAATGCAGTTTTACAAAAACGTGACTTCAACATGTAAAGTTTTTCAATAAGAGCGCTTGTGCTTTGAACTGAAATATAACAACCCATTTAGGTGATATTGCTACAATTTTTATTTTATTTTAAAGTATATTTTATAACGCTATTTCTTCTTCTTCATCCCAGCCTATTCCCGATTGCATCCAGTAGGTATGGAGCTCAGGGTCCGCTTCGATTATGATCCTAGATTTGACAAGCCTGGTTATTACAATGGAAACCAGACCTACTTGGAACATAGTCGGGACCAACGGCTTAACGTGCCTTCCGAAGCACGGAAGCATCATTCTTTTCAGACATTCAGGTGATTCAAGCCTGCAATGTCCTAACCAAACTGGAAACATTCACACAAAGTGATGCTTCCCGCGGGATTCGAACCCACGACCTTCGGGTTTTAGAGCCCAACGCTCCAACCACTATACCACGGAGGCAGTTGTGGCAATATCACCTATACGGGTTATTTTATTCCATTTTAAAGTTCGATCGCTCTTAATGAAAAACCCTATATATCAATCGATTCAGAATAATAAACTGAATTAACTGCATCTAACGCATTTTTTACTTCCCCCCAAATAATTATGTCCATTCTGTTTGTTATGTGGTGCAATCGATTCAGAGCGAACGAGCTTTTTGTTGCTTAACGGAGCCATTTCTATCAGTTCTTTTCTTCGTTTGCACTCTTTTTGCTTTTTCTATTATCTATATCTGTATATCTTTCCATTGTGTTACTTCCGATTGTCATACATAATATTAAGAAATGGTGGCGCAATATCATATCAAGTGACAAATTTTCAGATGTGGTGGCAATCTAAAATATATGATGTTAATATTTATTGGCTTAACTAGAAAATATAAGAAAATAATCACCTTTAAATTAGGGATTATGGCTATATTTATTTTAAAAACCTAAATAAAATCGCGCACCAAAACTTGCAAAAAACGCACGTGTTGAAGTTGACCCAAATCAATAAAAATTAGAAAGAAATCTCTTTGGGGATATCGGAGAACGCATAAAAATCATTCTCAGTTGGAAAATTAAAAAAAATCCCTATTTAAATAGCGAAAAACATCGGTTTTGTGAATTTTCGCACTTTGTACGCGATTTCCTAGCAAACGGTGCGCGATACGCGTAAATTGATAATGACCTTTTTTATAGACAAAGTAATTTTCTACAACTTTTGTCTAAAACTTTTTCTCATAGCTCTTTTAGTTTTTGAGATTTTTGGGAAAAAGTCATTTTTTCAACCTTTTCCAATTTTTTTTCGTATGACCCCGGTGACTCACGACCCTGCATTTTTTGTATGTTATTACGGGATCATTAACGAAAATTTTGGCACCGGTTTCAGCTTTTCCTCTAAAATGGCAAAGTTAGAGCTTCGTTGACTGGACTATATGTCCGTGCATGTGTAATCCAAATATAAAACTGGAAGCTGACTGATGATAAATATAAATCTGAACAGCCTAAGGGGCTGTTCATATCAAGGATCAGATATATGAAATTTACAAGCTATTATTTTATTTCTTCCCAGATTATTCATATACAAATCTATCGAGTTTAATTACAAAGTAAAAACTATTGTAAGCGGTAGTCAGCCTATTCGTAAAACTTTGTCAAACATAAAAGAGCCATTAGAAAAATGGGTTAAAGAAAGACCACTTCCACTTCCCAAACTAAGAAATAACCCCGAAACCATTTATGTCGAATTTTCCATTACATTTTGTGAAGTTCCGCGGGAAAATTACAAACTGCATTCCGTGGAACGAAACGAAACGTAAAAGTGACATAAATTGGAACGCCTATTAACTTTTTACGGCCACAATCTTCGTCGGGATCGCGTGAGTGCAATCGAATCGCCACCATTCGACATTTTATCGATACTAACGATCGATAGATGGAGATATCATAAATTTCGATAAGTGTCCTTCGGGCGAACCGATGATTTTGTGAATACTCATGGAAATATTTTCTGTTAACTGGCTCGATCGCATTTAATTTTGGTAGTGACCGTTTTGCACCATAAGGTTTAGGGCAATGGGGTAGTAGAACGTAGAATCTACTAGGGTTTAACATTGATGTGATGAACACTTAAATTGATTCTGTGTCTGGTTCCTAATATAGAAGTTACCGGTAAATAAAAAATTGAATAAAATATATCATGTCCTTACGTTCAAAAACACAAATAAAATTGGGTGAAACTGTCACAAATGTGGTAAAAATTGAATTTTACTTAAGTGTAAATAAAATAATAAAAAATATTATAAAATCATTTTTAAATATTGGAAATAGTCACATACTCGTGCATTGATTTGATCCTGCAGTGAGCAGAACAGACACATAACAAACAGAAATGTTCATCATATTAATGTTAGTTCTGGGTGGATTCAAACCCACGATCACTGGAACGGCAGGGTCACTACTAGATGCTTCATCGAACCACTCTAGAAATACATGGATACAAAATAGGTGCAAAGGCAAAATAAAAAATAGTCGGATATGCTAATAAAGTCTTACCAAAACTTTCGATTATGACTTTCCAGTGACTTCATGACACATAAACATCTTTACACCTTCATTTTACGTGAAGCAATTAATGCATCAATATGTCAAACATAAAAATAAGCTGTACCCAAGGGCTGATTATAAAAGGCCATTAATAAAAAAAAAACTTGACGAAATTTCGTGGCTGTCCCCTATTAGGGAATAACTCTGTGTCCACACGTTTCACCGTTATACACAGTGGCCATCATTAACCATGCTGGAACGAGCAAAAAAGCCCACGTCAGTACATAATTATGTCCTGAATGACCGTAAACTTACTAGGTTTATTTAGGATTCCTTTGTCGAGGGCCTATATTTTTGTTAGTACTTAAAGTAATTTTGCCTAGTATGAGATGTACTGTTTTTTACAGAGAAAAGTAGTTTTTATTTCTAAATATGGGTGTTTGAATTTATATTCAAAATAGGTTTTGATAGCCCAACGTATGCACGAGGGGTCTGAGTTCAAATCCAACACACACACATGAGATAAGCATTTGTATTTGTCATCAGGTTTTTTTAATATTTAGATATAAACTTGAGGTACAGTCAAAAGCACCTTAGACGTAACACTTTGGACTTTGTACCACTCTTATGTCGTAGGCATAAGTGCTTTTATCGAACTGCAAGTGTTAACCGTGATGTGCTGTTGACCGTATCTTAGTTGTTTCTGATACCGGTATGGGTGCAAGTGCTTAAGAAAATTAATTTGTCAGATTAATGTAAATATTATGATGTATCTAATTTTTTACCAAGTACACCGCAACAATCTGCTGAAAATCCAAGAGTAAAAGGTTGACGTTTCTGATATCCTTGATACCATAACGATACTCCTTGCGTTTCAACTTTACCAGTTCTCTACAGAACCCTTGATTCCTAAACTTTCAGGGCATTTTTTCCCTAACTGCATCGTTGCGTGAGCACAAAACATTAATCGGTTTTAGCACCGACTGCGCGTTCTCCTCGATTTATTTGCCCCCCACCCGCCATTTTGAGCTGCAATGCAGGCTAGTATATTATCTGATAATCCTGGCTAATTGTACCTTGCCTCTGGTCTTAACCTTACAGAGTGGTAAAGTAAAATTGTCGGTTTTCTCTAATTAAGTGTCTTCTTCATCTGTCTACTTTCGTTGTTCTATAGGGACTATCGCGGCAACAGATTTTCTATTCAGTCTAACTGGGGACTTCCAGACTCCTGACTATGACTAAGTAAATATATTTTCCGAACAGAAAACTCAAATCACAGATTGACAGTCTAAGCCAGGATTTTAACCCCCAAGTTGCTTAAAACTGCGACCAACATCGTATCTTCGATTTAAACTCTCGACTAGCTAACTACCACAGCGATAATCTGCCGCCATAACAGCTCTGGGTGTGTTCCGGCAAAATTAATGTGGGAGCCAGTACACTTGAAGATCAGAGGCTTGAAGATCAAATGAGCCCAGCCCCACAGTCTGGCAGCACATTGAGCGACGCTTCCAGGTGAAACGTCCATCAATAGAATAGGCCGTAGGGGCAGCTTACCATCAGGTGGGCTTCGCGCCTGTCTGCAAGCAAACTGACCTAGTATAAAAAAAAAACAACACCATTTAGATTGTCAGTTACAGATCCTACCGTTATATTTGTATGAATTTTCTTTAACAATTTACAACACGATATATAACGTTAATCAGTGATATAAAAAAATCCCACTACCCTCAGTTTAACTGCACACTCAACGTATTCCATTACACTTCGGCCGCGGTAAAGTTACGGTTTAATCGTTTCACTGTCTTCGCTGAACGTAAAAAGACAAAGTTGCCTCGACTAACGAAGGTCTTAAGCCGAATCCTCGTAAAAAACTTAAGACAATGTCTTGGGGTGCTTCGGGGCCTGTACCGAGGTGCACAGCTAGTGATGCGAAATCATGGATAAACTTTGTCGATAAAATTGCTGTGCCATTTAAAAGTGGCATTGTTTGCTGGCGATGTGTGCATGTGTTCCTTTGTTTTAAGAGTATTTGATTTTATTTTTTACTTAAAAAATCTACTCCTAAGGGAAATAAAGGATGATAATTTTAATGAAATATAACTGTTAGGTATGTGTTTAAAACCAATATTAATGTGTAATGTCGAAGGCAAGAAGCTACGAGTATAAGCTACGTCACTAAGCATTATTAATAAATAACAGATAATTTCAACTCCAATTCACATTAATTCCAAACAAAAGGATGTACAGTCAAAAGCACGTCAGATGTAACACTTTGGACTTTGTACCGCTCTTATGTCGGAGGCATAAGTGCTATTATCGAACTGCAAGTGTTAACTTTGATGTGCTGTTGACCGTACTATGTGAAAATCAAAATGTTTGTTTTGAGAACATAGTTTAGCACAATAATCCGTAATTAGTACCTAACCCAATATTTAAAAAGTTGATCTTTCTGTTTTTTTATTTCAAACTAACCTTCCGCCCGCAGTTTCACCCGCGTGTAATATAACTTTTTTTTAAATATCCCCCTTCCCCCATATTCCCGGATCAAAAGTACCTACCCTATGTCACCCGGGGATAGTGTAACTTTCCGACAGTGAAAGAATTATTCAAATCGGTTCAGTAGTTTCGGAGTCTATTCAATACGAACAAGCAAACAAATAATCAAATCTTTCCACTTTATAATATTAGTGTATCGATAGTATCGACAGATGCGCATACTTACCACACTATCGACAAACACACAGCACTATTTGTAACTTAAGCCCGTATTAGTGTTTCCTACGGGACTTCAAAGCTCTCGATAGAGTTCTTATATTAAATGATTCAGAAGTTCTAATATTAGAGAAGTATTTATCTTTAATACCTAGGACTAATACAATAAGTTAATTACATTGTGGTTACAATTATAACAAAATATCATATAAATTATTTGTTTCTATTGAAACTTTTGTCCCTTCTGTACGTTTGGAATAATTATAGTTTTGAAAAGTAAAATGTAATAAAATTAGTGTTAGTTCCACAAGAGGGCTAGCCTCCACAATTACGCTTTCCATGTGCAGATTGGTAGGTAAATCTGTCACAAATTTTAACCAACCTGGGGATTGAATTTAGGACCACAATTACAGCCGTAAAAACATATGTAATATCTGAAAAAATATGTGTAAAAACTTGGGCCGAGTAGGGCTAAAGTGCGTAAGACACATCTCGCAATCCATATATTTGGCAAATGTTATCTTACGCACATAATATTATTGCAAAAACTGCTAATTGGTATTTTTCGCCATCAAAATAAACTCATACAAAACCATTCCCTCAAAACACACCAGTCTCATTACGCTACTGTTTTACTCACAATCACTGTTTTTTACTAAATGAACCCAATAAATTCCCAACGAACTTACTTAAATCGAGATTGTTTTCAACCAATTTACTTAATTAGAAGCCATATAATTAAAAGTTTCTTTCAAACCTTTGCTGTAACATCGTTACAGTTAAATTTGACATGACAAATGATTCGTTGACGTCGCGTGACTTCGTTTAATTAACATCAACAACTTTTATAAATATCTTTAAATCTATAGTCATATTAAAAATACGAAAGCTTGGCCACATATGTGAAACAATGGTCAAGTCACTCGTTTCCTAAAAGAGACAGTGGGTACGATTCCCGCCTGGGGTGGTAGGACTTTTTCAGAGTCCGACTATGGTGAACCATGAAGTTTAAAACTGTGACTACGAAAATGCTACGACGTAGTAAAAAAAGCACCACTATTTTTGTCTTAAAAACACCCTTTTTGCTGCATTAAGTTTGTTTTTGTTTTAATCTTTACTAATCAATTCTACTGCCAACATTAATTTAATCTAACAATGGTTTATTCCACCTTAACAGGAGATCAGACATATTTTTGAGTCCTAAAATCATCTACAGACAAAATACCTGAAAGACCAAATGCTACATGGATTGACAAACAATACGCTCTGGTAATCCTGCCAGGTACATTTGCATATAGATCTAAAAAACCGCGTTAGGAAAAGTTAAAAAATTCAATTTAGCGCGATCAAATAGGGCAACGCGGCGTGCTTAAGCATCCAACTGACGCGCCGGATGAATTAATAATTGACATTTTCGAATTTGGCCCGAATCTTTGTAACGAGTTGAGAAAACAAATAAACCCAGTCCGGGCTTATTACGTGGGGCAATAAATAATAAAGCGGAATGGGCCCTGTGGGGCGACGGGGCTCACAAATGTGGTGGAGCAGACGCCATAGTAAAAAAGTACATAGTATTTACGTTATCTGCATACAAGCACACCGTAAGCGTTTACTCGTAGTAGTGGAAGAATCATGCTGTTTTACAGTACGAATGGGCCGGCTCGTCCGGGGAAGTACCACCCTCTTACATAACACCAGCGTGAAATGATAGTGACTACTATTGTGTTTCGTCTGGTTTGTGAGAGTGCCGGAGGCCCACACCCCCCATACCCTCATAGGCTGGCAACGCATCAACAATTCCTCTGGTGTTGCAGATGACAATGGACGGTGGTGATTGCCTACCTTCAGGCGACCCGCTGGCTCGTTTGCCTCCTCTGACATAAAAAAAGCGACACCGCGCACAGCTTGTGCCATAATATCTATGCGTCACCGCACTCAAACAAAAATCTCGACCCGTTTCTCAATGCAAATAAATAGACTTTGTTTAAGTGTGCGGCGACGCATAGATACTGATGGCGTACAATTAACTGTCAGTGTCCGAGCTTCTGAGCAGAAAGACTAAGATAAATATCTACAACACCGTTATTAAACCCATTCTCATGTAAGGGTGCAAAGCTTGGAAGGATTATTCCCATTCGTCCCCTTTAGCACTGTCCCCCAGGGTGACAAGTGGGAACTTTTTTCTCAGTAGTCACCCCGGGTGTCAAATTATCCCAATTGACACTTACAGTAAAGGCAGAACACTAACTCTTGGTAGCGAAAAGAATGGAACCATCTTACTGTGTAATCTTTCTACTATGCTGTCGCCGAGTTGTGACGAAAACAGCTGAATACTTAGTAGGGTCGTTCTAATTTTGGACGTGTAAAGTTGTTCAAAGTAAAATTTACTTATTTCGTTTTGGCCTAATATTTTTTGAGTTATTTGGCGTTAGTCTCCTAGGATCTGGTACAGACTGGCCCTCGCCTACGCATATCCATTTTGTTAGTGTTTTTCACAGTAACGGTCGCGGCCCTCATCATAATTATCTAAGTTATCTAAATTCCAAAAAATAACACGATTCCTAAGATATTTGATAAATGATTTATGGTAGGCTAAAATACAATAATAACTTAGTTCGAATTTAATATTAATGTAAAATGAGGGAGTTGTTTCCTAGAAACGGACGAGACTGTCGTGATATTGTTATCAAGGTATTCTTTTTAACTTAGCCTAAGTTCGTGGGTAGGTAATGTAAAATTTTTTACACAGTTAAAACTTTGCATTTATTTTTGACGGCCATGCAGACCATAATAATTAATATAAAAGTAAAAAAAAACGTTCTGTTTCTCCAGTCTGATTTATAATTGACTCAAACTGTGCAGCTTACATAAAGTTAACAAGGTCCACAAAATTTTAATAAATTACAAATTAAAATCAGCGATCACCGGTCTCATCGTAACGACGTAATTGCTGGACATAATTAATGCAATAATTGAACAAATTTTAATCAGGCAAAAAATTAAGTGCCTCCGAAAATTGAATATTATATCTGCGTACGGTTATAACCTGGATAGGTTTTGTGCTGAAAATCGATGACCACGATACTGGGGGGCGTACAGTGCCCATGTACATGTACGTTTTAAAAAGGACCTTATCGCATTGGCATAATGCTAAGTGTATACTAGAGTTGCCTATCGATAGTCTATCGATAGTTGACGTCATATCAATAGTATAGTATATCGATAGTATCGATAATATTACATTATAATACTATCGATAGTATCGATAATATTACATTATAATACTATCGATAGTATCGATTGTTTTAAAATTAATACTATCGATACTCTCGATACTATCGATAGTATTGTTGTATCAAATCATAAAAATTAACAATAGTAGGTATTGTTAATTTGTAATATCAATACTGTTACTAATTTTCAAGATCAACTACGGATAACGAGACTATCGATAGTTGGGCAACTCTGGTGTTTACGTTTTATTAAAAATTTAGAAGTGACTGTACTCAGCGCAACATAGCGGTCAACTCTTCCCGACTCCCGTTCATAGGTAAGGCCCTTATAGTCGCCAAGAGGCGCATCGTATCGTAGAATGTTTAGCAATTCCTATGTTGCGTTTGTTACAAAGAGAAAGAATAATTACGAACTTAGTAATAACTTTAGTCTTGTTGTCAATATTAAAGTTTTTTCACTTTTATTGTAGTTTTCAAAAGTGCCAAAAGAGGCAGTTAACAGACACTTTTGGCTACTACATTTCTTGATGTCCTATTTTCACAACGTTATACTTTATTATCTTAACAAACTATTCAACATGGGATTCTTAAAACTTTTTTTTATCAGTTCCTAGATTGTATTTTCTTTATTAGGTACTTTTATATTAAAGAAATACTTACTAATCAAGAAATAATTTTTCCAATAAGTAAACACTTGTCATATTTACGCAATACATAATATTGTATTCGTATTTTTATTGTACATTAATACGTTACGAGAAAAGCATTAATACAACCAGTAAGGAAAATAAAGGTATATCTACCAACAAAACGTCTTTGAAGTTGAAGTAATATTGTATCTCATAATAGGTTACTTATCCTCATAGTATACGTAACTCCCTTTTCTTTAATGTCGAACATTAGAAAGACAAACAACTTCAATTATATATGTATTTTATTTACTTTCTGATCTAGAATAAGCCGGTGCGGTGTGAGCCCGAAGCGGTGATTTGCAACATTTCACCCATACGACTATTTATATGGAAATTTATATTTTTCCCCCACGCCTTTTAATGCTCTAGTGACGTGCCGGGATCGAAAGTTTCGCAAATCATTTTCTAGATTATATCAATCGACTATCGAGCATGTTTGTTAAATGATGTTTGTCGTTTATACCCTTGTAAATAAATAAATATCCTTGAACGTTCTTCACACAGCACCGTCTAGTTTCAAACTAAGCATACATAGCTTGTGCTATAGGTGTCAGCCAGCTGTTGATAAGTATCAACTTTAAACATCCAAATCTGTAAATTACGACATGTTCATGCACACAAATATTTGTACAGTCCAGGGATGGAACCTGCCTGTCTGGTGATATAGCAAACCATTAAACCAAATTAATCTTAGTATACGAGGAAATTTTCCTATCTTTAAACACAGGTCTCTATTACCTCATTGTCATCATCATCATCATCATCATTTCAGCCGAAAGACGTCCACTGCTGGACATAGGCCTCCCCCAAGGATCTCCAAGCCGATCGGTCCTGCGCCACCCGCATCCAGTGGATTCCGGCGACCTTTACAAGATCATCGGTCCATCTTGTAGGAGGCCTACCACGGCTGCGTTTCCCAATACGTGGCCACCACTCGAGGACCTTTCCGCCCCAACGGCCGTCAGTCCTCCTTGCAATGTGCCCTGCCCACTGCCACTTAAGGCTCGCAATTCTTCGTCATACCGAAATAAAACATATAACAACAAATAAAAGACATGATTAAATTTCTTAGTTTCAAAAGAAAACATAAACAATGAGTAATTAAATCAATCGATTCACACTCGATTACTGATATCATTCGAATACGATTTAACGCCTCATCCCTAGCATAATGGCCGATCTCTTTTCATACGTTGCGCAGTCCGATGTTAATTTTTTAATTTTACTTTTACGAGTTTTTTAATGGATGGCTTTTATGTTCGGAAACGAGCCCCGTTGAAAAGATTAATCTGCCGGTACTTAGCAAACTCCATTTTATAATAAATAGCAGACTTTTCTAGACCGAAATATTGGCAGTAATCAGTAATATTAAAATTCAGTTAAAGATGATAATATTGAATTTCCCGCTCGCTATTCGAAAGTTGTTAATAAGAGATGGTTATTCAAGATAAAACTGCCTTTTTATGTTGCTTTGTTATGAGATTTTGATTGAAGTTTGCGATAAAATTATTTTTAATTACTTTTGCTACTGAATTTAGTTTAACATCACACCCTAGACCCTCCTTGATGTTGATTTTTGATTACTGATACATATGGCCAGTGCGGTGATTATTCTAAACGACGGATTGATTTTAATAATTATTCCGCCTTTTAGTATAGAACTACCTTTTTTTGCGATGGGGAATGCATCTATGCACAATTGCACATCCTCAGCCATGGGGGTGACTGATGGGGGTGTGGGACTCCCGCAGAGTGCGGAATACCCACTAAACCCCATCGGGTCCCTCTTGGTTGCATAGCTAGCACTCCCTCATCCCATGCCTGAGGCCATTATTTCTGCTACCTGGTGACCTGGGAAGCAACCTTTTTTTTATACCACTTCAGTTGGCATACAGACACGCAGCCCACCTGATGGTAAGCGGCCACTGCGGCCTATTCCATTGAGGGACACTTCACCAGGAAGCGTCGCTCAATGTGCTGCCAGATTGTAGGCTCATCTGATCTTCGAGCCTTTGATTTCAAGTGTACTGGTTCCCACATTAATACTGCCGGAACACTAATTTATATTGGCAAGTAATAGTGGTGTTTATTTCTAGTAGTAGGATACTAGAAGCTAATTTTTACAAGGGCTGTAGTATTTAGCAGTAACTAGAGTAATAACTCAGTGGCAATATCGCTCTCCTGGGAGGGTAGCACCGGTAAAGCTCCTCGTTTAGTTTGTTTAACAAACTCCTCGTATAGGGGCCCTGTCTTATAAGGAGCCCATGGAGAAGCAAATTAACTTTTTCTTGCATTTATAGATGAGGTCAACCAAGTCATTGACCATCAAACGGTTACAACTACGGGTTAATATGCTGTGCGCAACAGTTATTAAGGTAAGTTTTAAAATTATACAACAAAATTATAAATATTACTTTCAATGTTTCGTTGTATCAATTCAGGCCACTCCATTGCAACTTTACCTCATTAATTTATCCGTCTCCAATAAAATCACCTAAATGCATCAAAAGCAACAAAAAAATGTTTTAAATTGTATTCTGTATTTGTATCCTGCGCGTCATCTCCCTCTGGTCGTGTCTCCTCCAGGATATACCATTTTTTTTCTCGGAGGAGAATGCGTTTACGCACCATAACCGCAGGCTAGCTAGACCCGCGGCCATGTGTGGAACTCAAGACTAAAGCGTCCACTACCCACTATACTCCCCCGTTTTCTCCTTCACACCCGATTACGACGCTCCCGACGTCACGGCCGAGCACACACTTATTGAGTGCCCGGCCTGGCAACACGAGCGTCGCGAACTAATCGCGGCGCTAGGCGGTGGACGCCTCTCGTTGGCGACCATGGTTCGTGCCATGGTGGCCAACAGGAGAGCGTGGGAGGCGGCCGCCTCCTTCTGCTAGCAAGTAATGTCGCAGAAGGAGGCAGCGGAGCGGGAGCGCGAGGAGGACCCCCTCCAGGATATACCTGCGTCTTTCCTGGATCCTGGAGGCAGGATATACCTGCGTAGTTGTTTGATCGTATGGATTGGCCGCAGTAACCAAATACCAGCTGGGAGGACATATTTAACTAATTGAATGCATTCATAAATAGAGAAATCGAAAAAAGCCATCCTTAGACGAGCCGTTTGGTGCAATGGTCGAGAAGTCGGCTATTACACCAGAGGTCGCGGGTTCGATCCCCGCACGGTACAAACATTTGTGTGCATGAACATGTCTGTTTGTATCGGTCTGGGTGTTTCTATGTATAATAAGTATGTATTTACAAAAAAAAAGTATATAAGACGTAATGTTTATCCGTTGTCTGGCACCCATAGCACAAGCTAATGCTTAGTATGGGGCTAGATGGCGCTGTGTGAATAATGTCTAGAGATATTTATTTATTTATTTAGTATCCGGGTGAAAAAATAACCTCAGGAAAACAGAAAAAGAATGCACTCATCAGCTAAAAGCCTGGCTGTTCCAGGGCTAATTAGATACCTGGCTAATTGTACATAATATGGAAACTGCGAGATGAAAAATGTTTTCTGTTTGCCTTGATTTATGCTTCAACTTGAAACAACGCTCGCTCGTAGCTATAATGGGTATTGTATTTGTGGAGAGTTTCTGAAAAATGTGTATAAAATGCGTGCCAACTTCGTGGTATTCGTCAAATCACATTATAGATTTGTATTAATACTAAGTATCCATTTTTGAAAGAATTTTAGGTAAACGCTGTTTTGAAAAAAAATCAAAATGGCGGACCAATAGGAATGCCAAAATCTTCAATGCCCTTTGACTGACCGGATGGCCCTGCGTCGTGGGCTCGAATCCTACTAAGGAGTGACACAATACAATTCCCTTGTTAACATAAAACAATTTAGTTTATTATGCATTATTACTATCTGTTGTGGAAGTCAGTCTGTTGGGGTTAGTAAAACCTAGAAAAGGAGAGTTTAGTGTGTAGTGGACGCTTTAGTCTCGAGTCCTATGGTGCATAAACGCGTTCTCCTCGGCAAAAATAGGGTCACGACCACAACCACCATTGAGCCAGCCTATTCGATAGTGCGGATGATATGTTAGTTAAAAAAACAGACAAAGGCCTACACTGCGTAAACGTCGCAGCCAGACGTCACACGCTCGATACAAGTTCATTTGTTAAAATAAAATATTTGCCATGTGCCAGCCAGAATGTCACATTGTGGTTCCGGATAGTCCAAGTTTTTGGATTTATTAATATTGCAGTGATATTGATCGAGCAATGACATTTTAAACAACAGAAATGTGCTACGGCCAAAGAAAAAATACTTTTTAGTCAAAATCTGTTCTGATATAACCTGAGTGTATGTTAGCATGTTTCACTGATAAGTAAAGCGAAAGAAAAGATATTATAATATTTGAGATCTTTCAGCGAAAAATTCGATGAATCTCGCAAGAGAAAACCATAAATTCAATGATTGATTAAATTAATTTTTAGGATAAAATTACATTACAAAAGATCTGTCTGTCTTTCTGTCATCAGTTTGCAGAATCATTTGAGACAAGCATATTTTACTTGTGTTTGCTAATCGAGACAGATATCGCTACAGCTTCACTTATTTTTACGTCATAAATTAAATTAAGTTACAATTTTTACAATCGGCTATCCTTTCTGTCACTTTTTATGAGTCGGTTCTGGTTTGTGATCACCAATTCGCATTTGGCAAGAATGCTTAACGATAGTTTGATTTCAAGAGGTCTTTACCCTACACTAAAAGGTTTTAAGCTGATACCTTTACTTTTTTTTTTTGTTTGACTGCGGTAAAGCTTGGGTTTGTTATTTACCTATTGAACCCTAAGCCTCTCGGATAAATGCAAAAACGTTGCAACGTGACGAAATGCCACCGCCGCAGTTGTCCATCGCTCTGTCTGATGCACTCACCGCGTATTGGAATATCTCTATGCACTCGCGTTACCGGGATATGCACTTTTAGAGGTATATGTGTCGTATCGGTATGATAGACCAATATTTAGTAAAGGTATCATTGAAATATAGCCAATGGCAATGATGTGGTGACCTCTTACTTGGTAAGCAATCATCAAGCACCAAAACAGTTCTACAAATAAGTGAAGACAATGACTTACGATTACAAATTAGTATGCCTGCATCGCGCAAGCAAAATAATACATACTAGACATACTCGTACATATCTATCATCGTCAGAGGAAGATCTACCGAGGCATCCGGCGACTGGGACCGCAATCAACTCGGACCGCGGTCCCAGTTGCCGGATTAATTAAATTTTATAATTTGGGACCAAAACATTTCTAAAGGAATTTTCACTTCTACTTGATAATTTTTTTAATTTTCTTCGTGTCCTCGAGGGTTTGATTCGCCCTGGACACATATGGTTGGTGGTAGAACTTTTTCAGAGTCTGATTAACTGCCATCATCACTGGTAAAATCTCCTACCTTAATAGCGTTAGCTGTGTTCTGACAATATAGATACCGAATAAATATATAATTAGATTTATTCCAAAAATACCAAACCATAGTTTTAACTTGATAATTACTAAACCAAGCTTAATTCCCACTAATTATGCCACATTTACCCCCAAATTAGAATGTCTAACGTTTCCCGTCGGGCGTAAGAAACATTAGGCGGTTGCAAGATAAACAAGAAACACTCCGAGCTATAATTAATAAGGCGAGCAAACACTAGTCACATTAATTCGGCGTAGGTGAGCCGTCCCTTATACGAATGCATGGCATTGGCTTATTTGGTAAGAGATGAAAGTGAAACGTATAAATTAATCACTTTTTGAAATACTACAACAAGTTTTTGAATAATTTTACATAAATTGTGTAAAAAATAGTATTAGATAGAATGAAATTAGTTTACCACTTTTCATTATCGTTTCGGTATTTTTTTTGAGAAGTTGACATATTTATTGACTTTTTCCTTTACGTCAGATTTAATGCAAAATAATAAACTGTACTGTACTACTAAATATGTCTTATGAATCGCCTTATTGTATCTTGAGTCACAATGATAGTTAATATTTATTTATATAATAAATGTTGAGTGAATGATTTAAAGTAAACATGAATAAAAACCTATGATTAAAAATAGATGAGTGAAAACAAACTGAACAATGTTGGATGGGAGATCCACATATACCATGAATGCTTGATGCTAAGTTCAGTTACCGCAATAGAATTTAAAATACTGCACAATTGAATCATCTTCAAACAATAACATTTATATTCCCGCGCTACGTCATCGCGTCCTTAGGGTCGTTTCAAGTTTCCCTTGACATTTGTAAACAAATTCTCCAACGGCGCTGCATGAAAGTTGAGGTAGTAAAGAGTAACATAAAATGACATTTTACAGTATAATAAACCTTTTCTAAGGCAAAGTTTCCTCGTTGACGATATAAAAAATAAAGAGAAAAATTCTTCCGCGAGCTCGCGACAACGATATTAAATAACACGGCAAATTCTGAGTGTTTCTTACCTTACGAAGCATTTCTTCGAGCGAATCCATGTCGGCAGATGCGGGCTCTCCGGCCGCGCTGCCGTTCACACCGTTATTGTTATTCGTCATAGGTGAGCCGCACCCCACCGCGTACGAACACAGCGACACATGTGAATTCCACTTATACGCGCCGCCACTGACACAACTTGAACTGTCGCGTTCACATAAATCACATTTATTTCACAGATTCGTCGCACTAGACCCGTACTTTACACTACTTAGACTAGACGATTTTGTTTAATTTAAGATTGACTTAGTATTATTATTGACTAGAATATCTTCGGAAGACAAATATAGGTAACCTGAAAATCGAATTTAATTAAAGGATATAATAAGTAGTAGCCATGATGGCTTAAAATATACAACTACTTTAACAGTTTATGTAACTTCTAAGTTGTAAACCTGTATTGCGAAATTATAATGGTTTATCACAAAACAGATGATTTAAGTTGAAAATGTTAAATGCATGAGAAAATATTCTTCGTGAAAACAACAAAACGAATAAAAGACAAAGAGAATCGGGAGTCAACAAAACTATGAACCGGAAGATTATTTTAAGCAGAATAAAGAAGTCGTCGAATATTTTAAATGCGGAAAAGATTTCGTCTGTGAAGAAAAGCTTTGATATTTTCAAATTCAGATTTAATAAAATTAAAATGGAGTCGCGCGTAATTTGAGGATTCGGATTGCGGAAAGTTCCTTTCGTATTTACGGTAATATAAGTATTTTTAGACTTTTTACATTGAGATATTTGATATTTTTCATTAGCTATATCGCAATTTAGTAAAGTTAAGACTAATATTATTACATAATAATGTCTTTTGTTCTGTCCGTCCCAATGGTCAAGCAAAACCTCAAAATCAGTCGTTCTGTATCCGATTGTATATAAAAAGCATTCTAAATATGGGAAGTTATGGGTAATTCTTCCTACTTTGACCGTTAAAATATCTTTTTCCAAAAAAACGCATTTTTTCAAAACTAATAATCAATAATTAATGAAAAAAATGAGGAGGCGTGGCGCTAATATACCTAGCAATCAAAAAACGTAACTAAAAAAACTCATTTCAGCGTATACGTCTTATAGCTTGAAGCCCTCAATATTATATATTATTATCTGTCAATTAGCAACGTCTGATAGGAGAGGTATCACGACAACCCCCAGACACTCCCCAATACCTATCAATGACATTGACTAACCTACCGGAGATATTTGCCCGTCTGTTCAAACAGTGATAGCACCGCGCTAGGGGCGGAGCGTGACTTTGCATATATTCGCCGCACCGTAAATAGACGATTCGTATTAAAATATGACGAGTAATGCTTTCAGCTGAGCATTTGCCGTGCCTTTTTGTGATGTTCGCCGCTGTGTGTATTTATAATATCGACGGTGTTTTGATACTCGGCTTGTAATACGTTATGTACATCGTTTGATGCAATATTATTGTTTTAGTGTGTGAACGAATCTCTTTATGCTTAGTAACTGCGTAGTTGATGAGTCAAGTTCAAATGCTACTCTAGACCAATATTCGTAGTACAATATCAAAATGCTATACATATATGATTACGTTTATTTATTCATAGGGAGGCAAGAAAGATAAAGATGAAAATCTTCCACTTTTAAGGAAATTTTTCTTACACATTTTCGAAATCTAATATATATATCTAAAATTAATATAATTCTGTATCATCTTGAGGCATCCGGCGACTGGGACCGCAATTAACTCGGACCGCGGTCCCAGTTGCCGGATTGATAAAATTTAATATTTTTTCTTCCGGCGACTGGGACCATAAATTTATTAAAAAATCTATTGTTCAAGCCATACAGTACAGTCAAATAAAAAAGTTTTATGGAAAAGTATTTATGTATTTTGAATATAATTTACTCGTGACCTGAATTTATTTTATGCGCTTAGCAATAGATTAAATCAGCCCATTTTAACGTACGTTTTAAATATTACTAAATAAGTAAAATCGTTGGTATAATAAAGTAATTTAATCTATTGCTAAGCAGCTATAGTAATACGCAACTTTAGTAATACGGATATTGGTATTATTGTACTAGGGCAACATAACCTTTTTGGAGATGACGTATTTATTTGTCATGCATTATTTTTTTCAAAGGTAATACAAACTGCAACTTTAAATCACTTTGTCAATCTATACAGTTGATTCGTCATCAAAAATCCATGACAAATTAATACATCTCCAATAAGGTCATGGTGCCCTAGTACATCTTTAAATAATTTACATTATTTTTTATGAGTTATTTATATTCTTGATGTCTGTACTATTTACAATATTTCTGATTCGGGACGAAAAGGGGACTGAATAGGAATGTGGGCTGAAATGGGAATTTTTTTGGAATGTGGGACAAAACTTTGTGACGAAACAGGAATAAATCAAAATTAAATTTATGAATGATGGTTAATCAGAGTTTTTTTTATTTTTCGTTTAACATTTTTTTGTTTGACTGTACTAGTTTTGGATTTTACCAGTTTTGGTCCCAGTCGCCGGAAGAAAAATTATAAAATTTAATCAATCCGGCAACTGGGACCGCGGTCCGAGTTGATTGCGGTCCCAGTCGCCGGATGCCTCATCATCCTCATTTATCACGCTGCCATCCTTGTAAAAATATGTTAATTATGTTATTAACAGAGCAATTTAGTAAAATGATGATGTTTAATATAACGCAAGTAATTATATTGACATCAATCTCTTCCAAGGAAACATTTGCGAGCTTCATCCACGCATAAAATAATTATGTCAAGTAATTTGTTTGCAAAAGAAACAACGGAATGAGTTAAAGCAAATATGGACTTTCATCCGTTGCGATAAAGCTTAAAGACGTCTGTCATCGTGGATTCGTTCATCACATTTGGATGAACGAAAGGCAAACACAATCAAGTAAGTGAGTCGAGCAAACGGAAAATTTTAATTAAATTTTGAAGTTCACGCAACGAATGATCAATGTGAGTGAAGACAAACTGATAGATTGTATCGGAAAAGTAGGAAGTTATAATTAAATTCTAATAATTATTGATTTCAGCGTCGCCATTTTGACAACCCACGTAAAACAGTTAAAGGTCGGTGGTTTAACTCTGATAAAAAAGAGTGAAAAAGAAGCAAATATTCAATGGCTTATGCAGGCAAAAGGTCTTTAAGTCTTTATTTCAAATCACAATGATCACTAGTGCGGGTACTGGCTTATTTATCACGGTGCCTAGATTGATGCTCTGTTCACAACACAAAGCCATCTGTTTCCATGAGATAAAAAAATAGAAATATTTTTGTATGTACTTCTTACACGTCGCAACGAATCAACAGACATAATGATACCTTTGTTAAAACTAATTCTAAATGAAACAAACCTTGTAACCACACTATGTCGTGGTATTAGAAAGCTTTCACTACTAATATTATAATCATGTTTAATGTAAAATGAGAATTAAAATTAGTGGTTGGTACTGTTTTGCATAAGCTGTAGAAAATGCATTTAAGCTCTGTTGTCTTCGTTGCATATAATATCTAGTAAACATGCAATTTTATTGTAGTTGTGGTTTTATTAGCAGAAACTGGTTAAACCGTTGCTTAGTGAAAGTCTTTTGAAAGTCAAATTCGTGGGGAAATAATAATTTGTACATAAAAAATATTGTTTGTGTTTGCACAAGTGATCGGGCTTACACAAGTACATTGCCAACACACTTACTACTTTACAGTGCGCCTTAAATCACCCCAAGGGGACAAAGCAGGGTGACAGATCGGAATAATTCAATTAGATGAGTGAAAATCTCATACCGAATATTACATTATACTTTGTTCTCAGTTGAAAGGGCATCGAAGATGTTCCGTATCTCAGGTGGCCCTCTGTTTGCTCGCGAGAATCTCGCAGTGCGGAATAAGTGTGTTTGCACTGTACGGCAGCGGTAAAGGGTTATATCAATAGTTCTGGCTAACTTACGATGTCTTTACTCTAAAACTGCAGAGCTATGTAGATGAGCATTTTAAATTGCCATATTAAGGCATTTTCAGTTTATTTTCTTTCTTTTATCTACATACGAATTAAACTGTAGCCACAATTGCCGCTTACCATCAGGTGAGCCGCGTTTTTGTCGGCCAATAAAAATAGCAAAACAAAAGAGAAAAGTTGTACATCGAATTGTAACATTATGCTCAGTAAGGGCATCGAAAATGTTCCGTATCTCAGATGGTCTCTGTTTGCTCGCGAGAATCTCGCAGTGTGCGCGGGATAATCGTGTTTAGACACGGCCGCGGTAAAGGGTTGTTTGTGCGGGAATGACGGAGAAAAATGAACTTTTACTGAAACTGCGTAACTGAACGTATCGTGTATCGTTTGAGTTGTTTGAAGAAAAAAAGGGTTTTATCAACATATTCAAAGCGTTTAAAGTTGTTTTATATTTACTGTTTTGAGGGTTTCGTAGAAATTGGTTCTTTTGAAATCTGTTTGATAGGTTTTGCTTTTGAAAAGTATCATTTGTCATATTTCCTTCTATTAACAATAAATTCAGGCACGCAAGTGTTTCGTTAGTATACAGGAATCGAACCCATGATCCGCATTGTCGTTTATGCTATATTTGAAACCACAGATAACGATTACCGTAATAAAAAGCAAGACATTCTAATAAGAAAATGTCTCAAGTCCACTTCTATGAATGCTGCCTACAAGTATTTTAGGTATTGAGGTCAAGCAATTGGAGCGTAAAATGTCTCATATTATTACTAATCTAAGCGCTCTCTCAGCGTTTCTCTTTGACACACCCCACGAACCCCACGCCACAATGATGTAACTCACAGTTAGTGTTGCCCAAATGCAAGAACAAGACGAGACTTAGCCAGTCTTGGTCTTGGTCTTGCGCCAATACACCTGGTCTTGGTCTTGGTCTTGGTCTTGCGCCAATACACCTGGTCTTGGTCTTGGTCTTGGTCTTGCGCTCCCAGTCTTGGTCTTGGTCTTGGTCTTGCAGCAAGAGTCTTGCAAGTCTTGCAAGTCTTGCAATTACCTATTAGTCTATTACTATTTATTAAAGTTTACTTTAAATCTTAGAAAAACGTATTAGAATTGGAACATTGTGAGCTTGAATTAACATAGCCATAGTAAAGATCAAGCAGATTAATAAATAACTGAAGATTTGATAAGAAATTCGAAAAATCAACTGACCTATAACTATGTCGTTTTCCATGGAAGTAACTGTTTCTTAATAAACACGTGCGCGTGTATCATAACCATGTACTTCCGAAAAGCGGCAAATTTCTTAGAGAAGTAAGTACAAAACCTTTGATGCCGCATTATTAAAGTGCCGATGGTTAAAACATAACTATGCATGCACTCAGTTTGATTTAATAGATATTTTTTTATTCGCTATGTTTATGGTATTAGTCGTAATGCGCATAGGTCCAGTTTTTCATATTCTTTGATACAGTTTTTTGCGTCTCATAGAATTCCTAAGCGTACCTACCTATACACCGAACTGTTACACCTAACTACTCAGTGAAATAGCGCTAAGTCCTAGCTGCAAGACGCAAGAGTCTTGCAGGCTATGTCTTGTTCTTGCTCAAGTCTTGCACGGTGAGTCTTGGTCTTGGTCTTGCTAAAAATACGCGGTCTTGTTCTTGGTCTTGGTCTTGCAAAAACGCAAGAACAAGACCAAGACTGCAAGACCAAGACTGAATTTGGGCAACACTATAAACCATGTCCACTTTGAATCTTACCTACGTGTATATAATCACGTATTTGGCAATACTTATTAGATTAAAACATTTTGGTATTGACGAAAGGGGATTGCCAGAAAGCCATAGTAACTTAGGCCCAGAGTGCACAACATATTCAATCACATGAATAAAATCTAAATATTCGTACTTGATTTGTCGCCTTCTTCTTTTTTCAGTATAAGTTGGGAAAAACATTTATAAATAATTAAGTACATATTTCAACGATTTTTTCCTTTACATGATGTTTAAATGTCACTTCTGACGTTTGATAATCAATAAGAAATTGGTCCGAAACAGTTTATTTTTAATTACGTTTTTCGATATAGAGGTAAATATTTTATAAAGTGTTAAATAATATTATTAAAAACCAATGAACAAATGTATATTTATGAATAATGATAAACTGTTTTAAAACTACCTTTTATAATATTAATAATTATTAAATAACACTATAAAATATTTACCGCTTTAACGAAAAACGTAAATTAATTTCGGACCAATACTTTTTTTTTTTCTTTTTTCTTGGCACTGCACGGTTTGTGCATCGGCCACTGACATTGATCATTTATTTTTATTCTTCTTGTTGGTTGGTCCGAAATTAATTACGTTTTTCGATATAGCGATAAACATTTTATAGTGTGAAATAATAATAATTATAAAAACCGGCCAAGTGCGAGTCGGACTCGCCCATGAAGGGTTCCGTAGCAGCAAGTATCATCATAATATAAAAGTTCTTGTAGTTCTTTGTAAGTTTGATCGACGTTTTTATATTTGAGTTGATTGAATGAGAGGAAAATTGCGGTTTACGATTTATGACGTTTTAAAAAAAACTAATTACTTGATCTCGTTCAAACCAATTTTCAATGGAAGTTTGCATGGTAATGTACATCATATATTTTTTTTAGTTTTATCGTTCTCTTATTTTAGAAGTTAGAGGGGGGGTGACCAACATTTTATCACTTTGGAAGTGTCTCTCGCGCAAACTATTCCGTTTAGAAAAAAATGATATAAGAAACCTTATTATCATTTTTAAAGACCTATCTATAGATACCCCACACGTAAGGGTTTGAAGAAAAAAAATTTTTTGAGTTTCAGTTCTAAGTATACGAAGCCCCAAAAATTTATAAACTAATTACTTGATCTCGTTCAAACCAATTTTCAATGAAAGTTTGCATAATAATGTACATCATATATTTTTTTTAGATTTATCGTTCTCTTATTTTAGAAGTTACAGGGGGGGGGACCAACATTTTACCACTTTGGAAGTGTCTCTCGCGCAAACTATTCAGTTTAGAAAAAAATGATATAAGAAACCTTATTATCATTTTTAAAGACCTATCCATAGATACCCCACACGTATGGGTTGGATGAAAAAAAAATTTTTGAGTTTCAGTTCTAAGTATGGAGAGCCCCCAAAATTTATTATTATTTTTCTATTTTTGTATGAAAATCTTAATGCGGTTCACAGAATACATCTACTTACTAATTTTCAACATTAACGCTCTTATAGTTTCGGTAAAAAGTGGCTGTGACATACGGACGGACAGACAGACAGACAGACAGACAGACAGACAGACAGACAGACAGACATGACGAATCCATAAGGGTTCCGTTTTTTGCCATTTGGCTACGCAACCCTAAAAAGTAGTTTGATACTAATTTATCATTAATAATAAATATACATTTATTAATTGGTCTTTAAAAATATTATTTAACAATTTATAAAATATTTTCCGCTATATCGATTAACGCAATATAAAAACGTAAGTTTCGGACCGGTATAAACAACGTCAGTAGTGAAATGTAAAGGATATACTCGTTGAAATATTAAATAATTTATAAATGTTTTTCCCGTCTTCTACTGAAATAAGAAAAACGCGAAAAATCAAGTACGAATATTTAGATTTCATTCATAAAATTGAATATGTTGTGCACTCTGGGCCTATTTTCGGCGTTTCCCTTTCCTTAATTTTATTTTGACGGCACTATTACTGGCAAATTTCAAACTGCCAGCTACGGTTGCATTGCTGGCAGTATGATTGCCAGTAATTCCATGGTCAGAGTAGGAAATAAACTTTAATTTGGTTAGCCGTTGTAATTAATCGGTTTACAATTATTAAGTAATCACGAATATAGGTCATTTTGAAACATCAGATCAATCGTCACAGGGTGGGTTGCGTGTTTGTCTGCCAACTGACGTGATATAAAAAAAATCGTGAAATTAATCTATTTAACTTTGAATTATTAAGTGTAAGGATTTTAAACCAATAAATTTCAAAGACCAGGCAAGCTTCATTGGTCCTATTTGAAGCAGTCCAAGTGAAACCGGCTTCACACTCCTACCTTACTGTAACGCAATACCTTGTGCCCCAGCGTATGCTCTGTAGGGCAAATAGATAAGGTCACGAGCGTCCCCTGGGCGGGGGTAATCTGCATCATAAACGGCGACGGAGTGCTCTATATTAACATATCTTGTTCAAAGGAACACTACAAATTATTACCCTAGCACTTTGTACACGAGTTGACATCTGTTCATTTTGTGGAGGTTAGGCTGGTTTTAGAGTCACGTTGACGCGTGCACGTAGCGTAATACACTACCGGCTTCCTTTGCAGTTCAAATCGTCGCTATCTTACAAGAACAGAGATACTTGCTTATACGCGCGCTGACCGC
This sequence comes from Mecyna flavalis, assembly GCA_949319885.1. NCBI lineage: Eukaryota > Metazoa > Arthropoda > Insecta > Lepidoptera > Crambidae > Mecyna > Mecyna flavalis. The sequence continues at coordinate 4,808,102 of OX439407.1, read as the reverse complement.
TTGCTTGTGAGCGTCTCTAAAACCAGCCTTAGTGGGGAACAAAAATTATGGAAGGATTTCTGATGGTGAATAGTCGCGAAAGTATTGAAGGCGCAGTGGTTTGGGGACTGCCAGGAGTTCCTGATTCGATTCCTGTGTCGCACCATTTTGATGCTGTTACTTTTATAAGCTATTTTCAGGGACCAAGGGATACTTGACCAGAAAGCATTCTTAACGAGCTGCCAAACTGTAGGCTTCTCTGATCATTGAGCCTTTACTATCTATCTGTTCACCTTTAGTTGTTGTAAAGTGGTATTATTAACATACCTGTACACTGACTTATTTCATTGAGGGACAATCCTCATGTTCTAAAATAAAAATTTCTTAAATTTTCAGGAGTCATCCATCAGTGTTCTGCAATATTATACCTATGCTTCAATTACAATTTATCTTCGATCAGAAGCTCCTCACTGCTATAGATCATAGGGGAAGATTTCACCGGCTAATGATATTAAATATGGGAATCCAAGATACGGCACTCTTAGACCATTTACGGTTGGTAAGATGCTTAGTTATTTTTCTAAACTACAATATACTTTCAGAAAAGGAATACAAAGGAAATACGGTATAATGCTGTGGTATAATGCAAGACAGAAATCGCGAACAAAAGCTAGCTGCTTAATTCAAAGTTCATTACCGCAGCTGTGACGTCAGCGTCGCAAGGTTACATAACGATCTGTGTAACAACAACGGATAAGAGCATTGCCAGAGGAGGTAGTGTCATTTCTTTATGAAAACAATTAAAATTAAGGAGTCAGGTATTTCGCGCATATGTTAAAATATTTGGTATCTCAAGAGATAACGAAAAAGAGTGACGAGAAGTTAGGCAGCCATTTTGACGTTAATATGATTAGACTTTTTGTATCTATCGTACTTCAAGACAATATAACTTTTTTTTACTTACTCTTTTTTTTTACTTTACTTTCTCTTAGGTATAAAAACAAAACCCTGAGATCATGAGTTAGATTCCTGACTTAGGTAGTAATAGAGCTTTTCTGAGTCCGACTGGTAACTCCCACCACAGGCGAAATCTACCACCAAAAATGTCTCTTGACAGTTTAGGTAACATGTTCGCCAGACTTAATATGAAAGGATCGAAGAACCTGACATGTGTACATGTCAGTGATAGTGTGACAGCATATCAATAGAAAAGGTCGCAGTGGCCGCTAACAATCAGGTGTAAACTGGGCCGCGGCCCACGGGCGAGTTGCCCCCCAAGCCGTGCTGTGTACCTGCCGGCCAACCGATCGAGCACAAAAATAAATTTATTAAACATGTTTTTAATTTTCGGTAAAATCTAACGCTTCGTGCCTTATATAGAACGACCTGTTACAGATGGTCGAATACAACTTGACACATGTCTGTCTTCATTCAAAGTTCATTACCGCCAGTCTCGTCACGCGCAAGGTTACATAACCATTCATTGTACCAACAATAGTCGGTTGAGTGTCACGTTTCCTTTTTAAGTCTGACATTAGCAGGAATTTGCCTGTGGGTGGACCTCATTCATAGGTTGATACTTGTTCTATTGTAAGGTCAGAGTAACATTATACTTCACAAGTTACCAGCTGTTCTTTTTTTTCTTTTTGAATCGGGTTTTTTGTTTGCCATTTTGACGATTTAGCTGAATATTTGAGACACCCAGAATATTTCTGTTAATCCTAGAAAACATATTTTTGTCAAATAATATCTTAGTCATTTCGTAACCACAAATTGCTGTAAAGAAATCAAAACCTCAGGTTTTTGTTTTGATGAGCCTTTGAGTAGATTATTAAAATGTAATTTATATCAGTTTAAGGTGTTCTTTAATCACCAGTAATAGCATATTTTATACCAACTTTTCACAAGTATTCCTCAAGTTCATAAATTAATAACTATTATTCTAAGATTCATGGTAGTGTCTATGATACCTACAATCCTTAACAAACAGTCTGTTACGTAACACCAAAGCGTATGGTTAAGTTGGAAACCTATCATCGTGCGAACTCACTCTCTCCGCGGCATCCGCATGGGAAATTACAACCTATACGGATGACGGTCGCGAAAAACTATTCAACCTCTGTTCATGAATAACTTCGCCGGTTATCCCGTGAACTGAGGACGGAATACATAATGTGGAATTAGAAACTATGACGTTAATGCGGAGAAGCAAAGTTGCCGATATTTCCCGGGGTATGAACTGTAAGTACTGGTGGGAAGGCATGTCTGAAAGTGTTCATTTGTTTTTAAGAGTGTGTGAGTGTCATGACTGCCAAAACGGGTTCACTAATCCATTTCAAAAAACGTTTCGTCGAATTACAATTAATCGATGACAACTAGTCGAACTAGATTTGTTTGAACGATGCGTTATTTACCCGAAAGTTGTTACGACACTATTCCTCTATCGGATAATTTTATACATTCATTGCTTGAGGTCTGAATGATTCATAATATGCATCAACACACTTATTGTGTAACTTAGTTTAATGGTCGAGAAGTCAGGTTTTAAAGCAGAGGTAACGGATTCGATTATTTGTGTGCATGAACATGTCCGTCTGTATCTGCAGGAGCAATTATAAAACAATATTGTATTTAAATAATGTTTATCCGTTGCCCGTAGTACAAGCTATGGGGGATACACCGTATGAATAACGTCTAAGAACACTTATTCAATCAAGATTTTCTGATATAAATAGAAATGGTTGCGATGTTAACACATTTCTATTAGTGCAGTCATTGAAGCATTATAGCTCCGAATTTTTTTACTGTGAACCGAATTGCATACAATTTTGGAATTAGGTTCATCTTACCCTTAACTTCAAAAGTGAAAATGATTTGAACTCCGCAACCACCATGGGGCTGGTTGCCACCCCTTCTCGGGGGTGAATTATTTTTTTATCAAAATAACCTCGGATATCGATAGAAGGCCTAATTTTAAGCAAAAAATCATCTATACAGTTTTTCAAAAAAATCAATATTTTTCAAGTTATTGGCAATTGAAAATTCGCACGTATTTCATCGCTTTTTTGCAAATATCTCCAAAAATATACGTTTTATCGAAAATTTTATAAAGACCAAAATTGTAGCAGGTAAAACAATGAACAATTTGAATTTTTAAAAAGTATTCTAAGTGCAATATTAGGCTAGATATTAAAGATCAAAGCCGTTTTTATTTTGTCTGAAATTTAATCGATGTGGTCAATGCCATCTAGCGGCGAGCAGATGCATTTTATGCATTCTAATACAAAAGGGTTTTGTAGTGCTTGAAATAAGCTTTAAAATGAGCACTATTAAAAGTCTTTTGCACGTAAAATAAGTGAGCTGTATTGCAAATAAGGGGAGCATCTAATGTTTTTTCTTTAAAATCAATGGGTTTCATAAGTGCCATTTCCACCAAAATTAAAATTAATCGTATTCCGCCTAGAAATAACTTTATTATGAAGAGTTTGATAGATAGTATCAGTTTGGCTGCTTCAGGACACATATTTTTCGAAAAAGTCACGATTAAATAAAAAATCAAAATTTCAAATTTTTAAAAATTCCACTTTCTTTTCATGATATCTCAAAAATGACGACAGATACGTATAAAAGTGTATGGATTAAAAATTTAGGTATTTTTCTGACAAACAATTTGGTTTTTTTGTTTATTCTGTCAAACAAAAATTGACGGAGATATGATTGTTTAAAGAGCGCGTGGCAGCGCAATCACAGCCTCTCTTAAGCCCTTTAACCCTTCACCGTTTTAGAAAAAGGATTTTTGCTATATACTGCAATATAGGATGTTGTAGCTCTCTTAATTACCTTTACAATGGTTTTTTATAAATTGTGATAGCATGAAAATTGAAGTAGTTATGGTCCAAAAACTTATCATATTTTGTTCTACTTAGTTTTTTGTTTTAATTTAGGGGTAGTTTTACGGGTAGAAAAGCTAAAGAATATGATAATCATTTTCGAGAGTGTGGAATAATATTGAAATAAATTTCATTTTATAAAAAAAAAAATTTTTTTTTTTTTATCAAGGGGTATTTTTCAAGGGTTGAAAGGGGGTTAAATATTTGATAATTATTATAGAGAATATAAAATATTACTTACTCCATACTTACATTTTTTTATGTCATACCAAAGTATTTTTTTGTGATTTTTTCAATTTAGGGGTTGTTTGCAAAGGATGTAAGATTTTCAAGGGGTTGAAAATTATTTTAATATGAGGTTATTATGTTAGAAAATACTTTACAATTTCAGCACTTACTATTAGACATGTTTTCTAGCGATAAAATGGCTCAATGTAAATTTTTCCATTAAGGGGTTGTTTACACCCCTTAAAAATAATAGGCGGAGTTCAGATCATTTTCACTTTTGAAGTTAAGGGTAAGATGAGCCTAATTCCAAAATTTCATGCAAATCGGTTCACAGTAAAAAAATTCGGAGGTTAGACCGTATTTTTCGCTTCAATGACTGCACTATATTTAAAAGCTATGCTAACGTAAATACAAATCACAACCTCCGAACCGACATGAAAATCTGAAATCTTTCACTTCAATCCGCAACTCGCATAACTTTCTTGCAGATATTACATATTCCAATAAATCCTATTCCCTCACAAACTCAGTTGCAACTGACAAAATGCATGTTCATAGTTGTGACGTCACGGCGTCGAGGTCGATGACCCCTTGGCACGGCTCGCGTTGCTTGCACAGGATTCACTGAACCCCGGTTAGATTAAGCTAGAGTTCAACTTTTAATGGTGTTGCTGGTTTTGTTGAGCCTAGTTTCAGAATATTGGATGCGTTGTAAAGAGATTATTTTAGTACCGGGTAATGTCAAGCGAGGTATCCGTTGTCATGGCATTTGAAATTTTTGTGTGTGGTAGAGTCGGCTATGAATTCACCAAAAATTCTAAGTTCGAACTTCCCACACTACAAACATTTGTGTGCCCGTGACAAAAGTAACGTTTAGGTATCCGTTTTCTGGCACCCATCGTACAAGCTCACGTAACTGGCGCTATGTGATTAATATTATGTAGGTAAATAATTTTTATACATATTTATTATAAATTAATCGTCCAAAAACACAAGGGAAAGCATCATAATAGTTAAATAATTTCGACTTTGATATCTCACGTTGGTAATTAAAGACGTAAGGCAGATTTGGTAGGGGCATCCATCTAAAATACATAATTCTGTCCTACTATTTTCTCGTCTAAACCAAAACAAATTTTCTATCCTAACCTAGGTATAGAACCCGAAATACTATGCAAGTCAAGACAACATGATGATTACTTATATTGTGATGTTTCATCTCAATGTTCTCTCAAGGCGAAGGCTGCCATCCCACTCAATCACTGCAAGTAGTGCTACGCGTGGGCTACCCGAGCGGGCCAGCCTTGATCTAGATTGAGCTAGACGATAGCGAATGTATTTTACCCACGCTGATATAGTTACAAACACACTCGTCTTGATTAAATCCTTTATTGAAAAATAACTGCCAAAATGTACGTTACTATATCCGTGCCGTTAACTTCAGAACAGTCAAAAATACGCTGTATGCATAGTTACAGTCAGAATTTAATTCTCTATCGATATAAATATTCTGTAACATATATTGTAAATTTTGTTTGCTTGTATATAACTTTTTGACATGTACCTGTTTTAACCATACTGGCGCGTTGGTTGGCGCATGCTATTATGATTCAAATTAATGGTATCACACAAAATTGCTAAACAAAAAAAGTCTTTTTAAGATCTACAATATTGTAGATCTGGCCAGACAGTGTATTGGGCAGCTATCCATAATATATGAAAATTGGGGTGTATGATCATATGAGAAGAATTGTCTAAAAAAAACTTGAATAATCAAATCTGAATACCATTAATAGCTGGCTAAATTTTTCCAATGAAAGAAAGAAAGAAAGAAAAAACAGTTATTTGGAGCATATCCATACAAAATATAAATCTCAAACATCAACGTTATAACCCGTTAGATAGAACTTTATTTAATTCTTAGGATATGCAACCAAAATGGTTGCCACTCAGCATATGCCCAGGCTTGAGGAGAAATGAGATTTTTTTTCTTTATTTCCTTTTTCTTTATTACACAGATATTATTTTTGCTCTGTTATTTCATTCTTTATTGTTAAAATACCTTCCCATTTGATCACCCTCTTCGCCCTAAGGATATTTATTGTTTGAAAATATCATTGAGAGTATGATAAAATCGTCAGAATTGAATTATGGCCGTCCTATTATGTAGGAACCGCAAGAATCCTATTGTCAGGGAAGTCCTTTGTTTCATTGAAGGAATTTAAAAATAAGAGGCTTAATGAAATCGTGTTTGGAGGGGGCAATGTTCCCGGAAGATGTTAGATCAATGTTCTTGTGTCAGTTTTTGTGATTCGGCTTGATAAAAAAATGCATTTCGGCCTATAACTCAAAGAGCTACCGAAGGCTCTTCCGGAAGGATACGACCTTTTATAGTTGCATTACGCGACAGTGATGACTTACATGCACACAGATAATATAATGCGTTGTTATTAGCGCAGTTGACGTAATTTTTTGCTCAATTCCAAAAGGTACTATCCTAATTGCTTTTGAACCTGATAATACTGCATTTTAAATAAATCTCACCGAAATACGGCCAGCCATTATGGCAGCAGATTTCACCAGTGGGGATAGTAGCTAGACGAATCGAATCTGAATAAGTCTTTTTCAAGACGGAAATCGAACTTACGATCTTCGTGTATTATGACCCAAGCGGCTAACCCACTGTTCCACGAAGAAAGTAAACGTATTTATATAGCTGTAGCTTCTGTAATAGTGTTTCTTTATATGCCAACCTACTGGAGAGTAGGGCTGTTAATTATAACGCAAAGGCAGATAGACTAAATACCAATCCGAACCTATCTAGTCTATATTTGCTCGATGACTAGTATTTTGTAAGATTTAAAAGCATAGACAAGGATATGCTTACTTTGGGTTCAGATAGCTTTATTATACACAATTTATCAAATCTTATTATTACACGCCAATTATTATTTTTTTGTAGATGTTACGGAGAAAGGACAATGCTATCCTAGTATGGGAAAAAAACCCAGGCCCGGCGCAAATGAATTATATCACATATTATTAGTATAAATGAGTAAGAAAATTCCGTATAATTGGCATCATCGAAAACGATGGCTTAGTGCTAGAAATTGCTACTTGTTTTTATAGGGGTAATTTTTAAGTATCTATTTCTCAATATTGATTGTGAGTTATTAACTTATTAAATTAAATGTATACACATAAAAATCATTTATTACAGATAAATAAAACATTAATTACAGACTAGCCTTCCGCCCGGTTTCACCCGCACGTTATTTCTTTTTCAAATATCCTCCCCTTCCCTCCATATTTTCGGGATCAATAGTACCCAATGCCATAGCATTTGGGGATAGTGTAGCTTTTCAACAGTAAAAGAATTATTCAAATCGGTTCAGTAGTTTCGGAGCCTATTCAATTCAAACAAACAAACAAACATACAAACAAACAATCAAATCTTTCCTACTTAAATATTAGTATAGATACAGCATAGGTACATTATTAAATGTTATCCTCATTTTCTGAATCCATTGTTACATTTTGCAAAGAAAGTGCGGGTTGTTCGAAACAACCTTGTTTCCTTGCCTATGCCCACCCAAGATAATAATATTATATTACTGACATTGTGATGACACATGAGCACAACAACCCAGTGTCTTTTTTCCATGTATATACGAACAGTAATATTCGACAATCCCATTTCTCCCACCATCTATTTTATACAAAATGTATGTATAGTATGTCCGACTTCTCGCATGTCGTGATTGGATACGACACCTGATGAGCTTACAATCATCATCTCAGTACCTACACGAATGAGGGAGCGTATTAACTGAATAATATGATGAGATATTACATAGTTAATTAAATACAGCAAAATAATCTTAAAAGGTAACCCCTGCCAAAAAATAAATAGCAATTTCTCTCGTTTAACCATTGTTTTCGAATTCGCCACATATATGGCATTTTATTACACGGTTATACTGATATTCTTAAATGAATAACATGATGAGATATTACACAGTTTAATACAGCAAAATAATCTTAAACAGCAATCCCTACCAGAAAATAAATAGCAATTTCCCTCATTTAGCCATCGTTTTCGAATTCGCCACATATATAGCATTTAATTACACGTTTATACTGATATTCTGAGATACTAATCTTCCGCGCCGGGCTTGGGTTTTTATTCACTCTTACAACTGTCGAATCAGACCTAGACCACTCTATTTCATATATAATTTTAGCGGCATAATGACAATTCTCATCACGTATCGGCTTGTAAATCTAAATCGGGCAGTTATTATGTACGACAACGGCGAACAGACGGACAGCCGCGCTGGCGGATGCGACGTCCACTGCTGGACTACTAAATAGTGGTAATCACTGACCGGTGGTAATGAACGTGACAATAGTGTTGGGACGTGACAGACATGCAGGCTTAGTGCAGATCCGCGTGTTGACAATAAAAAATGTTTTGTTTTTAAAGTTGATAATGGAAAATTGACTGAAGGGTCAAAGACGTTAATGAACCGATTTTGTATGAAGAACTAGTTGAATGTTGGGCTCCCAAGTCGGGTCTTAAGTGATGGTCAAATGGTGTAAGTACAGGATCAGCGTCAAGATCCTGGGTTCAAATCCTTGTCGGGGAAATTTCAATAGGATATTTTACCAATCTTTGATTGTAGTAATATTATATTTTACTATTATTTATTCACACAGCGTCATATAGCCCAAAACTAAGCATAGCTTATTCTATGGGTGCTATAGAACTGGGAAACGTTTCTTAATATGTTTTTGTAAACACATATATCGACCACGCAGACCGATACAAAAAGATCGACACACAAGCATATACCGTCAGAGAACAAACCTGCGACAACTAATGTACCCCATCCTACATCTAACTTATGTTACACCAAATTAGTCGTCAATTTAAAAACACTAACAAATTCAATTAGAAAATTATACCGATGCACCTCTTTGTATGTAGTAATCGTAAAAGCCCAACGATAGGTACAGATACATTCTAGTGTGGGCGCCACAGGCATTCGACAGAAGCACTCAACAAGGAAGATAATATTATCGAAACCTAAGTTATTTCATACTCTGTATTGTATCCTATTTCCTACTTGTTGCAATAAATATATTTGTATTTATTTTTGTATTTATTAGCCAAATTAACATAAAAACACTTGCCACTAAACCAATCGATGAGTAATCAGGGTTGCCAACTCTAAAAAATATTTATCCCTAAACCTAAGTCAAAACCCCCTATAATCACCTTAATTGCTTGAAAATCCCCCCAAAATATTTAATAAAAATAATTACAATTAATTAATAAAAAATGTGCAGTAATATAATTTGTTTTTACTCTTCTATACTAATATTATAAAGAGGAAAGATATAATTGTCATTGTCATTGTCATATTTGTCATAGACAACATGGTGGAATTCGTGTTTTTTTTATTCAACTCTGTACTCTTAATAACAAACAATCGCACTAGATGTCGCTAAGGCGATATGTATAAAAATGAACATGATTCGCTGGATTGGTTTATCCCAAGGCTATGGAGACTATACTCACCTTTATTTTGCTGAATTTGGAATAAAAAAATATATATTTAAAGTTGAATGATACTGCCCGCTCCGGGCCTTTGGTGAAATAGCATCAACTTTAACTGCACTTTAGTTAATATTTTGTTAGGTTTACCAAAAACATTTTACCTTTTTAACAATCATTTTCCGACCAAAATAGAAAAGCATAAAGTTAAAAATATGGTCTGTTTAACTATAGATCATTAGGTATAGCTAATTGTATTTAACATTTATTAAGTTAGCTTTTAAATATAGTAATCTCTTTGCCTATATTCCGTTTTAATAAACATTACATGTCTAATTTTATTATATTTTACAAAGAAATATTGAAACCAGATCAATACAGACAATTATTATTGTACCGTGTGGGCATCGAATCCGCGACCTCTTGGTGTAAAAGCTGACTGACCAAAACACCAAATCGGTCGTCAGTGTTATAAAGAAGGTATATTCAATTTTTTTAAGAACCGTGATAATAATGCATTTTAGCAATTTCAAGTAGGTAACTACTTTTGTTACTAACTGTACATAAGTATAAACTAAAAAAAAACAGAGATTCGAAACACGCATAATTCTGTAGCTGTTTCAAACTATGCATCCATTTTGCTAATGCAGTTTCATACTTCCAGCTACAACTTTCTACACAACTTATAATTTGTTCACACACAAAAGTAGCTAATTAGAACATTTTCTAAAGACTGCATTGCAACCGTCGTCAACTTTAGTTCCAATAACGAACCTGACTCGTGTACCGGTGGTTGTATTATTTCGTTCGCAAGTAGCAGGTACGAACTCTGTAAGAACTCATGTCGCCAGGGATTTGAATTTATGTGGGATAACACCAGGAAACACATAATGTCAATGGGGTTGTAGACAAAAGTTTTCCTTAATGATATCGAAAGGTTTATTAGTTAACGAAACAAAGTCTAGAGAAACTCTATAAACTAAACAAACAAAAAAAAAGTAGAATAATCTTAGCTAGCCAATTCTTAATATAATAACAATTTTAAAAGCCCAAAAATTGCTTCCGGTTTGTGTCAAATGTTGCGTTTATGAATAGTTTTATAACAAAAGTTTTTTATTTACAAATTTTGTTGATTATCGGGTGCCTTTTTCAATTAATTTCACACTTTACTAAAGAGTAGGCTAGGCTTATCGCTGTCTTAATCGCATTTAAAATGGTGCATGAACTTTGTGGTGCCATCGTAGAATCTGATACCCATATAACAGTGATAATGCTACTTACTTAGGAATTAAATAAATGTATGTGATAGTATCCGATATTTATAAAAAAAAGTACGCTTAAATATTGGGAAAATCCCTTGTATTCCTTTACCGATGGGCACAACAGCAAGAGCCTACAAAGTCCCCGCTAGCATTAATTGCAGCGCAAGGAAGTTTCCCTGCACTCCTGCGTATTTATTGTATGCACAAACGATTTCTACCCGGTGGCCTCTCCTACCGTTCATATTGTCCGGGAAGTTTGCCGCTGAATTTTTATGAATTTACCTTTTAGTCATTTTATGCGACGACTTACACGTATTTAATGCACATGGCCAAGCAAAAGTTACCCTGTTGCTGTTGCCATCGAGCAACGGGTTAGTTAACATGTTCCTTAAACTTACATTAATGGTAAATCTTTATTTTCTCTAACAATAGACCATTGGCCTTACCAAATTGTGTGAACGCAGTAAAAAATATTTTTAAACAAATAAAAATTAATCAACAATTTTTACCCAAAGACAACTAAAAGTCCATGAATAGATAAATGGCTAAACAAACTATTTTAACATTTCAAATTAGCAAATCGCCTAAACTTGGTAGAGTAAAAATCATATTATACAAACCGTTATCAACAACCAAAACATTTTACGCGCTCATAATAAGTATTGTCTGTTCGTTTTTATATATCTAGATTGTTACACCTTAAATTTTTGTAGAGGTGAATGTGTTTATGCACCGTAACTGCAGATTAGCGAGACCACCGACTAAACTTCTCCGGTTTCCGCCTTTTGGCCATCGACCGGCAATGATATTACATAGTACTTTCATACCAAAATGTACATGTTTTTATACATTGTTTGTATCATGTAGTCAAATCTTTTTTTTTTTTTTTTCGGAGGATAATGCGTTTATGCACCATAACCGCAGGCTAGCTAGACCCACGGCCGTGTGTGGGACTCGAGACCATAAAAGCGTCCACTACCCACTAAACTCCCCCGGTTTCCCCTTCACACCCGATTGGGACGAGCCGGTGCCAGCTTTGCTATTGACCGGCCCAATGTAGTCAAATCTAAAATCTCCAATAGTAATCGTAATACCCAATGATATTATCAGTTGTCGTTATCAAAATAATCAAAATGCGTAATAATTATATTATGTGTTGGGCCGTGGGAGCAATTCACACCCACGCCAGTCTAGATATCCGGACTTACGAAACTTACTTTCGTAACATCCTGCGCTTAGTTTGTTAATAACCTTGGTGTCTATATATCCATAATAAGCCATACCTACTAATATTATGAATGCGAAGGTAACTTGTCTGTCTGTTACGCTTTCATACTTTGCCACTAAATAGATTGATGTTTGCTACAGACACAGAATACGCCTTTCTTTAGGAGATGTATGCGTTTTCGTGCCAACATAAGACATGTGACCATGTGTGGGACCCGGGACCAAAACGTCCCACTACCCTTAGAACTCCCCCGGTTTCCCTACACGCCCGAAGAAAATTCTTAAAAAAAATCTTAACAATGATTACAATGAGTACCTAGGTATTTTGCAATTTTTAGCACTAATTGTAACTTCTACTAATATGGACGGCTCTTAAAATAAGGACGTGACTGCCAAGTTCAGACCGTTAGGTATTGCAAATTCTAGTCAGCGAGACATATTTAATATTTTAGGTATAGGTATAGACAATATTTATTATGACTACAATTTTATTATTATAACCTAGTAACTAAACTTTTAGGTTCAATTTAACTAATATGAAATGTATTATTCTAATAAAACAAAACTTATTTCAATTATTTTAGTTAAATTTAATTAAAATCAAATTGTTTCAATAGTTAACAATGCAATCTATTTTGGAATTGATCGTCACGATAAATAAATAAATATATGCAAAACTTATTTAAAATTATGAATTCATATTTTTAACTAGTAAAGACTTTAAAATAACTAAGACCCTGATTATTCGATTCTCAAAATAATGACAAACCTTAATTTAAACTCAGTAATTGCAATACAGTACCTGTCTACTTCAAAATAATTTGATTTTTACGATATTCACCAAGCCGAGCATTTTAGCCAAGGATTTGATAAGCAATCAAAAAAAGGAAAGTAATATGTAGTAGCATTAAATGAACGTACCAACGATTTCACTGGATCATGAAAATAATTGGTTGATGTATTACACACATCATAAATCTAGATTATAAAAATAAACTTGTTAGTTTTTTTTTTAAATTTAATTATCACACGCAAAATATCTACACAATATATTCTAAATAATTAATCATTTAATTTAATAAACATAAACATATTATGATTGCGTTTGTTTTACAACAGCACGAAAATACTCACTTCACTTCCTACATCAGTTATTTATCAACGATAATTCCGTTTGGATGTTTGTTCAAATAGTCTAAGATCCCACTGCTCGATTCTGCAGGTATCTGTTTTTTTGATACAACTAATTTTAAATGAATGTTAAGGAAGTATACAATGAAATAGGGAATGGTTGCCTAAAAAATATTAGCCGCAATTACCTGTATTAATTTTGGTATAATTAATTCGCGACACTAAATTGCAACTATATGTTTTTTTAATGAATTTTACGACATTTGAAAGATAATAATGTCACAAATTGAAAAAACAATGGTTGCCAGCTCTCAGTCGGCCGCATCATTAGGGTTGCCAGCTGTAAACAGGTACGTCAGTGTTCATTTTTTGCAGTCACCTGTTTTTTTTAAAATTTCAATTCCAAATTAAAGTTTTATGTGTACTAATTCCAAAAATCCATGGTTGCCAGTTGGGAAATGGCCGCAAACAGAGGTTGCCATGATTTCAAATTTCCATGAACGATTCTCGCTCCAGGTAAGTGGACGCGCAAGAGAGAAAATGTACGCATTGTTATGTGCTGCAAACAAGATAATAATGTAGTGTCGATGTAGTTCTAGTGTTTTTTACACCGTTGGAAAGCTACACTATCCCCGGTGAACATAGGGTACCTACTTGTAGGCACTAACATGTCGTCTAAGTAAGTCTAAGATTATTGTATCTAAAAATAATGCAGAGCGTCTCACAACGTCTTGGTGCCTAGCCCACCCCAAAAACCAAAATAGGTTATTTAGATCCCTGTAATACGAGCAATGCTCTGTATAGGACTAAATAATGGGTGTGAGTGGTCCAGGATTTATTTATTTATTTATAAATCCGTGGCAGGATTTTTTTTTATTATATTTTTTTTATAACTATTCATGTAAGGAAACAAATTAAAGTGTTTCCATGCTTGGGCAGCATTTGGTCCAGAACCGGTCATTCTCCTTTAAAAAGATTTTATTCGTGTCGTGACAGCTGTCATACTTATTGACCTATTTTGGGAATACATTACCTAAAAGTATTTTTTGTGCAAAATTTGATTTTTGAAAATGAAGACGTGTTTTTTGTGCCACGAGGGTGGAAAATTGACTGATTTTACATAATAGTGAATCTTTTAAAAAGTGTGAACTTATATCAAAGTTTCGTAAAAAGAAAAAATTTAAATACAATGACATAATCTTCAATAGCCTGCTCTAATATTTATGTTTTAATAAAAAAAAAGTAAAAAAATACTTGAACTTTAACGACACTACATTATAAATTGTTTACAGCACATAAAAATGAGTACATCTTCTCTCTTGCGCGTCCACTTACCTGGAGCGAGAATCGTTCATGGAAATTTGAAATCATGGCAACCTCTGTTTGCGGCCATTTCCCAACTGGCAACCATGGATTTTTGGAATTAGTACACATAAAACTTTAATTTGGAATTGAAATTTTTAAAAAAACAGGTGACTGCAAAAAATGAACACTGACGTACCTGTTTACAGCTGGCAACCCTAATGATGCGGCCGACTGAGAGCTGGCAACCATTGTTTTTTCAATTTGTGACATTATTATCTTTCAAATGTCGTAAAATTCAATAAAAAAACATATAGTTGCAATTTAGTGTCGCGAATTAATTATACCAAAATTAATTACAGGTAATTGCGGCTAATATTTTTTAGGCAACCATTCCCTATTTCATTGTATACTTCCTTAACATTCATTTAAAATTAGTTGTATCAAAAAAACAGATACCTGCAGAATCGAGCAGTGGGATCTCGTACTAAAATGCGTCGCGAATATCAAAAGTGCTTTTCTATTTTTTCTGTTGATCTGTGTCAATTTAAGTTTCAGTGTACAGCATAATTTTATTTAAAAAACTAAAATTGAAATGTATATACCCAAATATACAGTGTAATGTAAGCTCCTGGTAGCTCGATGTACCTTTGTGGTTTTTAACTTGTAAAACAACTTTTTATTTATAAATAAATTTCAAAATAAAATAAAAATATTATAATGATTAAAATTAAATCATATCTAAAAACAGGTCATATTTTAACAACAGGCACGGGTTTTATTTAAATCAATTCATCTATCACATCACTTACTACATCAAAGGTACTGGCTTAAACAAATATATTTTTTTTAACAATTTCAAGTATCTAACATATTTTTTATCCTTCTTCTATACTTCGACTTTTCAATTTGATATCACCTCTCACATACTATAACCTGCTTTAGCGAACTCTCTACGTGACATAATTCAGCGCCTTACAGGTTCAGATAAAGACCGCTATTGTGACTTGAACACGGCGAAACATGTCAAAGGCTTTCGTATAATGGTTTATTCCTCAACAATTACTTATTTAATTATTAAGCTTGCATCAAGAGTTTGCAGCTTAATTGTTTACATAGGTCAAGCTTGATAAAGTGTATATGTTTATATTCTCAGTATTACATAGCTGTAATATTAGCAATGATCTTTTGTTTGGTAATGTTAGATTGTAGAGTTATTGGTGAAAATATCAAAGCATTATTCAAACATTATATCAATACAGACGAAATCCTTAGCTTTTATAAAAAAATGTATGCAAACACCAGTTGCTACTCATGAAGATGAACAATAACAATATAACTTCAGAATTTTTCATTTAAATATCCTTTTAAAGATCAGTAATGAAGTTGGATTATGTCGCGTTAAATCGTTTATTTATATAAGTGTGTATATTAATGATGTATAAATGTAATTTTGGCAAGATTGTTCATCATAAACATGAAATCTAAATCTACACTCACAGACTCCTATCTCAAATTGCGAAAAAAATCCGTACCACAACACAACACTACACAAAATAGTCTACAAAATGCGTTCAACGTTCACTCACAGCGCGATCAAAAAAACGCGACATTAATTAAATCCGGGTGTTTCAAGCATTTTCGTAGTTGATAATGCAGCGTTCGCGGATTGTCGTAGCACGCGTCGACGCGTAGCGATGCCGCGGCAAAGACTGGCTGGTTACTATAGCAGCCGACGGCTACGGCGTAGCGCATGGCTACGTTTCGTAGCCTGGTAGTATAGGAGCCGATGAATTTTGTTACGATCGCGATATCGCAAATTGTTGAATCTAGGTTTTGATGACGTAAAATGGCTGTGAACTACGGATTGCTAGTACAGGAGGTGTTTACAAAATGTGGAATTGTGGCGTTAAGTCCAGTTTACTTAGACGTACAATTTTGCTTGGATTCAAAATTCTAAAATGATTAATTCTAACGTATAGACTCTACCCCCGGATCAGAATTTATCTTCTGTTGAGAAAGCACTAGAAAAGAAACCCGGCTAATAACTTTTTTTCATCGCCAGGATTTTTTACAGCAATTAGTTAATTACAAATTATTGGTCTTAGATACCAGAAAAGGGTCTGGTCTGGTCTTATAGATACCACTATTGTATCGAGAAAATGTACATAGAATGTAGAGGTTTATCCTGGTCTATCACATTTCACTTATAGGGTACAGATAGGGTTACCATATCTCAGGATTTGTCCTGAGATTTCAGGATTATTCGACTCTTCTCAGGATTCCGGCCAGATTTAGCAAATCTAGTGATAGCTCAGGATTTTTAATAAAAAACAGGTTACATTTTAAAGATCTCTCTTATTAACTACTAAAAAAAATCTTCTTTTGGTAACAATTGCAGTTAAAATCAATACTTAAGTATTAATTTAAAACAAACTTAAAATAATTTTCTTTTGGTAACAATTGCAGTTAAAATCAATACTTATGTCGCTGTTTAGCGATAAGTCCGCCTATATTGTACAGCTATTATATGTTACATGTTTGTCCTAAAGTGTTTTGTGCAATAAAGAGTATCTATCTATCTATCTATCTATGTATTAATTTAAAACAAACTTAAAAGATCAAGCAAACAATCAAAATCAAACAAACTTAAAAGATGCGCAAGATCCGCAGTGTATAGGTACAACGATAATAATACGTTTTTGAGAGAAAGTTCTCATCTGTAGAAAATCTCAGGACTTTTCCATGGAAATCAGGCCTTTTCTCCGGACTTTTGATTTTTTCATCTGGTAACCCTAGGTACAGATAACTTATTAGTATTTAATTTAGCACCTTTACCACATTATGGTATACGACAATATTTTATGTCAACAAATTTCTTCTTTCAAATCTTCTTAAAAAGGTCTTTCCCCTACACTATACAGGCTGTATCATTCGAGACGCGAGTCGCGATGTTACGTTTAAAATTGATGAGGCTCTTCGACTCTTTGCCTCCACGGGCTTCATTCATCAGCTTTGCATTTCGTTTGATAAGGTAAACAGGATCGCCCTGTGGAGGAGGGATGAACGTTTTTTAATATTTTGTGATTTTACAGTACTTTAGCAATAATGGCAATCAGAAAATATCGGAAAGACACGTAAAACATTATACAAATTTTTAAGTAATTTTTGAAAAACACTATCAAATGCACATTCCTTTCACATCCACAAGTATAGAATATCAGCAATGTAGGAGGAGAGGAGACACTCAGTTATACTTAATAAGATATAATTAAAAAACTTCACATTAAAATGGGACCACATCAAACATACCATGGACCAGCTTCGTATAAAAAATAATTATCAAATCAGTTCACCCAGAAAAAGGCTTAAAAAAGTCGCATTGAGAACCTCCCTTTTTCAAAGTCGGTTAAACATCGAATATTTTAGTGCAATCAGTGCCACTTTAGACCATGCAATATTCGAGCCAGTTCGAAGCTCAAACAGGTTCACGCACTGGCTGCCTCAATCACTCGGCCGGCTGCCTCAAACGCGACAGATTGCTTCTGTATTAATCATCGGCATACCTAAGGCTAAGGGCTAGCCCTAATTGGACGATATCGACTCATGTATACCTATGGAGTACCTATTAGGGTGCATCGATTGATACTCGTGCAATCAATATAGTCAACAAAATGATTACAGTAAGAGTTATGAGAAACTACAGATACTTACATACGATATATGAAGTAGCTCATCGCTCATAAATTAAAATAATAAGTTACTAGTTATCTTGGAACTTGCTGAAATATTGCTTGGTAAAACATAAGTTGCACTGGCTGCATTTGATAATAATTGTCGATATTTTTAAGCGCCGTCGAAAAGTGAGATCCACAATATAGACAATTTGCAATTGTAACTAGTGCAACTACAGATCATAATATAATATTCCAGCCAGTTCGAAGCTCAAACAGGTTCACGCACTGGCTGCCTCAATCACTCGGCCCGCTGCCTCAAACGCGACAGATTGCTTCTGTATTAATCATCGGCATACCTAAGGCTAAGGGCTAGCCCTAATTGGACGATATCGACTCTTGTATACCTATAGAGTAGTTGGAGTACCTATTAGGGTGCTTCGATTGTTACTCGTGCAATCAATTTAGTGACAAAATGTTAACAGTAAAAATTATTAGAAACTAGCCTTCCGCCCGCGGTTTCACCCGCGCGTAATCTCTTTTTCAAATATCCCCCCTTCCCCCCACATTTCCAGGATCAAAAGTACCCTATGTTCACCGGGGATAGTGTAGCTTTCCAACAGTGAAAAAATTATTCAAATCGGTTCAAAATAGATATTCCCGCGGGAATGAGACGTTTCCCGTAGGAATTTTATAGCCTATGTCCTATTCCGGGTTATAAACTACACGTGTGCCAAATTTCATCTAAATCCGTTCAGCTGTTTAGGCGTGATTGAGTACAAACATCCAAACATCTAAACATCCAAACATCCAGACTTTCGCATTTATAATATTAGTAGGATTATAAATACACAGGATAACTCAGGATAAGTCAACTCTCGATCACAAAAAGTCAAAAGAATCAGCCTATTAATGTTCACTGCAGGTCAAGGGCCAGGTAAGGGAAGGGTAGAAATTAAGTTATCGTAATTATTATGGGTACTGGCTTCATCACCACGCTTACCAAATGTGGATTGGTAATCACAAACCCGAGCTGGGCTGAGCTGTGTCCGTAAAAACCGACACAAATTTTGCTCGACCCTGGAATTGAACTCAGGGTCCCAAAAATCCACCCGTTACTTAGTTAGACCATCGAGGAGTGTTATAAATAATACAACCATTTACTTTTTTAAGTGTAAGCAAACAAAAACTCATGAATTTACGTTTCAATTGCAATTATTTGCACCATTAAAAGTCTAATATGGCTAAGCGGATTACGTTATTTGGTCTTAAAAACCAATTAAATAAATTCAGGATGAAAAAGAGTCTATAATGGAAATTCAAACGTTTAAAAATAATATATTGAAGCCTACCATATTATTTTCAATTATTACAATAATCAGTATTAAATTGTAATTGCGGCTACTATTTTACCAGGCGTTTTTGATTTCAGATAATGCTTCTTATTTTTATTTGCCAAACTCGTGTTTGGGAATCGTGGCTTTTTGTAAGTCTGAGGCAAAGCGTATTATTATAACAGTGATATTAATGAGTGTATGCGAAATTACACAGGCACATTTTTAATATAGTCAGCAGATAATATATTATTAAAGGTCTAGTCTTTCTACAAAATATTATACACGTTGATTTTTTTTTATTAGTTTGTAATGTCTCGAACCAATACGAACTCCCTAGCTTATACATACATTACAATTCAATATGGCATCTCTGTACCATATCAGTTCGATGAATTTGTTAAATCTTTACAATAAAAATAATATCCAGATGTATTTAATTTTACACAATGTGGTTTCTTGCTCGTGACTAGAGTCGGTAATGATGATTTAATTTATTAGTTAGCGATACTTAAGTATCGATGTTTATTTTATCGATTAGCAAATATGGCTTCTAATGGACCTTATTATAAACCAACTGGATAACATTTGTTGTTCGAGTAAATTAAATTTCAGAGAGGCAGAATATAAAAAAAGTAAACATAAATTTGCTAAAAGCAAAGACTTTCCTTAAAATATAATGAAAACCTAGGCAGTTACCAATACATACAAAGGACAATGCAAAAGACTGGGCCCAAAAAAAAATGTTGTGCTGATTTCGGACATAGCCTACGAAGTAGATTCAGTAAACACCTTCAACTTTTATTATGGCGTCGACAAAATTGGTCCTAGTGAAAAAAATATATGTTTATTATGGTAATTATTTATGTTCATATAAAAATAATAAATAATTATTATGGACGATAACTTTTTCCCCCTGGGACCGATTATGGTGTCATCATAATAAAAGTTGATGGTATGTGTGGTCTTTCACATAGAATACATCTCATCTCTGCACATTAACTAAATTTTTTTGGGCCCATTGTTCTAAGCAAGTTTTGCATTCTCTTTTATTGTAAAAAGGTGGAAATTATTTTGTAAATAATATTTATTAATTTTAAATTGATAAAGTAGAATTCAACATTGTAAACCACGATTAAATGAAGAGTAGAATAAAATTAATAAAAATTAATACAAAAATTACTTAAATTAGACGACAGATTTGGTGTAATAGTTGGGAACGCAGCTTTTACACCAAAGGTCGTGGGTTCAATCGTCTGTATAGGTTTCAACCAGTGGCGTAGCGTGCCTTGTCGGGGCCCCGTATAAAAATTTTTTTGGAGGCCCTTATATGGAGGTAAAGATTTTTCACAAAAGAAAAAAAATATTGTGAGAAGTAATATTTATTTATCACATAGTTTACCCATTTTACAAATAAAAATCGAATTTTAAATATTCACTTTCCTTGCCTTTTTATCGGCAAACTGATTTATTATATCATTTATGGCTGATGATGATTTTAGTTTTTCTAAAGTTTCTGCCTCTATGGACAATAGTGAGATGTCTGACAGCCGTTCTTGTCCCATCGAAGTTCTTAAGTAATTTTTTATTCGTTTTAATTTTGAAAAACTTCTTTCTGCCGTTGCGGTTGTAACTGGAAGGGTCAAGAATAAAAAGCATGCAAATATTAAATAATAAAATGAAGGTGCCGTATTATCGGTTACTTACGTGTGAAACGTGATCCCGTGCATAGAAATATTATGTACTGACGTTAATAATAGCTCAATGATCCCGTGTTCTTTTTTTGTCAGACTAGGAGTGTTTCTGCAGGTGGGAACAACACAGGACGGCATAATTATTATTTTTCGCACACGTGCAATTCGTCACGATCAAAATGTCACAAACCGCGACTGACGGCGACTGAGCGATACTACACGTATAAGTGTAGTATTCACTGCCCCATGTTTAGCGCGCGTCACGCCTTCTATATTATTCCTACTTCTATGGAAGTAAGTAAAACGGGGAAGTCCCGCAGCCCGCCATAACGATGTAGTGTTGCCAACTTTTGAACGCACGCTTAAGGCGGGAAAAAAAGGAATTGCTTTATAGAATTTTGTCATTTGTAAAATAAAATAAATTAGAAAGTTTTTATTCTTTTTCCTTACACACTTTGGGGGCCCCCGTGGCCCGGGGGCCCCGTATAATTGATACGGCAAATACGGCGGTAGCTACGCCCCTGGTTTCAACATTGACCATCGAACGATTGTTAGTACCGAGTAGTCAATCAAATAAACTACGCAAGCCGATTGATTCGATAAAAGTATCGTGTAATCGAATCGAATATACCATCTAAGAATATCCCTACCCGTAACTGCAGGTAGGTGCTGAATTAATCATGAGATCATAATAGGGGCCACCCAGGATTTCCGCTAAATGTGTATAGCCAACCAACCCCCTTAATAGACATTGATTTCAACCCATAATTCATTGGTTCGGAACAAACACGCCTATATTATGTATTGCTTCCTCCCAATATTCACTACAAAGGGAAACGAGAATGAAAATGATTACCTGAAAACATTCCCAAAGTCAGATTTTAAGGTGAGTAAATGTTATAAAAAATATAACATTAACCGCTAAAGAATTATAAATAGGTAGATATTTTTGTGGCATCTAAAAAATAGGACTTAATTTTTAGAAAAGGGGTTTTAAACAATACCTTTATGCGCGCATTTAACTAATACACTACATTACATAAAAAATGTGCGCAATTTACTTTACTTTACACACAATAATTTTTTTTTTGCCATTTATTGTTTTTACTTTTTATCAAAACAAAAGAAAAAAAAACTAAGTACTCTTGCGGACTCATATAACAGCTTCGCAAAAGTAGAGAATTTTGGGGCAGCTAGTTGACAATATAAATCAATACATAAGCACCCAATATTCAATTTAAATCGCCGATCAATCCCCAAGAAAGTTTATTAGGGAGAAAGGAGTTTTCGCCTGTTGCCTAGCAACGGCACGTGTTTAATAATTTTCTAATTGGGCCAAGTATGGGGTTGTAGACATTCTCCTTTAATCTTAGATAAAATTAAAGTTTTTTTCGATTATAACCAAACTCTGTAGTAAAGTTCTATAAAATAATGTTCACTGCTTGTTTTCATAAAAAAAGTGATAAAATACCTATAACTAGTAATTACGTCCTTCACCAATTGTTTTGAATTTAATTAATGTAATTATAATAAAATGGAAAATAATTAAAGTGTGTTAATTCACTGTTTTAATTATTATCGTTTGTTATCACTGAGCTCTATGATAATTCAGTTCGTTATGTATAAAACTTTGCATGGTTTGTACCTAGATGGCGCTGAAGCTTACCCAATGTAGTTACTTCTTATTTTCGTACATAAATATAAAAAATGGGCTTTTTTACAAAAATAAAATGTAAATATTTGTGTGCCTATTCCAACAGTTCTAGACAGAACTTTAGTAGTGCGGCCGTACTAAAAAAGATAAAACATATTTACTTACAAAATTAACGCATTGATCGTCTGCTGGAACCAACTAGGTAGTAGTAGTTGTATAAAAATATCGATAAGCTGTAAATGCTGTGCATAATCATTCAACATTTTTTTATTGTTAAATATTTATATTGCACTATATTCAAAGAATGTATAATCTTGGAAAACATTAAAAAAATCCATTATTTTATAAAAAATATTTTGATTTAACTACTAATACTGCTTTAAATATATTAACTTTAAAATAATATAACAAAAAATACACAAAAAGATTCCTCCGTTAGCAGAGCGTAGTTTCGATCTACGGACCTCTGGGTTATGGGCCCAGCACGCTTCCACTGCGCCACTCTGCTTGTTGCAGAGCTGACGAAATTATCGTTCTAAAAGTGAAGTCCGCTATTCTTAGATGTTTGACGTATTTACACAAAAGGATACCTACCTAATGTTTTTACATTAGTCAAAATTAGATGGAAACTTGTATGTATATATATTCGTAATTTATAATAGTTTATTAGCGTATCTAGTTATTGCGTGCAATAACTTGCCTTTATTTTAGGAGGATAAGGTTGATAGTTCCGTGTTAATTTTGTTTACCTACTACGTATTTTGCTATACGAGTGTAGTATCTAGTACTTGGGTGATTTTGTTCTAGTTGTACTAATATTTAATTTTTAACCTGGTTTGTTAATTATTTATGCAATGAAATTCTCTAGGGTTAGCACGGAGATAATCGTAATTTTCTTTTTCTTCTTTTACGAGGGAACACTGAATGTATGTGAACTGAACTTAGCGTGAAAAATCGCAGAGATTTAGGGCCGGTATTTCAATATATTATACTTATCTTGATCTTAACCCGGGATTGATAATAAGTATGACTTAAGTGTATTTCATTATAGGATTAAAGTTAAGCGGCACTAAAGTCATACACTTTTACCTGTCAAAAGTAATACTTATCTTAAATGTTATACTTAACTTAAGCAATAAGATAAGGTTACATTGAAATACCGGCCCTTAATAATCCAACATATCGAGCATTATATGTGTAGGATTTTTGAACTTTGATTTTTGGGATTACATTACTCATGTTTTCATTTTAAGTCATAGGTACTTATAATGTGGCACAGCTTACATTCACCATAGTAATTTGCAAGGACACGTGTTTGAGTAAAGGACAGGACGCGTTGTTTTTCACCGGATAATCACGAAACTTCCGCCTCCGTCCGCCAACGCATTATGCAGAAGCAAGAAAAGAAAGTTTTTTAAAATTATTGTGTTCGAGAAGTTTTGAAATTGACATGGTTGGGTTACTATGTAATTATTGCATTATATTTTCTATCGTTAGAATTTTATTTGCAGTTTACGTCATTGTAAGATTAATTTATGGTGCTGTAGCTACTTTTGTGCATTATAGGATTTTAATCAGCTTAGGCCAGCTCACCTTCATATACTCAATCATGAAATCATTGTACTCATTTTCGATAAAATGACAAACGAATGACTAAAATATTAGAAATAAAACTAAGAAAACGGGCTTTTTTTGCATAAAAAAAATATGGCTCTTGGAAACCATTTAAGTCCTGGTAGTTAAACAAATTAATAAACCAGAAATTCAATACCCCGTATTAAAACTATTATTACCCTCGAGTATTAAAATTTTCTACTCTATTTTTAGTGCTATTTATTGTAAACATGTGTACAGTAGAAATTGGATTATCCGGCCCTCAGTTAAACGGATTCGAGATTATCCGGACTTCCAATCGCGACAAATTAAATAATTAGGTTATATTGAGTCAAGTTACAAAATGTTTAACAGATCTACTACAAGTCGAATTTATGCAAGCAATGTATGTTGGAAAATGTATCTCTAAATAATTTCTTAATAAACATTGATTTTCGTTAATATGTATTTTTTGTTTAAAAAAAATAATTACATTTTGTATCTACTACATGTGCGAGAAACCCTTTTCTAATTAGATTCGATTATCCAGATTATCCGAATTGACACAGACAACAATTATTCCGGTTAATTGAGTTTCCACTGTATTTGATTTAAAAATCACGCGTCACCTTACTGCATAGCCCCGTCCACGCCTGCGGATGCATGTATCAAAGTAATGTATCCAAAATTAAAGTGGTCGTCCAATTTCCTGGAAAAAATAACAACACCTGTCCCTGTGCCCGCCGGGTAATGGCGTGAAGATTTATCTGCTGCCAGGGTTCCGTGCAACTGTACGAGGAACCCAGTTTAGACGACAGATCTATCTATTTGATGTAGAAATATATACTGATCTTAGTTACTTGCTCAAAACTTATCGAGCTTCTATGCGCTATTATTACTAAGACCCTTTTGGTTATTAAGTACTAATATTAGTCTTTAAGTTTTAATGTTACTAGTAACACATTTGAATTTTTGTGGTCCGATAAATATACATTTTTATTTTTAAACTGATTAGGCTCAATCCAGTATGCGGATGGTACTACCTACTCGGGTCAGTGTAGCAAGAGCTGGAGGATTTCATTGGCATAGGCATTTCACAACAGGAGACGTTCAGAAGCTCATGCAGTCTTCTTCCCCCAGAAACGTGTTTCTGTGTCTCTTCGGACCCCAAAGCAAGATTAGATAATTTCGAAAACTACGCACTACATAGGTAATTTTGCGATTGTAAGAAATTAATGAATGAGAAAAATTTTAGTAAGGAAGTGCATTCAGATACCTAGTATTCTCAATATTCTTAAAATGATTTTATAATTATAGGTCACTTAATGTTGAGCTGGCAATGTGTTTTTTTAAATTACTTATTTTTTTTTATTTGTCACTATTTGATACGACTGTAAATGGTGGGCTTGAAAAGATATAATTGAAAATGGAGTAACATGTCGTATTGTATTGATTATTATAATATTTTCGTTCCAAACAATAGAATATATATTTTCGATCATAAATTAGTACGGAACCCCAGTGTTGGAATTAACACTTGTACTTGTCAGTCTTTTTATATGGAATTTTAATGTGGAACCGTCCGAGCCGGCCGATGCGAAATGAAAATAGGAAAAGTTAACTCAGCCGCCATACTTATTTGTCTGTCCTTTAATGCCTTTTGGTTTGAACGGCGTTATCCTGCATGTGATATTTTGTAGGGATAAATAGGCCTTTGTCACAGCGTTCAAAATATGGCTTAGTTTCGTTTTCGCACCTTCCCATTTAAGCACCCAGAAATATATGAACTCTATAACTATTTACGGTCGTACAGTCACCGACAAAAAAAGGAACTAAACTAAACCCAAAATAATATGTATACTCATAGCAGAAAATCACGTCGATACGTCGTCGCTGCGTTTCGAGGACAAAAAAGAACATTTCTATTACCTAATATTATGGACATCTTTATCTTTTGCTCTATGTGTCGTATCTTTTGCTCTATTCATCATTAAAAGGCATTGAGCTACAATTGCTACTCGTACGTACATAATATTTCTATGGTAAAAGCAACAATGTGCGTCAGTTTTACTATGTCTTTTGTTAACATAAAAAATGTTATGTTCAGTGATGTTATCAAATATCATTAGTCAAACTAATTTTTTTTTTTTAACCGAACGTCATCTACAACTTAGCGAAATTAATACTTACAAAAGTGATGGCTTAAGCGGTAAATTACCTGTAACAATAATATAGGAAAATATTATACATGTAATGTGAGGATCTATCACAAATATTAAAATGTTATAGTGTGTAAGAATGGAGAAGGATAGATTTATGTTTTACACTTTCACACAAAAACTTCTGAACATTTTAAAAAGTGAGATTTTTTAGTTGCAATAAAATAACACATGCCTACATATTTAGAGGTTGAAGTCGCAGGCTGCAGTTTTTGTAATATTATGATCATGAAACTTGGAAGAAATACTTTCGAAAATAAAAATACACATTTACTCGGACGGCTGTAAATGGTAGCCCCAACTAAATTGATTAATTCCCCACCATACTTTAATACCCGCTGTACCATACATAATGCAGACCATTGCAAATGATGGATCCATTCGTAGCCATCACTTCTACTTCATTTCTCATGTCATTCTCAGGCAACAAGCGCCCATTGTTAACTGACCCCCGTGTTCATCGATTTCCATTGCGTTGCATCAATGGCAGGGGCTTCTTGTAAATTGGCCAGTAGAGACCAAGTTATTTTGACCCATAACGACTTCATATTGTTTAAGTAAAGAATTCAGAGGCACGGATCTTACTATGTTGGACATTAGTGTCCAGTGATTCAGAATACCATGATAATGTAGGCAAATTATGCAGACGAAGATGTATAAGTTTATTGTATTAGATTAGACGTAGAGTTTAAAATTCTTTTCTAATAATTCGCACTTGGCGAACGTGTAAAAAATAATTAAATATAATTTATGGATACTGAAATACCATGTTTTTTAATCAATTTGTTTTGTACAGTGTTTTTTTATCCTGTGGTTAAAAATGCACAAAATCCACCTGCTTCCTCGAAATGTATTAACTTACTAATTTTATTTTAAAAGCATACTTTTGACTATGCCCTCCATAAACCTAAAAATTCATAATCCTACAGTGTGAAATGTCTCAGCAATAAAAACACTCCGGTCTTACAGAACTTAAAATACCTCTGCACATTTGAAATTCGTAAAGGGTGCATTCCTGAACAAATCATAAAAGAACCCTATTAAAAATATGAGACAAAAAATGTCCGCATTTGCATAACTCCAAGCGAGTTGTGCCGTGACGCAATAGAAATGAAAAAAAAAATACTGCCATGTGCGCGTTAAGGCGCGAAAATAAATGAAGTAGATGATTTTTAACTGTATTCGGAACGATTCAATATGGCGGCTAGTGTTCGTACATAATTATAATCATTCGGTTTAAATTAAACGATAGATCATAGAAGTATTTTGACATTGGATTTCATCTAATGGGTAATGGTTATGCAGAGCGCAACGGGATTATTGTAGTTGTACTGATTAATTACAGAAGTAAAAAACATTTTCATTAGCATACCTTAATAGATAGATTAAAAAGTAAGTAATCAAATGTCATTAGAATTGCAATTCGTATTCAAACACATTACAGGGCGGTTCTGTGCTGCTGTCCTCACCTGGGCGGTTATCAGATTAGCATATTGATTGTTTACAGACAAGCCCGGCCCTGGCCCTGGAACCGTTCTCGATTGTTTTGAACCGTTGCGATACCGAGACGGAATCTATACGGCATTTCTATATATCGATAACATATCTGAAACTATCGGATTTGAGTGAAGAGATTGTAAAGAAGTTATAGATTAAAGCTTGTGATTTACCTTGACTTTATATTAGTTACTTGCTAATATTTAGTGTGTCAGTATTAGTAACACATAGGTGAAACCTGACACCATAATAGCTTTGGTAGTGTTCTGGCAATACTGGTGTGGGATCCAGTACACTCGTAAAGATATGATTGCTAGCTGCACTATAACGATGCGTTTTGATAAAAGGTCTCGCAATTGAATAAGCCATTGTAGAAAAGCCCTAGACGAATCAAGACAATACCTTTCTAAAAATAATAGCGAACTGGAATTATTTCGAACTAAACCCGCAAATGTTAAAAGATTGTTTACCTCTAAATTTTTCGGCTCCCACATCTAAAGCATTTTTAATCTTAAGTACTAATTTTATATAACTACTAGTTCTTAAACCTATCATTGTTACTATTTTTTTATTATTGGTATGTTAGCTCCATGAGGACTCTTTTGTAACAACTTTCTAAGTCTTTTTGCATCTTAATTTCCATATGCGAATACCTGTAAATGGCTAAGTAGTTATAATTTTAGTTAATTTTTACTAGTATTAATTGCTGTTGGTTTTCCAAATATAAATAAATAAATAAATAGTAATCGAATACCATTAGAATTGCAAACAGCATTCGCGTCCAAACTCACTATTACAGGGCGGTTCTGTGCAAATCCTCACCTGGTCGGTAATCAGATTAGCATATTGATTGTTTACAGACGAGCCCGGCCCTGGCCCTGGAACCGTTCTCATTGCGATACCGAGACGGAATCTTTAAGGCATTTCTATATCGATAACGTGTCCAAGGCTATCGGATATGAGTGACGATATTAATATTGTAGAAATTATAGATTTAAGCTAGAATTTATCTTGACTTCAAACATTTGCTATTTAGTACGTCATGATTAGTAAGACATAGGTAAACCAGATACCATCATAGCTTTAGTTGTGTTACGGCCATATTGGTGTGGGAACCAGTACATTCGGATTTAAAACCTCGTGCCTAGATACACCTATAATAATATGGCTGCTTGCTGCACATAGAACGATAGTTTCTGATGAAAGATCTCAAGCCTACATACACATAATATTATTATGGTTTCTCCTGCACATACAACGATTTTTTCTGATAAAAGGTCTCTTAATTGATTAAGATATTGTAGAAAACACCTAGAACAATGATGACAAAAGCGAGTAATCGAATGCAATTAGAATTGCAAACAGCATTCGCGTCCAAACTCACTATTACAGAGCGGTTCTGTGCAAATCCTCACCTGGTCGGTAATCAGATTAGCATATTGATTGTTTACAGACGAGCCCGGCCCTGGCCCTAGTCGTTCCCGTTATCGAGACGGGAATCGATAAGGCATTTCGAAATATCGATAACGTATCTATCGGATATGAGTGACGTATTGAAGTTTGGATTTTAACTATACTCCATAAAACGTAACATGATTAGAATGACTGCTGTCAAAGTGTTGTGGCTCTCTCGCTCGCTCTCAATAAACTTCTATCGATGTGTCTCACTCTACTAAAAAATAAAATCTTAGAGATGAGACACATCGATAGAGGTTTATTGAGAGCGAGCGAGAGAGCCACAATACTTTGACAGCAGTCATTCTAATCATGTTACGTTTTATGGAGTATAGCGACTATCCTTGACATTTTGCTAAAGCTGTTTTGTATGAAGTTTTTTTTATGAAAGTCAGTAAACGGTGTAAAATGGACACCAGATGGTAAGTAATTACAGACAATAGACACTATAGATGCGTTGCCTAGTTAAGGGTTAAAAGGGGGTTTTGGGAGCAGGTAGCTGCTTCTATATTCGAAGACTCTGATAAGGGTCAGATAACCCTTTTTCGCTTTAGCAAAATATAAATATATAAATATATCTCTGGACATTGATTTTATAATCTGGCGCCACTACCTGCACCGACCTTTTAGATCGCTAATACAGAACTTTTTCTAATTCAACTGGGCTGAACTAACCGAATTATCTTCTGCTACTTAGAAAATAACCTCCATCGCCCATTTTAGAAAATTTAGCCAATTTACGCAGTTGTGTGCATAAATTACGGCACAATATGCTTAAACTCTGAAATTATAGTACCAGTGCCAAAGAATGCCATCAATTCTTCCGCAAACACTTGAGAGGACCGGCTATTACCTCATAAGCGCCATCTATAATAAGTTGCTTCGCTAATGGAGGTGTCATGTTCCCTCGCATAATGCTCGCTTATTTTCTCAAGCCGGTTCGAAGTTCAGTCTATTCACAATTACCTAGTTTACGCGAACATCCAAGATATTTGAATGCATATTTTTTTACAGAGTTTTCAATTTGGATACAGTATTTTAGTGAAGTGTAAGTTTAAGTGTAATACATTTATCTTTTAGTCTAACTGCCAGTTAAAATTAACATTTTAGTACAGGTCAAGTTCTCTAAATACTCTATCAAATACAAAAGTAAATATAGGTTCAGAATCTCTGTAAGTAAATGGTTAAGGATCTTAATCGTGACGAAGGAACCTACGAGTAGGTCATTTACTTAATTACCGCCCTCTACAGGCATTCCTGATCTGAGCCCTTCAATAGCAACAATACAACCTTGTTTACAAGATCTCTTGTGTTGCCCCGCGTGCCCTGATACTTGTACGAGAGAGGAGTTGTTGTGCGCTGATCAAAATGCTATTTGGGTAGCTGGATACTGGGCAAAAAATATTTAATTTTTGCCATCGACACGCTAAGAAGAAGAACCTTGGTTAGTGTTCAAAAGCATTCACCTCAGGGATACAAAAAGTCAATTCTTTATTTATGTTTGCAAAACACGCAACCAAACTTCTTACGATCCCCACCCAACCCGTCCCCTAATAATGACCATACGTTAATATGCAGTTTTGCTCTGATATACGAGGCCCTGTTATCACCTACTCGCTAATTGCATCTTGCTGAGTTATGGCCAGGGGTGGCCGGCAGTCTGGACATACCTTTAATGTTTGATTAAAGTGGTCTGCAAGAGAATTTATATGTTCGGGACGAATGAAAACTCGCTTA
Organism: Mecyna flavalis; assembly: GCA_949319885.1. Taxonomy (NCBI): domain Eukaryota; kingdom Metazoa; phylum Arthropoda; class Insecta; order Lepidoptera; family Crambidae; genus Mecyna; species Mecyna flavalis. The sequence continues at coordinate 4,776,666 of OX439407.1, read as the reverse complement.
TTTGTTGCATGATCTAGCGAATACGGTAGTGTGTGCGCGAAAGAGGTGTAGTGTATAGGGTGTTCAGGTTTTGATGGCTTCCTAAAGTAAGTAACGTCAGCACTGTGTAGACATTTGATATGAGTATCAAACAAGAGATCGCATACAAAAGGTACCACAAAAATGTTTTGTTTTTTTTTATACTAGTTCAGTTGGCAGACATGAAATGTAATGAAATGAAATAATTAAATAAAATGAAATAATTTATTCTGCAAATAGATTTTAGAAAAATACTTTTGTATGTCAATCTTTTTTTCCTACCAGACAGACACGCAGCCCACCTGATGGTAAGCGGTCACTGCGGCCTATTCCATTGAGGGACACTTCACCAAGAGGAGTCGCTCAATGTGCTGCCAGACTCATATTATGGTCTTCGAGCCTTTGATTTCAAGGGTACTGGCTCCCAAATTTTTACTGCCGGAACACAGCCAGACCTGCTATGGTGGCAGATTTCACCTGTGGTGGTGGTAGCTAGCCAGTCGGACTCTACCCAAGACGGAATCGAACCCACGACCTCCGGGTTTTATACCCGAGCGGCTTAGCCACTGTTCTACGGAGGCGGTTAATGTATGATATGTATGATAAAACCTTGAACAAGGCTGAAGCATTAAAAATTCTATTGCACTGATACAGTCAAGGAAAATGACTGACAGTAACAAACTAAGAATTTGCGGAGGAGAATGCTTCCCTTTCAGAACTGGCCTTACACGATTGTGTGGTTTATTAGATTCAATTTTGTACAAAAACTATTACAGGCTTAGGCCCGTCTTGATACAATTGTGCGGTCTCACGATTGTGTCTTCGCTGTCTTTGGCCCTGATTCATACAAATGTGTGGGCTATAATTTTCCAAGATGGCGGCCGGAAAATGGAAAAACGACCTCAGATTTGTAATTAGAAGGTCATTTTATGTAGGGAATGCTTTTTTTTTTCGGACAATTTCTACGTAGTTTCGGTGCAGGTTTGAAAGGGTTAAGGGTTACTGCAGGTTAGAGAGATCTGAGGCCGTCTAGTCAGGACTAGAATCGTTGATCCCAATACCCACAAAACTTCCCCGGCTTCCCCTTCATACCCGAAATTGTCCAGCCGATCCCCGTCTTGTGACGATTGATCGATCCAAAATTGGTTACCTTATACACCTACCTAATACGTACACATTACAATACAACAGTTCCCCAGCTCCATATTGCACCCGATGCTTAGACCGCGGTGCATTCGCAATTGCAGTCCTATCGTAGCCACGATCGCATCGCTTCTCTCACGTGATATATTATTTCCCGCTTCGTATTTCTTCACTTGACGGTATGGGGAATAATTTTATTCTATACTTACATTTATCTTCTTTCGTTCGATGAAACTTATTTTTCTACGAGCTAAGCTGTCTCAATACTTTAAAAGGATAATGTTAAACTTTAAATGAAAGTATATCAGTCTATAGGAACGGCTTCGAAATAATATCGTTTCACAACACAAAATTGTAAAAATGTCACTTGAGAAATGTATTGTAAGAATAAAATACTAGAACTTATTTTCAAAACTTCCTAAACAAAAAATACTTATTTCTACTATAGTTCTAGGTATATAATCTATGTTTCTACCAACCAAAACCAGAATGAACACTTAATTTAACTTTGTGCAACCGTAACAATTCAAACCATAAAATCGACTTTCAATAGAGAAGTATTAGCTATTATAACATTATCTGCTATAACTACCGAACTCATCGCTGAATCACGTACAATTAATATCAAAACAAAGCACTAACGAACCGAACAACGTTGCAAGCGCGCTGCAAGTTTCCTTCATTCATCTTAAACGTCATAATTGCAACAACACTCACGGTATTTTGAACTTTAACTGGCTATATTTAGAGTGTATTATCGTTCGGTGGTTGAAGTAAGGTAGCGTCCTTAGTATTGGGACATGTCAAGGATTCACGGGTGGGTGGTTTTCAATTGATAGTATAGTTTGCGGTTTGAAGTGCATAGGTTCGACGTACTCGTTCAAAGCGCAGTTTAGATATAACATGTACGGTAATAAACCTGCGTGTGACAGCTGATTAATATGGAGCGGAAATTATGAGCATTAGGAATGTTTTCCAAGAAAGATTTTAACTACACTGGCTGCGCTTTTTGTGTTAGAGCAATGCTGCAGATAGTGCCATCAATCAGAAAAAGGCCGGCTTGACCATATCAATGATGTCAATGTCGTCTTTTTTGATAATGACAATAAATATCATCTGATCTGGTCAATAGCCACAAGGCTGGCACCGACTCGTCCCAGGGTGTGAAGGGGAAACCGGGGGACTTCAGTGGGTAGTGGACGCTTTAGTCTCAAGTCCTACACACGGCCGCAGTTCTAGCTAGCCTGCGGTTAGATGCATAAACGCATTCTCCTCCGTAAAAAAAGGGAAATATCATCTAACACAAAAGACCAATTTAGCTACTACTCAAGCTTTGTTTATAATATGTTTCGCTTCGTTTGGTAACTGAGAGAGTCGGAGGCCCGAACTCTCCCACTATATTATTTATTGTATTGTTATTGAATGTGATTTAAATATAAATGTTATAGCCTGTAAGTGGTCCTGTAGTTGACTGAATAAATGAATTTTTATATTCATATATATTTATAAAAAAAGAAAGTAAGTGCGCACTCTCTTACTCTCATAGCTAAGTAGGTAGACTATCTGACATGACCAAAAAGAGATAAAGCGCAGAAACACTGTAATTACTTGCTTTTCAAAGCCCGTACAAAAAAACCCCGTAAACAGACCGCCAACTTCTGTATTTCGAGAATATCCAATTAAATTTTTTTGGTTCCAGCACTGCTCTTTTTTATTGCTTTATAGCAGCAAGCTACTGGCCTATGCGCATAATCATTACTCTTGACAGAACAGTAATTCTGCGCATGACACTGTTACTCTGTGTTAGCGCTGATTAGCAAGGATGAGCGGAAATTTTGACTGTTAGTGGTGCATTGTGGGAACTGAAATCATAATTAACATTATCTACATAGCTAGAGATTTGCCATAGGTGTGGTAAGAAAGTGTGACACGTCTGTTATTTAATTTTTAATCTTCCAGATATCAATGATGCCGTCTTTTTTTTGATAATGACAATAAATACAGATTTTTAAATACATGACACTGCAAAAAGGATGATATGAAAATAATGAAAATACGTATTTTAGTAAGTAAGATGCACAGCATTTAATTTCAGTGTTTGTTAATAACATAAATAAATGTGTTTATTAATAATAAGAACATACCTACTTTAATTAAATAAACGAGATGGTTATCTAAAAATCTACTTTTAAGCAAAGTAACAAGATAATGAAATTTTTGTGCAAAAATTAGTCACACTGAATGAATAAATATAAAATGAGAACTTTTGACTCTTATTTTCTTCTTTTGACCCAACGTTGTAATGATGACTTGCTAGATATTGTTGATAAAAGATCGCTTTACAGAACAAGATTTTTCTTGTTCAGTGGATTGCATAGCAAATTATACGGGCGATCATTTTTAAGGTCAATCGCCTGTAAAAATCTTCCTAAAACCAACAATAGGATCACGGTCAAAACAATTTAGTCAGTCACGAATATTAAAATCGTTTGAAAACAAGGTTAAATTTCAGACTTAACTGTATAAAAGGGGCTGGTAAAAACGTTGCCTAGTCTCTCGCATACATTTCGTTTTCGTTATTGCTACATAATATGAAAACTTGCGGCGCTGCCCTTATTCCGGCTCATTACCCTACTCGCGCGCACCCGTTGGAAACACGCCTTTATACAAAACGACAAACTAGCAGTTAAGGCTGGGTCCCCAGTAGGCAAGCTGTTAGCGGCAGACTGAGTGAGCCGCAAAGTGGCGAACTGTTAATATTCGAACGTCGTAACCGGTTTTGCTGGGAGTCGGCCGTCGGCGCGCGTATTGCTGCAAACTGCGTACAGTGAGCGCAAAACTAGCAAACTGTGGACACTTCATTTGTTATATATGGAAAGGCGTACTAATCAATAAGCCGCAAACTGTCTGCCGCTAACAGTTTGTCTACTGGGGACGTAGTATTAGGAGAAATTGTCTTTAGTGTTTTTTTTTTCAAATCAACTTCTACTCCTTTACTGATCAAATATTAAATGAATGAAAGTGAATTTCGAAGATGCAGATTGGACATTGTGGTGTGGTAGCTAGATGAGCCATATTGTTCAAAAGTGGATAACCTAATATGGCCGATATGAAAATGATTTAATATAATATATTTTATTTAAAAAAAATGGGCATGCTTATACATTTTGTGTGCAGCTATGCTTAATCACGAGATGGAGCTGTTTAAATATTGTGCACGTATATTTACTTTTATTTTAAAGTAAAATCTTAATCGCTACGTGTAAATTCCACAAAAGGCGTTGGGGTAAGCGCACACCTGACGCAAAATATTGTTATAGGCGGAGTCTTCAGTACCTTGTAAGTTCTGCCTATCACTGGCGGGAGCTAATAAGGTGGGGTGGGATTATACCTGTTAAGTGATAGTGGGGTGTTCAACGGACTACGTGGAATTCCGAATCTTACCCAGATTCACGAAAAAACAAAGGGTTGCTGGCGTTTTTTGATGATGAAAAAAAATAATTAAACGTCCACGTGGAAATTATTCACACAGCACGCATATAAAAGTTATGTGGGTATACTTTAAGAAATATGTAACGCTACGGTTAATCTTTAGTCATTTTAATAGGACACATTTGACAGTTCATTTATGCAAAGAAAAATATACATTACGCTAAAGGAATAAAACTCAAGAAAACAACATCAGTTCTTATTAATACAATTATTTATTTAGAAAATTAGACTCTACTCCTGATGTACATAAGTAGCACTTTTCTTTGCATAAATGAACTGTCAAATGTGGCCTATTAAAATGACTCGACTATAAACAGAACAAAGACAAATACTCATCACATGAATGTTTGTCTTTAGCGGACATGACTTTAGTAGTCACGCTTTAGACCCAGCATATTAAAATCTGCGAAGTAATCGCAAACATTAGGTACGTATCTATTTTTCGAGACAACCCCCTCGAAATCAATCATATCAAATACTTCAAGTAAAACCAAAGTATTAAAAAGACATTAAGAAGAAACTTCACGATAACCCTTAGGATTAGCCTCCCCCCACCCCTGGTACGGGGATGAGCTTAGAGCAACATCAAAACCGAATGGAACTAACGATCCATAGTGAAAGAGTATTGAAAATTTATTCTAAGTACGCGGGGCGTTTGATGGTTAGTTACGGTATAGCTTATGCTTGAGAAAGACCAGCTTATTTAGACCTTTCAACAGTGTGCACAGTGTAAGGACTAACATTATCTTAGTATCCTTGCACTGAAACATTTTGTGTAGTAACTTTAAAAATAAAACAATAAAACGTTTAGTATTCCAAGTAAAATGACTTGCGTAACTCAATGGGACACCCTTAGGATTCAACAAAAATATAGTTATGATGATTTATTTTGTCTTTTTAAAATATTAAAAATTGCAGATATTTTCCTATCACAATTAAAGTATATAGGTACATCAAAATTAGCCGCAAAACTTGAGCTAGGACTACCTTAAATAAATAAATTTTTAAACTTTATTTTTTTTTTGTTTTAGACCTTAAATAAATTTTTGAATGATTTGCTGGTATGTGACGATATTGGATCAGCAATTAGACTGCTTTGAATGTTAAAAATAACCCTAAAGAGTTGAAATCACCATCCAGAGAAGGCAATCAAAACAAATCGCCTACTGCAAATATAAGCACTGTGACTCCATCACACTCCCCTGTTTCGTCACAGTTTGAATTCAAAAGAGGTACAGAGGGCTCGCGTTAAAATTGTGTGCAAATACGTACTTAGGTGCCGCAGAAACGCTTCACAAGATATGTGTAGTGGGTGTGTTATTTTTTGGTTTGTAAATGAGAGTTTATTTTAGTATGGTGTTAACATGAAATGTTGGCGGAATTTCGACGATATTTATACGTGTTGGAGCGCGATAAAAATGTACAACGAATGTGGGGTGCTTTCCTGCAAACAAACAGTTTCACGTTTTGTTTTCTGTGTGCTATATATTTTATTACATGTTAAAGGAGATGTCCAAAAATGTATGGAACAAAAACCCAGAATCGACAGGAATGAAATGTATGTCAATGGATTGACATTGAAATATAATATAATGTTACCAAGGGGGCAACCCTGAAATCGTTATAGTATAGGAGCTAGGAGCAAAACAAAATATGTAAAAAATTCGTATAAAACAGTAATAAAAATAAGTTTGTCGTTGTTTTAATGTTGTATCACTTTTTTTGTACATGATAATTATCATCAACACATTTCACAAGCAACAGCAACATAATAACAACATCATATTAAATCACAACATAACAAAGACTCTGTTTTTGGCCCATACCTACACACTACAATCGTTATAGTACTGTGTGTATTATTAGTAATTCTGTGGCTAAAGATTGCAAATATAATTAGTTTTAATGATATGCATAATTATAATAACAACGATATTCACACCCACAACATAACGTATTTTTATTATTTTTAAACGATTTTTAACATAATTATAATAACAACGATATTTACACCCACAACATAACGTATTTTTATTATGTTTAAACGATTTTAACTTAGTTTCTTTGGCTTTTAGCTCCTCTACAATACCAATTATTATTTTATTTGCAATCTTTAACCACAGAATTACCAATAATACACACAGTACTATAACGATTGTAGTATCCATAGGCCAAAAGAAAAAATATATACAAAAACAGTCTTTTTTATGTTGTGATTTAATATGCTGTTGTTATTATGTTGCTGTTGCTTGTGAAATGTGTTAATGATAACTATCATGTATAACACACGTGATACAACATTAAAACAACGTTATATTAAGCAACAACATGATGTAAACTTATTTTTATTATTGTTTTATACGAATTTCTTACTTATTTTATTTTGCTCCTAGCTCCTATACTATAACGATTTCAGGGTTGCCGCCTTGGCAACATTATATTATATTTTAATGCCAATCCATTGGTACACATTTCATTCCTGTCGATTCTGGGTTATTTTTTGGACATCACCTTTAGATTGCAAAATGAAGCTTTATGTATATTTCAGACGTACGCACTGAAATTAATTAGCAGTTTAATAAGATGTAATTCTGCAATTTAATTTTCTAACGAAGCTATTTATATAAATACAATATATATATCGCGTATTATTATAATATCCTAAGTTGACTCCTTGTTTTTAATGAGTTTTAGTAAACATAAGGAATGGCCTCTGTCTGCAGAGGTATTTCAAGCCCTCTTTATCTTGGAAATCTTCCAGTCTAGAAAAAAAGGATCTAAGTGGATAAGCAAGTGTGTAAAACAAAATAGTGAATTGAAGCAACTGCCATCTGGCAACTTAACAAAGGGACTAAAGCAATCAAATCAAAATTTTATTTATTTAGCCATCAATCGTCAATTATCAAGGTAACATGGTGACTCTACCACCGAAATCGGGTTAAATCGGATCGTAGCTAAATAGCCATTAGATGGTGAAGATTTCTTGTGTGTTCACAATGTTTTCTGTAACCGCTAACTATGCATATAGAAAAATCCATAGCTGGGCGCCTAGTTCCTTTTTTTTCGCCGGGAATGCTTTACGCACCTTAACCCCGTCCTGGGGGAGGGACAGGGCCGTGTATGGGATGCCCTATAGAGGGGCATAGTTCCTGGGCCGAAGATGGAAGTGGCCCAGGGGTTTACCCACTAAACCCCGCGGTAATCCCTCATCGCCTTAACATGAGGGGGCTACGGGTATCAGCGGAGCCCTTGCTCCGCGGCCCCCCCAGCGAACGCTCTCATTTGTAAGCTCCTCCTGTTCCTCTTGCGGAACTGCGGAAGTGCCCCGGAGTACTGAGGCACTCCCGCCCATCGATGGTGGAGCTACCATCGACCTCATTAACCACTTAAACATCAGTTACCACAGCTCTGCGCCACTCTAACGAGCACAGAATAATACCAAAAAAACATCAGGGGTATTGAAAACAAAATCACTGGCGTTCGTGGCGGCTGTCAAAGTTTTCACCGAATAAATCCGCACATTTTCAATGATCAAGCGAGGCGAGAGCGCGGGGTGAGATTTTTACTGGAAATATTTGGGCAGGTAGGTACGGCGATTTGGAAATACGCTTTGGGTGTCAAGGGGTCTACTGGTGGATAGCTCGATAGTTCTTTCAAACTAAAAAAAACGCAGCAGATTTTCAATGTTACTAATATTATTGTGTACATCGGCGATTTGAAAATTAGCTTTGGGTGTCATGGTGTTTCCTGGTGGATAAATCAATAGCTGTTTAAACTGCTGAGTGCGTTTTTATATACTAATAGTAGTATTAATACTACTTCCGGTTGTTTAGAAATACGGATTAAATGTCCAAAAATCTACATTATGGCTCCTGCGCTAGTATTTAAGACAAGTTTTTTTTTAAATTCATCAATATTTAAGCCCAAAGACCTCCACTGCTGAACATAAGCTTCTCCCAAGGATCTCCAAACTGATCTTGCCTAAACTGCTTTCTTACATTATCATTGAAATTAGTGAAATTACTTGGTATATGAGACCTAATAACTGTCAGTATAAATGTTCTGTGTAACTGTCGTCTCGGTGTAGCGTTACCATCAGGTGTACTATCTGCTCGTCTTGTTACACATTGCAATAAAAAAAATCTGTATTTTATATAGTGCTATGCACCGATAGTCCATTTTTTGTGTCCTACATTCGTAAATCAAACACGTCTTTTCATTTAAGTTTAGAGATAGGGCCCTATATCTCTATTATATTGTTTCACTGCAATCAATTCAACTTTTTATCGCACTGTTGTGACCAAAAATATTTCCAAGACAGGCGGCACCCTGCCTAATACATTAAATACTTTAATGCTATCGAACGCCTTGATAGTAGGCCCCGGTCAGGGCCGGATTTAGGCAGCGCTTGCAGCGTGATTTATGATGGACACCGCCCGCCGTACGTCCACTCGTCGACATATTTTTCGCATTACTACACTGGAAGAAAAAATGACCAAGTGTAGTCGGGGGAGAGCGGTCATACATACGTCAGGGTCGTGTCTCGTATTTGTTAAATTGATGAAGTTATTTTCAAAAACATCAGAAAAGACTTGGCATTTACGCAATGCTGTATCCAGGGTTTGGCACATGGGTCGAAAAAAAATATTTATTTAAATCTCTTGATGAGAATTAACGATGCTGAAAATTTTTAACAACACTAACATCCAGAGTGTCATCTACACACTCTGGATGTTAGTGTTGTTTAAATTCCAAGACTATTAGGTCAAGTGTACTGGCACATTAATGTTTCCGAAACACAGCCAAAGCCTTATGGTGCGTCTATGCTTACGAAGCGAGCACGAGCGGCGCACGAGCGGAGCACGAGTCGAACCGTTCTGCTCGCGTGACAAGTGTGGACGCACTTACGAGCCTGCCACGAGCCTACGACGATCTCTCCTCGAACATAGTTTCAGCCTAAATATCGAAAAACCGGCACGCGGTGCGAGACAAAAAATTGTGTAGTTCTATCTCTTTCTTTTACGTGGTCTATCCGTATCGCCCTCTTTTTCTTGTGTGAATGCGATAGATACTATCAATTTGTATGCAATTTATCTATAGTTTTCTCTGTCTACGGGCGGAGCACAGTCGAGCACGAAACGAATGCTCGAAGCGCGCTCGTTCGAGGCTCCAAGTCCGTCCACAGTACACGAATTTTGGATCGGCTCGTGCTCCGCTCGTGCGCCGCTCGTGTTCGCTTCGTAAGCATAGACGCACCATTAAATACGATTTGACCAGTGGTGTTTGACCCTTATTCTCCTTGTTCGCGACATAGGATTCTTTGAGCTTAATATTGTTAATGTTATGACTTATTATATGATTTTAATTCAATGAGGGGGGCTTAATTAAACTTGCAAAGCTTGAATTTTAGTTTCTTGGTACTTCTGTCAAAAATGCCATACCTGCTGGCCCATAACATTTTGCGCTAAATTAGAAAAGAGGGTGTGTCAATAATATCAAATCTGCTAGTCGAGAAAATTTAGGGAAAAATTAGAAAAGTGGAAGGAAATCAACGATGAAATTCTTTACGACGAAAGTATCTGAAGAATTTTGGCAATAATATCCTTTGAATGAATGTTTGGCCAAAGGCTGGCAGCAAAATTTAGTACTTGTATTTTTTATTATAAAGCAGACTAGAAGACAGTCACAGGCGAATTGTAAAAAGTAATTTTAGAAATTTTATTTATAACTGATAATATGCTAGTGGACCCTAACTAGATTGCACAAACAGCTCGAAACAAGAAAAAAAAGATACAAAGTTACAAAGAGCTAGTTCACGCACACACAAGTTTGAATTTGTGGAAAAGATTGTAGAAAGCGAATTTTCCAACTCTTTCGTAAACTCATTTTGCAAAGCAAAATACATTTCTTAAATGTCAACCCTAACACCGATCCAATTTGCCTTTTCATTGAAATCGGATAAAGTTGAATTATGTGACGAAAAGTCCCTTTGTCTTTTCATCTCGTGGACACACCCTACGACCCAATATTGGGCGGTTTAGGAGTATTGGTATTTGTATTTATGGTACAGAAAATTAGATTTTATTCGAGGAATTTATAGCTAAACTAGCTGAGAGTCAAGTACACTGCAGAGCAAAGAAATGCATCATTGAAATTAAGTCATCGTCACATTGATGGGAAATGGCTTAATCAATCCCTACGCCGAAACCCAAGCTTTGTTTGAAAACCCGGGATTGAGACTAAGTACTTAGATGAATGTCTTGCTGTTAAACAATTATCTCATTTAAGCACCGCAACCAAAAGTGTTCATCCCACTGCTCACTTAACACCCCCGGTTTACCTTTTACACCCAAAGAGGGAAAAGCTTTGGTTAGTGGTAGGACTTTTCAGAGTCCGACTGGCTAGCTACCACCCCCACAGGTGAATCTGCCGCTATCAGCTCTGGCGGTGTCCCGGCAATATTAATGTGGGAGCAAGTACACTTGAAATTAAAGGCTCGAAGATCAGATGAGCCTACAGTCTGGCATCACATTGAGCGACGCTTACTGATGAAGTGTCTCTCAATAGAGTGGGCTGCGTGTCTGTCTACTAACTGATGTGGTATAAAAAAAACAAGTACCCGTTCGGTGACGACCGGCCCGAGTCATAACAGACACCAGTTTTCCAAGCCTTTAAAAGAAAAAGTTTGTATATGTATAAATAGATGCTAACCTTCCAAAGCCATAATAGAGTTGCTTTTCCACACCCAAACATTATCTACATGCCATAAATGCGAACAGTGCTTGAAAAGCAATATTACCAAAGTTTTAAACTGAACATGTAATGCACAATGCCACGTGCATAGTTCGCAGGACGAGTTTCAGTGCTTTATTTTATTGCTACTTTTTCTAAAAAGAACCATCCAATCAAACATCACCCTTACTCCACTCGTAATAAGACTCATTTTCCTCATTACTCTTCTATCATACTGTATTTCGCTCCTGAACATTTCACCAGGTTCAAAAAGGCAAATAAACGATTATGAACTCATTCCCGTTTAATCAAGGTTTATTTTCCGCTAAAGAACTTTTGTATTGCGTCGTTTTATTATTGATGTAAGTTCCAGGTGGTTTATCAGTGCGTCCAGCTTTCAATGGGCGGTGTTTAATGAAAATAGCAGTTCGTTCGATTGCCATTACGAACCTGTTGCGATAATCATCGTATATTATATCTGGACTCGAATGTGGAACGCTATTCATCGAAATGAAATCGATAATAATCGTGTAGCAATCGAAAGAAAATAGTTTTTATTGATGAGTAGCCCGCGGTTTCACCCGTGTGTAATTTATTTTTTTAAATATTTTAATAAATTTCTCCTTACAATGCAATGTGCTCTGCTACCGCCATTAAGAACATTTACTATGGTTACATAATTATTTAGTATTATCCTCATAGTAACTTGATTAGCCAGTAAATATATTTCAAAGGACGGGAATATCCTATAAATCAACCTCAGATTAATCTTCCCAAGTGTCATAACAACACGCGCTAACATTGTCTGATAGACATAAAGTACCTACACAATATGTCGAACTTGGGTCGGATAGTTTACATAATATACTGTATGATACTGGCATCTCTTTGGAAGCAATATTTTTATAAGTTAACATTACGTTAATGTAAATACGACCTTGCAACGTCTAAGAAGAGAGCGTATTCCTTTTTAAGGTTAATAAATAAATAAATAAATAAATATTGGACAACATCACATACATTGATCTGACCCTAAAGTAAGCAGCGTAAGCACTTGTGTTATGGGTGTCAGAAACAACGAAGGTACCACAAATATATACTTAAATACAAATAAACATCCAGACAGAACAAACACAAATGTTGATCACATAAGTGTTTGTCCTGAGTGGAATTCGAACCCTCGGCCATGCGCCATATGCGCCAGCATAGGGCAGGATCACTACCAAATGCGCCATCGGGCCAGTCGAATACAATGGATGAGCTAAAATATGTATAATGCCATCATTTAATAATGGTTCTTAACTTGTTATAAAAAATATTTTCAAAATTACTGCAAATAAAGATTGAAAGATTTTTTCTGTATCTATTGATTTAGAACGAATAAGTAAACGGAATTTTGGTTAAACCATGTCACTATGTCAGACTATAGATCTGGTTCTGTTCCGACATTTTTGTTATAATCATGATACTTCTAACTAAATATTTTTTCTAACTTCCTATTTTCTAAGTAGACGATTGATTGATTGATGAGCAAAATTTTACTTAATTTTTACAGTTAGTAAACATTGCGATAAATAATACGCTAAAAAGATTGTATTCTTAGCTATTTACCTCCTATTTGATGCCGCTATGGTCTAGTGGGTATCGTGATTTCCGTAAAAGAAATATACCAACTATACATCTAAGAAATGTGTATATGGCAGGAGTGTCGAGGGGCGTCTAGAGCCTTTGATCTTTTAATCACTTAATTATCTTCAAAGTCTCGATTAAGTCGAGATCTTTGATTCGCATTTCTATCTGTCACCGCGAAGCTTAACTTCGAGTACAGTATAGAAAACAACAGCATAGCCATATTTACTGAGATATTAAATTATTGTTATTACAATACTACTTCAACATATTATATTATAATGGACATCTGAAAACATCGGAAACAATCGTAAAACATTACAAAAACAATTTTGAAAAGTACCTAATATCTAAAAAAAGCACTTCTCATTCTAACTTAATCGCAAACAAATAAATATTTTCTGTTTATGGGAGTACCTTATTATAGTGTTGGACCTATTATCGTGATTTACTATGAGACAAATACATTTCTCTTCCACTTTTTCAATAGTTTAACATTGTACATCGCACAGAGGAGTATTTTTGCTTTAAAACTGGTCAAAAGTCCAATTCAGAAACTAACGCAAAGTACACTCAAACCAGGTTTTCTATAAACTTTATTAACCCACGAGTAGGGTACAAGCCAAAAACTTAACACTAGGCGGCATGCTTTTGCGTACAATCAATCTGAATAGAGTCATTCGTTTGCATCGCATATCTGTGTTCTCGACGCTCTCGATATTGTCTCAACGTCTAAGGTGATTTGTGGTTATTTTTGGTGGCGTGCTACAATAAATTGTTTTAAACATGGAAGAGGAAGGTATGTTCTGAATTTTTCATGTATTATTTTATCATTTTAATGCGGAAATGATAGGTCTATTGAGTGTTATTTCAGACATGTTATAAATATTAATTTTTTTCCTTAGAAACAAATTCACAGGCATTTTTGTTTATGTGTCGGGCTTTGTCGGGCAAAACTTTTTTTTATATATGAAAGTACGGACCCTCGTCTATCATATTTAGTTGAAAGTATTTCCTCATTCTTCCTCCATTTTGAAAAAAATAAATTTTAATCACTCCAGGTCAAATGTAACTTTTTTTTGATTTCAACAATTTATTAATTCTTTTTCTTTTTTGTTGTAGAAAATGTGAAGATATTAACTAGGCGGGCATTATTTGACATGATGCAATAATTTTCTGCAACGAAAATTGAAGCACAGTTGGCTTCATTGGAGGAAAAGCTTGTGGAGGTTACTGGCTGCCCGGAAGACGAAGAAAATACTCTGACTCGATCTCTTAGGCATTTCAAAAGTGAATTTAAGGCTAAATGGGTCCAATGCCTCCAACTCTACACAAAATACTCATACATGGAGAAGCAGTAATTAAGGAAGCCATTCTTCCAATAGGTCAGTTGTCTGAGGAAGCGGCAGAAGCAAGAAACAAGCATTTTAGACAGTACAGACTCGATTTTGCGAGGAAGTTTTCAAGAGTGCTATGTAACCGAGATATTTTGCATCGATTGCTTCTAAGTTCGGACCCATTCTTGAGCAGCAATAGAAAAAGATCACAAAAAAAAGTTAATGTTTTACTAAATGTGCCTTGGAATTACTAATTTCGGACGAACCTTCAAAGTCCTTAGACACTAGTGTTGAAGAAAATAATGACTCAGATGACGGAACTGATTGCGAATCTAATTAGTATAATCATACATTGTGTAATGTCTTTTATTTTTATATTTTATTTGTAATATATTTGTAAAATTGCATTTTTTTACTGAAAATACCAAAATTTATAAAAATATGGCTTTATATTATACGATAAATGTTTTTTTAATGATAATAAGTAGTTTTCATTTCACTAGAAACATCAAATAATTTTGACCGGGTTTTTAATACAAATACTCCTCCGTGCATCGAAAGCGCGGTTATTCCATCTCTTTTCATCGTCAAAATCCTCCTGGCTAGTGCGGGGTACGCCACATAGTGTTTTTTAATTGATTCACCGATTTATTCTTCTAACAATCTATGTCCATTATTTTCCTTTATAGGTAATCATTAATAGTGAGCAGTTACCGTATGGCACCGCCCTGCGCCTGCTACACCGAGACAACAGATGTCTCCGAACTACTCTCCTTACTGTAACATCCATTATTGTGACTCAACTATTCACCCCCCGATGTATCAACATCTTGAGAGTGCTTAATCAGTGCAAAGATTTGCCAGCGGGATGCACAGGCCGCTCCCGAGTTACGACGTGGCTTGAGCTCAGTGTTTCTTATGGCTCGAGTTACAGTTCATATCGTAAGAAGTATTAGCTGGAAAGGGGACTGAGGTGGAGTATTAAGTATGAGAAAGCTTTGATATCTACGAGTATACTTATATTATAAGAGAAAAGGTATGTTTGTTTGTATTGAATAGGCTCCGAAACTACTGAACCGATTTGGAAAATTCTTTCACTGTTGGAAAGCTACACTATCCGCGGGTGACATAGAGTACTTTCGATCCGGGAAATGTGGGTGGAAGGGGGAAATAAATGACAAAACAGAGGCGACCGCTATAAATAATACGCTAAAAAAGATTATATTTTAACAATAATTTACGTAGTTACTAACTGCTCTTCCTATTTGATGCCTCTATGGTCTAGTGGCTTATGTAACGGGCCATGACCTCAGGCTTCTGGGTTCGATTCCCTTCGATACATACTAAGGCTGTCCGTCTGCCCCCAGTAGGGGCAGATGCGACTAAAGTTTCGACTGCCCCTACTGGGGGCAGATTTGGTAGGGGCAGTCGGGAATAATCCATTGAGACCCGGTATACTTAATGTCGTTAGTACGATCAACAGCACATCACGGTTAACACTTGCAGTTCGATAATAGCACTTATGCCCTCGACATAAGAGTGGTACAAAGTCCAAAGTGTTACGTCTGACGTGCTTTTGACTGTACATTAAAACCATAGACAGCTAGTATCCTATTTTTTAGGTACCTAACTTTAAGGTAAACCCTTGAAGTATTATAATTATGCAAACCACTACTTCCATGTAGACAGTTGAATAGAATAGTATTGATATTGATATATTGACATTTTCTGTGAAGGCTGCAATGACTTATATTAAAAGATATTTTAACGCATATCGCTTGGTCACTTCTCATCTCCAATCGACCACCATCCCTAAACGCGTATAAGAATGTATCCACGGGCAGTAATCCAGCTGCGGGGGATATCTCATTAGCAAGTTTCCCGGCGGGTTAACTCGCGTCCGTTACTCGCCAGTCTCGCAACTCGCTTACCTATTTACTCTCAAATAGCTAACTTACTTCTTACCTACAGTTTGTGCGTGAAGCGGTTGAAGGTTGAAAGGTTACTCTAATTATGATGTTAAGAGTAACTTTTTCGAAGTGTGATGACAAACCGTATCGGTTTGTGAGTAATCGCTGTCACCATTGAACTTGAGAAAATTACTATATTCGTAGATCTGACGATAAACTGCGCTTATTTTTCCAGTTTTTTGGAAATTTAATATTTTAGCAAGCAAATAAGCAAATACGTGGCAAAATATGTTCTGTGTCGGAATTTTCTTTACCACTGTCGTAAAACTCTTTGTGAAACAAACGCGTCTAAAAATCTCAAATCTGGATGTCGTTGGCTCGAATTCTCTCCTTCTTCTTTTATTTCAGATTACTGCCATGGGTAACCTTATAGGTGGCAGAACTATTTCAGGGTTCCACTGGCTAACTACTTCTCCATAAGTGAAGTTTGCTGCTATTATAGCTTTGGCTGTTAGGACAGTATTAGTATAATTACATATGTTTGCGGGATAATTTGTTTCCTACTCTTAAATAAGTATACAATTAGTTTGTTTTTTTTTTTTGGGAGGAGGATGCGTTTATGCCCTCGTGGGACTCGAGACTAAAGCGTCCACTACCCACTAATTCCCCTTCACACCCGATTGGGACGAGCCCGTGCCAGCCTATGGCTATTGAACGGCCCATTCCCGGGTACATTAGAGTTTGACTGTGTTTTTAAATCATACCAAATATGATCAACGCAAGGCGCAGTATAATAGGCCGCAGTGACCGCTTAACATCAGCTGGGCTGTGTGTTTGTCTGCCAACTGATGTGGTATAAAAAAAGTCACAAATAGATGCTTCGACACAACTATCCTACTTCTTTCCATGCATCAGCTATTCGGACCTGACTATGGACGTTACATCATAGTCCGCGCCCACCATTAGTTAGTGTCGCGCTCGCCCGCGACCGAGATATTGATATTTCGTGCTCAGTGATAAATGGTGTTGCGAAATGTTAGCGTTGATAGCGTATTTACGTCTTCGTTGAAGTTGAATAATTTAATCAGTCAGATTTTGTATACTAATAATTCGGTCTTAAGGACAATCCAAGCCCTTCACTTTTCTAGTACCAGATGCTACATAATGCAAGCTAATTTCTAACCTACTTGAATTTTGTTCGAAGTATAATACCTGATTGATCAACTAAAAAAATATATTTCGTGCTAATTACCCTCTAATATAAATACCCCTTTTTTTGCGGTGGAGAATGCTTTTATGTACCATAGTCCATAACCGCAGGCTAGCTAGACCTGTGGCCGTGTGTGGGATCGAGACTAAAGCGTCCACTACCCACTTAGCTCCCCTGGTTTTCTCTTCACACCCAATTAGGACGAGCCGGAGCCTTGTGGTTATTGACTTAATACAACTAATAAACAATTTGTGACTTTCTATATTTTGCCCGGGCTATTTATAGGTTGTATCTTAGGTACTGCAAAGAAATCGTCCCATATTTTATCAAAAGCAAGCTTACTCTTGTAAGAAAGAAAAAAAAACATCCCATCTCTGCTGCTCAATTCAAAACTTCTTTCCATTCTCGTTCAAGTGTACCCGTTTTCTATAAAAATATGCGTACCGGTTCGTACAGCAGCCCTCTCGATGTGCACATTACGCGGCCGAGACGAGCGTGTATCGCCGATATGATGGGTCGGGCCATATTCCGAAAGAGATTTCCGAGCGTGTCGTGACGTTTATTTGTCAGCCCAGGGAGCCAGTTGCGACGTCTTTAGGCGACTCGATTTGTTATGCTGGGATGTTCCGGACCGAAGTATCCGCTTTGCTGAGTTGACGAGGATTGACATTTTTGGGAAAATATTGCCGGGTATGTTAATAAGAAAAACATTGGTGTAATAGTTTTGGAATGAGTTTTTTTGCACCTTTTACTTCACATGCTTACATAAGGTAGTGAATGAGTGGGGTACCGGCTTGACCCTCTCGAGTGTGAAGCTAAAACCGGGTGTGTTAAGTGGGAAGTGAGACAAGCGTCTTTAATCCCGAGGCGCATAATTAATCAGAATTCAGGACATACTTTAACAAACACGTACATTATTTTCCGACTCCATTACTCATGTAACAGAATCTAATGTTACTGGAAAGAAATCACACATGTTGTGGTAGAGCCATGCTGTTTTACAGTACGAATGGGCTGGCTCGCCCGGGCAAGTACCACCTCTTCACATAACACCAACGTGAAATAATAGTGACTACTATTGTGTTTCGTCTGGTTTGGGAGAGTGCCGGAGGCCCTCACCCCTATAGGCCGGCAACGCATCGGCGATCCCTCCTCTGGTGTTGCAGATGTCCATGGGCGGCGGTGATTGCTTGCCATCAGGCGACCCGCTGGCCCGTTTGCCGCCTCTAACATAAAAAAACAGATGTAAAAAAGTAGCTCTTCGGTGCAAACTTCGTCGGACTCCAGACTTTTAATGAGAATTTTTCAACAAATGCACAGTGTAGAAAGTAGCCTACACCTATTTCACAATAAAACCTGCGAACAGCTAGCCTGTTAAAAAATAATTTGTGCTCGCAATATGAAAACGACAAATTACCAGTTGAGACTTTAAATAACTTTTTATTTGTTTCTTGTTTCTTCATTTCTACTTTTACGGAGAAGATCTACATACTTATAATTACATATATGTAGCCTTTAGTTTTAACGCTTAGTGCTCGCAATGCGATTTAAATCCAATTCTGCGAGCAGTTCTCTTTGCACCGTCTTGCAAAAGCATTTGAAATACAAAGTTTTTGTTTGTTTTCTGCACTCCCACACGTTATCCTGTAAAACGGAACAGTTTTTGGTGCACGTATTTGCATATTTTTACATTCTTTCTCCTAGGCTTAATCGCTGCACTAATACTACCTAGAATAATGTTAGTCTTTCAAGAGAACTCACGAGAAGTAAGTCGAAATTGTTTTGACAAAAAAATATGTACAATACATTAGAATAATGTAATTTGTTAGCTAGTCAGCGCTGACAGCGTCTTCCAAAATAGGTCGCAAGCCTAATTCCACCCCACTACTTCCAGCACTACGAGTAGCAAAACTACTGATCCATAGAGCCGTTCGCAATAATCATCATCATTTTCAGCCTGTTGCAGTCCACTGCTTTACATAGGCCTCCCCCGATTCTCGCCACTTTGCTTGATCCTTTACTCGCATCCATCTCTTGCCAGCCCAGGAAATTACTGGGTATATGAGACCTAATAACTGTCCTCTCGGTGTAGCGGGCGCAGGGCAGTGCCAGACAGTAAATGCTTAGTTACTGTTTGGCACTGAACTGTCTAAGGGCAGACGTGGCGCTTACCATCAGGTGTACGATCTGCTCGTCTTGATACACATTGCAATAAAAAAAAGCCATCCTGCGCAAATCGTCACTTCAACTATCCTGAGGGCGTCCTACACTACGTTTACTGAGACTTGGTCTCTTCCCAGATACCGTACACTCACGGTCAAAATACTACTGCTAATATAACGTGCGCATTAAAGATGACAGCTAACCTTCATATTTAATGCCTCTTACATAGCTTCTCTGAAGCGCCATGCCATTACACAAAGCGGTTCATAATTGACGTCACCTCATCCTGTCAAAGGGTGAAGTGAATATCCTATTACAGCTAGGAAGAGGCGCAAAGTGCCACTCTGAGAGCATTTAAGTGATATTTCTTGACGTAATTCGGCATTAAAAGGATTAAGGAGTTTTTGGAACAAGGAATCTTATAACGGACAGCGTAATGGTCGGGACGGGGAATTTTAATAATATTGAATGGACTCTTTTAGGCAGTGAAAAGAATATAAAGGAAAAGTATCAGATCGCTGATATTCTACAGGGCAAAGGCCTTTCTCGTTTACCTTTTGATTACCAGATCGAGTTTAAAATCCTTTATTGTCGATAGATATTTTGTCTGACCTGGAAATTGGACCTGGAAGATTACAGCCGAGTAATTAAATATCCAAATTAATGATTATAATTAAGTTAATTTTATGTAGGTAAAAGCCTTAAGCTTCTAAACCATTAAGTACTAGTAAAAAAACGCTTAATACGCAGACTAGCAAGACCTGTATCCGTGTGAGCGATCCGAGACTAAAGATATTTTGTTCCACTAACCACTTAACTCCCCTGGATCCATATTCACATTTGAGAGAGCTCTAGCCAGCCTTTGAAGCGATTGACCTACGCTAGTAGTGGTAGAGCCATGCTGTTTTACAGTACGAATGGGCCGGCTCGTCCGGGGAAGTACCAATCACATAACACCAGCGTGAAATAATAGTCACTATTATTATGTTTCGACTGGTTTGTAAGAGTGCCGGAGGCCCACACCCCCCTTTAAAAGACCGGCAACGCATCAGCGATCCCTCTGATGTTGCAGATTTCCATGGGCCGGTGAATGCTTACCATCAGGCGACCCGCTGGCTCGTTTGCCGCCTCTGACATAAAAAAACGCTTATAAAGTTGTGTTTCATATATTCTATAGCATTATGGTGCAAAAGTGCGGTCTCCTACGTCACAATTCGTCTGTTTTTGGTAAACCAACTCTCACGAGTGCTATGAACGCTCCATAAAAGTAATAATATCGTAAGCACGATCGACAGGAACACCACGTCAACACATATTTTAACACATACAAATTGCTCTCATCACGCTACCTGTTAAATTAAACAATTAAACAGCGTTAATCACAACATTATTAAAATCAGAATAGCAAATGTGTTCATTACAAGCTCGTCATGGCAATAAATCCTCGCAGACATCTCAATAAATCGTTATTTACCGTTTTTGCAGCTAAAAGTGCGGGTTTTCACGTTCGGTCGCATGTGACACGCTACTGGGGGGTTAAGGTCTTTTACACATAAGTTCGATGATTGATACAAGATTTGAATGCATATGAAATGAAGCGACACATTCTTTGAAAAGAAAACGGGCTGGTTTTATCTCTGTCTTTATTCAGATTTCTAAAATTGTATTTGTAAATTGCAATTTTAAACTTTAAATTTTTTGAACAGTTTTTGAACAGTGATATACACCTGTTATCTATTAATTTGTTAAATTTGATTTATTTCTTGCAGTATGAAAAATGTGACCAGTAATGACTCTGTATGATAGACGGCCTCAAAGCCTGCTGTAATTTCTTCATTTAATCATTTCTTTGAAGTCTTTATTAAAAGTAATATTCGCTTTACTTACTAAACAAATAGCACATGTCATGCAGCTTTAGGTTTCCCAATCATCGTGTAAAGTTTATGTACCTGAAACAACAAAAAAAAAAATGTTATGACGCACTACATACAATAATTCATTATAGAAGAATTCAAAATTAAAATAAAACAATGCCGTGAGAATGAGTAGAATATAACGAGTACGAAAGGGACTTAGAATAATTGCATCTACATACTAAACCGTCAACTTTTGTGCAACATAGATAATAGCTGGATTTTAAACAAAACAACAACAACAGCAAAAAATCGAAAAACACAAAATGGCGACATGCCGCCATCTTTTTTTTTAAACCAAGAACCGCGCCAAACTTCCGGCAATAATTTTTAATTAAACAACCATTGTTGCACCTTGCAACGATTCATACCAACTGTCAGACGTTAATAGCGGAACTTGGGCCAAAGAATAGGCCACGTCCCAACAGTGGGACGCTCCCTCGATAATTGGTTTCCCTACTTGAGATGGGGTGCCGCGACAATGTAAAATGACCTTTGGTCCTCAATCATAAGGTGCAGAGGTGGAATAATAGGGAGTGAGTGTTAATTGAAGATCAGAAAGATGTGGTTTGTTTGTTTGCTCTCTCATTTTGGGGTAGGAAATGAATCTGAGTGATAAACAAGAGTTGGAATCTTTTAAGCCTCTAGTTACACGTGTTTCCCCTTCTTTTAACAAGGATTCCTAAAAATGAAGCGTAATGCGCTTTTCTTGTGGAAGAGAATGCTTCTAAGCACCATAATAAGCTAGCGAAACCTCCGGCCGTGTGTGGAACTGGGGACTGCAGACATTTGTCTCGTTAAATCGTTACCAATTCCACTACACACCCGCAAGGGACAAGCCAGCCTTAGAGCGATTGACCAGGATAATCATTTGATTGTATGTATTTAACGATAAGGTGGCATTCAAGCATGGTCCACCTCGTTGTAAGTGGTTAATAAGCGAAGCCGCTTACGGAACGAAAAGGTTCTTTTCAGACATCAAAAACCTAGTAATCATAATAATAGATTTGATGAACGATTTGGTACAATAATTAAGAAGCACCAAGAAGACATTCAATCCCTGCGGGGTTCTAATATTTGTGAACATGAACATGTCTGTTTGTATAGGTCCGAGTGTTCACGTATGATATAATATTATTTATTAATTGAAATATATAGGTAAGAATAAATTATTGATTGAAGCCCATAATAGTATTTGCTTATTTTGGGACTAGATGACCTTACGTGAATTATGCCCGAAGATATTTATTTTACCGTCGACTGTATTAAGAACCCCAAAAACCCGCCACACACTTAATTTAATACGTTCGCGTGATTCGAACACGTTAAATGCGATTGAGGTGTGTCAATGAAATAAAAGCTCCCCATAAGATAAACGAGTCTACATCGAATCCACATTGTTCTGATCTTAGGGTCCAATGGGGAATAGACAAAGAAACATATGATGATGGCAATCTTCGCCAGACAATAGATTCTGACTAATGTAGAAGATCACGGAAGAAAGATAGTTAATAGTTTGGGAAATTATTTTCCTGGTAAGGTTTAGTAAATGTAAGTAAAATAATATAAGAGGCAAACAATATTTGCAACATCCGAGGCATCACTAAGTTTGGCCACAGTTTATTTTTTTGTTCTAACTCAGAAACCCTTGAACTGAATTCCCTTATTACAATCGTTTGTTACAATGTTAAGTATCAGACAATTAATGTTCCATTGCAGGGCAAAGGCCCCTATTCTTGAAATCAAGTTATTGTTTCAATGATGGGTACTGGCTTAATCACCTCGCTTGCCAAATTCGGATTGGTGATCACAAACCCAACCTGTGCCCGAATAAACCAACGTAAAGTTAGCTCGACCCCGGAATCAACCCAGGACCCCGAGATCTCGGCCTGGTACTTAAACCACTAGACCATCGAGGCGTTCCTGATGAATAAAATAAGAATCTCCTCGTTTACATTTTTGAATTTAAAATATATTAGTATGTATTTTTATTTTCTACTTGAAAAGTCAATAAGCGGATTATTTTAAAAAGCCTTGTGTCCTAATCGCGCCTTTTGCGAATTCTTCATAGATTAAGGAACCTTTGTAAGCGGATTACGAGAAATCCACTTAATCATAGAAATGCTGACGTTGGGCAAAATGGTATTTAAATCTGGATAATCAGCGGGGCAATAAAATATTATGGGAATTTTTAAAGATTTTGAATACTTTATAAGTGTTGTTCCACTTGAAAAATCCGTTGGTCTGGGGAAGTTCCTCCACTACCTAATACTACACACTACCTTACAGAAGACCACAGAAAAGTAGCACTTGGTACAGGCCCCGGCAAACTTCTTGAATATCGGGGATTGCACAGAATACCAATTTTGACACGCCTGCGCGCTATTGGTCAGAAGCATACCTCTGACCAATAGCGCGCGCGGGCGTTCGGGAGATTCGCTAGCGCTATTGCTCACGCGCAACGCAAGTGACCTCTCTTCGTCGACCGATGTTCAACAAGTTTGCCGATAGCAATAACTGTGCCATGTCTGTAACGGTGATTAAGGTCTCCAGAGCTTAGTCGGGGACATGGGTTTAGAAGCAAAAAGAACGTTTTTCCTACGCTACGTTTTCTCTTAAATTTAAAGTTGATTTCCAAAAGAATACTCTAAATAACACTTCAATGCATCATTATTCAGTATTTTACGTATGCATTCGCAACGTTGGCAGAGATAGTGCATCATTATAACGACATTAGGGCTCTTAAACTGCCCGAAGGCAGCAGATACAATGCGAACTATAACTCAGCGCGAGCGCCGCTAGATGGCGCCGGCGTCGTAAACAAGCAAAATGGCCGACAGTTTCCGGTGCAACGTTGGCGCGCGTCACTTCCGCTCAATGGCCTTTCATAAAATATAAAATTGTTTAGGGTATGGGCATTCATAGTATTTATTACGGTGGTTTTATGGATTAGTAAAGTTATTTATTATAGGGAAAATGTATTATTCTTCTAAAGTAAAGTTATTATTCTAAGACTTGAATTTTTTTCTTCTCTTTTAAATATGCTTTAAATTGTTAGTGTAATCCACAGTCTCCGTTATTCAAATGAGTTGATTACAATGAACACCATGCTTGCCATATGAGAGTTCAGTTGGCGCGCGAGTTCATGGCCATCGGGAACTGAATAGAAAAAGCGTTTATGAAACGAATAGTTGACTTACTAAAAAGTTGCAAAAAATATGTGATAGATATGGTTGACCTAATAGGTAATAATACCTATCGAAATCGATATTAACAGCACTGCCGCATTCTTCAGGATGGCCATGAACTCGCGCGCGTACTGTAGTCTGTAGGTAATAATTACTAACTGGAATTATTATGTTAAATAATCCAAAACACATTAAACACTATCACAAAAAAATTACACAAGAAAAAAGGCACGGACCGCGAGTCCGTGGATTAATAAATCTTATTATAAAAAATAAAAAAAACACATTTGGCCTAGAATAGAACTTAGGACCTCGAGATCTCGGGCAAGTACTTATCTCTTGAACCATTTAGCCTTTATTAAAACAAACTAAATATCATTGCTAGATATTGAAACACGCTGAAACAGCTATTAAAATGATTGAAATTCTCTGTTGTAACATTACTTAGTATAAATCAAAACATCGAATTGTTTAGTTTCCATTATTGCGCTAAATTACTGTTTGATTAATCTTTCGAAGTTTACTTTGTAAACAATAGACGCACGTGGAGTAATATTGACATTATCTGTGGAAGAAAACATCAATCTATTCTATACTAATATGAGGAAAGATTTGATTGTTTGTTTGTTTGTATTGAATAGACTCCGAAACTACTGAACCGATTTGGACCCATGGACATCTGCAACACCAAAGGGATCGCTGATGCGTTACCGGCCTATGGGGGTAGGGGGGTGTGGGCCTCTGGCACTCTCACAAACCAGACAAAACACAACAGTAGTCACTATTATCTCACGCTGGTGTTACGTGAGAGGTAATACTACCACGGACGAGCCGGCCCATTCGTGCTGTATAACAGCATGGGTCTTCCACTACTAAACTACTATTTTTGGTCCAGGCAGGGATTTGACAGGGCACCCCCTAGCTATCGTTTTCAAAGTGCCATGCCATTGCACCACGGAGGCAGTCACAAGTAATCATTAATTCTATGAAACTTTTATGACATGAAAGCTACGATTTAACTTGAAAGAAGAATTTTTCATCATTACAGGCGCGTCATTAAGGCAACACAAGCCTCACGTGAATTTGGATTAAACCGGGCTTTTTGATTACACAGCAAATGTGTCTCGTGCATATTTATGTCTTGTTTCTCATTTCTCGCTTGGGTTTTCGTGTAAGCTTCGCTGTTCTTTCGTTTACGAGATTAAATATATCAAAGACATAATTAACTGTGCTAAAGTATTTCATAACTTTAAGGTGAGCTCGATATTAAGATCAAATTCAAGAGAACAAAATTGTTGCTAATGTAGGTAATCATTTTTACTAGAACATACATAATTATACGTCTAAAGTATAACAAAAATTGGACGACATCACATAAACTGATTTCATCTGAGGAAGTGCTTGAGCATTTTTTTGCACTGGATTTTGCTTTATTTGCATTACCTACTTAATTTACAATATCATGAGTCATCAGGTAGTTAAACCACTGGAACAAAACCATTCCTTGTTTTGTTAATGAAACCCGTCAATAATCTGGTTAGAAAGACAAAAACTTTTATCCAGATGCAATGTAGTAAACATAAGACAGATAATCTTCTCCTCTTTATTACAATGCTTTGTTTTCTTATACTCATTGGACAAAGCCGCAAATGCGCTTACAGGGAATTAGCAAAAATGCGGCCGACTAATCCTACGACGATTATGACGAGACAATAAGCGCTATCTTGCCTCATGCAAGCCGATTACTTCAGAATGTCTATTGTCTGACTTAGAGGAAAGAGGTTTTTATGCTTTAGGGATGGCAAACGTTCATTTTTGTCTTTCAAAGACGTATCGTGTTCAAAATCGACGAGATGGGTAACGCTGTAAAAGAATGTTTTCTTAAACTTTGACAAGTACATATAGGACCTTTAATATTTCTATTGCGCTATTGAGATCATTATGTAAGTATCTTAGTTATGTGCTTATTTGTTTTCTGGACTTGGCTTTGAAGCAATATTTACATTGTAAATTTTTTTGACTGTACAGAATAAGCGAAGACAATAGACATGTTTCCTCGTCAAAAATTGCTATTTCTTTTACTAATATCACTTCACTAGGCAGATGCTATAATATTTTAAAGTATGTTGTTACTAGCACAATTCGCTTCACTTGATGTAATTAATTTCCAATCAGTTCGTCCTGATATCATTTTCAATATCATTTTAATAATATTTTCGAAACACTATCAGCGGTATTATGGTGACCACATGGTGACTGATTTCTCATGTGAGGTCGGTAGCTAAAAAATATGCAAAAAACAGACTTGTAGTATTTCAAAGTGAAATGAACAGCTTATATCTGATCCAACAGACACGGGAACAATAAAAACAAGCAATAAAGTAGCGAACCCATCCTCAGTAAAATAAAAGCAGCACTACAACTAAGTGGCCGACCCTCCAACAAATTGCGCCCACAAAGAAATGCAAAGTTCTCCTCAGGTTGATAATATGGAGCCGCACGCTCCTCGGCTCACGCACAAGTATCCGGCGAAATCCTCAACACGTAGTTGAATTAAAATACCTCGTGACCCTTTTTCATTAATAAGAGATCTTCGCCCCCACACTGAATATTTATGCTGGCGTTGTTCGGTGCCGGGGTTAGCCGTCAGCGATTTTTGAGACGACACCTAAGTTCGAGTGGCCAAGGATCGATCAGCGTGGCGAGCTTTTGGAGAGGCCCATGTCTAGCAGTGGACTGTTACGGGCTGATGATGACTTTAGTTCCGGATCTGCTATTCATATAGGTACTAGCTTTATTCTTAAACAGCCCATCAATTATATAAAAATATAATATAACAATTATCTGCAGAAATAATTTTCGTCGACATCAAGATGAGCAAGACCCTAATAAACTTACGTCTTCATGTGTCATAAAAATAAACGAATTTACGGATCTAATTTTTGAACAATATTATGAAAACAGAATGTTGACGAGAAAATTCCTTACCTCTGAAATGTTTTTCAAACCTTATCTCCGACAATGATGTTCATACATGAATGTGTGAACATGTCGACTTTTGGTTTGAAGAATTATTTTGTGAACTTTATGAACATGTGACGATCAAGAAACTGTATCTATTAATAGTCTCAATTTACTCACCATAAGGAACCTGAACACTTTACTTACCTGTTTTGCAGAATAACTTAAAAAAAAAGAAATATAGGTATTACCCAAACCTTACTTTTTGCACCACACACCTAAACGGGAGTCGTGGAAGCGGTTACTTGATTTTTCTGATACATTTTCATGAGGTAAGGAGTCCATAGTCGGGTCTATCGAGCCCTTCTAGTTAAGATTGGGCCACTAAACGTATTAGATAAGATTCAGCAACTAGTGGCTGAGTACGATGTGATAATACTAGCTCATGTTTATTACAGTACTAGGATTAGGGTTTACTCACATACTGTCAACATGAAATTGCAATTCGAAGAAACTATTTATTATATGTAGTGGTGGTAGCTTTAACAGCCCCTTCTTACTGACTTGAGGATGTAAAAATAATGGTGAATCGACGACATTATCCAGGCAAGTTTATTAATGAATGAATAAGCAGAAAATAACGTAACATACATATAGAGTTAGTGGTTAAAGGATAATAAAACTTTAAACGATACAATTAAAAAAAATTTACCATCGTTATTCTGTTTCTGAAGACTCATAGACAAAAGCCTTAGCTTCTATTCTCTACAGTTTTTCTTTGTCGCATTAAGCTAGCTTCACAAAAAAACATTTGACAATCTCGTATAAGTCAGAAAGTGCCGTTACAAGCACTTCGTCCAGAAAAACAAATAGTCCACATCCAGTTACAAGTTGAACGATCACGACAACCTTGCACCTGCAAAGTTAGGTAGTTGCCGAACTCGAACGAATGGCACCTTGCGATTCGTTCAGAGGTAAATAGGTTAACGCCAATCCAGTTAGGAGTTTAAACAGTTCGCCAACTCGCATCTGGGGGCGAGATTAGCAATGACGAATTTGCGATAAACAAGAACGATTCCGTTTGGCACATTGGCAGGAGAATTAGGAGATTGATTGCTAGGTTAATCGGGAAAAGGTTTGGAACTCCATTTCGCAGCAGAGAGGGGAAATGGACAAACTTTACATCACATACGTAACGAATTGAAACTGAATGTTTGGAATGATATACATAGCTTAGAGCTTAGTCACCAAATAGACGTCTGGAAAAAACAATTCTAAATATGTGAAATATTAAATTACTCGTAATATCTGTCACATATCAATATGCTGTCTCTTTTGTATCTTAAAAAAAAAGACAACATAACTATTTTGATAGCGGTGAAACTGGCCTTAAAACGGCAAAGCATATTCTTACATCTAAAAGCCACAGACATGAAGTAATAGAATATTGTGGACCACAAGGTCCCGTTGAAAGCGAAGTCCCAGGCGGGAAGATCGCTCGAGCCATAAGAATAAGAAATACCTTATCTTATGTTCGTGTCGATAACGCGGGAATCTATGGATGTGTACGAAGTGCTGCTAGTGTAGTGCCTTGCGATCGTGACCTTTGAGAATTGCTTTTCATAGGAACAGAGTATTGAACATCGGATGTAATTTTACAGTTAC
This sequence comes from Mecyna flavalis, assembly GCA_949319885.1. Taxonomy (NCBI): domain Eukaryota; kingdom Metazoa; phylum Arthropoda; class Insecta; order Lepidoptera; family Crambidae; genus Mecyna; species Mecyna flavalis. The sequence goes on along the minus strand of OX439407.1, from coordinate 4,747,305 downwards.
GAGTTACTATGGACGTCCAGAATAAGGTACAATGTCGTGCCTCATACTTTAGGGGATGTGGAAATTCTACCCTTTCTTTATAGCTTATTTCCATTCACTTATCAAAGCTCTTCCGTGAAGCGCCACACAGGATTTTTTCGGTAGTTAGAAAGAAATTATAGAACTTCTGCATCGTAATACTACAAAGCTTTTGCTTTTGGATATTTTTACTGTTTATTCGTGTAAAACAGAAAACATATACTTCAAGAACGAAATCACAGAAGGAAAAATGTCATAAAAGTATTTATTGAAAAATTCAGTCAAAGCAAAAAAAAACACTAATATATTTTAAAAGCGGGCAAGAAATATATCAGCACGAATGCAATCTCAGTTCCACGCTGCTCCAAGTTTTCATATTACTGCTCCGAACTATTCGAATGTAACCCAGATAACGTGAGTCTGAGTCTGTGCCTAGATTTCAAGCCCTACCACGGGACCTAATTTGGGGAAACATTTAGCTATCGAAGTACGAGTTTCAACTTCCATTGTTTCATGGACCGGCGTTATTGTTAGAACTGTTCACAAATGCCAAAGGCTAAGGTAAGTTGAAAATTAAAAATTTGAGAGCCTTTTATTGTGACTATTTAATGTGTTTTCTTTATAAGATTTATATTTAAACTATGTATAAGCAATATGGTAAGTTCTCCGAGCGCTTTGTCCCAATCTAGTCTACGTTTGCTTCCACCATGATCCAGAATTTGGCAAGTCCGGTTTTACATCAGACCTCCATATTTTTTTTGTGCAAGTTTCCTCACGATATTTTTCGTCACTAATTTTAAACAGTAGTAAAATCTGATGTCGTTGATACATAAAAGTAAAAGAGAAATTAATAAGTAGGACAAAGAATTGACCCTTGATGAACTCCGGAGAAGGACAATATTTATTTATGCGGCACAAAGTTACGAGAGTACTTGAGGGAGAAACAAAGCAATCAAAATATAAGACAAAACGAACGGCCTCGTCTATACAAATGACTCGAAACAAATACCAAAGACGATTGCTTACGCGCAATTAGCTTTATTCCCTTCCGATTCTTTCAGTTTTACCTACTTTTTGGTTAAAGCAACTTACGATTTTTGCTTTCAGAATATTCTTGTCTGCTTGCTGATTTTTATTTAGTTCAGATGTCCCTTTTTTCTTTTGGTTTAATGAATGCAATTTCTTTAGGTACGAGTAATTTGCTCATTGTGCTCTAGTGATACTTTTTTGCCTCATTAAGATTTTAATATCATACTCACAAGTCAATATCGCCGTATTATATCAATCTGTTAATTTTATCAAAAGCATCGCTTTTGTAACTTCATGAAAGCATAATCATTGGTTTAAACAGTATTTTCGCGCACGGTACAAACATTTTATGTCGTTAACGTATCTGTTTGTATCGGTCTCTGAATAATAATATTGTGTGGGGATAGTTGGGAGCTTTAGAGTAACGTCAGCTTTGTTTTATATCGAATCATCATATTCCTGCGAAGGCAAAGGCGAACGGACAGACCTAGTTTCTTATTTATCGTCAAGTAATATTATCTTTTCATTCACCTTCGATATATAAATCCGTGGTAAGGGTCGGTCCTGTGCATTTCGGTCACATAGCCGGGCGGCTCTTTTTATTTCCGCGCGGGTGATGTTTTAAGATCCGACCACCGGTATATGGGAGTTCGAGTGCAGTATAAGTAGGACAACTTTGAATGTGGGACATTTTCCGGACGTCTGCAAGAAGGGGAGAGGGGGATCTTTGTTCTGTCTTTCGGAGAATCTAAGATTAATATAACTCTTGCTGTGTATTTGTGAAAAAGGTATTTCAATTTAGACAACTGTATGAGGTAGGCAATAAGACTGATAATATAATTAAGACAATATCGTCACACAATTGACGTCTTTTTCAACAAGCATTTAAGCTACTTTTCTATATTTTACTTACTTACTTACTTTATCTTAAATATGGATAGACTAAACTTCTGAAACGTGTAATTTTTACTTAAATGTAATCAAATATTGCAGTCGCGTAGAGTCGGTTATTCTTTGATTTTTTAATACTAAACTTCACTACAGTTTCGAATTCAAAAACAACATCCGACTGTCAAAGTGTCAACAATAATGGCTCGACATCTACATCCAACCCGTTTAATGTAAACCAACCACTATTCAATCCATCCAATTGGTTATTCCCATCCAATATGCCGAATCACAGTCGTTCACAAACAACCGACATCGACACTAGACACAACGTGCGAACAAACAGACAAACAAACAGAGACTAGAAACGAAATAATTACACCGCCCGATGTGAGAGCGCACAAACATTTACATTTCAAACGCCTGAATCAATTTGGACTTGTGTACACACCTGTTTTATTTGACAAACCGGTTCTGTTATTTTTACGTCATTTAGCAGGTGACAATTCTATGATCGATTGTACTTGAGCTGGATTGGAAATGGCTACTGCTTTCATGTGTCGTCACTAAACCAAACTGAAAATTCGAGAAAGAAAAATGTCTTCCTTTTATAAGGAGTATGTCGCTATTAGAATACGATGCACAAGTTTGACAATGTATATAGTAATTAGTAGTGGTAGCGCCATGCTGTTTTACAGTACGAATGGGCCGGCTTGTCCGGGGAAGTACCACCCTCTCACATAACACCAGCGTGAAATAATAGTGACTACTATTGTGTTTCGTCAGGTTTGTGAGAGTGCCGGAGGCCCATAGGCAATTAACGCATCAGCGATCCCTCTGGTGTTGCAGATGTCCGTGGGCGGCGGTGATTGCTTACCATCAGATCGTTTGCCGCCTCTGACATAAAAAAAATAATGTTAATTAGTCTCAAACACTCTTTTTATTTATTAAACAACCTAAAACCCAGATAATAACCATAATGCTACATCAGTGCCCGCCGGCATCGCGACAAATTAAATGTTCCACGATTTACTTATTAACGTAGACGAAAACAAAATAGTGCCTCTATGTTTCTAGTAAACTCAAGGCTCTACAACTACACAATATGTATAATAAAATCCATCATGTCATTCATTAGCAAAGCTAAAGGTCGCCCTTCTTAAAAAATGTAATAGACATTTTTTTGTTCTTGCTTTCTTAATGCCTTATTGTTTTTAGTTGGTTTCCTTGTTGTATTTTCAGCTGATTACACAAAAAATAACTAACAATGAATATCTTTAAATCCAATTGTTTCTTGTAACAGCTATGATCAACATCTCCCTAATTCGTTCTTTTTGAGACGCTAGCCTTGATGAAAGAAGGATAAAACCTCAGATATATTTACGTTGGCGAGATGCCTAGACGACCCTGAACATTGGCCATGATAAATGCGATTTATATCTAACTCCGCTATTTTCTGATTCTTTTTTCGTACGAAAAGTAAAATCCTTGTAAGATCTCTGTGTCTTTCATTAGAATGGGTATAGAGAATAATCTTACGAAACAAGTTTAGGACGTAAACAGCATAAACGTTTAGAAAACTGGACTTTCAGGGCAGTGGACGTCGAATGTAAATATACCTAAAATACCGACTTTACATTCCGGTAAAAGGACGTATAGTGCCTGAAGGAGATAATCTAACCTAAATTTTTATTTGTTTGTTTGGAACCTGAATCTCTCACATATACTATAATACTAGCGGCCGCCCCCGCGGTTTCACCCGCGTGTAATTTCTTTTTCCAAATATCCCCCCCTTCCCCCCACATTTCCGGGATCAAAAGTACCCGATGTAACCGGGTTTTGACAGCCTCCGTAGAACAGTGGCTTAGCCGATCGGGTATAAAAACACGGAGGTCGTGGGTTCGATTCCCGCCTTGGGTCTGGTTGGTGGTAAGGCTTTTTCAGAGTCCGACTGGCTAGCTGCCACCCCCATAGGTGAAATCTGCCGCTATAATAGCTCTGGCTGTGTTCCGGCAGTAATAATCTGGGAGCCAGTACACTTGAAATCAAAGGCTCGAAGATCAGATGAGCCTACAGTCTGGCAGCACATTGAGCGACGCTTCCTGGTGAAGTGTCCCTCAATGGAATAGGCCGCAGTGGCCGCTTACCATCAGGTGGGCTGCGTGTCTGTCTGCCAACTGACATACATAGTATAAAAAAAAACCGGGGGTAGTGTAGCTTTCCAACAGTGAAAGAAGTATTCATGGCTCTGTGTAAATCCCACCAAAAAATTCTGTGTTAAACTAGGCCAATCCTAATGGCACTGCATATTTCTTTATACGAGTACAAATCTAAAAGTAATGTATTCTATAAGCAAAGCCAAGCTCAGTCAGAGGTTTATCTACTGTGATTTCTTTATTTATATATAGTTAAATTTTATGTTACCGCCGTTTTAGTTGGGTAACTACAGTTTCTTGCAATTGCATTTTTATTTAGACAATTTTATCTTGCATTTATAATTATCCAAATAGACGTCATTTGACCATGTACGAGTATTTGGGTAAGCGCATTCATCCATTTCTGTTTAAACCTTTCGCAGATCATCACTTCATCTTGCAACAGGGGTCCCTAAATTAAACGATTTTAATTCCCACTGCGCCTGGTGCAAACCACTAAGCCCGCTTCGACCGCGGCCAAACAATCCGAGCAGGCCTTACTTGACGCATCGCCGGCCTAAATACGTATCAACAATGGCCCAGTAATTACTCCGGACTGAGCGTTAAGACCCGAATTCCGTGTTAAACGTCCCAGAGGGATACAAACCATCGTACATTATCACCCATCAACTTTGACCCCTCGCGTGCCATTATAACTCTCGGTACACCATCTGATTTCAGTACATACCGAGCGGCAGGGGAGGTCTCTCAAGACTGGTTCCACGAATAGAGGTTAGTAACAAAATCTTGGGGCAGACTAAGGTCTTACACAAATAATGTTACAGGACATTACGATGAAGTGGGGCATTGTTCTGTCCGCGGCCGATTCTTAATCTTATTACTAAGTATTAAGGTCTTTAATGAGTTGAAGGGGAGGTAATGGAGATGAGTAAATCAAATTGGAAGTTGCGTCGCACTTCTGCTTGTCGGGAGGACTTTAAGTTGTTTGTATTTAGTCATTATTGAAATGACAGTCGCTAACAATTTCCGAAGTGTACGTCTGTGAGACAGATTAATTAATAAGATAAATTTCTATTAATTAATAAGATAAATTATTCAGGATTCCAAGAGAGAATGTTGTAAGATTCGCACACAATAAATAAATCATTAATAGGAAGTTTAAGAATTTATTTTTGCTCTTTGAATTTACCATTAGATGTAAAACACGGTTTTTAGAACAAATCAAAAATAAATTACTTAAATCTACAGATATTTCGTACTCTTTTAACATTATTTTAATTCAGTAAATAGTAGGTTCACGCGCTATATCGAAATACATTTACAAAATTCGCAACAAAAACGCAAAATTTTAAGCATCAAGCTCAGCTACGCAATTTAAAAATGGCCACAAGGAAAAAACTACAAAGGTTTCTTGTGGAGTTTGAAGAGTTTCAAAGTCTGGAAATGTTTTAAAGCAAAGAAAAATATTTGAAAGTCCAGCCGTCTAACTTAAAAGTTGCCGGACGCTTAGAAAAGCTGTAACACAAACTTTGCTAGCCTTTCACTGCTATTGAAATGGATTTGAAATTAAAATAAAGTAACTCTGGTCGTAAATAAATACCGGGTGAGTTTTACACGTGGGATGTCAAAGAAGAAAAACCGGCCAAGTGCGAGTCGGACTCGCCCATGAAGGGTTCCGTAGCAGCAAGTATCATCATAATATAAAAGTTCTTGTAGTTCTTTGTAAGTTTAATCGACGTTTTTATATTTGAGTTGATTGAATGAGAGGAAAATTGCGGTTTACGATTGATGACGTTTTAAAAAAAACTAATTACTTGATCTCGTTCAAACCAATTTTCAATGGAAGTTTGCATGGTATATATTTTTTAGTTTTATCGTTTTCTTATTTTAGAAGTTTTAGATATAAAGACCTTTCTCTTGATAATTACAATTTAATAAGCTTTTACATTAATCGGCATTAAACATTGCAAGCGCGGTAAATCTATCTGTCAATCTCTCCGGCTAGTGCGGGGCACCGTACGCGGTGACCATAGTGATGTGTTAATCGAGTAAACCAATTATTCGCCTAACAGTCGGCCATCCTGCAAGTCCTTCGTCCCCGAAGGATCCTCCATTCTCCAAATGTCCATGCTGCTACAAGTTCTTCCGTGTTAGGTTCCTCCCGGACAGCTTTACTGCAACTCTCTGCAAAATTCCTTCAGGCTTCCAGGATTCAAAATCCACCTACATAAAGATACCGTCATCAAACGGCAGTATACCAAGAGCCCCTCAAGGCATTGTAGCATCATAAGCCCCTCACGGCAATGCAGTGTGCGCCCCTCACGGCCTTGCACAATTAAGCCCCTCACGGCAATACAATGTGCGCCCCTCACGGCCTTGCACCATTAAGCCCCTCACGGCAATATAGTGTGCGCCCCTCACGGCCATGCACAAGCCCCTGTCGGCAATACAGTGTGCGCCCCTCACGGCCATGCACAAGCCCCTGTCGGCAATAGTGTGCGCCCCTCACGGCCATGCACAAGCCCCTGACGGCAATACAGTGTGCGCCCCTCACGGCCATGCACAAGCCCCTGTCGGCAATACAGTGTGCGCCCCTCACGGCCATGCACAAGCCCCTGACGGCAATACAGTGTGCGCCCCTCACGGCCATGCACAAGCCCCTGTCGGCAATACAGTGTGCGCCCCTCACGGCCATGCACAAGCCCCTGACGGCAATAAAGTGTGCGCCCCTCACGGCCATGCACAAGCCCCTGTCGGCAATACAGTGTGCGCCCCTCACGGCCATGCACAAGCCCCTGTCGGCAATACAGTGTGCGCCCCTCACGGCCATGCACAAGCCCCTCACGGCAGGTACACCTTAAGCCCCTCACGGCAGTGTCACATAATAAGCCCCTCACGGCAGGTACACCTTAGGCCCCTCACGGCAGTGTAACATAATAAGCCCCTCACGGCAGGTACACCTTAGGCCCCTCACGGCAGTGTAACATAATAAGCCCCTCTCGGCAGGTACACCTTAGGCCCCTCACGGCAGTGTAACATAATAAGCCCCTCTCGGCAGGTACACCTTAGGCCCCTCACGGCAGTGTCACATAATAAGCCCCTCTCGGCAGGTACACCTTAGGCCCCTCACGGCAGTGTCACATAATAAGCCCCTCTCGGCAGGTACACCTTAGGCCCCTCACGGCAGTGTCACATAATAAGCCCCTCTCGGCAGGTACACCTTAGGCCCCTCACGGCAGTGTCACATAATAAGCCCCTCACGGCAGGTACACCTTAGGCCAATTAAGGCAGTGTAAGTCTCACTCTTCTATCAAATCACACTCTATCACCAGAGAGCCATATCTGTCTGTATCAGAATTTTACAACAATAATATCAGCTTCTGCATATATGGTTTACCAATCAGAATATCAAAGTCTTACAACCCATACTCTTGTTTCATGTTGCTTAATAAGTCTCAAATGTAATCACCAATGATTACTTTATGTAATTCAACTGATTCTTTCTCCTCTTCAATGACACGCCCTTTACACTTTCAGAAAGAACAAAACTTGTGTTTATTTTCTTTTTGTAGCAGGTTATTTCAACATGTCCCATAATGGCACATAATGTACATTTTCCAATCATCCTTTACCAGATAACAGTGATTATATTTTGCCAGAAATTCATCTTAGTGGTGTGTGTGTCATATCATCTAGACTAGTAATATAGCCCATGTTTCCCTCAATGTATTCTACCTTTGCAATATATTCAGCTCTTTTGTTTAAAACACAATATTAATCCTTATTTTACTTATTCAATAATACTTAACATCTCTTGAGGTTATCTTGTCCTCTAAAATATTATTTCATATAATATCATGATCCATTCACTTTATAGTACCATTAAGTCATTAATAATGTGTCACTGATTTAGATTGCCTCTTGCACTTATTTGATGTATAACAAAATTAACAATGCTTATTTGAATCCATCTTTTTTTAAAACAATCTGCCTTAACATGGCAATGTTTATTTCCTTAATTATTTAACTTCTGATCACAATGCTCATATTACCACATTAGAAACATCTTAATTTGAGTACACATCATAAGGTGCACTGCCGATACATCCTTTGTCAAAGTTAGTATCTGAAAATAAATGCTGAAAAAGAACACTAGTAACATGACCACCAGTACTAAGAGTACCAATGATGACTTCATCACTTAGTTGACAAGGCATTCCTATGCCAAATTTATTATAATAAAACTCTGAGATCTGCGCTTGGCAATTTGACAGAATTCACTAATTCCTTAATTGGTGATAATTAATTGATAGAAAATGGAAATGTTCTAATTAGTTTATCCTTTCACTCTATTCAGCTGATCTCATATGATGCTTATTAATCATGTCATCATGCCACCTCTTAGCATATCGAATAATCTTCATAGTACAGTTTTATATCCATGTACGCTTATCCAGTCATAATGTATTTGAGATACACAGGGTTCTTATATGGTACAACCATCTTCTCAATGGCTTTATCTTCCTCAATTCTGTAATCAAACTTTCCAAAACATCAATAATCATTAGTTTTAATTATATATTTTTATATTCTTCTTTGTGAAGAAGATAATTTTATAAAGTTGTTTATGACTTATTTAAGTTTAACCTGACTGTTTACAAATAAACAATTAACATCTTATTAAACCAATATCACACTCAAGCTCAACCAACTATTATTATTATTTTTAAAGTAAATAATTATACCACCAAAATATTGCATAATTAAAACAAGACCCAATTCTCAGGTAAATAATGAATTAAATAAACTAAATATAATAATAAGTTTTCATCATTATATTATATTGCTTGTGTAATCTTTTGATGACAATAGTCTATTTTAATTTATTTACACTGTTAATAATTTAGTTGTAATTATTTCTTTATTTCTTACTGCACTTAGGAGTCAGATATTTCTAACATGTAATAGTATAGAATAATACAGCTTACCAAAAACTGCAACTTATTTAAAAGGATACCAAGGTATAGAAATACATATAAGTGCAAGTCTTTCTCTGACCTTGGGACTCATCAACCAAGACCAAAGATTTCACTTAGTTTACCATCACGCTGAACTTCCATCAATAAAACAAGCATCATTTCGCAATGCCATCACAATTTATCATGCCTCTTCAATGCAGATGTGAACATTTTCAACCAACCAAACTTGTCGTAACTTGTTAATTTTGCACAAGAATCCAAATCTCCAATTTAGAATAATACACGTCGAATCTTGATTAAAAGTAATCCTTAATACTTGTTATAGCTTACTTAACTGGTTTAAGCATAGTTTACTTGTCCATTCTCACAGAAAATTACTTTTAAAGCTTTTTCATCGCCATTACAATCCGTGCAACTTTTCAGTTTCGTTTATGCCGTACATTACAAACATTGTTTACGCACGTGAGTAATTTATCGCACTTCTGAGCTTTTAGATATAAAGACCTTTCTCTTGATAATTACAATTTAATAAGCTTTTACATTAATCGGCATTAAACATTGCAAGCGCGGTAAATCTATCTGTCAATCTCTCCGGCTAGTGCGGGGCACCGTACGCGGTGACCATAGTGATGTGTTAATCGAGTAAACCAATTATTCGCCTAACAGAAGTTAGAGGGGGGGGGGTGACCAACTTTTTACCACTTTGGAAGTGTCTCTCGCGCAAACTATTCCGTTTAGAAAAAAATAATATAAGAAACCCTATTATCATTTTTAAAGACCTATCTATAAATACCCCACACGTAAGGGTTTGAAGAAAAAGGACACGGGCGAACATCCATAGAACGTTGGGCCTTGATTTTTTATGAATTACACTTACCGATTTACTATTATTATGTAGAAAATGAAGTAATATTCCAAATACACTACAATTTATAAATCCACTCCCTGGGAAAAAATAGTTATAGGATGGTTTTGATTTCTACAAAAATAACCCCAATTGTCGAGTTCACTGGATCCGTTGTAAGAAAAGCTTAGGTCGTTTGTTTTAGCTGAAACCGTCATTTAAACGTAGCGAAAGTCGTCAAATATTAAACCAAGAATTCCAACAATAACGACAAAACAAAATAATTCACATAAGTTATTCAAAACAAACAGAAACGAATGATTGACAGACGTTGTATGACATTTGATTTTTTTTGACTTTTCTGTTGCCATAATTTTTCAGAAAATTATCGTGCCTCTATTCTAAGCTGTCATTTGTATGGGATCTGATCGGAAAATCAGTATTTAAGTATCTTAACTAGCAACATTATTATTATTCTACCGGACGTACTATGCACTACGCACATAACACACCGGATGCACTACAAAACCAATAGTATTTTCATTTAATAGATTATATTTTTATCCCGGGGTAAAAAATATTAATTAAAATTGAATTTAAATATTAAAAATCTTGTAACGAATATTAATTATATTTTGAATAGTGGAATGAACGCTTAAGATCGAGCCCATTTCTGCCGCACTCCTTTTTTTTGAGTTTCAGTTCTAAGTATGGGAAGCCCCAAAAAGGAGTCGGGCGAAATTCCATAGAAAGTTGGGCCTAGATTTTCTTAGGATTACACTTACATGTTTACTCTGATGATGTAGAGAATAAAGTATTATTTCAAATACACTACATTTATAGATCCCCCTCCATGGGAAAATATAGTTTATAGGATGATTTTGATTTCCACAAAATAACCCCAATTGTCGAGTTCACTGGGTCCGTTGTGAGAAAAGCTTAGGTCGTTTGTTTACGCTGAAACCGTCCTTTAAACGTCGCGAAAGACGTCAATAATGTAAACCAAGCATTCGAAAAATAACACCAAAGAAATAGGATTAACGAAAATCAAAACAAACAGAAACTGATTGACAAACGTTGTTTGACATTTGATTTTTTTTTACTTTTCTGTTGCCATGAATTTAAAAAATAATACAAATTCTAAGACATTACATTCTACACTACAAGCTACAACTACATCTAACACTAAATCTAGGAAAATTTGTGGGGTTGTGGACTTCGATAGGTACTCAAATTTTACAAAATTACAGCGATCTACAGCGTATGTCTTGCGATTTGTTAACAATTTGAGAAACAAAAATTCTAAATTAACAGGACCATTAAACAGTAATGAGTTAAATACAGCTCTCAAAGTGTTAACAAAGCAGCATCAAACTGAATGTTTTGCAAATGAAATCAAAATCTTAAAAAATAATCAAAACTTACCCGCAAAGTCTCGCATCCTGTCACTTAGTCAATTTCTTAACGAGGACGGCATACTCTGTGTGGGAGGTAGATTACATAATTCTAAGGAATCATACGAAAAAAAGCATCCATATCTATTAGACACTAATCACAACTTCACTAAATTATTATTTGCATATAATCATATAAAACTTCTTCATTGTGGACCTCAACTATTGTTAAGCAATCTAAGAAATAACTTTTGGCCCCTAAGAGGCAGAATATTAGCAAAAGGTACAGTGAATAATTGCAAGCTTTGTAAATTAATGAAGGCTAAATCTTTTAATCCCATAATGGGAAACTTACCTTCTAGCAGGATAACTCCGAATCATCCTTTTCATGTCAGCGGTGTTGACTTCGCCGGGCCATTCTACATTACAGACCGCAGGGGTCGCGGTTGCAAAATCACAAAATGTTACTTGTGTCTGTTCATTTGCTTCAGTACAAAGGCTTTGCATCTTGAAGTAGCCAGTGATCTGACTACTGATGTTTTTATTTTATGTCTGCGACGCTTCATCTCTCGCAGGGGTAAGCCACTGCAGCTTTATTGTGATCATGGCACAAATTTTGTCGGCGCAAATAACGAGATCACAAATTTTCTTAAATTTAACAATGAAAACATAACTGGTTTCGCATCCGACGAAGGTATCGAATTTAAATTTTCACCTGCGTACTCTCCCCATTTCGGTGGACTTTGGGAGGCAGGCGTAAAGTCGGCGAAACACCACATAACACGTATTTTAGGTGACAAACACCTGACATTTGAGGAATTATCCACATTATTTGCGCAAATTGAAGCGATCCTTAATTCCAGACCCCTTACTCCTCTCTCCTCAGATCCAAACGACCTTGATCCTTTGACCCCTGCGCACTTCCTGATCGGCAAACCTCTGACGTCGCTCCCTGCAGAAAACCTAATGGATGCCAACCTTCATCGACTCGACCGATACAGACTTCTAGAGAAATTGCGACAGCACTTCTGGGACCGGTGGAGAAGAGAATACCTAAGCGAGTTACAAAAAAAAGACCAAATGGAGAATGCAGCAAAAGGGATTCCAAGAAGGAGATCTAGTGGTGATCAAGGAACCCAATCTGCCCCCTTTAAAGTGGCGAATGGCACGTATCCAAAAATTGTATCCTGGATCCGACGGAACAGCTAGAGTGGCAGATGTCTATACTTCAAAGGGCATCGTGCGCAGAGCTACCCACAATCTCTGCTCCTTGCATGCATCTGAAACTTCAGCAACCAGCAATACCTCGAAACCCTGAAGCTTTCGAGGGGCGGGAGGATGTTTAGGCAAATTTGCAAACGCCTGCACAATCTTCGGCAGCAACGACGCAGCGCCGGCTCTCGTGGATGACGGGGAGGGCTCGCCGCCATTGCGAATTGAACTCCCGACACGCAAGCATCATTATTGTAATATATTTTATAAACCTAATTATAAACCTTCACAAGTCGAATTGGAGTTTTCAATTATCATCTTGAGGACCTTGCTGAGGACCTGCGCAATCACGTGGGATGTCAAAGAAGAAAAACCGGCCAAGTGCGAGTCGGACTCGCCCATGAAGGGTTCCGTAGCAGCAAGTATCATCATAATATAAAAGTTCTTGTAGTTCTTTGTAAGTTTAATCGACGTTTTTATATTTGAGTTGATTGAATGAGAGGAAAATTGCGGTTTACGATTTATGACGTTTTAAAAAAAACTAATTACTTGATATTGTTCAAACCAATTTTCAATGGAATTTTGCATGGTAATGTACATCATATATATTTTTTAGTTTTATCGTTTTCTTATTTTAGAAGTTAGAGGGGGGGTGACCAACTTTTTACCACTTTGGAAGTGTATCTCGCGCAAACTATTCCGTTTAGAAAAAAATGATATAAGAAACCCTATTATCATTTTTAAAGACCTATCTATAAATACCCCACACGTAAGGGTTTGAAGAAAAAGGACACGGGCGAACATCCATAGAACGTTGGGCCTTGATTTTTTATGAATTACACTTACCGATTTACTATTATTATGTAGAAAATGAAGTAATATTCCAAATACACTACAATTTATAAATCCACTCCCTGGGAAAAAATAGTTATAGGATGATTTTGATTTCTACAAAAATAACCCCAATTGTCGAGTTCACTGGATCCGTTGTAAGAAAAGCTTAGGTCGTTTGTTTTAGCTGAAACCGTCATTTAAACGTAGCGAAAGTCGTCAAATATTAAACCAAGCATTCCAACAATAACGACAAAACAAAATAATTCACATCAGTTATTCAAAACAAACAGAAACGAATGATTGACAGACGTTGTATGACATTTGATTTTTTTTGACTTTTCTGTTGCCATAATTTTTCAGAAAATTATCGTGCCTCTATTCTAAGCTGTCATTTGTATGGGATCTGATCGGAAAATCAGTATTTAAGTATCTTAACTAGCAACATTATTATTATTCTACCGGACGTACTATGCACTATGCACATAACACACCGGATGCACTACAAAACCAATAGTATTTTCATTTAATAGATTATATTTTTATCCCGGGGTAAAAAATATTAATTAAAATTGAATTTAAATATTAAAAATCTTGTAACGAATATTAATTATATTTTGAATAGTGGAATGAACGCTTAAGATCGAGCCCATTTCTGCCGCACTCCTTTTTTTTGAGTTTCAGTTCTAAGTATGGGAAGCCCCAAATAGGAGTCGGGCGAAATTCCATAGAAAGTTGGGCCTAGATTTTCTTAGGATTACACTTACATGTTTACTCTGATGATGTAGAGAATAAAGTATTATTTCAAATACACTACATTTATAGATCCCCCTCCATGGGAAAATATAGTTATAGGATGATTTTGATTTCCACAAAATAACCCCAATTGTCGAGTTCACTGGGTCCGTTGTGAGAAAAGCTTAGGTCGTTTGTTTACGCTGAAACCGTCCTTTAAACGTAGCGAAAGACGTCAATAATATAAACCAAGCATTCGAAAAATAACACCAAAGAAATAGGATTAACGAAAATCAAAACAAACAGAAACTGATTGACAAACGTTGTTTGACATTTGATTTTTTTTTTACTTTTCTGTTGCCATGTTTTCAGGAAAAATACCGTGCCTCTATTCTAAGCTGTCATTTGTATGGGATCTAATGGTACAACCAGTATTTAAGTATCTTAACTAGCAACATTATTATTATTCTACGATATTCTACCGGACATATTATGCACTATGGACACAACACACCGGATGCACTACAAAAACAATAGTATTTTCATTTATTAGATTATTTTTTTATCCCTTGGTAAAAAAATATAATAAAATTGTAAATAAGTATTTAAGAAAATGTAACGAATATTAAATATATTTTGAATTGTGTAACGAACACTAAAAATCAGGCCCATTTTCGCCGTTCCCCTTTATAAACTAATTGCTTGATCTCGTTCAAACCAATTTTCAATGGAAGTTTGTGTAATAATGTACATCATATATTTTTTTTTAGATTTGTCGTTCTCTTATTTTAGAAGTTACAGGGGGGGGGGGGACCAAAATTTTACCACTTTGGAAGTGTCTCTCGCGCAAACTATTCAGTTTAGAAAAAAATGATATCAGAAACCTTATTATCATTTTAAAAGACCTATCCATACATATCCAACACGTAAGGATTGGATGAAAAAAATTTTTTTGAGTTTCAGTTCTAAGTATGGAGAGCCCCCAAAAATTATTATTTTTCTATTTTTGTATGAAAATCTTAATGCGGTTCACAGAATACATCTACTTACTAATTTTCAACAGTATAGCTCTTATAGTTTCGGTAAAAAGTGGCTGTGACATACGGACGGACAGACAGACAGACAGACAGACATGACGAATCCATAAGGGTTCCGTTTTTTGCCATTTGGCTACGGAACCCTAAAAAGCAATTGAAAATTTTGGTTAGTAATGAACTGGCGTATAAAACGAGGTACACTTCACCATTAGGCAGGTCTTAGAAAAAAGTAATTAATTCAGTATTTTATATTGCTAACAACTTAAAATTAAGGAAACCACACTTTTACAAACGATTAAATTAAAATAGCCAATAAGAAGAAAAAAGTATTTAATACAAATTATTGTCCACATCATACATTGTGGATGTTTCAAGTCTATACCAAACGACTAAGCCCACTACATATTATAAAAACTTAACGTGAAATAAATATAACAATTCCACTGAATTGTCATTTATTCCTAAATGAACTTCTCCCCACTAGAGATTTTCCCGGTAAATTTCGTCCTGGACAATAATCTGCCGAATGCATCGTCAGGCATGCGAACATCGGCCACTCTATCCTGACCCCTGCAAGTCGTAGCGATTAGGCGTTTGCCTACAATCTCACAAAGTGGGTCAAGCGATGGGAGACCAAGAAGATCTGGACGAGTTAGTTACAGGATTTCGATTCAACTATTAATATAGATTTCCGATTGGAAACTAGCGCGGAATATGCCAATTTTGGAGATCTTTGGTGCCTCGGCTTGGACGCAGATATCGTTTGTTTAGCGGAGATCCGATAATTGAATTTCCAGGTTAATGCAAAGATTGGAATTTCGATAAGGTCATTAAAATAAATTACATATTTTACATAATATCTATATCCTCGAGTATCGGTTTAGTGGATCACATAACGGAATTTGATTGTGACCTCGGGATCCTTCCGTAGTAAGCACCTCACTACAGTATATAATTTGCAATGTAACATGTAAATGCCTAGCTTAAAATATTTGTTCCTTATAAGTTATTAGTTCCTTATTGTGCCCTTGGATTAAAGACTGGTGAACGAATAAAAACAATCGGATAAACTAAACAAGGTCTGTGAGTTTCTTATATGACAAATATGACCTATGGCCATGTGAACCTTATTTTTTTAGACTATTTTAGAGTCCGACTGGCTAGCTACCATCTCCACAAATTAAATCTGCCGCCAAAACAGCACTGGCTGCTATTTTAATGTGGGAGCCGGAACACTTAAAATCAAAGGCTCGAAGATCAGATGAGCCTACAGTAAGCCAGCTAATTGCGCAACGATTCTTGGTGCAGCGTCCCTCAATAGAATAAGCCGCATTGGTCGCTTTCTGTCAGGTGGGTTTCGTACCTCTTTGCTTGATCTAGCTTAAAAAAATCAAATAAAAGTACCAGCTCCCACATGAATATTTCCTCTCAAAAGTAGCTCGGTCCCGCAAGCGCCGTGTCCGCACGTGAGGGCGCTGAGCGGTCGTAACAGTAAGCTGTCCCGAGGGCAGCGAGATTTAAGGAGACAGGCACTACCGCCCTCGAGTGCGCCTCTTACTTATTTATCCTCGACTTAGACTTTACAGAGTTGTTTATTGAGTACGTACTACTTGACAATTATTGTATTTTAATACCTTGTAAAATATGGCTCACCGACAAGAATGGTAAAGATAGAAGTTGGTCATTACACCTGAGGTGTCATGACCGATTAAGAGTTTGATTACCCCCACTTCTTAAAAACACATTTAGAAGCATTTTTATCACTGGCTGTATCTCACACCATTTCATTTGTTTTGGGACTCGTTTATGAGTGGTATTCGTTGGGAATAGAAAATTACGAAAATAAACAAATACCATTGGTATTAGTTTTTGGTATTAGCAAGAAATAGATCAGTATAATTGGTAGAGAGACATTTTCTGAGTCTGAATGCAAGCTACGTACCTACTAGCTGGCTGCTGCAGCTACCACCACTCAGATGAAATTTTACCAAAACATTATAGCATAGCTGTATGTGTTCCAGCAATATTGATGTGGGAGCCAGTGTACTGAAAACCAAAAGGTAGAAAATCCCAGGAGTCGAAAGTATGGCAACACATTAGGCGATACCTTCTGGTTATGTGTCTCACAATGGAATAAATCACAGTGGTCACTCACTATGATGTGGGGTACGTGACTGTTTTTTTTTTATTGCAATGTGAAACAAGACGAGCAGATAGCACGCCTGATGATAAGCGCCACGTCTGCCCTTAGGCAGGTCAGTGCCAAACAGTAACTAAGCATTTACTGTCTGCCACTGCCCTGCGCCCGCTACACCGAGACGACAGTTATTAGGTCTCATATACCCAGTAATTTCAATAGCTTTACTGCCCTTTCCCCGAAACACAGAAGTGCTTGACACACATCTATTTCACAACCAACCAACCGAACTAGCTTAAAAAAAAGATTGATAGACAAAATAGTTTTCAATACCGATTTCATCCCAGTCAGCTTACCGATGAAATAACATGATTGCGTTCAAAGAATTCCAATATCCCGGTTCATTCGCTAAGAGTTCATTAACAGTTCCTTAAGGCAGCTTATTAGACCCCGTAAAGAAACCAAGGCTACGTTATATTATTCTCAGACTCAGCTTATACGGGTTTAATATACGTTGTGTCGGGATAACAGGAATAATGGAACTAGGTATTATAATAATATTCCTAGATTATGTTAGGGACAAGCCAGGTCTATAGAAGCAAAAGAATGAGTTGACGATCTTTTAGTTGTAATGGTAGGGAAGTCGGCTTTTATGTGAGAGGTCGCGGGATCGATTCCCGTATGGTACAAACATTTGTGCGTATGAACAAATGAATCATCATCATCATCATCAGCCTATATACGTTCCCACTGCTGGGACACAGGCCTTATCTCAATTGTGAGATAGTGTGGGCCATACTCCACCCCCCTGGCCTAGTGCGGGTTGGTGGAGGGGTGCGTAAGGCAAGTGACCAACCTTAATGTCAGATGTTATCAAGCCGCCAAATGGCCTCTGACTAGGCTTGACGACTTATATTTACATTATAGTAAATATCAGCCGGGACCAACAGCTTAACGTGCCTTCCGAAGCACGGAGACGCTCGAAATTAATGTCACTAAATATGGTCAGAATGGTCACCCATCCATTAACCGACCGCAAACAAACCGAACAACGCGAACAAATGAATGTCTGTTTGTATCGATCTGGGTGTGTTTATGTATGTATAATATGTGTCTATCAACACTAAAAGAGTATGTAATGATTATCCGTTGTTTCACACTCATAGTACAAGCTTTGCTAAGGTTGGAGCTAAATAGGGCAAAGATGTCCAAGTATTATGTGATATCTATACTAATATTATTTTGAGGAAAGATTTGATTGTTTCTTTGTTTGTAGATATTGAATAATTCTTTCACTGTTGGAAACTGGTGACAAAGGTTACTTTTGATCCCAGAAATATGGGAAAGGGGTGGATAATTGACTAAAGAAAGTGCGCGCGGGTGAAACTACAGAGGCGACCGTTAGTCCTAAAATATTTTACTAAGAACATCTAGTTTTGAATTAATTACAAAATGATAAAATTATTATTTAAAAATCTACTTCATAAAATATAACGCGAAACAGTACTACAATTAATAATATTACAGAGTAGAGTTTAAGCTGCGTCGTGGATTTAATTTCCGCTTTGAGTAAAGTTGATGGCAGGACTTTTCGAAGTACTGTAACACCTGTAGGGGTCCACAGATGAAATCACTATAGTAGCTTCGGCTGAGTTCCGGCAAAGTAAAAGTCAGTTAAAACTGAAGGCTTGAAAATCAAGCCAAAAGACGACTTCACAAAGAAATGCTGTCTGATGAAGTGTCCCTTAATGGAGAATAATGGTAACTGTAGCCGCTGAACATCAGGTGACAAAAATCTGAGTCATGCCAGATAAAGTAATCAGCCTATTAATGTCCCACTGCAGGGCAAAGGCTTCCATCCTTGAAATCAAGTTATCGTTACAATGATGGGTACTGGCTTAATCACCACGCTTGCCAAATGCGGATTGGTGATCACAAACCCGAGCAGTGTCCGAAAAAACCGACACAAAGTTAGCTCGACCCGGGAATTGAACCCAGGACCCCGAGATCTCGGCCCGGTACTTAAACCACTAGACCATCGAGGCGTTAGCCAGATATAAAATTGTTATAAAATAAAGTAAACCTAATGTTTTACCTATTTTATATCCAGGAAAAAGGCCTCCATCACTGATCATCAAAACCGAGTCTGATGTCTTTTGATGATTCACATTGATGTGTTTTGGCCTAATCCTACGAGGTACAAACTCGAGCTATGATAAAAAAAATGCCTAACACCAGAATAGGACCCAGGTACCCTGAGAACACCAGTCCAGTATCTACTATAAATACTGTAATTAAAATATAACATGAACAAAATTTTAGTATTTATACGCATTTACAAGCGTGTCTAACAAAACTGTACTTCAAAAAGATAAAACACTATCCCGGTATCTTTCATTATCTCAAGTTCAACTTTTTAACTAAGAAATATAAAGGGACTCTTAGTTTCAACCGTTTCTTATTTAGTTTTTTATATATTCACCGAGAGACGCCAAAGAAAATAAATTTACTTTTCATGAGCTTTTTTAATAAGCTTCAACGTCGTATTAAAAGATGTTTAAATTTACACAGAATTTGAAATTACAATTTTTAAGATCAAATAAACCTGCAAAGTCCACGTAAAACGATAAAAAATAAAGCATGAAAGGACTTGCTCAATATACTTAGGAAAAATTTCTTATTGGGTATGAAAATTGAACGAGAAAGGAAAATGCAAAACTTGCCATTGTTCTTGGGCCCAAAAGCAAAGTCGGCAGCGCATTTGTAAACACTCTTGGTGTGACAAATGTCTTTGGGCAGCGATAGTCACGTTACATCATGCGAATCTTTTCCTATTGCTCGTCTGCTCATTATTAAAGATTATCTCCAGACTTTCCTAAACGAATGAAAACGTAAAAGAACTTCTCAGACTTCTATAACTAGACGTAAAAAACATGGCCAGAATTTTTCGATACATCGACTGGTACTTAAGAAGGTCAAACACTAATTGAAGTGATTCTTAGATGTTTTCGAGATACAATTTCTTCGGTACGAGTGTACTTAGCTCCAAGTAAGTACGCTAAATGTTCGAATATAAGTATAAATTCTCGTTACAAAATAATAACGTATTTTCACAAGGATGTCTCGAAGAAATAAGTACAAGGTAATAAGAAATCCTTGGAAAGCATTGGTAAATGTTTTTCTATTTTCTACAACTTCAGTAGATATTATGCTTGTAAAGTATTATATTACTTGATAGTCACCTCTATATGCTTTTCTTGAAGAAATCGAATGTTCGTCGAATTATTTTGTTTTATCATTGAATAAAAATAATATCCTTTAAAACAATGCTATTTAGTACTAAACAATTAGTTGTTTACTGCACTATGGGTACAAATATCGGGTGGTTATAAATGTATTTGGTACCAAATAAATTTATAAAAATATTACTGATTAACTAGTTTATAAACATACATAAGATACTTGTATATATAAAGTGATGAATTTAGTTGTGTAAATAAAAAAATATTATCACTTACTTTTTAGTTAATACATAAATTATTATTCTACATAGAAAATGCCCAGAGCAGTACAAACAGGCATTCTCAACCATTACCTTCCAAAAAATATGTTAAGCAAAATTTCAACGCAAAATTATGTACATTTAATACGTAGTAGGCAAATAGTTCGTAGTAATTTTACGGCAAAGCTATTAAAATTCCCGGTCCCTCGCCGCAAAGTTACTGGCTACATTACCTACCAATCAAACTTACTCAACCTGTGGAACTCAGATGGACGTGAAATTAAAGTATCGCTGGAACAATAAATAGTATTCACGTAATACTTTAAAGTAAGCAGAAAGCGTGGATAAATGGATTGTACGTTACCCTTTCACGCAACTAGTATCGATCAGAACTAGATACCTACAATTTACAATAAAATTACATTATAAGTATTCTACTTTTGATCAACACATCCGCAACGCGAAGGTACTAAGCGACTTTTTTTGATTCGCGCAAGCAAAGTAATCAACACTTGCTACGAGTAGTATATTATACCTATACGACACCAAAAATAATATTGGATCATGGTCCCCGAGTACACTACGGTCTAATTTGGTGAAATATCTTCCATTTTCCAAAAATCATTTCACAATCACTCACATTATTTATTTTTAACCCAAGTAATACGTTACATACCGTCTTCCTCCGTCGGGGAAGAAAATGGTGTATGGGACCACCCACCCCAGAAAGGGCGGAGTTTATGCACTAAACCTCGGGGCCTTCTAGCCTGATGGTGGTGTCATGGGAGACAATTACCACAATAACTCATGTCCTATTGTAATTATACTTAACAAGGCCTACGTCAAATTTTGAGTGAGAGTCCATCAAAATCTCAACGTCCGATCATTTTTTATTTCCTAAGTGTCGCATTTTGACACTCTATCTCTCCAAAGACGAACGATCGAGTTTTTATTGCGTCCGATGTCATTATGCTAATGGGGGTTCGATTTCGTTCCCCTATCACTGACTTTTGAGCTCGTGGCTTATTGAGTTAACCGAAAATTGATTACACACCTGTCTATTTAATTAGGGCATTATTCACCAGCGCTGTCATTGATAGGGAATCTATTACTTTTATTTTTTAATAATTAATATGTAATTTTTTTTCAGGACAATGCGGTGGGCTACAATGCAGAAAACGGGACCAGATCAACGGTCGTAAAGTTTCTGTGTATAATGATGTATTATTATCTTCTATGACCTCCTTTAGATCATCAGTCTACATACCAAATGTCAATCTTCTACGCTCAGCTACAAAACGAATTAAAAGTCTTACAGTTTTTTCACAAAGAAGGAATTGCAAACCTTAGAAACGCCCTATCAAACACAATAAAGTTCACTTGCCAAATCTTTCTTTATAGTTAAACAAACTTAAACAGCTTCAACCTGTTTGAACGTCGGCTGAGTTTAGTTTTACATCGTAAAAAGTCCATAATAACTTGCTGCCAACTCTTTGCTTAGCTCCTAATGTGTGTACTCTATGGCTCGTGTTTACAATTGCATGTTGGTGGTTGTTTATTTTTTAGTTTACAACCCCTGGCTTTGTTTCGTTTGAGCAGTTAATACACAAAATACTGTGAGCAGGGAACACAACAGTCAGATAAATACGTGATAATTTATGTAATAGATCATTTACGGCCGGTTCAAACATGTCTCCGTTTTACTGTTCCGTTTTATCGTGTACGTTTTTTTGTCGTCGATAGCGTATGTAGTGGTATGAGCGACTTCACACATGGCACATAATTCTGTATACAGTAATACATACGCCATCGACGAAAAAACGTACACGATGAAACGGTACAGTAAAACGGAAACATGTGTGAACCGGCCGTTAGATGTTATCTTTTTCGTCAATTTTGAAAAGAAGATGTAATCAACATTTTTATCGGACTGATAATTTGTTAGGAACTTATCTGGCAGTTATTCTTTTTAACTTTAATTCAACAAACTTAATCCTAAGAAATCATAATGCTCCCTTGAAAAAAAAATCAATGTCATCCTATCATTGCATAAAATAGAGTATCATCTATAAAGATCTTTTTAATGTTGACTAAAATTCCATCAATGTCAGTGTTTACCTTGTTATAGGTATATACTTAATTATTACATCCCGACAGACAAACTCCCTTGACATAGTTCGAATAGCAATTGGTTCTGTACATAGTGGCTCAATTTAATTTACCCTTAATGAGAAAAACTTCGTCGCAGCAGGCACCCGGTGAAATCGGTCTTTCTAGGGTTGCGTGGGAGAAAAGAACCTTTGTTACTTTACGGAGCAACCACAATTCAAAGTTCAAAAACTAAGTAAAGTTTTAGTTAGTTTCTCTTGAACATTTTTATTATTGCAATGTTTTTAAACAGAGTGATTTTCTATGGTTATAATAATGTAAGGGTGTTTGGGACTTCGTCGTCCTAGAACTTTTCTTGTTTGATGTGTCATAAGAGATGGATGACACTTTGCGTCCATGGGTAAGCACGTAGGCGCGTCTTAAAACGGGCAATGGAAATGGTTGTTAGCTTTGGGCCAATTCCATCTGACTGTGACAGTCATGCAATGCAGGCGTTGGTGCCTTCGCACCAGCAAACCAACCAGTCTCCCTCATCCTCGTCTGGAAAAGCTGAATACGTTTCTGGCTCTGGCTAGCTACCACAATCAGTCAATAGTCAATGTGGCCCCGATAGTGCCGCCGATGTACAGGGGGAACGGCAATGTAACATGGTCTCCCTACCTCTGGTCGACACATGACGCTTTCCTAGAAAGCAGATAGTGACGACCACACAATCTACTAAACCCCTGGTCGCAAGCAGATCCTGACTGATCCAGACCTGGTCCTTGCAACCCGGCTACTAAAACCCCCAACTCCATATGGCCCATCGGTTGGGTCAATAATCCAGCCTAACCAACAGAACCCATGCCCCGGTATCGACTCACTCCGCCAGTATTACTCGCGAGACGTCGCTCGCCCCGACCGACAGAGCCACAATTTTCCCACAGAATTTATAGTAAGCCCACACGCACTAGTGTGACTGGCTCCTGTTTGTCATCGAACAACTTGTCCGACTGAGGCAGGTGCACAACTTTTACAATAATTAAACTGAGTTTTTGGGTCGGAATTATACGGATTATCCGGCCCAGTGTGCTCACTCCGCGCTGAATGGATATTGGGTTGAGACATGCATTCCGGATTAGGTTTGTCCCAGTTATTGGTTGGGTTGAACTTCAATTAACTTGTATAAGTGAAAGGAGATATAAAGGTGTAACAGTGTTTTTCCAATGTTACATAATAAACTATTCGTACTTTGGTTTCGTAGATCAGATCATGTAAGTTTGGCTATTAAATTCAATTAATTAAAATAATAAGTAGTGTAGTAGTAGGGCGCTTATTTCTTTTGCCAATTTTCAAATGTTTTTTTACAAATACAGTTTTTAGGCTCTTGGCAAATCTAAGGCTTTCTGTTCTTATGTAACATTACTATTAAGAGTATCTTAATACTACACTATACAGAGTTTCAGCTCGAATACATAATTCTCCTATTTCAAAGTATCACACCCTAAGAAAAGAGTGTTTCCCTACGTACCAAAAGGAAAACTGTCACAATGATAAAACTATAATAATAAGAGGATATAAGATAAAGTAAAAACGTCTGTTGAAATATAAGGAACTCACCCACTTGGAGGTGATTCTCGGAGGGAATTTTTCACGGTATAATCCTTTGAAATTGTTCTTATTTCATCTGCCTTTGCTTGCATCCAAAGTCTTAGGGCGATAAGCTTTTTACCCTCAGGATTTGGCCCGGGGTCCATTACCTACGAGAAAGTGGCATTTGCTCTATTTTTATACCGGCATCTTGGTAGGTACCCCGCCTCATTAGAACGCCAGACAGTTTATCGAAAAATATATGAGACCTACCTCACTTGGTGACATAATTTTGACTTTTCTATAGTATCTGACGATAACTCGTACTCAATGCAAATACGATAAATAAATATTGGACAACATTACATACGAGTACATTGATCTGATCCCAATGTAAGTAGCGTAAGCACTTGTGTTATGGATGTCAGAAACAACGAAGGTACCATAAATATTACTTAAATACAAATAAACATCCAGACACAGAACAAAAATGTTAATCGCATAAGTGTTTTGTCCTGGGTAGGATTCAAACCCACGACCCCTGGCGCATAGGACGATAGCCGGCGAGGTCACCATGGCGTTATTGTGAAGCGTTTTTTTTTTAAAAGCAAATTTAATCTACCTCGGAGTGATCTTTAAACATTTAATAATTATAACTTACGTATTCTCGAGTTCAAGTCCAATCTATTTATAAAGTGGCAGTCTAAATAAATAAAATATCATATCATAGCATATAGTACAAATATCAAAAAATCCTACGTTTCTTTTGTTACAAAGAGAATACCGTATTTTTACGTTGTTAAAACAGGACTCAAAATGTTTCGTTTTCGATGTAAGCAGTAACAAGAGTAGTAAAAGTGAAACATTTTAAGTGTTGTTGTAATAACGTGAAAATACATTTTCCTCTTTGTAACAAACGTTACATTGGATTCTTTTAACTTCATTTAAATATTATGATGGCTACAAGTTTTTTTATAGATTGAAATAATAAAAAATACACGTCTATCGGCTGCTCTGTTTGTGACTTAGTAGAGAACATACAAAAACACTTCTATTTCTGTTATTTGATAGGAATTGAGCTTCATTCTGAGATTGAAAGAAGTCAATGTCCTTTCCCGAAGTCCTATCTATGTCTGTACCAAATATAATTAAAATCGGTTTAATAGTTTATGTGTACCTATACTTTTGCATTAATAAAATATGGTATACATATTTTTTAAATATCGCTACAATATATCAGAAAATATAGAAACTTCTATTATTTTGATGGTATTTCACCAGTGTTTCCCTAAGGCTCGTCACAAACCCCGTGTTTGATCAGGGATCTTTCCCCGTCGCTCCATCTCTGGAATCCTTGCACTTGTGTCCTGTCGTCTACCTCTATTAATAAAGATTTTCTTACCAACGGTCCCTTAATGCTTCCGAGATGGGGCTTCACTTCTAGCGATGTACTAAGTTGTGGTAGTTTAAAATAACTAAGTGCATTGTAAAAAAATATAAGAAAGGTAACGCGGTGCGAGACTTGATTTTTTATTGTTTAGATGTTTATTTGTAAAACAAATTAAATATAATTGTAATCCTAAACAGACCAACCAAATCAGCGGCCGGTTGCGGCAATTATGAATACGGAATTCTCACAAACCAGACGAAACACAATAGTAGTCACTATTAGTCACTATTATTTCACGCTGATGTTATGTAAGAGGGTGGTCCTAGTCGTACTGTAAAACAGCATGGCTCCACCACTACAATAGACCCAGTTACAAGTTTTTTTTTTTTTTATTGTTTCTGGTGAGTTTTGCCCAGATACTCTTGTGAATGCATGTTGGTTCATGGAGACAGTTTTTTAAATATAGTAAGAGTTGCATTTGGGGTAGCCTGTAGCGAATTGATACGACGAGGCTTTAATTATGTTTTTTTTTTTTGAGACGTTCGGTTGTTATTAGTCGTTATTAAAACTCTTTAACGTACTGATAATTTCCTTGCACAAAGTTGCAAAGGATCTTAGAGACTGTTCATTTGGAATCAGCTCGAGCAAGCTAAAGGGTGAGACATTTAGGTAAGTACATAGCTTGGTATGTAGGAGTCTCGGCCGGGAATATCTCGGACACTCGCGTAGGAGATGGTCCAGAGATTGAACGACATTGGTGTCGCATTTGCATCTATCGGTTTCGGATATCTTGAACCGTTGCTAAATAATTCTGCGATGTGGTCCAGATTAGGGAGCCACATGCGTGTGTAGGAGCCAGTGAGCGAGGTAATGTACCTTGAATTATGTGTGTCCCGATGAAGTGCTTTGGTTTTAACCTTGACAAAGCTAATTGGGAACAATTGGAAGTCTGGCGCCTTGCGAGCTGCAGCGGCTTGCTTGGCGCAAGAATCTGCCTCTTCGTTCCCAATGAAGCCGACGTGTGCCTTTATCCAAGCGAACTTTATGGTTCCTGCATGGTTGCGAATATGGTGGAGGGTTTTAACAGCAATACTGTTAGTGGTATTACGGTTTCCCAGCTCTTGCAAAGCGGACCGGCAATCTGAGAGAATGGTGGCTTGGCATATATTGTTGCGTGAGACCCAGTTGACAGCACGTTCTATTGCAAGCAACTCTGCCTGAAAGACTGTGCAGCAGTCGTGCAGCTTAAGTTTCCGCTTCACGGGTGGCTTATTAGGTGGGTATATCACGACCGCTGCACCGACTCTGCCATCCTCCAATTTACTGCCGTCTTTATATATTGTGCATTTATCGGCAGGACAAAGTTGCATTAGTTAGACCCAGTAGGCCGGCCCATTTTGTTTGACAGAAAGGAACTGTACGTAGAATGGCTCACCATCCAAAACGAAGTTCTCAAAAGGCCAAGTATTCTTTACATTATTATAATTTATTTACATATAAGTTTTTTGCAACCCTAATAACAACAATGCAATTACCACAGATGTGCATGTTCGTCTTTTTACAATCACAAATTGCAAACCCTAAAGAACATTATGAATAGATAATAAAAGTAGTGTGTAACATCGCGGCAGTGTCCCGACTGGCTGCATCCGTTAATTATCCGATGCTTTTCATTTCGTTCTTGGAGTTTTTTTATGCCATCGACGGGAATTCGCATTGAGAGCTCATATTGGTATCACCGCGCCTTAATTGGAAGCGAATACGATGAGATTTCAATCGAGTCTATATCAGCCTATTAATTTATGTCCCATTGCACAGCCAAGGCATCATTTAATCAAATCATCGCTACAATGATATGTTGCGTAATCACCACGCTTGCCAAATGCGGATTGGTGATCGCAAACCCGAGCTGTGTCCAAAAAACCGACTCAAATTTTGGTCGACCCAGGAATCTCAGAATACCTATAGGTTCTCAAACCAAACATTTACACTAAAATAGGTATATAGAGGAAAGATTTGATTTTTTGTTTGTTTTTTTTTTAATTCTTTTACCATTAGACGTGGATTATCCCTGATGAACATAGGCTACTTTTTACCGCTGGAAAATGCTTCATTCCTACGGAAAAACAGGTAATAGGACCACGGGTAGTATGTTTTTCACATAATTATAGAATAAATCCATGTATAATTATTTTTAGGAGCTGGCGAATAAATCCTGAACAAATATCACGTATAGTCCACGCGAGCGAAGCCGCAGGCGGAAGGCTATTTTTTATACATATATTTTTGAAAACAAATACCGCTGTCAGTCAAGCCCCGCAACGTTTCTAAGCTAGTCCCCCAACTTATCTGATTGTGGGAGCGTTGTTATGTTATTTACTTTATGGTTTTACCAACGTAGGGTGGACCCCGTAGTAAGGACAGTAGCCACCAACCATTACTGAATGCAGTGCCGAATAAGCTGAAATGCTTAGATTGAAAGACACGTTTCATTTTTCTGTTGTCTCCAGAATTTTCTTTAGCTTGTACAGTTCTTTACAAAGAGTTCATTTGATAGTACATGTTATCAAAGCATACGAATATGTTGCAGTCCACACAGATAAGCTACTCATCAAAAAAGTCATCGTTAACTTTAGCAGTCGCTGTAAAGTGCTTAAGACCTTGTGCATGGGCTATGATGACGAAGATCTAAAAACGGCTGGTGGAGAAGATGTAGTTACACCACCTAAGCAGTCCTAAAGAAGTTGGGAGTGTTTAATCACGATAAAGAATATGCCCATTCAAAAATATGGTTCACACGTACAAAATCTCAGCCCTGAACAAGATCGAGAAGTACAGGGAACTCCAAACGCTCTTCCACTGATATTACCACACATAACTTCTAGAATAATATAATAATATCCAAGTATCATAAACTTAACTAATGAATACAACCTAAGTCACTTCACTGCTGCCTCTATCCAAGCGAGCATAAACCGCAGAGAAAGCCGCGCGCGATAGCATATTCTGGAGATAAAACTTGAGCTGTGCTTGCCTTTACGGAATCCTGAATCTGAGCTCGAGTCTGTGAGGTGTATGTTGAGACGTTTAGGCGAGTGTCACAAAAGCATATCTTCTTAAAATCTTTAGCGGATTCGTTTATTATTCACGGAAAATAAATGGCGGCTATGAAACAAACATAGGTACCTTCCGTAGCTTCTTCATTTAATCTGTTCTGATCTGTAACTGGGTCTGATTTCCGTCTTAGCTTAAAAATAGAAGGATTTTTAAACACCACTGCTGAAATCTGTCGCTTTAGTAGATTTTGGCCAGATGCGGATGCGGTGTGGCATTCATACTTAAACTAGATGCTCGAAGGTCAAAATGGAATAAGCCTTGATGACTTTTTACACTTCTGACAGTTCCTCAATTAATTTTTCCTCAGTTATTGTCAATTTAAATAGGCCGGTTTGACTGAGGCACTGCCACTCACACAGAGAAGAATGGTGTATGAATATTTGCTATTATGCTTCGTTAGGTGAGGATGAGTTTCGGACGCCCTATCATTACCATTAGTAGGGCTACGTATCTAACTACCAACTGAAGTTGTATACAAATTCTCCTTTTATTCTGAGAAAATAACAGTCCTAGCAAATATAAGCAATGGCTCTATAATTTATGGCACAAAATGAATACATTTTCATGAGGAATACTTCATTACAGCAGGTCCATTCGGGCATCGTAAAATGCAGAGAACAGTCGTCGGGCGTAGATAACATATTCTGCAGATAAAACACAAGCGCTACTTTAGTCAGCTCTAGTTGAAAATAACGAACGTTCAGGGGATTTTGATAATAGGCATACTCTGTTTTATGTAAATGTGTTTTTATTTTAGATTTGATTATGTTTTGCTTTTTTTTTCGGACGCAGATCGGGTTTGTGATCACCAATCCGCATTTGGCAAGCGTGGTGATTAAGCCAGTACTCATCTTTATAAAGATAACTTGATTTCAAGGATGGAGGCCTTTGCCCTGCAGTAGGACATTAAATAGGCTGATACTTTCCTTGTTTTGCTTACAGTCCATTGTCGGTCCTTCATTGTCGACGATTGCATCTTCGTCACATATTACTTGTAAGTGGCGGACAGCAGTTTTTATGCAGGCACACAATAGACTCGAGACTAAAGCGTCCCACTACCCACTAAATTCCTAGAGTACCTTCATTAAACCGGTACACGCCTTGTGGCGATGGACCAGACTGTCCCCGGGAAAAAATCTACCTGAACTGTCTATTGTGCCATATTAAGCTCTACTAAGCAGAAGCTGTAAATGTAGAATATATCGCGAGTTGCTTTATTTAATCTCTACTAAGCATTCGAAGATATAGAAGAGAGAAAGAAAGTAGGGGTATCTTAATGCTGGGGGGCTATTGTGTTACACATAGAGCGACCCCGGCCGGACCCCAGCCTGAGTCTGAGATGGTCACAGTGAAGTTTAAGTCAGTACAGTCTAGATGGCGACTCTGACATAGTCCCAGCTGCTTCCCCAAGCGGCGCGGGGTATCCTTACAGGATTTCTCCACTAAAAACATATTTTTACTGTTGAAAACCAATCTGTAAAACCACGATCTGTCACAAACAAGATCACGACGAGGCCACTTGCCAACTTTTGCTCACATGACAAATGCGGCGCCGGTCGAACGACTCGCTCCTAATATTTATGGTTTTATTTGCCGCCATTCCTTATATGATAAGTACACACTTATCATATTTATAAGCTCAATTGCCTATACATAGGCATGGAACAAATAGCGAAACATTTTGTGTAGAATTAAGTGTGTAGAACTAAGCAAAATGTGCTTAAGAAATCTAATATGGAAGACAATTGAGTTTTAATATAGGTAAAAATATGTAGTAGCTGTCTTGGATGTAGATGAAATTTAGAAATATAAAATACACTTATTGCTTAAAATATAATAATAATAATAATTTCATTTATTTTCTCTTCACAATAGGAACTTAAATAAGAACTTAAAGATAAATTGTACGTCTATGGTAGTCCTAATGTGTGAGAGGCTGGTGCCTGTGATAGGTTTGGAGAACCGGTGTTACAGGTCACCAGGCCTACCCCCGATGTAGGACTGATGGAATGTACAGCTTTAGAAACGTGACGACAATCATTCAAAAAAAAAAAATATAAATTGTATACATATAACAGTAAAAATGGGCAAACTATGACATAATTAACAATAAATATTAAGGTGCCAGGACTTTATAGAAACATACATTCATAGGTGTGTTTATTGTGCGTGTTCATATGAGTGTAATGTAGGTGCGTATTATGTGTAAGGTGTCTAGTTTGGTTACCAAGGTTTAACCAGAGTGGAAAGGAAGTAAGAAGCTGTCAGATATTGTAATAACATGTGTGTAAATAAATAAACAATTATACATTTTAAAATAACAATTATATGGAACATATGGGAAGGGGATATTCGGTAGAATAGTAGTCCAGTTCCTTTAGGTAATTAATGACTTTTATTTTACAGCTTGCTTTTGTTAGGTGATAAATATTAAGATGCTCATTAACTTTGTTGTATAAATAGTTGCCCAAGAAGCAAAAGAATTTGTGCGAGGTCGAAGTTTTGAGTGGTAAGCTTGAACAAACGGATCCTTTTCTTCGTTTTCCTTTAAGCAATTGGGGATCATAGTTAAGAAGTGAGTGTTTTTTCAATATTGTTTGCAGGATATAGGTCTGCCTTACTGTGAGCACACTCCATTCACGGTACAGATCAACAGAAGGGTATCGGTAGGTATATCAAAGTAATAGCTAAAAAAAATTTTATGTAAGTTTTCTTTGGTTTGTTTAGGATTTTTTTCTGGCATTTGTACCGCATACTGGCAGATAGCTGATGTTAAAAGAAAATTACCGTTTCTATAAAAAAAAATATCCGCCATAGTAAATTCCTCGCAAATAAACAGTTTCAAAATGTAAAACAATAAAACTTGTGGCTAACTTGATTAGCGGACATCAAGTTCCCGCTTACCACAATCAGTTTCTTAAACGGATGACCTTATGGCTCAGACCTACAATAATGAATTCGTATGAAATCCTGCATCCCGCAACAAGTGATTGTCGATCTTGTTCTAATTCTAACAAATTAATATTGTATAGCCTGACTAGGAAAATAAAAAAGCTGCTCTGGAGGCGCCACATTAGCTATGGTAAAAGCAACACTTTGGTTGTTATGGTTATACTGACAAATAACTCACAATATCCAATAGTAACAAGGCACGGTTGACAATTGACATCACACTTTTACAGAATAAGTAATCAATGACATCTTTTTGTTTTTTTATTTGATTGTTGCAGCTTAAAGAAATTAGTTCCAATATTTTTCCGCAATATGGCGAGGCTTTTTATTTTATTGGTGGGTCTATACAATGAGTTACTTACAGCCTAGTTTCAATGAGATAGTTTCACTGACCTGTAACAAAAAGAAAAAAACATGACATTAAAATTCACACATAACAGTCGATTGGGAGTTTACATATCTTGCTATCATCACTATACACAAATATAAGTTCTTACTTTTAATTTTTATGTTTCTTTTGTAAAGATGAATGTCTTTCAGTTTGCATGTGGTGTGTACCTTTAAAAGTAGTTGCACTTAGTTAAGTTCCCTTATTTGTAAAATTTATGTTTTTGTAAGTGTAAATTACGCTGGTGAACCTAAATAAATAAATAAAATAAATACATCACATTAAATTTCGAGAAAGACCCTAATCGTGCTTAAATAACAGGACGCATAGAATATTTAAAACGCCATTCGCAATTCCGTATATAATATAAAACTGCGACGTAATGGAATAACTGTGTAATAGTGCATACGCGACGTCACTCGCTCCATAAAGTAGATTAAATTTAAATTGTCAATTTGGTTTTACGAGCCAACGGGGTGGCTGGCTCACGGCTCACGCAGAAATTGTTTCGCTTCATAATTCCGTGGCACACTGTTTGCCTATAAAGCTTTCTGTCTAAATGTGCTAAGGCTTCGAGAGTGCACACACAACCTTATTTTACCGCCGCGAATGCGCGTAGAAGGGACTGGCCACACGACATACATTTGTGTAGTTTTGCTACTGTTAGACTTATTTTTTTTTTAATACTATAAATGTGTTGAAAAAAAGCAGTAAAAAAATAAAAGAAGTAATAAATTGGAAACCGCCTGGGGTTTAGTGGATAGTGGGGAGACAATTTCTAGTCCCAGCTTCCACACATCACTTCTCCTGGGCAAAATGCGACAGTTTACGACAATTAAGACCATTTTTCCACTAATAGATGACTCTCGATAACTTGTTTGTCAGATAACAATGATGCAGAATCTTTTTTTTTGGAATGTGACAAAGCAAGCAGCCTCTAAATTATCTAACAAAAAAAATATCACGAATTTATGGTGTGGTGATACTGGCCCTAATTTAAACGTAAAACCAAGGAAGTTTGTTTTTTTACCACTTGTAAACTGACCTCTTTTATCTTAACCGCGGAAATGTTCTTTTTATTATCCGAACTGACCTGGCGAAAAGTAGCTTCACTTTTACGATTGGAAAAAAGCCCCACCGGTGCGCTACCGGCCTTATCTAAATATTTATAATTTATAGGTTCAGGAAGTCCCCCATGAGATAAAACCAATAAACGACTCATAAAGAGAACGTTCTACCCTTATCTCCTGTTTAAAATATTATTCAGTTGCAGTTTCTTCAGTAATATTATGTATTAAAAAAATTACTTTGTCATGACTAGTAAAATGTACTAATACAGCTTAATACTATTTTTCAATTTATTCAGACATAGAAATGTAAATGGACCGCCTCAACGGTCTAGTGGTTTAAATACCGGGCTTTAGTCATGGGGTCCTGAGTTCAATTCACGGAAGGGGTGGGTATCCTGCAGTGGGACGTTTAATAAGCTGATACTTTTTTTAAAATAAATATATTTTTATTTATAAAATATTCCACCGTTAACTTAAACTTCGGCAACTACCTTCTTTGTCGAACAATAAGAAGTACAAATTGGTGCCTGTGTAGGCACAGGCAGTAGAATATGCAAATTCCCGGAGTGCCCCCTTTACAACAAATTCCTTCAAACAAAGCATGAAAAAGCATCTTGGGCCAATATCGACACTTTTATGTAGAAAAGGCTTTGCTATCGCGTTCGTTGTCAATACGCATTTTTTGCTTACCATCAAGTCAAGTGTACCCATTATAATAAATAACAGAACTCCCCAGTGAACTAATTAACAATGTTTTAAATATTCCAAGCATAAGTAGCAAAACCCAAACAACTCTATCGTAGTTTCGTGCGACAGTGCTGTTTAGGCCCCCTGGCGGCCGTTACAAAAACGCAAATATCGGTTAAATTTAGTTCCCTTGCTCACTTACAAATTACCGTCTAGCGGTACATTAATTATTTTGTAATTTACATAACGTTGACATCATTGATTCGGGTAACGCCACCCTGGAAACGCAGTTTTAATTTAAGTTAAATGAAACCACTGTAGAGAAGACATTTTAATTTACGGTTATCCTACTAATAATAATTATTATAAATGTGAATGTCTGGATGTTTGTTAATGAATCACGCCTAAAAGGCTGAACGGACGTATAGTTTATAACCCGGATTATGATATAGGCTATAAAATTCCTACGGGAAACGTCTCATTCCCGCGGGATATTTGAAAAAAGAAATTACGCGCGGGTGAAACCGCGGGCGGAAAGCTAGTTCACAATAATTGGATTCAGTTGCACAGTACTACTGGAATATTATAAAATTGTTCTATATGTTAGAGTATAATTTTACATATTATGTACTATGCATGTATACTCTATGAAGCAAGAAAAGTCACATTAATATTAGATCCCAGTATATTCGGATTTTTGTGTGCGTAAGAAAAACAGTTACCTAACTGCACCAAAAGCCGAGACCAACCTGTTATTTAATGGAGTCAATGTAAAACGTTGGGAACTCAGCACCTGCATACGTCCATCCGGACGGAATTAAATTTGGCTTCAATAAAATCACTGCCGGGTATTTTCTAGCCAGCTTTATATTGAGCGTTTGATGTCGTACCTACTTTCTGTTTGTTTGTAACAGTCTTTTATTAAAATGTTGAACAGTATAATGCTTTCAATGATGGAGCTCTTTGCCCTGCAGTTGGCTGATACAATATTAAATAATTACTAGTTTTCCTTAAGATTCGACGGTAGTAAAAAAAGACGGTAGTAAAGTAAAAAAAAAAAGATGTTTTAACGAAACGAAGGGATTTTCAAATGAATTGATTTCACTTTAGTACAGTAATCGATTTATTTGCTAATACCAGTGCTCATCGGCACGCATAAAATTTCAAAGTATATACCTATTCAAAAATTATTAATACAAATAGAACTTAGTTGAAACGCGCATAATACTTCATTACGATTTATCGTCTTAAAATTACGCAAATTCACGTCCCGGTACAAAGTCTAAATCTTTAAGTCCTCCGGGTCCTATAATCAACCCTTCGGCTGCCGAGTTAAACTTAGCGCCAATAACTCGAAAAGTTCCCAGTATGTTGTTTCTCTTGACGGATCGCTTGGAGGGTTAACTCAATTTAGTGTTAAGATTTTGCGTAAGTGCGTATTACGGGTTTGATTGCTCAATTCTCCCCCATTGGAGTTAAAGTCACTTAATTACTTCCCCCTTCGTAAGTGGCAGGCGGTATTTCTTTTTAGAGAGATTTAAGTCAGTCTACCCCATTTGGTGATTAAATAAGATTATTTACTGGAGTTTTTAGTGAATTTAAAGTGATTTCTATTGAGCAGCAAAAAGCTGCTAGCGGGCTGCTCGCAACATTTGCAAAAGATCTATAAATTATTTTTATCTAGAATGCATCTTACAAATCGGCACTGTTTTTATTTTAAGTACACTCGTAGATATTTATTTACTTTTACAAAGCTACATGCTCACTGATTTTATTTTAAACCGACTTCAAAGTAAAATAGGAGGTTTTGTATTCGACTGCTTCTTATAACTTTTTACTGAATGAACCGACTTTGATTATTCTTTTTTAAAATCTTATCACCGAGAACACTAATGTTAAAACATTTTTGTAAAATATTTTTTTCGATTTTGCTGTTATTTTGTGGCATTACTTGAGTGGTTGCACACAATAAATCAAACTTCAACCTCGACGCATGAACCTACGTGTTTGACGCATAGATGCATAAAAGGACGAGCCATTTGGTGTAGTGGTCGAGAAGTCGGCTATTACACCAGAGGTCGCGGGTTCGATTCCCGCACGGTACAAACATTTGTGTGCATGAACATGACTGTTCGTATCGGTCTGGGTGTTTCTATGTATAATATGTATTTATTTACAAAATAAAGTACATAAGTAATGTTTATCCGTTGTCTGGCACCCATAGCACAAACTAATGCTTAGTTTGGGGCTAGATGGCGCTGTGTGAATAATTTCCAGAGATATTTATTTAATTATAAAAACGGCAACGATTCAATTTTCAATGAAACCATAGATCTAAAAATAATAGTTAAGAAACCAAGTATACTAGGTTCTATTTCCAACCTCTCATCACAAAAAGCTTTGGGAAGACAACCACCTGCATACACAATAGATGGGTAAAAGAAAATTCGTCTAAGAAGAATAAACAAGCTGTACTAGCGAACCCGAAGCAAAGATTATAATAATATTGAAAAATATCGCAGCAGAACCCCAGCCTTATTGAATGCAAACATTGGACCATCGTGCTCCGGGCAATTTTCATTCAACGGTATTTTGCAGTACCGGAGGAAACTGGTTACATCAAAATGAATAAAAATGTAGAAGCTTATTCATTTTGCAATTAGTTGACTCAAAGTAATAAAGTCGTTCTTTAAACCGATTTCAAAAAAGGAGAAAGTTCTCAATTCGGGTGTTTGATTTTTTTATGTTTGTTACTTACTGGGTAAACCATAAAAATAGAAAAATGCTAATTTTTCTTGTTCTGTGGGGTAAACCGATATAGATGATTTTTTGTTTTTATTCAAAAGGTGGTAACATGTGATGTGTGTTTTTAACTTAAACGAGATTGGACAATTAGTTTTTTAAGTTGATGTTCTCATTTAATATTTTTCGGTGTGTAAAGCGTCGCAAAATAATAAGCAGCATGTTTAATAGGTCTTCCCATATTATTGTTGTGGGAGCCATTACACTTGAAATGCAATAGCACACTGAATTTCCAGATGAAGTGTCTCTCAATGTAATTGGTCGCAGTGGCCGCCTTACATCAGGTAGGTTGAGTGCCGGACAGCCAACTATTCTACCATTTTTTTATTATTATTATTTAAGTGTGCAATAACTTTATTTCACAACAAACTCTCTTACATACCTATCTCGTAGCATTACCCTCTCGTTAGGTATACACGGATACACGGAAGACCAGCGTTGTGGTGTCTGAGACATCACAACATATGCTGAGTGCATGCCTTTTTAGTGTACAACTTAAAATATAAGTCTTGTTAGTTATAATAATATATGTAATTGTGTTGTATTTTGTTTGCACTAAATAAATTCCTTTTTTTTCTTTCTTTCTTTTCTTTCTTACTGCCATTGCCCCCAGTATAATATAGCAAGTCAACACAAGTTTTCCCGTGGTGAGATTAATAGGTGTGTTTGTCTTCCCTCAGACATGGTGCATTTGCATGCTGGATGCAACTATACGGAGCACGCTTTGTGACCGCGTTCGCGAATGTAACTTTAACTTATTCAATTAAGAGGAAACTTGAGGTTATACACTCAGTTGCAGAAACGTCCATTAAAGTTAATGTGTCATTAAAGCTATTGCTGTCACTTTTTATTTCATGACAACGAAAAGTGACAGCATTAGATTTAATGAAGCATTAACTTTAATGGAGCTTTCTGCAACAGGGTGTGAGTGTTATAGTGTTGTCGCAACTTAATTTAGGAAGGATGCGAGATGTCTAATTAAATGTAGTACAATTTGGAATAACTGAAATAAACTTGACGATAAGGAGACTTTTGTTTCTTTTATTTTTACAGCCTGTACCGATTGTAAATATGGCTATTGATAGAAATGGAAACAGTTTACAAATATACGGCTTCGCCCGCGTGAACTATAAATATATCCTATAAATGGTAGCCTATGTCTTGTTCTGATATATAATATTAGTAAGATACCTAAATCAATATTTTTAAACTGAAACTTCGATTACTTTTTATGATCCAATATCAGTGTTTATCCAGAAAGCACTCATATCATGTGAAAATGAAACATAGTCTGTACATTTGTCTCCTAAAATGTTAATTCTCTATTCATTTAAAAAAACATTTTAGTAACTCCGCATGACTTTCGACAATAAACATTTCAGAATTTCACAAACTACCCTGCAGAGTTTAGGTGTTAAATTTAAACCGGAAGACGAGAATAACCGTAAGCCGAGCTCGCGCTGACACAAAGGTCTGCGCGGATCAAATTTTACATGCAATCTAGTGTGCAATCCTTCAGTGCATCTTCGCATTACCATGCCAAAAGAGGGCGGGCGAGACGGGGAGTGCATCCATGTTTTTAAACGATTGGATGCGGTGTCTTAGTATTATAATTATATAAAAAAAGTTAAAAAAATTATCAGCCTTTAATCTTTTATCATTAACTAGCCTTCCGCCCGCGGTTTCACCCGCGCGTGATCTCTTTTTTTAAATATCCCCCCTTCCCCCCACATTTCCAGGATCAAAAGTACCCTATGTTCACCGGGGATAGTGTAGCTTTCCAACAGTGAAAGAATTATTCAAATCGGTTCAGTAGTTTCAAAATTTATATTCCCGCGGCAATGAGACCTTTTCCGTAGGAATTTTATAGGCTATGTCCTATTCCGGGTTATAAACTATATTATGTGTACCAAATTTCATCTAAATCCGTTCAGCCGTTTAGGCGTGATTGAGTAACAAACATCCAAACATCTAAACATCCAAACATCCAGACTTTCGCATTTATAATATTAGTAGGATTATTAGGATATCGTTTTCGCTAAAATGATAGGTACTGGCTTTCGGAATGCGGATTTGTAATCACAAACCCGAGCCGTGTCCGAATAAACCTAAACAAGTTTTGCTCCACCCATGCTATCGGCAAGGTTCTTAAACCACTAGAGCAACGAGGCGTTCCTATCATTATAATAATTACATAATTAATATTGCAACTAACATTGCAACATCTCATAGAATGATCTGACCCCAAAGTAAGCAGCTTAAGCCATTGTGTTATGGGAATGAGAAACAACGAAGGAACCATAAATAATAAATATTATACTCAAATGTAAATGTCCTTTTTGCCAAAGGCTCAATAACATGACTTTATACGTCTTTTTTTTAATCTTTGTAATCTGGTAAAATCAGCCACATCAGGATTAGTAGTGAGTTCGGCCAAAATAACAGAAATCTGTCACATATGATTAGTCGACTCGTAATAAGCCATTCTAGTCACAAACATGTTTTACCACTTTGTGCCTTTCTCCACTCGTCAAAAAATAAAATACGACAAAGGAAATCTACCGTATCCACTCTAAAGCGTAACTCCCTACACAGCTGTTATATTATAAAACACCTTCAATGCTTTGAAGGACGTGTGATTGCACTTTATTGCAATTTCAAAGGACCGCCGCTTCCATTCGCACGGCTCACGTTGAATATTGAATAAATTCTAGCGAAGCTGAATAGCGTTTCATTTAGACTGTCATTCAGGCGACTTTATGTCAAAGTCTTTGTCAGATTATTCGTTTACTTCAAGAAGATGGAATGAGTCCCTTTAGAGAAGTGTTTGTTGAAGTTTTGAAATTTCAATCCCCAAATGTGTCTTAAAGATTTTAGGTGGCTTTAAATGTCTCGTTAGTGCAGAGTAAGTTTGTAAAAGTTATTTAAAGAGTCAGCAGAGATGTCATACACAGACCTAAGGAGTAGAGAATTGTGTGTAATCCACATAATGCGACCTGATCCCCATTTTGCGGCTGAAATAACCTTAGTGGCCCAAAATTCTATAATTAAAAGTATGCTCGTTTCCAAGTCGATATTGTCGGACTCAAATTAAGTAAACGAAATAATATATTTGCAGAAATTGAAATAACACAAGGTGTCAAAGGGAAATCTGCTACAGGAAACTAAAGCACGATCCTTTCATTGGGGTAAACGTATTTTATCAATAGGTTTATGCGGATTTTGGGAGTCCTTGTTCACCCACCCCTTAAGTGCATTTTTTGGTATTCTTATCTTTAACTGGATTGTCTTATAAACATGGGCCCTTTTTTACTCTTAATTCTGCTGCAAAAAGAAGTTCTAATCTCGTTTTTGCGGAAAATTGCATTTAAGCACCATAACGGTAGTCAATGCAAATCTTTCAAATAGCGGCAAAATAAACCGTTTAAGGTTAGCATCATCAATACAAAAGCCTCTTTTATTAAAATTCTGAAAACAGCTTACCAAAGCCAGCTTACCAGACACAAAAAAAACGCAAATTTAAAACCCCATTTCTGTGCGCCTAGGTAAAAACCATGAACATCATTCATGTACACCAATAAACCACTTTGTGACAAATAACTCTGTTTAACAAAACGAACCAAATGAATGACCGAAAATACGTACAATAAATCACCACAAGACTCCCCAAAAATAATAAAGAAAAAAGTTTTGATTTTGCTTGTAAGATTCCCTAATAACGTTCCCGCCGAGAAATCAGTGAGATAGCAAGTGACGTAAATGCAATTTGTCGGGATCGTATGGGAAACACACGCCCGCCGCAACTCACTAGGGCTGGCACATGAGAAAAAATGTCTATAATATGTTGTCTTGGCTATGTCCTTTTTTTTTTGGTAAAATCAGGTATCACATATTGGATCAGTCCAATTTATAATGTTTTTTGTTAATTAAACACTGAAGATTTTCAGTTGGAAAAGAAAACAGAAAAAAGTAAGGAACCCTACATGAAGAATGCCACAATGCGTTGCAGATGGAAATGTCCAATGACATTTAACAGATATGTCATGAATGCACCTGTGTTGAAACTTAAAAAGACACCAATTAGAGGATTTGGCGATGTCAGTCGAGATATTTACCAAATGTAAAATACACGCATGATATACTACGAATATTTTACTTCACTCAAAATTTAAATAGGTACTTCAATGTTCGTTAGTTTTGAGGTTGGCATCAATTTTGTCACTAATAACGTACTATGTGTATTTCCTACAATAGTGTTATTATCAAAACCTCTAATGCCAAGATAATATAGCAAACTGATTGCTCAGCTATTTCTGTCAATCTTAAAGACATCAAATGAAAACGGGCAACCCTAAAATACTTGTTCACGTACCGCCTGAACTGAACACTGATAATATCCTCGAGGTGTGATATTAACGGTTACGACTCAATCCACGCACTCGGATAAAGAAACACCTTTTAAATCGAATTTATTATTATATTCAAGGATTTCTGAACCTCTTCTTCAGTTTTTGCTTGATCAACACTTAAAATATTCTAAGACAAATCATTTGGTGTATATTGCTTGATCTTTGAAGAAGACTCAGACAGGCAATTTTTAAAACGATTTACCTGTTTAGAAAAAAAATATCTGAGTTTTGGCCATTAGACTGTTCATTTGGAGTTTACGCCACATTATAGGTACTTTGTGTCAGTTTGAGGCCAAGATGATCGCGGTGCTTATTAAATTATACATATTTATAATTATCTGCGGAATTCCTGTTTTTCTTGTGTTGCAAACTTATGATTTTGTTATTTTATTTGAATTTTTATTTCATACATTAGCATAGTTATTCGTTTTCTTATCACAAAGAACATTATAAGCACACCGATCTTTATAAAATAACGATAACACAATTATAAATAATGACGATTGAAGTAAACAGGTAGTAGATTATAATACGAATATGTCGATATTCAACACAACAAGTTGAACCAGATCTCTATTATCAGAATAATATTACCTAACACGGCCGCAGTTTGTTCAACAACTAGCAATTAAGAATTTGCTATCAATCTGCACAATTCCCATTCCGAGTTTCATTTGCTTGCAATAGCTCTCGCTGCCTCGACATCCCATCCCAGGTGAGACAGATATACACCGACGTACAAATCACTTGTCAACCGTTGCACTTAAACGTCGCTAAAACACGTAGGATACAGTAAATCCGCTGAATATATCTCGGAGCGTTGCTGTGCAGTCAACTAATGGACGATAAAACAAATTGCCAGCATTATACATCATGGAGACAGAATATATAGCTGCTGGAAGTGGTATCGCCGTTCTATAGAGCGGGGGGGACGGAGAAAAATCATTTGTTACAAGCGTCGAGAGCGAGTTTAGCAATATTGCTGTTTAATTTTATAGCGCTATAACTTAATGGTTAAAGCCTGGACTTAGGATGAGAGTAGAAGAAAATATATATAGGCGATTTGAATTATATAAGATTTTACCGTTAAAGATTTGTTTTTAGGAGACGGTTATAAATAAAACACTGCAGATATATAATCATCGAGATTACTTTTTTTAATAACATTGCTTTTAATTAATAGGAACTTAATGGTTATACGAGAATAGAAGGAAAGCACCAACTATTTAATAGGAGATGTTTTTAGAAGACCCTTATAAATGGAACGCTGCAGAAATATTGTCGCCTGTAACAGTACGTCGAGAATACATTTCTGGAAATCCAATTTAGGAAATGGAACGTGATAATTGTGTCAGTACCGAAGTAGAATTTGGATCAAATAATTTATTTCAGTAAGTATGGCAGCACCTTTTCGGGAAACTATTCTTGCGTGGGCATAATTTTGTGGGATAATGTTACAATACATAATATTTCACGGAACATCACAAAATATTTAACTGTTATTTGAGAAATTGGCATTAATAAATTCTTTCACCAGAATACACTCAGGCGTATTCGAAATCTAAATACAATGATGAAAGAATCTAAAAGGATTTAAGTGAACCACATTTAACATCGTTGCAAGAAATGAATTCCTATCTTGCGAAGAATTTGCTATGGCTTTTGCTGAAACTACTTCAATTTATAAGCGTAAAGGTAACAGATCAAATATACGAGTACATCAAGGTACTCGAACAGATACAGTTCATAGCAGAACATCAGTCAACCACCCTCCGTCATCGTTCACAGTCACTCGCACAATGATCGTCCTCGGAACGATTCGTCGCACCCCATGACGTTCCAAACGACTTGATTTACCATTGCACCTGCACCCCGGCTCGTTGCACTTGTC
This sequence comes from Mecyna flavalis, assembly GCA_949319885.1. Lineage (NCBI taxonomy): Eukaryota > Metazoa > Arthropoda > Insecta > Lepidoptera > Crambidae > Mecyna > Mecyna flavalis. The sequence goes on along the minus strand of OX439407.1, from coordinate 4,704,159 downwards.
TGCGAGGATCGTTTCGATTATTTTTCAATCTGTACCTGCCATAAATCCGCATTACTGGGCACGGGGAGTCGGAGTGCAACGCATATATCTTAATTCCCAAAATTTTAGAGCTTTCTTAAATTATGACTAGTTTTATCGGTTTGACAACTTACGGTGTTTTCGTGTTCTGATGTTTTGCGTCCTGTTTTCTTGGATTGAAAGTAAGTGTTGTTTATATGTATTTAATATAATCAAGGGATATAAGGTAAAAAGATTACTTTCGCTACAATAAGTCCCTTTAATTTCATTGGAAAAAGTACCTATTTCCCGTTTAAATTATCGTTTCTACAATTCTGTTAGAAGTTAATATATACACTCTAATGTATTTATTTATATGTGAACTGCGAATTTCCTCTCAACGTTCGAATTTCACAAAAAAATCACACTATCAATCTTTCAACTATCAAATAACACCACGCAGTGAGACCTTCGACGAATTCCTTGCAGTTTCTTATTTTTTTTAATCCACCCTCCTTTTCAATCCAACCTAAGTAACGTAACGAGAATCCCCGTCACCCCATATTACCTGCGACCGCAGGACAATTTCCTAATCGTTAGTAAGGGAAAAGAGACAAATCACCAGCGTACCTAGCAGTGAGTTGCCACAGCTCCTTGGGGAGAAAGCGTAGTGTCCCCTAGGCGATAGGCCAAGTTACAGGAGCGAGCGGGATGGTCATTAACTATTAAAACTATAAATGAAAAATTCTTTCAAGACATTAACAATAGTAAAGAAAACCACCAAAATATTAGAGTAATAAGCTATATTGTTTTACATCTTTGAAATTACAGACCGTCTACTTACTTCGCTGAGACTCAGCGAATCCCTTAAGAAAACTGGACAAACTCCATATCAAATAATTGTGAGACCATCGTGTCTAACTTGAAGGTCTTTGCCTTTTTTTTTTGTAATTGGAAGGCCAAGCGAACTAACGAAAAATGCATCATCACCAGCCTATATACGTTCCCACTGCTGGGACACAGGCCTTATATCAACTGTGAGGCAGTGTGGGCCATACTTTACCACGCAGGCTCAGTGCGGGTTGGTAGAGGGGTGCGTAAGGCAAGTGACCAACGTTAATGTCAGATGTTATCAACCCGTCAAATGGCATCTGACTAGGCTTGAAGACTAATATCTACATTATAGTAAATATCAGCCGGGAACAACAGCTTAACTTGCCTTCCGAAGCACGGAAGCGAAAAAATACGTCTGTTGGTAAATACCTCCCATGGAAACCGGCACACTATTGGTTACCGGGTCTCAAATACATTGCCGCCAGTATGCCACCTACAAAAAAAATCGGCCCAAACAATTGTCAATCTCGAAACCGCTAACGCGTATACCTTACGCCCAAACTTCAGGGACGGCTGCAAATTGCGGTAAAACGGGTCGCTCCGCTCCGGCTGCAGACTTTGACGGATGCACCACGATGCACGTGCACCCCAATAAAGTAATGAGCCCGCCTTTATTGATGGTCGGCAGATTTGGCAGTTTGTACTCCATTACCCGACGTGGAGATTACTCTGAGGGATGTCCGTTTCGGTTATGTTATTTTGGTTTCTTTTAAACTAGCATGTTATATGTGCGTATGTTGTAGTTGCGCATTGAATTGAATCGTTAGTTAAGACTACTTCTACAATGTGTTTAATTTTTTACAACTAGTCGCCCACTCTACTTCACTAAGTTATGTACTGATAATAACAGACAAAAAGAAATACGCACGTTTTAGTTTATTTTATTTTATAAGATTAGGCTTTATCACTCCATACTTACACTACAAATCACATGCGTCTCTTTTTGCATTGGCTACATAATCTTTGATCTTTTCTATTGTATCGATTATGACTTGCCGTTACATTTTTCCTCTAATTGGGTTGAGTAAAATGACGGCTGGCACATACGTCATACGTATGCTACAGGTGCCACCTTTTAATAAAAAAAGATAATTTTGATTTTTAATTTATTACGTCAGCTGTTTAGGATCGAATAGCCTCATATCGTAAATGTTATCTTTTAGTGTCCATCAAAGGCCTCAATCTTGGTCAATCCGAGACAAATTACCTACATAAGTTTTAAAGGACATTATTGCAACGCCTTAATCCCAATTGGCCTTTCAAGGTGTTAGGAAATTCAATATCTTATTTATCTTGAACCAAGAAATCGTATAACCTCATATATGCTGTAACTAGGCAGGCTTAGGCCTGTATATTCGATACAGAATCGTTTCGTAAAAGGTCCACACCTGTGGGGGGGCAATTTTAGTCCGTGGGGGGCGACATAATGACGTCCACCGGCTGCACATTATCAAACTCCGGCGCTTTATCGGCGCGATAAATCCGAGTCCGCCGCAAATTGCATCAGCCATCAATCTAAACGGCGTTATGTAGTTACGCACCCCACCACCGTCGCCATTTTGGGGTTTGGAGCAAGTCGACAAATTATTACGCATAGGGTGGAAAAAATAAAAAACAACACACATATTTACACATTTTTCAGGGAAATCCGAATTAATAGCCGAGTGAAATGAAATAGGTTTTTAATTTCTTTGAGATATTACATCATTGATTAAATAGCCTGCGTACAAAACAAAGCATTTCATAATAATATTATAAGATAAATTAAGTATATCCTACTAATATTATAAATGCGAAAGTCTGGATGTTTGGATGTTTGTTACTCAATCATGCCTTAACGGCTAAACGGATTTAGATGAAATTTGGCACACGTATAGTTTATAACCCGGATTAGGACATAGGCTATAAAATTCCTACGGGAAACGTCTCATTCCTGCGGGATATTTGAAAAAAGAAATTACGCGCGGGTGAAACCGCGGGCGGAAAGCTAGTGTATAATATTGTCTCGTCAGTCTAAGTGATCCTGATAGAAAACACGGTTTTAGAGTAACCTGGGTTTGTTTCCTGGGTCAGGCGAAATTAGTTTCGAATTGTAAGAACACAACTCGTGTTTCTAAAGACTGATGGAAAGACTGATGGATAACCCAATAATAATATAAGTACCGATAACTAGATAAACATTTTGGATCCCTTTGCCCTACAGTGGGACATTTATACACTAATACTTTACTTACAATTGAAAAGCAATGAATAAAATACGAAAATCTTCCGCTACATTCACCCGCCAACACTGACAACATACCCGCCCCAAGCTAAAGATACAGGGTGTTTATGCGGTTATTTCTCTTCGTTACACAGCGATTTGTCATGAATACTTTAGCTATATTGTTTTTAGATTGAGTGCAGTCCCGAAACTGTGTAAACAGGGGTGGGGTGCATTATGCGTTATGAATGGGGGTTATCAATCTTAGGGAGTGCCCGCATAATTCGAGATAAGCCTCAAAGAGTTAAATTAATAAGGCTTTTAGTAAATTATGCCTCGGTGTGGCAAACGCGAGACTGCTAGATAAATGTAGATTCTGAACAGAAGTTCGGATGAAAATCTGAGGATGACCTTTTATTAATAAGAATGATAAATTATGATAGTTTTTCGAAGTAGATGGTTTGAATTCACCAACTACTGGGGAGCCCTAGTAATACACCGAATAAAACCCAACGGACATCATTACATATCATCCGACCAGTCATCATCCGACCAGTCCTACTATACGGCAGCGAGACCTGGCCTGTCCTTGGGCGACATGTCCAGCAGCTTCACGTCACGGAGATGAAGATGTTGCGATGGATGTGATCGTATCCGTAACGAGCACATCCGTGGCAGCCTCGGGGTCCGTGACGTAGCGGATAAGCTTCAAGAAAGTCGTCTCCGATGGTATGGTCACATAAGCCGCAGGCCGTCTGACTACGTCGGGAACAGATGCCTCGAATTAACTGTCCAAAGCCCTAGATCACGCGGTAGGCCTAAGAAGCGCTGGCTGGATGTCGTGAAGGCCGACATGACAGAGAACGATCTCACTCCTGAGGATGCAGAAGACCGGGCAAAGTGGAGAAAGTTAAGCAGGAAAGCGGACCCCGGCACTAGGCTGGGAAATCGCTAGGACGAAGAAGAAGGACATCATTACACTGTGAATCAAGACACTATCTGTTATCAAATCACAGATAGTTAGTCATTCAGTGATCACGATTGCTGAAAATCAATCAAAAGTCAGAGTTTTTAAGACAATATAAAAATATTGTAATATGCTGTTTTAATCATTTTGTTTTTCTGTATTATCCGATTCAAATGCTATTAGAACCAATGATAAAATCATTGAAAAAATGAAAATGAAAATGAAAATTTATTTATTTGCTAGGAACAGGTTTTATGAGATGGTCAGTTATAATTACAAAGATCCTTGATCCGCTATATAAATCACAGCATGCAAACATTTTCTTAAGAATAAAATAAAATAATTATCTGACATTATTAGTACGGCCCGGTTAAATTACAAATTTAAGTAGTCACTTACACAGTAAATGTTTTTCCCTAAGAGCCAAGAATGTAAAACCTTTTTAAATTTTATTATTGGCATGAGCTTTATGTCTGTTGGCAACTTATTAAAGATTTTTATAGCCATAGCATAGCAATTTTTTTGAAACAATGCCGTTTTAGGGGCCCTAGTAAAAACTAACCTATCCGGATTTCTGGTGTTTCTTGGGTAAACATCGACAGCTTTTTTAAATAGGTGTGGGTGTTGTTTTACAAAACATGACATTTCATAAATATACAGTGCTGGCAATGGTAGAATACCCAGTTCTTTAAACAATGGTTTGCAACTCTGTAATGGATGAGCCATACATATTGCCCTAATACATTTTTTTTGTGTAATAAAAACCCTGCAACAATCCACACCATGGCCCCACAGAATAACACCATATCTGAGAACCGAACCTACATATCCGTGGTAAGCTAGTAATGCTGTGTGTTGAGACGTGGTCTTCCTAAGTCGAGTAAGTACATATACAAATCTGTTGAGCTTATTGCATAGATCATTTATATGATCCCTCCAACTTAGGCTACTATCTATTGTTATGCCTAAGAATTTTACATGTTTTGAATTGTCAATAATATTATTAGAAAAATTTATATGTATGTCATTTATTTTATTAAAATTCATTAGCTTTGTCTTGGTCAAATTTACTTTCAAATTATTTAAATTAAGCCATGTCACTATTAGATCAATTGTATTATATATGTCAGTCAGGTGATTATCAAGAGAAAATATTTCAGTCTTAACTATTATTGATATGTCATCTGCATATAAAATAGTTTGATATGGTGTAATTTCTGCGATGTCATTTATGTAAATTAAAAAAAACATTGGTCCCAGGATGCTACCCTGAGGCACACCGCAGTTATTGGTTCTGAAGTCAGATCTGAATTTAGAGACCATCTGTCTATTGTTTAATTTGTTAATCTCTACACATTGTTTTCTATTGAGTAAATACGATTTCACCCAGTCCAAAGCTCGTCCTCTAACACCATTGTGTTCCAGTTTATGAAGCAAAATGTTGTGACAGACCAAATCGAAGGCTGTGGTCATGTCAAAATACAAAACTGTTGTCAAATATTTTTTATCAATATTGACTAGAATATTGTGTACTAGACTAAAGGCTGCCAGAGTGGTAGATTTTGTTTTTTGAAAACCAAATTGTTGTTCCTTGATTATATGATTTTTAAGAAAAAAGTCATTGAGTCGTCTGTATATTGATCGTTCATAAATCTTTGAGAAGACTGAGATAAGGGCAATCGGTCTATAATTTTCTAGATCACTTTTATCACCTTTTTTATGAAGTGGTTTCACTATGGATCTTTTAAGAGATTCCGGAAATACTCCACTTTCAAACGACAGGTTAATAAGATACGCTAATATTTCACATAATTCATTCTTACATGCCTTTACAACTTTTGTGGACACTTCGTCTGGACCTTCAGCATTGGTATTATTAAGAGACGATATGATGTTCTGAACCTCAGTGATGGAGACTGGTGTCAAGAAAATGGTATTTTGACAGCTATTGAGCAATGGGATGTTTGGTTTAGTCATTGCGCTATTGTTAGAAGAATTCAAAAGATGTTCATTAAAGGCTGTAGCTATTGCTACAGGGTCTGTTATCAGGTTTTCAGATGTTTTACAAGTTATTTCACTAATAGACTTTGGGGAACTAGGCGGTTCATCTTTAATGATGTTCCATGCTGCTTTACAGGAATTTCGACCATTTACCATACGTTTATTATTTTGTATTTTTTGTGAGGCGACTATACATTTTTTTAGTAACCGTGAATACGATTCGTAGCTCTTTTTGTTTTCTTCAGACCTCTTTTTGTAGTTCGTCAATCGTAAGTTTCTTTTTTTACGACAACATATTTTTAAACCCTTTGATATCCATTTAGTGTTGGATTTTCTATTAATTGAAACAATACTTATGGGGAAGCATAAATCATAAAATAATTTAAATGTATCACTAAACTTCTCAAAAGCTTTATCGGAATCATTTTCTGTGTATACATCCGAAAAAGAAAGTTTATTTATACAGTTCTTGAATTTTTCGATATTTTCTTCACTGTAAACTCTTTTTGTAATAAACCATGTTTTACGTTGGACCTGTTTATTTTCAACTTTGAATGTAAGCATTTGAGCCGTTTCGTGGTCAGATAAACCTAATGGCAACACTGTGCCTTCGGCTTCGTCGATGTTGCTAAAAATGTGGTCAATACATGAATTAATTCTAGTCGGTGTCGTAATGTTCTGTTTTAGATTATAGTTTTTGATTAAATCAGTCAGTGAAGTAGACATCCTATTTTCGATTAAAGTATTAATATTTATATCCCCTGTTATTACAATTCTTTTATTTGTGCGACGTGATAAATAATGTAACATGATTTGTAGTTTCTCGAAGAAACAGTCAGTGTTAGAAGTGGGAGTTCTATAGATACAGACCACCAGGAGGTTATAATGAGTAACTTCGATACCACAGCATTCAAACGTATAAGTGCTTGCTAGGGAATTGATTTTGTCTATGGGTTTAAACTTGCTACCGCGCTTTAATAGTATACAAACACCTCCTCGCTTTTTATCTCTAGAATAAAACGAAGCCATTTCATAGTCATTTAGATGAAAGTTTTGTTCACAGCCTGATTTCAAAAAAGTTTCTGACAGGCAGATGATATCGGGCTCACATCCTACGTGCTTTAGGTCATCGATTGTTAGATCCAATATTTCTTTTTTGGAAATTGCACCTGCGATGTTCTGATGTAGGATCCGAAAACTATCAATGGTCTCGAAAAAGACAAATATTTTCAGTTTGAGGGTCAGGATTTTTAGTTTTTGGTACAATTTTAAAATAAAAAGGAATCGTGCCCTTGCTGAGTCCAACATTCGATGTAGCTTTGTTTTTATGTTGAGGGTCAGGGCTAATGGTTTTGGATTTTGAGATAATTTTAAAATAATAGGGAATCGTGCCCTTATTGAGTTTGACATCTGATATCTCCTTAGGTTGTTTGGGCACATTAAACGTCTTGACTGAGACATTGGATGACATGGTATGTCTCCCAAGCAATAGTTTTAGGTAACAAGATTCATAAACAGGATAATCAATCGCAACATTAATTTTCAAGCACATTGCATCTAAAAATTCGTAATGATTCATATTGATACCATCTGCATTTATAACAACACAGTTAGGGTAACCATTAGCAACTATTTTTATTTCATTGTTCAGCATTGTTTCATTTACACAAGGATTGTAATTTACAGGTAAAATGATGACGTTTGTGTTCCGTAACTCATGCAAATGTTTGCCATGACTCTTTTAGGGTTTGTATCGTGACTACCGGTACATATTATTACATAATCAGATGAAGTAAGATCCTGTTTAATACTAATACAGTCACTCAAAGTTTCAGACGAAGAAGCATTTGGCTTTATCAATGCATAAGGTTTGTATTTATCATTCCATTTATTTGTTCTAGATTTCAGCAATTCTCTAGACAAACCAAGTGCTTGTTCATCCCCTAATACAATGATCTTATGTTTCGATACATCTTCTTTTTGTAGGCCCGGTGTCGACACGCTGGATTGATCTTGTTTATTATGGTCGACCTTGACGGGGGTTTCAGTTATGGGTATTATCTGCTTCTCTTTGGGTGTCTCTGGAGATGATTTGTGAATGTCTTCCTCTTGACTGTGTGGTAACTGCGTAAAATCTAGCTTTACCTTGTTTAGACTTTTTCGTCCTTTTTTGCTTCTACTCGTAACATTAAGTGATGGAGAACGGCATATTTGATTTAATCTTTCTGTTTTCTTTTCATAACTCTTAATTTGCTTTTTTAGTGTACCATTTTCCAATACTAATTCATCAATCTGATTTTCGGCTATTTGTAGCTTGTTTTCTAAGTCGCTTATTTTAGTTTTGAGCGCAGAAAATTCCTCTCTTGCCGGAAATGCCGTTTCAGGACAGCTTCTGTTTAATACCGATTTTTCTATGACAGAAGAATCGTCATCGAGCGAAATATCCGAGGGAAGCGTCTCGAATGAGTTCTCGGTAGAAACGTTAAGTTTGTACTTTTTACGTTCAGTAACATAATGTTGGGGAGTTGATGTTTCAGTTTCGAAGGATGTAAGTGATGTAACAGACGTCGATGGCTTATTACTGTTATCGTGTTTTAGTCCTTGGCTTAGACATTTTTCACATTTCCAACTACTGCTTTTCTTTAATTGCATTAGGTCAAATAATTTTTCAGAAGTTTTAGTGCAGCCGAGGTGGTGTGGCTTTTTGCATAAATGCATAAAATGCATCTAATAATCCGTCTGTCATTGATGACTTTTTTACATTTAGCGCAATTGTTCATGATTATAATCTTACTGTCCGTCCGCTGCTGTGTAAGCGTCCGCTTTGCTCGCGTGTCTGCAGCCGAAGCAATGGTCGTAGGGCGTATTGATTAGAACCTTTTGGAATTGAGTGAATAATTACGTCAACTCGTAACGTAAGCAACCAATAGCAACGTATTATTTATCTCTGTGTGTGTAAATCATCCCTGTCGCGTCACGCAACTCCAAAAGGTCGTATCCTATTAGCATTTGAACCAGATAGTACTATGATAGTTTTTCTTGTGTCAGAAAATGGCACGATGAACTCGCGATAAACACTTTCTATGGCAGATCTTACTCCACGTGGGCAAAGCCGCAGGCACAGTTAGTTCAAGCAATAATCTTACCTATGTTCCTCTGCTACAGATGGAATCTCTAACACAGTTATCGCTCTACCCTGTCTGTTTGTTCGTTGACTGAATAGACGGAGGAATTAAATTGTACAATTTCGTAACTCTCTCAAGTGTACCTAAAACACTGGCGACCTGGCGCCGATGCTTTCAACGTCCAATTCAATATTTCTGACGATATCTGAGCGAACTATTTACTCAAGAGATGGGTACTTCAACTGCATTTACAAGAAATATTGATAGCGAATCTCGAGCCAACGAATCTTAAGTACATTTTTACTTATCGTTAAGAGGATCAACGTTTGATATAAAATCCAGATCTTAAGTATTATAAGAAATAATAGTTCGATATTATACTAAAAAATATATATCTTATCCAGGTATCAGGCGTATGGGACTCTGAAGAAATATCTTCATACCCCTTTTAAATGTTCACAAAGTATACTAAAATGGCATAAAGCAAACCAACTAAAACAAAACATTTCCTGTCATAATTGCACTGCACTTGCACATCACGGCCGCTTTTGACGAAACAAGCGGGCCATCGAAAACGCGCCGAAAGTGCACTTAACACATTTTTATTCGTCCCGCAATCAAACCCTAAAAGGTTTAGCCGTAGACAGTAAATACTATCACAAGTGCACTACTCGCCGGCAGTTTATTTACGCAAGTGAAGTGAATAGTCGAGGGGATATTCCACTACACATGATAACAATGAAGCTTTTAGTATCTCACGCATCGTTCAAACAAATAATCGACTAGTTGTCATCGACGAATTGTAATTCGACGAGATGATTTTCAAAATGGAATAGTGAACCCTCTTTTTTGTGCTCCCAATTTGTGCGCCATATTATACTGAGTGACTTTTTAGTCATTGGTTTCCCGCAGTAAAATGATTCTATCTTAGTAGGACGTACAATAGATTAATGAAGTTATTTTTTAGTCAAATCAAAATTAAAGTTTTACGATTGTGGTAGAAGAAACCCGAACCAATAGTACTAGCTGCTTTTGTGGTTATCGTTTCTACCTTTTTATTTAATCACAACCGTTGAGCGCATTGAGGACTAACTTTTATGCTATTTATACAGTCTACATTCGTCGCAATAAAGGAACCCACTTATTACATATTTTTTAGAGCATTTCGCCTAAAACTTTTAACACATTCTTTTCGGAAAAGTCATATACACTTTTCCGAAAAGGGTCTGTTGCAAAACTAACTTTATTCTGCATAAAATAATTGAGCTTTATTGACGCCTAGCCCTTCGCCTAGCCGACGAGAGCGGTGTTAAACGGTGATGGCCTGCTCTAATGCACTTCACCTTTATTGAGATTGAAGTGTTTAAAGAAAACGCACTTAAGCCATTTACTAGATGCATATGCATGGTGATCTGTGATATGCATTCACTATCATCCTCAGATTAACTAAATTCCTATATGAAACAAAGTGTTTTTTTCCATTTTAGGGGAAAAAAACATAAATATAATAAATACATAACATCACTTACCTCACCTTTTGACTCAGCCGTTTATCATCAAGTAGAAGTTCAGTTAAAATATATTTAAAAAATGCCTAAACAAATTGAGAGAAATTCATTCAAATGCACGTTAAAAGAATAATACTACTACATAAAAACCTTTTACAGTTCAGCAGTTCTCTAAATTCTAGTAAAACTTCAGCAAAATGAGCTCTAAAATTACCTAAACGGCCAACTTCGGATACAAACAGACAAATTCGTTTCACGAACAATGAAAGCGGCAATGATCACGCCGTAAAGGTTGTTGTACATTAAAGATTAACCGAGCCACGGGACGGCGCGGGAACACTGAAATAAAAACCAAGTGCATTAGAAACTGCCTCTCGAGCGGTTAACACCTCTTCCGAGGCGCGATGCTGTAAATAAGAGGGGACGGATGAGGGCCACGTGGGGGAGATGTGAATGTAAAATAATAAAATGTACCTGTAGACATACATATTTATAGAAGACTGTACCACAAGGGTAAATCGTTGAAGTAAAGTCAGCCTTTTTGACGCAGGGCAAAGGTCATAATCACAATGGTCATGGGTATTGGCTTTGTCACCATGCTTGCAAAGTGCGGATTTGAAATCACAAACCCGAGATGTGTGCAAAAAATTTGACACAAGTTTTTACCCGACCCGTCTTTGGACTCTGAGATCAAAGCTGGTTCTTAAACAATTAGATAATAAAGTCGAATAAGTAGCATTGATTGGTCTCGAATTCGGGTATTTTGGTATGTCACCAAATCGTGCCTTTGCTGAAACAAAATCAGATGGCAAATTCCCAAATTGAACACAAAACGGGCATTGTTTTTCTTGCCTGAATTTCCAATATTTTTAAACATTAATCAACATCAAGCCTCCATTACTACGCGTAGAAAACAAAATACGCCTGTCAATTTAACGTTTTAATTACACACAGCTATAACAAACTCTTCGTAAGCGCTCAAAATTAATTCTTTCAAACAAGGGACGCGAGTTTAAATATGAGCACACAGGAACATAATTCCCTAGGATATTGATTTTAATAACAATCCAGAACCAGCCAAGTTATTCCCGACAACATGCTCGACAAAATAAAGTTTAAAATCGTTTGCGCTATAAACTCTGTAGATATAAAAAGCAATGTGTACGCAGTATTAAGAAGATAATCCTTTCCTTATTGAATTCCACGTGTCGTGTCTCGGTATGCACATTCTCCTCGGGGGATGCAAGTTATTTGACTTTAATATGCGTTTCTGCATCCTGCAAGAATCCAAGTAAAAGGTTGGGAGATTTACCGCTCGTTAAATAAGTTCGTTAATCAAATTCTTTGAACAATAGGGGCTCTTTGTATCGGTCCGACAACGATGACCCTATAAGGACAACAATTCTTAAACTAGGTCTGACCACTTAGTTCCCATCTCTTTTCAAAATTTGATCATAGGTGCGCTTCGGGGACTAAAATTATAATATTTGTAATATGTTTTGTGATTTCCACTAAAAGGTGCGCTCCGAGGAATAGTTTAGGTACCACCAAGCCACCTCTGGTGTAAGAGTCAGCTTCTATAAAATTACACCAAATCGGTCAAAAAACTTGGACCCTAATATTGACGTGTTCCAGAGAGGCGGTTCGTAAAATTTATCTAAAAGGTTTTCCACTAGTGCCCGTTCATAAGCGTTTGACGAAGCCCGTATATTTGCGTTAAACCGCTTCGCTGTAACGTTAGTCTAGTTTTTATTGCAATAAAGAAAAAGGGAATGAGTGAGAGATGGCGCTGAGCAAGTGGCCGGATGTAATAAACTAACAGAGGGCCTTATGAAGTATTTTCAGAAAAAGATTTGTGCAGCTACTGCCCACTAACTTTCCGCCTGCGGCTTCGCCCGCTAGGACTACTAAGGAATATGATATTCCAGTTATTACATTCAAGTGACCACGACCTCCGTAACATTTAACAGGAGAACTAAATCTTGACCAACGTCACTGTCTTGGTGTGCTCGCACAACTGGCTTATTCCACAAATCCCCTTAGCTGATCCCCTGCGCAGGGGATTTGTGGACTTTTTGTCCAGAAATCCCCTTCGTATTTGTTTAAGGGGATTTCTAGACTAAAAGTCTACAAATCCCCTTAATATTTAAACTTAGTTTTTTTAATGAAATACAGTTTCTTTCATAATCACATTCTTTTTTATTTTGGAACATAAAGTACGAGTGATAAACCAAAACAGAATAAACACCTTCAATAATTTCCGGTGAACATAGAGTACTTCTGTTCCCAGAAATGTGGGGGGTAGGGGGGGATATTTGAAAAAAGAAATTACGCGCGGGTGAAACCGCGGGCGGAAGGCTAATTATTATTGTAAGTAATAAGAAGGTATATTATTATTGTACAAAAAATCTGTGATTAATGTGAAACCAGGACAGTTATGTTTGATGAAAGAAGATTGCATGTGTCAGCCATTCCTTAATGGATTTTCAGGCATGCATTAGTTTTAAAAAATCCACTTTGCTAAGAATTCTGAATCAAGGATAAAAATGGACATGAAAGTGCAAAAATATTTGCAATGGATTTAAGTGGACCCAAGTTGTACCACCGGGGACAACCACAACAATCATAGAACAAACAGTTGAACCATGGGTAACTTTACTTCCCCGCGTGGTACAACCAGTTGAACATCGCAGTTGTACCACGGGTCGGGAGCAAAAATATGATTATCTGTGATGTTTTTTTTTATTATTGCAATTATTAAGAAGCTAGGTATATCATTATTGCAAACATTCTGTGATTAATGTGAAAATTTAATTATCTGTGATGCTTTAATTATTGCAAGTATTATTATAAGAGAAAGTTATATTAAACTTCATAATAATTATGAAAATTATTGAAGGTTTATTCTGTTTTGGTTTATCACTCGTATTTTATGTTCCAAAATAATAAAGAATGTGGTTATGAAACAAACTGTAATAAATTTAAAAAACTAAGTTTAAATATCGCTCATTAAATGCAAAAGGGACGCAATCCCAAATATCATTTTTTTACAGGAGAGCCAAAACAAAATTTGGAAAACGAATTTATGTATTTTTTCTATATTTTTAAAGATTATATATAAGTGTTATACATCATTGGATGCATCTTTTTTTAATAGTTTTTTTACAAATACATACTTTTTTGTAATTTTTATCTTTGTGGAAAAAATAACACAAATATCTCTTTTGCATAAAACTTTTATTCCAAGATTACGTGTTTTTTCTCTAAAAAATACGATTTTTCTACATAAATCAAGTTTTTTTTAAATACTAATCCTAAAAAACAACTCAAAATTAGGCCTATCAGAGCAAGAGTTTCAGACTTTAAAGCATAATTGTTACATTTAAAATTTAAATGAAAAAAAAAAAACTTTCTAAAAACAACGATAACTTACGTGATTTTTTGTGCAAAGCAGTTGCAATCCAAAATGTTGTCTATAAAAAACTCATTGTTTTTTTTGGATTGTTGCTGTTTTGCACAAAACTGAGGTGCGTCTTTGCTGCCGGTCGGGTCGCAACTAAAAAAATGGCGCTTTTGCACTGAAATTACTGGTCAAACCGCGTTAATGCAAAAGTGGCACCATTACTGTTCTTCAATTATAATAGCTAAAATTGCGGGAGTCTTATTCACACTATAAAATATCGAGTGCTTAGATCACATTTTTGTAATAAAACTGGTTTGCTGATTTTTTGTTTTGCGGCCCTTTTGCATTTAATGAGCGATATTGTTTAAGGGGATTTGTAGACTTTTAGTCTAGAAATCCCCTTAAACAAATACGAAGGGGATTTCTGGACAAAAAGTCCACAAATCCCCTGCGAAGGGGATCATCTAAGGGGATTTGTGGAATAAGCCGCACGCACAACTAAGGCGCAGTAAAGTGGTTTTGGTCAAGCTATAGACCAATTAGATCTTGGCTACAAAGCCAATCGACTGACAGGGTTTCTCAAAATGTTTTCCATCATCGCTGAGATAGGTAATAAAGCACATAAAAATCGGATATTCTGCTAAAGATACTCATCAAGGACTAAATTAATTAGCTATCAAAGGAAAAGGTAAGCAATTAAAATCAAAGTTACCATCACAGACAAATGTTTTTGTCGTATCAATGACAAAGACAGCTAATAAAACTTAAATGAAAACGTTTTTTATTTCAATTCATTTCAAACTTCAAATTCCTTGAGGTCGACAGTTTTCCAGCCTTGTCACTGTTGTCGTGTTGATCTCTCATGCGATTTTGAACCTTATCCTTTTGGTATAGAATTCAGATTAGAGTGAGATGGTGATTTTTTTTTGTCACTTATCTTAGGATCACTGGATGACCCAAAAGTAAAATATGTTGAACCTTATTGCGTACGAAATGAGGGTCATATGGGTAATGAACATGTCTTCTAAAAAGACACCTTGAAATTATTTTACATTAACATATTAAATATCTTGAGCTTTCTGTTGAAAATGGTATGAAAATTGTACTGTATGAATAACGAAAAAGAGAAAGTAAGGAGGATTTTTTTTTGCATTTCAAATATGTTTTTTGTTATTAAACATCTTTGCTGATGACAGGTAGGAGGAATTTTTCCCGTTCCGATTGCTACAACAAGAAATTCGTAATGCAGCACAATACAGCACCTTGTATAAACTATCACATTGGCAAAAAAGAATTACCTAATGAGCTATACTGAAAAAAAAATTTTCCTCATCTGGTTAAAAATTAACGAGTAATAAGTCTACAGGCTTTTCTTTGTTTAGGTTAATAACAGTGAATTTACAAGAGTTTTAGGATATTGTAAAATTTAAATCATCTTTTTCTATTGAGATTGTTTGAAGAGTACAAGGAACAAGAAAGTTTAACGAATTTAAATTAGAAACGCCACTCGTAGGAAGCCAGACAATTATAAGTTTGAATAAAGGAGTCTACATAATTCTTCACACTTCTCATAAGCAATATAAACTCTTATATTAAGCAGTAGCTGCCCAAAGTGCCCAATGTCCGAACATCCTTCTTTATATCCCCAATAAACTAATCACGCATAAAGACTCGTCCACACGTGCACATCCTCATTATGCGCAGTCACACGCAAGCGATTAAATACCAGACTATTTTCATGTATATTCCGCCTGTGTGTTCATGGGTTAAAGAACGTGTTGGAATTTAAATGACGAATTTGAATAGGACATTCGAAATGTAATGACAGGGGACGATTAATGAAAAGGGAACATTTGGAAGATACTGAGGAATTTCTGACGTAGTTTGAGAAGAATGTCAATTTTAACAGAGGATTAAAATTTTGTGGGTGGTAATAAATCAGTTGTCATTCTTGAAACTTGATAAGCAGCTTCTATAGCTTGTGTAATATTTAACCCACCGAATGGTAAGCGGCCATTGTGGCTTGTTCAAATGAGGGATTCCTGACCAAGAAGCATATGTTTACTCTTCTAATACTAATATAATAATAATAATAAATTTATTTCCTCTTCACAATAGGATCTTATATAATAACTTAAAGCTGAATTGTGCGTAATATTCGAATAATTTCATTTAAAAGTGGGAGCTACTCACATCGAGGTGTAGAAAGTCCCCAGTCGAGTTGTAGAAAAAAATAATCTTTATATCAATCGATGGCAGAGTCCAGAGAAGAGTGGAAGTTGCTCCACCGACAAGAGCGATGCTCTTAAATTAAATTAGATTAGATCAATCGATAACCATATCGATTGATATAAAGATTATTTTAGTAAGAATATGCTTCCACTCACATTTTAAAAGGAAAAATCATTACCATTCCTCCCACGAGTACGCATCTATGAAAACATCGTTTCCCTTAAGCGATACAATTCCAATTCCGATCCGCTGGAGCCGGCAGACTCTCCGCATTATCGGGACAGGTGGCGCCCTCGTCTCATGCTCATTAGGGCGGCGATACTAACCACGGTGCCTTTGCATAACCTCGGCCCGGATAGTTTACGCGGGGTACGCTCGCTGGAATTCAATTGAGACTTAGAACTTGTTGATATTCCATATTTTACACCCAGTAATAAGGCATAGGAACTCACATCACTTATAGAAGAAACTGTATGAGACTTGAGGTTTGATATTATGATTTAAACGAGAAATCGGAAGGTTTCTAATGAACAACACTTAACGATTTAATGTCGCCAACACTAAGTGCTTACAGATACTAAAGAGCTATTACGATGATATCATATTATGTTGAAAAAATCAATTAACTATCTACATAGGATATTATCTTTATTTTAATTTAATGGGCAGAGAGGCACCTAGTTAATTCGGTTAGCAGCCACTGCTACTAATTCCATTGACGGACAAATAGCCAGGAAACGATTTGTTTCTGTTTCGTCCCACCGAGTTTCGTCCCACATAAACAGGAAACATTTCTCATCGTGATTTAATTCCATCTGTTGGATTCGGCAGACAATCTTTACATTTATAGGGACAGGTGGCGCCCTCGTCGCACGCTCATTAGGGCGGCGATACTAACCGCGGTGCCTTTGCATAATAACCTCGGCCCGGATAGTTTACGCGGGGTACGCTCGCTGAGATTCAATTGAGACTAAACGGTTCGAGAAACTTGTCGAAATCCAAAATTGTTCTTTTTTGATCAAATAGGCATAGGGGTTCTACTTGGGATCCCTTTTTTTCGCATAACTTTTTTGTCCTAATTTAATTTGGCATAACGAGTTTGGCATAATTTTTTTTGTCATAATAATATTTTGTCATAATTGTCCTTTCGCATACTGTTTCATTAAGCATAAATATCGTTTAGACTAATGTTTTTTGTCCTAATTTTGATTCGCATAATTTTTTTAGTCATATTATTTATTTGTCTACAAGTTATTATTGTGTAACAGTAGGTTAAGGTGCGGCGGGGGTGGCCCTTGGGCCACCCCTAAGCCGCCAACATGTTTATTTATATAGGAAAAGTATTTCCAAAAGTTATGGCTTTAGAATATTAGCTTAACAATTATTATGCTTAAAGAAGGTATGCCTAAAAAAATTATGCCTATAAAGTTATGCCAAAAGAATATTATGCGTAACTATTATTAGGATAAATAAAAGTATGCCATGTTAAATTATGACAAAAAAACTTATGCGTAAAAGTAGGGAACCGTTCTACTTAACCCAATGATAAGCACAAATTGAGTAGTAACATGAATTTTCACAGTCACATTATAATTCCATCCATCGTCCAAAGTCATTCTTAATTGGGCAAAGGGACCTTTAGCATATGTTCTGTGCCTTTAGTAAAATAATTGATAGCTAAAAATTCCTCTTGAGGCCATTCACGACGAAATTGCAGAAATGAATCATTTCGTGTGATTTCTATCTTTCTAGTAAAAAAATCAAGTAACATAGTAATATTTTCATGAGGCGATGGTGCCTAAATCTAATAGATCATTAGGACCGTAATATAAGCCTCAGCAAACGCTATCTGTGCATATCTCGCCCGCCTCAGGGCAGTTTACGCGTTGTACGTTCGACGAGATTCAATTTGAGACTAAGCGGCGGCAAACCAAGCCAGTTCCGAATTTTGCCTTAAATCATCATAACGGTAGATGAGATAGGACTATGAGAAAATGACTTTAGCACTGAGGTTTGAAATATACTTTATCATGGCCATCGTATATTTTTTTTCTTATGAACACTTTGTTTTTAATAATACTATTTTATAACACGCGCACTTATAAAAAGGTGTTTTAACTTTGTGGGTAGTAAAATTTGCAGATAGTATTTACATTTGCAATTATTTGGCAAAACAATTTTTAAAGATATATTTAGCTAACTAATACTTCATGGTATGTACACACTAAACAGAAACGCTATCATCACAGGTTAGAGTGTGACTACACAATGAATAACTCTCACTAATAAACTTCTGTAAACTTCTTAATAAAACACATCTTTTTATTTATTTAGATTATAGAGACTGCTTACTAAGTCAGGTTAAAATAGTAATAAACCACTTCATCTAGGCATTGCACCTGTAGCCAAAGTTATGTATGAGAATTACCTAGATTATCGGGCACTTGAGATGTTTGGGGCCGGGAAATGGAAAATAATTTAAAGTTATAAAAATGTCATACCTTACACATGAAAGTGACGCGACGATATCGACGGAAACATCTTTGCATAACCTCATCCCGCCTGTGGGTAGTTTACATAGTAAGTTCGGCAGGATTCAATTTGAGGTTAAAGCCTGCGGGCGGGGGACATGTCAAAGTTTACAAAGTAATCATGTCATGGGAGGAACCCACGTGATCTTCGAAAAAAACTATCTGCTTTAATCAGTCAATTTGCACTTATAAAAATTATTATTTTGTCTCTTATTTTATTTTCATTTTATTATTTTCAGAGAAGTTATTGAAAATTTATATTTTAGATAAGTTAGATGTTGTCTCTTTTGTCAATAATAATCAATAAAAGAATACAGAACTATTGTTATCTTACAGTTGTAACACTGGCCCTTATGCTGTTACCCGCAGCTTCGCTATCGTGGACTTATGTCTAGTCTCTACCAATTTTTTTCAAAATTGATTTAGTAGGTTTAAGCGTGAAAGCGATAGAAACAGACGGGTACTTTCATATTTTACATTTATTTAAAGTTTAAACGGAAATAAGGATAAAATTAAATACTGCCTTCTTTCAACTCAGTGTTTGTATTATATTTTCCCGGCAAAAATCTGTGTACTCCCATATTTTAAAGGCTACCCGATCAAAACAGAGGGTTGAACAGGCCAGTAAATAATAAACACAAGGCGAGCGAGCGAGAGCCTTTGCATAACATCAGTGTTTACGTCCGGAATTCAATTTGAGGCTAAACACCGCAAGAGTTGAAACGCTGCAGCGGAACGATCAACTTCGCCCGCTGTGTGTGCGCGCCTAAGTTGTGATAGGTCAAGTTGCTTCGGTTTAAAACAAACAGGGAAGTATTCATGTTGTTCGTACGAATAGTGTAGCCAGCTAAGTAAAGTGATGGCTGGCACATACGTAATACATCAGGAAACCATCTCAGGAAAATGGTAGGTTGGGTGGGACCCTATGAAACCTTTTTTTTTTGACATAGAAAATTATAATCCAAACTCAAGATGGTACTAATACAAACTTTAGCGATTATAAAAAGTAACTATCGAGTTTCTGGATTTTCTTGATGGCAGGTAGTAGGTATATTTAGTTAGGTACTGTCTTACTTTGATATTATCAAATCGTTTGATTACTATCGTATATTTTAATATTATGTAAAAACTTACCGAAATCCTTACTCCAATGCAATTAGTTTTAAAGTCTTACCTGAAAATAAAATTAAAAGATTATCCGTAATGGAAGAAATATGCATAAATATAAAATATGTATTAAATTTAAAGGTAATCACAGGTAATGTGTGGTTCAGAGAATTTTTTTTTCAGCGCTGCGCTGCGCACCATTAATTTAACATTGATGTTGTACTACCGACATCCCGTGTTTTTGGTCTCACACATTCTTATTCACATCCCTCCGACCAAACCTTCCAATTACGCCCACCGTTCCAAGGCTTCTAATACTCCAAAATGAAAATTCGCTCCAGGATTTGTGACGTTTGATGCTAACAAATTCCAAATGGAATTTCACCAGTTCCAATTAGAAGGAACGCTGTGGAACGCGTTCTGCTTACGTTGGGTTTAACGTAATAACAATTTGACGTCACGCCACGGCCCTTGCCTTAAGAATTTCATCCACCCCGCAGGTAGTGTGTAATCTTCTTAAAAAATATACGTGCGCACGGTGAGAGTGCGGATTTTAGGGTATGTCGGCGGTGATAGTGAGGCAGTCGATGAAGTATTCTTAACAAATTCTTTAATCCTTCTAGCCCCGGATTACTAGACACAATAGAAAATCTATTGTTATGCGGCACCCGAGTGCCGGTTCGGCGTTGAGTGGTTAATACCACAGTTACAGTATGTAATGAAAAAGCTGCGAGCTGCGTGGTCTTTTACTTAGACTTTTAATATACAATTAAAACTATTTTACGCACTAAATACGTAGAAAACATAATACAAATGAAGTCAAAGATTCAAACCAACAACGGATTTATAAGGGGAGTTTAGTATTACGTATTTACTCTCTCTAACTACGTAATAATAGAAGTAACAACAGGCGCTTTAATAAAACAGCCCGTAATAAATAAACACAAACATACAAATAGGTTGTGAATAACGGTTTAAGCGTGTTTAATAGTCATCTTAATTTTTTTTTATGGAAATGCAGCAACTAAAGTTATAAAAGTGCCACAAAAGCCGTTTAGAACACTTTGTTTCATATTCATATGACTGATTATTGCGTAACTAAAATCCAAAGGCCGCACCTACATTGGCCGTACAGACAGCACACCACGAGTCGTCTTACATGCAACTAACGTATGGCACGTGTTAATTTACGTAAATCAAAGGCGAGCGCTTAGCGACAAAGACGCTGATCGTATTAAATAATGTTTAATTAACCATGCGACGGCATGGCGTCTTATCCAACATAATATATCCAACATACTCGTAATTTTAGATCACATCGTCTGTTATGTATGGAACTATGTAAACCTAGCGAGAATATTTAGACGAGCCATTTGGTGTAATGGTCGAGAAGTCGGCTATTACACCAGAGGTCGCGGGTTCGATCCCCGCACGGTACAAACATTTGTGTGCATGAACATGTCTGTTTGTATCGGTCTGGGTGTTTCTATGTATAATATGTATGTATTTACAAAAAAAAAAGTATATAAGTAATGTTTATCCGTTGTCTGGCACCCATAGCACAAGCTAATGCTTAGTTTGGGGTTAGATGGCGCTGTGTGAATAATGTCCAGAGATATTTATTTTTATTAAAAAAAATATGTAGGTAGGTTCAATGACACTCTTGTTTTAGTAATTGTACAAGTTCTTTGGCTAAGATGCCTTTTTTACTGTGGGGAATGCGTTACGCTGATTGACCTATCGCCACGAAGCGGGCACCATGCTCGTCCTTCGTCGAGTGTGAAGGCAAAGCAGAGACATTAGGGGGTAGTGGGACAAATTAGTCTCGAGTTCCGTTCCCGGCCGTTATGGTGCTTCAATGAATTTTCCTCCACAAAAAGAAAGGCTGATGCCAAAAAAGTGACAA
Source organism: Mecyna flavalis (assembly GCA_949319885.1). Classification (NCBI taxonomy): domain Eukaryota; kingdom Metazoa; phylum Arthropoda; class Insecta; order Lepidoptera; family Crambidae; genus Mecyna; species Mecyna flavalis. The sequence goes on along the minus strand of OX439407.1, from coordinate 4,682,285 downwards.
AACCACATGACTGAGGGCTATATTGGACTATGTTACCATAACACAAATATTAATCACCTATAAGTTTGTCCTGGGTGCGATTCAAACTCCAAAATGCGCCATTGGACCAAAGCAACTAATTAACTGCGCAATAAAAATGTTTCACTATTTTGAAGCCTTATCGTAGAAATACTTGTATTTACTTGAATAAGCTTAATAAAAATCCTTAACTTTTTTAGGAAACAGCTACGTTATGCTTCATCCACTCAGCGGTTGGGACCAATTCTTTGAGCAAAATATGATTTTTCCTTCGCTGCAAAATATCCTTGTCCGACATTATACTTAATAAACTAAGTAAAATACTGCGTTCAACGGAAAGAAAAATCATTTAGTCGTAACACACGGTCGGGCGAATTTCACGGCGACACAGTTTAGAAAAATACAGTTAGTAAAATATGTTTGACTTAAGAGTAAATAGTAAATAAATTAAGGACAACATCACATTCATTGTTCTGACTCCATAGTAATCATCTTTTGCACTTGTGTTATAGGTAGCAGAAATAACGAAGGTGCTACAAATAAAGGGTCGGGAGGCTTTTGGGCCCCTTTATTAAATACTTGAATAAATATATCAATATAATTATCCACACACGGGAAAAACAACGAATGTTCCCCAAATATATTTTTTTCTTGGGGGGGATTCTAGCCTACTGCCCTTGGCACAAAGGTTATATAAATATAACAATTAATTTTTAACTTCTCTCATTTAATTTTTGAACTGAAGCATACCTTCATCTTTGGTCTTAGTTTCACCTTCGGAAGGAAGCTGACGCGTAGAGCAAAAGATACGACCAATCACGCAATAGATTAAAATGGCTTTAATTAATATAATTAATCAAATGTCATCATCAGTAGAACGACACTACAAAAACAACTAAGTATGTATAATATCGAGTTTTAAAAAAAGCATCTTTGACATATCTGTAATAAAACATCTTGGCTTACGGCTAATACATTAACTACACTGTGGTCAAGTACTGTTCAAAATGGCTGCCCGACCGAGAGGGCAACAAAGTCATACTTCAATAACTTCCACAGTTCAACGGATTTCTAATATTGCAAGTTATTCAACTTAAAGTAGCAGCTTTTTTATACAGACAAAAGATACAGTCAGTAAATTGTACTGATTTATAAATACGTCAAAGTATGTGTACAGTCAATAACTTTATTTTCCTATCAACATCGATATTTTCCAATAAAACTTTTGCAACGGTTTTATTGGAAAATATTAATAGCATTTCACCCGCAAGTTTTCTCGCGTGTACTTTAGTTATTGTGCAATAAATAGCCTGTTTATCCAAAGGCATTCCTTTATTCTATTAACTTTTTCCATTCGTTTTAAACTAACTAATAAAGCAAACGAAAATCCTCGATTTGGTACCTACTAACCTAACATTATAATAACAGAGGTGCTATCAACATTGTAACGATGAGTTAATTAAAAAAATGTTGACGTTTGTCAGGGGAAAAGTAAATTTGATTAGTGACTACATTATTAACCACAAACCACAAACATTAAGTTAGTTAACCACAAAAAAAAATTAAACCGACTTCAAAAAAAAAAGAAACAAAAAAAAACTACCTAAAAAACTGAAAAGCAAAAAATAATTTTAATAAGACATTCATCATTGTCTAAGCCTATTAATTTAATTGTATTTTACGTGCTAGGTAGGTACCTACTAATCTGTTTGAAGTCAGTGCCAAGCCAAAGGTAATAAAAAATTATATATAATATTATTATGTATTATAAAGGGTTACTTATTAATCCGCGGACGTAGATACGTAATCTGGGTACCTACTATTTGGCTTGGCACCGACTTCAAACAGATTAGTAGGTACCTACCTAGCACGTAAAATACAATTAAATTAATAGGCTTAGACAATGATGAATGTCTTATTAAAATTATTTTTTGCTTTTCAGTTTTTTAGGTAGTTTTTTTTTGTTTCTTTTTTTTTTGAAGTCGGTTTAATTTTTTTTAAAAAAAGTTTGTTTATTTTTCTATTTTTAGTGTGAATAACACGTAGGTAGTGAGTAAAACTCTTTCATAATAATGATAGTGAAAATACGAGTAGAATTGTATTATTTGATAATAATATTAGGTATTCATTAAGTGTTCAGCACCATGGGTAGGAGGAGAATGCGTTTATGCACCATAACCGCAGGCTAGCTAGACCCGCGGCCGTGTGTGGGACTCGAGACCGAAGCGTCCGCTACCCACTACACTCCCCCGTTTTCTCCTTCACACCCGATTAGGACGAGCCGGTGCTAACCTTATTGGCTAGTGACCAGCCCATCCCCGGGTAATCATCAGCTTAGCTGCAAAAGTAAATGAAATACAACTAACGTTCCACATATTCCTACAACACTGAAAGAATTATCCCCTAACTCCTAACCGTTAAGGAGTTGTACTTTCCATCATCACCTTAGCTGCAAAAGTACATGAAATACAACTAACGGTCCACATATTCCTACAATACTGAAAGAATTATCCCCTAACTCCTAACCGTTAAGGAGTTGTACCTTCCATCATCAGCTCATCAACATAAAATGATGTCTATCGGACGCAAAAACTTGAATGGCTTCAGAAAAAACAAGTAACGCGTAGGCGCAGCCTATAAAATTTGAGGTTTTCCCTTGATTTTTCCGGGATCCCATCATCAGATCCTGACATGGTGACAATGGGACCACCTCGGAACTATGCACTTTCAAATAAAAAAATAATTATTTAAATCGGTCCACAATTGACGGAGAAATCGACGGACATACATAAAAAAAAAAAAAAAAAAAAAACATACAGTCGAACATATAACCTCCTCCTTTTTTGAAGTCGGTTAAAAAGCCTTAAAAATAAAGTTCTATTCTAGCAAACTTCCTCTGTTATTCTAGTCACAAGCAAACGATTGTTGAAAGCATCTATGTCCTAAAAACACAGTTACTCCGACCCCCGATATTTGCATATTTCACAAAGCATGAGAGCCCAATTCTGTTACCGCTCGCTTGGAATGGAGCGAACACGTTCTAAAAGTTATGGAAATTAAATTGTTCGAGCTTTTATGTGGCGAGCACTCTTTTACAGTTCGCTGTAAGTTCCCTTGCCTCGCTTTAAACTTGTATCGTACGAGACATATATTTAGCGTAAACATGATTGAGTTTTGGGCTTGAAGTTTATTGAATTGAAAGTGACGCTACATTGTCTTTGCCCAGACTTTCTGTCTGGCTCAAATCCGGATAAAAAAGACACGTTACGACACAGACTTTGACCGCCTCCGTGGAACAGTGGCTAAGCCGCTCGGGTATAAAAACACGGAGGTCGTGGGTTCGATTCCCGCCTTGGGTCTGGTTGGTGGTAGGGCTTTTTCAGAGTCCGACTGGCTAGCTACCACCCCTACAGGTGAAATCTGCCGCCATAACAGCTCTGGCTGTGTTCCGGCAATATTAATGTGGGAGCCAGTACACTTGAAATCAGAGGCTCGAAGATCAGATGAGATTACAGTCTGGCAGCACATTAAGGGACGTTTCCAGGTGAAGCCCTCAATGGAATAGTCCGCAGTGGCTGCTTACCATCAGGTGGGCTGCGTGCCTGTCTGCCAGCTGACCTAGTATAAAAAAAACACGTCATTAACGTAACATAATCTCTTATAACGTCTCAAATAAAATTGCAATTAATCAGTTCATCGCAAATATTAGAGCTGGGTGGGACTTGAACCCACGACCTGAAGGTCATAGAGCAAGGTCTCTACCAGATATGCCATCGAGCCAGTCAAATTACGTTTAACCTGAGACTTCCGCGACAAAGACAAGAAATAATATTTTCCGATGATACATATTCCATCCGTTAATTTAGTCAATATTCCTCCTTTCATATCATTTACAGCTACCACAATTCCTAAAACGGCAGACGCTAACTTTATTTAGAGATGCCATCCCAAACAGCAAAGCGTGAACTTCATTATATCTCGTTTCCGCGCGCCCAGACAACGTGAACCAGTTCACGCGACGGGAGTCTTCATCGAAACATGATTACTGTAGTTCTCCCGGGATTATACTCGTAAGGAAGTTGAAATGGAATTTTGTACATAAACAACACAAATAACCTATTGATAAGCCAGTACCCATGATTGTAACGTTGACTAGATTTCAAGGATGGAGGCCTTTGCCCATGGCTGATAATTAACTATACTTAAGACTATGTCGGTTTTATTTCAATTAAATTAACTTGAATATCAGTAATTTTACATAAGCGTTGGTTGTTTTAGTTTTTAGGTCAAATTGCCTGATCATATAGATTACACACCACACTTTTGTCACAGTAATTCTTATCAAAAGTAAACTTAGCGTAAAGCAATATTGCAATCGTGGCAATCGACCGATGGGCCTACGAATAGACGAGATAAAATTGTCAGTAAATTGCAATGTATCAACGTTTTATTTCTGTCTTCTTGTATGTCGTAATTATCAACAACGTACAACAAAAACTAGCAATCAAAAGTTTAATTGCTTAACCGACTACAGGCGCAACAGTTGCACTAAACGCTTTATTACCTACTACATCACCAAACACGTTTTGCAATAATTAGTAAACTTCGTATGCATTCCTCTCAATAAAGCTACGGTAAACAACGCTACCATAATTGTCAGTTCTCAGATAAGTTTAAGTATTGTAATGCACAGGAACATGTCTAGTGAGCGCAATGATTGTCGCACAGGAAAATACCTGTGAATGACGCGGAGTCGCGTGAAGTTCGCGTTATCTCGCCGCTTCGGGAAAATGGCAGTTAACGCGGGGAGCCTTTGTTTACCTTAGACCTCAGATGCATCAGTTGCATTAAACGATGCACTAACAATGAATCAGTAATACAGGTTTGTTAATAAATACGTTCCGAAATTAGTGAGCACAATCGCTCATTGTCACATACGATTAGCTAGTCGTATGTGTCCATGGGCAGTAGTGATCACTTATCATCAGGTATCCTGTGATCACTAGCATGTGATTGTGAATATTAGACGTTGGATCGAAAATCTAAAAATAAATATTATTTGATTTTGAATTAACTCAAGAATATGTCTAGCAACTCTAGCAAGCGCAATAATTGTCGCAGAGCACAATATCTCCGAGTGACGCGGCGTCGCGTGAAGTTCGCGTTATCTCGCCGCCTCGGGCCGATTCCAGTTCACGCAAGGAGCCTTTGTTTACCTCTGTGCTGTCGAAACTACGGTTAGTTCAGATACTTATGACAAACAGTATTGTATAACTTCGACGTTAGTTCAATAATAGAATAAAGCGTATGAGCACTATTGCCTCGAATCCGACTGGTTGAAAAATAAAAATACTTGAGTTTATAATGACACACATTTTAGCGAGCTTTTGAAAGACTTACCAAGACTTTAGACAAGAAAGGAGTACAACTGAATGGCTTTTTACGATTTGATACAAATAGTATTTTTATTGAAGCGAAAAGGTTGAAGAATTCAGTGGAGAAGTACCTTTAGATGCATATTGCATTTGAGACGGAATTTTACTTTAGTCGCTTTTAAATGCTGCCAGCGTGCTAAAAATGTTTATAGTGGGTTGTTATATACAAGACCGATTATAGCCAAAAAAAATTTAATGTAAATGACATGCCTCCGAAGTCAAGAGAACAAGTTCAGGTAATTTCAAATAAAGATCCACGTAATATCTGCAAAGCTACTCGTATTGTAAAAGAATATACAGCAAATCCATTTTGTTTAAAATTTTCATAATATCACTAAACTTCCATTTGCGAAACCACTAAGACCCCTGGCAGTTTCAAATTCTTAAACGCGGAACTCCCCAAGTGCTGCATTAGGGAAAAAAAACAATTGAAGCCGGCAGTAAATCCACTCGCTGATATGAAAATAATATCACGTCCTGATGTTTAAAGAATTTTAGGACCCCTCCACTGAAAACTGCAATTGCTTCAGGCTGCGCTATGGTGACAACCCCTTCTGATAATGTAGGATATGTCCTGAAGTGAAGTGTTGTCGTAAGAAACAGTGCAGTTGTCAAACTTAATATTTTCAAACTAAGCACACCATACAGTTATTAAAAGCATTTAAGGAATAAAGATAGTGGTACATTGTTCAATATCAACGATTAATGAAATGGGCAGGACACATTTTACAATTTCCATTTCATTCTATGTACATTGTTGCTGTTACCCATAACACAAAAGCTTTCGCTATATAGTTTTATGTTTTAGCTTCAGATCAATGAATATGATGCTTTAAAATATTTTATTAGCATTTAGATTCTAGGGAGAGGCTAATGTCCAGCAGTGGACGTCTTCCGGCTACTGATGATATTAGCTTTCATACCATCTTGAGTATAAAATTTGACGAGCGTTTGGAGAGGGCTATGTCCAACAGTGGACTGTGACAGGCGGATGATGATCTTGAGAATAAAATTCAAATGTCCTGCGTAGTAGCAGGACAAATTATGACAGGCCTATGTTCAGCAGAGGATTCTTTCAGCTGATGACGTTGATGATTAACTTTTAGACGTTTTGTATTAGAATATTTTTCTTGTTTTAAATACAAATGTAAATGTAAATGTACTAGTAGCAGAACAATTATGGCAGGCCTAGACTGCGCCCCTTCAGTGCTCGTGTCGGAATGTTTAATTCAATTATGATAGCGATCTTGTTTAATGACCGTCCTCTCTGCGCAGGACGGGTTTTTTATGTCCCCCCCTATCGGTGATACCTTTTTCTTTTCTTCCAAATAAATCTCGGTCAAGAGTAAGTCTTAGTCATAACGAGTTCCGTATATCTTTGGAAATATTTGGATTTTTATTGTACATCAGTTGGCAGACAGGCACACACTTCACCTGATAATAAGCAGCCACTGTGGGAATACATTGAGAGACACTTAATCAGGAAGCGATGATCGATGATTTTAAGCCTACTTCAAAAAACCGGCCAAGTGCGAGTTGGACTCGCCCATGAAGGGTTCCGTAGCAGCAAGTATCATCATAATATAAAAGTTCTTGTAGTTCTTTGTAAGTTTGATCGACGTTTTTATATTTGAGTTGATTGAATGAGAGGAAAATTGCGGTTTACGATTTATGACGTTTTAAAAAAAACTAATTACTTGATCTCGTTCAAACCAATTTTCAATGGAAGTTTGCATAATGATGTACATCATATATTTTTTTTAGTTTTATCGTTCTCTTATTTTAGAAGTTAGAGGGGGGGTGACCAACATTTTACCACTTTAGAAGTGACTCTCGCGCAAACTATTCCGTTTAGAAAAAAATGATATAAGAAACCTTATTATCATTTTTAAAGACCTATCTATAGATACCCCACACGTAAGGGTTTGAAGAAAAAAAAATTTTCGAGTTTCAGTTCTAAGTATGGGAAGCCCCAAAAATTTATAAACTAATTACTTGATCTCGTTCAAACCAATTTTCAATGAAAGTTTGCATAATAATGTACATCATATATTTTTTTTAGATTTATCGTTCTCATATTTTAGAAGTTACAGGGGGGGGGACCAACATTTTACCACTTTGGAAGTGTCTCTCGCGCAAACTATTCAGTTTAGAAAAAAATGATCTATGAAACCTTATTATCATTTTTAAAGACCTATCCATAGATACCCCACACGTAAGGGTTGGATGAAAAAAAATTTTTTGAGTTTCAGTTGTAAGTATGGAGAGCCCCCAAAATTTATTATTATTTTTCTATTTTTGTATGAAAATCTTAATGCGGTTCACAGAATACATCTACTTACTAATTTTCAACAGTATAGCTCTTATAGTTTCGGTAAAAAGTGGCTGTGACATACGGACGGACAGACAGACAGACAGACAGACATGACGAATCCATAAGGGTTCCGTTTTTTGCCATTTGGCTACGGAACCCTAAAAAGGAGAAAGTTCTCAATTCGACTATATTTTTTACATGTCCATATTGTCATAACAGTTTACTGGGCGAACCTGGACGAATGTGGTCCATGTGATGTGTTTTTTAATTCAAATTGTAATTGCGAATCACAGTTACAGTGTCAATCGCAGGGAATATCTAGTTTACGATATTCCACCGTTTGCACAATGTCACAACGGATCACCAAAACAACACGATTTGTACGTTTCAAACGTCGTGGAAACATTGATAAACGTCCTTAATTGTCTGTCTTTGGGGCATGGTTAAAAAAGCCACCCCTCGCTTCCTTTAAAAAAACAGGGTGGTTTGATTGATAATTATTCTCGACGATTAAACTGACATTCGTAGGGTCGCTAATAGCTTACTTCGTTAAATTAGGTCAGAGATGTTCGAAAACATGTTTGTAACATAGGTAATTAGTATCATTAAAAATAAGCATTACAGTATCAGGACTTCAGAGCTAAAAATCATAACTTAATAAGCGCTTTATATAAATACACAAACTTGCTAGTGCCGAACACAATAAAAATGTTATATGAGTAGTATATCACAGAAAAAGTATAATTTTGAAATTAATATGTGCATGGTAATTATTGGTTTTCTTGACTTCTCAATTCCAGATAAAATGAAGGTACTTAAAAAAATAAAAATTTTATTTTTAGTGCATTTTCCAGGAAAATAGCCAGCACGAATTAATCCCATTTTATCCATCAAAATTTTAATCAGCTTAAATCATGGAGCATTAATTTACTTCTCTAAGGCTTAAATACACGTGCAAGTTCTGTTTTCAATAAAAATTCAAAATTCGAAAGGTACACCAATTTGCAAACACGGACCTAACACAGATTCATCGAACAAATTGAAACCATAAAAAACCGTGGGTATCTCGGATAAAAAACCAAACTGAAAAGTTTAACTTGCTTTTTACGAGGTGGGCAAGCGGAAAAGTCCTATAGTAATAAATTCAGGCCCAAAAGTTTCATGTTAATTCAATCAACTCCGCCTGGCTTACGTTTGATGAAGGCAAACCATCCTTGCGACGGCTTTTTTTTAATTTCCACAAAGGTCGAGGCGATCAAACGGAAATCTAAAATTTAGGGGATCAGTTCCCTTCTTATTATGATAACCTTCGCGACTTTTTTACCTCAGCAAAATGATATCGGGAATTTCCGAATTGGAGGTTTAACATTTAAACGTTAGATGGTGTGAATTGAATTACCAATTGGAAGAGAAAAAAGACAGTGCTCTGTGTTTGAGGGGATTGGGACACCATGAATATTACCAGAATCATTTTCCCTAAAAGTAAATTCTTAGGCTTAATAAAGATGAATCATTCGTCTTATTTATAATCTTAATACACTTTTAAAATGTCTGAAAATCTTGCCTTCTCCTAGTGTTTGGTCCCGATCTAAACAATATACGCTAGGACCATGATCCAGGTTTTGGGAAATGTATTACATTGTGATAACTGTCATCAGACCTATCACTATCAACATCGGTACTAATACATACTTAAATGGGGACATAAATACTAACATAGGATAAATAAACACTTTTAATATCACAAATTCCAGCTGAAAAGTAAATATTTAACTTGTAAGAAAAACATCATTACGCAAATCGCTCCCAACTTTTTTGTTTATTTCAAAGCAAAATCCAATTAAGTTACATAAACACTATCACGGAGAACTAATTAAAAGTTTCTAGTTAATTACAAAACCGGTTTGTATATTTATTTTTTCGCTCTTTAAATCCATTACTTTTCCACAAAAACGAAAGAAAATCACTTCTAATTAGCAGATCAAAGGAAGTCGGAGCAAATTAGTCTCTATTGTGCTCAAAACAGCTTTGGGCCATACAAACACGTTGTTTCTGTCAAAATTAATTCCAAATTAATAAAATAACGTTACATTTTAACCTTACATTTAATTTGGATGCAATTAGAGACTTTTCCCGAAAATACGTCTCTTCTGTGTCATTTTGATCAAAGGTTCTGTCTGTCAGTATACTTTTCACATATCTATTTTAATTAAATTATGTTTAACGAGGCAATGGTCTAGTGGTTAACATATGGGGCCGTGATCTCAGCGACAATACCTTTTTTTACCTGGGTAGAAAGTGTTAGATTTTTTGAACAGAGATCGAATTTATGATTACTTATTCGCGCATTAGGCAATCATAGTGATAAAGCCAGTGACCATCACTGTAACGCCTTGATGCCTTTGTAGTGGAACATTAAAATATTCTTGGGTTCAATTCCCGGTCGAAATTAATGTCAGATTTTCGAACACAGTTCAGGTTTGCGATGGTTACTAATCTGCATTAGGAAAAGTAGTGATTAAGTGAATACCCATCATTTGTGACGATTATTTAATATCTATAATTTATGCCGTTGTCCTGAAGCAAGATAATTAATAGGCTGATATTCAATAATTAATAGGCCTTATCCTACAATAAGGGATTTTATTCTCGTAATGAGAATAAAGCAGTTCAGTCAATGAATGCACTCATAATCTATCAAAAGCATTCACAGCTGCAGTTTTCCCACGGAAATATCACAAACAAGATTAAATTACTGAAATCCAACGTCAAAAGTATTAAACAACAAACTACCAAAGGGAATTCGTTCAATTAAGAAATAATTCATTCGTGACCCCATTGTCTGCAGGTGTATACGAAAAACGCTACAACTGCAAACTTATCAAAAATTAAAGCGTAATTTGTAAAGTCAGTCATGGGCCGATGTCGGCGTCATGTCGCCGTCATGTTGCGTTATCATGTAGGATCATGAATTTCGTGTCGCGCGACACGCGGCATGCAAGGACAGGCAACCTTTCAAGTTATGGCACAATTCCTTATCATACTCGTATTAGAAGTCAAGTGGACTTAAATTGAACATCGTTACACATGCGTATAGTTGACTATAAAAATGTTATATGAGTAGTATGCTAGATTGATCTAGCGTGGCGGTGGCGGAAAACATTGTTAAAAAACTTACACAGTCAAATGTGTAGCCATGATCAAATTGCTCTAGTTCCCAAAGTCAGAAGTCAAAAGTTACCGAAGCGAAAGTAATACCTGGACTTTTCTGAATCATGGTGGACATGTACAAAGCTTATTTGAATTCAGGTACCCCCCAGTTTTCTACCTGTTGAAACAACATACAAATAAGGTATAGGAAACCATGAGCGGAAATTAGTATACTTCTTTCTACATTAAAATATGTTCTAGGAAGTAGATAAACATACGAATTACGTGTGTGAGTGAATTGTTTAAAAAAACTATGTTGATATTCGTAAAACAACCTAGGCTTTCTTTGGATCATCCCAATAAGTAAAAAAATAGGCAATCAGTGTATAAAACGGAGTTAGTGTCAAATAAAAGTGGAACTAAAGTAAGCAATCCTCTCGGTATCAACAAAGAAAGTAGCATATTTCAATGTTCATACGTTATGTAGCATTATAGCTCACAAATTTCAAAATTGTAAAATATTGTCATTAATGTAGTGTGTTATCCGTCAAATCCGTATGTCTCGATCGTAGGCTCGCACGAATTTCTAACATGGCATGCCTTAATATTCCGGGTGGCTTCGGCCCTTGAATACTAATTATTGTTAAACTTAGTTTTATTCTCAGCGCCCTCTATAAATCAGCGATGACGTGCGTTCCAATGTTTCCCGGAATATTGTAATGTTGTATGGAAACGTTCCAGTTACAGCCTCGTGTTCCGAGCCTTGTTTCAGTAAAAGTTTTAGGAGTTTCGTTGAAAAGTTCCAAGTTTGAATAGGAGTTAAAAACCATATATTAAGGGTAGGTAACTTCGTAGGTATAACATGGCTGGGACGAGAATAATATAGAAGTTTTGATAGTTGTTTTACATAACATTATATTGAGCGATACTTCTTGTTTAAAGTGTTCTTTAGTGGGACAAGCCATGAATACAAGGCGTAGCGTAGGTACACTCGCCTGTCTGACGGTCAAAAAATACTTCTGCCGATAGACCTGCTATGTACCAATCTGTCAGTCAGTTGAAATATGCCATTTCGAGCGGAGAAGTAATGCCCTCACAGAAGACCCACGTAAGAGTAGTCACTTTTCTAATGTAGGTATTTCGTTTGTTGAGTGAAATTTTCTAAGGCCTAAACCTCCTCCCCCCCCCCTTCTTTTCCATTCCCCATTAGCCCTTACCTTTTTCCTATCTGGATATTTATTTCTTAAAGGCGGATGCATTCGAGTCCGTAAACGTGTCCGTAGATGCTTGAACAAATGTATCAGCCTTCTAATGTCCCACTGCATCCTTGAAATCAAGTTATCGTTACAATGTTGGGTACTGGCTTAATCACTACGTTTGCCAAATGCGGATTGGTGATCACAAACCCGAGCAGTGTCCGAAAAAACCGACACAAAGTAAGCTCGACCCGGGAATTGAACCCAGGACCCCGAGTCTCGGCCCGGTACCTTAACCATTAGACCATCCAGGCGTTGAATAAAAATCAACCCAAAATTTCTTCCAGGCACTCACACTTAGAACAAACAGAAACAAATATTTTTATAACCAAATTACACCCAGGTGTAATAAATTATTGTCGCTCGCTCGCGATACAGCTAATTTCACCTAGGAGTGGTATTTTTGTAATTAATGTTACTTCTATCCGCTAACCGTTACTTTATGAAGCCGCCGATTAGATTACACTTTTGACAAAAGCAATTCATTATGTCCACATAAATGATTACATAAATTAAAATGTTACATTGTTGAGCATTTTTGTGTTTTGTGTTTTCGTGAGATCCGGACAAGTGAATGCGATAAAGTTGACGCGGTGTAATGTTACAATGAAATATGTGGTTATAACGAGTGGACTAAATATTGTTGGACTTCTTTGAAATGGTTTGCCCATTAAAAACCTGGTTAAGCAAATTCCAGCTAAATAGTAGGTACCCAGACTACGTACCTACGTCCGCGGATTAATAAGTAACCCTTTATAATACATAATATTATTATATATCATTTTTTATACCTTTGGCTTGGCACTGACTTCAAACAGATTAGTAGGTACCTACCTAGCACGTAAAATACAATTTAATTAATAGGCTTAGACAATAAGCGCATTTGATGAATGTCTTATTCAAATTATTTTTTGCTTTTCAGTTTTTTAGGTAGTTTTTTTTTGTTTCTCTTTTTTTTGAAGTCGGTTTAATAATTTTTTTTAAAGTTTGTTTATTTTTCTATTTTTAGTGTGAATAACACGTAGGTAGTGAGTAAAACTCTTTCATAATAATGATAGCGAAAATACGAGTACAATAGTAGAATTGTATTATTTGATAATATTAGGTATTTATTAAGTATTCAGCACCATGGGTAGGAGGAGAATGCGTTTATGCACCATAACCGCAGGCTAGCTAGACCCGCGGCCGTGTGTGGGACTCGAGACCGAAGCGTCCGCTACCCACTACACTCCCCCGGTTTCTCCTTCACACCCAATTAGGACGAGCCGGTGCTAACCTTATTGGCTAGTGACCAGTCTATCCCCGGGTAATCATCAGCTTAGCTGCAAAAGTACATGAAATACAACTAACGTTCCACATATCCCTACAACACTGAAAGAATTATCCCCTAACTCCTAACCGTTAAGGAGTTGTACTTTCCATCATCACCTTAGCTGCAAAAGTACATGAAATACAACTAACGGTCCACATATTCCTACAATACTGAAAGAATTATCCCCTAACTCCTAACCGTTAAGGAGTTGTACCTTCCATCATCAGCTCATCAACATAAAATGATGTCTATCGGACGCAAAAACTTGAATGGCTTCAGAAAAAACAAGTAACGCGTAGGCGCAGCCTATAAAATTTGAGGTTTTCCCTTGATTTTTCCGGGATCCCATCATCAGATCCTGACATGGTGACAATGGGACCACCTTGGAACTATGCACTTTCAAATAAAAAAATAATTATTTAAATCGGTCCACAATTGACGGAGAAATCGACGGACATACATAAAAAAAAAATACATACAGTCGAACATATAACCTCCTCCTTTTTTGAAGTCGGTTAAAAATGATTGAATGGGTGATCAAAATTAGATTCGCTAAGCATTTTGTAATCACTTATTGACATATGTAGATAATATGATGACGATAGCTTTCTACTTTTATATCTCATTTTGCATGATATTACAAAAATGCATTCGTCCCCACTGAAAGATAATTTCGTGCCAATTTGTCAGAAGGATGATAATCTTTTTTTTAATGGAGAAAAGAGACAGCATCTAAGTTTACAAAACGGTCAATGATTGTGGTAATATTGCTATTAAATTTATTTTAAATTCGCTTAAAATATTACCATTTTAAAACGATAACTTTAATTTTGCCTTCTAGAAAGACTTGAGCTTCAAACAAAGTGTAACTCTTTCACAAGTTAATTGGTTACCACACAATTTCCGTGACCTTCTCTTAACGAGCCACGTTAATATCGAAGTTAATTACTGTTTCGACCTTGACTTACAGATTGCTGGGGTGAAACTAGGCAAACCCCTTTAAAACCTTAACAATAACTAACTTTAATTGCTTCAGTGTAGTAAGTTATTTTAATTAACAAAATACTAAACAAAGTTACATAAGAGCCGTATTTTCAAATGTCACTTAAAATATATGATATGTATTTTGGCTACATTACAAAAGCGGTAATGAGGAAAATAATGTTAAGAAACTCATGCAAAATCATATACACCGATGAAATACAATAAATAGATACATATATTGAATCAACTTAGTCAAAAAGTTTACAATAGGAATTTACAGTTGGCATTAGAAAGTCTTTATGTATCAAAAACATTATTTTTGACATATTTTATTACTGTGAAATTAACTTTTACGATTAACCAATTGCACATAATATACATACGCAACACACAATACAATACTACCGATATTGGAACCTCATCGAGTAGCTAGATAGCAATCTGTCACGGAAAGAAAAAAAAATACAGTCCTAAAGCTCCCTCAAATAAATTCTCATGTCAATGACTAAATACAATTTTTTCATCAGAGCAATGTTCAAAAATGTTTTAATTAAAAACTATGCAGACTCTCCCCTACGCACCTGAACTCATCTTAATCAATAAACTATAGGGACGCTCTAATTACTGCCTCCCGCAGCCATCGAAAAAGCATTAAGCGCCTGTAATTAAGAGAGTATGCGCTACACCGCACCGCGTATAAATTTGCATGCCCTGCGGTCAGCGTACAGTCGCCGCCTGCGCGGGTGGCGCAAGTGAGCGGAGCGGAGCGAAAATACGAGCGAGCGAGCGCTCATGCGAAACACGTATGCATTTTCATGAGAGCAAATGTGTCTATGAGCGCGCAAACTATGGAGTTACGCGATTATGTCGTTGATAGTACTTACAAACACTGACAAGTGTGTGATACTTCGGTACAACGCATCCTCTTAAACTAATTTTTCAATTAATGCTTTCTTTTCTTCTGCTTTCTAGGAATGGGCATATTTAAAAAATACTGAAGATGTTTGGCGGAAATATGACGCATTTCGCATTATAATACCTGGATTTTAATTTAAAAATAATTCATTAAGACTGGGGAGACGAGCCTAAGTCACTATTGCGATGCATGAGAGATTTTAATTTTCTTTTGATAGGGACTGTAAAACTAAAAATCCACATATTTAATACATAATTTTTTCGAACAAAGGATCAAAATATGGAATGCTAAAAATCAACGTTTTGGAAAACTGTGTTTTATGGGAGCCAGTTTATGGGAGCCAGTGCATTTAAAATCAATGGTTTGAAAATCATGGAAGCCTACAGTGTGGCATCTCATTGAGTGACGCTTCCTAAATATACTATAATATACTATACTATGCATATAAGTATAATATACTAAGAGTCCCTCATTTAACCCTTAGCCAGAGAGTGGCCAAATAGTAACCACCAAAATTTGAACCTTATGTAGTTGTGATACGGGCGAAAACCAATGAAAAATTTCATCTAACCGCGCCTGGCTGAGGGTTAAGTCCCAGTGGACGCTTACGAGTACCATCAGGTGCACTGCGGCTCTGGATGGGTAGATTTACCAGAGTTCAAGTCGGAATTTTAAAGTAACTCAAACAATGGAGTTGGAGATAAACAAGCGAATGTCATGGCTAAGTAATATACATATTATTTTAACTTGAACGATATAATTATCTTTATTTTAATTGATTGCAATGATTGAGGCTTTTGCCTTGCAGTTGGATGTTAATTTAATATTCACGCCAGCTTCATAAATCCCGAAATGAGTTCGTCTGGTCGTAATTAAATTTATCACGAACTTTTGTGGTACAAAATACGAACAAATTTTTTTAACGCACTTAATGTTAAGGTCTGTATTTTTACCTGTGATTTATTAAATAATTGTGATCATGAGTTTTCTTGAGAATATGTACTAATCTGTCAATCAGTTACGAGCTATTATTCATGGGATAACTTTTATGCTACTAAGAAAGTTAACCTAATGATAGGCGTTCTATTTCGGAACACTTGGCAGAGCAACATTAAAAAAACATTTGACTTTAAGTGTATTATTTACGATACAGCATCGTACACAAATGTTTATCCTTATTATGATAAGAGTCAATAATTCCAACGAAATGCGCCATCGACCCAGTTTTCCTGTAGCTATATTGAATCCTTAGCTCGAATTTACATAATGTCAGTAATAATAAACAAATTCACTTCCACTTCCATATTAGTGAGCGAACGTAACATGTTAGGGAAATTACAAACGAGCGAAAGCACGCGACCGATGCGTCGAAGACACTGCGACGAAACGCAATTTTCAGCGATCATTTATTGAACTGGTATGATGAGGTAAGATTTACTCGTACTGGGAATTTTCTGTACATAGCCTTAAAGTGGAGAACTCGCCACCTTACTGGAATCATTTTTTTTAATGTCAGTTCAGATCGCAGCCAGGCATGCCAACCACCTGATGGTAATGATGGTGACCAAAACTTATTCCTTGAACAAAAAGCTTCGTTCAATTCATTGTGCTACCATTCTATTTGCTCTGTACTTAACAAGTTCAAAGAACACAAAGGGTAAATCTTAATATATAAAATTCAAAGGTGACTGACTGACTGACATAGATAGATATCTACGCATAGCCAAAACCAGTGGACAGATCGGGCTGAAATTTAGCATGCAGGTAGATGTTATGACGTAGGCATCCGCTAAGAAAGGATTTTGACCAATTCCCACGGGAACAGGAACCACGCGGGTAAAACCGCGGGCGCCTGCTAGTCGCATATATACATTCTTGAAAAAAATCCTAAGAGCTTGCAGACATCATAATGCATGGTAGCATACCTTAGGTTGCTTGGCAGCCTGTCGCTCGTCTGCAAGCTGCCTAAGTGTCGGGTGAGGCGCTAGAAGACCATAACCGCTCGTTGGACAACACAATATAAATTTTCACGACCTGTGGTCAGCATGTTCGTTGGACGCAGATATGGTCCAAGTTATAAAATTGAATTAACTTTTGATTTCATAACTTAAAGCTTAGAATAATCGTACTAATTACTGTAAGCCTCGGTGGTTCAATGGATAACGTATTTGGCCATAATCAATGCAATACATATATTTTATATTTCACCTGCGCGTAATTTCTTTTATCAAATATTTTTTCAAACAAAGCTCCGGTTTGTTATGATCATTATTTCACATTTGGCAAGCGTTGTATAATTACGGGAACTTTTTTTATAGTGGAGAAACCCTTTATGGATACCCTAGCCGCTTGGGGGAGCTGCGGTTATGTAAGAGTTGCCCATTGTTAGGGGGTACTGACTAAAACTCCACTGTAGCCTTCTCAAGCACAGGCTGGGGGGCCGGGTAGCTCTATGCAGAGATTCATACAATTGCCCCCCACCAGCTGAGCTCTGCTGCTTTAGTGCAGCGCTCCTCAGGGGAAGCGAGCATAGCCTCCCCCGTTTCCCCATGGCACTTGGCAGTGTGAGGCCACCCCACACTGCCAACATACTCAGGGATGCTCTAAAGGTACGAAGGTTCCCCACCCTTCGCACCAACATCCCTTGGATCCCCGTCTGGGGATTCTTACCCCACGCCGGGGAGTACGGTGGAGGTACTTTAAGGCCCCCAACCACAGGGCCGAATAATTACGGGTGCTTGCTTAATAGCAAGTACCCGTCATCATCACTTGGTTTCAATCGTGAACACCACCAGGACTCATTATTATGCGAATATTTGTGCCTGTATGCCTAACTTATTTTCCGGTCAAATACGTGATGTCATCTGATGTTACTTTAGGTATTAATGGCGAGTCACAGAAACCTAGTTACGAACGTAGGCGTTTACGATTTATCATGAGCATTAGCTTTAAAGTCAAACGTAAAATTACTAGTTAAGACGACGAATTGAATATTTGTGTTGCAAGGATATGGATTTTTCTCAGCAATGACTAAAGCTAAGAAAATAAAATTTATTGGCAGGATTCATCATGTCTTTGACTTTGTATAGTCCATTTGAATACACGATTGGTCACCTTTTGTAACACAGATTAATTAATCAAAAATACCTCTATAAAAACAGGGATTGTCATTTTTACGACAATCGGAAGCGACTTAAGCCTTCAAAATTACTAAATGTAATCACGGAACCTTACACTATAATTGGGCCATATGTTATTTAAAATACATTTATAGTTTTTAAATCACACGGATAAAACCATTTTGTCGCATACGCTCTTTTCGTTTAGAGCGGGTTTTCTAAGAGCGTCTTGCGTCGCGCGGCCCCAGCAGTACGCTCCCGGCTATTGCCAGAGACGGTTCAATGTCAACTGCTCTCCGCCCACGCTCGCTTTTGTTTTTCGAATTTCGAAAATTTCGAATTCAAACCACTGACCTCCATCATACATAGTACGCTGGACTGGCTATACAGTCTGTTTTGCCCAACCTGAGATATATGTGGCCATATTTAGCTTCTAAGATTCACCATCATGTTTATAATTTAATTTTTATTTTGAATAAGAATGATCTAAAAAGATAGCTGACTACGCACAATTACTATCCGTTGAACTCGAGTCTTCAGAAATGCCGTCTGGTCTGATTCAGTATCAGATTATTTTTTTAATTCTCATGAACTTGTACATTTCGACATCCATTAAGTACCTTCTCTTTCGGACAATTGGTCTTCGATGTGGATAGTGACCGATTGGAATGCTTCTTATGTTAATTTGACAATATTGTTTGCATCTTTCGTATATCACAACATTCTACCTCCATCACATTGGGGTAAAACGTTGCACACTGGTAAGGTAACCCTATTTGCTAACCAGTTATGGCGGCATTTTCAAATGGCGAACATTTCCAAATGGGATTAAACGGCCTGGTAACCCTATTTGCTAACCAGTTATGGCGGCATTTTCAAATGGCGAACATTTCCAAATGGGATTAAACGGCCTATAATGTCTTTTTTTCTTTCAAAAATCACGTACTGATAACACAATATTTTTACCACTACTCTGAATCCTCATAATACAAGATAAATTTATCATTTTTAAATAGAAAAATGCGATGAGCTTCGTCAAACGAGAAAAACATTAATGCCAACCGCATGGAATAAGACACTGACGGCTGTCAAAGGTAAAATAACTCTGAACGAACTGTAGACATTGAAATGACAGCTATTTTTTGTGTCGATTTGAAGCGCTGCCAGTGAGTGTACTATAGTTTGTTAAATTTTGGATGATCTCTGCGACAGATGTCGCAGTGACATTTCTAGAGGCATAGTCTTACCATAAACGAATGTTAAAACTTCGATTCGTAAGTAATTGATTCCTATATCGATCTAAACTGAACGTTGGAGGACCTCTAGTAAAAGTGATTTAAAACAAAGGACACATTTGTTTGGCATGCTCTATGACTATGCGAAAACATTTAGGTGATACAGATTTGTGTTTGTCCTGTATCTGGATGTTAATATGTAATTAAGTACTAATTTGGGGTAACTTCGTCATTTTTGATACTCGTAGCACATGTCATGTGCTCTTTTACACAAATTTCGGACTTCGATCATATTCAAATTGTTATATCCAAACCGACTTCTAATCGCGGAGGCACGAACTGACGGTTTTTCAGCCGTCATTCGGAACCGAGTAGCTTCCCTGCTGCACCGCGTGCGAGGTAGTACTAACGGCATTCTAAAGTCACTTTTCGGTGCATGCAATGTTATAGGTCTCGGGTTCGGTGTACACAACCATTTATGGCGGATTTACCACGGGATAGAGTAAATGGCGTGAGAGCCTTTCTAGGTGTCGGAACGGACTTCGCCGGTCCATTTTATATTAAATCTAGTTCGGTATGTACGGAATGCAAAAATTATTAAATGTTACCTATGTATTTTCGTGTGTTTATCAACAAAAGCGGTACATTTGGAGATAGTGTCGGATTTGTCGGTTGAGGCTTTCATTGCGGCTTTGACTAGATTTGTTTCTCGGCGCGGACTTCCCTCTTTAATTAGATCAGATTGCGGTACTAATTATACCGGTGCTAATAGGTATCTTAAGGAATTGTATACATTTTTGCGGGATAATAATTCGGAATTGGAACGGAAATTAGTGCAACAAAATATTAAGTGGTTATTTAACCCTCCATCAAGTCCAAATCATGGCGGTTTATTTGAGGCAGCAGTAAAATCGGCAAAAAATCACGCTCGGCGCGTGTTGGGCGAGACTAAGTTGACGTTCGAGGAACTGGCTACTTTCTTTCACAAAGTAGAGGCGGTCATGAATTCGCGACCTTTGTGCCCTCTAAGTACGGATCCGTCGGATCTCGGCGTATTGACACCTGGTCATTTTATAATCGGCCAACCTTTAGTGGCTGTACCGGAGTATCCATATGAAGACGTTAAGTTGCATCGGTTGTCTCGCTTTCAACAAATTCAAAAAATGTCTCAACATTTCTGGTCTCGGTGGAAAACGGAATATCTGCACACCTTACAACAGCGGTTTAAGTGGAATACGGTTACGGATCCTCCTAAATTAGATGAATTGGTTTTGATAAAAGAAGACAATACGAGTCCTCTTCAGTGGATTGTCCCATGTTAAGGCATTGGATACGTCTACATGTGGCATAGTTTTTTAGTGCCTTGATGTGCGACCTACTTATAGTCTTTGTTTTTTTGTCCTTGATTTTTATTTTTATTTTTAAATTGCTAACATAGTTTAAGTGTATTGTTACTAACAAAATTTTGAATCCTAGTTATCTGTAATTTGAATAAATAATACAAAATAAATAATAAAAATAATAATCAATTTGATTTTTTATTATAAAATTGTACGTTTAATGAGATACAAAAAGAAAATTTTCCGATGAGTTAAAATTTCATAATTGATTATTAAGTGTAAGCGAATGATAATAGCAATGAATATCTCTAAGTGGGCGGGACCCTACAATCATGAACGTTCTCTTCATACATTTGAATATTTTGGAGCATTGTCACATATTATCTCGAAACGTTGTTTTTAGACTAAAGCCCGTAGTTGTAGTTTTGTCTAAAAATAATATTTCAAGAGCCATTAAATAAAACAACTGAAACGGATAAAACTCGCGGTTTATCCGTTTAAGGTGTTTTAGTTAATGAGTAGTAACTACTATTATTATATTATTTTATCTGTGGTAGTAACCGCGTAAACATCAGAAACCACTATTTCAAGAGTCATCTTAAGACCGATCTCATAGTTGAGACCTGTCTATAAATACATGTCTATAGTGACATTTGGAATTATCTAAAAGTTATAATAATTATTTGGGGTCTTTAAAAAATTAGGAATAACTTTTTTCTTTTATTTAAATAAAATAAGTGACTTGAGAATACTTTCTTAAGGACCTATCCCTCCCCATAGAGAGTTAATAATAAGATACCTATTTACAGTCGCCAGCACATCAGACTACCCCAATCTGTCAAATTTCTACAACCAATTTTCAGCTTTATTCACTTCACATAGAGTTCTCTTTCAATTGAGATTTTTTGACAGATTAGGGTAGGTTGATCTGCTGCCGTCCGTACTTAGATTAGCTACACAAAGAGGGCACTTTATCTAAAAAAGTTTTTATCGATAACAAAATTCAGTCGTTGTATAGAACTAGTATTAGTTCCAAGTACACTCACTCACTAATTACTGCTCTCCAGCGCGCCATTATGGCGATTTTCAAATCGGATCAAATAAATTGGTAGCGATCGCCTGTCCAGCGTACTTGTATAATGGAGGTCAGTGGTTTCAGTGGACGCGCGGATCTCTTTGCTCCGTGCTCGCCTCTCGTCATAAATGTGCGGGGTGGGGGGGCGGCACGCGCCGAATTTCAGACTTTTAGTTGAACGCGGCGTCACCTTAAAAGATTATGTACCGCCTTAATGTTTTGTAATTAGCGTAATCCCACGCAGGCTATAAATAATGACTAGATTTCAAATACTAACTGTTAAATTACACGTTTCTGTTATTTTGCCTAGTTGGTTAAGAAGCCCAAATGTCACACGTGACCTAGTAGTTATTTCTAGCCGTGAACTAGGGGTCCTAAGTTGAACTCCAAGTATAAAATAGTAATTGTCACAAGGCGGGCACCGGTTCCTTTAATCTGAAGGAGAAATGGTGGGAAGACGATGGCCTGATTCTTAAACCAGTAGACCATCGAAACTATTCCATTGTGGGACATTTAAATAAAAAACATCTATGGACATTATTCACACAGCGCCATCTAGCTCCAAACTAGACATTAGCTTGTGCTACGGGTGCCAGAAAACGGATAAACATTACTTACATACTTTTTTTTGTGAATACATACATATTATACACAGAAACACCCAGACCGATACAAACAGACATGTTCATGTACACAAATGTTTGTACCGTGCGGGAATCGAACCCGCGATCTCTAGTGTAATAGCTGACTTTTCGACCATTACACCAAATGGCGCAAAAATTAAGATTAAATATTAAGTTTTGCTCAATATGCTACCAGGCTGAATTCTGCTCTGATCTTAAGCATTTGTTTTGCGAGTACGTTGTCACTCGCATCAATATTGCTTAACACAGACACAGCTGTTATTGTGGCAGTTTTCACAAATGGTGGACTGGTGGATGCTAGTGGCCACCAATCACACCTAAGTTGAAAATCAAACTCACGAACTCCGGGTTTTAAACCCAAGCGACTTAAATAGCCACTATTCCACGTCCTCCGTAATCAATTGCAAAATTAAAATAAGTATAAAAAATAGAGTTGTATTGATAACCTTTTTTTAAGTCGGTAGAAAGGCACATAGATCAGAGAAGCGAAAAAAGTTATTCCCGCTTGGAACCGCGATATTATTAACGGTGTCAAACGGCCAATTCAAAAAGAGTCGTCGTCTTGTGCGTTTGACACCGCGGTGTATTCGGGACCGGGGTCAAACGACGAAGCCCCCAGCAATAGTATTACAGCACATTGACCGATGCTGGTAAAAAGATAAATCACACGACATACATTCGTCTAAGTAGCTCTACATATACCAGACTCCACTCGTCTCTACATCTCTCGTGTGAACAGGACATCTGTCTCATTCATTAATTTCCGCAACAAGCGTTGCCGCGTCGCTGTAAGTGCATCCGACCTGCCATCAATTAGCGCTCTATCTTGATCTCTACGCCTGCATTTGCAACTCTATTCCATGGCAGATCGTTAATTTAAACATTTAAACGTCACATCTCTAGACTGAATGGTAAGACGTAACTTATGCGTGAAGTTAATTCTGCAAAAAATAGTGGGTTTATTTCGTTACCCTAATACATAATGATGTGATATCTAAAAGAGTTTAATGGATTCTATTCCAAGACTCTAACATATGATATAACGTTTGGCTCTAAATCATAATTATTATTTATTATTCATATATCTGAATCTAAAAGGGTTATAAATTCATTTTGATGATACGCATAACATCTTAGTCACAACCGCTTATGTATTCTAATTTAAAACTGTAATACAATTTTACTAGTATCTTATAACCTTATGCTTTAATTATGTACTATACCTATGGCTCTACACCACGTGACCAAAATAAAAAAACCTCTTTTGTTGTGACATTTACCTTTATTTTACAAAATATCCAATCGAATAGTTTACATGTGATTTTATTGATCTATTCCTTTCTAATACCAAAAACTAATACCAATGGTATTTTATATATTATAGTAATGTGTTCCTAACGAATACCAAATTTAAAAAATTTTGAAGGAGTACCGTCCATGATCATTACATCCTTTACTTGGGTCTAAAAATATGTAGTAAATAGTATTTCAATTAACCAATAAAGTATTGTAAATATGTATTTCTTTTTATTCCACCAGACATAGAATAATTTCTTAAGTGGCTCGGAACTCTACACCATATTCCATGACTAACGTACCCAGTACAGGCACTCCGGCAGTAACAATTGCAGCGGCTTTACGTCGAATATTTCTCCACTAACCGGTATGATACGAAGCTCGAACTCTATTCCATTTGCAGTATCTTCTCTATACGAGCGTGATTTGAAACGGTTATGGCGCCATACCGAACTGTCCTCGACTATGGATAAAATCTCGTTTTGTGTTTGCGAATGTAAATGGTTTGTTGACTTTGCTTTTGTTTCAACTTTATTTTTTATTGTCATTCAGTCAGATTTGCTGACTGCTTATGTATTTTGTAACTACCTATGACAAAAGGAAAAAAACAATACATATCATTAGGAACAGGAATCAGCTGCCCGTCACAAGATTTGCTTTGCGTAATTTAATCAATAAAGTGTACTTGATATTTTTGCTTCTTCATTTATATTACTAGCTTTCCGCCCGCGTTTTCCCGCGTTCACCCGCGCGTAATTTCTTTTTTCAAATATCCCGCGGGAATGAGACGTTTCCCGTAGGAATTTTATAGCCTATGTCCTAATCCGGGTTATAAACTATACGTGTGCCAAATGTCATCTACATCCATACAGCCGTTTAGGCGTGATTGAGTAACAAACAACCAAACATCCAGACTTTCGCATTTAAAATATTAAGTAGGATAGACGTACTCGAAAATTTAAGTCTCAATGGCCAACCAATTCTTTCTTTTTTGTATGGAACTGTCATAACTGAGTAGTTTTGACCATCGCTTTAAATCGATGTTGGTTGACTGGGCGCGTCTATAGACTTTTGTATGTGCGTATTTATCATTGTTTCGGCGATGACGGAAAACATCGCGAGGAAACATGCACAGAAGATTATCTCTTCAGCCTTAGTTCGGCGTTGAGCCAGTTTAGTTCTCCTTTTAGCTGTTACGGAGGTCACATATTAGTAGATGTAATTACTGGACTTGCATATACTGAATCATAGTGCAAGCGAACCTTTATTAGATCGATCGAAAAAAAACGCTTAGAGAAACGAATAACAGGATGACCAATATAAGTGAAGTTATGACTTATGACGCAACTCTATGATCCTCTTTCTAAAACTGATGTACTCGTATTTACATAATATGTAGTAACTTTACCGTCTAACCTACCGACCGAAATATGCCAGGAGATATTTACTGTAAAGCCGCAACGAATCTCCCTATGCACTGACCGTTTTATCTCAGCGATACGTTACCAGGTGTAAAGTGCACGGGACTTGCACCCTGCATCTATGCAGCATGCAGCTTTTACAAATCGCACCTCTATGCAAGTTTAAGCTATGCACATGTGGTACAGATCAAGTTAAGAACCAGAGAGCGCAGATTTTTTTTAGATAAGAAAACATCTTCGTAACACGTTAAATCGATATTAGTGAAATGTTATTTCTTGCTAGGCCGAACATTTGAGATATTTACTGTAAGTTTTTTTTATACTTATGCGTCTTTCTACTCACTATATTACGCCAGTATCTATGTTCTTGTGGCGGTTACGCGGTGGATAATAGCATAAGACAGTGGTAATTTATAAGAAAATGTAAGCAGCTCTGAAAATGAATACGTCAACTGAAAACAAATTATTATGTTGAATTGAGAGTAGAGTTACTTACTATGTATCATCATATAGATATATGTACGCTACGGTATTCGTACTCAAAATGAGAAGTGAAAAGCCCGCAACGCATTAGCGATCCCTCTGGTTTTGCAAATGTCCATGGGCGGCGGTGATTGTTTACCATCAGGCGACCCGCAGGTCCGTTTGCCGCCTCTGACATAAAAAAATGTCACATTGCGCTGTGATACAAGAAATATCATCAAACGCACTCTGTTCCAAAAGTACTCTATACAAATCTCAATAGGGTCGTAGATCACCGCCGAACATTCGCAGGTCTCAATAAATCCATCGGGCACTCCCGCACTCCCGGTGTCCGGCCGATACAGATATTGCGTGACGTCACTTTGACTTATGCGCGCGCGCTGGGGTGAATAAGAAGTAGCTTGGCCTCTGCATGTGTTGTATTAAGATGTTTTATGACGCGCTTTACATTGAGGGGCTTGAAGGATAGAGTAAGCAAGAGAATTGTGCCCCATTTGGGGAGATGTCGATTCAGTTGGATTTGGACTTAAGTCGAGTTCGCCAAGGTATAACTTGCGTAGGAACGTTTTTAATGAAGCACTTCTCTTTAGTCTCTAAGAGTAGTAACCTTAAAATGCTGTAAGTTTATTCTTAATAAGGTAAATATTTTTAATGAATTTTCTCATTCTCTCACTCCGAGCTAATCGCCCTTGATTTTTTCAGTCCAGTTATCACTGCTAACTGACTTTTATTACTCAGGGGAAGCAGGGGAACTAAACCAATCGGATTTGACTGTGTAGATTTCCTCAGGATGTATTTCGCTACCACCAAGTTAGTGGTAAACTTGGGTGCTTGCCGGGCGTTTGAAGCCACTCGATTAACACAGCTTTTAATCAAAAATTGTTTAAACTAAACATTTTGAATGAACATTTTTCTGAAACACCCCACAATTTCGCCTACTAGCCACTATTCATTACTAAGACGAGGCTTGAAATGCATTATCGTTAATGGGGCGTGCAGATCTGACGTCATAAGTTGTGAGCCTGTGACGTCACATAAAAACCACTCATCTAGAAGAGGCTGATAAGAATATGAGACGAGGTAGGGCGTTTACGGAGATTCACTCATGGTTGAATTTATGGCCTTTGGAAAGCATTCGGATTTTCGGAAAGTTATGGGACAATTGGTTTTGGTATATACGAGACATGGTGATTCGCTAAGTTCGCTTAGATAGGTAAGCATATGTTTAGTACAAGACAGAGAAAAAACAACAGACAAGGAACAGAAAAATAAACACCGGTTCAAAACAAAAGTTTTGAAACTGCAATTGATGCTTTTCAACTGTGGGAAAATATATGTTTGGAATATTTTTTGTATGAATGTGAAGACGCTGACTGTATTCTTCTGTAATTCGGTGTGAAGATAACAAAATCACTTTACCTAATCAATGTGATATGTGAACGCAAAAACACCCCTAATGATTCCACGGCTAACTGGACAAAAAATTAATGAAGCTACTTTTAACTACCCGATTCCATTACAAACTTTCCAATCAGAAAAACAGACATAACAAAGCAAGAAAAGGAAAGGCTTCCTTTCCTTCTTTAAGCAATTGAATCAAAGTAGGGATAAATTATGGCCTTACGAGAAACAGTTAGTCACTGTTCTGAATCTGCTGAGAACAATTCCGCGCCATAACTTAACGTCAGTAGTTTGCTAGTTCCTACGATATATCCCGAGCGCATACTTTACTCCGCTGCTAAGATTTCAGAAGGTAGAACTTTCTATAACTTGCATACAAGTTTGGAGCTGTTTCGCTAAGCCTAACTGGCTCGTTACTTTTAGAACTAGGAATATACATTTAAAAGCAAAATACGCTGCGTTTAGCTTTCGAAATGCCAATTTCATTCTGTATTTCAATACAATCACTTTCCAACTTGTGCTTCCACAAGTGAACCTTCTAACGCCGCGTGTTTTCCCCGTGTCAGCCAAAGCATACATTGATAGGATTTCGTTTTTAGAGGTAAGGGACGCTTAAAAATTTAAATCTTTCGGTTCCGCCAACGGCAGGGTACAGGATCAAATCGCTTAATCCGCCTTCGCAGCAAATCCCACAGCTTCGATATCAAACGTAGGAAATTACTGACAAGCCGACTTGTAAATTCATGGTTCGAAAGCGGAACTTTTAATTAACTGAAGGGGTTTCTCTAAACGTCTCGGGACGAGACTTGTGAGTTTCGGCGACTGTCAACAAGGGAGACTCAATTTGCTCACCGACGTCTGATTGACTCACGATTGGTTTGATTTAAGAGTTATTTTTAAACGGTTGAATGGAAGGAATGGAGGACTGAAGTTGGATTAATGTTTCGTTACTTTTATTCCTTAATTTGAAATGACAACTCTAAAATTAGCTAAAAGACTGCTTCAACGAATACAAATCATTTTGCGCCCCGTTTTAATGACGTAAAAAATCTTTATCCTCTTTTATACAAACTCAACATAGGATTCCTTAATCTTTGTATTAATATTATTATGATATGATTTTTTATTCAATGTGTGCACCACTTTGCGACACCAATAAGAAACACAAAACGATGGAATCTACCATTTTGATTCGACCGGAATCGTTGTCACGAAATAAATGTAAACGTGTGGCGTGGCCAACGTAGATTCTATAAAAAGTACCAGTCCTAATGTTATTTAATAAGTATAATCCGGTAAATAAAAATACACTATCGTATTGATAAACTATTAACCATATAGTCAATATACTAGAAGTTCAATATTATACTAGTATGTGGCTACCATTAATCAATCTATCTATGATACGACATGACAATAATTATGTATGTTGTTGTACAGAAATCTACAACCTATGTACTTAAAATTTATTCGTACGTTCTCAAACAGATAATATCATGAATCGCAGAAGTCGAGATGGCTTGCTCAAGTGAAGACCATCTTCAGAAAACCAAAAGTTGGTTGCGGAGTGTGGCACGTCATCTGTTCTTTATAGCCCTTATGATTTAGGGGATAGGGTGGAGTTATCTTCTCAATAACGATAATTGCAATATTTTCGTGAAATATGTTCACTTTTGGGGTTTATTAACGAAGTTTGTGTACAATATTTGTCATTTTGAATTATAGGGACCTATTCAGAAAAGGTTTGTGTAAAAATGGACTTCAATCTTAAGAATAAACAATTTAGTTAAGATTTTTTTCTCAAAATGATGAAGGTTTGGTACTGACAAAAGGAAACCGCATAACTATGTGGGTAATACGAGTATAAGCATTTTATCTTCAAATTGATACCCTAAAGTGATGAGATAAACGTATTAAACCTGTCACAAAGAAATATTTCAGAGACTGCAAGCTTTCTACGGATGATGTCCTGGCCAAATTGAAGTGGAAAAAATGTGTGATGGTTGAAAAAACCTAAATATAACTAACATTCAACATTCTTATCGATAAGTACACAAAATTCCCTAAAACGAATGTATTATGTAAAAAACCGGCCAAGTGCGAGTCGGACTCGCCCATGAAGGGTTCCGTAGCAGCAAGTATCATCATAATATCAAAGTTCTTGTAGTTCTTTGTAAGTTTGATCGACGTTTTTATATTTGGGTTGATTGAATGAGAGGAAAATTGCGGTTTACGACTTATGACGTTTTAAAAAAAACTAATTACTTGATCTCGTTCAAACCAATTTTCAATGAAAGTTTGCATAATAATGTACATCATATATTTTTTTTAGATTTATCGTTCTCTTATTTTAGAAGTTACAGGGGGGTGACCAACATTTTACCACTTTGGAAGTGTCTCTCGCGCAAACTATTCCGTTTAGAAAAAAATGATATAAGAAACCTTATTATCATTTTTAAAGACCTATCTATAGATACCCTACACGTAAGGGTTTGAAGAAAAAAAAAATTTGAGTTTCAGTTCTAAGTATGGGAAGCCCCAAAAATTTATAAACTAATTACTTGATCTCGTTCAAACCAATTTTCAATGAAAGTTTGCATAATAATGTACATCATATATTTTTTTTAGATTTATCGTTCTCTTATTTTAGAAGTTACAGGGGGGGGACCAACATTTTACCACTTTGGAAGTGTCTCTCGCGCAAACTATTAAGTTTAGAAAAAAATGATATAAGAAACCTTATTATCATTTCTAAAGACCTATCCATAGATACCCCACACGTAAGGGTTGGATGAAAATTTTTTTTTTGAGTTTTAGTTCTAAGTTTGGAGAGCCCCCAAAATTTATTATTATTTTTCTATTTTTGTATGAAAATCTTAATGCGGTTCACAGAATACATCTACTTACTAATTTTCAACAGTATAGCTCTTATAGTTTCGGTAAAAAGTGGCTGTGACATACGGACGGACAGACAGACAGACATGACGAATCCATAAGGGTTCCGTTTTTTGCCATTTGGCTACGGAACCCTAAAAACGACTTGTGTGTTGAATATAATAATTCTTAAAAGGATTAAAAATCGTCACAACTAATGGTACGAGCAGCGCAAAAAGAAAACAAATGGCTACCGTCCAGAAACCCATTAGCAACATTTGAAAGCAAATATTGATTGATCACTTTTCCGCTGTTATCACAGTAAAAGAACTTATTGGCAGGCTGTCTCTAGGCCTACGGGATTTAATTTCGCGTGACATTATTCACGCTCCCGGTAAGTTTTTGTGTCCCGCTGAATTCGCCTCGGAAAGAGTTTATGATAGATGGCTGATCCATTTTTCATTGCGTTCGCATTGCCGGGAACTGTGACGACGCAGTCCTGTATAATGGACGGATACCTAGTTCTGGAACTTATTGCTTAAGATTGGAGACTTTTATCTATCTATACAAATAAAAAAGGAACGATTTGTTTGTTTATTTGTATTGAATAGGCTCCAAAACTACTAAACCGATTTGGAAAAATCTTTCACTGTTGGAAAGCTACACTATCCCTTGGTGACATAGGGTGTTATTGATCGCGGAAATGTAAGGGAAGGGGGGATAATTAACAAAAAAAATTACGCGCTGGTGAAACCGCGGAGGCGACCGCTAGTATTTTGATAATGTCAGTCGGAAGTTGTACGTCTAATCGTTATAATAGCCTTCATATGTAAATGTTTAAATTTAAATAATCTGTACTTTTTAAGATAATTTCTATATTTGAATTGAAACTACCGACTAAATCAATACTTTTGTCTAAATATAATCGATATTATCGATTCTATCCACACTATTGATTTTTAAATATGTTATCGATAATAATGTATAATACTATCGACTGTATCTATACTATTGACTGTAATCGATGCTATGCCTTATATTAATTAATATTATTGATACCAACTTTTTTTTTTTTGGAGTTGGCAATATTCTATTTAAATGGTAAACAATGATTCACGAACACTAACCCAATTAGTTGCTGACTCATAAGTGCTTGCAATGCAGTTTATGAAATCAATAATCGCAAGCTACTCACTTCGAGGTCACATATTATACACGATGTTCAAACTTTATTTTACCTCGTCGAACCGAGAATCGAACCAGACATCACGACAATTGAATAAAATATTGAAAAATATGTTTTGGGACGAGTGAAGCATACAAATTAGGACAGGTGAGGATTTTTTTATGTGGGACGAGACTCTGTGGGACGAGCTAGGCCATAGATCAAGGTGACAATAGCATGTATTACTAATTAACAGAGATGAATTGGGGCGACCAACGCCATGTTACACCTCACGTCAAAACCACTAACATTAGTATTGATTAAGCAGATTACCGATACGCTTTAATTAATAGGAAAGCTAATAATTAATTACACGATACCTAATCAATTTCCCCCCTGCGTACAATCCCCCATTGCCTCTTAGGATAATTGAAAGATTTCCGCTCGGCTGCGATTAAAATATTTTTAAAAAGAATTTATTATAAGCTGCGAACCTTAAATGATTTACCTACTTACCTACCGCTACCACACATTATTTGATATCATTTAAAACTCGCTTTTTATGTTCGTATTTTCCACCAGCTAAGGGCTTATTCCTTAGCTGGTGGAACATACGAACATCGTAACGTCTTTCAGATGACTACTTTTTATGATTTAAAAAAGTAAAACAGGCTTACTCACTTCGCTGGCTCAGCGATCCGAAGTGGAACTTGGCCTCCGACAATAAAGTTTGCCATTTGGTTCGATCTTGTGCCAGTTCCTCCCATTCAAGCACAACAAGCGCCTGAATCAAGCTGATTTCTAAAACAGGCTGATTTCTATTAATTAAATGTGCCTTTTAATATAGGATTGAGAGACTACGCCATACAAAAAACATCCACACCACTATCTCCTTAGATATCTGTAGACCTTGGAACATAGTTCCACGATATTATCAGGGTAAACCATTTTGCTAAATCTTCCAGGTAAAATACTGAACTCCGAAACCCTTGTTAAAATGTGTTCACGCCAGCATTTTTACGGGCACAACGCGTTATCACTTGTAATAAAATTCCAAGCTGAATCCCAGGTAGACAGTTAAATGAACGATTAACTAATCAAGCATGACAAATTATTATACAGGATTACTGGTAATGTGTACCGATCCTTTTAAGGGAATGTAGAGGTCCTCAGCAATTGACCCATGAGTATGCAGGTCAAAAGTGAACCAATATTTTTCGATACTTTATTGTAAACAACATTGTAAACGTCTTAAAAAAATCTAGTTTTAGATCTCTTGATTCAAAATTAACAAAGCTTTACATTCCCCTAAAAGGATCGGTAAACATTTCCAGTAACCCTGTATGAAAAGTTATTTCGTAGTATTTATATTCCGATAGGAGGAGTACACTAACAAGAAATTCTATTGCATCTATTTAGTTTGTACTTTCTATGGATATCGGTTATGTTTCCTAGATAAACTTGTTTTTGACTTGCAACGGACAGAGTAAAGCTTCTGTTTAATTATCTGTGCGCTGACAGGAACCCTTTGAACCAATCTTTGAACTGCTAGTTACCTGTCCACGATGAAACCTGATTTTACTAACGAGATGCAGTGTTTGAGTAATCTTGCTTTAAAATATTATGCAATTCCGGTTACTACGAAAGGCGAAGAATAGTGTACCTAATTGAGTCTGATTTTGAATGTTATTTTATGTTCATTAATCTATTTGTCAGTTATTAACAGTTTATAATCGTCACAAAAAAAATATGCAATGCAATTCTGGTTACGAAAAGCGAAGTGAAAGATGCTTTACTTTGTTTAGTTTTAAATATTATTCAATAATTACCTAAAATCATTCTATTTGTGAGATCATCCACTGGAGCATTCGAAATCACAACCGGAGGGGTGTGTGTGACTCTCCTCCGCTCCATGAAAATGGGAGATGAAGGTAGACTCACTAGACATCCCCATTTAAATAAATAAAAAAACTTTATTTGTTTTAAGCCTCGTCGTATCAATTCGCGACAGGCCACCCCAATGCAACTCTTAGCTCATTAAATTGTCCGTCTCCATTAATCACCTAAGCTAGAACTCACCAGAGACAATAAAAAACTAGACATCCTCAAGTGTACCAAAATAACAGCGTCCTCTGTTGACGCTGACGTGATTGTAAACAAGTACAGTTGGGACACAGAATATACAATAGGTGTACAATAGGTAGGTACTAAGTTGGAAGCAACAGTATACCGCTGAAAAGGCCTCTCGCTGAAGAACATCGGGCTCCTCTATAAAGAGCTATAAACTTCATCATCACTTACCTTATCTCTCAGCATGTCTCTGACCCTGGTGGCCTGGTGCCGGCTGCGATGCAGCTCCAGTTGCAGCTCCAGGCACCGCTCCTGCCAGTTCACAGCCGCTAAGTCGGCTGCAGCCAGCTCGTACTCCAGGGGATCCAGGCGAGACGAGTGGGCGATTGGCCTGGGGACGGAAAGTATGCTTTTAAGGTGTGCCTATGCTCACGAGCAGAGCACGAGCCGCGCACGAGCGGAGCACGAGCCGATCCAAAATTCGTGTACTGTGGACCGACTTGGAGCCTCGAACGAGCGCGCTTCGAGCATTCGTTTCGTGTTCGACTGTGCTCCGCCCGTAGACAGAGAAAACTATAGACAAATTGATAGTATCTATCGCATTCACACAAGAAAAAGAGGGCGATACGGATAGACCATGTAAAAGAAAGAGAAAGAACTACACAATTTTTTGACTCGCACCGCGTGCCGGTTTTTCTACTAGCTGTCTATAGTTTTCTCTGTCTACGGCTCCGCCTAATGTCGGGTTTTTGACGAACACAAAGAGGTTTGCATCGCGCTCGCAGTGCAGGCTCGTTGTGCGTCCACACTTGTCACGCGAGCAGAGCGGCTCGGCTCGTGCTCCACTCGTGCGCGGCTCGTGCTCGGTTCGTAAGCATAGACCCACCTTTATAATGACTAACTAATTGGCACGGCTCGGCTTTTCAAGGGTTGTGAATCTGAGTTTTTTAACCTCGAGATAAGTATTTTGGATTCCCAACCGAACTGGGGTAGGGGGTGGTCAACCTAATAAGATATTTTAATTGTCAGCGTGGTGGAGTATGGCCCACACTATCTCACAATTGAGATAAGGCCTGTGTCTCTGCAGTGAGAACGTGTATAGGCTGATGATGATATAAAACAAATATGTATGGATTAATCGCGGTATATTAAAACTCACACATTTAAAACGCGACTAAATAAGCCCGGCGTTTCGATTGACTTTACATCAAACGCAGTTTATTTAGTGATAGGCTTGTTTTAATTAAGGAGTTGAAATTGCGTATATAAAAATGTGTGTTTAATTACTTAAACACATTTTTTGTAAACACAAATAAACTGAGGAATTACCTAGCCCGATACAAACGGATATGTTTTTGCACACCAACGTTGTAAATACTTGTAATCAAAAATAATACAAAAGTCAAATACAAATTATAAACAGGACAGATTATTCCGCTACTATGCGGGGGGTTCGTTCGAACCATCGACTTCAGTCTGAATCAGCTTACATCGTAGTAAAAATCAGCAAACAAAATAACCGGGTAACAAAAAAAAAAAAAAATAATGTAATAATCTACTGCGATTGTACCACCACTGTAAACCTACATTTGCAATAAAGATATATATGTATTTGTATCTTTGTTTATGTCTATGGCAATGATGATGGAATATCGGTGTCGTTGTTCTATATAAACATTAGAAATTACAACTGTCCCCGTCCTAAAGTCTGAAAGCAATTTCAATTTCGATATCAATTCCTCTTTGTTAACATTCAACTATCTGTACGTCAATACTCCCATCAATATGAACTATAAACTTAACAAATAATAGATCGACGTCTGCGTCAAAAAAACGTGTAAGAGCTTTTACGATATTTTTGCATTTTTCGAAAGTCGCTACTCATTATCGTCTCGTCGTTTTAGTGGATAGTGTTGACTCGACCAAAGGACTCACGGTTATTTTTCTCAACTGTGGCAAACGTAATGATTAAACCGAGCATATACCATTTAATTATATTCAAACTAGATTTCAATCATGGAAGTTTTCGGCCAGCATTCGACAGTATTATGGTGGTATCCATAATATATGGAATTGTATAATTTACAAAAAAGATTAATGATTTTATAATTACAAAAAAATTCCGATTAAATAACACGCGAGTCTTGTGTGTTAGGATGTGGTTAAATTCAATCAGTTCGTATCAGGCAGATTCAGATATTGAAAATATGAAAAAGTATGAAGTTTTTGGTAAGTTACATTATTCATCTTTACTCTTACAAATATTTCATTGTTTCCTCTCCGTACTAACATTTCTTGTGTTAAATAAAATTGTAAGTAATAAAATATATTACCATGCAAATATATAAAGTGACAAGAACTAAAACGTTTTTCTTACTTCCTAAAAAAGCAAATTTTATCTCTTGCGCGCTTTTTCGTCGAAGCGATCTCAATACAGTTACTACGTCTGAAAATCCTATTAGAGCGTACGTCGACTTCGGGTACAACAAACTCTCGTCCGTCAAAACAAATAAAATTAAGACAATATTGAATACGGTAATATCTGTGTTCATTATTAAGCGAGTTACGTGACTAATGACTAGTAATGACTATTATTTGGATTATATTTGGACAATTGTTTGACTAATTCCTTGTCTACGAAGCCGTATTCAGGACGGAGGTTATGGCCATAATTTAAGAGTTCTATGACCTGATCTGAATGAAGTACGTTTGGATTTGGCATGCTCTGTTGTTATAATTATTGTAGCAACTTGCGTCAGACTTCCATAAAAAGCGCGATAACTAGATGACTTCCATGTGAATTGTGAATACATTGGTTTTGACTTTGACGCTGGTTTTCCAGCAATTTATGCTTTCCTGGTAGTAACAAATAATAAGCAGTTATGATACTTATTTTTTTAATCCCTCTTCTAAAGATATCATTGCTATTCTTCATTTCACCAAAGATGCCTAATACATTTTTGTTTTTTTTTAGGTGCTTTATAAGCTCTCATAAAAGGTGCAATTCTTGGAATAGTGGGTGCTTTTTATTAGATACGCTTCGAGGAATACCCGATAATAGGGTTATAACTTGTCGCTGCAGCTAGTATCTAGCTATAAACATATATTATAACTTGTATAAATCACAAGTTAAATTTCCCGCAACAGACGACCCGATCGGCGAACAGTGTCAACATAATAAATCGAAATCGTAAAATACGGGAATGCGCCCGCTTCAAAAATGCATCGTTCGGCTTCGCTGCAATGTCGGACCATAAATATTCTATACAGTTCATTAATTTAAATGTACAATATTTCGCCTGCATTGTGTTGAGCAAAGCTGCCATCGAAGGACAGACTTTTATAATAAAGCAAGCCAATGATATTATTTACTAGCTCCGCAGATTCGCCAGCGAGTCATTTCTTTTTTCAAATCCCCCCCCCCCTACCATTCCCCCCACATTTCCGGGATACCCTATGTCACCCGGGGATAGTGTAGCTTTCCAACAGTGAAAGAATTATTCAAATCGGTTCAGTAGTTTTGGA
Organism: Mecyna flavalis; assembly: GCA_949319885.1. NCBI lineage: Eukaryota > Metazoa > Arthropoda > Insecta > Lepidoptera > Crambidae > Mecyna > Mecyna flavalis. The sequence goes on along the minus strand of OX439407.1, from coordinate 4,645,252 downwards.
GCCTATTTAATACAAACAAACAAATCTTTCCTCTTTATAATATTAGTATATGTAGATAACAAGTATCAATGTGCAGTATTTTGATGACTGACCAGGTTGCGTATTTGGTAGTGACCCTGCCTTTTGCGCCAGAGGTCGTGGGTTCGAATCCCACCCAGGACAAACATTATGTGATGAGCATTTTTGTTTGCTCTGTGTCTGGTTGTTATTAAAACTCTTAAGCTCACGTTTATTCAGATCATTGTATGTGAAGTCGTCCAATTTTTTAAATGGGTATATTTTGAAACACAAAATTATACTAATAAGCAGACAGACTAAAGATGACATTTGACCAATCATGAATGATGTGACGCATCTCTTGGTCTACTTCGTAAAACAACAAACTTACTATTTTTATTAAATAAACCTTTTGCTAGTATCAAATACTGTATTATGACTAGTCGCTGCAATTGCCTCTATGTCATTAATAAAAAATACCGTTATGGGTCTCAAATGGAATGCCAAATGCGGGTCACTAACTCACGATCAATGATGACAGTATCCAAAAGCGATTTTATCTAAATCTTTTATAATATTAATGGATGTATAAATCAGTTTACCGTAATACAAGATTTATATGGCTAATCAATAACATGTGTTAGTAAAGTGCTATTAAGGTGACGAATACATGATTAATTTACCGAATTTAGCTATTTAAATAGCTTACTATAATTTAAAATATTAGGTGTGCTTTCCGTTTTCAAATTGACGACCTTGTAATGGAGACGTCCAGTACCAAAAATCGCGGGTTCGATCGCTGTATGGTACAAACATTTGTAATTATGAAGTTGTCTGTGGATGAAGATGTATTTTCATGTATAATAATATGTTTGACTTCATAAAAAACACTATAGAAGTTTTGTTTATCCGTTGTATAGCACTCATTTTACAAACTATGCTTAGTTTGGAGTTAAATGGCGCTATTTAAATAATGTTTCAGGATATTTATTACATATTTATTAATTACTATACGATAAAGTCTGACCGTCAACAGCAAGCCTTACATAGATAGTTCGAGCCCCGCTTTTTGTGGGATTAACCCGCTTTATTATGATGAGCTTTTATTAATTAAATTGCAATCATTATTTTGCTAGCACAATTTGTTATTCAGGCCGTGTGATTTGGTTTTATTTCGGCCGTAACAAATATTGGCTTTGGACCGCGGGAACCACACTAATAACTTATAACTGTATATTTAAACAATGTAATTAAAATGATTCTGCATATTTTTTATAATGTAAATTACAGTTAATTTAATAAATATGAGCTTTACTCTTACTGGCCGATTTTGTGTAAAAAATAAAAACAGTGAAAGAATCATTGAGCTACTATTAGTACGTCAGTACATAATATTTCTATGGAAAGAATTATTCAAATGGGTTCAGTAGTTTCGGAGCCTATTCAATACAAACTAACAAACAAACAAACCTTCCTCTTTATACTATTAGTATAGATTATTGCCAGTCAATATGTAGCTATCTTCATTTTGGCGACAGGCTTTACCTAGCCTGAAAGACTTTGGAAAAATACTAACTAGACCGCAGAGCCGAGCCATGACCGAATCTCAACTAGCGAAAATCCTAATCTTAGGAAGCATTCAAAACATTTTTGTACCTTTCCAAGCAAAAAAGGCTTTTGTTGTTGTTATCTAGAGCAACAAAGACGCTCGTAAGTATATGCATATCCTTATCTAACCCACTTAGTCTTAATGAGTCATAGTGTTGTGATTTTTTTAAAATCCTATTTATATTTGTGGGACGGACAGTTGAGATAAATTTAACATATACCGACGATGACTGTTATGGCGCAGTGGTTTATAATACTCCTTTACGACTATTGCGCCAGAGAAAATAGGTAATAACTCTATAATACTAAAGTATTAAAAAATAAAGAACTTGATTTTAACCGACCTTTTCAAACTTTATAAACATGAATCAAACTTGGAACCTTTTACAATTCTAGTGCACCATTATTATATAGCTATCCATTCATTATAAAGCCTTGTAATTAAAATACAAAGTATACGATTGAACTACTTCAATTTCAGAATATTTCCTTAACAGAAAAGTTGTCATCTCTTTTATGACAAACACAATAAACATAGAAAGTAAGTATCAGCCAATGACGTTCAATTAAAAAACTAGACTCACAATCACGCTCAAATATTGTCCGAAGCAAAAGTCTGCCCACCCGACTATTGGGCAGAGTTTTCGTTTAGTTGTATACAATTGACATTAAACACTAATGTCACGAGTTAAGGTGTTGATTTGAACGAAAATGTGTTAATGTCATCAGTGTCAAAGCCACTCGGACGTTTTTTGAGGAATTTTTCTTAGAGATTGGGTGTCTAGTTGTATATTGAACGTCATTGGTATCAGCCTATAAATTTCCCACTGCAGGGCGAAGGACCATGTTATCGTCACAATAATGGGTACTGGCTTAATCACCACGCTTACAATACAATAAACATAATTATGTCTTAAAAGTCTCTGAACAAATGAAAATGTATGTAGTTCATGCAATCTCACCTAGGTGGCGGCGGCGGCGGCTCCCTCGACCGCCTAGGCATCAAACGCGGGCTGTTAGGCGTACTAGCCGAGTGCCCCGCCCCGCTGTGGTCCGTAAACCTGGCCAGCGGGTCGAAGATCTGCGACAACCGCCGCGCCCGCTCCTCAGACATTATCAACACTTAACACTACACAACACTAACAACAATATCACATCACGACACAGCAGTGTCACTGTTAAATCACAAATGAGAATAACTATTTCGATTTCGGCGCGTCGGCGCCCGCGCTGTCATACCGCGTCTGACGTTTGATTTGGCGCGCAAACGCGGCAGCCATCTTGTGTTTTTCACAGTTTAACGCGCGGCGCCGTTTTTAGAACGCTGAAAAGAAAAATAAAGGATTAGTTGACTAGGTGAGATTAGGCAAGGTGTGGCAATTAGCTGGCTATGGCTTGGACCGGTGTCAAGAATAAATGTCAACGCAAAACTTCGAGTGGTAACGGAATTGTATTTATGATTGTGTTGACAGCTAAGTCAAAACAAATAGGCAGCGCTAATCTATAAAGATCAAACTAAAGAACTCGAAAAATAAATACAAAAATAATGGCTTCCTATGGCTATATAATTATGATGATATTTTGGTTAGTTTATTTTGTGTGTGCAGTTAACGCATCATGCATGTGGATTTTAGTAATTTTTATTTTACCAGATTGATTATTTCGTATGGTACAGACGAAATAATGTACTTAAAAGCAAAAACCTAAACTAAACACCCATACTCGGAAAGTCAGTAAAATATAACAATACCGCCGAAACGGTCTACAGAAAAACAAAAAAGTGTAGTCAAATTTTCGAGAGCACTGTTACTACATTTCAATGCTATATCGTGTTCTTTTAAAACGCCCAGTCCGAATAGATAAATCAATTTTATCTGTTTTATATCGGCAGTTGGAAAAAGAGCTTTTTATTCAATGCTTGCTGCTAGAACTAAAAGGAATAAAATCCACTACGAAATGGGCCACGTACATTTCAATAGAACGGTGCATACAAATAAAAAAAATGAAATGGTCTCTACGATTCAATTGCGTTGTTGGATATTTTTTAGCGATCGTGGGTGAAAAGTTAAAAAGAGAAATAGTGAAATCACAATTATACAAAATTTTGACCAAAACCAAATAGTTCGTAAACTTCAATAGGTGTCTCCACTTTTACCGGTATTTTCCAAAACCCGAAGGGAACAATTTAATTTTTGCAATTAAAAGAAAACTCTGCTTTTTATATTTTTTTTAATAAAAGTCGTTTATTTTTATGAATAAGACAATTTCATCAATTTAGACAAAAATGTAAAAAAAAAATTCAGTGAAATACGTAGTCCCAACTCAATTTATATAAAAAACCCAACGTACGTATACTCCAACTTCATAAACATCGCAGAAATCACCACTTAAACATTTTATTACAACGCAGCACTTGTATTAATCAAAAAGAACATCTTTACAAATCATGCCGCTATTCATATTTTCACAAGAACGCCAAACGACGGTAATGATGTGTCACCAGCTAACATCAAGGAGAGAAACCTGGTCGTATTAATAAGCATCTAAATCAACCGATTCAAAGGGGAATATAGTTTGCAGGAAATGGCACGAAGATAAATAAATACGGACAGACCGCGCGACTCTTTGATATTGTGAATGAGTTTAATGTGTTTTCACGGGAGTTTTAAACGCAACACCAAGCGTTAAAAAAGTATCAACTTGTTTATACTGTGCAAAGAAAGGTGTCACTAAATTAACAGTGGAAAACTATAAAGAAATCCAATAGAATATCTTGGGAATATAAACAGACCCCAAAGTGAATAGCTTGAGTAGTTGTTTTATGGGTAACACTTATATACATTTACTTAAATAAAAATGATATTCTAGACACATAAATGCATAATCCTTTTTGTCGGCAGTGTATGGCATAAGTATGGGATCATTTTTTTTTTTATATCAAGTTAGTTGGCAGACAGACAAGCAGCCCATCTGATGATGGTAAGCGGCCACTGCGGCCTATTCCATTGAGGGACACTTCACCAGGAAGCGTCGCTCAATGTGCTGCCAGACTGTAGACTCATCTGATCTTCGAGTATTTGATTTCAAGTGTACTGATCCTTTATATTGACATTATTATTTACTGTGACATAAATTAATTTTGTTTGGACTCGCGCCTTTGCATTGTATAGAATCCCGATAGTATCAACAATGTTAACTTTGCTATACAGTAACACATTAAATGTTATAATTCAGTAAAATTTAATTTATTTTTCATTCAAAGAATCCTGAAGAGTTTGTAACCTTGGCGGTCATGCTCGCTAAAATGTGCTTGGGGTGGTGGCGTTATGTGTCGGGTGGTTACATTCCCTCTAATATGGTTGAGTGAAATTATGGCTGGCACATACGTCATACTTGTGCTGCAGGTGCCACCTTTGGGCACTGGTCTTCCAGGGCTCACGGATTTTTCTCGATTATAGTCTCATTCTTATACTTCATACTGTATGGCTTGGTATTCTAAAACTAATCAGTAATTGTAACAAACAAATTGTAAACAAACATGGCGATGAAAAAGAGTAACTGTCGAGTTTCTTGCCGGTTCTTCTCGGCAGATGACTGCATTCCGATACCGGTGGTAGAGTCACTCTGTAATTGACGATTCATAAATACTTGATACAAGTTTACATGAATAAAGAATATTTTGATTTGATTTGATTTGACTGGCTTCCACATGAATACTGCCGGAACAGTATTATAACGGCAGATTTTACCTGTGGGGGTGGTAGCTTGCCAGTCGTACTCTGAAAAAGCCCTACCACCAACCAGACCCTAGGTGAGAATCGAACCCACGACCTCCGGATTTTATACCCGAGCGGCTTAGCCACTGTTCCACGGAGGCGGTCAAAAAAATCTGGGACTAGAGATGTTCTTGTCTTTACCCATTAAACTCTCCCGGTTTCTGCTGTCGAAACTCAAAAGAAGTATTTGCTAGACTATTACTTATTTTCATGAGCGGGTTATAAAAAAAATTATAGAAATCTTCATAAACTTCACAACAAAATCGTCTGTGGCTCGCGTCTACATTGTAAAACTCGACCTACTAAAAGTCTTGACAATAAAAGTGAAAAGCGTGTGGTAAAAATGGCCATAAACCCATTAATTAGAATATCCGCGGCACAGTAACCAAGACACTAATCGCTTTGGAGGCGGTAAACCACTCCGAAATAGTTTTATAGCTGAGTAGGTTTTATTAAAACTTCGCGGGATTAAAAGCGTTTTATTGTTTACTAGCCTTTTGCCCGCGGCTTTGCCCGTGTGGACTATACTACGTGAGGCTGTCCGCTCACGTCAGATTTTTTGTAGGACCGATAATAGGTGACCTATTTTATTTCTATGGTATTTCTGACCAACTTTTTGTAGGACGTGTGCGGTCCTCCATTGCTATCAGTATGTTCTATTTGTCACCTACAAAAAGTCGGTCACCGATTATCGGACGTGGGCGGGCAGCATTATCCGGAATGTGAAATTACGGGACAAAAGGCTCAAAATATGAATCGTACTATAGATCAAAATGTGACCTGCCTACACCTAAACCTGAATCCATTTCGTTATCTCCATCACATCCCATTTAAACAACAACTAGTAACATAAAGTAATCACATAAACCTTTTTGTAACAAAGCAAATTCCACCCACAGATAAGATAATAAAACAATAAAAAACGAAAAGTAATTAAACAAAAACGTGCCTAGCTCATTCCGGTAACACAGGTTATCTGGTCCATCAGCGATTACAAAACATTTCCAAAGTCCAAACAAGCCTCTCGGATAATAAACTGATAGATAAAAATGTCTGCACAGAAAAAGGGTTTGACCCCAATCCTGGGGTCTCCCCAGATGACCCGCTGATAACATTAATCAAAGTACATAACAGGGGGCGGGGTGGTCGCCAATTTTCTGGTCAACGACCTTTTAATTTCCTAACGTTAAACGTATTTTCACGGAAACTGTCGGTAAATTTAGGATGGTATGTATCGAGAGAACACAGTGGTGAAATTTGCTCAAAAGTTGGCCAAAATTACGTTAAGTGTGTAATGCCTATATATTGCTGTAGTCTGTCCAAAATTTTAGTTTAAAGGTGATTTTAAAAGTAAAACTAATATTAATGTTTTAATCTAATCTTACTAATATTTGTTAAAAATAAGTTTGGTGAAACAAATCTTCCATAGTCTATTTCCTGGAAAATTTCCGTGTGAAACCTAACGAATTTTTTCTATATCTTCTTGGCCCTCTTCAGATAAAAGACATAAAGGAATTACTGCATTCTGTACCATAATATGCCCGTGGATTAATATTCTGTGACTTGTAGTTGGCATATTATACCATTGTCTGTTTTGCAAAATTTTGTTTTGGTGACGCAGTTTGACGCAGCTAATTTTGGTGTCATTTGAAAGCCATAAATATGTTCTTTCGAAATATGTAAAAGAAACGGGTTGAGTGCGATTAAGTATGAACTTTTTCACCATGTAAAAAAAATAAACTGTTAAAAAATAGACTTCTATTCAAACCTATATATCTATAACAACGTAAGTAATGTTAACTGTTTAGTAATACAGAAATAATGAACTAACCTTAAGGTATAGAAAAATTATGTTTCATACCAGATATCAACTAAATAAAAGTTAAACGTCGTTGTTAAACAAAGCTCAAAATTATAATAAATTACTCAACAAGCAAAACTGTTTAAATCGAGTGCTGTGGGTATCTGAAAAAAGAGGGTCAAACGTTTTAAAGGTCATTAATAGATGGCGCCATATGTCTTGTTCCTAAATTAGGTTACTAATTTAGAATCGGAGTAACTTTGTTTTTTTTAATTTTGGCCACAAAATACGTCAATTTCACCTGTGTGGAACGTCACATATTTTTTTATACCCTCTCGGTGACATTAAAGTCTACGGCCCGCCTCAGGCCGCCTGATGGTAAGCGGTTACCGTCGTCTATGAATTCTTGTAACACCAGCTCACTTCATACTCGTAATTTGAAGGAAAAACGTAAAGCTGGCAGCGAAATAGGTTATATCTATATAGGTTTTGACCACCTCCATCCTAACAGTGGTTAAGCCGCTCGGGTATAAAACCCGGAGGTCGTGGGTTCCAATACCGCCTTGGGTTTGGTTGGTGGTAGGGCTTTTTAAAGGTCCAACAGGCTGGCTACAACCCCCTTAGGTAAAATCTGCCGCCATAACAGCTCTGGTGGTGTTCCGGCAATATTAATGTGGGAAGAACACTTAAAATCAGAGACTGCTAGATCAGATTAGTCTATAATCTGGCGGCACATTGACGGACGCTTCTAAATGAAGTGTCCCTCAATGGAATAGGCCGCAGTGGCCGCTTACCATCAGGTGGGCTGCGAACCTGTCTGCCAACTGACTTAGAAAAAAAAATCTACTGAAAAAACCATAACCCACCTAATTGAGCTCTGAAGACCTTATTCACCGACAGAAACAGCAGAACAATATTATAAAGTGCTACTTCACTGTGATCTTCTTAAAGGTAATTCCCCAAACGAGAAGGTCATCCAAGAGGAACTATGTACACAGCCAGTCCGAAATTTCAGTTCATCAAGCACATTTTAAAAGCTTTCATTCCAAATTTAACTCAACAGAGTAATCGAATCCCGTCCCTCGAGGTTTCATTCTCGCCATCAATGAGGCGAAGGGTCCAGTTGCCAATTTTCTGGTCATTGAGCTTTTAATTTCCTGCGGTATAAACATTTTCCTGTTAATATAAGACTATTGATATTCTACGCCACGCGAGCTCACGTTTCAGTTTGAAACTTCTTGGAATTCTATTCCACCCAATATAGGTAGTATTTCAAATTTTGTTTAGATTTTCGTTACTTGTTGCAACGAAGTTTTTGATATACAAGTAGCAGCCAAATACCCTAGGGTTGGCTGGCGAGATTTATTTTTTGGGGAACAAAATATATATTTTGTACTGTGAACGATTCTATAATGGTATAGTTCTTACTTACTAATGTACAAATAATAAATTATATTTGGTCCGTCTGTTTAAAGAAAATCAATCAGCCTCAGCCTATTAAATGCCCCACTTGACTGTAGGGCTAAAATCAAATCATCATGATGGATACGTACATATTTACATAACACCCAGATCGATACGAACAAACATATTCATACTCACAAATATTTATTCCGTGCGTAAAGCCGATTTCTCAAACATTACACCAACTCGCTTTTCAAACATGTTAAAAAAGAAGAATGAGAGTTTGTTGAAATAAAAACTAGTATTTTACTACGATACTATGAATCACCAAATTTTAAAATACCGTTGGTAGATTTTAAGAGAAACCATTACTCAGCCCAAAACATAAGTGGCAAATTCCCAACCGGGCGTTGTAATAGAACTTTGAAGTATTCTCTTTATTTGGACTTGTCGGATTCTTTAATATAGTTTATTGCTGTATGAACTCACATCCTCTCCAACCTCTTTTAGGCTAAGGAATCTAGAGATAGAGTCCTAAATCCACATAATAAATTATTGTCAATTTGTACGATATCATGCCAAAACTACTAGGCCGATTTTGATGATATTTGGCACTGACACAAACTAGAGCTCAGGAAAAAACATAGGCTATTTTCATCCCAGGATAAGAAGTATTTTCGTTTGTTTGCTTTCACGACACAATGGAGCAACGGATCGACGTGATTTTGTTGAAAGAATAGTAGCTGGAGAGTGGCATAGCTAATTAGCTATTTTTTTATAGCTTACGCTGGTAAAGCCAAGGGTTCTACCCAGCTAGTAAAAATCCTACTTATCCTACTAATATTATAAATGCGAAAGTCTGGATGTTTGGATGTTTAGATGTTTGGATGTTTAGATGTTTGGATGTTTGTTCCTTAATCACGCCTAAACGGCTGAACGGATTTAGATGAAATTTGGCACACGTATAGTTTATAACCCAGAATAGGACATAGGCTATAAAATTCCTACGGGAAACGTCTCATTCCCGCGGGAATATCAATTTTAAAACTACTGGACCGATTTGAATAATTCTTTCACTGTTGGAAAGCTACACTATCCCCGGTGAACATAGGGTACTTTTGAAACCTGGACTTGAAAATGTGGGGGGAAGGGGGGATATTTGAAAAAAGAGATTACGCGCGGGTGAAACCGCGGGCGGAAGGCTAGTATCTTAATATGCAATAAAAACATAAATTATATTTCGTTAATTATTTTCAAAGATAGCTCGTGAATGCATACAGTTCATTTCATAAACTAATATCTTGCAATATCGCAGACAGAGTGCTTACAAGCCGAGTACACGCCCGCATGTGTATTGCAGAATCTTACAGATTGTTGAACTTTCTACCATGAAGTTTCCTGTGTACTGGCTTAGTGGTAATAACGTAGATATTGAATGTCTATTAACGACAGCTTGGTGTGTTTTGAATACCAAACATATTGGATTTTAGGAGGAGGTAGAACATAATATTATGGACGCATGCAGTTGATAAGAAATATTTGTATTTCATGCAACACTCTCGACAGATAACGACATTCCAGATCAGAGTGACTCTATCACTCTGTGTAATTGACGATTCATAAAAATACTCTATACAAGTTTACATGAATAAAGAATATTTTGATTTTTATTTGATTTCGACACAATCGAGATAAAGAGCAGTATGGGGTCCTTCAAGAGCGTGAAAAGGTTTTTATCAGGTCGGCAATGCGCACGTGATGATACCCCTGGTGTTGCAGGCGTTCATAGGCTACGGTAACCGCTTACCATCAGGTGGGCCGTATGCTTGATTGCCAACTTCTATATATATAAAACTCGAAAGTGACTGACTGACATAGATATCTATCAACGCACAGCTCAAACCACTAGACGGATCGGGCTGAAATTTGGCATGCAGGTAGATTTTATGACGTAGGCATCCGCTAAGAAAGGATTTTGATCAATTCCCACGGGAACGGGAACCACGCGGGTGAAACCGCGGGCGCCCGCTAGTTATGGCATAAAAGAAAACATAAAAAGCCTATTTACTAATAAGGTTTATAATCTCGAAGGTCTAGTAGTTAAAATACCGTAAACCGATCTCGGGGTTCTATTCCCGGGCTGAGCAAAATTTGTGTCGATTTTTTTCGAACGCAGTTCAGGTTGTGATCGCGAATCTGCACTTAGCAAACGTTTGAATTAAACTAGTACCTTTCATTGTAATGATGATTCGATTTAAAAGATTTACCCTTTGCCCTACTGTTTGTTACTTTACTTTGTTAGTGTTTATACGTTCAATACATAGAAAGCCTATAACTCGCCTGCAAGGGACAGGGTCGTAAGTTTCTATTGGCAGACCTGAGCCGTACAAGCCTCTGCCAAGACACGCATATGGTTCCAGCTAGAATCTAGCCTACCAGCTTAACTCATACGGATGAGCCAAGTCTATACCGAATGAATTTTTGTTTATTATTGGCAAGTTAGTGACCTACCCATATTATAAATGCGACAGTCTGGATGTTTGGATGTTTACTACTCAATCACGCCTAAACAGCTGAACGGATTTAGATGAAATTTGGCACACGTATATTTTATAGCCCGGACATAGGCTATAAAATTCCTACGGGAAACGTCTCATTCCCGCGGGTTTTTGAAAAAAGAAACTACGCGCGGGTAAAACCGCAGGCGGCAATCTAGTATTATGATATGTTTGTAGAGACTTAGCTAATTTATTGCTTTAAGTTATGTCATCGTCACTTTTGGAAAATTTTTGGAAAAGCCAATAAGAACGTAGCAGACGTTGCAGTTTTTTCACAAAATTGTTTTCAAAGATTTCATAGCTTATATGCCTAGTTTAGGGCTAGAAGGCGCTGTGTCTATCATGTCCAGGGATATTTATATATTAATGTAAATAAACATGTAATTTTATTTAAACACACCATCCACTGCTTTTACAAACACCTACATAATAATGAGCAAGCAATACATTTGTATTGCATCACTAATCATTTGATTAGTCGCAGCGTACCGGCACAGTATTACAAAAATTAAACTGTGGTACCGGTAAGCACAGTGGGTCGGAAGTGAACAAAGCCTGCCCTAAGCCCGTGCGTGTGTGTCCTAGACACAGTGTTATTGCATTGTAGTGGGATTGCGTGCTTATTACAACAGTAGGCTCATCTATATCTATCAGTTCAATATATACTTGTACTTAGGTCACACTGGTTTTTTTTTTATATATTCGTGCAAACAAAACCACCGGTGGGTTACCGTGGGCACTGAATACTTATTATACCGCGTGTTTTTTTAGTCGTTGTTTTCCCGCACAGAACGGTTCACCTTTGGTAGTACTATTAATTTCAGCAAGTAATTTTTTTTTTAATTATTATTTTAGATTTTTATTATATATTTTTTAAATTTTGAAGGAAAAATGGAAGGCAAATGTTAGTAAAGTGAATAACCATTTTTTGATAAGCACGAAGGTCAAGTGACCGTCTACGACGAAGTTAGTACTATTGATTCGAGTTTCATCTATCACAATCGTAAAACTTTTGATTTGACTAAAAAAAACTTTATTAATCTATTGTACTACCTACTTAGATAGAATAATTTTACTGCGGGAAAACAACGACTATTTCACAAAAGCGAGTCGCTGACCCTTAAATTAGAAGGCAAAACACTGCAGCGTGACTGTTACCTCTGACTTCAGGGCTCAACTCCAGGGTCTTGAATATTATTTTCAGATTTTTCAAACATTGCTCAGATTTATCGTCTAAAGAAGCATATTTTAAACCTAGCATATTTTTTTTTTATAACCTTCGGAATATATTAGGTATGTAAACTTTCTTAATATGCCTTTAGTATAGACGCAGTAAAAAAGAGCAATTTTGACATTACTTATAGGCCATAGTCTTTAATTACACCGTACTCCATACAATAATAACGATAATACACGAATGACCACGATTCCCAGCAATATAGTTAATCACAGAGGGTTCAATGTGGAAATCTAATCCGATGCAATTATCATATGAACGGCGTCATAAGTTCCCATTGTCGAGACTAGCCGAGAGCTTCGCATATGAATCTGCCTCAATATTGTATCAATAACTGCACTGTGGAATTGCATGCGCTAAATCAAAATAAAATCAAAATATTCACGTAACTAAGGCCAAAATATATCTATTGTTTTAAAAATATAATTGAAAGCTTTTTATACAGGAGGCTACGACTATATTGCTTTACAGCGTAAATAGCAAACCCTTTGATGACGTGTCTTTATCAGACAGAGCCCCCACAAGCGTGGTGGCAATTACAAGAGTCTAAAAACGCACGTTCCACAGCTCTCACAATACTCCCATAGCCGTGTAAAAACCGTCTGGCCATTATGCGAACAAAGATGTAACGATGCTCGCCAGACAGACGTTAATGAGCTGTTAGTGTTCGCAAAAACGCAGCTCACTACCAAATGACACTCGCTTACATGGAGATATAAACGATCGTGGTTTTTCGAGTTTCAGGAGGTTTAGAACCTATATTTGTTACAGCCTTGGTCTTTTAAGACCTCTTTTCCCACCATATTCTTCAGTCTAAGACGTCTTAAACGGAATCAATGAATCATCTTCATTCAGTCTAAGATCTTTTCGACTAAAAGTTGTAATCGCTTCACCGTCAAAAACAATCCATCGCAAACAATGACGTTCAGTTTTATATTGAACGTCATTGATCGCAAACTACAGAATTTGAAAACTCGAACGTTTATTGATTAAGATCCGTATATGGCTACAAACGTTAGTGTGAACAGCCAAGTTCATGACTTGTCTGTTTGTTTCGGTCCAGGTGTTTTTTTTATAATATAATGTGTATCTTTTTACGATAAATATACTTAAAAAGTAATATTTATGCATTGGCTGGCAGTCTTGGTAGCTGCTATGTCTGGGGCTAGAGCCTAGATGGCGCTACGTGAATAATCAAAATCAAAATAATCTTTATTCATATTGGCTTCAAAGATGTACATATGAATCGTCCTTATTATTATTACAGAGCTCCACCACTGGACTCAGAAAGTTGTTATATATCGGTGTCCATTTATGTTTATTTTATAAATCACACAACGGACAATATCCAAATTTCAACAGTAGCAAAGACGAATCTTTGCACCAAGCTCGAGACTCCTCAACACTTAAACTTTTAACTACAGAAACTTGTCGATAGATAGTTTTGTAAAACCTGAGGCGGACGAGTCTAAAGTAGGTGCGAACTGCACTACTAAAAGAACTAGGCTGGAAAATTTGCCTGAAGAAGTGTATAAGAAGTGCGCTGGCTTAGGTAGTTAGTTCATCCTTCGTGCCTCTAAAATATCTAGGAGCTGAATTCCAACTGTTATTAAAAATGCTAAATTAACTCTGCCTGTCTGTCTAGCTATAGCTTTTAAGCCTAAAACATAAACCCATTTGTTTTAAATTATATATTTTTTTAAAAGCTTGGTGATGAAACCAGTACCCATTATTGTGGCAAAACCCTAATTTCAAAGATGGATGACCTTTGCCATGCAGTGCGACACTTTATAAACTGATAGATGACTTTTTTAAAGAACTTTACCGCCACGCGCCAAAATATATTTCGAAAATACTTTAAAGGAAACTTAGCACCATAAGACGAGTTCCTTCACCTGGCAAGTTTAAACAACCGTGCATCGCAAGGCAACAAGATGATAGCATAATTATGCAAAGCCATAACATCATCAAGGCGTCATTTCATACAGCTTAAAAAGCTCCGATAAAGCTATCACGGATCCCTCTAAATTGCCACTCATTTACCCGCGTTACCCCACTGGCGATCGATTACCCTAATTTTAGAGCTGGCTAAATATCTTGCGATACGGTGGGCCATTTTTACCCCGTGTCTTGGGCAAAGTGTAGGGAAATTAGACAGTGAGATACTTTGTGTAATATAATTTGATGTAAGCAAAATCGCCAATGATTTATTAAAAAAAATCTTGATTTACTAAAACGTCAAGAGAAGTGTTGAAATGCTTGTATTATAGATCAATTGCAATTTAAGTTAAACTTTTCAACTAAGGCTAACAGGCCGAGAGCTAGACTTTAAGAAAAAATCGTGTTAAAAAAATAGAGTGGGAGCAAGAAGGGGAACGACTATAGGAGATGAGAATGGGGAAGTGGGAGTTCAGGTCTCCGACCCTCTCAATACCTAAAGCAAAGATATTATCGAATGCTCCGACTGACAAACAAAACTGTCGACAATACTTGCCATACAAAATCTGAGCTACCAATCTCAAACATTCAAACTACTTTATTCGTGTTTTGACACATTAAAATGCAAAAACAATTCAAAACACAGAAATATTTCCTACGAGATATTTCACAAAGCTTTCCCAAACCATTTACGTAAAACCTACAAGCGGGTAAACTTCGAGCTAATTTCCCGAGAACAATGTCGCCGTGTTAGCCTGCGGTTATACTGTGGCATTGTTTACTGTGCGGTCCCGCCCACAGTTTACCTAGCGATTTGATACCGTGATTGAACTTATAAATAAATAGCGTTGGTGACAGCCACAATGACCGACCCAAGATATAATAGTTCTGATAAGGACGGAACGAAAGAAAGTATCACAGCCCACGCGGTAGATTAAGTAAATGAATAGATAGTAGGGTAGCAACGATATGTTGCCATACCGTGATAGGGTTCAAAATTAAGTGAAAATTTTCGACACAAGGTAGACCAATGATCTTATAAAGGTCGCGGAAATCCTGATTCCAATGTCCAGTGGACGTCTTTTTCGTCGGACGTTGGACGACACGTCGGACGTTCCCATGGTATGATTGATTTAGATGCAAACTTTTTTTTTTATAGTAGGTCAGTTTGCAGACAGGCACGCAGCCCACCTGATGGTAAGCAGATTGACCGGCCGTTCACCTGCAAGCATCAGAAATGCGTTATCCGACTTTAAAAAAAACGAGCAGGGAAATTTGATTTTCCTCCTAAAACATTTAACGTTGAAAAACTGATGTTTTCCGCTCGTCATGCCCCCCAAGCCCGTTGTCTCGGCTGTCGGCGGCAGACGTCGTCAACCCTGTGTGATCGCGCCCTGATTATCCGCAGGGTTCGTCAACCCGATTATACGTGAAATTGGCGGATTGTTTATCCACAGATTTACGATGATGTTGTAAAATTTTGAATAATTGTTATGTAACTCGTATTTATAGTCGAGACTGTGAGTGCTGTCATATTGTAGGTTTCATAGCTACTGTTGGACTTTGAATAAGGTAGACCGCCAACTAGACCCAAGTGAGGAATCGAACAAGTAGTACACTATGAAGATAGTGGAATGTTTATTGTCTTAACGTCTTTGATGTACTGTGTACTCTGTGCATGTCCTCACGATGAATTTCGTCACTTCTAAACTAGTGAGTAAATACAAACTGAGATATTATCCTTGTAAAACGTATTAAAAATAATATTTATTATGCACGTAGAAACTTCCTTATGTGGACTCTAATAAGATTATCTAGATTATATATATGTCGTGGCCATATCGTTGAATTGCTCACTTCATGAAATGCTCGATCATTTCGTGAAATGGTTGCATTTCATGATGTGGCCAACTCAATTTGGCCAGATCGTTAAATCGTCTACGTTTCACGATTTTGTCATCCACGTTTGGCCGGATCGTGAAAAAACAAAGTTGTCGCAAATATTTCAGAATGAAAAAAACCTATCGGAGGCGGAAATCGACTCGGATGGATATAGGTTAGAAGGCTAAGGCGGGAGCTCTGCTCCCGCCTTAGCCTTCGTGGTTATTTTTTTTATAAACCCGAAAGAAATTTTTAATTTGACTCAAAAATCGATGGTCTAAATTTACAGTAAAAACATTAAAAATAAAAAGTGTCAATTCAGCCACTGTGTCCGAATAGAACGTGTCCGAATTTTCAATCAAACATGTCGACTTAAACATTCATTTGTATTATTCCGTCCCGCGGCTCAGAACATATGGTCCGCGGCCGCCATCTTCTTTTACACATAAACAAAGCGCTTGCAGCGCCTCTACCGGCACTTAATGTAACTATTTTACGATATTATCAAAATAATCTTGATCACATCATGAAGTAGTCAGCCCGTATAGCTGCCCAAATCGAGAAACGATTTTCAATCATCGATCTGACCAAACCACATCATGATGTGGCCAATCAATTCTACGATATGGCCACGACATATATATTATAGACACGATTATAGGGGTCTAGTATGCTTATTTGCTTGTGAATGAAATCTATCGTGTGATAAATCGGCTTAGAGGATTAGGCATTACCTGTCTAACGGTAATTTAACGATAACACGTAATACTATAACTATTACTAGTATTAAGTAAGACTAATAGTCAGTAATCGATTTTAAGCTACGAGTATTGCACATCATAAAAAAGACATTTATTAATACTAAATGTTGGATTACTTTTGGTTTTGAATGTAATATATATTGTCCAGTTCAGAGCAATGTAGTACAGTAAGCAAGACTAATGCTGCGTCCCCAGTAGGAAAACTGTTTGCCTACTGGGGACACAGCCTTGGGGTAGTGCCACACGGGCGTTGCGGCTGCGCTGCGTTAGCGCTGCGCCGACTAAGCACCTGAGCAGTGAAGTTCCGTCGTTTTTCATATAATTCTGAACGACACGCGACATGCCACACGATGCGTTGAAACGACGGACGGCGACGCAACGCACGCGCAACGCAAAGCAGAGGAGAGAGACGAGGTGGTGAGGGGAGATGCGTTGAAACGACGGAGCGGCAAAGGGGCAGTATTTAATAGAATAATAGCTGTTGCGTTGACGCAGCGCAGCCGCAACGCCCGCGCGCCCGTGTGGCATAATCGCTTGTGGGGATTTGACAATTTGTTCAAAATTGGTTTAGTTCAGAACCAACATGAGACCTAGCCAGCGAGTACCCTAAAGTGGCACCAGATCACAAATATGACGTATGTATCAGCCATCATTTCTCTCAACCATGTCAGAAGAAATGACCCGACACATAGCGCTACCCCACCAAAGAATCAGTAATGCCAAAGCAACTAGAGTCTAAATGAGACAATTAGATTTTATGACAAAAAGTAAATTAAAAGTGACCCGACCGCTGCACACAGAATCTTTCTTGCGGGTCTGACCCTTAATTAAATATTTCAAAGGGTCAGAATGTAGAATGAATTAAACATAGGTAAAGGTTTCCGGGATACCACAGGACAGGCTCGTTTCACCATCGAATCTTTGCCTACACGGATCTGATTTTTAGTGATGTGATTATCGACGATTTCATTATAATTATAACGATGAAAATTATAATTACTCACTTACTAGTCTATGTAGATGCGGGTGGCGCAAAACTAAGGTAACCTCCTGTATTATGTACTCAGTCAATTGTATTATAAAAATGTATTGTTTATTATAAAAAAGTTATACATAATAATATAGTACAAAAATGTTTAGTGTCAATTCACGATCATAATTTCATTTTCAAAATTGTGTAGTCTTTTAATTAAAGGTACCGCACAGCAAAGTGCTAACAGCAAACCGAAGCAAACCAAAACAAAAGAAAAATAAACATACCTAAAACTAAACAAATCATTATATTAAAAACATCCAAAATCACTTCAGAAAGTATTCAAAACCAGAAATACCTAAGCTGTTCCTAAACTCAATTCATTACAACAAAGCGTTTTCTCAAACTAAACCGAGTCCGTGCGTCGCAAAAAGTGTTTAATTTACAATCTAATCAAGTCACAAGTTCGGCTCACGACAGCTCGCCATAAGCAATCGATGGCTCGCTGCCCGTAGGAAGCTGCGACCTACTTCTAGCACGTGGTCTTATCTGACCCCAACTTCAAAGTCAATTCATATTATTAAGCTAAGTAAACTAGACAAATTATACGGGAATTTGCCTGCTTGGACGACGTTATCACCCAGGAGTTTATGTAGAGCCTTCCTGAAGACAGACGTGTGAGTACAGGTACCGGCAATCTTCCTGACTATCGGGTGGAAATTGCGCAGAACACGAAATTTTACACGCCTGCGCGCTATTGGTCAGAAGCAAACCTCTGCCCAATAGCGCGCGCGGGCGTTCCAGAGATTCGCGCGTGCTATTGGTCACGCGCAAGTGCACATGCGCGAACTTTCCCCCTCTCCGTCGACCGATGTTCAACAAATTTGCCGGTACCTGTAATTTCTTTGCAACTGCGCTTCGTTAGGTGAGTGAGAATGGCCGATGGCCGGAAGGCCCCCTTCCTTAAACCCTCCCATAGTCCTTCGCCCTCCCATCATACTTTTCCCAATGTCAGACAAAGCATCTGAAACTCTATTTGCAGGTATCCAAGCGCGGTAATTATTGCTTATCATTAAAAGTGACACTTGCACGTTTGGCTCTCTCGTCGAAAAAGGTCTCGAAGATCAGAAGATCAGATGCTCTCAGGTTTAGAAGCCATAAATGGAAGTGGTTGTAGTGGCCGCTTACCATCATATGGTCTGTACGCCTGTCTACCAACTGAAGTGTCATTCCCAGTTGGATGGCAAAAACCAGTTAATTTACGATTTAATAAGTCACAAGCTCGCCATAAGCAATCGATTTGGCTCGCTGCCCGTAGGAAGCTGCGACCTACTTCTAGCCACGTGGTCCATCTGACCCCACTTCAAAGCAAATGAATATTAAAGTTGGGGGATGCACATATTTTCCTTATGACACACAACTCAATCTTATTAATGGGAGGTACGGACAGTCCTATTTACTATACTAATATTAAACAAGCAAAAGTTTTCAAGGAAGAATGGACTCTAAACAACGGAGTTAGATGAACCTAACAGTTTTTTTTTAAGCTAGAGGCGGCAAACGAGCATGTGGGTCGCCTGATGGTAAGTAATCACCGCCGCCCTGGACATCTGCAACACTAGAGGGATCGCTGATGCGTTGCCGGCCTTTTAAGAAGTTATTCTCAGGGTGGTTATTCCCACATAACCCTGTGGCTCCTCTGTAGGGTATTTTTTTTATTGTATGCAGAGGAGCATGCTTTTAAGCATTAAAAGCACTATAACCACAGGCTAGACTAGCTAGACCTGTAGCTGATTGTGGGACCAAATACAATCGTCCCAATTCTTCATCGGTTTCCTCTATACACCGGGGAGGGACGAGCCCGTGCCCACCTTATAGCAATTGACCGGCCAAGCCTTAGGGTATGCCTGGACGCGTCAAAAATAGGTATATATTTCTCAACCATTACAAAAATTCTTCTTGTTGTTGTTATTTTTAGATTGGAATATCTCGTTTAGTATCAGAAAAGGTGTAAAGTTCTCATTAAGCTGTATTTTATGGATAATTTCGCACGATGCTTTCCATGTCAGGCTATAAAGTTCTAAAAAATAGTCTAAAATTCGGAGAATTTTATGTGCTAATTTTCAGTTGACTTAATTTTATCACGATTTACGAGATATTTTTATGCGCGTCGTGCCGGTTAACCTTTTAATACCAACTCTGTCTGTCACTTTTCCTCGCCTTAACCACAGAACCGATTTTGATAAAATTTTGTACATCATTTACCTTTTAATTTTGATTCTTTAAAGAAAGAAAGTCTGCTAAGTATTTACTCTGTATATGTAAGAATGTGAAAGTGTACATAAGTTTAAAAAAATACTGAAAAGCCATATCAGAACGAGGATTCAGGCGACTGGGACCAAATAAAACTGGGACCGCGGTCCCAGTTACCTGATAACATTTTTGAATCGGTCGACTGGGACCATATACCTAATTTCCTTTAATGTACAGTTAACAGAAAAATCAAGTTATAACTCAGGATTTTATTTTATTTAGTATTACGGTCAAGTATTTTTGAAGTGAAAACTTCTGACTACACTTTTTTATGGGGAAAAAATGTTAAACTCGCGACAGATTAGTAAGATTGATTCGCCATGCTCGTCGAAGTTATAGGCGCCCAGAAACACCAAAGAGAAGTCACACGGAATATCTAATGGCGGAGTAGAATTTCATGGAAATAAAAGCGAGTGATGCAAAACTTCTATTTGAAGTACCAGGCGCCCATAAGTACCGAAGAGTAATCACACGGAATATTTCATCCTAAAATGGCAGCGTGGTGAATAAAATTTATGTAAAATAAAAGCGAAGTGATGCAAAACTTCTATTTGAAGTACCAGGCGCCCATAAACACCAAAGAGTCGATCGAAAATTCGTAAGACGGATGGAGAGTAGACAGGCGGTGCGGCGTTGTGTCAGTATGGATTTGTCATAAAAGTGACATTCGGTTGCTAAGTAACATTGTTATGAGAAGATGATTGTCATTGCAAATAAATATTACACCACGATATGTGCATCTTCTGACTTTATTATAAATATATAATAGGAGTAATGAGTACTTACTTTATGGTGTATAAAGTTAAGAGACATTAAGACTGATTTTTATATTATTGTTCTGAGGAGATTTCTGTTGAATGTTTACTTAGAATTACTAGTTAAGTAGGTATAATTATGAGCCAACGTGATTTTTAAAACATAATTAAGACTGTTATACTGTTTAAGTAGGTAATACAAAAACTAACTTACCTTTGCAAAAATTAACTTTGTTTTATTTGTGACACTTTTTCTGCTAACTGTACTAAATCTTGTATTTTAACAATGGATTTGTGGTTAAAATTACGGGTGGTCCCAGTCGCCTGACGAAATAAACAAATAAAAACTAATCAGGCAACTGGGACCGCGGTCCCAGTTATATAGTGGTCCCAGTCGCCTGAATCCTCATCAGAACCATGTAAACTCTTGTTAAAGCCTCAGAGGCAAGATTAGTTCAGTAAATATTTAAGTTTTATCATATCTCATTGTAAATGAACTATTTAAGTTTTTATGAGAAATAAATTTCTTTAAAGCGATATGTCTAATAGTACTTTTTGATGTCATAAACTATCTCTATCTATTAAAATACCAGTAGATCCCCAGTAATACGAGCCTAGAAACTACTAATTCTAAGCTCGGGATCCCCAGAAACTTTTAATTCATCTTATCACCACTCCACAAAATTAGAAGCAGGGTGTCAACGTCATTAAGCCCGTTGATTTTACGATTGCACGGCTCTCAGTTTGATTAATTCGATCCTATTCTGGACCCTGTGAATGGGATGTATACGTGGTTTTATTACGTTTTGTCAAGATTCTCTGAGGAACTAAACGCATTAAATTACATTGTAGAAACTGGTAGTAACTGTCAGACTTTTACTGTTACAAAAGGAATGAAGTTGGAGATGCATTACATTTAGGTTAGTCGTGAATAATGAATATGTAATTGATTTACATGTAGTTGTAATCAATATAGTATAAAGATTCAAAAACAATAAAGATACAAATAAATTGCAAATCCTATATTGACAGTAATCTCTCCCAATTTTAAGCTTTTACTTTGTTATGATTATCAAAAACAACAACGGTACAGGAAATATTTACTTACATATACACAAATAAACATCGAGACAAAAAAAAAAAAAATGTTCATCACAAAGGAAAAGGTTGTCTTGTCCAGTAGAGCTTGAATCCACGACCCCTGGCAGATAGAACTACGAAATGCGCACGAGAGAGTAAAATCATTGTTACCACTCTTTTGTTATACGTCGACAATATCTTACTTAACAAAGTATAACAAACTCATATGGTACATAACAAAAAGTTTCAGCAAAAGTAAACAAACACATCAAAATCAACATATCGACCAAACGGAAGCACAAAAACTCTAATTATCTCGCAGAACACCCACCACATTTTTAAATCAACGAACATAGCTATAACGCGATAACAAAAGGAAATCAACATTTTCATTTCACTCGCGACGATTTCCCACATCCGAACAAACACAGACAGATAATGAAACGTCAAAAACATCGACGTTACGTTTCCCATCACTATCTCACTGGCAGAGCAGACAGTAGGTAACCAAAGCCCAAAAGGCGGATTTTAATTACGAAAACTGCCCGGGGCATTGTGTAAGTCTCAGTCTTCCATCGCCACTGTGTATTTGCATGTACCTACCGGTAGGGGCGCCATGAGTGATGAAGTCAAACGGGATGTGTATTTATTTTTTACCGGAGGGAGGGTCTGAGGAATAGATTTATGTGTTTGTTTACATACTCTCATACATAAAAAAAGTTATTTACTTCCAATGAAAGATGCTTTTTTAATCTAATAAGGCAAGCAATAACCGAGGACATATTCCGTGGGTATAACACAGTTTTTAAAAATTAAAAAAGCTGTAGGATTTTTACAGTACCAAGTTAGCAAACTAAATCCAAATACTATAGTTTTGTAGAACAATCTCACTGCAGCGGTATTCCCTAACTGTTACGACTTATAGACCTTCAAGACACGAACGGTAACGCATCGGCGGTCCCTCTGGTGTCACAGATGTTCATGGGAGCCGATGATTGCTTACCATCAGGCGACCCGCTGGCTCGTTGTCCGCCTCTGACATAAAAACAATCGAAATGTTGGTAACTAATAAGAAGTATTCATACTTAGTAAGTGATAGTAGTAGTGGATGATATTTTGTTGTATTTTGAGAATTGAATGTGTTTGGAGAAAGCTTTCTGCTATCTAAAAGCTATCTGCTTCGCAAAAAAAACTTATTTGTATGTTTTTGCGAAGCAGATAGCTTTTTACCATGAGTATGGGACACGGTACTAAAAAAGGTCATCACCGTGTTCCAGTCCCGTGACAATGCGATGGCATTGTCCACTAAACTCCCCCAGTTTCCTCGTTAACCTCGAAAGAGACGTACTAATGCCTTCCATGTAGAAATTAACCAGACCTCCAAACAAATATGACCATATCCCAGTTTCCCAAGTCCAATGGCGACCCTAGTTCAGTTTCGCTATTCCCATTCATTAATGCGCTTTCGAGTCAGTGTTTCGCCAAAGATCCCGTATTGTTCGAACGTGTTTGCCCACATCTCACTGTTCCTTAGTTAACTGTATTACCAAGCTACGTTTGCGCCAAGGGATTCTACTGTGTTGCAATATTGTTGAAACACTGAACTAATATTAGCTACAATAGTTGCAAATTAAATAGCTCGGATAGATTACGCACTACATCCGATTCTTATCCGATCCGAGTTCTTAAAAATATTGATCTAGAAAACTCGGACCGAGTTCGGATAGTGCTTACGCACTAGTCCGATTTCTCTGATAGGTACAAATTCGGAGCGACAGCATTGGACAGCATTTTGTCAACTTCAGACAAAACACGTCCAATAGAAACCTGAGATAGAAACCATGCTAAAATAAGAATTGAACACTTGCTATCTTACTCATTTAACTTCATTAATTCGGCGTTAGGAGTGAGTGAAACAACATGATCCGAATTCGTTTCTGTTTTCTAAGGGTCGTCAGTTCGTCACTAGTCAAATGTCACTAGACAAATGTCAAACGGATGATGACAAATATTTTTGCACAAAGTTTGATACTCTCAGCTAAATTAAGTTATTTTGGTGGTATTGTTCAGTAAAAGGCTTAAAAATAATATAAAACGTATTTTGTGATAGATACTCAGTGCCTGTGTAAAAATGTCTTGTGTGATTGAGGGCTGTAAATCCCACACTGGAAGAAAAGAAAATACCCAAGAAACCGTAACCTTTCATCATAAAGTTTAGATTGTTTTCGATTATTTCAGTTAGGATAATAGTGTGTAACTTTTAAAATATGCTTAAAGTTTGTGATAATAGTTGTTTTTGTCCAATTCAGTATCGATTATTGCTTGAATCAAAGAAATTTTGTTCAGATCTTAGAGGTTATATTATTTCGCATAGTGATGTGCGTTTCTATATCGATAAATCAATATTAATGTTTCATTGGTAAAAACTAAACCATTATAGGTCTTGATTGGATCATTTATCTTTCAAACAAAATAATAATTACCAACTTTTTTAAGAGATCAAGGTTTCAACATTCCTACTTTTTAGGGTTCCGTAGCCAAATGGCAAAAAACGGAACCCTTATGGATTCGTCATGTCTGTCTGTCTGTCTGTCTGTCCGTCCGTATGTCACAGCCACTTTTTACCGAAACTATAAGAGCTATACTGTTGAAAATGAGTAAGTAGATGTATTCTGTGAACCGCATTAAGATTTTCATACAAAAATAGAAAAATAATAGTAAATTTTGGGGGCTCCCCATACTTAGAACTGAAACTCAAAAAAGAATTTTTCATCCAATCCTTACGTGTGGGGTATCTATGGATAGGTCTTTTAAAATGATAATAAGATTTCTTATATCATTTTTTTCTAAACTGAATAGTTTGCGCGAGAGACCCTTCCAAAGTGGTAAAATGTTGGTCCCCCCCCCCTGTAACTTCTAAAATAAGAGAACGATAAATCTAAAAAAAATATATGATGTACATTATTATGCAAACTTTCATTGAAAATTGGTTTGAACGAGATCAAGTAATTAGTTTATAAATTTTTGGGGCTTCCCATACTTAGAACTGAAACTCAAAAAAAAAATTTTCTTCAAACCCTTACGTGTGGGGTATCTATAGATAGGTCTTTAAAAATGATAATAAGGTTTCTTAAATCATTTTTTTCTAATCGGAATAGTTTGCGCGAGAGACACTTCCAAAGTTGTAAAATGTTGGTCACCCCCCCTCTAACTTCTAAAATAAGAGAACGATAACACTAAAAAATATATATGATGTACATTACCATGCAAACTTCCATTGAAAATTGGTTTGAACGAGATCAAGTAATTAGTTTTTTTTAAAACGTCATAAATCGTAAACCGCAATTTTCCTCTCATTCAATCAACTCAAATATAAAAACGTCGATCAAACTTACAAAGAACTACAAGAACTTTTATATATGATGATACTTGCTGCTACGGAACCCTTCATGGGCGAGTCCGACTCGCACTTGGCCGGTTTTTGGTTACAGGTTTCCAAAGAATGAAGACATGAAAAAATATAAATACAATGTGTAAGAAGAGCATGGACATGGAATAAACGTAGTCATATTTGTTCCAAACACTACACAAGTTTTTTAAAATAAATTTTATTTAAAGGGCTGTGATTTTGCGACATTCAAGAAATGATTGAATTAATAAAATCTAAAAAATCTTTTATTTATTATTAACCTATGTTTTATTACCTTTCTCCCTAGTCTATCGCTAGCGTGCTAGTTTGCAGAGGGCCATACTCCAGCGGACAAGTGACAAGTCATCCTGTCCTGGTAGACAAGTTTATGATCTGATTATGAGATATTAAACCTAAGTCTTAACTTTATCAGTTAGGTTTATTTTTATCGACTTAAAGTGCCGACAAGGAACGTCACTACTTTCCAAAACCTATTATATGGACAACCTACCACAACCTACAGAAACTGACACAAGACAAATATTTATACATCCCTTTCTAACGCATTATTGTCATCATATGAATTAAAAGGATAAGTATATGTCTTTGCTCGCTATTTTAGTAGATATTGTTCTGAGACACGTCACGCACGTACCCCGCCGCCCATAGAGGCCCATAGAGTATATTGACCCCGCCCACCCCACTGCCTGCTAGTAGGGTGGAGGCTCCTTCTATCGGCCCACTCCTAATATCGGCCGTCTAGAGAAAATGCGCCATAACTTAAAAAAAGTGTCCTAAAATCATAACTGTTTTTATGCAAATAGCAGCTGTATACCCTTACGCTTAACCTCTCGTAGTTTTTTTATGAATATCTCAAAATTTGAACGAATGATAGGTAAAATAGTGCGGGAGGTGCGTCGTTTGGCGGCATTTTCAAGTCAAATTCCTGCATCGACGCATTGCGTTGGGAAGTATTTAAATTGAAATACATAAACATACCAAAGTTATTTTATTTTAATTCTTCTTAAAGATAAAGAGTCAAGGTACCGTTTAAGTAGTAAGAATTAGTTTATTTTTTTATGGTATGCCGATATAAGGGTTATAGACGGCGGATATTTGGGTACAAGAGGCCGATATTAGGGAAAATCGGCAAGTTTGGAAACAAACATCTATATATTCAAATCTAACAAAGAATTCGTTATTTCGCGAATGTAATAATGAAGTTTCATTATCCCTTAACCTAAAAAAGTAGTTGAAAGAAAGCAAAAATTATTAATTATTATGTAAAAATTATAAGCAGTGAAAGGTGAAAAAAAGTTGAGGGGGCCGATATTTGGTGCCTCCACCTTACGCAGCTCGGATTGAATACGGAATGGAGATTCACGGACTCGGATCGGGTTCGGATCGGACGTAGTGCGTAATTCACCTAAGGAATAGTTCTACGGCTACTTCGGACCGTCATTTCAAGAACTCGGATAGAATAAGAATCGGATGTAGTGCGTAAGAGCGCTTACGCACTACATCCGATTCTTATCCGATCCGAGTTCTTAAAAATATTGATCTAGAAAACTCGGACCGAGTTCGGATAGTGCTTACGCACTAGTCCGATTTCTCTGATAGGTACAAATTCGGAGCGACAGCATTGGACAGCATTTTGTCAACTTCTGGAAAAAGACGTCCAATAGAAACCATGCTAAAATAAGAATTGAACACTTGCTATCTTACTCATTTAACTTCATTAATTCGGCGATAGGAGTGAGTGAAACAACATGATCCGAATTCGTTTCTGTTTTCTAAGGGTCGTCACTAGTCAAATGTCAAGTCAAACGGATGATGACAAATATTTTTGCACAAAGTTTGATACTCCTCTCAGCCAAATAAAGTTATTTTGGTGGTATTGTTCAGTAAAAGGCTTGAAAATAATATAAAACGTATTTTGTGATAGATACTCTGTGCCTGTGTAAAAATGTCTTGTGTGATTGAGGGCTGTAAATCCCACACTGGAAGAAAAGAAAATACCCAAGAAACCGTAACCTTTCATCGGTAAGTTTAGATTGTTTTCGATTATTTCAGTTAAGATAATAGTGTGTAAATTTTAAAATATGCTTAAAGTTTGTGATAATAGTTGTTTTTGTCCAATTCAGTATCGATTATTGCTTAAATCAAAGAAATTTTGTTCAGATCTTAGAGGTCAAAGATTTAAAGCTTTGTTAGAGGTTATATTATTTCGCATAGTGATGTGCGTTTCTATATCGATAAATCAATATTAATGTTTCATTGGTAAAAACTAAACCATTATAGGTCTTGATTGGATCATTTATCTTTCAAACAATATAATATTTACCAACTTTTTTAAGAGATCAAGGTCATAGTACAATTATTTCTTATTTCAACATTCCTACTTTTTGGTTACAGGTTTCCAAAGAATGAAGACATGAAAAAATATAAATACAATGTGTAAGAAGAGCATGGACATGGAATAAACGTAGTCATATTTGTTCCATACACTACACAAGTTTTTTAAATAAAACATTTTATTTAAAGGGCAGTGATTTTGCGACATTCAAGATTGATTGAATTAATAAAATCTTTTATATATTATTAACCTATGTTTATTATTAACCTTTCTCCCTAGTCTATCGCTAGCGTGCTAGTTTGCAGAGGGCCATACTCCAACGGACAAGTGACAAGTCATCCTGTCCTGGTAGAAAAGTTTATGATCTGATTATGAGATATAGATATTAAACCTAAGTCTTAACTTTATCAGTTAGGTTTATTTTTATCGACTTAAAGTGCCGACAAGGAACGTCACTACTTTCCAAAACCTAGGGACAACCTACCATCAACCTACAGAAACTGACACAAGACAAATAGTTATACATCCCTTTCTAACGCATTATTGTCATCATATGAATTAAAAGGATAAGTATATGTCTTTGCTTGCTATTTTAGTAGATATTGTTCTGAGACACGTCACGCACGTACCCCGCCCATAGAGGCCCATAGAGTATATTGACCCCGCCCACCCCACTGCCTGCTAGTAGGGTGGAGGCTCCTTCTATCGGCCCACTCCTAATATCGGCCGTCTAGTGAAAATGCGCCTTAACCCCTCAATTGATGACATCATGGCGACCATTTTCCTTTATTTTGATTAGGAAAAACAAAATGGCCGCCATTTTGATTATTTTTTGATTTTTAATTTTTTAAAAAAAATATTTTAAATCCTTCCTGTATGCAAATACCAGTCATTTGGTATCAATAAAGTCATTATTAAATGGTCTACAAGTTAAAATAATATAATTTAAATTATATTCTACTGTGTTCGAACTGTATGCGAGGGAAAATACAAGTGGAATGAAATTGGGTAATTAAAACTAAAAAATCAAATTAAAAAAAATAAACAACTTGTTACTTTAGTTGTCCACTTTAAATTAACCTGTTACTATTAAGCAATAAACACATTAAATAACATTCACACCTTTACATAATAAAATATCAAGTAAATCAACAATTTCTGCATACAGTCACAGCGCCCGGCGCGCGAACATTTTAAAAAGATTGACAAAACTCCCATCGGTTTCAAATGTTCGCGCGCCGGGCGCTGTCATTTGCTAGTCGCTGGTTTGTTCTACCAACCTAACAAACTAATAAAACACAACGAATCGTCTAACAAACGAAAAGAGACTTTAAATACGGGCGATAAGGAATTGCCTTCTAAAGGTCGCCCATCAAACGTCGACCATCATGGCGCTGCCTTTAGAAGGCAGGCCATCAATTGAGGGGATAACTTAAAAAAAGTGTCCTAAAATCATAACTGTTTTTATGCAAATAGCAGCTGTATACCCTTACGCTTAACCTCTCGTAGTTTTTTTTTATGAATATCTCAAAATTTGAACGAAGTGCGTCGTTTGGCGGCATTTTCAAGTCAAATTCCTGCATCGACGCATTGCGTTGGGAAGTATTTAAATTGAAATACATAAACATACCAAAGTTATTTTATTTTAATTCTTCTTAAAGATAAAGAGTCAAGGTACCGTGTAAGAATTTGTTTATTTTTTTATGGTATGCCGATATAAGGGTTATAGACGGAGGGTATTTGGGTGCAAGAGGCCGATATCAGGGAAAATCGGCAAGTTTGGAAACAAACATCTATATATTCAAATCTAACAAAGAATTCGTTATTTCGCGAATGTAATAATGAAGTTTCATTATCCCTTAACCTAAAAAAGTAGTTGAAAGAAAGCAAAAATTATTAATTATTTTGTAAAAATTATAAGCAGTGAAAGGTGAAAAAAAGTTGAGGGGGCCGATATTTGGTGCCTCCACCCTACGCAGCTCGGATTGAATACGGAATGGAGATTCACGGACTCGGATCGGGTTCGGATCGGACGTAGTGCGTAATTCACCTAAGGAATAGTTCTACGGCTACTTCGGACCGTCATTTCAAGAACTCGGATAGAATAAGAATCGGATGTAGTGCGTAAGCGCTCTAAGCGCTCTTAAGCTGACTTTTGGTAGAAATTTATTAAGATACTACATAGTTTTCGCCAGTGGCTTTATGTATTATTCTAATGTAGGTGTTAGCTGTACACTGTACAGAATATTACTCTAAAGTTTTATCTAGAATTCTAGATCTTTTCAGTAGTTTTAGCGTGAAAAATAAAAAATCATCCATCTAGCTAGCGTTTTTCAGAATTTATTGGATGTATTATTTAGGACAAAACATTAATTAGTAGGTAAAAGTAGGAAAAAGTGCTCGTTTTTGTTGATGAAAATGGTTTTGAGGTGAATTGAGGTAACTGCGACTTTTACACCACCAAGGTGTGAAATTAGCATCACCTCATAAATTTGTCCTTGGTTTGTCCTGGATGGCATTCGAAACCATAGGGCAGGGCCACTACCAAAACCATTGCGCCCAATGATATTATAATTAAAAAAATCAATGATTGCGCCAGAAAAAAGAACACATTGTTGGTCCTGCGTTGAATTCCCCGGTCGGACAAAATGCCTTACGATTTTTTCAAACAAAGCTCAATTTTTTGATTACTTAGTGCTAACGTAATTGACACGTCGCATCCATCTTACTGTCTCCATTACTCCCATCCGGTCTGACCTAAATAACGCAGGATTCAATTAAAGTGGGCGAATTCGTTAATGTATCAGCTGGTATCATCTGCCAGTTGCTGTCAAACGTCGGGGCCCGTAAAGTTTAACGCGCGCGTTTATCGCTCGCTCGTGGGGCCATAGTGCCAGCGGGTTATGCTTTTGACCTAGATTCCATTGTTAGGTGGAAAGTTAAGCTATATACTCCATGGCTGAATATGCTACAGTTAAATCTTTAAAATAAGGATAAGAATAGATTACATACAGTTATTTCGATCCTTTTTTTTTTTTTTTTTTTCGGAGGAGAATGCTTTTATGCACCATAACCGCAGGGTAGCTAAACCTGCGGCCGTGTGTGGGACTCGAGACTAAAGCGTCCACTACCCACTAAACTCCCCCGGTTCCCCTTCACACCCGATTGGGACGAGCCGGTGCCAGCGTTAGCTATTGACCAGCCCATCCCCGGGTACCCCGACTTGAGAGGCCTCAAGTCGAGGTGGCGCCTAGGGAGGGCCACCCGGAAACAAGGTGACCCTCAGACTTGGCTCGAGCGACCTGTGCAATGCGGACGTTGGGGGGCTACCCCCGCCCGCAGGTCAACCCTCAGGCCGGAGGAGGCGTGCTAAGTGAGCTCGCCTTCTCCGGCCTGGCCGTCTGCGCCGGAGGGGAGCAGCGAGGGGGTCGTCCTCGCGCTCCCGCTCCGCTGCCTCCTTCTGCGACATTACTTGCTCGCAGAAGGAGGCGGCCGCCTCCCACGCACTCCTGTTGGCGACCATGGCACGAACCATGGTCGCCAACGAGAGGTGTCCACCGCCTAGCGCCGCGATTAGTTCGCGGCGCTCGTGTCGCCAGGCCGGGCACTCGGTGAGTGTGTGCTCGGCCGTGTCGTCGGGAGCATCGCAGTGATGACACTGCGGCGTCTCCTCCCGACGGGGGACACGGTACAGGTAGTGTCCGAAACTTCCGTGTGCGGACAAAACCTGCGACAGCCGGTAGGTGAGGCAGCCGTGCCGGCGTTCCACCCACTCCCTCAATACTGGACGAATGGCCTCAATCGTCCAGTGGCCGGCACTTGGGGCTTGGAGAGCCTCAGTCCATTTGGCCAGGGCCTCTTCCCTGGCCTGGACACGACCCAGCGCCACCTCCTCCAAGCTGGGTCGCTCCCCCCGCATCCTTGCCGCGACCCGGATTCGATGCACCTGGGCCAGAACCAGGGCATCGAATTCCCACGGGGTTGTGCCTGCTAAGACGCAGGCAGCCCCATGGGAAACTGTGCGGTAAGCCCGCACAGCACGAGTCGCGATGACCCTCTGCGGTCTCCGCAAAAGGGCCTTTAGCGAAGAGGAGAGGCTCTCCGCCCAAACAGGGGCTCCGTAGAGTGCCATCGACCTTATCACCCCATGATAAAGCCGACGGCACCCTGGTCCTGGACCCCCCACGTTGGGGAGGACCCGTCCGAGGGCTGCGGCGGCGGCGCACAGCCGTGGAGCGAGGAGCTTAAAATGCTCCTCGAAACTCCACTTGGGGTCCAGGGTCAAGCCAAGGTACTTAAAGTGCGCCTCGACCGGGACCCGGACACCCTCCACCCGGACTTGGAGCCCCTGTGGGATCCTGCGGCGTGGGGCGACGAACGGCATGGCCCTCGTTTTCTCGAGGGCCACCCTCAACCCCAGGGAGCGGATGCGCCGGACAACCAGAGAAGTGCCGACCGACGCAAGGTGGACCGCATCCTCCCAATTGCTCGCCCTCGCTGCAACCAGGGTGTCGTCCGCAAAGCAGACGACATCCATCCGCGGCAAGAGCAAGCCCCGCAGGACCCAGTTGTACGCCAGGTTCCATAACAGAGGCCCGAGTATGGAACCCTGGGGTACACCCGCCGCCATCGGCCACGTTTGGACGCGCCCCTCCGCATCCACGTAGAGGACCTTCCTGTTACGCAGGTAGTCCCCCACGATGGTGCGGAGGTAGAGGGGCACCTGATGGAATTTAAGTGCCTCCTCTATGCACTCATGGGGGAGGCAGTTAAAGGCGTTTGCGATGTCTAACGACACCGCAATAACCGCCTCCCCTCGTGCTGTGGCCGCCTCAGTCCACTCCTTGAGGCGAGCCAACGCGTCCATAGTGGACCGACCGGTCCGGAAGCCATACTGGCACTCGGCCAAGTCCGGGCCATGGCTCCCGAGGTGCTCCAGAATCCGAGAGGCGAGGATTTTCTCAAAGAATTTCCCCGCCTCGTCCAGGAGCACGATCGGCCGGTAGCCTGACGGGGAATCAGGCGGGCGGCTGCTCTTCCTTAGCAAGACGAGCCGCCCTACCTTCCACCTGCTGGGGAAGCGGGCCGCTGCGATACAAGAGTTTAGTACCGCGCGGAACCGCTCCTCCAGGGGGCCCGTGGCGAGGGCCAACACTTTTGATGGCACCCCATCTGGCCCCGGAGCCTTATTTTTGGCTCGGAGCCGCTGCCTACCGGTCTCAAATTCACTGTCCGAGACCGGGGGCCCATCCGACCACTCTTCTGCGGCCGCTTCTCCGCCCGGCATCGCGGGAGGCGTGAAGGGTCCTGGATTTGGGAAAAGTGTCTCCAGGACCCTTTGGAGGAGAACTGGCTCCATGGAGGAGGTAGGCGGGGCTCCATCGGCGAATTTCCCCCGCACCATCCTGTACGGCCTCCCCCAGGGGTCGCGATCGAGGAGAGCTAAGAATTCCTCCTCCGCGACCCCTTTGGCCCTGCTGATTTCTGTTCGCAGGGCCCTCTGTGCCTCCCGGAACACCCGGCGAAGCTCGTCCTCCTCTCCAGGTGCTCGGTATGCGCGCCTGCGGCAGCGTTGGAGCGCTTTCCGGGCGACGAGTGTGGTGGCTCGCAGGCGGGAAACCTCTTGCGTCCACCAATAAACTTCACGTTGACGGGGGAAGCCTTTAGACCGAGGCATGGCGGCGTCGCAGACGACTTTAAGGTCGTCCGCGAATAAGTCCGCCATACCGTTTGCATCACCCTCTAACTCTGAGGGTGGCTCCGCCCACGCGCGGTAAATAGCCGCCTCCTTCGCGACCTCGGGATGAAGCTTGCAAAGCGACCACCGCGGGAAAGTCGACGGGCTACCCGCAGCGGGGCCCAACCTAACTGGGGCCCCGGGACCGCCCACGGAGATACCAAATCGAACGTACCGGTGGTCCGATAAGTTCTCCGTGTCTGTTATCACCCGCCAGTCCACTACGCGAGACGCCAACTGGGAGGTGGCCAGGGTGACATCAACTATGGACACCCCATTCCACCTCACGCAAGTCGCAGTGTTGCCTCTATTGAGGACATCTAGCCCCAGGCAGACTGCCCAAGGCATTAGGTCCTCCCCAAAGGCATTGTTGGACGGGGAACCCCATGCGATGTGTTTCGCGTTAAGGTCCCCGCCAACTAGTACCGGACGGGGGGCCGCCCTGCGCACTACTCCCTCCACCGCAGACAGGAACGTCTGGAATTCCGCCCGCCTGCGGTTGGGAGAGAAGTAGGTGGACACGATGACAATGCCGCCCCAATCGACTGCAACGTAGCCTGGCCCGCTGTCTCGAAGAACGAGAGGGGGCGCTGCATTGGAAGCCGCCCCCACTATTGCCGCCAATCCATCCGTCGCGCCAAACCATCTGCGCGACGAGGGGATATGGTGAGGTTCAGACACCAGCGCTACGTCAATACCCCACTCCGCCATCGCTTGACACATCAGGTCCTGCGAACCGGCGGAGCGGTTGACGTTCGCCTGAAGAATTTCCCCGATGGACCTATTACTCATTATTGGTTTCCATCGGGGAGACTTCCTGTGGTGCGACGGCAGCGGCATTGGAGGCCGATGATGTTGCTGGACGAGCGGGGAGGGGGAGCGTGCGGCCCTTTACGGGCGGAGAATTGCACTTGGGCCCCCCCATGCGATGCGCCGACGGGCAGCTCCTGTCGGCGCATACGGCGCACTTGTAGGGCGCCGTGCAGGCTGTGGCGTTGTGGCCCTCTTGACCGCAGCGGTAACAAAGACGGCTGCGGTCTTTTATTGAGGGACAAAGCTGCGCCGTATGGCCCTTTTCTAGGCACCGGTGGCAACGCATTGGGCGTTGCTCCAGTGCCCGGACGTTTGCGGAGCACCACCCGACCTCAAGTCGACCCTCCAAGACCTTGGCGAGCGCCTCAACCGGGAATGACACCACCACAGAGCCCATCCTCATGGACCCCGTTGCGATAGTCCCCACTCTGATCAACTCCGGGCTGCACCCGGCCTTATTTGCCAGAGCCACCTTTAGTTCCTCAGCTGACACTGAGTCATCCAGACCGGAGACTCTAGCTTCAGCTGATTTGGTCGGACGGGTAACCTTTGCCTCCTCTCCTAGTACCTCCCCTATTTGGGCCGCTAGACGGTCCGCTTGGGAGGCGGTGGCCTCCTTGGGGAGTTCCATGATGCAAGCCCCAGTCATTGACCCGCGGAACTTCCCCGGGCCGACACCGATCTCCTTTAAGTCGACCCCGGCCTTTGCCTTTAAGAGGGCCTGCCCGTAGGTGGCCCCCTTTGCTAATGCCTCCGGAGTTAGGGAAACCACGACTGCCAACGATTTTGGTGGCTTAGGTAGGTTCAAGGCCGGCTTCGAAGGCTTCTTGACAGCCTTCTTTTTCCCGCCACGCCTCTTCTTCTTCCCCGCCACGACGGTCCAGGCTTGGTCCTCACTGACGACGAGAGGCTGCACCTCCCGGGAGGGTCCCGCCAATTGCTCTGCCGCTCTCGCACCTTGGGGTGCTGCGGTGGAAGCCTTTTTTGCAGCCTTCTTGGGAAGCGCCTTTTTTGGCAAGTTTGCCAGAGGCGCAAGGGTGGTCTGCGTGACCACCCTGTTCCCTACTACATCCGCATACCGAACGGGAGCAGGTGCCGAGGCTGCTGAACGGGAATGGGCCGCAGCAGGAGCCGAGGACTGAGACTGGACCGATACCGCGGGACGGTGTGCCTTTTTGTCAGCCGCTAACGGGGGACGACGGTTCTGGGCTGGCAGGAGCCTGCCATCTGCCTCCAGTCCATCGAAACGAGCGTTGACGACTGCACCGATGTGGGCCATTAAGTCCTTTTGCAACTGGGACATGACCTCTCCTAGTTCGACCCTGAAAACATCGACAGCCTCAACAGCCCCCATTTCTTGTCGCGGAACCGTTGTTTCTTCGGTCGTCTCCATCATCTGCTTTTCCGGCGCAGGAGATTTCCTCTCGGAAAAGGCTCGACGAAGGGCCGCGACTTCCACTTCGAGTGCCGACAACTGGCCGCGAAGCCGTTTGTTGTCGGCATGGAGGCGCTTCATCGCCTCTCCCTCGTCCAACGCAACCGCTGAACGGACCACCCGCATAATGTCGCCATTGAGGGCGTCCCGTACCTCTTTAATACAGGTCCCCTTCAAGTTGTGAGACTTCAGGACCTGTTCGATCTTAGCAGCACCTTCCTCAGCGACCTTCCTCATCTCCTCCTTCGACATTGGTGGGGTAGGAGACCTTTTCCCCTTCCCTTTGGTTTGACGGGCCTTGCGTGGAGACACCTCCATCCCTGATTCGGTCAGGGTGGACTCATCAGAATCAGAGTCCAGTCCCTCCCGAAGTTCACGCCTAGCCTGTGAGAGTCCCACAGAGTGGTGGTACCCTCCTCTTCCAGTTTTTCTCGAGCGTGGCACTTTTGGCGGTGCCATCTCGGAACACTCCTGAGCCGATTCCGGATCCTCCATTTCGGAGACACTAGTGTCGACCGATCTCTTGGCAGCCCTCCGCGCTGAGGCTCTTGTCACCACTCCAGAAGTGTATTTTCTAACAACCTCTGGGCCAGAGGGCTCTGACGCACTCCACTCCAAAGCTCTTCGCACCTCCGAGTTGGTTGGAGACTTAGACATCGCAACAAACTCAAATCCCTGTTCGCTCAACGCTATACTAGGCACCCGCTCAACCTGCAACCGGAGATACCTCAACGGCCAGGGAGCTGGGGAATACTAATAGAGCAGAGAGAACAAAACAGAGATAATCACAGCAAATGCCCCAAGACTTACGCGTCGGATTTGGTCACCAGCCTGCCACCTGCGTTACCGGGGTCAGGACTGGGAGTGCCAGGGGAGACGACGAGGACGTACCGACGCGAAAACACTTGTGGGGCCTCCCCCGTTATTTCGATCCTAGCCAAATATACATAATTATTATGTTTTGTTATAGCTTCTTAGGTACACCACCCAGCCGAAGCTATGCATAACCTTGCCATATCAGCTTATTGTAGAGACACATAAAAAAATCTGACACCGACTCCAAAAATAAAATATACCACACAAAAGGCGTAATTGTTTTGTTTTTCTTTTAAGTGACTTTTTAAATTTTTGTTTTGAAGTCGGTCTATATTTTAATTGTCACAAAATGTTTTTTTTTTTACTTTTTAGTGCAATTTCTTTGTTTTGTTTTGAAGTCAGTTTGTTTTTGTTTATCAGATTTGAAAATAGTTTACACCTTTGACCATCATTTCGTTTGCAACATTAGTCACACTACCCTGCTTGCCCCATAAACGCTGTTCCTATGGCCCCTGCACAACGGACACCCTCATCAATCAATGGCGTCTCGCGCGGACATTGTAAACGGTGCTTAATTTTAGGCGTCAGCCAAATTACTTTTACTGCGAGGAGAAAAACGTTATTAGCTTTATTGTGGAACATGCATTTGCTAGATTAGTTTGATGTATTTTGGTTAAGGAGGATTAGAATAAAATGAATTGGAACAAAACAAATAGTGTTGCCCAAATTCAGTCTTGGTCTTGCAGTCTTGGTCTTGTTCTTGCGTTTTTGCAAGACCAAGACCAAGAACAAGACCGCGTATTTTTAGCAAGACCAAGACCAAGACTGACCGTGCAAGACTTGAGCAAGAACAAGACATAGCCTGCAAGACTCTTGCGTCTTGCAGCTAGGACTTAGCGCTATTTCACTGAGTAGTTAGGTGTAACAGTTCGGTGTATAGGTAGGTACGCTTAGGAATTCTATGAGACGCAAAAAACTGTATCAAAGAATATGAAAAACTGGACCTATGCGCATTACGACTAATACCATAAACATAGCGAATAAAAAAATATCTATTAAAATCAAACTGAGTGCATGCATAGTTATGTTTTAACCATCGGCACTTTGATAATGCGGCATCAAAGGTTGATTTGTGTTGTATTTTATTTTTTATTCAAATAAATGATAAATCGTAAAACTCTTTTATTAAATTTCTTATAAGTTGAGGGTTCAATCTCTTTCTAGACAGATAAGTATTGTTCTTTAAAATACAGTCAAGTTATTGTAATTAATTTGTTTTTTTACATGTTTTAGCAAATGTAAGCTTATAAATCATAAATGTTTATTAAGAAACAGTTACTTCCATGGAAAACGACATATAGGTCAGTTGATTTTTCGAATTTCTAATCAAATCTTCAGTTTTTATTAATCTGCTTGATCTTTACTATGGCTATGTTAATTCAAGCTCACAATGTTCCAATTCTATTACGTTTTACTTTAATAAATAGTAATAGACTAATAGGTAATTGTAAGACTTGCAAGACTCTTGCTGCAAGACCAAGACCAAGACCAAGACTGGGAGCGCAAGACCAAGACCAAGACCAAGACCAGGTGTATTGGCGCAAGACCAAGACCAAGACCAAGACCAGGTGTATTGGCGCAAGACCAAGACCAAGACTGGCTAAGTCTCGTCTTGTTCTTGCATTTGGGCAACACTAAAAACAAATAAAAGTGGAATTATAAAGTATTTTTGTTCAATGTCTTTTGAATATTGTAACTTCGATTTCCTTCGTTTTTGAGGAATATCTCAGTGTGCAATTTGCATCAACAGGATTACATGCCTTGAGAGATCAAAAAGCTATTAAGTGAGTGCATTGCATATGCATTATCTAAAATCATCCCCAAAAGATATATTTTTAATTTTAACCTTTACACAGAAAACTAGTTGAATTAGTCATAGTACATAAATGGTAATGTGAACTTTTTTGGTGTTTTAAAAGAGTAACTACCGAGTTTCTTGCCGCTTCTTCTCCACGGATATCCTTAAGTAGTTTCCAACGTGCATAAGTTATGATATTCCTCGGATCTTGTCAGTCTCCCTAAAAAAATATACGCTACGGTCAAAATTAGTTTCCTGTCTAACCCCAGAGGGCAGTTTTTAGCAGATGATGGATGGCCACGCATGCAGTTAGTGCATCAATCTTTTTCAACGTATTTGCATGCACCAGCCACAATCGAAACGCCACCTAGCGGTGTGCAGTCACGTTTAATTACCGACGTGTTTGAGTTTCATTCGTACCTCTCTGATGACACAATGTAAAGAATAACAGTGAATCTTAAACGGTTACAAACTCGCTATTAAGCTTACGATGTCATCATATAAAAATAACTTTTTGACAGTATACGATAAATTTATCTATGAATTCGAGAAGAATTTGGATATAAAAGAAGTTTTCATATTTTTCGTACCTTCGACACTCTAACATGCCAAATGAAGAATCAGTGGGTCTGCCTCGATATAGACGGGCCATTCAACTGACACATAGGAACGGTCTGCAGCATGACCCTATTTCATGAAAACATAATATTTATAAGTTTGTATATTGTGTAGACTGAGCTGAGCTGATTT
The DNA here is from genome assembly GCA_949319885.1 of Mecyna flavalis. Lineage (NCBI taxonomy): Eukaryota > Metazoa > Arthropoda > Insecta > Lepidoptera > Crambidae > Mecyna > Mecyna flavalis. Next base: position 4,605,996 of record OX439407.1, on the reverse strand, counting down.
TTTATGCAATTTAGGTTGGTTTTTTTTTACGAACACTTGCAACGGTGTTGTTCAACGTAAAATAAAACAAAAGAGACAAAGTCACAGTATTTATTATGATTTACAATTAAATTCTTGTGACTCTTTGCGCATTCTTGACAAAATGCGAATTTGACAATTTGCGTCTGAACTCTGAACCTTCTGGTCACTTTTTGTTGAAGACACGATACACCATTGTAGCATTGTATGTAAGTGACAGCTCATTTTTGACGAATTGTCTTTTTTACGAATCATAATTTTGATTTGTCGGGCGGCTATACATTTTAATTGCCCGTGTTCACACTATCACGATTCGTTAAAAAAGACAATTCGTCAAAAACAGGAATCGTGATGGATCAGTTCTAATGAGCTGTAAGTGGACACGAAAATCGAGTATAACTGCGCGGGGAGGACTGATTTTATGTCACTGCGTGGTGGGCACCACTACTACTGGTTTATACTGGGCAGTATTCGACACTTTTTATGCTAGATCAGTTAAGAGACAGACACGCAACCCACCTGATAGTAAGCGGCCACTGCGGCCTACCACTACTGCCTACTTCGGCCCAGCGCTTTAACATTAAAACGTTTCACTGTCGTTGAATCCACTATTACAAAACTGTAGAGCAGTGCGCAAACACGCGCTAATTGTCGTGATTATTTGCTTTGCGCTCTGTCATCGGCGCGCGCCGCAGAGATTACTCTATGGTCGGGGAGAATTTACATTTCCACCGAAGGGGAGAAATCTGGTCTATCCATTTAAGGGTATTTATGTATGTATTTCGTATTTTCTTTCAGTTGACAGACAGAATCGTAGCCCAACAGATTGTGGGCTGGTCAATCGCCGCAAGGGCAGGCAGCTTGCCCCCTTCACGCGTGAAAATTTGAAACCGGGAGAATTTAGTTACAAACAAATAGAAAAACAAACAAGCCTTTCTCTCTTCGTCTCGCTAACCATATGATGATTAAAATCGTTTTCCATTGCTAAAAAAGTCTAATTGTTTAAGATTCTAAGCAGAGACGGCTGCCTATTCCATTGAGGGACACATAGCCAGAAAACTTCGCTCTTATCGCTACCACATTTTAGCTGATGTGAACTTCCAGCCAACAATTTTATGTGTATCTGTCATAAATATTGCCGGGATGTAGTCTAAGCTGTTAGCCAGTGTACTTGAAATCTCGAAAATCAGTTGTGATTCTCAAAGCAATAGGCCGTTTACCATCAGGTGGGCTGTTTGTAACAGGTTACTGGGTTTTGGTGCCTATCTACCAACTCAGGTGAATGAAATAGCACAAGAAAAATATAGGCTGATACTTTACTCTTGCGCCAGTGAAGTAAATACGTCTGACCCCTTAAACCATTGAACTGCCGACGTCAGTACTATTTCCATTCAATACTGAGTCAGATATAACCGCACAAATCATCGCGACGGAGACGAAATTAGCGGCGATGCTGCACCGGAAACGGATCTGGGTTAATTGAGACGCCTGACGAACTGTTTGTGGAACATTGTGATGTCGATTGATGTTGCCGAAGAGATGCAACGTAAGCTATTTGTATTGCCTCTTGGTAGAGGTGCTACTTCAAGTCCTTTTTTTTTATTAAAGGGAGGTAATCGTAACAAGGCGGGCTCTTTCCTCTTTGAGTAAGTAGCAGCAATCGAGGAATTTCAACGGATAGTGCGATGAGCGTCCTAATTTCTTTTGTTTCACACACAGCCGTACTAATAACATAATCCATTTTTTATATATTGTCCCGTTTCGTAAGTTATACCACAATAAATATTTTCATTTAAACGGTTGGAACAGATTTACGATTTACCATTCGCAATTTTATTACTATGCGCAAAAAAGCTTATAAGTATTTAATCCATAATGCAAGATATTTGATTTCAATTTGAACAGTGATAGTTGAATGTAAAATGTACATATATTTATAACCTAAGAAAATATTCGAACGCTTTTAACAAATTGAAAGCAAATCTCTAAAGAACATACGAATGGGAAACTTACTCGGATTACTACTATAGATTGCAAACTGATATTTTAAAGAAAATAAATAATTTTTGCAAAATTTACTAATTCAGCCCAGTGAATATACTCGTATTTTACCAAATGTTCTTGGCAACTTAAGATATTGAGAATACTTAAATAGCCAACTTCTCTATAATTTTCAAGCAGCCGAAATTTCGTATTACTCCCTACAATGTTAAATTAGTTATTCTTTATTCAAGCATGGGCGTTGTTTGGATGATATTTAAGTGTATTTTATTCTTGATGAAATTATTACAAAGGCGTAGCGCTTAGCCGAGTAACTTTCATTTAGCGATTGAAAAGAGTAACTATCGAGTTTCTTCTATAAACAAAAAAACAAACATGTTTATTTTTGTATTGTTTCTTTCGACGAGCCATTTGGTGTAGTAGTCGAGAAATCGGCTATTACACCAAAGGTCGCGGGTACGATTCCCGCACGGTACAAACATTTGTGTGCATGAACAGTCTGTTTGTATCGGTCTGGGTGTTTCTATGTATAATATGTATGTATTTACAAAAAAAAAGTATATTAGTAATGTTTATCCGTTGTCTAGCACCCATAGCACAAGCTCATGCTTAGTTTGGGGCTAGATGGCGCCGTGTGAATAATGTCCAGGGATTTATTTATTTGAACAAACAGGATTAGGCCGTAGCCTCATGTCTATGGTGCGGTGCCGTCCGGCGTGCAACGTGCCGTGGACTTGGGGCCACGGCCTTACAATACAATGACAGGTTGTTTATTATTTACCTATGTATAGTACTATCCGATTTAAAATTTGACATTCATTAATTTTGTTTGGGTCGGAGCGGGAGCGGTATAATTTGTTACGATCTTATAAATATGACGAGTATTGGCTTACCAAGCAACTTAATAATAATAATAAAAGCAAGAATTTTTTGTGGTGTCATCTCATTAATGTAACAAGTCTAAGGACGTCGCAAAATGTTCGTCAAACAAACAGTTAGGTAGCGTCAGACACGTAATTGTGCGATATGTTCCTCCGAGGTACGACACTTTTACCCTGTTAGCTAGGAGATGACACTAATTAATAGAACGGCATTATGCTGTAGCGCGCCAAGCTGTATTAATGTTAGTTCTACAACTAGAGGTCATTCTACATTCTTACTGAATTTTACAGAATAAAAATGAACAATGTTGTCTAAAATTAATGGTTGTAGCAGTAAAAGAGGTGGAGCGTACTGGGACTTCCACTCGAATGAACCACTTCAACATTCCATCTTCATAATGCGATTTAAGTTGGCGAGAAAATGTGTAGGTACACTGAAAGACAAATTACAAAGTAGATCTTGAAATAACATTTCAACGTTTTTATTCCCAAAAATAAATCTACGTGTCTTCACGCAGCTTTACCTCAGACAATATCAAATCTTCTGTCAGAACTTCAACAATATATTCATCATAAATCACTCGTAATGACGCTTATAAAATATTCAAAGAGGACGGTCAACCTTTTAACCTTTCTTTGAAAGAAACACCATGGTATTGTGTCATTCGCCTTTCCATTTGGCGAAAAATATCAGCACAAGAATGAATAAGCTCGTAAATCACTTGTTACGTAAATTGCAATTTCAATGGCAATCGTTGCGACTAGATTTTTAACATTGTGTGTGACATTGTTTGCAAATCTCAATATAAATCGGTTGGGACTAGTATTTTTTTTCACACAGAAAACTGTATGAATAATATTTTTACTTATATCAAAATACAATATAAAGACTGCCTAGATGTTATATCATTTCTATTGACAGATTGAGTACCTTGGGCACGTACTTAGGCACGAGAGGTATGGGTTGCTTCAACTTATAATGATGGGGAAAATTGAAGGTAGGCGACGCGTTGAAAGAAGAAAAAAGTCGTGGCTGCGGAACATTAGGGAGTGGACTGGAATAACATCCGTTGAGCAGTTGTTTCGGCTCGCGATGGACAGAGAGGAGTATGGAAAGCTGACGGCCAACCTTCAGAACTGAAGAGGCACCTTAAGAAGAAGAATTGACAGAGGCACGCAGGGCACTGTGGCCTAATCCGTTGAGGAATACTGAACTAGAAAGTATCACTGTGGTGCCATCCTTTAGGCTGCTCTAATCTGCAAGCCTTTAATTTACGAGTAAAGCGTGGAACAAATCGATTATACAATTGCCCTCAAGAGTTATATTTAGAGTATACAACAACTGAAATAAGCGTCAATGAGTGACTTCATAGCTAATAATTTGATATATTAAGAAATTTAAATACTTCAGTTGCTACTTGCTATGGACTAAAAATAATTTAGACATTTCTAATTCTCCATGTTACATAATACCGTCCAAAACAGCTATAGTCTAAGAGCTTTTACGAGGCCCGTTTACGAATCCCCTCCCTGATAAATTAAACGGCGAGGCCTTAAATAGAGATGCTAATTTCCGTGCTTCATTATGTCTGCTCGCTCTTTGTCTGGGAGGAGCCATGATTTGTGGGAACTGGATAAAGGTCCGGCCGGCTTGGGAACATCTCTCAATGGGAAAGGTTGCAAAAATCTTTTGTGATAAAGAAATTTATTTCTAAAATCTGTAGGAACTTTTGTAACGTAAATTTTTTTCGATATAAGGTATGTACCTCGTAGAGTGGAGGCATTTGATGCAAGCAATAAACTAGAAATTTAAACACCAGCGAAAGGGTATAAGATAAGGAGAGTCTTTCCGTGATGAATTATGTGAACTGTGTCCCTGTGTGCCGTCGATGTAACCTCACGTCCATCATCAACATTAGTTGGTATATGGTATATTGGTTGGGGATATATAGAACCAGCCAAAAACATATGTGACTGTGGTGCCTCTCCGCAAACCATGGCCCATCTGCTTTCTTGTCCCGCGTGCCCTGACACATGTGTTCAGGAAGACTTGCTGCGCGCTAACAGTAATGCTGTTCGGGTGGCGGAGTACTGGTCTGGTAAGATTAGCCATCGACTCGCTAAGAAGATTGGTTGGTTTCTGTAAGTTCTGTAACTAATTGAGGTTTTACTACAGAATTTACCAACAAAACGTCTGTTTTGAGCTCTGCACACATTTTGAAACAATTTTTAGAGCATTAAATCAAAACTGCTCTTAGGAGTAAAACATAATATATAAGATGTCATAAGTTTTAAATAAAAAAAATACTAATTTTGTAGATGTTTTCTGCTGAGACAGTAGACTCGTAAAAATGCTCCTCAAATCTTGAAAAAAATACCTTTTTGCTGTCATTGTAGCCCCGACCTAAGCGGCATGTCACTGCGATGATTCCTCTCATTATCCCGGGACAATTGCTGACTTCCCCCCTCTCCAGCAAAACAACGGGACAAATGCTCATTACGAAGATTAGTTTTTCCGACGAGCTCATTGTTCGCATTGGATTGACTCGTTTATTCTAAACTGGGTGTGTTAGTAATGTGGAGACAATACTTTAAAGTTTGTTTGTTTGTCCGTGTTTTTCAGCAAAAAAGAGCAACAAAAGGTTATTTTTGTTCTAGGAATAGTTTGAGAGCTAGAAAGTGACATAGGATACTTTTCATACTGAAAAAAAATCCCATGCCTGCGGGATAATAACACGGACAAAGCCAAAAACTAATTCATGTATTATGATTGACACATTCGGGTACTATATCGAATGTACATTTTGACTCCTGTTTAATAACACCTTACCCGATTTTTGTTCAAACCAACGTAGGCCCTTCGATCTTTATTATATTCTATGATTTTTTTTCGGAGGCCAAGTCACATTTTGGGTCGGTGAACCATCGGAGCAAGTAAGTAAGTATGTTTTTTTTTTTACCACTTGGCGACTCCGGTCTTTAGGAAATTTTTTATTTGATATGCTGGAACAAGTTTTCAGGTACTTCATTTCACACATTTAAATTACATTCTCCGAAGTTTCTATTGCCTACAGTATACAAAATGAATACGAAAAGTTGTAAATACTTGACTATACTTTTTACTTACTATCGCGTTCATTTCTGCCATTATTTTTCTTTCAACTCTTCTCATTCCGAACATTCTTTGAGACAATGGAAAAACTGTCAAGTATACACTTGATTTGTTGAGCTGTTTGTTTGTTTAGGGAGTTCGGTTTCCCTTTTAAATGGGAAACAACTATCAGCTGCGCCGTTAAGACGCCATAAATCCCTGTTTCACGGCCCACTTAACGAATGAACTGAAAAACTTATCAGACTCTAGGCCTGGGGGTAGGTAGGCACGAAAGTGTTTAGAGTTTCTTTCCGGTTCAATTTATCCGGCTCAATGCAAATTCGCAATGGCCGCTTACCAGATAAGCTGCATACTAGTGTTGAATCAAAATCGATTATCAATTATTCGACAGTAGATCATCACAATACCTACATTGAATAAATAAAATGAAATAATGAAACACATTGTAGTACATGTACATTGATCTTGTAGTTAATCATGCGCGTGATCTACCAATCCGAAATCGATATTACCTACGCCATCGATACGAGCAATTAATCGATTTAAAAAAATATTTATTTACCATTTTTGGTGACATGCCTCCTCCATAACTTTCCTTTAGACTCTGTTTACTCAGACGAGGCAAAAATATTAAAAGAAGAAAAAAAAAGTGGTTTCTCTTAAAGTTATTCAAGTATAAAGTACAATTGAGACGCGCTTATATTTTTGGCGACAATATATCATCGAAAGTTGTGAGAAATAAAATTCTCAGACAAATATGAAACGCACGAAGCGCTATAAAAGATTTACACAAGTGAGAATTTCCAAAGCAATAAGAAAAGGTCAAACGCTCTTGAGAATATGTAGGCAGAAAGTACAAGACAATATCTCAAGCCTCGGTGTAGAGAATAAAGTATTTGCGGCACCCACAAACTTATAGGCTATTTATTATTTATCGAGAAATTCTTATAAAATATTTTTTTTTTATTTATAAGCTTTTACTTGTTTAGATTACGTTATGAAAATACGTGATTGGCCTAAGTAGAAATACTTATAAATAACTAGATGTTCCCGCGGTTTTGTCTGATTTTATTTGAGATCACCAGTGAGGGTCCGGTGCATTCTTTTACTTTTTCTAAATTTTATCAATGATTTAATATGTTAGAAAATAAGTTTTAATTAAAATAATATTTAAGTAATCGTAAAACAGACTCAACGACTGGCGTGCAACTGCGCGGGATCGTGGCAAGTGGCGGAATATTGTATCGGAGGCCAAGACACACTTTGGGTCGCTGAGCCATCGGAGTAAGTAAGTAAGTAAAACAGACTGAGTGTAAGTTCACAGGAACGAAATCGCGGGCAGAAAGTTATAAGTATAAAAAATAACGCAACAAACAAATAACAATCTATCTATCTATCTATGACACTATCACTTTTATCAATTAAAAAAACAGAGAACTGCATAATTAATATTTGACAGATAAATAATGAATAACTTGTCTGACAGCGGTTAATGTTATCGTACATTCAGTATACGGTAAACATGTTTACACCGTAAACAAAACAAGCTTAAATTAAAAGCCACACTTGTGTAGACAAGCGTCCACAAACCGCATATAAAGAGCCATCGATGGGGTTAGCTCCCCTAATGTCCGTATAAATAATCATGTCGAGATCCTATCGGGGAAAATACGACTGCGACCTTAAAATAGTTTCCTCCACTTCCTCACAAGGAGGGAATTTTAATTAGCTCCACAGCTGTGGAAAAATATTCATTATGCCTCATCGGACTGGGGAAGGTTAATTGAGTCTTCTAATAAGGAGGGAGTTCTTAAATTATTCTTTCACACGGAATGGAAGTTAGAGTATGGTTTAAGTAAGTCATCTAAGTGGACAATGGGAGCTGAAGACTAGAAGAATCTTTCCCGTTCAGAATAAGCCAGTAAGAAGGTCATTTGTCTCCTCCAGGACATGATATAAAACTTTTTTTATGTTTCAGTTAATAGATTCACACTGCCCAGTTAATAGATTATAAAAGACCACTGCGGCTAATTCTCTTTGATTTAGAAAGGTTTAAGATCTAAAAACAAACGAAATCCAATACTCACTAAATGCAACTGTAAAAGGCGTTCAAAGTTGTGTAAAAAAAGTCCTGGTTTTGAAAATATATATTATTCAAAAAACAACTACATCCGATAATGTACATAATATTTAGAGCAACGTTGACGAAACCTTCGTCATAAATGCAATAAAGCTAGGTAACAGAAGTTATTTTACGTATGTCACCAAACATTGCAGCCACGACCTCAAAAAACAATATTTTACTATGTACAAGATTTTTTACTATTATTGTAATTTTTTATATACGTCGTCATCTATACATATGTGTGATATAAATTACCTTTGTATTGAAGGCATAATGAAAAGACTCACTTTAGTCTTTTGTGAGTTTTAAAAATTCTGCACTAAAAACTAAAATTAGAGCAAGAGGAATTAAAAATGCAACAAGTTGAAGCGCAACAATGGAGGCACGTAGTGCACTGACGCGTTATTTCAGTTTAAATTTTTCATGTGTTCCTTCATATACAGGGTGTTGCTAACGACGTAATTTAAAATACGATTTAATTGTTTTTAAAATATTTATAGACAAGAGTTTTTTTGCTTTTAATTTTGTCTTACTTCTCGAAAGCAAGTGCATTATTCTATTAACGCTGCGGCAGTTAATCTTGGTTGGGAAAAAAAAATCAAATCAATACCTACCTATTATTATGATCTAATCAAATAAGCTTGAATTTTTTCATTTTTTTATAGATAATTATGTGTTGCTGTTATTATTATGATAACACAACATAAATAACCATATATGGCCAAAGAAATATTAAGCTTAGTACCAACGGCTTTACGTATTTTCTGACGCAAAAGGCTTTAATCAACTAAGACTTTTTTAAAAAGCTTTGATCTAAATTAAATTATTCCTTTACAGGAACAAACAAATGTTATTAGGCGAACAAATTGGGTTTCGTTCTAGCCGATTTTCATATACATATTATGTTATCTATTCATTAAAAATGAAAAGCCTTTTAAACTGTTGGCTGCACTGCACTGTACAATCGTGTACACCATATTCCTCCATTATCATTCCACTCTGGACTTTGTAGCATTGCCAGCAAGGTTTAAATTAGCTCGATTCTGTACATGCATAAATAAGACAAATCCATGTATTTTCATTGTACGGCAGCTATTGTTGTTTTATTATATACAGGTTGTTTCTTTTATTCTTGCCTTAATTACAACCTGTCAGAAATTAGGAAAATGTATTGTAAAAATTTGGAACCATCAATTCCCGAAAAAAGCGAATAACTTAAAATGTTTATTAATAGGTCTAGTCTAAGTGAAGTTTACGGAATAAAACCGTTATGTTATTTTATTATTATGTAACAATAAATATACATATGTGAATTCAATCTCCTTATCTCGTGTTTACTAATGTCTCTATGGTCTAGTAGTATAAGAACTGGGCGGTGATCCTAGGTTCAATTCCCGGATCGGGAAGTTATCATGTTTGTTTATATATGATTTAGCTGTTAAATATCGCAACCAAGAGTAAAATAGTAAAGTGAAGTTAAATTATTCCACAATAATATTTTGAAGAATGAAAAATAATAACAGCATGCGGTAATATTTCGCGGTACCTTATTACGGGCACAGAGTAACCGCGCGCAGAGGCGGCAAAGCGAAATACGACGCGGGTGAGTGCAAGGAGACGTTTCCATTACGCGGGCTGGTATGCTGAATTAAAAAATGTTTTCCAAATTCCTTTGTGCGCTATAAAAGGAATTGCGGAAGAGGTTTTCTGGTTTTCATTAAAACAAAATTGTAAAGAAGTAAAGTAACTGTTGACAAAAAAAAAATATATTTTTTAATACTCTAACTAAAGTAAGTAACTTGAGCACTTTGTGTTAAGGGTATCAAAATCAATAAAGGTAGGTACCACAATTATTTAAATACAACTAAACGTCCAGACACAGGACAGATCTCTACCAAATGCGCCATCGGACCAGTAAGTTGATAAAAATTACGTACCCACTAACAAAGTAATAAAATCAGTACGATCCGAAGACTGAAACAAGGATCATAGCTTATTTGTTAAAAAAATTGAATATTAAAAAAAAATAGTTAAAACCCTAAACAAAAAGCCATCATTGTTCAACTTAACCTGTACGCTAACACTATGACAAACGCGGTCGATTGGACCCGCGCATAATCGCCGCTGACGAATGCTCCGCATTTGTTTACGCCTCGTCTCAACCCTCCACTGGGATACGGACGTTACAGCATGTGATCGACTCCGGGAAATGGGACATTTCGACCTCTGCATTATTAACGTGCAAATAACAACTTACTACATCCCTTTCGTTTTTATAGTTTTTCTTTTGCTAATGTTGTTTTTAAAAAAGATAACAATTTTTGGAAACTATTGAGTACTTTAATTACGTTTAAAAATTCAATTATGAAATTACTCTAAAGTAGTGTGATATTTTTTTTTATAATAAAGTAGAGTCACATTGCTAGACAAATACCATCTATACTTGATTGTTCGTTTGTTTGTATTGAATAGGCTCCAAAACTACTGAACCGATTTGAATAATTCTTTCAATGTTGGAAAGCTACACTACACTAAACTATAAAGAAATTACGCGCGGGTGAAACCGCGGGCGGAAGGCTAGTTGAGAAAAACGGAAAAGAGTCAAAAACTTTGTTTCCCAAATTCGAAGAAAAATATCTATTTAGATATTTTTTTCTAGTCTATTGTTGCTATGTTTATATTTTAATATAGGTAGCTAACGCTCTAACTTGGTAATTAACCTCGCTAAATAAAATAGCCTACTTACTTTGTGTTCAGTAAAATGTAGGTATGTAATGTTGACCGATATTTATACCATGTGAAAGAGACAGTTCTGGCAGTTTTTAGTAGCAGAATTTATCATGGCGAAGGGAAGGAACGACCAAGATTAGAATAACCATGAATGCACAACGTTCTAATTATACGGTCCCCACTCCCCAGGTTCCTACGAGAAACAGCCAGTGTAATAATGAACTCGTATCAAATAAGTTAGTCGCAATGATATTAATCCCGGCGCATGCAGTGTTGCAGTGTAATCGCATCGCAAGTGCCGCTCAGCGCCGGTGACAGCTGCCACTGCGACGAGCCAATTTGCTTCAACTCTGCCTCGGAGAAGCTGGCATCAAACGGGTATTTAGCTAACTTCCAACAGCAGGTTTTGCACATGTTCCTTTCAATAGTAATGATAATATTCTTAGATAGTATCATCTAGCCCCGAATACACACAAATTTTAGCTCATTTCATACGAATTAAAGCAGTATAATCTCTTCAAATGATGAACATAAAGCTGAAACTGTATACATAGATATAGTTTATTCTGTACTTTGAAACCATTTGCTGTAGCGGCATCACATGTTATTAAACTATTAGTATACAGTATTTTGTTATCGCCATAATTCTAATTCTTTTACGACTAAAGGAATACTATTTTCTTCTTCGGGGAGAATGCCATAAGCATCATAATTGCAAGCAAGTAAGACTATGTGTGTGTGAGACTCGGGACTATAGATAGACGTTCGGTTCAAAACACAAGTACCCACAAAACTCCCCTGATTTCCCATTCTTAAGCAAAAAGGACCGGCGCCCGCTAAATTTTAGAAACACTTTGCAATTGTACACCGAGCTAGTTATCACACTCTTAAACTGTTGTTTCTGATTCTAAATAAATATTATCGTATCAATATTCGTCGACCACTTATTAACAATGAATTTTAAGAGATTCTGCAAGGTCTAATCCATTTTTACGTTCCAACATCTGTCGGTGGTCCGCTTTATCCCAGGTATTAGTTGCAGCAATTGCCAGTACATTGAATAGCGTGACGGGCGCGTTTAATCTCCTCTCGCGCGCAATGCAGCTGGGGCGAGCAATTTGCTGCGATTCCGTCGGGATACAGACCACACACAGTGAATATGACGACAGCATATCTTTTTTTATTACACGAAGGTGGCTCTAAAGCCTTTAAGTGTGGTAGAGCCATGCTGCAGACTGTAGAAAGATCCTGACTGCCAGTCGAAATGAGCCGGGAACCAAACTTTCAAAAATCAACGTATGAGCTGCGCCATTGCGACCCAGAGAGACCTTGCCCTCCCTCCTTCTGATTCTCATTCCCTGAAGTCCTTCAGAGTCCACCTGAAAGTGCCGTAGACCCAACCTTCTCCTTTCTCTTACCCATCCCTATTGCCATTCATCTTTTCACTCCTTTGATATACTTTCAAAGGTGGGCAACACATCTTAGAAGTCGCAGGTCTATTATTTATAGGCAATAGTGATCACTTACTATCAGGTGTCACACTCTGTCGTTCCCCACCATCTTTCATAAAAAATGTATTATACTGTACCTTACTATTATTTAATTTACTGTGGCTGGTAGAGTAATCCAGTTGATAAAGAGCCTCAAGGTTCTTTGATTTAGAATGTTAGGAAGAAGGCTGGGAGATGTATATCGTTGCTTGCACGGTAAAAAATGTACTGTACACAGCAAAGCAGCTAGACTATAGCTGGTGTTTCGTACCGAAATAGTTATTTTTCTGTTTGTTTTTAATTAGGATAAAACAACACAATTTGGAAGTGATTTGCCTATTTTTAATTTTATTTTTTATGCTAGGAACCCTTCTTTTGATCTGAAGTGCACCGCTATCAAGTGCATTCATTCATTCGAACGATGTGAAGTTAGACACATATTGTTCGTCACTTTTCAACGCCTAGCGTGCGCGCAACAGCACCAGTGTTTTTACGTGAACTTTAATTCGACCACCAATTTAGCGTTGGTCAGGACAATCAGTGTGTGCTAGTGCAATCCAGAAACTGTGTATTTACCCCTATGGATCCTTCGATATGAAACAACGTCTGCTGGTGATTGATTGGACACCATTACGCCGAGCCCGGCACGTGCATGCGGCTTGGTACTGAGGAGACGAGGTTGGTGTTCCCCCCTTTCAGACTTGTCACCAGCTGGTTTATTTTGAATATTTTACTGAACTCCTCAAACAAGCTTGTAGTTTCTATCGCCCCAGCAGAAAGAATGGATGAACGGTTTCAATTTAATGACTCTAAATTTTATTGGGATTGGTAAGTTGCTGATATTTTTTCAAGTAGCTTAAATGTTAAGCAGCCTTTTAAGGACGTTTTACTTAAACACCTCTTTACACACACTGTAGGCTTGTCAAAATATTTGTAACAAATATCTTGTTTGTTGTTGATGTTTCACGGAGGCATTTTCTATTTCTAATATTTGAATCGAACCCTAACATTCCACAGCACATCCGACTCAACCCTCCAACACCGTAAGACGGATTTATTCAAAACGTTATCCGGCTGTGGTAGCATTGCATTAAGCCTACAACAGCTGCCGGCCGCGGGGCGCGGGGAGTGTTTTAAACACAACTGACACAACATCAGTGATTCATCACGACTCCGCTCGTCTAATCACCGGTCGGATGCAGACTGCTCTCGCTAATAGAATAGACGAGCGAATAGTCAGATATGGCATTTTAAATTTAATTGCAATCGAGATAAAGTTAGAAACCAAGTGGGTTATTCAAGTTTTGGTGGTACTTGACTGGAGATCGCATATTTGGAGAGGATACTGTTCTATGGTGGGTTCCAATATCAGACAAATATTAAGCAAGCTAGTTTTGGTAAGCAACACCCGAAAATCGAAACCATGACAATTTTAGGAATCTACCAGCGTTCTCCGACTGTATGCTCTAGTCTTTAATATTCGTATAATAAAGCAGAAGGACGAACCGGACCTAGTTAGACATATTTTTACAGCAATTGAAAACAATCCAACACATCAAATAAATTCGCAAGCTCAACACTTCATTATGCACGTCGTCATAAGTTCCATATCCATTTAATTTCATTGCTCTTACAAGAAACAAAGGGCGCATTCGAACGAAACCGAGGGACGCGAACGAATTGAAATATCAGCGAGCACAATACAATACAACCGCGATTTGGAGATTTGCGTTAGCATCGCAAGGGTTAAGGAATTGTTCGAGCGACGCCTATGTATTAATTAACGAGTGAATTAAGAGGCTGCGAAGTGCTGTTCAGAAGTGTTTAGAATGAGTGGATTTAAGGATTATCACCTTTTATTGTTTGTGTGACTCAACTCAAATGGCGTATGGCAGTGTTTTGAAATGGAATACACAAAGACAAAATCATGTTTATATTATTAAGTAGGGATTACTTTGTACTTTACACGCTGACTTAATTTCGTTAGCTCGAAAGATTTCCCAATTAAAGCAGGTTATCAGATTTCCCACAAAAACCGTTCAATTCATCAATACCAAAAACCTCAAACAATTCTAAAAGTGGACCAATTAGATTAATTAAGCAGAGATTTTTAGACGTGATTATTGGAACAACGTCAAAATCCATATTGACGTGAATGGCTACTAACAAACCAATCCAATTAGTAAGCCACCCCTCGTTTGATGAAGACATTATAACTATGATTAACGATCGGGAACCCGTCACTCAACCATCAATGGCTTACTTATTAACTTTAGAGTTTACTGCCTTAACTTATTTTCAATTATAATAATTATAACTTTATTTCAATCAAACTGTCCCTACATTTTTAGTAGAATAGAGGTGAGACCGCTCGGAGCCTCGGATTAAAACCCGGACTTCGTGGATTCGATTCCCGCCATTGGTGGTAGGGCCATTTCAGAGTTTGATTGGCTAACTACAATTCCTACAGAGAAAATCTGCCGTAACAGCTTTGGTTGTGTTTTGCAGTAATGTGGGTGGGGAAAATAACTTTAGCATACGAGATGCCCTTAGTCCAGCGTATCTCTTATCAGTGTGTCTAATTTTCATAACATCGGAACAAATGAACATGAAAATAAAACTTGTGTTTTTATGACCACTTGAAATATGTACCTAATATGTCCCCTTTATTAAATGAACCCTAACTTTTTACAGAAATGTTGACACACTGCCTTTGATTCACACAACCAATCTACATACGCCTAACTGCAAAGCAAACGCAAAACCAATAAAACAAAAAAATAATTATGCACCAAAACCAACCCTAAAACGCCGCGTCCATCAAATTGAGTGCCCCATTTGGGTCATATTAGGTTCACGCGACCGATGTCTAAAAATTATTTAATTATTCCACCGCACTGAGGACACAAATAACCGATAAACGACGTCCATATCTTGATATTGCCCACAAATTACTATAATTGTTTTCGTGTTAACGATGCCGTGACACGGCAGTGTAGGGTTGAAAGCCGAAAAAAAAGTTGGAATGCGGCATGCGCAATATCTTAACTGTGCGATACGGATCAGAATGCGACAGGTACACTTAATAATTAAATTTCTTATTTACAGTGTTTGATGATTTGTAAAAGCGTTACGCATATTTTAATGTTGTATTATCTTTCTCTTTCTTCGAGCGTTTTTGTCCCATGTTCTAGTCATTGGAGCAACTGCCACACTTACTTTACAGAAAAACTTTTCAAATAAAATGATGTAATTTGGAGAAATCAATTTAATAAGCTCGCTTATACATTTTGGCAGTTTGTTTTTGTTTATGTAGACGAAGATACATTTTATTTTAATGACCATAATACGTTCTAGCCCAAAATTTGTTTAGGTATAAAATTGCATTTGGATAATCCTAAACTAATCTAAACCTGGCTTCCGTACGAAATACTACGTTTTCGCAAGTAAATTGAAATTAGCAATCCATCGAGTTACAAAGTTAGGGCTTAGTAAAACAAGTTTAAAACAAATTGTGTACCCTGTCGCATTTACTTAATTTACAAGTACTGTATGTAATCTGTATTTTAATAGCCGAGCTAGTGGTAAAGACGCATAGTAAAGTCCCTAGGTTTATTATAGTACTAGCTGACCCGGTGAACTTTGTATCACTTACCGCTTTATATAAACCATATGTTTTATGTTTTCATCGACTTCCACGAATATTTCAAGACTAAAATTAGTGAAATCGGTTCAGCCGTTCTCGAGTTTTAGCGAGACTAACGAACAACAATTCATTTTTATTTATACGATTGTAATAACCAGACTGGTCAAATCTGGGATCATAGTCGAAACGGACCCTGAGCTCCATACTGGATGGATACGCTAAAATGATAATGATGAGTAAAGTCCATAGATGCGCGCCGAGATTTTAACTATGGAAACCACGCCTATGAAACGATGTTTGAATCCACTTGAAACCATTCGGCATCAAGCATTCAGATCTATGAACTATACGAAGATACAAAAGGTAAATGCCATTATGTTATGCTCTATATGCATTTATATAACACCTTTCAATGTCCTAAAATTATGACGGAACATTAACCCACGGAAAAGGTAACGAAGAAAGGCCAATAAAACAATTCCAACGTTCCTTAAACTTAGAAATTTGTACAATACGACATAATAAATATTTCAGAGCGTCTTACGGAGTAAAATATAGACACCAATTAATTTAATTCAAGACATGCCACTGAAACGAAACAGTCACGCAACTCCGGGGGCGCTACCATTGTTCCAAGTCGGAGGAAACTCGATTTAATACATTTACAGGACATAATAATCAGTCTTTGGTGTTACACGCGTCAAAATGGATGGTAACCGCTTACCATCACGCGGCCGTAGACTTGAACGCCAAACTCGTGATATAAAAAAAAGTTAAGGAAGAAAGAAGTTAGCTGACTGAAAGAGTAGAAAACTGAATTAACTTACATAGACTTATTTCAGCGGATTGAGAGATACTATTTTATTTTTACGTTACAATGAGTCATATAGTACACATATTACTTAGTAGTTAGAACATAATAACGCTAATTTATTTCTATAATACTTTTAAAATATTTGCCGACGTTACAAACTAAGAAGCGGAAAAAGTCCTTTATTGCTATAGCTTATAAATACGAATAAATGACATATTCTCTTACTCTTTTCTATTTCTTTCTCTGGATAAATTATTTACCCTTGTTTATATAAAAAGATATTAAAGAAACAACAACAATATATGACTGCATTCATTCATTTTTAGGATTCGTCATGTCTGTCTGTCTGTCCGTCCGTATGTCACAGCCACTTTTTACCGAAACTATAAGAGCTATACTGTTGAAAATTAGTAAGTAGATGTATTCTGAGAACCGCATTAAGATTTTCATACAAAAATAGAAAAATAATAATAAATTTAGGGGGCTCTCCATACTTAGAACTGAAACTCAAAAATTTTTTTCTAATCCAATCCTTACGTGTGGGGTATCTATGGATAGGTCTTTTAAAATGATAAAAGGGTTTCTTATATCATTTTTTTCTAAACTGAATAGTTTGCGCGAGAGACACTTCCAAAGTGGTAAAATGTTGGTCCCCCCCCCCCTGTAACTTCTAAAATAAGAGAACGATAAATCTAAAAAAAATATATGATGTACATTATTATGCAAACTTCCATTGAAAATTGGTTTGAACGAGATCAAGTAATTAGTTTATATACTTAGAACTGAAACTAAAAAAAATTTTTTTCTTCAAACCCTTACGTGTGGGGTATCTATAGATAGGTCTTTAAAAATGATAATAAGGTTTCTTATATCATTTTTTTCTAAACGAAATAGTTTGCGCGAGAGACACTTCCAAAGTGGTAAAATGTTGGTCACCCCCCTCTAACTTCTAAAATAAGGGAACGATAAAACAAAAAAATATATATGATGTACATTACCATGCAAACTTCCATTGAAAATTGGTTTGAACGAGATCAAGTAATTAGTTTTTTTTTAAAGTCATGAATCGTAAACCGCAATTTTCCTCTCATTCAATCAACTCAAATATAAAAACGTCGATCAAACTTACAAAGAACTACAAGAACTTTTATATTATGATGATACTTGCTGCTACGGAACCCTTCATGGGCGAGTCCGACTCGCACTTGGCCGGTTTTTATAAATCAGCAATTTGCAAACACTTTCATAATAGTTTCAAGTAGGCTTTTTACTACGGCAATATAACCGTTTTGCTAAGAATAAGAACTAAGAAAATTTCAGATGGTTGACTAATTTTGATCAAAACCTATCATAGAATACAAAAGTATCACTAATTCTCCATCGAGAGCAAATAGTAGCGACAGACTTATCTGAATATTAAAACTTTCCCCGAGAACAAAACAATTTGAATACGAACGAGCGAATCCAAGATGCTCGCTCTGTGACGTCACGCGAACATACGCATTTTGCATAAACGACCGCCTCTTAACTGCTCGTACTTTTGACAACTCAATCTCGAACGGAATTTTTTTTTCTTCTTCCGTTCCTTTCGTTATTTTTCTGTCGGCAACACACTTTTAATTTTATTTTTCTTTTGTGCTAAAGCTAATAAGCAATCAGTAGCTCTACTATAAGTAGATGTCCTTTCAACCTTTGCGTAGTTGTCGGGTCGAGTGCCCTGTGCTAGCCTCAGCAAGCATATGATATTTAAAAGTGTATGTAAATAAGGATTCATTTACCTATGAGCATAGAGCTCCAATACACTGACAGTTACAACTTCTTTCGCCGAGGAGAACTCTTTTAAACACGATATAACCTCAGGTCACGGAGACTTGCGGCCTAGAAACTAGACCTACTGAAGGAGAATGGGCTATAGGGGACGAGGATGTGGAGGAAGGAGGGAAAGGCACTCTCACTCACAAAACGAAGCACAATAGCTTAGTTACTACTCCTAGGTTGGATTTCTGCTTGATAGGAGTTCCCCGGTAGATCAATAACAATAAAATCGGAGCCAAACCCAGCGACGCTAATAAATATCGACATGGACATTCCAAGTGGTTAGAGGCATTCTCGATGCACCGAAAACTTTCTAATATTCCATTCCGCTTCCGGGCTAGTTGCAAGTTGCATGCAGCCGTCCGCATACGTAATCTCGACTTCCATTGTTAAGCATCAACTGCGACCAAGTGCTGGATTCTTAGGAACTACTGTGGTTTAGTGATTTATTCCAGCGGTCAGAGCTAAGTTTCAGACTCGGAATTCGACTGAGATTGGAGAGTGAAAATCGGTTTCGAATTGAACTTTCTTCATTTGAAACGTTCTTTGAAGGTGGAACGACGTTAGAACTATGACCAGTCTTACAGTATCTAAGAGTTAGATATTTTCTTAATGTACTATATTCTTCTTAATGTACTTTTTCTGCAGAACCAAACTAATCTACCTGCACCTTATTTATACCAGGTGGTAGGTTATTTTTCCGTGAAATAGAAGTGTGTCAAGCACTTCTGTGTTTCGGGGAAAGGGCACTGAAAAGCTAGTGAAATTACTGGGTCTATGAGACCTAATAACTGTCGCCTCTTTAAGGCGGGCAACGAGCCTGCAACCCCCTAGAGGGTCTCGGGTGCTTATGGGCGGCGGTGATCACTTATCATCAGGTGACCCACTTGCTTGTTTGCTCCCTTATAATAATTCCAAAAAAACCTTCATTTTTCTCACAATCACTTAACTCCATTTAATAAGACAGATAAAGACTATAGGATGATTCGAATTAGAGCTCAAGTAGTCAAGTGCGTTCGTTTGCGGTCACGGTCGGTGGTTTGAATCGCTCACCTACAGATTTTTCTATGCCAATATCTGCCAGCAGCTTGGCAGTGTTGGAAAGCTATAACTTGAGAAAACTGACAGTCAAATGGCTGTGCAGCCATGACCCAATTCATAAATAACTATGTAGATCGGGATAAAACGCTCGGAGGAAGAAGTCATTAATTATAAGCTAAGAAAGTCTAATTTACAAATTAAACTAAAAACTATAACTAGCTAGTGAAATTACTGGGTATATGAGACCTAATAACTGTCGTCTCTTAAGGCGGGCAACGCGCCTGAGACCCCAAGGGGGTCCCGGGTGCTTATGGGCGGCGGTGATCACTTATCATCAGGTGACCCACTTGCTCGTTTGTCCCCCTATAATATAAAAAAAAACTGACGTTGACTGGGTAATAAATATCTGACGTGCAATAGAATCGACCAGATAAATCAAATTGCTGAATAAATTATTTCATTTCATAACTGGAAATCCATTTGGTTAGGTTTCCTGTTATTATTAAAATTGGAGAATCAAACCGCTGAACTTTTCAACCATATATGAAATAACGAAAATCTTTTCAATCCACGTAATAAAGTCTATATAATTCTCCCACATTCATATTATGAACATTTCGTACATTTGCAATTTGCTGTTTAATAATTTTAATGTTCCTTTGTTCCGAAAGGTCGGGTTATGGCGAATTTCCTGTTAACCCGGAGATTTTTCTCCATTGTTTAATCCTCAAACGTTTCCCTCATTTAAATGTAACCTCATCAAATATTAATTTCCGATGCCACAATTAACTAAAATTAAAACAGAACGGAGCTTTCAAATGGAGACGCCCTTTGTTTGAACTTTAAAATATTCAATTAAAAGTCTTTCGTATTAGGAAGTAAATGAGATTCAAGATGTTTTGTCTTTAAAAAAATCCTTTTGTTTGGATTGAAATCGTTTCGGGTTAGGAAAGTTTACAATAAACCCGACAAAGAGACGGTGGAGAAGTTTAATTGTGTTACAAGAAGCTTTGTTTGTTCACTAAACCATGGAGGAAACAAAAGTCTAGGACTATGCCGTTTAAGTGTCGGACTGTACGCTTTTATGTTGCTCTTTGAAATGTATTAATTAACACTTTGAAGGCTTACTATTCAGCAAAGTTTAATTTTCATTAACTGCGATAGCAGTGCCAGTGGGTGGTAAAACATGTAGCGAGGACTCGCGTACGGTTGATGAATAAAAATTAAGACAATTTGGAGGAATTAGTTTACTTGGGATTACAAACAAAATTAGAGCTTAGATAAAATCAATTTGAATTCTTTGAACATTTTTGTATATTTTTTGACAGAGAGAAAAAGTGAAGATCGCCGCGCGCCTTTTCTCGAGCGCGCAAAAGGCGTGAAAAACATGGGTGAGATAGAAATGAAACCACAAAACTAGTGTACGAAACTATTCCAATCCGAGGTAAGCCATTTGACTAATTCCTGCAGATAGGGCTGTCGAGATAAGCTGAAGCTCAGACAGTATCCATCGCTGTCGGTGACACGCCAAGAAAACTTACAAATTACTGCTTTGCATTTTATTTTAAAGGCTAAAGTGGCCTTTAATGTTCAAGACAATAGTAAAGCGTTTAGTATGGAACAACTTAAAAGTAAAATTGTAAAACTCATTAACTCTGTTCACAGCAAATCTTCTAAATCTCTCAAAATCATCCAGTACTGTCACAAATAAAATTCCTTCATAAGTTTTTTGATTCCTTCACCTAATTTAGAATTATCTTATTTCGATATTATTTTTATAATCCCTCACTAAAATCCCAATTAAGTATCCTATATGGTTATAATTATAGGTCTAGGGAATGTTAAAAACACCGTTAAAAATTAGTAACTACAAAAAAAATACAAGTAGTGTTTATCCATTGTCTGGCAGCCATAGTACCTACTCGTACAAGCCGTGCTTCGTTTCGGGCTTACGTTACACTTATACATTCTAAGCATCCAATTAGCAGGCATATATCAATTAGCATACAGTTTCTAGTGTTTAAATCATAATGAAGAGGTAACGAGCGACTTACCACGCTTGCCACCCTCACACAGACCGACAATCTGCATAATTTATCTCACTCGCTATTTTGCATACATTTCCAACTTGTGCAGTTTATTTCTTTTGTTCCCGGTGAAATTTGCAGCGGGAAATTTATGTTTTCAAATTTTAAATCGGTTATACGCACGGATTCAAATCTAGCAATATCAACGAAAATAAATAAAACTGAAGTGCGTATGTGTAATTTTGAAACGATAGTATATACATTTTAATGCGAAACTTTTACATAAAAAAAATATTTTAAAGTTTTATTAGTTTAACAAGCTGCGTATCTGTTTGTAACGAGGATTTCTGTAAACGGATGGACTGATTCTGAGGAGACTTACTAATGGCAGAAAGGCATACGGCGTCATATACTCGTAAGACGATTAAGGAAGGAGCAGGTCGAAAAATCATCTTAAGTAAATAAATAAATGGTGCCAAACTTTTTCTTGTGAAGCAATTGTAACTTTTTCTTGTGAAGCGATCCTCAATGGAACCTGCGACCTCTGGTTTAACCCTTTCCCCGCCACGCTTTTTTCCGAAAATGGTGCCCTACACGGCACGACCATTAAAAAAAAAAATTCCAAAAAAATATTAGGTTATACTCAACTCATTCAGGCAAGTAAAAATACAACGTTTCTTGATCATGTTTTTTTGTCTGATATATCAGACATTGGCGTGGTCCAGGGATGTTGGTGCGAAGGGTGGGGAACCTTCGTACCTTTAGAGCATCCCTGAGTATGCTGGCAGTGTGGGGTGGCCTCACACTGCCAAGTGCCATGAGGAAACGGGGGAGGCTACGCTCGCTTCTCCTGAGGAGCGCTGCACTAAAGCAGCAGAGCTCAGCTGGTGGGGGGCAATTGTGTGAATCTCGACATAGAGCAACCCGGCCCCCCAGCCTGTGCTTGAGAAGGCCACAGTGGAGTTTTAGTCAGTACCCCCAACATAGGGCAACTCTGACATAACCTCAGCTGCTCCCCCAAGCGGCTGGGGTATCCATAAAGGATTTCTCCACTATAAAAAAAAAAAAAAAAGACATTGGCGTGGTGGGCACGAAAATGGTTTGTCTGATATATAAGACATTGGCGTTGAAAGGGTTAATAGTCAACTTCTCTATTACCCCAAATCAGTCGTTAGATACATCTCCAACATTGACGCGGGACTAACACTTTATCGAGACGGCGAAGCATGCCAACATTCAAGTATTTGTACAAGTCGGAAATCGGAAATAATTTCATCGTATGTTAATGCAAGTATATAAATTGTTGTTAATTGTCTTTTTTTATTATTCACGTTCGTTTCGGACGATAAAGCCAGGAGCGCGCCGCCGTAAACACGCGGGTATCGCGTAATGGGCCCGTAATTACGCAGATACGCCAATACTGAAACATTTACACAGGTTATATGGAAGCAGAGACCTCCCCATAATTCCCCTTAAAACTGAAGAAAGCAGCATGTGTATTCAGTGCAATGAAAAATCAGCATAATTCACCTGGCATCGTGACCTGGTAAACCATCAAATAACAAACCTTTGATCAATTAGTGTTCAAATTTTAAATGTACCAATACCAGTTATAAACTGCGCATGTTTTGATTAAAGCAAATTAAAGAAGGCAAATAAATCATCATAACAATTTCCTAAAACAGAAGAAAATTAGGTAAGAATTTGTGATTCATTCAAATCTATCGAACGAATCATGAAGAAGCATGTTGCAGGTCGGCAGAAGGAAACTTTTTTTATCTAATTAGTTTTGGTGCTTTTATTGTTGCTATTTAGACGAAGAGTAAGAATATTTTCCGATTGATTCTTAACCACCCACCGCGCCACCGCAGCTGAAATATTCCCACTAAAACATACAATAGTGCCTCTCGAAAATTGCCAACATAAATACACGCGTACAAACCTGTGAGGCAGCAAAACAATTTGGACCACGTGAAATATCAACAGTGCAAGAATCACCAGAGCCGGCACAAAGCTAACACGTTACGTACAAAGTAAACTCACCTCGGCCATTTCGCAGAAACATTTTAAATTAATAGAGACTGGAAAACGACAGATCAAATCAAAATATAGTTTCAGAGTCTGCTTGTGACGGCTACTTTTACTTATTTTGCCTCCAAAACACATAATATTCTATAGAACATTTATTTGAGGAGTCTGTAGCACTAAACTGTAGTAAATTCTGTGAAATTCACGCTATGTTTGAAAATATTAAACAAAGCGTAAAGAAGCATTTTATGAATTTAGGTGACGTTTTGTCAACGTTTAACAACCGGAGTTATTTATTCGTTAAGTTAACAGTAATGTTTTGAGCTTCACTTTCACCGCTAAAAAATGGAAAAATTAATTAAGTTACCATCCACCGCGCCACCACAACTGCCAAAACCGAAAAACCAAATAGTCCAAAATTTCCAACATGCTCGTAAATATTACAAACCCTGTACAAAGCTAACCCGTTACAAATGTACAAAGTAAACCTACGTCTGCCATTTCGTAGAAACATTTTAAATTAATAGAGAGAAACGACGGATCCAACTCAAAACATAGTCTGCCTGTGACAGCCTCACTAGCTTTGCGCATAATGTTTAATTTCATTAAGTTAACTTCGCAAATGTTAGTTATCAGACAGATGTTGAAAACAATTTCGCTAGCATTCGAAAGTTTGCCACCTTTATGTCTAGTTAGTGTAGACTAACTAGCGAAAAAAAGATTAATAGAGCACTAAGGAGTAAGGAGTAAGAAGAAAGAAGAAGAAGGATTAGTCTAGTGCTCTATTAATTTTTTTTTTTATATAAGTGGCGTTTTGGGATTTTATTTCGCATATTTTGATGGTCAAAGAAATGGTCAGCCTATATTTACTAGTTAGCAATCCAAACATTATAAACATGCATCTACCTACTCTCAAAATAAGTTTAACATGACTTTGCGTTATGAATCAACGATAGCAGCACACGGCATAATGGATATTCGAAAAAAGACTTTTCTTCTATTACACACACCTCAAATCGCAACATCTCTTCTCTAAAGAGCAACACCTCTTAAAGAGCTAAAACTCCTGACAAATTGAATACGGCATCTCAATATCATCATCAACACGTTATGAGTTCCTAAATGATTAACCCTATCTATAAGTCGCTTATGTCTTTTCCTTACAATTCCTTACGTATCCAACTCCCAAAAATAGACAAGGCTATCAACACCAACACGTTAGAACAAACTGTTACAGGGGTGAAGAAAACAAACCAAACTAAATAATGCATGAACTTCCTCAGAGAAACAAGAAAAGCTATAATTGTTTGCGTTCGCACTCACTCTTAGGGAAGTCGGTAAATTACCCTGCATAGTTGCGATGATAAAAAGGTTTAATACCGCTGTAGTGCTTTGTGCCCTGATGTATGAGCTAAGTTTCGTAATAGCTCCTTCGCTGCGAACCAGGGATGTTAAGAAGCTCCGTAACCGAAACCGAAACTATCGGATATCCGATATAAAGAATATCCGTAACCGTTACCGAATCCGAAATAAAAGTTAGTATCGGATAGGGGCGGAACCTAATTGAGACACATTATGACAAGTTCTTATTATCGTCCGCCAAGCCGCGCACAATTTTTGTTTATTTCTGTTTTTTTCACATTCAAGAATAGTTCAATCAATTGAAACGAAAGTGCTCTGCTACGGAATTTCACTTTTGAAATTCCTTAAAAATCTAATATCCCTAACCGAAATTAACCGAAACTAACAGATAATCCGAAATAATTTCATATCCGTAACCGTATCCGTATCCGGTATAATAAAATCATTCCTTTAACTCATATCCATAACATCCCTGCTGCGAACTATACTTAGTAGTCGCTATTTCCATCCATGTTTATAGGCCCTATAGAGCTGTGTCTATACGGTTCTCAACCTTAAATACACGTAGTAAGGAGTAAACCTTTTTTCCAGCTAGACATTTAGATATTATCTGCTGTCTTTTGACTCTTTATGCAATATGAATGCTGTTAGTTTACGTTTTACTAAATATAACTTTAATTATTGAACTCAGTGAACGTCAAGAAACTCTCAATACAATCTCATAGAATCGTAAAGAAATTACGCAAAAGTAGATAATTTCAAGAAAATTCTCTTGTTTTTTTCATAAATTTCATCTTTGAAAGCGCACGTAAACGCGGTCTGCGTTCTAATACTAGGGTTGCCAGAAGATTTAGACAAACCCACCACTTAAAAACCACAAAACCTTTGCTCAATTGAAAGCCAGTTTTTAACCTAGTTCAAAAAGGAAGAGATTCTCAATTAGGATAGTCGTTTCTTCTTCTTGGATGAACTTACTACATTGTATACGTACACCGATTTCTCAAACGTGACATTTTTATTGTTCAAAGGGGCGTGGCCCATTGCCTTTCAAAATAAGATTTATTACGACCGAATAGTTTTTATTGTATAAGCATTTTCAAGGACATAATATGATTTTTACGTTAACTTCGAAACTTCGGATCCCATTTGCGTGATGTTTAAAAAGACCCACTTCAAAAAATTTAAAGCAAAAATTTCCCTTAAAAGAAAAAATAACTACGCATTGTAAGAGTTGTAAGTGGGTCGTTCTTCTTTTTAACCTACAATTTGATTTACACTTCTGTCACGCGGATTTACGACTCTGTAACGTACTTTTTACAGTGAAATAATAAAAACATTTATTATTTAATCGTGCACTGTCATTAATGTTTAGTACAGTGCCCAACGAATTTAATATCGTTGACAGTGCCTGTAAAAATACAATTAAAAAAAAACTTATGGTAATTTCCTTGTTTTTTTTTTCACTGAAGACGTGAAGACACCTTATTGTAGGTTAAAAAGAAGAACGACCCAAGTACTGTTATTTATTAAACCAACATAACTTTTGTTTTAGTTTGGTTGGTTTGATTTGGTTTTATTTAACCTAGTGATTTTCGGAAATCACGAAGACATACTATTGAGTAAGATAACCCTAGAAGAGTGAATACACCGGACTCGATTACTTATCCACATTAATTCAGAGCTGTTCAAATTTTACAACCGTCCTTAGCAATCCGGTTTTATTAAAATACCGGGCATTATATGGCCCCGGACGAATTGCAAGGAATAAAAATTTAATTCTACTCGCTACCCAGATTTTACGATACTACATTTAATTTAGAATATTTACATAGCTCAAAATGGCGGCGGCAATAGAAAAGTAACAAAGGGACTTTATGACAGTCGTATTTTTTCAAAACTCCCGCTTTCCCATCTGATAGTTGAAACGTTTAATTAAAAACCTATGTAGATAACGTCCCGTTTTCAGTGGAAAAAATATTATGGACCATTTCAAAAAGCTTATCTGTTCGGTGCATTAAGTCTCGCCTCGTGTACCGGCGAATTTCCTTTTTACATTTTGTTTGTTTTAATTAATGCACATTGTTTTTAGTTTTCGTACTTCGGGAATTAGTCTCGAAGTGAATTTAGCGCAAATGGACTACGGAGGAAATAGTTGTTCTGAATTGAAGAATTCGTAGAATGCAAGCATTGTCAAACTCTGTAAACAACGTCTGGAGAATAGCATTCCCTAAGAATAAGATTATTCAGCTAAGAAAAGAAATAGTTTGTAGAGTTCAAAGTATCGAAATCCTCGAATCTGCAAAAAAAACATTAGAGCAATTAATCTGACAAAATGAAAATATATGTAATTATGTTGTTATATATAATTATACAATTTGCGTAGTTGATTGGGTGTTTAGTTAATACATATTTCACTTTGTATCTGCTCGTAAAAAGTTATTTGTTCACGCTGTGTATTAACATACGTACCTAGTTGTTGGATTACAGTCTAGTCAAAGTTAATTGACTAAAATTCAATCCGAAGTTTCTTATCTGCTTGTAAATAAATATAGGTACTGATAAAGTTCTTTTTCACTTTTTCTATCAAGTTTTTATAAAGCAGAACTTCTTTATCCGGCTCCGAAGGACCACTCATCGTTATATTGACTTTTAATGGTCAAAGTGCGCGTCTCGGGTGGTTTAGAAGGTGCTGTGTATCGCAAAACTTCCAAACGGCGTCTTGTTTAGTGACCATAACAATTTTAATGTCCGCAGTAAATGTGGGTGATTGGGTGATGGAGGAGCCAACTTGAGAAGGACGGGGTTCTGAGTTTCGAGTGTCTTGGGGAATATTAGGACCAAGGGCTTGGGGTGTGACCCCTTTTAGGCAATAATGGCGTCATATGAGATCAAAGGGCAAAGCGGTGTAATTGGAGGACATATTGCGTATTGTAGTACTACTAAGCTACACACTGTTGTCGTCGGTTTCGAAGTTAATCTTTTCACAAATAAATGCCTTGTTTAAATGGCAAAAGGTATTTAACACAATTCCATTACAACATCGGTGATACATCCAGTATTATATTTACCGTTATGTTGCGAAACTCATCATATTTGTTTATACGAATAACACAAGAAACCAACTCTTACTTTGATTATTTATTTATTAATTAAGTAAATAGCAATAGTGTATTACATCTTTCTTCCAAATGTCCTTCTACCACAATGTTATTGATTCTTGATAATAATTTCGTCCTATCGATATTCGTAAAATGCGTGCTCTTTTTGGGCATAAAAGCGACAACCTCATCACAATAGTACCTAACAGTAGCCAATCAGACGACTTATTACACCAATTAACTAGAGCACAGACGTCTTACACAAATCTGAAGACAACAGAAATCCCAAAACCCCTTGCATTAATCAGACCAGACGATAACCGCAAGCCGTCGTGAGCGCCGCACTTAAAATAATTTAAGTGTGCCCAGAACTTGAGCCATAAAGAACCAGAGACAAACTCGGCGGACATTTTTCATTAGACCACGGAAACTCGAGCAATTTTCGCGGTAAACAATTATAAGACGTGTCCGGCGGATAATTCTGCAGACTAATGTTTGCGGGGTTTATTTGACCGAAATATCTGCGAGAACAGAGGTTTGTAAGTAGTCTGGTTGTGTCCACGCGCTTATTCGACTTTTGAAGGATCTCTGCCGTGATTTTTGCGGTTTGCGGTTTTAAATGTATGAAGTGTTGTGCTAAGTTTCTATCGGTAAGTAAATAGGAAGGAATGGTGTGAACAGTGGTAGGAACCCTAATTGGCTAATAATTTTATGTCTTTCTTACAAGCATCCATAGGCAATGGCAACCGCTTTAGCGTCTTTCCATTCTATACAAGGCCAGAACGCAGCCATAGGAAACTGCTCGAGTATATATTGTAATGCTGTTTTTAACTCTGTTATTACAATGCATACACGAATTTTGCGTACTGATCGTGTATAGTTTGTACCGTGGATGCTCGCGTCTTTGTTCCAAACTATACTACAAACTTACTTACACTTGACAAGTGTTCAGTCTAGTTTTTTAGTAAAATATGGAATTGTATTTTAACTTTATTAGGTAGAAATAAATACAAAACAATTACTTAATCATAATAATTTTGATTAAATAGTGCTTTTCAACGAGCATTATTAATATTATTATTAAGTTAAATGCTAGGTCGTGTTTCCATTTTACATTTTTTGTCGCGGTGGGTGTTGAAGGCCGGCCTGCTAGTATTCTATTTTTTGTAGCAATTTTTTTTCAGGTTTAAAAAAAAAATAACCACGAAGGCCAAGGCGGGAGCTCCGCTTCGCTTCGCTCCCGCCTTAGCCTTCTAACCTATATCCATCCGAGTCGCTTTCCGCCTCAGATATGTTTTTTTGAACTTAATTTCTCTCAGTACGCCGTATGTAAACGGCGGAATAATACAAATTGCCTGCGCGACATATACACGATTAGTCCGTAAGCGTACTGGCGCTGTAGATTATGGAACAAGAAAAACTTGTTCGTTACTACGAAGTATACACGATTATTTGCGTACTGCTCGTGTATGGATTGGAAGAACTTAGTAAAAAAGTTATTTACAATATATACTCGAGCAGTTTCCTATGGCTGCGTTCTGGCATTGTATAGAATGGAAAGACGCACCGCTTTACATGAGGCGGGCCGTAGTAAAAAAAAGGAAAATATATTTTCTTCATCCTTATCCGAGTAGCAACAATGTGCTGTAAAACCTAAGTTGAGTGATGAAAATTTATAAAACAGTTCAAAAGCCTGTTTACGTTTTGTTTGAAAGAACCGTATGAATGAAGAATGCCATATTAACTACAATCGGAGTTGATATTCAGAGACCATAAGATAACCAATTGCCACACCTTATATTACAAATATATTACATATATACTATAGTACCTTCTAGTTACAATTTTATTACAGTCAGATTCATAATGAAATGATGTACTTACATTATTCGCGACTAAGCTCATCTGTAACAGAAAACAATGAATGGTTAGCTAGTTACATTGTAAAATAAATTCTTTAATATACATATATTTTAATAAACACATAAATAAATTTGCAAAAACTGATTAACAATTAAAATGAAATCCTGCATCGCGCAAGCAAAATAGTCCTAGCAAACGATACATTGGTCCTGGCTAGCCCGAAGGAAGATTTGAAAACTTTGGAAAAATATATAACCTATTAATGTCCCACTGCAGGGCAAAGGCCTACATCCTTGAAATCAAGTTATCGCTACAATGATGGGTATTGGCTTAATCACCACGCTTGCCAAATGCGGATTGGTGATCACAAACCCGAGCTGTGTCCGAAAAACCGACACAAAGTTAGCTTGACCCGGGACCCCAAGATCTCAGCACGGTACATAAACCACTAGACCATCGAGGCGTTTTACACATAAACAGGTTAAAAGAAACAGTTGAGATTCCATAATCTGACAACACCAGAGATAAAACAAAAACTTTTAAAGGCACATAAGATCTTGAGCAAATCTGGCTGGCAGCCCCAGTCTCAAAACAAGCACCCTTTATCTATTCATTATAATTAAATACCCGCAGTGTCGGACGAAATATACAAATGAAATTGCAGAACCAAGAGCAGGTTTCAATCTGTTGCGATTTATTTGCATGCAGATTGGCGAAGTTGAATGTACGGACAGCAGCGGATCAACCTACCCTAAATTGTCAAAAATTCTTAATTGAAAAAGAACTCTATGTGAAGTAAATAAAGCTGAAAATTGGTTGTAGAAATTTGACCGATTAGGGTAGTCTGATGTGCTGTTGACTGTACCGCTGCTGGGTTAACGAGCGCTTTTGTCTCCGATTGTACCCTTGTTTCAATAATAAATTAGCGTTAAACTATTAGCTAAATGAATATTTCAGTTATATACCATTTTAATTAAGAGGATATTTTAATATCAATCTTATTGAAAGAAAAATAATTTTCTACAAAATTTTCATTCGACTACAGAACGGCCGAATCAATTTAATCGAATTTAGTATAAAGAAAGTTTTATACCTTGGGAACGATTTAGGGTAGTTTTTTTATACCGGAAAACATGATGGTCTCACAAGATACCTACTAACAAATACTTTCTGCCAAAAACATAGCATGTCAAAGAATAAAGCATATTGCGCTGTAAATTTACATTACAATAGGATTTTTAATCCCATAAACTAACTCGAGCATCTTAGTCATACAATTCCAATACACTAAACAGACATAGAGCTTTTTAGGGCCCATATAACGTATACACACATAATTAATTTGAAAGAAATGACAGTTCCACAACTTCCACATTACCCCCGTTATACCACAGGTCATTGACCCCACTCCCTCACTTAACCTCGTCCCTGGTGCACCACTACCAGCATTAGCGATGTGCTAGATGCCCCCAATAGGGGCAATGCAGAACGCATCTGACCGTGAACTTAATAATTACTGTTACGGCGCAACTTTGGCTGCGGCACTCGCGAATAATTAAAATATTGTTCTTGCGTCGACGCTGCATCCTTGTTTAGAATAATGGCGGCTAGGGACTGGACAAGGGAGAGAAGGGAGCGAGTAAGAAAACTTAAACTGATCACACGAATCTTTGTGTCAACTAATTAGGAAATGAAACAATTAATAAAACTGTGCTAAATAAACTGATGAATGATGAATATATAAAGGTATGTCTTCACGGAGACTATTATCTTTTTATACCAACGGTTTCAGTATGCCGCTAATATTCGACCCTTTGGTTTCAAGAGTACTGACTCGGAATTTAATTTTGCCGGAATATAGCGAAAGCAGATTTTAACCGTGCGGGTAGGAGCTAGCTAGTCAGACCCTGGAGAAAACCATGACTTCTATGAAATCTGCATCATCTTAAAAACCGCTTCAGCTTACAACATGAGGCTTTAAACAAAGGGTAATCCAGGACCCTTTCGTAAAGTTCGTCAACTGCTTCCCAGGGAGCGATATCTGGAGTTCAGTAATTTTAACTAATGCCAGTTTCCGAGGTTGTCGCGTGTTCGCTGCGGCGGCGGTGAAGGATTCGGCGACTTGTAACTTGGCGTAACGTATGTTCCTCCGTACCGTTTGCTGCCAGTGATGAATTGCAGGGATATAAAACCTCCACAGAGTAAGAATTTTACGTCAAGGCAAAGGAAAAAAATGATACTTAAATGTGGAACATAATATTATACTGTTTTCGAAATTCAAATGAGCGGACCCAGGCCCCGTAAGGACGCAACCGGGCAGCTAGGATGATGATGATGATGACTGTGTTCGAAATTTAAATATCTTTTTTTTTCATGTTCATTGTTCACATCCCCGTGCCAAAAAAATGTATGTACCTATGTAAATTGTTGGTCCTGCGCCTGATTTCTCTCCGCTCCTCGCGTCAATTCGCAGTCCCATTGGGGTATAAGAGAAAATATAATATGTGGCATGTCCCTGTGCTTGTGCGTTTACTGGTTAATCCATGCTACATTCATAAATTAATTTTATTCCTGAGTGATTTAAGTCCTCAATTTATTCAAAACCCCTTCAACAACTTTACACAAAAAATCTTACAAAATAATTTATTAACCCCGTATCAAAATCATTTCCAAATGCATAATTTGCCATACGAAAGCTACTAAACCTCGCCATAATAACCCTCCATCTCGTTAACCTTCACTCCCAATAAATCCGCAATCTGATCGCCATATTTGTCGTAGGTCATAAGGGAGCCGGGCAAATCCCAAACTGCCTAGCGGCCGCAAACTGCATAATAATAATGTAAATTGATCATCTAGGGTTGCGCAGTGGTCCATTAATGGACATTCACTGGAAGGAATTTATCTGAATGAAGAAAGAATTCAGATAGTCTTTGACGCTAAATAATCCGTTCTCAGAAGAACCTTTGGTTAGATCTGTCATGAATTAAGGGTTTTTATTTCTAATAACTTGGTCTAGTCATATGAAAGCTATTGCAGTAGATTATATAAAAAAAAATAATTTAGGCTCAATTACATGCATTTTTTAAACCTATCATTATTTATTATTTTAAAGGAAATATTTAAGTGTACATCAAAAAATTACTGAAATGTACAACAAAATTACTGATTGCACACCAAAGGTTAGGTTAGCAATTCAGTATTTTTTGATGTGCAGTTAAATACAACCCTTATTTTAATAACACGAATTCATTCTTATTCAAAAGAAGTAGAGCATTATGTACTTGGAGCACTTTGCTTCCACTCAAATGAGCCGCTTTCCTGGGAAAGTCAGCCGCTTACAATCAGGCGGACCGCCGTAGGTTTGAGCACACTCGAGGGATCAAAAGATATTAAGGATAAACAATGCTAATTTTAAACTAAAACACGTATTGAATTTAGTATTAATAAATAAATAAATAAATATTTCTTGGACATTATTCACACAGCGCCATCTAGCCCCAAACTAAGCATTAGCTTGTGCTATGGATGCCAGACAACGAATAAACATTACTTGTATACTTTTTTTTTGTAAATACATACATATTATAGGTACATAGAAACACCCAGACCGATACAAACAGACATGTTCATGCACACGAATGTTTGTACCGTGCGGGGATCGAACCCGCGACCTCTGGTGTAATAGCCGACTTCTCGACCATTACACCAAATGGCTATTGTTTTATTTAAATTACCTACATTTGCTGATGATAAAAAAAATAACAATACAAAAAAACATCGATGATGACTCAACACTAACTCCGTCAAACTTATTTAGATTGAACTGTAAAAACTAAAGGGTCCGAGCCGTAACTTCGCACACATTTACGGTTTGGGGACAAAATTTAAATTGTATATCAGGTTATGCTGAAACTCGGGCTAAAGGGATTTAGGGGAATAAAAACTTTATATGGAGATCGGATTGCATTTTACCGAATAGCGCGAATAACGGTGCGGTATTTTCCCAGGGAAGTTTTTCCGGGACAAAACTGTGGCACCAATATTGTGACTGGCCCGATAGCGTATTCGGTAGTGAACCTACCGAGTACCGAGACCTACCTACTATGCGCCAGAGGTCACGGGTTCGGATCTGACTCAGAATTTTTTTCATCACATAAATGCTTGTCCTTTCAAGTATTTGACCTATCGACAATAGCCACATGGCTGGCTGGCATCAGCTCGTCCCAATCAGGTTTGAAGGGGAAACCGCGGGAGTTTAGTGGGTAGTGAACGCTTTAGTCTCGAGCCACACACGGCCGCACGTCTAGCTAGCCTGCGATAAACGAACGCATTCTCCTCCAAAAAAAAAGGTTTTGACCTATCAAACCCATTACCAAGCTTGCCAAATGCGAGATGTGATCAGGAATCCCAACCTTAACATTTTCCTCGTACAAAAACCCCAAAACTCAACAATGCACATCACAATCAGGTAGTTAAACCACTAGAACAACACTCTTTAATAATGCACGAGACCTTGATTTAAATAATGAATTTAAAATGTCTTGACATACATTTTGCATGTCGGAACTCCTTTGATCCTTCCCATTTGTCCCTTCGACGGGCATTAACTTTCCGCCAAAGGCTTGTATAATGTACTTGCAGGGCATTAGTGGGCGCTCCGTTTAGACTCGACACTCGGCCCGGCCACTTCCGCCCACTGAGTGATGTCATATCCGAAGCTGCCATCTTAAATTGACGTCAACTGATTACGCTGTTGATGAGAAAATTTCAGGAAGGAATATTGCTATATTGACATTAACATCAGATAAAGAGAAAAAGAAAATATCCAAAATTGTAAACACATATAGGCGTATGAAGCTACATATAAACTATCAGTGATGCTCGTTTCAGCTTATAATTTGGCTTGATATACTTATCATTGACTAGCCTTCCGCCCGCGCTTTCACCCGCGCGTTTCCTTTTTCAAATATCCCCCTTCCCCAACATTTCCGAGATTAACCCTTTGTCACCCGGGGATGGTGTAGCTTTCCAACAATGAAAGAATTATTCAAACCGGTTCAGTACTTTCGGAGCCTATTCAATACAAACACACAAACAAACAATCTAATCTTTCCTCTTTATAATATTAGAATAGATTTAAGACTCTAATTAAGACCTTAAAAACTATTGTTTCATTGATTGTCAGTATTAATGTTTCTACAATGTTTCAATCTGGGCATAATAAGAATAACGTAGATTGATTTTATTAGATAGGCTCTAACTATTAAATGTACAGTTCAAATATTTGATTAACTGCTGAATTTAGTGTTAAATGTGAACTGTAGACAGTCATAGTAATCCTTGTATCCCAATAACAACAATTGTCTTGTTGTCTTAACACAAAACTGAACCCACGTAAATTATGTAAACCAAAATATCAGAATATTAACATAGGCTCTAACTATTAAATGTACAGTTCAAATATTTGATTAACTGCTGAATTTAGTGTTAAATGTGAACTGTAGACAGTCATAGTAATCCTTGTATCCCAATAACAACAATTGTCTTGTTGTCTTAACACAAAACTGAACCCACGTAAATTATGTAAACCAAAATATCAGAATATTAACAAACTACCTTCACAAACTTTCACACGCCATATAGTATGAATAAATTAGTACCTAGAACAGTCCCCTTAGCGACACCGGCACAGTTTATAGGGTTTTTGTAATACTGTGACACCGGTTAACGCGAGTAATTTTTTGCAAAATGGCCGGCCACATCTGCCGACAAGGTCGTTTCAATAGATCTCAATTGCGAGCAGGACCGCGGTGTCAGCTGTTCATATAATATGACGTGGACGCTTCGAAAGATAGACGGACAAACTGTTCATGAGATATTATTGCTCTTTGTCAGTTCCCACACACAACCCTATTTGTTCAGTGGTACGGCTTTAGACCCACCATACCACCAGGGGTATGGCAAGGGGTATGGGGCAGAAGTGATATTATTTATGCGTAACTACGCTTTACTTGTCATAATGTTTGTTCAATGGCTATGTCAAATCGTGAAATAATGTTATCATGATCTAATTGTTAGATTCTGATTTCGAAAAGACTGACATTTTGACCGTTTAGATAATGCTATTAGGCTATAATTTAATTATCTGTTTTATTTTTTGTCTACCACTGTACTCGTATTAGCTTCACGATGCACACCAATCCACCTGGGCGAGCAGCTAGGGCTTCTGACCAAAGTAGGATTCAACTATTGGGAAAACCAATCCCAGACTTGGTGCGCCTAATACTTGATGACACAGTTCAAACTTTTGTTTACATAAATATGCTTAGTTTCTATAATGAATATATTTTAGGTATATGCTTCTTAAAATAAACTAACAAACACCCACTAGTTTGCATATAATTTTCAACTCAGCAACTTAATCGCTTAAACAGGCAAGGTACTTACGATCTGTACTTAAGTGTTAAATCAAATATTGTGCCTGATAGTGGAGGCGAGTTCGCAAAAGTTGGGTTTGAGTTGGCAAGTTATTAATGGCCTCTCTGAAGATATACACCGCCGTCCAAGTTCAGAATAATAGTTATCTTTAACTTCAACCTTGTAGTTCTGCGTCTTTCCATTCTATACAATGCCAGAACGCAGCCATAGGAAACTGCTCGAGTATATATTGTAAATAACTTTTTTACTAAGTTCTTCCAATCCATACACGAGCAGTACGCAAATAATCGCGTATACTTCGTAGTAACGAACAAGTTTTTCTTGTTCCATAATCTACAGCGCCAGTGCGCTTACGGACTAATCGTGTATATGTCGCGCAGGCAATTTGTATTATTCCGCCGTTTACATACGGCGTACTGAGAGAAATTAAGTTAAAAAAAATATATCTGAGGCGGAAAGCGACTCGGATGGATATAGGTTAGAAGGCTAAGGCGGGAGCGAAGCGAAGCGGAGCTCCCGCCTTGGCCTTCGTGGTTATTTTTTTTTTTAAACCTGAAAAAAAATTGCTACAAAAAATAGAATACTAGCAGGCCGGTTTTCAACACCCACCGCGACAAAAAATGTAAAATGGAAACACGACCTAGCATTTAACTTAATAATATTAATAAAGCTCGTTGGAAAGCACTATTTAATCAAAATAATTATGATTAAGTAATTGTTTTGTATTTATTTCTACCTAATAAAGTTAAAATACAATTCCATATTTTACTAAAAAACTAGACTGAACACTTGTCAAGTGTAAGTAAGTTTGTAGTATAGTTTGGAACAAAGACGCGAGCATCCACGATACAAAATATACACGATCAGTACGCAAAATTCGTGTATGCATTGTAATAACAGAGTAAAAAACAGCATTACAATATATACTCGAGCAGTTTCCTATGGCTGCGTTCTGGCCTTGTATAGAATGGAAAGACGCTGTAGTTCTATTATGGTTTTTGTTTCTCATGTACACAATAAAAGTTTGGGGTCACGTAAAAGTAAAGTACCAGCCTAGTAATGCACATTGGTGCTGACACAAACATCAGTCACCACACTTGCTCAATGGAGATCACTAAACTTATCTGTGTTCGAAAAATTCCGACACAAATTTTTCCCACCCCGGGAATCGAACCCCAGCCCTCGATATCATGGTCCAGTACCACTATACCAACGAAAAGTTAATTATATACATATGAAAAAAAAAAAATTGTTGATCTATGTGCTACGGACTTACGGACCTACACAGCGTTCACGCTTTGAATTATTGTCTTCGACAGTCAATAACATCGGTCTGTGACACCAATACTACATCGGAATGTTCCAGCTTGACAGGTCTCCATCACAGAAGTACCACAATATAACAAACAACAGTATAAAGCTGAAATATGAAAAAGTAATATTTTCTGGAATGGTTTAAAATTGTATTCGAATAGTCGAACCACCTTCGAGCATTTGAAAAGTGGACCGCTGTTCTACTGAAGGCAGAAAATTGCATTGTATACCTTTTTAATAGTTGCCAATTTATATTTTTTTAATTTATAAAATTATATTGGTAACAACGAAGTACTGTTAAGCATAAAAATTGCACATTTACTCTTAGGACATTTCTAAAATAAGTCGACTATTTTAGTTTTCTTATCGACGTCGGGCTTCGATTAGACAATGATTGTCTAATCGAAGCCCGACAGTAAATATTCTGTGGCCCGACGTCGATAAGAAAACTAAAAAGATCAAGAATTTTTTACTGATTACCGTTCACTGTGACGTCACAGGGTAAAATTCCTCCATATCGAGAGGAAGCGAGCCTGTGACAGTATCAGGAATCACCCTCTCTGTCTGTCAAGGCCTTATCTCAGGCCTGTCATGTCCGTACGGGCCCTTTAACATGCTACACGGAACGATATTGCGGTCGTGACCGCAGCGATTTATTGATCAGGAAATAAGTATTTTTAAATACTAAATATTGTTGATCGGCAACAGGAAAACATCGTAAACGAATCTGCACTGTAAGTAAATATTACAATGACGGTAGTTTTGATCTAATTCTGTTTCTAGTAGGTAGTGGGCATTACATCGCCGACTAGATTGGGACCAAGCACGCAGAAAAACAAGAAGAATCTTATAAGCTCTAATATCGACTCTACCTCTATTATGTGGTTGAATACTGTTTTCTGACCCCTAGCTTGATATATAACTTTATACGTGGTCTTTTGACCATAGGCTAAGATTTGCTTAGGATGCACTGTGACGAAAAATACCAAGGTATGTAAAACTACGATTAATTAATCTTTAAACTAAATCAAGTTACATTGTTGTTTCCATAAATAAGTTTAGAATTTTCAGCTCACCAAATCCCCGCACCAGTTTCCACCGATTTCCCTCACCGTATGTTTTCAATCGCGAGTGTTATCTGACGTGACGTCAGGCGCCCTTACATCGTGTCGCGCGTACAAAGCGTAAGGACTTATCTGGGGCAAAGAAAGGTAAGACAAAGCACGGCTCCACGTACTCAGCAATGAAGGTACCGAACTAGGAAAGTTTGTTTATGAAACTTCAATTGCCAGCAAGCCCAGTAGGCGATAAACTGTGGCAGTTGTGGCAAACTCTATGGCAAACGTCGTAAACATCTACATGGTAATAAATGACATTATAATTCTTATATATATTAGTGTTTTAATTGACAAGAATAAGTACATTACACATAGGTAATTAAAT
Source organism: Mecyna flavalis (assembly GCA_949319885.1). Classification (NCBI taxonomy): domain Eukaryota; kingdom Metazoa; phylum Arthropoda; class Insecta; order Lepidoptera; family Crambidae; genus Mecyna; species Mecyna flavalis. The sequence continues at coordinate 4,566,747 of OX439407.1, read as the reverse complement.
GAAACAGTTTGTAGGGGTTTAAATGGTGGCTTATTATTTCATCACGACGAGGTGAACCGGTACAGGGTGGACTACGGATCTTAGTCAGTTCAGTATCCGTAGTCCACCCAGGTGGACTACGGATCTGCTTCGGTTTCCGTAATTCACCCAGGTGAACCATGGGTCAGAACAAGTGCCCGTAGTCCACCCAGGTGAACTTGCTAGGTGTACTACGGAGCAGGAACGGTAGAGAAGAAGAATCGTTAAAAGTGCTCCCCCAATCTTCAAACCTTTAATTTTAGGTGTGCCAGCTCCTATAGTTTTATAATTACAGAAACACAGCCAGTGCTAAATACATAGACCTATTTCACTAACGAGGGTTAGAAGCTCCAGTTAAATTCTGAAAACATCCTATAAGGTTTACTCCGTGGCAGTTTCACTATTCTTATTTTTTTTGTAAATTAAACACAAGTAAATGGAACAAATTGGGAGCCAATGGTATGAGTTTTCTCGTGGTTTTCTTATAATACGGAAAACATCGAAAATAAATAGCTTTAGCATCTGTTTTATGGGAAACAACGAAGATACCACCAATATTTACTTACCGGACACAAACACAAATGTTCATCAGATAAGTTTGTCCTTGGTAAGATTCGAACCCACGACGCCTGGTGCATATTGGAGGGTCATTACTCATTACCAAATGCGTCAAAAGGCTAGTCACTTCACACCATACACTGTTAGATAGTAAACCAGTACTCGCAAAATCACAGACGAGACGCGAATCGACAACTAATAATCCAAGAACTTCCAAAAACCTCCAGAATCATCATCATCATCAGCCTATATACGTTCCCACTGCTGGGACACAGACCTTATCTCAATTGTGAGATAGTGTGGGCCATACTCCACCACGCTGGCCTAGTGCGGGTTGGTGGAGGGGTGCGTAAGGCAAGTGACCATCAACCTTAATGTCAGATGTTATATAGCCGCCAAATGGCATCTGACTAGGCTTGACGACTAATATCTACATATAGTAAATATCCAGAATCATAATCACCTTTATTACTAACAAAAATTAACGACAGAGTAAAAAAATACGCGGCAATTATTCCAGGGAACCCTTCCTTTATCCCGGGTAAACATAATTAAATCCAACTTTTAAAATTCAGCTCGACCACCCTCAAATTTAGTCTGAAAGTAATTTGAACGGATTTAGTGAAAAGGTCTCACTTAATATATTATAGCGAGGAAAAAGCGAGTAAATACAGGAGCTTAGGCTTGAGAAAAATGGCTTTAAAAATTTATAGTCGTAAAGAAGCGGATTCAGAGCCGTTTTAATTTGGAGTCAAATAAAATATGGAATAGCGAGGCGGCGCGTGATGATGTTTTTATTTACAGACTAGCGGTTCGTCCTTGCTTTGCACGGGTATATTTGAAATATGACTAGGCATGAATCTGTATTTGTAATAATGACGCGCCCGGCGTCGAAATGAAGTCAAAAGAAAGTCAATATAAGACTTTATCGGCGAAGAAATGAAATGAAAAGAAATAGCATGCTAAGCTTTTTTATATAAAATCATTTTATTTGAAGCTCAGGTATCTATATAGTAAAAGAAAACAATTTTTTTAGATAAAAACCAAACTTTTTAAAGTGAACATTTGCGACTTCGTGCTTTTGCGCGTTCTTTATATTTCTAACTCATACTTGCATAAAATTAAATATAAGTACAAAGCTATTCATCGAGAAATATTAACAAATAAACACAGAAAGAAAATCTTCCCTTCATAAGAAATAGACGATGTCAAACTATGACTAGCTTGTGAAACTATCCTGGCATATGAAAACGAAGATCGGGTAAGGGGCGAATGCACAGATGATATCGGATCATAGACGCAAACACCGCACTAACACCCGGCAACTACAGCGTATTCTTCAAGGCGGGATAGACGGGCGACATATTGATGTAAAAGTTCAAAGTTAAAAAAAAACGTATCAAATGAGCAATGACGTTCATTTACAACTAGACACCCAATCTCTAAGAAAAATTCCTCAAAAAACGTCCGAGCGGCGTTGACACAGATGACATAAACACATTCGTTCAAATTAACACCTTATATCGTGGCAGTTAGTGTTTAATGTCAATTGTATACAACTAAACAAAAAGTCTGCCCAATAGTCGGGTGGGCAGACTTTTGCTTCGGACAATATTTGAGCGTGATTGGGAGTCTAGTTTTTTAATTGAACGTTGTGCAAATGAGCCATAGTTTTTTTACAGTCGCGGACTTTCAAGATCGACCGAAGTCACTAACCAGCAAGTGAAAAGACAAATATTTACGCTGCCAGGCTGTAAACAAACGAAAACGAGTTCAAACGACACATCAACATTCCGCACCGTTTTCGGTGACGGCGACTTCGAAACATGTTTCTTAAATGTAGCTGAGAAACATGAGAAACGGCACATATGAAGGATGTGAATAGCAAACAATAATATCATTAGGACACCAAGTTTAACTAATGTTTTTTTATTGTCAATAAGATCTACATAAAAGATACACTATATTATCTATAGAACTTCAGTTTGCAAATACTGCATCCAGTTTAAACAAGTATAAATTTTTCGGGAAACGCAAGCTTCTGTATTCAAATACTTAATATATTATAACATAATACATACTCTATGAGACATATATCTAATGCAATGGTGTTTTAGCTAATAAAGGACGATGATAAAATATTACAGATACTAATGCAATCAGAAAACACCAAAGCTGCATACCAACCTCCGATCTATGCTTCTAAAAAAATCTCTCACTAAACCCTTATCTGCCTTCCGACAAATCGCAAGCTCCAGTCGCAAGTCTACCAAAATTTTTACAGCCTTTATCATTACGCATTCTGACTCCCACCCATCAAACGCCCGGACCCCTATAAATAAGCTACAGACCTCCAGATTGCCCGGGTATAAATGAAAGGGTGGAGGAAATTAGGGTTTTTTAGACCGTCGTCGCCCGTCGCGGCATGGATGCAGTAAACAATTTCTCATATCCGAGTGAGGCTGTATTGAGGAGGTATTATAGGCTGATGGGATGTTTTGTGGTGACCATAAGGCATTACGCGCCTGCAAGGGTCGGTGCATGGAAGAATCGTGAAGGCTGTTACATGTTTTTGTTGTCCTTTGTAACAACTTCGGATGCTAGAGGCTCTATTTCCATTGAAAACTCGTGAAATAATATAGAATAAACCGCCTTTTATTTAAACATGTAGATACTATGATCTAATTTAATTTTTGCTATTATATTTATTCCAAAAATTAAAAATATATACAAAAAATATATACTATTATATCTCTGTAAAGTTTTATATTTTTAGCAAAAAATTCTTTTTGGCATAGCTGCGATGTTCACAATTTATTATGAAAGACATCTGTGATAATTTAATTTGCTTACCATCAGAAGGGCAAATTTTTTTTTTCTTTTCTATAAAAGATTTAACATTATGTCAATGACGTTCAAATTGAACGTCATTGCATTATGTATAATATTAACAGATCAACGCAAATTATTTATGAAGAAAACACAATGATGAAATCTAATCAATCAGACAAGCCCAAAAGTTTATCAATCAAATTACTATCTTAAAGCAAACTAGTTAAGTGTAATTTGGTATAACGCATGCAGTAGACACCCCATGCATTATGTAGCCAATCGTCTGGAGGTTTAAGTTTCCCGCCAAGCTAGGAACTCTGAGCGATGCAGTAATTAATTCATTATTAATACCGAAGCGAGCGCCTACGCTCTGGTAAATATGCACTTTGTACCGCGGAGATGCACATGCATGAAAACTGGGAAAATTGTAAAGCCACTTTTTGCAACCAAACAGAAAACAGACGTTAAAAAGAAACAAAAAAAAAACTACCTAAAAAACTAAAAAGCAAAAAATAATTTTAATAAGACATTCATCAAATGCGCTTATTGTCTAAGCCTATTAATTAAATTGTATTTTACGTGCTAGGTAGGTACCTACTAATCTGTTTGAAGTCGGTGCCAAGCCAAATAGTAGGTAGGTACCCAGATTACGTACTTACGTCCGCGGATTAATAAGTAACCCTTTATAATATATAATATTATTATATATCATTTTTTATTACCTTTGGCTTGGCACCGACTTCAAACAGATTAGTAGGTACCTACCTAGCACGTAAAATACAATTTAATTAATAGGCTTAGACAATAAGCGCATTTGATGAATGTCTTATTAAAATTATTTTTTGCTTTTCAGTTTTTTAGGTAGTTTTTTTTTTGTTTCTTTTTTTTTTTGAAGTCGGTTTAATTTTTTTTAAAAAAAGTTTGTTTATTTTTCTATTTTTAGTGTGAATAACACGTAGGTAGTGAGTAAAACTCTTTCATAATAATGATAGCGAAAATACGAGTAGAATTGTATTATTTGATAATAAATAATAATATTAGGTATTCATTAAGTGTTCAGCACCATGGGTAGGAGGAGAATGCGTTTATGCACCATAACCGCAGGCTAGCTAGACCCGCGGCCGTGTGTGGGACTCGAGACCGAAGCGTCCGCTACCCACTACACTCCCCCGGTTTCTCCTTCACACCCGATTAGGACGAGCCGGTGCTAACCTTATTGGCTAGTGACCAGCCCATCCCCGGGTAATCATCAGCTTAGCTGCAAAAGTACATGAAATACAACTAACGTTCCACATATTCCTATAACACTGAAAGAATTATCCCCTAACTCCTAATGGTGCGTCTATGCTTACGAAGCGAGCACGAGCGGCGCACGAGCGGAGCACGAGTCGAACCGCTCTGCTCGCGTGACAAGTGTGGACGCACAACGAGCCTGCCACGAGCCTACGACGATCTCTCCTCGAACATAGTTTCAGCCTAAATATCGAAAAACCGGCACGCGGTGCGAGACAAAAAATTGTGTAGTTCTATCTCTTTCTTTTACGTGGTCTATCCGTATCGCCCTCTTTTTCTTGTGTGAATGCGATAGATACTATCAATTTGTATGCAATTTGTCTATAGTTTTCTCTGTCTACGGGCGGAGCACAGTCGAGCACGAAACGAATGCTCGAAGCGCGCTCGTTCGAGGCTCCAAGTCCGTCCACAGTACACGAATTTTGGATCGGCTCGTGCTCCGCTCGTGCGCCGCTCGTGTTCGCTTCGTAAGCATAGACGCACCATAACCGTTAAGGAGTTGTACTTTCCATCATCACCTTAGCTGCAAAAGTACATGAAATACAACTAACGGTCCACATATTCCTACAATACTGAAAGAATTATCCCCTAACTCCTAACCGTTAAGGAGTTGTACCTTCCATCATCAGCTCATCAACATAAAATGATGTCTATCGGACGCAAAAACTTGAATGGCTTCAGAAAAAACAAGTAACGCGTAGGCGCAGCCTATAAAATTTGAGGTTTTCCCTTGATTTTTCCGGGATCCCATCATCAGATCCTGACATGGTGACAATGGGACCACCTCGGAACTATGCACTTTCAAATAAAAAAAGAATTATTTAAATCGGTCCACAATTGACGGAGAAATCGACGGACATACATAAAAAAATAATAATACATACAGTCGAACATATAACCTCCTCCTTTTTTGAAGTCGGTTAAAAATACCGTCAAATTCCCCGTTTATTTGATGTCAAGGAAGATGAAGTAAAAATCTTAATTATTATCTATTACTATAAAGCTTTTAAAGATCTTTGTAGTCTACTGATGTTTTTGCCCCTACTTTCGACACAGAGGACAGTCTCAAAAGTGATGAAGCACGTGGCATAACCAAAAGTCCTTCTTATGCTAATAAGTCCACCTAACAGCTCGAAATTCACAATTTCTTTTGAGGCCTCCAGTACACAAGAAAGCCGCAACAATCGAAACTCGAACCCTTATTCAATCGATGGCTGTTTTTCACCAAACCAGACGTTTCGAAGACATCAATATCCTTCAATATCCAACCGGAACATTTGAAACACGTCTTGTACCGCGGCCATTACTGGCTGCTGAGCACCGCGAGCCAATCGGAAATTCAATTTCCGATATGATACGATCCGCTAAGAGATTGCCGGGACGGCGCAACGGAACGTCATGGAGATTTATTAAGATCTTCTGGAAAATTTTGGCAGAGGTTTGGTCCTGAGGAGCACTACAGCTGATTGATTAAGATTTTTCACCTTTTTTTCGGCTCAGGCACACGATACATCATACGATTTCTATAGATCAGCTACACCAGTAACATCACGGGCGTATTACCAATCCATAAATATCCTTTTCAGGCTCTTCTTGAAGAGTCCTACAATCACGGAACGGACCGGGCCGTATCTGGGACTGTTGAGGTTAGCAGCGAAAATATCCTTTATTGCTGAAAAGTAATGTCATGGTCATGTCAATTCCACAGACGGTAACCGCTTAAAATTAGGCTAGCCATAAGTTCCAGCGCCACATTCGTCGTTTAAAAATGGTAAAAATACATGTAGTCCATAACAAAAGCACACTTGGTCAAATTCAAATAGATAATCAAGTAATTTTTTCACAAGTTTTCACAACTACGAGCAAGTCTATTTTCCGCAATCATGCAAGGAAAAAACATACAAACGCTTATAGCAAATATAATCCAGCTTCTTTTACTTTCGACTGCAACAATAAGAAGATAATATTTATAAATTGCAGCAGACACTTGTATTACCTATGCCTGGCTTGAGGCAGACGAATGTGACGGCTTGTTCCTGCAAATGACGGCGGGAAATATGCGGCAGAAGAAAATAATTCGATAACATTCAAGCTGCCTTTTTGAAGAACAAGGTACTTAGTAGATTTACCATATTGCATTGAATCTCGGCCTGCGGCTATGAGCGTTCGACTTCATTTACTAGCTAGGCGCTGAAGAAAAATATCATGAGAAAATCTGCATAATTAAATGCCTGTGTGTAGCGGTGACCCTATTGGTCTATTTTTTGGTCATTGGTCTTTCTTTGTTAAACGTTACGGAGGTCAGGAAAAAGAAGGTTACGAGTATCAGAAAATCCTGTAAAATACATTAAATTGAAAAGGTGTCAACGAACATTAGTGATCGCTTACCATGTGTCCCTCTTGCTAATTTGCCTGCCTTTTATACATACAAAACAAAAATATACAAGCCAGACCTAAATGACAATATGATACATTTTGAATAACACGCATTAAACAATAAACAACAGCAATTAGTATATCCGCTAATCCCCCTTCTTTCGTTCATCAATTCAATTACACTTTTCCGAATGTCTAGTCCCGACGGCTTTCCTCCAGACCTTTCCTCCTCTCAAACAATACACGTCCTTCCAAAATTACCGGACCGCATCAACAGTTGTAACACAGTCCCAACTTCTTTAATCATGAGCTATGGCTCTCGGCCGAGTTAGTTTAAATCGCATCAACCGACGGACCATTGCCACAAAGTATAATAGAATTACAGAAGGACCACTCCGGCTATCATATAAAATTCATAATAATATTAGGTACCTATAAAAGTCTCTGTTTTTTTCACCACAAACCACTGAATCGAATTTGATAATATTCGGTTCAGAATTAGCTCTTGTCATCAATTTCTGCAAAGGTTGATAAAGAACATCTTAGGCTACTTTTCGATACCTCCAATGAACACTACGCTAACTTCAAAAGTGCAGGTTTACAGGAGGAGCTCTTGAAAGAAAAAAGTTGATAAAATCTTTATTTTTGTAGTTATTTTCTTGATATTTTTTGTGTGAGTAACTAATTTACTGATGCTTAAGATCCGCATAGTAACATTTAAAAAAACTTATGGGTTTTTTAATTAGCCTCACTTAGCGGGATGTAACGCAGAAAGCTCTAATTTAAGATCGGGATACACTCCGCCAATCCTAGGTTAGCGGAATATATTCGGGAATATTACAGGCTACAAAATAATAAATTAAATGTATACTACATAAAATAAAATTAATAATTACATTTAAAATTGACTTCATTACCAATTTAGAGTATTTTGAACAATGTTTTTATTATAATAAGATCGTAATTTATGAAAAAGAAAAGTTAGCGTTTTGTAGTAGGATAAGCCGAAAATCGTTGAGCCGTTATACAAGCCGCTAACAAATAAATAGCGTAGAGTATCTTAACTGTGTCATTACTTAGCGGCCTTTCGTCCATATTGGTTACTAAGCTTATGTAACCAGTTCCAAAAAATATTATTTTTTCGTTGGTGTTTTAAGTAGTTGTGAGGGAAGAATTATTTTTCCGCTTCGTAGATTAAATTATTTCCATTAGACATTGTGCAAAAAATCCCGATATGATGTGGGATTGTTGTGATATACAACTGGCTCGGTGTAGTTGATTTGAATTAAAACGTACTATCCTAAACACTTTTAAATCATTTATTAATACTTAGAAAAATTTTAGGCAGTGGCCTAATGTAATATCTTAAATTTTTAATTGCTGAATAGTTGCACTTATTTCTGTAACAATGTCATGATAATTATTTGGTATTTTTTCGTTTTTAACTGCTGAATTTATTTATTAAATTTTTGTTTCCTTCATTAGAATGCCCAACACTTATGCGATGGATGGGTTATTATTTTCCACAAAACGATTAATTCTAGCATGCCATCCTTCCAAATGGCTGCCATCCTTAATACTGCTTAACTGTTCCCCTTCACAACACCAGATTTTAATGAATCTTGTAGCCAGTTACGACCGAAGTAAAAATTTAATTGTGCTATTAGATCAGCTAATATATTTTATAAGCAATTGGGCCAAACCTGCACACCTTGCAACATGCCGCCTCTGAGCTGGCTTGATACTTAGCTGTTCCGTTTCCTTGTTTTTTTTTTCACTGAAGACGTGAAGACACCTTATTGTTCGTTGGTATAGTGGTACTGGACCATGATATCGAGGGCTGGGGTTCGATTCCCGGGGTGGGAAAAATTTGTGTCGGAATTTTTCGAACACAGATAAGTTTAGTGATCTCCATTGAGCAAGTGTGGTGACTGATGTTTGTGTCAGCACCAATGTGCATTACTAGGCTGGTACTTTACTTTTACGTGACCCCAAACTTTTATTGTAGGAACCCTAATTGGCTAATAATTTTATGTCTTTCTTACAAGCATCCATAGGCAATGGCAACCGCTTTAGCGTCTTTCCATTCTATACAAGGCCAGAACGCAGCCATAGGAAACTGCTCGAGTATATATTGTAATGCTGTTTTTAACTCTGTTATTACAATGCATACACGAATTTTGCGTACTGATCGTGTATAGTTTGTACCGTGGATGCTCGCGTCTTTGTTCCAAACTATACTACAAACTTACTTACACTTGACAAGTGTTCAGTCTAGTTTTTTAGTAAAATATGGAATTGTATTTTAACTTTATTAGGTAGAAATAAATACAAAACAATTACTTAATCATAATAATTTTGATTAAATAGTGCTTTTCAACGAGCATTATTAATATTATTATTAAGTTAAATGCTAGGTCGTGTTTCCATTTTACATTTTTTGTCGCGGTGGGTGTTGAAGGCCGGCCTGCTAGTATTCTATTTTTTGTAGCAATTTTTTTTCAGGTTTAAAAAAAAAATAACCACGAAGGCCAAGGCGGGAGCTCCGCTTCGCTTCGCTCCCGCCTTAGCCTTCTAACCTATATCCATCCGAGTCGCTTTCCGCCTCAGATATGTTTTTTTGAACTTAATTTCTCTCAGTACGCCGTATGTAAACGGCGGAATAATACAAATTGCCTGCGCGACATATACACGATTAGTCCGTAAGCGTACTGGCGCTGTAGATTATGGAACAAGAAAAACTTGTTCGTTACTACGAAGTATACACGATTATTTGCGTACTGCTCGTGTATGGATTGGAAGAACTTAGTAAAAAAGTTATTTACAATATATACTCGAGCAGTTTCCTATGGCTGCGTTCTGGCATTGTATAGAATGGAAAGACGCACCGCTTTACATGAGGCGGGCCGTAGTAAAAAAAAGGAAAATATATTTTCTTCATCCTTATCCGAGTAGCAACAATGTGCTGTAAAACCTAAGTTGAGTGATGAAAATTTATAAAACAGTTCAAAAGCCTGTTTACGTTTTGTTTGAAAGAACCGTATGAATGAAGAATGCCATATTAACTACAATCGGAGTTGATATTCAGAGACCATAAGATAACCAATTGCCACACCTTATATTACAAATATATTACATATATACTATAGTACCTTCTAGTTACAATTTTATTACAGTCAGATTCATAATGAAATGATGTACTTACATTATTCGCGACTAAGCTCATCTGTAACAGAAAACAATGAATGGTTAGCTAGTTACATTGTAAAATAAATTCTTTAATATACATATATTTTAATAAACACATAAATAAATTTGCAAAAACTGATTAACAATTAAAATGAAATCCTGCATCGCGCAAGCAAAATAGTCCTAGCAAACGATACATTGGTCCTGGCTAGCCCGAAGGAAGATTTGAAAACTTTGGAAAAATATATAACCTATTAATGTCCCACTGCAGGGCAAAGGCCTACATCCTTGAAATCAAGTTATCGCTACAATGATGGGTATTGGCTTAATCACCACGCTTGCCAAATGCGGATTGGTGATCACAAACCCGAGCTGTGTCCGAAAAACCGACACAAAGTTAGCTTGACCCGGGACCCCAAGATCTCAGCACGGTACATAAACCACTAGACCATCGAGGCGTTTTACACATAAACAGGTTAAAAGAAACAGTTGAGATTCCATAATCTGACAACACCAGAGATAAAACAAAAACTTTTAAAGGCACATAAGATCTTGAGCAAATCTGGCTGGCAGCCCCAGTCTCAAAACAAGCACCCTTTATCTATTCATTATAATTAAATACCCGCAGTGTCGGACGAAATATACAAATGAAATTGCAGAACCAAGAGCAGGTTTCAATCTGTTGCGATTTATTTGCATGCAGATTGGCGAAGTTGAATGTACGGACAGCAGCGGATCAACCTACCCTAAATTGTCAAAAATTCTTAATTGAAAAAGAACTCTATGTGAAGTAAATAAAGCTGAAAATTGGTTGTAGAAATTTGACCGATTAGGGTAGTCTGATGTGCTGTTGACTGTACCGCTGCTGGGTTAACGAGCGCTTTTGTCTCCGATTGTACCCTTGTTTCAATAATAAATTAGCGTTAAACTATTAGCTAAATGAATATTTCAGTTATATACCATTTTAATTAAGAGGATATTTTAATATCAATCTTATTGAAAGAAAAATAATTTTCTACAAAATTTTCATTCGACTACAGAACGGCCGAATCAATTTAATCGAATTTAGTATAAAGAAAGTTTTATACCTTGGGAACGATTTAGGGTAGTTTTTTTATACCGGAAAACATGATGGTCTCACAAGATACCTACTAACAAATACTTTCTGCCAAAAACATAGCATGTCAAAGAATAAAGCATATTGCGCTGTAAATTTACATTACAATAGGATTTTTAATCCCATAAACTAACTCGAGCATCTTAGTCATACAATTCCAATACACTAAACAGACATAGAGCTTTTTAGGGCCCATATAACGTATACACACATAATTAATTTGAAAGAAATGACAGTTCCACAACTTCCACATTACCCCCGTTATACCACAGGTCATTGACCCCACTCCCTCACTTAACCTCGTCCCTGGTGCACCACTACCAGCATTAGCGATGTGCTAGATGCCCCCAATAGGGGCAATGCAGAACGCATCTGACCGTGAACTTAATAATTACTGTTACGGCGCAACTTTGGCTGCGGCACTCGCGAATAATTAAAATATTGTTCTTGCGTCGACGCTGCATCCTTGTTTAGAATAATGGCGGCTAGGGACTGGACAAGGGAGAGAAGGGAGCGAGTAAGAAAACTTAAACTGATCACACGAATCTTTGTGTCAACTAATTAGGAAATGAAACAATTAATAAAACTGTGCTAAATAAACTGATGAATGATGAATATATAAAGGTATGTCTTCACGGAGACTATTATCTTTTTATACCAACGGTTTCAGTATGCCGCTAATATTCGACCCTTTGGTTTCAAGAGTACTGACTCGGAATTTAATTTTGCCGGAATATAGCGAAAGCAGATTTTAACCGTGCGGGTAGGAGCTAGCTAGTCAGACCCTGGAGAAAACCATGACTTCTATGAAATCTGCATCATCTTAAAAACCGCTTCAGCTTACAACATGAGGCTTTAAACAAAGGGTAATCCAGGACCCTTTCGTAAAGTTCGTCAACTGCTTCCCAGGGAGCGATATCTGGAGTTCAGTAATTTTAACTAATGCCAGTTTCCGAGGTTGTCGCGTGTTCGCTGCGGCGGCGGTGAAGGATTCGGCGACTTGTAACTTGGCGTAACGTATGTTCCTCCGTACCGTTTGCTGCCAGTGATGAATTGCAGGGATATAAAACCTCCACAGAGTAAGAATTTTACGTCAAGGCAAAGGAAAAAAATGATACTTAAATGTGGAACATAATATTATACTGTTTTCGAAATTCAAATGAGCGGACCCAGGCCCCGTAAGGACGCAACCGGGCAGCTAGGATGATGATGATGATGACTGTGTTCGAAATTTAAATATCTTTTTTTTTCATGTTCATTGTTCACATCCCCGTGCCAAAAAAATGTATGTACCTATGTAAATTGTTGGTCCTGCGCCTGATTTCTCTCCGCTCCTCGCGTCAATTCGCAGTCCCATTGGGGTATAAGAGAAAATATAATATGTGGCATGTCCCTGTGCTTGTGCGTTTACTGGTTAATCCATGCTACATTCATAAATTAATTTTATTCCTGAGTGATTTAAGTCCTCAATTTATTCAAAACCCCTTCAACAACTTTACACAAAAAATCTTACAAAATAATTTATTAACCCCGTATCAAAATCATTTCCAAATGCATAATTTGCCATACGAAAGCTACTAAACCTCGCCATAATAACCCTCCATCTCGTTAACCTTCACTCCCAATAAATCCGCAATCTGATCGCCATATTTGTCGTAGGTCATAAGGGAGCCGGGCAAATCCCAAACTGCCTAGCGGCCGCAAACTGCATAATAATAATGTAAATTGATCATCTAGGGTTGCGCAGTGGTCCATTAATGGACATTCACTGGAAGGAATTTATCTGAATGAAGAAAGAATTCAGATAGTCTTTGACGCTAAATAATCCGTTCTCAGAAGAACCTTTGGTTAGATCTGTCATGAATTAAGGGTTTTTATTTCTAATAACTTGGTCTAGTCATATGAAAGCTATTGCAGTAGATTATATAAAAAAAAATAATTTAGGCTCAATTACATGCATTTTTTAAACCTATCATTATTTATTATTTTAAAGGAAATATTTAAGTGTACATCAAAAAATTACTGAAATGTACAACAAAATTACTGATTGCACACCAAAGGTTAGGTTAGCAATTCAGTATTTTTTGATGTGCAGTTAAATACAACCCTTATTTTAATAACACGAATTCATTCTTATTCAAAAGAAGTAGAGCATTATGTACTTGGAGCACTTTGCTTCCACTCAAATGAGCCGCTTTCCTGGGAAAGTCAGCCGCTTACAATCAGGCGGACCGCCGTAGGTTTGAGCACACTCGAGGGATCAAAAGATATTAAGGATAAACAATGCTAATTTTAAACTAAAACACGTATTGAATTTAGTATTAATAAATAAATAAATAAATATTTCTTGGACATTATTCACACAGCGCCATCTAGCCCCAAACTAAGCATTAGCTTGTGCTATGGATGCCAGACAACGAATAAACATTACTTGTATACTTTTTTTTTGTAAATACATACATATTATAGGTACATAGAAACACCCAGACCGATACAAACAGACATGTTCATGCACACGAATGTTTGTACCGTGCGGGGATCGAACCCGCGACCTCTGGTGTAATAGCCGACTTCTCGACCATTACACCAAATGGCTATTGTTTTATTTAAATTACCTACATTTGCTGATGATAAAAAAAATAACAATACAAAAAAACATCGATGATGACTCAACACTAACTCCGTCAAACTTATTTAGATTGAACTGTAAAAACTAAAGGGTCCGAGCCGTAACTTCGCACACATTTACGGTTTGGGGACAAAATTTAAATTGTATATCAGGTTATGCTGAAACTCGGGCTAAAGGGATTTAGGGGAATAAAAACTTTATATGGAGATCGGATTGCATTTTACCGAATAGCGCGAATAACGGTGCGGTATTTTCCCAGGGAAGTTTTTCCGGGACAAAACTGTGGCACCAATATTGTGACTGGCCCGATAGCGTATTCGGTAGTGAACCTACCGAGTACCGAGACCTACCTACTATGCGCCAGAGGTCACGGGTTCGGATCTGACTCAGAATTTTTTTCATCACATAAATGCTTGTCCTTTCAAGTATTTGACCTATCGACAATAGCCACATGGCTGGCTGGCATCAGCTCGTCCCAATCAGGTTTGAAGGGGAAACCGCGGGAGTTTAGTGGGTAGTGAACGCTTTAGTCTCGAGCCACACACGGCCGCACGTCTAGCTAGCCTGCGATAAACGAACGCATTCTCCTCCAAAAAAAAAGGTTTTGACCTATCAAACCCATTACCAAGCTTGCCAAATGCGAGATGTGATCAGGAATCCCAACCTTAACATTTTCCTCGTACAAAAACCCCAAAACTCAACAATGCACATCACAATCAGGTAGTTAAACCACTAGAACAACACTCTTTAATAATGCACGAGACCTTGATTTAAATAATGAATTTAAAATGTCTTGACATACATTTTGCATGTCGGAACTCCTTTGATCCTTCCCATTTGTCCCTTCGACGGGCATTAACTTTCCGCCAAAGGCTTGTATAATGTACTTGCAGGGCATTAGTGGGCGCTCCGTTTAGACTCGACACTCGGCCCGGCCACTTCCGCCCACTGAGTGATGTCATATCCGAAGCTGCCATCTTAAATTGACGTCAACTGATTACGCTGTTGATGAGAAAATTTCAGGAAGGAATATTGCTATATTGACATTAACATCAGATAAAGAGAAAAAGAAAATATCCAAAATTGTAAACACATATAGGCGTATGAAGCTACATATAAACTATCAGTGATGCTCGTTTCAGCTTATAATTTGGCTTGATATACTTATCATTGACTAGCCTTCCGCCCGCGCTTTCACCCGCGCGTTTCCTTTTTCAAATATCCCCCTTCCCCAACATTTCCGAGATTAACCCTTTGTCACCCGGGGATGGTGTAGCTTTCCAACAATGAAAGAATTATTCAAACCGGTTCAGTACTTTCGGAGCCTATTCAATACAAACACACAAACAAACAATCTAATCTTTCCTCTTTATAATATTAGAATAGATTTAAGACTCTAATTAAGACCTTAAAAACTATTGTTTCATTGATTGTCAGTATTAATGTTTCTACAATGTTTCAATCTGGGCATAATAAGAATAACGTAGATTGATTTTATTAGATAGGCTCTAACTATTAAATGTACAGTTCAAATATTTGATTAACTGCTGAATTTAGTGTTAAATGTGAACTGTAGACAGTCATAGTAATCCTTGTATCCCAATAACAACAATTGTCTTGTTGTCTTAACACAAAACTGAACCCACGTAAATTATGTAAACCAAAATATCAGAATATTAACATAGGCTCTAACTATTAAATGTACAGTTCAAATATTTGATTAACTGCTGAATTTAGTGTTAAATGTGAACTGTAGACAGTCATAGTAATCCTTGTATCCCAATAACAACAATTGTCTTGTTGTCTTAACACAAAACTGAACCCACGTAAATTATGTAAACCAAAATATCAGAATATTAACAAACTACCTTCACAAACTTTCACACGCCATATAGTATGAATAAATTAGTACCTAGAACAGTCCCCTTAGCGACACCGGCACAGTTTATAGGGTTTTTGTAATACTGTGACACCGGTTAACGCGAGTAATTTTTTGCAAAATGGCCGGCCACATCTGCCGACAAGGTCGTTTCAATAGATCTCAATTGCGAGCAGGACCGCGGTGTCAGCTGTTCATATAATATGACGTGGACGCTTCGAAAGATAGACGGACAAACTGTTCATGAGATATTATTGCTCTTTGTCAGTTCCCACACACAACCCTATTTGTTCAGTGGTACGGCTTTAGACCCACCATACCACCAGGGGTATGGCAAGGGGTATGGGGCAGAAGTGATATTATTTATGCGTAACTACGCTTTACTTGTCATAATGTTTGTTCAATGGCTATGTCAAATCGTGAAATAATGTTATCATGATCTAATTGTTAGATTCTGATTTCGAAAAGACTGACATTTTGACCGTTTAGATAATGCTATTAGGCTATAATTTAATTATCTGTTTTATTTTTTGTCTACCACTGTACTCGTATTAGCTTCACGATGCACACCAATCCACCTGGGCGAGCAGCTAGGGCTTCTGACCAAAGTAGGATTCAACTATTGGGAAAACCAATCCCAGACTTGGTGCGCCTAATACTTGATGACACAGTTCAAACTTTTGTTTACATAAATATGCTTAGTTTCTATAATGAATATATTTTAGGTATATGCTTCTTAAAATAAACTAACAAACACCCACTAGTTTGCATATAATTTTCAACTCAGCAACTTAATCGCTTAAACAGGCAAGGTACTTACGATCTGTACTTAAGTGTTAAATCAAATATTGTGCCTGATAGTGGAGGCGAGTTCGCAAAAGTTGGGTTTGAGTTGGCAAGTTATTAATGGCCTCTCTGAAGATATACACCGCCGTCCAAGTTCAGAATAATAGTTATCTTTAACTTCAACCTTGTAGTTCTGCGTCTTTCCATTCTATACAATGCCAGAACGCAGCCATAGGAAACTGCTCGAGTATATATTGTAAATAACTTTTTTACTAAGTTCTTCCAATCCATACACGAGCAGTACGCAAATAATCGCGTATACTTCGTAGTAACGAACAAGTTTTTCTTGTTCCATAATCTACAGCGCCAGTGCGCTTACGGACTAATCGTGTATATGTCGCGCAGGCAATTTGTATTATTCCGCCGTTTACATACGGCGTACTGAGAGAAATTAAGTTAAAAAAAATATATCTGAGGCGGAAAGCGACTCGGATGGATATAGGTTAGAAGGCTAAGGCGGGAGCGAAGCGAAGCGGAGCTCCCGCCTTGGCCTTCGTGGTTATTTTTTTTTTTAAACCTGAAAAAAAATTGCTACAAAAAATAGAATACTAGCAGGCCGGTTTTCAACACCCACCGCGACAAAAAATGTAAAATGGAAACACGACCTAGCATTTAACTTAATAATATTAATAAAGCTCGTTGGAAAGCACTATTTAATCAAAATAATTATGATTAAGTAATTGTTTTGTATTTATTTCTACCTAATAAAGTTAAAATACAATTCCATATTTTACTAAAAAACTAGACTGAACACTTGTCAAGTGTAAGTAAGTTTGTAGTATAGTTTGGAACAAAGACGCGAGCATCCACGATACAAAATATACACGATCAGTACGCAAAATTCGTGTATGCATTGTAATAACAGAGTAAAAAACAGCATTACAATATATACTCGAGCAGTTTCCTATGGCTGCGTTCTGGCCTTGTATAGAATGGAAAGACGCTGTAGTTCTATTATGGTTTTTGTTTCTCATGTACACAATAAAAGTTTGGGGTCACGTAAAAGTAAAGTACCAGCCTAGTAATGCACATTGGTGCTGACACAAACATCAGTCACCACACTTGCTCAATGGAGATCACTAAACTTATCTGTGTTCGAAAAATTCCGACACAAATTTTTCCCACCCCGGGAATCGAACCCCAGCCCTCGATATCATGGTCCAGTACCACTATACCAACGAAAAGTTAATTATATACATATGAAAAAAAAAAAATTGTTGATCTATGTGCTACGGACTTACGGACCTACACAGCGTTCACGCTTTGAATTATTGTCTTCGACAGTCAATAACATCGGTCTGTGACACCAATACTACATCGGAATGTTCCAGCTTGACAGGTCTCCATCACAGAAGTACCACAATATAACAAACAACAGTATAAAGCTGAAATATGAAAAAGTAATATTTTCTGGAATGGTTTAAAATTGTATTCGAATAGTCGAACCACCTTCGAGCATTTGAAAAGTGGACCGCTGTTCTACTGAAGGCAGAAAATTGCATTGTATACCTTTTTAATAGTTGCCAATTTATATTTTTTTAATTTATAAAATTATATTGGTAACAACGAAGTACTGTTAAGCATAAAAATTGCACATTTACTCTTAGGACATTTCTAAAATAAGTCGACTATTTTAGTTTTCTTATCGACGTCGGGCTTCGATTAGACAATGATTGTCTAATCGAAGCCCGACAGTAAATATTCTGTGGCCCGACGTCGATAAGAAAACTAAAAAGATCAAGAATTTTTTACTGATTACCGTTCACTGTGACGTCACAGGGTAAAATTCCTCCATATCGAGAGGAAGCGAGCCTGTGACAGTATCAGGAATCACCCTCTCTGTCTGTCAAGGCCTTATCTCAGGCCTGTCATGTCCGTACGGGCCCTTTAACATGCTACACGGAACGATATTGCGGTCGTGACCGCAGCGATTTATTGATCAGGAAATAAGTATTTTTAAATACTAAATATTGTTGATCGGCAACAGGAAAACATCGTAAACGAATCTGCACTGTAAGTAAATATTACAATGACGGTAGTTTTGATCTAATTCTGTTTCTAGTAGGTAGTGGGCATTACATCGCCGACTAGATTGGGACCAAGCACGCAGAAAAACAAGAAGAATCTTATAAGCTCTAATATCGACTCTACCTCTATTATGTGGTTGAATACTGTTTTCTGACCCCTAGCTTGATATATAACTTTATACGTGGTCTTTTGACCATAGGCTAAGATTTGCTTAGGATGCACTGTGACGAAAAATACCAAGGTATGTAAAACTACGATTAATTAATCTTTAAACTAAATCAAGTTACATTGTTGTTTCCATAAATAAGTTTAGAATTTTCAGCTCACCAAATCCCCGCACCAGTTTCCACCGATTTCCCTCACCGTATGTTTTCAATCGCGAGTGTTATCTGACGTGACGTCAGGCGCCCTTACATCGTGTCGCGCGTACAAAGCGTAAGGACTTATCTGGGGCAAAGAAAGGTAAGACAAAGCACGGCTCCACGTACTCAGCAATGAAGGTACCGAACTAGGAAAGTTTGTTTATGAAACTTCAATTGCCAGCAAGCCCAGTAGGCGATAAACTGTGGCAGTTGTGGCAAACTCTATGGCAAACGTCGTAAACATCTACATGGTAATAAATGACATTATAATTCTTATATATATTAGTGTTTTAATTGACAAGAATAAGTACATTACACATAGGTAATTAAATGAAACAGTTTGTAGGGGTTTAAATGGTGGCTTATTATTTCATCACGACGAGGTGAACCGGTACAGGGTGGACTACGGATCTTAGTCAGTTCAGTATCCGTAGTCCACCCAGGTGGACTACGGATCTGCTTCGGTTTCCGTAATTCACCCAGGTGAACCATGGGTCAGAACAAGTGCCCGTAGTCCACCCAGGTGAACTTGCTAGGTGTACTACGGAGCAGGAACGGTAGAGAAGAAGAATCGTTAAAAGTGCTCCCCCAATCTTCAAACCTTTAATTTTAGGTGTGCCAGCTCCTATAGTTTTATAATTACAGAAACACAGCCAGTGCTAAATACATAGACCTATTTCACTAACGAGGGTTAGAAGCTCCAGTTAAATTCTGAAAACATCCTATAAGGTTTACTCCGTGGCAGTTTCACTATTCTTATTTTTTTTGTAAATTAAACACAAGTAAATGGAACAAATTGGGAGCCAATGGTATGAGTTTTCTCGTGGTTTTCTTATAATACGGAAAACATCGAAAATAAATAGCTTTAGCATCTGTTTTATGGGAAACAACGAAGATACCACCAATATTTACTTACCGGACACAAACACAAATGTTCATCAGATAAGTTTGTCCTTGGTAAGATTCGAACCCACGACGCCTGGTGCATATTGGAGGGTCATTACTCATTACCAAATGCGTCAAAAGGCTAGTCACTTCACACCATACACTGTTAGATAGTAAACCAGTACTCGCAAAATCACAGACGAGACGCGAATCGACAACTAATAATCCAAGAACTTCCAAAAACCTCCAGAATCATCATCATCATCAGCCTATATACGTTCCCACTGCTGGGACACAGACCTTATCTCAATTGTGAGATAGTGTGGGCCATACTCCACCACGCTGGCCTAGTGCGGGTTGGTGGAGGGGTGCGTAAGGCAAGTGACCATCAACCTTAATGTCAGATGTTATATAGCCGCCAAATGGCATCTGACTAGGCTTGACGACTAATATCTACATATAGTAAATATCCAGAATCATAATCACCTTTATTACTAACAAAAATTAACGACAGAGTAAAAAAATACGCGGCAATTATTCCAGGGAACCCTTCCTTTATCCCGGGTAAACATAATTAAATCCAACTTTTAAAATTCAGCTCGACCACCCTCAAATTTAGTCTGAAAGTAATTTGAACGGATTTAGTGAAAAGGTCTCACTTAATATATTATAGCGAGGAAAAAGCGAGTAAATACAGGAGCTTAGGCTTGAGAAAAATGGCTTTAAAAATTTATAGTCGTAAAGAAGCGGATTCAGAGCCGTTTTAATTTGGAGTCAAATAAAATATGGAATAGCGAGGCGGCGCGTGATGATGTTTTTATTTACAGACTAGCGGTTCGTCCTTGCTTTGCACGGGTATATTTGAAATATGACTAGGCATGAATCTGTATTTGTAATAATGACGCGCCCGGCGTCGAAATGAAGTCAAAAGAAAGTCAATATAAGACTTTATCGGCGAAGAAATGAAATGAAAAGAAATAGCATGCTAAGCTTTTTTATATAAAATCATTTTATTTGAAGCTCAGGTATCTATATAGTAAAAGAAAACAATTTTTTTAGATAAAAACCAAACTTTTTAAAGTGAACATTTGCGACTTCGTGCTTTTGCGCGTTCTTTATATTTCTAACTCATACTTGCATAAAATTAAATATAAGTACAAAGCTATTCATCGAGAAATATTAACAAATAAACACAGAAAGAAAATCTTCCCTTCATAAGAAATAGACGATGTCAAACTATGACTAGCTTGTGAAACTATCCTGGCATATGAAAACGAAGATCGGGTAAGGGGCGAATGCACAGATGATATCGGATCATAGACGCAAACACCGCACTAACACCCGGCAACTACAGCGTATTCTTCAAGGCGGGATAGACGGGCGACATATTGATGTAAAAGTTCAAAGTTAAAAAAAAACGTATCAAATGAGCAATGACGTTCATTTACAACTAGACACCCAATCTCTAAGAAAAATTCCTCAAAAAACGTCCGAGCGGCGTTGACACAGATGACATAAACACATTCGTTCAAATTAACACCTTATATCGTGGCAGTTAGTGTTTAATGTCAATTGTATACAACTAAACAAAAAGTCTGCCCAATAGTCGGGTGGGCAGACTTTTGCTTCGGACAATATTTGAGCGTGATTGGGAGTCTAGTTTTTTAATTGAACGTTGTGCAAATGAGCCATAGTTTTTTTACAGTCGCGGACTTTCAAGATCGACCGAAGTCACTAACCAGCAAGTGAAAAGACAAATATTTACGCTGCCAGGCTGTAAACAAACGAAAACGAGTTCAAACGACACATCAACATTCCGCACCGTTTTCGGTGACGGCGACTTCGAAACATGTTTCTTAAATGTAGCTGAGAAACATGAGAAACGGCACATATGAAGGATGTGAATAGCAAACAATAATATCATTAGGACACCAAGTTTAACTAATGTTTTTTTATTGTCAATAAGATCTACATAAAAGATACACTATATTATCTATAGAACTTCAGTTTGCAAATACTGCATCCAGTTTAAACAAGTATAAATTTTTCGGGAAACGCAAGCTTCTGTATTCAAATACTTAATATATTATAACATAATACATACTCTATGAGACATATATCTAATGCAATGGTGTTTTAGCTAATAAAGGACGATGATAAAATATTACAGATACTAATGCAATCAGAAAACACCAAAGCTGCATACCAACCTCCGATCTATGCTTCTAAAAAAATCTCTCACTAAACCCTTATCTGCCTTCCGACAAATCGCAAGCTCCAGTCGCAAGTCTACCAAAATTTTTACAGCCTTTATCATTACGCATTCTGACTCCCACCCATCAAACGCCCGGACCCCTATAAATAAGCTACAGACCTCCAGATTGCCCGGGTATAAATGAAAGGGTGGAGGAAATTAGGGTTTTTTAGACCGTCGTCGCCCGTCGCGGCATGGATGCAGTAAACAATTTCTCATATCCGAGTGAGGCTGTATTGAGGAGGTATTATAGGCTGATGGGATGTTTTGTGGTGACCATAAGGCATTACGCGCCTGCAAGGGTCGGTGCATGGAAGAATCGTGAAGGCTGTTACATGTTTTTGTTGTCCTTTGTAACAACTTCGGATGCTAGAGGCTCTATTTCCATTGAAAACTCGTGAAATAATATAGAATAAACCGCCTTTTATTTAAACATGTAGATACTATGATCTAATTTAATTTTTGCTATTATATTTATTCCAAAAATTAAAAATATATACAAAAAATATATACTATTATATCTCTGTAAAGTTTTATATTTTTAGCAAAAAATTCTTTTTGGCATAGCTGCGATGTTCACAATTTATTATGAAAGACATCTGTGATAATTTAATTTGCTTACCATCAGAAGGGCAAATTTTTTTTTTCTTTTCTATAAAAGATTTAACATTATGTCAATGACGTTCAAATTGAACGTCATTGCATTATGTATAATATTAACAGATCAACGCAAATTATTTATGAAGAAAACACAATGATGAAATCTAATCAATCAGACAAGCCCAAAAGTTTATCAATCAAATTACTATCTTAAAGCAAACTAGTTAAGTGTAATTTGGTATAACGCATGCAGTAGACACCCCATGCATTATGTAGCCAATCGTCTGGAGGTTTAAGTTTCCCGCCAAGCTAGGAACTCTGAGCGATGCAGTAATTAATTCATTATTAATACCGAAGCGAGCGCCTACGCTCTGGTAAATATGCACTTTGTACCGCGGAGAAGCACATGCATGAAAACTGGGAAAATTGTAAAGCCACTTTTTGCAACCAAACAGAAAACAGACGTTAAAAAGAAACAAAAAAAAAACTACCTAAAAAACTAAAAAGCAAAAAATAATTTTAATAAGACATTCATCAAATGCGCTTATTGTCTAAGCCTATTAATTAAATTGTATTTTACGTGCTAGGTAGGTACCTACTAATCTGTTTGAAGTCGGTGCCAAGCCAAATAGTAGGTAGGTACCCAGATTACGTACTTACGTCCGCGGATTAATAAGTAACCCTTTATAATATATAATATTATTATATATCATTTTTTATTACCTTTGGCTTGGCACCGACTTCAAACAGATTAGTAGGTACCTACCTAGCACGTAAAATACAATTTAATTAATAGGCTTAGACAATAAGCGCATTTGATGAATGTCTTATTAAAATTATTTTTTGCTTTTCAGTTTTTTAGGTAGTTTTTTTTTTGTTTCTTTTTTTTTTTGAAGTCGGTTTAATTTTTTTTAAAAAAAGTTTGTTTATTTTTCTATTTTTAGTGTGAATAACACGTAGGTAGTGAGTAAAACTCTTTCATAATAATGATAGCGAAAATACGAGTAGAATTGTATTATTTGATAATAAATAATAATATTAGGTATTCATTAAGTGTTCAGCACCATGGGTAGGAGGAGAATGCGTTTATGCACCATAACCGCAGGCTAGCTAGACCCGCGGCCGTGTGTGGGACTCGAGACCGAAGCGTCCGCTACCCACTACACTCCCCCGGTTTCTCCTTCACACCCGATTAGGACGAGCCGGTGCTAACCTTATTGGCTAGTGACCAGCCCATCCCCGGGTAATCATCAGCTTAGCTGCAAAAGTACATGAAATACAACTAACGTTCCACATATTCCTATAACACTGAAAGAATTATCCCCTAACTCCTAATGGTGCGTCTATGCTTACGAAGCGAGCACGAGCGGCGCACGAGCGGAGCACGAGTCGAACCGCTCTGCTCGCGTGACAAGTGTGGACGCACAACGAGCCTGCCACGAGCCTACGACGATCTCTCCTCGAACATAGTTTCAGCCTAAATATCGAAAAACCGGCACGCGGTGCGAGACAAAAAATTGTGTAGTTCTATCTCTTTCTTTTACGTGGTCTATCCGTATCGCCCTCTTTTTCTTGTGTGAATGCGATAGATACTATCAATTTGTATGCAATTTGTCTATAGTTTTCTCTGTCTACGGGCGGAGCACAGTCGAGCACGAAACGAATGCTCGAAGCGCGCTCGTTCGAGGCTCCAAGTCCGTCCACAGTACACGAATTTTGGATCGGCTCGTGCTCCGCTCGTGCGCCGCTCGTGTTCGCTTCGTAAGCATAGACGCACCATAACCGTTAAGGAGTTGTACTTTCCATCATCACCTTAGCTGCAAAAGTACATGAAATACAACTAACGGTCCACATATTCCTACAATACTGAAAGAATTATCCCCTAACTCCTAACCGTTAAGGAGTTGTACCTTCCATCATCAGCTCATCAACATAAAATGATGTCTATCGGACGCAAAAACTTGAATGGCTTCAGAAAAAACAAGTAACGCGTAGGCGCAGCCTATAAAATTTGAGGTTTTCCCTTGATTTTTCCGGGATCCCATCATCAGATCCTGACATGGTGACAATGGGACCACCTCGGAACTATGCACTTTCAAATAAAAAAAGAATTATTTAAATCGGTCCACAATTGACGGAGAAATCGACGGACATACATAAAAAAATAATAATACATACAGTCGAACATATAACCTCCTCCTTTTTTGAAGTCGGTTAAAAATACCGTCAAATTCCCCGTTTATTTGATGTCAAGGAAGATGAAGTAAAAATCTTAATTATTATCTATTACTATAAAGCTTTTAAAGATCTTTGTAGTCTACTGATGTTTTTGCCCCTACTTTCGACACAGAGGACAGTCTCAAAAGTGATGAAGCACGTGGCATAACCAAAAGTCCTTCTTATGCTAATAAGTCCACCTAACAGCTCGAAATTCACAATTTCTTTTGAGGCCTCCAGTACACAAGAAAGCCGCAACAATCGAAACTCGAACCCTTATTCAATCGATGGCTGTTTTTCACCAAACCAGACGTTTCGAAGACATCAATATCCTTCAATATCCAACCGGAACATTTGAAACACGTCTTGTACCGCGGCCATTACTGGCTGCTGAGCACCGCGAGCCAATCGGAAATTCAATTTCCGATATGATACGATCCGCTAAGAGATTGCCGGGACGGCGCAACGGAACGTCATGGAGATTTATTAAGATCTTCTGGAAAATTTTGGCAGAGGTTTGGTCCTGAGGAGCACTACAGCTGATTGATTAAGATTTTTCACCTTTTTTTCGGCTCAGGCACACGATACATCATACGATTTCTATAGATCAGCTACACCAGTAACATCACGGGCGTATTACCAATCCATAAATATCCTTTTCAGGCTCTTCTTGAAGAGTCCTACAATCACGGAACGGACCGGGCCGTATCTGGGACTGTTGAGGTTAGCAGCGAAAATATCCTTTATTGCTGAAAAGTAATGTCATGGTCATGTCAATTCCACAGACGGTAACCGCTTAAAATTAGGCTAGCCATAAGTTCCAGCGCCACATTCGTCGTTTAAAAATGGTAAAAATACATGTAGTCCATAACAAAAGCACACTTGGTCAAATTCAAATAGATAATCAAGTAATTTTTTCACAAGTTTTCACAACTACGAGCAAGTCTATTTTCCGCAATCATGCAAGGAAAAAACATACAAACGCTTATAGCAAATATAATCCAGCTTCTTTTACTTTCGACTGCAACAATAAGAAGATAATATTTATAAATTGCAGCAGACACTTGTATTACCTATGCCTGGCTTGAGGCAGACGAATGTGACGGCTTGTTCCTGCAAATGACGGCGGGAAATATGCGGCAGAAGAAAATAATTCGATAACATTCAAGCTGCCTTTTTGAAGAACAAGGTACTTAGTAGATTTACCATATTGCATTGAATCTCGGCCTGCGGCTATGAGCGTTCGACTTCATTTACTAGCTAGGCGCTGAAGAAAAATATCATGAGAAAATCTGCATAATTAAATGCCTGTGTGTAGCGGTGACCCTATTGGTCTATTTTTTGGTCATTGGTCTTTCTTTGTTAAACGTTACGGAGGTCAGGAAAAAGAAGGTTACGAGTATCAGAAAATCCTGTAAAATACATTAAATTGAAAAGGTGTCAACGAACATTAGTGATCGCTTACCATGTGTCCCTCTTGCTAATTTGCCTGCCTTTTATACATACAAAACAAAAATATACAAGCCAGACCTAAATGACAATATGATACATTTTGAATAACACGCATTAAACAATAAACAACAGCAATTAGTATATCCGCTAATCCCCCTTCTTTCGTTCATCAATTCAATTACACTTTTCCGAATGTCTAGTCCCGACGGCTTTCCTCCA
Source organism: Mecyna flavalis (assembly GCA_949319885.1). Classification (NCBI taxonomy): domain Eukaryota; kingdom Metazoa; phylum Arthropoda; class Insecta; order Lepidoptera; family Crambidae; genus Mecyna; species Mecyna flavalis. Next base: position 4,539,993 of record OX439407.1, on the reverse strand, counting down.
GACCTTTCCTCCTCTCAAACAATACACGTCCTTCCAAAATTACCGGACCGCATCAACAGTTGTAACACAGTCCCAACTTCTTTAATCATGAGCTATGGCTCTCGGCCGAGTTAGTTTAAATCGCATCAACCGACGGACCATTGCCACAAAGTATAATAGAATTACAGAAGGACCACTCCGGCTATCATATAAAATTCATAATAATATTAGGTACCTATAAAAGTCTCTGTTTTTTTCACCACAAACCACTGAATCGAATTTGATAATATTCGGTTCAGAATTAGCTCTTGTCATCAATTTCTGCAAAGGTTGATAAAGAACATCTTAGGCTACTTTTCGATACCTCCAATGAACACTACGCTAACTTCAAAAGTGCAGGTTTACAGGAGGAGCTCTTGAAAGAAAAAAGTTGATAAAATCTTTATTTTTGTAGTTATTTTCTTGATATTTTTTGTGTGAGTAACTAATTTACTGATGCTTAAGATCCGCATAGTAACATTTAAAAAAACTTATGGGTTTTTTAATTAGCCTCACTTAGCGGGATGTAACGCAGAAAGCTCTAATTTAAGATCGGGATACACTCCGCCAATCCTAGGTTAGCGGAATATATTCGGGAATATTACAGGCTACAAAATAATAAATTAAATGTATACTACATAAAATAAAATTAATAATTACATTTAAAATTGACTTCATTACCAATTTAGAGTATTTTGAACAATGTTTTTATTATAATAAGATCGTAATTTATGAAAAAGAAAAGTTAGCGTTTTGTAGTAGGATAAGCCGAAAATCGTTGAGCCGTTATACAAGCCGCTAACAAATAAATAGCGTAGAGTATCTTAACTGTGTCATTACTTAGCGGCCTTTCGTCCATATTGGTTACTAAGCTTATGTAACCAGTTCCAAAAAATATTATTTTTTCGTTGGTGTTTTAAGTAGTTGTGAGGGAAGAATTATTTTTCCGCTTCGTAGATTAAATTATTTCCATTAGACATTGTGCAAAAAATCCCGATATGATGTGGGATTGTTGTGATATACAACTGGCTCGGTGTAGTTGATTTGAATTAAAACGTACTATCCTAAACACTTTTAAATCATTTATTAATACTTAGAAAAATTTTAGGCAGTGGCCTAATGTAATATCTTAAATTTTTAATTGCTGAATAGTTGCACTTATTTCTGTAACAATGTCATGATAATTATTTGGTATTTTTTCGTTTTTAACTGCTGAATTTATTTATTAAATTTTTGTTTCCTTCATTAGAATGCCCAACACTTATGCGATGGATGGGTTATTATTTTCCACAAAACGATTAATTCTAGCATGCCATCCTTCCAAATGGCTGCCATCCTTAATACTGCTTAACTGTTCCCCTTCACAACACCAGATTTTAATGAATCTTGTAGCCAGTTACGACCGAAGTAAAAATTTAATTGTGCTATTAGATCAGCTAATATATTTTATAAGCAATTGGGCCAAACCTGCACACCTTGCAACATGCCGCCTCTGAGCTGGCTTGATACTTAGCTGTTCCGCTTTTTTAAAAAGACTGACTAAAGTGGTTAAAACAATCTTTTACATCTGTTTGAGGATATGGTTTCTGAATGCCATTAAAAGCAAATCTTCAAAAGCAACAAGCATTTTACGTGGTTTCCAGAGAGGAGTTTTTCTTGTCTTGGTTTTGGAGGATGGCAAAAAACAATGGTACTATTTTTGGGTAATAACAATCTAGCTGTGAATGGTAGTAATCAGCCTATTAATGTCCCACTGCAGGGCAAAGGCCTCCATCCTTGAAATCAAGTTATCGTTACAATGATGGGTACTGGCTTAATCACCACGCTTGCCAAATGCGGATTGGTGATCACAAACCCGAGTAGTGTCCGAAAAAACCGACACAAAGTTAGCTCGACCCGGGAATTGAACCCAGGACCCCGAGATCTCGGCCCGGTACTTAAACCACTAGACCATCGAGGCGTCGTGAATGGTAAAGTAAAAAAAATCAAAAGTGCAAGTAACAACTTTGTCGTCAAAATTCTAACGTCATTTATTTAATCAGCCAATAAAAATCTGAAAAACAATCGTTTTCTCCATAACTAATAAAATTCACAATTATTAATATTTGGTTTCCTTGACACCCAACACATAGTATAATAAACAATCATTGTAATGACTGTAAGTCATTATACTAATAATTATTTTCCGATAGAAGTGGCCAGTCACAAACATTTAACGTTTATAATAGATAGCAAAAAGTTACAAAAATGGAAAAATTATTCTTCTTCCACAACTAGGTAGTTACCAAACAGCAAAAAAAAATTTTTTGTAACTAGTTACATAAGCTTAGTTACCAATATGGACGAAGGGCTAAGCGGTTCATTTTATACTAGAAAACAAAACTCTTGTATTATAATTGTAGCATTTCATGCAGCTATTTTCATAAGCTTAGTTACCAATATGGACGAAGGGCTAAGCGGTTCATTTTATACTAGAAAACAAAACTCTTGTATTATAATTGTAGCATTTCATGCAGCTATTTTCGATTTTAATTTACTACAAGTTAGTGAAAATTATTAAACTTAGTAATGTTTAACTCTGATTTACACTACGTTATATAATTATTTGTTCAAAAGTGCATTCAACGGGCGACACACACCGCTAACTGTCACATGAACAAATACTTTCCCGCGCAACACCCCGCCAACTCCTAGTTGGCGGCGTATCTCCCGCGGGCCGGCAGTCGCGTTAGCCGAATACACACCGCTATATTAAGACAGCGGCTTGTCCACCCCTTAATTGAAGAAAGTACCTTTACTTGGCGTTATGTAAATCTGAAAACTTTTTTGTTTTTAAAGATATTGTCATGAAAATTTGGGGGCATAATATTAGTAAAAAAGTGGGTCGATTTCTATAAAAAACGAAAAATGGCAAATTTTGAGTTAGCGTAGTGTTCATTGGAGGTATCGTTTTTATCATGGAAATAGAAGTTAACGCGAGCCACAGGTGGAAGCAAGTAATTATGTAATATACTTAAATTGTCTGTCTCCCTAAGGTTGTAATATTTTTGAAATTAACAATTATGTTGACCGTAGTTTAAACTTAAAGTTACTGCTTATCATGAAAAAGCAGTGTTGCTAGTGGTGCCTAAAGTCTGGTTGAATTCGTTTGCGAATGCCCGTAAAATTAGGGATCCTAAAATTATTAAAGGCAGTATGTGCGTAAGAGAAATAACGGTTTGTTATGAGTGTGTGTGGTCTCTCTGCCAGGGCGCCTCCTTAAATATTGTGTGCCACTGCTTAATCACTTGTTTTGATTATATAACTTTTATTCGGATGGGATCCGAGCCGTGATGAGCCCAGGTCGTCAGTTTATGGGCTGTATATTTAATCTGGCTGTGGCACATAAAACGTGCGTAAACTCGGTTAACGTTGGGAGCCATGTCTGTTGTCTATGATAGTGTGTTTAAAATTAAGGCCTTGTAATAAAATCCTTATATATTCGTCAGTTTTCGTGCAAAGTAGGCCCTAAAAAGTTTGATTAAACGTGTTGGATATAAACAGGCAAGCGTATGTAACAGTCACAATACGTTTTATAGCGAATCAGCGTCTTTCCATTCTATACAAGGCCAGAACGCAGCCATAGGAAACTGCTCGAGTATATATTGTAATGCTGTTTTTAACTCTGTTATTACAATGCATACACGAATTTTGCGTACTGATCGTGTATAGTTTGTATCGTGGATGCTCGCGTCTTTGTTCCAAACTATACTACAAACTTACTTACATTGACAAGTGTTCAGTTTAGTTTTTTAGTAAAATATGGAATTTTATTTTAACTTTATTAGGTAGAAATAAATACAACAATTACTTAATCATAATTATTTTGATTAAAAAGTGCTTTTCAACGAGCATTATTAATATTATTAAGTTAAATGCTAGGTCGTGTTTTCTTTTTCCATTTTTTGTCGCGGTGGGTGTTGAAGGTCGGCCTGCTAGTATTCTATTTTTTGTAGCAATTTTTTTTTTCAGGTTTAAAAAAAAATAACCAAGAAGGCCAAGGCGGGAGCTCCGCTTCGCTTCGCTCCCGCCTTAGCCTTCTAACCTATATCCATCCGAGTCACTTTCCGCCTCCGATGTTTTTTTAACTTAATTTCTCTCAGTACGCCGTATGTAAACAGCGGAATAATACAAATTGCCTGCGCGACATATACACGATTAGTCCGTATGCGCACTGGCGCTGTATATATTGGAACAAGAAAAACTTGTTCGTTACTACGAAGTATACGCGATTATTTGCGTACTGCTCTTGTATGGATTGGAAGAACTTTGTAAAAAAGTTATTTACAATATATACTCGAGCAGTTTCCTATAGCTGCGTTCTGGCATTGTATAGAATGGAAAGACGCAGCGAATCATATGAAACTTTTGTACTTCATCTCTTTTTTACTAGCAACAAAGTAATTTCCACAATCTCAAGTGTTCACAGTTGTAGGTCCCCTCACAAAGTGAACCTCTGACCTGGTAAAGATCATGGAAATGACGGATTTCTTCTGCGTTCATTATAGAAAAAATTTGGTACCAAATCAAATAATTCTTAACGATTTACATAAAACGTATTATCACAGAGCTAAAATAATTGCACAAGTGCAGGTGCACTCCCCATTCTGTTATTTTCATAGAACAGTGAGCCAGTAATCTAACAAGACCGGAGAGAGATAAGACCAGGCAAAGGCTTTACGTGCTCCGAGGCACGGACGTTTAATGAATAGTAATCGAGTAAATATGAAAACAAATAAGTGACAAAAACTTTCTCAATTTTTCATATATTCCTTTCACAACATCAAATGTAAAAAAAACAGTTGTACGTGCAAGAATCTTCAGTATAAAATATACGTAGAATCCATTTCATCGGATTCACTATCGTGATCATAACGTCGTCTTTGTTTGAATGGTACCACATTTGACAGCTTTCCCACGTACATGGCAGTTACACTGGGTCTCTTCAACTTCTTTGACGTCCCTGCTTTCGGAGGCCTCCCTGGCCTTTTCCTCCTACAGTCTCTAAAAGAGCTGCTATCATACCTGGTGTTGATGCATTGGAAAACATTTTCTTTTGGCTCAATCTGGACTGTTTTGTGGAGCATCGGACTGGGGGGAGTGTGAGGGGATCCTTGGGACTTTTTGTCAGGGTCTGTTTTGATAGTACAGACGTCAGCATCGTCAGGAGCACGCTGCGGTTGGGATCCAGCTAGCACTGCTTTCATGGTTTGTCTGTAATGTGGGTGTCAAGTTTGATTTTCTTTGATTTGATAAGTAATTTCCAGAGAGACTAAGTTACACAATAAGGTTTATTGTCCCGTCTGAACACAATATGTAAACACATTTCAATTCTAAATACTTCTACTTATTTGTATTTTCTGTATTCAATAATTACAATTATCTACTTATTTTTTTGATTCTCATAGCTTATTAATTCGTTTGGTTTGGCTAATCTAATAATGCAAGGATACTTTATGTCTGAATACTAAAATTCAGTGTCTTGAACGCAACTACGACTTTTTATAATTGAAATCTCAAATAACATCTTAAACCCTTCACCTGATCTCATCAGCAGAATTATAATCAAGAGTCTTCAAATCGTCCATGTTGTGCGACGTCTTTTCTGGATTCAACGAACCGAATTTCGATGAAGTCTGTTGGTTATTTGCTTCTCCGGCATCTTCAGAATGTCCGTCTGGATTTTCGTCCTCAGATTTGTCACGGGATTCCATTACATTACAGCAATGCAAATGTTGAAAACATATAAATAGTATAAATATAATTTTACTGCAGACGAAAAGTTGTAAAAATAAAACGTCAAAAGATATAGGGTTGCTCCATGTCCGGTTTGAAAGATTATCGATATTATAGATTTGGATTTTGCAATTAGGAAAGTAAGCGTTATCGCACATTTTAATATTCCAGCAAAATCAATTCATTGAATTTTTAATAGATATTTGTCTTCGTATTTATAGCCAGAACAAGTTAATGAGTACTATGAATATACTCTGCAGACTAGTATAATGTAAACGTTATTGTTATTTTGACATAAGCATAAAATAACTAAACTAAAAGGTTCAATTGTAATTGGATTTAATAATTCTGCTAGAGTTTGTTCACATATTCATCATAATTCAGGTTATGCCTAGGTTAACTAATTAATGCTAAAGATATTTGTGGGATAAAACCGCGAACAGCACGTGCCAAAAATGTTAATATAATTATGCTGCCTAGTCCTAGCTTTGTGCTGTTCGAGATTGTGCTGTTCAATTTTGTGCTCTAAGCGGACTGGACTACGTCCCCCCAACCTCTTCAAAAATAACATCAGAATAACAATATTTTCAACGTCGACCATTCGGCAGCACTATCTTCAAAGCACGCGTCAATGCGTTCGATGTTTTTTAAGTCTTGTTTGCGTCGATAAAGGAGAAAGTTGAGCAGTTATCTTATTTTACTGCAAGGAGGTTTAATACATTCTTCAAAGTTTTAAACGGTTTGTTAACTTCGGGAAGAGTTTCAGATGTGTATGAAGTGCTCTTATGAACAATGAGAGATTTTAAATTAAATTCTTGAGTGGAGTACGAATTGAGATTGTGAAATATTGATTTATCTCTTGCTTTCCGTTTAACAAGCAGTAAATGTCTTATTAAGGTCTGGGTACCGGATCAAGATTTTGAGGTTCTGGGTTAAGTTTAAATATTTAAATTTTGTTAATCAATTTTAGTATGTTATAAAAATAAATAAATAAATAAATAATAAATTTATTATCCCTGGACATTATTCACGCAGCGCCATCTAGCCCCTAACTAAGCATAGCTTGTATACTTTTTTTGTAAATACATATATATTATACATAGAAACACCCAGACAGATACAAACAAACATGTTCATGTGCACAAATGTTTGTACCGTGCGGTGATCGAACCCACGGCCCTTGGTGTGATAGCTGACTTCTCAACCATTACACCAAACGGCTCGTCAAAGTAATGAAAGATCATAATGGAGAAAAGTACAGACCTCACATAACATGAATACCTACTTATATCCAGTTGACGTCACAACTATAAGCCAAATCCTCGTCAGGCACTGGCACACTAATAAGTCCGCTTAGTGCGACGCAAATTTGCTTCAATTTATAAACCTTAATAAGCATTGTTCCCTCGCGTGCCGTATCCTGCGAATGTTCTCCGCGCCAAGCTCGCCTCGCCCCACTTCGCCCTGCTTCGCTCCACCTTGCCTCGCTCCGCCTCGCCTTGCCTCAACACGGCCGAATGACTTGCATCTGGCGCAGCTCGAGAGGGGATGTTTTGATTAATTCCTTTTTGGGCAGCCTTTTTAGTGTTGTGCGAAGTGTACCTACTCTCTCTATAAAAGACAGTAAGTTGTGCTTAAAAGCAGATATTATTCCTTTTATAATAGTTATTTATACTTACATATACTTACTAATATTATAAAGAGGAAATATTTGATTGTTTGTTTGTTTGTCAGGTCAAGAGTACCCTAAACCGACGGGCATGCATGAAAAGACTTATGAATGTGGAGGAAGCAATAGTTGTGTGCCAGGATCGTAGCAAGTGGAAGGAGTTGGTCTCTGCCTACCCCTACGGGAAAAAGGCGTGACGGTATGTGACGGTATGTTGTTTGTTTGTATTGAATAGGCTCCGAGACTACTGAACCGATTTGAATAATTCTTTCACTGTTGGAAAGCTACACTATCCACGAGTGACATAGGGTACTTTTAATCACGGAAACAAGAGGGGAAGGGGGCATATTAGAAAAATTAAATGACGCGCGCGTGAAATCGCGAAGGCGACCGCTAATTAAAAATAAAGATGTCGTTTGAAGTCCTACTCACCGTCAAGTTTATACGTGAAAATAACGTTGTAACTAAGGTAAGAGTCGCATTACTACTCTAGTGAATATTTGCTCTGTGTTAGGCACAAGGCGCCTTCGCAGAGATTGTCTTGTTAATGTCATTACCTCTTTATCAGAGAGCGCGGTCTGGTACAATTATGGGTACAATGCACTGCACAAACATGGATGCGGCTAGGAATTAGGATTATTATAAATACAGTTGTACAGAAAAGCATTTTTTTGTATTTGTATGGACTTTACAACCAATACATTTCACCTAGTGAATTACAGACTCCTACATAAGATTTACAGGTTGGACTCTAAAATTTTCTTTTATTGAGCCTAGTTAATCCACACTAATATGTATTAAAAAATTGGTTGCCTGTAAAGTCGGTATACGGGCGAAAGTTTTACGTGACAACGACTTTTTATGTCTGTCTCTCTCGCTCTTAGGCGGGCTAACCATGCCCGAGTGGAAGGGACGCGTGCCTCTCACTCGCTCTCATTGTGAGCGCATAACGTGAGCGGAGCGTAACGCAGTTTCTTGAAGTGTCACCCGGCAAACCAATTTATAAGACGTTATCACGTCAAAATGCTTGTTGTTAATTATATTTGAAATAACATAGCTTACTTTTTATACACCTTACAACCGCCTCCGTGGAAAAGTGGCTAAGCCACTCAGGTATAAAAACGCGGACGTCGTGGATTCAATTCCCACCTTAGGTCTGGTTGGTGGAAGTCCGGCTGGCTGGAAGTCCGGCTGACCACCGCCACAGGTGAAATTTGCCGCCATAACAGCTCTGGCTGTAATCCGGCCAAATTAATCAGAAGATCAGATGAGCCTACAGTCTGGCAGCACATTGAGCGACGCTTCCAGGTGAAGCGTCCCACAATGGAATAGGCCGCAGTGGCCGCTTATTATCAGCTGCGTGCTTGTATGCCAACATAATATAAAAAAACAAGTGTTTTTGGCCATTATTAGAGTGTCGTATATTTATGCTAGCAGACGACAATTACATTGCTTGTGCGATGCAGGATTCCATACTAACTAATTCGTAATCGTAGGTCAGCGCCATATGTCTTAAGTAGATTAGTCTGTTTGTGGCGAGTTGGTACTTGATGTTCACTAATCATTATTAGAGTTCGCCAAAGCACATTTGTGATTCCACCTGATTTGCAGATGTCTATGGGCGGCGGTAGTCACTTTCCTATAGCTACCATAAAAAGTAAGCATATTTACACCATACACGTCATATTTAATACAACCATACATACGCAATGCAATCAATGCACGCTGCGATTTATGCGAGGTCTCACTCAGCTATACCCATTTGGACCATAAACTAGTCATAATAGCACACCACAGAGAATATACAATATAGAGCGGTAATGTTAGCGAATAATCTCTGAACCAAGTATGACTTAACTGTCACCATAGATACACATTCCATAGTTTAAAAAAAACATTTTATTGATTTAACCAGTGTTTATAATAATTGTGCTTAACTCATTCAGAGCAAAACATGTTATTGTGTGAAATTAATTGTTGAATAAACTTTTATTAATTCATTTCATTCATACACACACAGACACATACATTAAAAAATGCAGTGGAATTGAAAACACTCTTCCTGTGATGTCGCTTAAAAGTAAAAAGTATTCATTCCGCAGTTCGTCTCCCGACTTCATTATCTTCTCATGGTATCACTAAAATTCCCAGAGGACCTTAGGATATATCCATAGCTAATATTATAAAAAGGAACGATTTGATTATTTGTTTGTGTTGAATAGACTCGGAAACTACTGAACCGATTCGAAAAATTCTTTCACTGTTGGAAAGCTACACTATCTCCGGGTGACATAGGGTACTTTTTATACTGGAAATATGTGCGGAGACAGCCGCTAGTCCATAAAAAATTTAATATCATAGTAGATGTTCCAGGTATAATAAAATGTTTGTGAAATATTTTTTTATAATGCTAACGCACCTAGTTTTCCATTTTTTCCTATTACTTACAGATTCCAAACTATAAAGCAAAAAATTAAAAATTCACACTCAATTACTACTACAAATCAAAGGGTCTATATCTAATAAAAAATAAGAAACATATAGGGCAAAGTCGTTCGTTAATGGAAAGGTCCCTGGGGTCAAGACCTCGTCACATTATCTCTCTATAACACAATGCCAATACTATCGACTTCTTGGTCAATTTCGAACGACAAATGAGACCGAATGAACCACCGATGAAAGATAACCCAAGCCGCGTTCTAAAACAACACTTGCTTTTCAAATTTGATATCTAACAAGTCGAGAATAGTGTTCAAGATCTACTTCTTCATAGGTTATCAGAGAACAAATCTTCGGTAAAGAATCTCGTTGCAGAGACTTCGATATTTACTTTGGAGACAGAGATAAAAGCGTCCATTGGAAGGATTTATACAATGCTTGTTGGAATCCCGCAAAGAAAGACGTTGGAAATATTGAAATCTTGGAGCTGCCTTTATTACTAGCATTCTGAGAAAAGGCTAATTCTTTGAAGGGAAGAACTGAGTTCCATGGAGTAAGTGAATCGAATCTGAAACGACTGCAAGTTTATTGAACTTGTCTTCGTTTATTTTTAAAAAGAACTAGCAGATATATTTTGTGTTAAAAGTATTTTTTTTAATTAAAGACCAAATAATAACTTTAGAATTTAAAATACCCTGTGCAGGGACTCATAATAAACACCATCGTGTATAAACTAAGACAATGATATAATTATTTAAACGTGTACGAAAAACGGTGTTTTCACTATGCAATGGGTGACTATTTCAATGAAACGACAAAAAAAAATATTTGTTTATTTTCTTACCCACATAACGAGTCTCAAAAAGAAAACTTATGAATAATAAATCCATCAATGTATCAAATACTTCTTTTAACCGTTTAGCACGATGCCAAAGTATTAATGAGTACTAAAGAGCAATCGCCAATCAATCCGACGCTAATTGACGTCCATCCAACTCGTAATGACCATTCGGTGTCGAAGGTACATACCTTACAACAGGTTTAATTAACCCATCGTACTAGGTTAATCACTGGAGCCAATTTAGTGGTTCGTGAAAATTAAATTGCTGTTTGTTTATCAATTTGTAAACTTCAATTCTGGCAGCTATTGTTTTGTATAGTTACTTAACGCCACTCAAGCGCCAGTTAATTCGTATTTAGTGGCGCTTGAGTGGTTTTATATCACTGAAAACAAGCAGTGGATAAAACAAACGTTTATACGATTTTGAAAATACACACACTTAAATGTATGAGCCATAACACTTGTTATGCATCATTCACACTAATTATCGAGTCCGAATGAGTTTAACTAGTACGAAGTAATGACAAAACTAGCAAGAATGGCAGATGAAGTATGTTACAGTAAATATTTCGATTTCCGTTAAAGTGCTACATGAATTTAAAAACATAGCGAGAATAAGATCCTATCGAGGGTAAAGGGTCGACCTTCCAACTGTTTCCAAAAGCCGTAAAAAATCACACACAAAGGATTCAAAACATTCAAATAGCAAAGTCAGAAGTCCCAAGTACCCGGTCCGGGGAAGGAATAAACAGATGCGACATCCATATATTCATACGATAACCGCGGGAAAAGCTTCCACACTTTATTCGATAACTTATGTATTGGTGTTGGTGGGCATTTCTAAAGCCAAAATGTTTCTAACAGGATTAGATCTTTGTATATTTCTGAAGAAACCTTGTTGAAGTGTCATCTGATAGTTCATACAGCTACCTGTAATTAATCTGACGACACAAGAGAGATAAAAACACAATTTATGGACGTTTTTAAATTGTGTAAAAAATTATAATGAGCAAAATGTAGCCATAACAAAATATTCCACAGACTTTGTACTCAAATTAGAAAAACTTAAATAGCAACGGGACGAAGTTTTGTAATATACCAACAGACCAAATAATAAGTCGCTAAAAAGAATCTTCACATCACATCTCATAATTACGAACAATGAACGCTAAACAATGCACAATAGTCAGTCACTCGTGACAAAAACTGTATGTTCGTGCATAATATGGTTTATTGTAATCCTAACAAACTTAGTGAAAACTCCTCGAAAAACATGTCTGTCAAGTCAATACTATTCATAAGCAATTCACAAAGGAATCGAATTGAGAAATTTTCCTATCTTATATTTCAGGTGGCGTTAGGTAAAACGTACCGTGGGCGGTTGTAATACTGATGTTTTTGATGGAATATCCCGAGCTACCCACTTCAAGGACCTGAAGTGGATCGCTGAAGGGAGCACATTAGGACTCAAGGACTATGAACGGGGAAAATCGGGATATAATGGCAATAAAAGCTAGAGGATATGAAGCATTTCAATTTCGTGAACGTAATCGAATGAGATGAGTTTGTTGACGTATGGAGTTCACGTAATATACGGTAAGCATGAAAGGATGAGTACGTAAGAATGATATAACATTTTTATTTTCTTGATCCATTTAGGAACTTGGAATTGGTTAGCAATCAACCTAGATTTTGCTGCGCATTGTTACAAAAACTTTCCGCTACAACATCCATGATTATATTCCCTTATAATAATGATAAGATAAGAACGAAAGTTGTATTAATTCAAAGAGCGCGCATAAGTTTAGATTATATTATGTTTTTTGATATGGACAATGTTTATTAAAGCGTATTATTGGAACCAAGCCGCGGCAGGGAACTTACTTTATTATACAAAGAACATGCTACTACTGACATCTTGTTTAGGTAAATGTATAAGAAAGATATAGTTTTGCTGATATAAACGTGTCCTTTAAAATACACAAAAATAGCCCAAACAGGAAATAAAGTGAAAACTTGTTGGGGCAGTCTCTCAAAAAAGCCTGGGCAGGTATTAATTATTTTAAAAAGCAGAAAACTAGCAGAAACCGTAGGCTTTGGGAAATCGTCAACGACGTATTTCTAGCACATAAATATACTGAACGTGCGGAGAAAGATTCCTAATACATAATGCAATGAACACAAAACCTTGAATCCTGAATGGCATCATATGATAGCAAAGGAGGGTTTCGTCAATATTATCAACACTAAACTAAACTACACCTACGTTTACGTTCCGTAAAAGGTTACATCGATCAAAGGGCCAAATAAAAAGGGCCTACAGCAAATAAATAAAGAAACTAATGTATTCTTGAGGGAGCGTCTAGGCGGAGAGCGCAGTAAATGTTTTCCGAGTGAAACAATCGTGGGACACCTGCGGCACATCGCGTGGACAACTGGAGATCGAAAGGACACGTCTAATAGTCGCCGGCGTTGAACACAGTGCCAGCGAAGAGATAGTGAATTATCTTAGAATACTTTCTGAGCAACATCCCCGAGCTTACAATATTCGAACTATAACTGCTATTTTCAGAATAGTTAAGGCCGATTATACATATAACGGTCAAGCCGTAGGATTTACTTAGAACCTAAAAGAATTTGTTATTTAGGAAATACTTATTAACCTTTAATATGAACGCAAGCGTTCACAGTACACACCCACGTGGAGCCTACCAAAGTACATTTTCACTCATTATTGACACTCGATCGGGTTGTCCTACCAATCCATATTTGGCAAGCATGGTGATTAAGCCAGTTCATATCATTGTACAATAACTTAATTACAATTATGGAGGCCTTGGCCTCGCAGCGGAACATTAAGAGACTGATAATTTACTTTTTTATAAAGATATGGACAAACTTACATCTAAGAGACAAATTTTACACACACCGGACACACGAAGGTAGCCATAGGACAATTAAGTGGAAATGGTGATCAAACAGTAAAAACACATTTAATATAATACCACTAAAAAGCGTAAGGACATTCGTAGAAGAAATGCCTACCATCATATTTTCCACAATATACATATACTGTATATGTATGCGATAAAGGTCAAACACAAGCAATAAAAACGCTATTGAACTAATTTATGGAAAGCAATTTAGTTTATAGTTGGTACAAAGGAAATTAAGTTTACTTAAGCTTTAATATTCCGAAGCCAAATAACATTTTAGGGGTAGTGGTTAAAGTATCGGGGTCGAAAAATTAATCTTTCATATTTTTCTATCGCTTTTGCAAAGAGGATTAAAATTTTATCCTAGTTGTATAGTCTGTCCTTTCTGCTTCAATTGAAGTAGTATAATCATCCCTTGAATTTCCAAAAAGGCAAAGGCATAAGACTATTCTTAAGGCCTCAGCTTCGAATTCCGCGGCAGCGTGGCAGCAGCGAGAGCGGCGGCGGCGCACGCAGGCTCACTGCGGTCACCGTTTGACGCGGGCCGTCAGGTGGGGTACGATGCTGTCAAGCGGTGAACCGCAGTGCACCTGTGTGCGTTTCCGCTCCCGCTCCCGCCCCGCTGTGTTTGGGTCTATGGGATTCCATATAAAACATCTCACCGCTACCGCTGCCGCGAAATTTGAGGCCGAGGCCTTACTCATTTAATCTTCAGATATTTATTTATTTATTTTGTTTATTAAGGAAACATACAGCATTATATAATACTTAAAGCTAAAAACAATATATAAAACTTAAGCAATTAAAGTTTCCAAAGCTAATATTTTGTTATTGTAATGGAGACTAGTGTGAATACAGAAAAAGATACAATTACTAAATTACATCGATCGGACTATCTTGGTTTATATTTATATATTATACTATATCTTTATAACATTATTAACTATCTATCTAATATATTTATAACTTATAGTTTTATTATATACCTTAAATAATTAAAAAAGAAAAATATATTTTAGACACTTCTCAGGAGACAGCGATATTTTGACAAACTTTCGTGAAAGATGTCTATATGACTATGGGATGTGTTATGTTTATCTGTTGATCTGTTAATAAAACTATTGCGCCTGTAGTTTGTTCTGCAAAGGGAAGTAGCAAATGTGATTTTATGTCGAGCTCTTAGTCTAGGACAATTATAAATCGTCAAATATTTAGCAATGTTACAAAATATTTCGAAAGTAGTAAAGCTGCCTACATTGGACTGCAACATTTTTTCCTGCAACACAGATATTTATCCTGCCGCAGTCCAAGTGGAACGAAACCCTAACTCGGCTCGTTTATCTCACTAAACTGAAACGAATTTAGTGAATAGGCCCCGAACGGATATTTTTCAACGAAGTATCACATTCACAACACAACTGATACTGTTTTTCACGAAACTTCTATTTATAATAATGTGTGAATAATGTCCAGAGATATATAAGGATAGACATTATCATCTTGTGCAAATATATTAACATTCTAGACAAGCTTAAGCGCGGTCAAATGATACACCCATGTAGGATTAATTAGGGCACGCGTCAAAATAATGCTTTGATTCATGTATTTGGTAAAAATTACAAAATCCCCAGTAAGCAACTATCACAGAGATCTTATCATAAACATCAATGGGGTAATTTCATACTGATGATTTATGGCTAAATGAATATGGGAAACCACATCATGAGTTAAGAGAAACGCCGGTATTGAATACAAAGATTAAATATTAGCAAAATAACCAATATCAAGACATCATTAGGTACAAATATGTATCACGAGCTAGAAAAAAAGAGCTGTTTTTGAAATCTTTACCACACGGAACTGAACCTAAACACCTTTACGGCCAAGTCATCAACCACAGGACCAATGAGGTGTTAAGATACTAACTACTAATTCATTATAAGGCACGGTTCGAGACAGAAGCCATAATGCTGTTATGAATATTGATAGGTTCATGTTCCCTCAGTCTCATCATAAAACGTTAAATTTCCTTAGCAATATAGACGGTGTCTGGTAAACTTCCAGCAAAAATAGACCGGAAAATAAAGCACTTTATATAAAAGCAACGAAGAAACCCCATGAGGCCATGTTTAATTAAATAAAGCCGCGATTGAAACCTCTCCGCCGTGAGAAATCTAATATTTTATCCTTTTTCTTATTTGTCTATTAAGATTGTTCCAAGGGAGGAATAAAGATGAACTACTAGTTTTAATGACGTCAAACTTAAAATTAAATCTTAATTAATACTAGCCGTAGTAAAATAAGCCAAAAGTTTCTACTCTGGCCTCGAAATAACTCAGGCTGCAGCACAATCAAGACACATGGATCCCCTATATGAGTGCGAAAGTTGATAGTTCGATTTTACATCGATGATTTGTTAGTGCGATGTAACGTTTGAGCGAAAAATCTTGTTTCGAAAAACCATACAGCGATTGCTCATTAGTTCGATAATTTATTATTTCTATAGTAAGTATGCAGCTATAGACTGGGAGCTGAAAGGCACAAGTTGAATTTATGGATTCACTAGCTTTGCCAACGTCTCCACTCGCGCATAATTTGTAACAGACAGTAATATTACAGTGATGTAGGTAGCACTACTGTAATGTTTAATCCAAATATGTTCAGGAGTTTTTGCATGAAAAATAACAAACATCCTCAGAAACATTCAAAATATGTATGTAATCAAATTGCTTGCTTTTGGTATATAAAAATTTGACTTTTCTTCTTGTATAAATCGAGGACATAACTTGTAGTCCACATGCCTAAATAAAATAAAACTCTTCTGTGTCTAACAAAAATCGACATTACAAAAAAATATTTAAGAATCAGCGTATTAATGTAATGCCCTCATCATTGAAATCAAGTCAAAAATGATTGGTACTAGCTCATTGCCCTTACAATTAACATGAACTTATATAAAAAACTCTTAAGTTCTAACTACTAACAAGCAGAGAATAATAAAAATCTTATTAGATCTTCTCTCTCTTTGGATATTTATAATCATCAAAATAAAATCCATAATATCACTCAAAGCATAATCAAAATCATTAAATATTTCCCGAAAAACTAGGTAACAAATTGTGTGAAGAGCACGTAAGGCCTTAAAATGCCCACAGCCTATAAAATACAATTTATCGTTTGTCTAATTAGCTATTAGGAGGTCCCTTTTTCGTGAGATCGCAATTAATTTACAATTATGTACGAAGGGCTGCACAAAGCCTTATTAAATAAAATGTTCAAAGTCTTCCTCCTCCATTAATTTGGGGTAATTTCTTTCTTTCTTGGGCGAATCTTTGATTACCAGAAGTTAGAATACGAAATTTTATGGAATCCATTATTTCATTTTTCTTGTATCCATCAGGAATTGTAATTTGGGAAGATAATATTGGCACGTATTCTAATTTACGTGGTACAGTCAGCTCGCTAGCTACAATGAATAACTCCCACTATTATTCTTGTGTAGTAAAAATGAAAAACATCCTAGAGAAATTTGTAACAAAACGACAACAAAAAAAATCTTTGAGTACTCAAGTCGAAATTACAATTTTATTCAAAGTAAAACCATATACTTTCTGTCAAAAATATAGCTACTTAAGCGAGAATATTTGAGAAAAACTATCATGAATTTCATAAACATAAAAGCCACCAGATTTTTCACAATCTCCAGCGAGCTTGTTTAGCTTTAATATAGTGCTCCATAATTCACGTATCTGCCGCATCGATCTACCGAAGTGAATATAAAATGTTCAATCATGATCTCAGAGATCAAGTCCCCCCCATCCTTCACCCACCATCTCCGCGACGCGATCCCCGGCATTTGAATTTTTAATAAAGACTTACGTGCGTCTCTACCGCCTTTTTTGGGCCAAATATCCATCAAATATGCACTTAACAAGACCCTTCAAAGGCAAAATGTACTGGGTGATAATGAAGTCACCTTAATCAACAATTCTTCACCTTACAACAGACCAAAATATTCTCAGAATATTTTCCCACTCGTACGCTATAACCGACGCAATCCTTCTTTCTGTATTTTATTTGCACTGTTTTCTCCACACCGTTTAGTAAATTCAGTTACTTTATCTCACTTGATTAATACTTTAGCAGAAAGTTCTCTCACTTAGTTGCTTTAGTAATGTATTAGTTCTGCTAAATAACACAGCGTCGCCCCGCGTTGGGCGCCAAGGAAACGGCTCCTTAAGAAACTGTATTCCGTTGTAGTCCAGTGTAAAACTTTAATCACCGCTTAATTAAACTCGAGTAGCTGAACGTGACCGGCCCACGCCCTCCATGCATCAGCCGGTATCTCAGCGGGCGGTGGAAAGATAAAATATACGGTTGTAATTTCTTTACACTATCTTCTTAAAGAGTGTCTTAAATAACAACAGCTCTTACACGCTGTGCGGTAATAAAACAGATTTATCTTGACTGGTTTTTATTTAACTAGGTAATAGTTGTAGCTGAAAAGATAATTACTTTGTTTTACTTTACAATATACTCTGTCTCTGATTTCAACGAGCAAATACAATTTTTACATAATACCGAAGGTAAAATTTTGAAGGAGAAAACCATTTCAATATATGATATGTAAATATACATGATGGTTAAAGCGTAGCTCGAAATGAACGGTCCAAATTGAGGTAAGCCTAAATAAACACAAGTATTTCTCAACGCACGAACGTTACACGTAAAATATATTATGAAGATAGTTGAAGCCGTAATTTTACGCATTATATATCCCGTCCCGAGGCGAAGATGTGGACATTCGTCATCCGACTTCCGCGAGCTACGGACGCGCCTATGTTCCCGTATTTTGAAAGGATGGATAAACTTGTATCCGCTTACAGATTTATTTTCCGCACATAAATTTCTTCCACTAACGATTCCGCTGTGCCTATAATATTCCATACGGTATAAATTATAGTCACATTTTTATTAACAATATCAACTTGAAAATATTTGTAACATTTTGTAAAATAAAACGAAGGGAAACTAGAAATATTAATTACACTGGTAAACGTTTTCAAGCCCCACGTTGGGCGCCAATTCCGCTTGGTGTACGGGCGCTAAAACGTTCAGCGAACTCACATGCGAATATGTGACTTGCATAAAGAATACACTTTTATTCCCTGTTTAACGGAATCGGTTTAATTAAAAACGTGACTCTACAGAACGTATGTAGGTCAGACATTATTTTTATAACTTCTCCCTTATAACACGGGCACAATATCCTCAGTTTTGAACAGCGGAAAATAAACATCATTTCTCGCTTCGGTTGAAAAAACTGGGTGTTATTACTGTATCAAATCGACACGTAGTTACGTCAAAAGGAAATTTCTTTGAAGACCCAAATTCGAGTTCCACACCCTTTAGAAGTTGGAAACTATTTGAATTTTAACCCCGTACGAACACGTCCTTATAGCGGGGCCCCGCGAGCGTGACAGCGGACAATGATACATATTTATCTAACAATATTTATGGCTGTCCTGAAAAAGTACCGCGATTTTCTTGTCTCCTTTCATATTTAAAGTTTGGATGTTTTATGGGGGACAGATTGCCGAACGACGAAGGGAATCGATAACAAAGACGTTCTGTGAGAATATTTATGCGAAATGGATTTCGTTGGTGATACACAGTCACACATACTCACATCCACGGCCAATGTTGAGGAAAAATAATAAATGTAAGAAGATAAAAAGATTTCAATTTCTTGGCTTTTATAACTACTTTGTTGGTTCTTTCGTCTTCATTTATGACGAACTCAGCTTATGCTTTGGACACGATTATACCTGAAATGTAAAGATTACATTTTAAGTGGTTTAGCTCTTAATATGTAAATACTTCGTAATTAGTATATCGTCACTTATTTTGCATAGAGTTAATTATTGTCTTAAGTATATACCCGATCATTAGAGCTACAAATGTCTCTAGTAGATGTACCAATAGTAATAGATTTAAACGCTAACTTACTAAAATTATAAACAAGTAGTAAAACGGTTTTAAACCTGAGGCAAAAAATCTGGCGCGTAAAATTTTCAAAAACTGACCTGACAGAAAATCCCCATGTTATTTTATCCCCGAATCCATTCCGTCATGTAACATCAGTTCAGCATACGTTTGCGTAGCGTCCCATATCTGGGCCGAGTTAAGCCGAGCACACAAATTTGTCGTCCCGATATTATCACCAGCGCCTCTCGGGGTGGGCAGTGCGATCAAGCGGCTCGTTTATCAAAAATGGCGGAGGATATGTGCGGTGAAATTGGCCGATGAGGGTTAGGTTTTTTGGGTGATGTACCTTTTTAAATTATGTATAGATAGGCCCGCAGAAATAGCCATAGGGGTAAGCGCGAATGCGAAATCGTTGGGTCGGTTTGGAGAATATGTGGGACTTAAGTGCTTCATTTTGTAGAGAGTTGAAAGAGAAATTATCTTACGACACTTGATAATTATTTACTATGTAGTTCTATGAGTCATTCAAAATTGCCTAGAGTTTAAATAAATAACATAACATGGTGCTGACATATAAAATTGATATATGTGTCGCTGTTCAGTATCTTCTGCATCATATTATTATATGTACAACTAAAGTAAGTAAAGTAACATTATTTTCTCAATGTAAAGCCAGTATCAAATAGGGCGTCTATTTTACTACAATACCTCATGATTATAATCTTTAATTTTCTAGGGAAATAGGGCATTTAATTCCTAGGAATAGTTCAACTAAATTTTATTAGAACGTATACAAATGAACTAGGTAACAGTTTTGCTGTGCTTATAGCAGCTTGATGGACAGAATAAAACCCAAACTTTTTCATAACCCCAAAAATGGCAAACAGCATCCATAAATAAATAAACAAAGCGTTCGCGCCTTAAGCCTGGCTGACGCGACCGAGGCAGGTGGACAGGAGCCTACATCTCCCGCTTTTTAATGCCACTGAGGTGACCATGGGTTCTGGACTTGACACTTTTGGAACTTAACCGAATTTCGGCAAAGCTCTTGAGTAGCGGAACTTAACCGAATTTTGTCAGAGCTCAGAGAGAGACAGAGATGTCAATCAGGTTATGTCACGTACTGCATTAAACTGCACTGCAACGCTACAGGAAACACCTCGTGACATCGCAGAAGCATACCTCTGGATCGAACACAAATGGTTTGAGTCAGGGTGCATGTAACATTTTTAGGCACAATGGTTAAGTTAAGAAGATGTGTTTCCACCAGAGCTCTAAGGTGTGATGTATTTTTGAATAAACCATTAAAGTGATAGAGAGCTTTTATCAATATCAATAAAAGAAAGCTCAAAGACCAGATGAGCATTGATCATGCATTCAAAGCTATAAGCTAAAATAAGATAGAAATACCTAAATATAAACTTTATTAAGCAACAACCAACAAAATATACAGACATTAAATTAACTTGGGGTTAGGGCATATAGAGTCGAGGATCGATCATCGATCGTTTTTAAAGGCTTAGAACTTCACTGCTGGACTGTGACAGTCTGACGGTGGTGTTATAGATCAGATTGGTCGTAAGGGATCTTCAATAGAATAACCCAAAAAAATTTAGATTAATCTATGTTTGCAACATTATCGGTTACGACTTAAAAACCTTCAAGAAGCGAGCGTACTCTCTCTTAAAAGGCCGGCAACGCATCAGCGATCACTCTGGTGTTGCAGATGTCTATGGGTGACTGCTTGCCATCAGGTGACCCGCTGGCTCGATTGTCGGCATTGTCGCCTCTGGCATAAAAAAAAGAATTATCCCTTCCTTAAGCCCCGCGTGGTCACAGTACCAGCGAACTTTGATGTAAGTGCGGAAAGGTGTCATACGTGCGAGCGAGCAGGCAGCATTAGCGACAGGTGCCGGACTGGTCTGAGTGATTAATCTTTGATGCTCCGGGAACCGCGGGCAATTTTTAAGGTTCTATTTAACTTGACACACAATAGGGGTTGCGGATCAAATTCATGTAAATCATAAAGTGTCTACTAGGAGTACTAGGTATTTATGAAGTAAAATGTCGTTAACGCGGTGGCAAAGTTAACACACTGAAGGAGTTGGAGATCAATTATACATATAATCAGAAGAATTACAGTGTCTGACTATTTATAAAGTAAAATGTTGCTAACGAAAATTTTGTAATTGATAGTCTTATTATTTACAGAAGATTTAGGGCAAGGTTTACCATTGTTAGTCAAGTTCCTGTTAATTAATCTGTCAAATATGTTACCTACATGCTGGCTTATTTATTTTCATATGTTGTGGATTTATTTAACAAGGACTAAGAGTCCCCATTTTGTGCGTGATGAATAATTTAACATACAACATTTATAGATACTATAGCAGTTATTCTGCCTCCCTAACTCAAAGTGCAATAAACTCTATTTTGCAACTTTTAGGGCCAGTTTCACGTGTTATGTGTCAGATATAAATAACCTTGATTTCTTTTTATTTAAACCGTAGAGACAGCATGTCTGACAAAAAGTTTTTTTTATTTTTATTAGAATGCTTTGATGCACCTTCTTAAACCATACCTACCTTTAACAGGGACTTTTACAGGATAGCGAAATCTGCGGCCGTGTGTGGGACTTGGTGCTAAATACGTTCCTCCCACTATCGACTAAACTCCCCATTCCACCTTTCCTATCCGGTGCCCATCTTGTGACAATTAATTGACCTACTCAACTCATAAATAAACTATTAATATAAAATTACTAGCGGCCGCCCGCAGTTTCACCCGCGTGGTTCCCGTTCCCGTGGGAATTGATCAAAATCCTTTTTTAGCGGATGCATACGTCATAACATCTACCTGCATGCCAAATTTCAGCCCGATCCGTCCAGTGGTTTGGGCTGTGCGTTGATATCTATCTATCTCAGTCAGTCACCTTTGAGTTTTATGTATAATATAGATTTTATTGGATCTCAATCGATATTATATTCTCAACACCGGTATTAACTCGTACGTAGTGCAGTC
The DNA here is from genome assembly GCA_949319885.1 of Mecyna flavalis. Classification (NCBI taxonomy): domain Eukaryota; kingdom Metazoa; phylum Arthropoda; class Insecta; order Lepidoptera; family Crambidae; genus Mecyna; species Mecyna flavalis. Next base: position 4,517,306 of record OX439407.1, on the reverse strand, counting down.
ACGTACAATGAAATTAATGCACGTATGATCTTATGCCAATTTATGATACAGTCCATTTTAGAATGCACGTGACTGTACAAGTGTCTCAGCAAAACACATGTCAGCATTAGCATTTCAGAAGTTTCCTCCGTTAATGACATACATTACTTCCCATTTAATCGCAATCGAGCAAGCGAGGTGTCACTCAGGGAGCATTACGTGGACTTTATTCATGAAAACAAGTGTCGTTATGAAAATTGTAACAGGATCACAGTTTAAATGGGGGACTGGGGACGTATTGGTAATCGCACAGACGCCATGCTTAAAATGTTTCCTTTTAACATAATTACCGACTCTGGGGAACGTTATCAAGGCCGGTGTAATTTACCTGCTTTTTATTTGTATGTATTTGAATAAATAATATGATGTTTGAAATAATGAAAAATACCAATAAAATGTACTGCAGTAAATGAAGTAAAACAATTTTTTTTCAAGGTTCAGAATTGTGCCAAGATTTAATCCACGTTTAGCGAGGGTGATGATAAAGACAGTTTTCTATAATATAATACTAATGACCTGCCCCAAAAAAAGAACCGTAAGTTGACCGTAAGCACTAGTGTTATGGATACTATCACACATTTTACAGGTCTAATCGAAAAGAAAATTTATAAAATAGATAATTATTTAATAGAACACTCTAGAATAAATACCTAAAGCTTTAAGTTTTTGTTTATTTCTAAATATTAAACTAGTTAAAGCTAAAAAGAGGCGCTACGGTCAAAACCCGAAACTAAAATACATTAGCAACTTAACACATGTGAATTATAATGAGATTTTAATAAAGGCGCGCGCAACATGGTGGCTATCGAATCTTTATAATTACGCTCTACCCTCGGGGACCAAACACAAATCCTTTCGTGCGTTATTAACTTTCAGTAATGCATGAAAAGCGCGGATACACGCTTGCGGGGGTTACATCATTAGAATATTCCAGGTTCGAATCCCGAAAAGCCTTATTGCTACGTTGAAAGCGGGAGCGACTGATAAAAAAATGTTAAATGGGTGCTACCGACTTGGTATTATCTCCCAAGTCAGATGTTTTCCCCAGTAGTGTAGTAAGTGGGTGTAGTTGCACATTTAGTAGTACTGACGTTCAATATACAACTAGACACCCAATCTCTAAGAAAAATTCCTCAAAAAACGTCCGAGCGGCGTTGACCTGTGTCTGTATGACATTAACAAATTCGTTCAAATTAACACCTTGTTTAATGTCTAAACGGAAACTCTGCCCAATAGTTGCGTGGGCAGACTTTTGCTTCGGACAATATTTGAGCGTGAATGGGAGTCTAGATGTATATTGAACGTCATTGTATCTATGGTAGTACTCCTTCACCATCGAAATAGAGCTGAAGTCGCACATACAAGAATCCAAAGTTGTCGGACAAGAATCAAACCATAGATGCATGAGCATGTAACCCGGCACTCGACTTCTACAACACCGAAGAGATATATGACTTTCCCCAGAAGCAGTATTTTCTGTAAATGACACTTGTAAATGAAAGGTACATGACGAATACCTCCCGCGCGAACAAGATGGCAAATCCACCGCCATTCCTACAACGCATTATTGCCCAAAAGCACTAAATCTAAAGATAACGCCGATCCACGACATGGGAGGGCCATCAAAATCCCTTCCTATGTTTAAAATAAAAATTTAACCCTAAAAGCAGTTCCATTTTATGAAGGTTCTTTATGTCGCGTCGTAGATGCATTTATTTGTTCTTGTAAAATTGTTATAACCTCGTTTCACAATTTCGTACTTTCTTTCACCGCCGTTTTATATTAAGTCCGCGGGATTCCCCATTAAACTTTGCGGGTTTGTTTTAATATCGCGAGATCTCTGCGTTTTTAAAGATTCTGCTCTGAATCTGGAAAACTCTGCAAATAGGTGCTTACTACTTATTACTTGAGTTTAACGGTGGTTACATTGTTTTTATGTACACTTAACTTGTGTAACAGGCAACGCTAACCACGTGATAGAGACTTTTCGAATCGTCAGACCGATTTGAACTTCGAATCGTAATTGTCTAAATCTATAGAATAAAGCACGAACGAGGACCAACACTTAGAGACCAAAAAGTTATGTTTTTTCACATCAAAAAACAAGTTGTAAATTATTTTAATAACAGTCCAATACAGGCCATAAATAGAATTTCAACCCACAATAAGACCGTAAAACTAAGATGTGATAAAGTTAAATGCGATTCACTTATGCAAAACACCTAAATAGAATAAGAAACGAACGGAAGAAAACATGCCTCCAACAATTCGCCGAGAAAAATGGCTGAAATTTCAAGGGAACCGGAATGTCGGGAGAATCGCAGATGTAAATTAAATCTGGACCGTGGTCAGAATCTCGGCGTCTTCAGACCGCGGGGAATTTAAGTTGGCTCACTTTTTATTCGCCTCAAATTGTGGTTCCGGATGAAAGTCTTTTAATGCTCCTTTTAAAAGTACATTCAGTATTTCCGCTGCACGGAGAAGGCAACAATGCATCATTTTCAGCAGTAAAGAACAAGCGTTGAATTCCTACGACTGTGTTGGCGAGAGCGGCGACACCGGCAACAAAATATATCACTCCCCAGACGACGTTGAACGAACACTTGCACCTCCCCACAATGGTGCATCAAGTTTGTTTTCAATCTTTAGACAAAGTAAAACAAGAAACATAACTCTTGCAATATTGCAGGTAAACATTTCAAAACACAATTCATGTACAGTCAGCGCCAAAATGATCTGAGCGTTCAAACCTACCAAAATATCTGAACATTTGAAAAAAAAACTCTTAGCTCAATAGTTCTAGTTGTTAATATCGTTTGTTGTAATTTTTTCTCAAACAAATGAATATCCACCAATCCACTATTTCGTCTTAAGTTAAGGTTGATTTTTGTCGAATGTTCAGATATTTTTGGTGGTTCTGAACGCTCAGATCATTTTGACGCTGACTGTATCATCCGACTCTATGGACTCAAAAATTCAAAAGAATAGTAGATTTTGCTGACCACAAGCAGTACCAAAAAATATATAGAGTGTGAACAAAAAAGAGAGAGAGAAAAAGGAAAAAAACTACGAAACAACAAATAACTTGTATTGATGTTTGTCTAAAACGGAATAATAATACCAACTTAGAATAATAACACAGTACAAAATATATCAGACAGTGGCAAATAAATAAATAAATAAATATCTCTGGACATTATTCACAAATCTAGATACAATAATAATACTTCAAAAAAGGACTGCTGCGAGAACATCAATTTGTAGTCACGCTGAATCTCTCGGCTCTTAGCAAATAAAAGAAAAGAAATGCAATGTAGTCATAAATTTCATAAATCCAATAAATCACATAACTATTACGCCAATTACGCAACGGTCAGCGGTCCCTTAATCCGTATGGTCGGTCCCAAGTTAGAAAAAGGGCTCAGTAGGGACCGAACTTATACTCAGCCTCTGCCATGATTCAAATTGATTTATGCCCACCGATAAGCAGATCTGAACTTCCAAGTATTGCGCAGCCGTTTTCAGAAGGCTCTTCTCCCGAAGCGAGGAGGAAAAAACTATTGTTTCACTCTTCACAGTTGAGTAACACCGAATGCTATTGTAATAAGTTATTGGTGGAAGGATTTGAGGCTGTAAGTTCGCGCACGGCTGCCCTGATTTCCGAGATATTGATCTTTGTTAGTCGGCCGTCCGCTCCGAGATGAAAAAGGAGTCAGCTCACCGAGGGAACTATTGGAGTTAATTTATCGATCCTAGCGACATACTTTATGGACATCCTCTTTTTCCTCATCTTTTGACAGATCTGAGGTTAAATATTGTAGGTCTTCTATGTCGGAAAATATACCAAATTAAAAAAAAAATTTAATCTCTTATTCATATCCATTTTTATATGTTAAAAATGGAGGAAAAAAATACGAGCGAAATGGATCACCTAAATGTTCCCACGGACATTCGCAAAATCAAGAGGTATTGCATTAAATTTGTATTAGCCTCCACCCACCCTAATCTGCTACAAAGGCATTAAAGAATAATAAAAGAAAATACCATACTGATTTTCCGTTACTTAGTGAGTACCTGCCATGAGAACTTATTTATGCAAATATTTTCTAATCCCGCAAGGAAAGCAGTACACTACCGCAGTGCTAATGACTAAACCACAGAACCGTAATAAGAATTCTTTTCTCTTGTGCATGCACCTTGATATAAAACGTAACTAAAACAATACACAATTTTAGTATAGCCATTTTTAATAACAACAGCACGCGGTATAAAAGTAATAACGGAAGAGTATTCGTCAAAATGCGCCATTTCGCCACAAATGCGGCTCCATCCATCATAGGTAATCGGAAACGATCATTGCAAAAATGAGTATAATTTACTATGAGCTTCGCATTTTACAGTCGCTCCAAATTGCTGCCATTACACTCTACATGACACTGTGGTGCACCATAACGACTGCCCATTCCACTCTGCAATATTTTGGTATTCGATGGTCCTTCGGTAATGAGCCTCGAAGCGTGCACTCGCTACAGTACCCGTCTTGTTTTCTTTATTGGAGGACCAATGAATAATTTCTCATCCCGTCGTCTCTTCTTAATGGGCGCGACAGTTTTCATAGTGTTACCGATAGCGATTCTTTCCATCACTCGATATTGCTTCTCAGAAAACGGTCTGAGCACCGCAAAGCTGACGCCCATGGCCTTGCCTTTCAATAGATCCTCTTTCAACATCGCATTCTCAAATAATCGCGTCTTTATGTACCTCAGCAAGTTATCCATATCTAGATTGGAAAGTTTAAGAAGAGCAGCTATAGCGATTTTGTCGTGATCTTCGGAATCTTTGAGCTCCACTTCGAGTTTGACGTCATCATCTTTGGATGGATATATAATTTCTTGCAGCTGGAATCGATTCGGCCCTGCGCCGGCCATGAATGCGCATCTGAAGTTGTTCTGCTTACCGACTATTGTGTTTAGCCAGTCTGAGTTACGCTCCAAGGCTCCAAGGAGAAAATTAATGAAATCGCTTACTTCTTTCTGTTTTTTGTACGAGACAATCGCGGCGAGAGCTAAATCGGGAAGGCCGTCTACGCTCTTCTCGCTCGGCTCGCGACTTCGTTTGACGGAAGGCTTTTTGGAAGTCATCATAACAGGCCACCGCCTGAACAAGTTTAAAACATTTCTTGCGACGTTCGTAAAGTATTTGCTCTTGTGACGGAGAATTTTGCCGGTTTACGAAAATACTGGAGTTTAATTTTGTTTGGTGACGTTTGTCATTTTCTAAATGAAGTTTTGCGTGGCGTTTGTAAAACTTAACTTTTTTAGGCGCCCCTTGGAGGTTTATAATTGCGTTGAAGATGTTACTTTACAATTGTTTGTCTTTGGTTTTGTTATTTGCTTTGCCTCCATAGAATTACTGGTCTCAACCTCTTCTGAAAAAATTAAATAGAGGTCTAATGATGTTTAAAAATGCCTTTGCTTTTGAGTGCAAACTGGCTTGATAAGGCCATTGCTAAAGTTACCCACAAAGTTGTGTCACTGTCCACCGGCGGGGGCAGATCTGGGGGTGGACAGCGGGAATGAACCCCGAGTAGGTATGGTACTTTAAGCACATATATTTGAAATTATAGACAGGGTAATGTACAGCAAAGAATCACTCAGCATTTCATTATAATGGTTTATAATATAACTATGTAGTTTGTGAATTAATAGACCAGTGTCGTATAGGTATGTATACCACCAGACAAAGTTAATTCCGACCATTGAAAAATCTGTCAAGGTCGTCTGACTACATATAATTAGGTAGTTGTCTAAGAACACCGTCGATGTTTTGTGCCTTGGCACCGTTTTTCCTATCCGCACTAAACAATTTATAATAGATTAAGCTTAAGAAAGCCCTAGACACAGCATCATGGTACCGGCAGTTTGGTCAACAATCATTCGCATACGTAGGCCGTTAACGCCCAAGCCCAGTCTTGCTAAATAATACCTATCGATACAGTCCCCTCAATAAACTTGCCTATAGGCAAACTGTGGAAGGAAGAACGACGAACTTTGTTCAATATTTGTGGAGACCAGTACGTTGAAGAACCTTTTATAATTTCAATCTAAACTAATATATTATTATAAAGAGAAAAGTTCTGATTGTTTGTTTGTATTGAATATGTTCCGAAACTACAAAACCGATTTCGAAAATTTTATCACTGTTGGAAAGCTACACTGTCCCCGGGTGACATGGGGTACTTTCGATCCTGGAAATGTGGAGGGAAGGGGGGATTGACAAGTTAATAAAAATAGTTGCGTTGTAACAAAATTCATATTTATTTTCAATTCTTGTTTTGTCTTGCCTCAGTTACATTAAATGATGTTAATATATTAATGCGTAGAGTGGCGGCACAGACAAGATCTAACGGTTTATTAGCACTGGACGCCAAGCTATTGTTTTGGGCAGATCATTTCATAGGGCGTTGACCTCTAATAATAAATACTATTTAGGAACGTCACTGTTGGCTTGTCCTCTTTAGATTCATCAGGATACTAGATATTTTTTGTTATAAGAACTAGTTACTTTACAAGATCGATGGATTTATAGCATAATGTGATGTTTAGTTAAGCGGCCACGGCGGCACACTGTTGACTATTCCATTCCGACATTAACAAATCAGAATTCTGCCTTACCTGGAAATTCCGGGTTACTGTGATATTCTGAGAATTCTTATGTGTATTGTCTTTTATATGTTTTAGCAGCGGGTTTTACCTTAAAACAAACATATCGAATGAAATCGCACTACAAAATATTTCGATACTTACTTTACGCTAATTGTCGTATCATTATCTTAATTTATAAAAACTTTTTATGTGTGGCGGAGTCGTGCATGAGATAAGGGTCTCAGATCGTTGTGAGACCCTAATCTCAGGTGTCGATGGGTATAGTAATCTCTTACCATCAGGTGTCACATTTGCCCGATTGCCTCTCGATCGTCTCGTGCATGATAAAAAACGTTATCCATCAATGAATAATATTTTCTTTTGTCATATTTTGATGGCCCCAGTCGTGCTAAGATGGGTAATTGGGTAGGCACTTATTGATATTTTAATATAAGACTGGTGGGTAAATACTGTATTAACTGTAAGTGTTCGAAGACCAAAAGAGCCTACAGGGTGACACCTATTTTAATGAGGGACAATTAGTCAGGACATTAATAATTATGCTTACTGACTAAATGTCCCTCATCGAAATAGGCCGCAATAGCCGCTCACCATCAGGTGAGCTGCGTGCCTGTTTGCCTGATATAGCATAAAAAAATGTGGACTAATGGAAATGGACAAGGTTAGTGTACCTTTTTATTTTTTTTTTCTTTGACGCAGGGGAAATGCTGCCTTAAGCATACCCGCCGCCGGGGGGGCGGACAGGTTATGTGGGGCTCTCCGTCTGGGATGCACAGTTAGTGTACCTGTCTAACCTACGAGTACCAAATGCTAAAACTACTTTTAGAGTTAAATAAAATAAATATAAATATTTCTTGGACATTATTCACACAGCGCCATCTAGCCCCAAACTAAGCATTAGCTTGTGCTATGGATGCCAGATAACGGATAAACATTAATAATATACTTTTCTTTTGTAAATACATACATATTATACATAGAAACACCCAGACCGATACAAACAGACATGTTCATGCACACAAATGTTTGTACCGTGCGGGGATCGAACCCGCGACCTATGGTGTAATAGCCGACTTCTCGACCATTACACCAAATGGCTCGTCACAGTATAGGTAGTTGACACAGATAAATTAAAAAATAAGGGCCTTTATCTGGTATTTAACTGTATTGGAAAGTAGGTACTTAGAAGTAGTAAAACAGGACCGAAATAGGTATAATTAGGTGATAACATGACACACATTGGTCCGATAACAAGTCGTTTTACATACCTATACCTATTACGCGTAGGATCCACAAAGGTGCGTAAGTATTTATGTAGGTAGGTTAGGTATACCTATATAAAAATCCCTACATAAAAAATAGTCATGGGCACCTAACCTACCTACCAACGGTTGTCGTGTTTCAATTTAATTTATGTTCATGAATATTGAACTTAAGGGTACCAATTTAGTAATAGGTTATAGACGACCTTTGTAGAAATGTAGGTAGGTAGTAGGTACCATTATTTAAATATAAACATATATAGGTAGATATTTCCATTCCATGAATCTGCCATAAAGATATCGCCGATACCGATATATCGGCAATCCCGAAGTATCGCCGATATATCGGTATCGGTATCGGATGCGTCCCTACTATAAACGAACCAAACTTCTTGCGCAAACAGTATTTTCGTAAATAGGTACCTACTCGACTACTTAGTAGCCAAAAGGCTAGTGCATCTACTTAGGTGCCTAGATCTTACTTTATTAAGACAGGTAGGTAATTAAATCTTAGATAGCTCCATATTGCAACTTAAAACCTTCGTAAGTCACTTAATATTCGTTCTCTGGTGTCTTGTCTATTAGAAACAGGTTTGCACTATTTATAAAATAGTACCTACCTACCTAATTAACATTAAAACTTGTTAGCTAAATAATTTCAAATAAGATACTGATAACCTTTAGTTAAGTAGGTAGGTAAACTTATGCACCTTGTGATTATTGTGATTTCAGAAATCAGCGTAGGTAATACTTAGAAATTATTTTTAATTAAATATGTAGTAGGTAACCTACAAAAATAAGAGAATTAAAACGCACATAGAAAGAAAGAAAGAAAGAAAAAGTATTTATTGACACACGTTTACACATATACATTATTAAAGAAATTATAAAGAGATAAAAATAAAACAAATGAAAATAGATTCGGTTTTATAATACCATATGTAAATATTGATGTAAATGAATTACATACCTACCTATACAGTCGTGGTCAACTAATTAGGGACGCTCTATCACTAAAACACAAGATCGTCCCTTCAGCCCGAAAAAACAAATCTTTACGAGGCTTTGAAGCTGGTACCTATTAAGAACAAGTAATTTGACTACTATTCTGAATATTGTAAAGCCCGGAAAGATAAAAGCTATTTGCGATAAATATTTTTTAAATAAATTAATCATTGCCACTTACACAAAATTTACTTACGGATGGACAACTAATTAGGGACACGTAAAACTTTAACTGTAAAATATAAAAAACTGGTAATTATTGCAGTGTTTATTACATGAAAAGTCTTCATTCATAAAAATAGAATACAAAACAAATCATTAAACGTATTTTTATAACCAGTATGGTTGTCTTTGTTGGTTAAAACCATTTGACATCGGCGCGGCATTCGATGCAATCAAATTATCACAGGTGTCTAAAGAAAAAATATTCCAAACACATTGAAATGTCTCGTAAAGCTGACTTTTACTGGCAGTACGTTGAGCTGCAACTTTTTTCTTTGCTTCATACCATTATTGCTCTATCGGGTTTGGGTCTGGGCTGCTTGCGGGCCAATCTAGTACCGTCACTGACTGTTGCCCTAGGAACAATTTCACAGAGTGCGCGGTATGTTTTCGGTCGTTGTCGTGTTTAAACCGTCCATTAGACTGGTAAGACTTCTTCAGCATACTATAGCATCGTTTCCTCCAATATTCCTTTGTATTGGAATTGATCAAGTTTACTTCCAACTCTTTTTAGAGGTCCTACTCTATGTCCTGAAAAACAGCCCCAGAATTAAATATTGCCGCCTCCATATTTCACCTGCTTTTTCGTGTACTTTGGATTCATTTCGGACTTTATAGGTCGTTCCACGTATTGTCTGCCATCGACATGGACATGAACTCGTCTGAAAACAGCACATTTCTCCATTGAGCGAGAGTCCAATGGCCATACTTTCTTGCAAACGCGAACAGGCTGTTTTTCTGAACATGGAGTAGGATCAAAAAAAATGTTGGAAGTAAACTTGATCAATTCCAATACAAAGGAATAATGGAGGAAACGATGCTATAGTATGCTGAAGAAGTCTTACCAGTCTAATGGACGGTTTAAACACGACAACGACCAAAAACCTACCGCGCCCTCTGTGAATTTGTTCCTAGGGCAACAGTCAGTGACGGTACTAGATTGGCCCGCAAGCAGCCCAGACCCAAACCCGATAGAGCAATAATGGTATGAAGCAAAGAAAAAAGTTGCAGCTCAACGTACTGCCAGTAAAAGTCAGCTTTACGAGACATTTCAATGTGTTTGGAATATTTTTTCTTTAGACACCTGTGATAATTTGGTTGCATCGAATGCCGCACCGATGTCAAATGGTTTTAATTAACAAAGACAACCATACTGGTTATAAAATACGTTTAATGATTTGTTTTGTATTCTATTTTTATGAATAAAGACTTTTCATGTAATAAACACTTCAATAATTACCAGTTTTTTTATATTTTACAGTTAAAGTTTTACGTGTCCCTAATTAGTTGTCCATCCGTAAGTCAATTATGTGTAAGTGGCAATGATTTATTTATTTAAAAAATATTGATCGCAACTAGCTTTTTTCTTTCCGGGCCTTAAAATATTTAGAATAGTAGTCAAATTACTTGTTCTTAATAGGTACCAGCTTCAAAGCCTCGTGAAGATTTGTTTTTTTTTGGGTTGAAGGGACGATCTTGTGTTTTAGTTAGAGCGTCCCTAATTAGTTGACCACGACTGTATTTATTTCACACTAATTCAAACCAGAGATAACACTACAAGAATTCCCTAAAATCACAATAGGTACAAAATTATCTAAACTGTTTCACTGAGACGTAAGAAATCGCTGCACGAAACAACGATTTTTTTCGACCCTATTACCTCCCCATAGGAACTACAGAATCAACCTGACACGCAATAATAAACCAAAATTATTTCGCCTATTTTATTTGCTTGCACTACATACCCGTACTGCAGGAAATACGGAAGGAATCAACTAATCAAACAATGCACAGATGCGGAACACTGGCTGTTATAACAATAAAAACAACAGTAAATAAAACGCTCAAGCCTCAAATTCGCCTCGCGATGTGAAATTGTATCGAGGTCAACCACCGGCTGTATGCACACAATATATCACACGATAACCTACCTACTTAGGTTATAAATTATGTCAAAACAATATTTCTAACTTACCGAAAGCATTCACAGAGTGTTCCGTTACAAGATTCGCTCCAACAACGGCAGCGCCAATGCTGTCATGACACACACACACATTCACACAAAACACCGTAGTAAACGTCATAACCAACGTTTACATCGTGAAATGCACCATTTTACGTGGTTTTTCAGGACTACCAACGATATGACACACGAAACACCACTTTAAAATGCATGTCGCACGAGCACAAGCCGAAAAACGTCCGCGAACCATATAAAAAACTTAATTTTTTGGCAAAGACAGGCCTAATCACCACTCCTTTTCTCTCACGTATTTCTCTGATACCGAACAGCTGCGTGGTTACTGTACCAAAACAAATACCCGTAGCGACATCTAGTAGCATGCGGATGATAACAAAATACGGACTTGATAAACGAACCACAGTGAACGCACCGCTTACACTAAAAGATTAGAAAAAAGTCTTAAATGATTATCATAGATGGCGTCGGTACAGGAATAAAATAATGTTTAGTGTATTCTATTGAAAAGAACATAGTGCACATATGAACATATGAACTATTATTATCATTATTTCATTAGCATCATACTTTCCATAATACTATTAGAAAAAATAATTCCTATGGCTTTTTTATCCTAGTTTTAAGACAATGGCCGACTAAAAAAAGAAATTTTATATTATGCACGAAAATTATACTTTAAAAGAATTAAACATTTTGATAAAACAAATAAAAAATCTAAAAAAGGGTTTTACTCCGCCGTGACAGTGAGTTATCACTGCCGTGACCAGGATTCGAACCTGGGTTACTACGGCCACAACGTAGGGTCCTAACCACTAGACGATCACGGCTATCGGAGCGGTTAATAGCCCGGATGAAATTACGTATTGGTAGCTACGCATCGTTTAGAATAAAAAGTAATCAATCAAGTAGTATTTTTCATACTATTTTTTTAACAGAAGACAACATATTTACAGGAACAGGAAATATAAACAAACTACATATGCTATGACTATGACAAAATATGACTTTTCCCTTAGTATTAAATAATGAAAAAGTTAAAAAATAATCTGATAAAAACACATAAATTAAAAAAGTATGCTATATAAAAAATTATATTATATTAAAATACATAACATAACAAAACGTCATGACCACTTATTGTTTCAGATTTTTGGGTAGGTACCCGGCTAACTAGAACACGCTAGGCGTGTGTAGGGCCACCCGAAGTGAAGAAAGTACTAGAAACGTTTTCTTGCACACCACGCCTCGCTGTATGATCTGTGCTGTATGGTATCGTTTTGTTTACGACTACGCGACTGTGCGGGCGGTTGGCGGCACTACGCACACTCAGCGTGTTCAAGGTGTCAATATCGTCAGATATTTGGCAAATTCTATAATTAGGAGGAAAAATCTATACAACTTAGTCAAGGAGAGAATGAACACTTTTTTTCTTAATGAGGGAAATGCATTTACGCACCAAATCTACCCCAGGCGAGTGCGAGAATGAGCCGTGTGTGGACACCTCACAAGAATACCCACAACCCCTCGCGCTCCTGCATCGCCGTCGGCAGCGTCGGCTACGATAATGCTAAAAGTATATTCCGGGTCTACTTGTGATCCTGTTTATGGATTAGTTGCCACAAGGTGGAAATAGGTCTTGTATAGAAGATAAAAAACCTAGTCGTGCCACAGGAGACCTAATAGTATTTCGCTTATTCCGTTTATCCACCCTAAAACAGACACCCTAAGGCGGATACTCGGAAACGCGTGTCCTTCTATCCACCCTGGACGGGGTGGATAACCGGAATTCATATAATATGTTTTTTCCGATTTTCTACCCTGCCTACGTACAGTCATTTACAGAAACATACACTTGACAAACAACCCGGTCCAAGAAACTTTATTTATGGCGTTGATAACGTGCAACGTGTATTGATGGCGTTACTTTTTAATTAAATTATCCCTAAAATCAATTTACCTTTTCCCTGCAGCGGGAATATGACTGGTGTTTTGACAATCCAGCAATAGTCATCTTCTCCCATAGGCCATATCTCAAATCCTAGCCACAGACCACAGATGTACTGCGTGCACTGACCTCCATAGGCGTATGGAGCTCAGTGACTGCGTGGTAATTCACTTATCGTCAAGTGTCAGACGTACCCGAGTCGGTACCAACCACCCCGGTGCCCCGCCCTGTTACGGGGTCGTTGGAAAAAAATGTTTCATCGGCCCCGTTAAGTCAACGGGGTGGATAGCACTAATTAAGTGTTATCCACCCTGGCGAGACTTTTAACGGGGCGAACAGCACCGATCAAGTATCGTCTACCCCGTCGAGATTTTACCCCGGTCACTGACCTCTATTATACAAGTATGTATATTAGAGGTCAGTGACCCCGGTAGGACGGCCCCGTTACGTACGAGGGTCAATGAAACAATTTTCTCCAACGACCCCGTTAACGGGGCGAGGCACCGGGGTGTTTGTTACCGACTCTGACGTACCCTATTACCCCGAAATCTTACTGGTTGCATAGGCATCTTCCTTTCAAACTTTCCTTTTCGTAAATTTCACTTATGATTTGAATATAGGACTATTTAAGTTTACACGAGTGCATTCCGTCTTGAAAATTCTTTTGTCGCGTATCTTCGTGATAACCAATCTATACTAATATTATAAAGAGGAAAGATTTGATTGTTTGTTTGTTTGTTTGAATTGAATTGGCTCCGAAACTACTGAACCGATTTGGATAATTCTTTCACTGTTGGATAGCTACACTATCCCCGGTGAACATAGGGTACTTTTGAACCCGGAAATGTGGGGGGAAGAGGGGGATATTTGAAAAAAGAAATTACGCGCGGGTGAAACCGGATGCGGCGGAAGGCTATGCACCATACCCGCAGGCTAACTAAACCTACTGCGGCCGTGTGTGGGCCTCGAGACTAAAGCGTCCACGGTTTCTCCTTCACAACCGATTGGGACGAGCCGGTGCCAGCCTGGTGGCTATTGACCAGCCCATGATTGATAGTAGTGGCCTTGCTTTTTGCGCCGGGGATCGTGATGTCTTAATTGTGATACCTTTTTTTGCGTCAAGAAAATTAAATGCTGTTAGGCACCGGCCCGGCGTTTCTGACAAAACGGACGCCGGACCCCCCATGCTAAAGCCGGGGGTCACTCAGGGACGGAGCTTCGTCCCGAGCGGTGTGTCGGACTCGCACTTCGGCCCTACCGACTAAAACCTGACGATAAACCTCTCAGCGCAGTGAGGGGGAATTCTTTCACTGTTGGATAGGTATCTACACTATCCCCAATGAACATGGGTACTTTTGATCCTGGAAATGTGGGGGGAAGGAAGGGAAAAAAGAAATAACGCGCGGATGAAACCGCGGGCGGAAGTCTATAATATTATAAACGCGAAAGTTTGTAAGTATGGATGGATGAGCGTTTGTTACTCTTTCACGTAAAAATTACTGAATTGATTTCAATGAAACTTTACAGTAATATAGCTTATACATCAGAACAACCATAGGCTACAATTTATAAAGATATTCCCGCAGGATAACGTCCTATAGTTCACGCGGGCGAAGCCGCGGGCGGAAGGCTAGTGGATTTATAAGGCGGTTGGCATCCTTAAATTGCCATAACCTTCCTCTGCCAGTTCACATATTTTGCCACGACGGTTTAAAGATGGATAGGGATCAGGGAAATGAGGTAATAAAATATACAAACATCATTGCTATTGTTTATTGATTTAAAATACAAAACTTAGTGACATAAAGCTCTATCCTTTTATTGTTACAGTGCCTGCGAACTGACAATCCGATAGGAAATAAACATTTTAGCTCATCGCGCATCAGCACATGTCACACTCATTTCACATTATTCCATGCTGTCACAGTACAAATAAATAGTATAGTACATTAGATACTCAAGCGCAAACATCTAGGGCCATTCTTGAGTAATGGATTTAGTTAGAACTATTCAAATAGGTTGGTGTTTACGTGTTGTTTATCACTTAACTCTCCGACTAGTTGTTATGTAAAATATAGCAATGGTTCGGCAGATCCCCGGATATATTAAATACATGTTTGGATATCAAAAACAAAACTTAAGTCAATATAATTAACATCAGATTCTAATACATCCATTTGATGTTCTAATTAAAAAGAAACGGACAAAAATATTCATATAACATGTATCTTACATAGTGACATAAAAATATATTTACTCTCTTACATGTGGAAACCTGCCGGTTATCTCGATATTGCTTCTATCATCAAAATTAAACATGTCCCATACCTATTCCTTATACGTTTTCTAACAATCCTATAACATCATGAAGCAGAAAAGTATTACAGTAAATATTATACAGATATTCGAAAATTTATAGTACAGAACAGCAAGAGTAGAAATAGATTCAAATCTACAATGAAATGGGTGAACCTAGTTGTCAGCACTATAAGAAACAAACGTCGAAAAATACTTTCATGCTTCATGTACGAAATCAAATAGCTTTACCATACAAACGCTTTATTTTAAAATTTAAAATAATTACATACATAAACGAGGGTGTTTTTATAAAAATTCACAGCAACATTACGCAGTCAGTACGAAAAAATTCTGCTATTTGTTGCAATGTCATCTCATTAGCCGCTTCACTCTGAACTTCCGTACCTTCAGTCGATAATTAACTAAAAATAATTAGAAATAATAATATTTTCCTAAGCTTGAGTTCAGAATAAAGTTGCTAAGCGTTGGACCCGCTACTTATGGGACTTCAATAACCATATACATATACTGGACGTCATGACCTCATGCCATTCGATTACACTAATATAGTGAAAGAGTTCGGTTATTCGTTTGCTGTCGAACGAACACCCTATTAAACTAAACCTTGCACTAACACTATGTGCAATTTTAAACTATGTATCACAAGCTTTAACTAAGCGAGCCGAGTAAGCTCTGAATCAAAAGCGCATTCCAAATGCCCGTCCCGTGCTAGCCATAGGCTGCTGTCAAACTCATATTTGCTTCAGTGGGAAAGTCTGCTTCAACTTTAGCGCCGATCGGAATGAAAACAACTTTATAGGAACAACACACCAGTAAGAAAAAGAAAAATAATCGTGTCATCCTATGATTCAGTTAAATTTAGCTTTCTTACATTCCAATCGGCGATAAAGCTAATTTTCTCAGGAGTTAACACAATCCTGTAAAGTCAATTATTCCTAGTATTTATTCCCGTACAATTTTCAACAATGCTCGCACATTACGAAACAAAATCGTCCCTTATTTTATACAACAATTTTCTATCAGCAGACTGTGCGACACATCGATCGTATGGGATTTAATTACCTATTACCATGGACACCTTATCTGATGAATGGTCCCATTGTTATGGATAACTGTCAAAAATTACATAATACAAGTAGCCATGCTTATATAATACGTACCGTGTCGGTAACGCGTGGTTATTTGCAAGTTAACATACTCAAGTCAGATCGGTATCAATAGTCCAACTCCATACACATGTCCTAACAGAGTTACATATTGCGATATGTAATTAATTATTTATTATTTAACTAAAACATTTAGTGATTGCCATAATAAATAATATGTAGATAGTTACAATTGTATTTTGTTTATCACATTCGGTGTCAGTCGGCCCGGTGAGTCCAGCATGAGTAGCGGGTCTTATTCGTATAAAGGTCCGGCACAATAAGGCAGTGATTCAGTATTGCTATACAAAATATCTCCGTTACAAAGTTTCGACCAGTCTGTTGCAATGAGGTTAGTCTATTGTAGATTCAAATCCAAAAAGGTTGAACAAGTCAGTTTATGTAATTCAATTTATTAATTCCTATCTGAGATACCCAAAAATTTTATATATGATTCAACATTCTCGTAACCTACAAGTACATTTTGTGTTTTTTATAGAATTACCTATACACTATTCTGCTTTACACATCGTCTGAATATTCCAATGGGTCAAAAATAACCTATGCTTTAAAATAATACTTGAGACTCTCGGATCACAAGCATCTGAGGTTGTGAAAAAAACTTTTGTATATACAACAACTCTGCGATGCGAGGGCAATCGTGGTGAATTTATTCCGATAGTTAAATAAATCAGTCAAATTGGTGGTGTCAAATTAATTCTTTTGTGCATCAAAAAATACTTAAATCTATTTCTCTGTCTGTGTTAAAACAAATTCTCATTGGCCCTTTGAATTTCAGTCATCAGTTGCCGACACTTTAAAAATATAAAGCTTGCGATAATTAAAACTGAACGAAAGCCTAACTAGCATAGATCGTAACTAAACTATAGATTATCCAGTTTAAATTGCAGTCTGTATCCATTAGTCTGGTTTCCTAAATTTTATATACAATATTTATTTTCTACCATATTGCGTTCTTGATATGCATTGCGTAACAATAAAAAAACCTAGCTTTCATGCCCTCGATGCATCCGGACGTATCGGACGCGATCGGTCGATACGCTCTGTAAGTACGATCGAGTGAAGCGATTAAGAACAAAAATACATGTTACAACGTAACAAATCGTACCTTTATATTTTTACAGTCAGACTTATCGCATTAAATAAAAATATATAATTATAAATACGGGTTCAGTTCGGGGGGGGGGGGGCGTTATGGGCTTTGCTCACCGCACTGCACTGCACACACACTGCGTCCAAGGGTCCTGGCCCCGCACTGCACAGCACTAGTGGATGGCCACGGGCGAGTGCTGCAGCGTGCACACTGGCTGCAACATGTCCTCGTCACGCCGCACGCCCTCGACCTCCATGCGTTCGCCCACGCCGCCCACGCCCACGCCCCACAGCCGCGCGCCGCCCACTGCGTACAAGACACTCACGTTACACCTACCGCAAGTATTCAAACAAAACGTTTTAATAACAGATTATATGTCTTACTAATTTAACGAAACCGGATTACGTGCTAAGCACCAATTATAATTATTATTATTACAAATGTTACAGGTCCCGGCAAACTTTTTGAAATCGGGTGGAGATTGCGCAGAACACGAATTTTGAGTCGCCTGCGGGCTATTGGTCAGAAGCAGACCTCTGGCCAATAGCGCGCGCGGGCGTCCTGCGCAAATGCACATTGTATGCACGAACTTTCCCCCACTCCATCGACCGGTGGTCAAGAAGTTTGCCGGCACGTATACCATTCCCGATTAAATATTCCTAAACGAGAACTACACTTGTACATTTAGCACGTGATCCGATTTCAACTAATATCTATAAATATTCTACGTTTTCGGATTAATCCGTTATTCTAATGAATGAAAGAGCATTGTTTAACCAAAGTGGTGTCGATATTAAAAAGCATTAGTATAAAAACAAAACAAAATATTAAAGTAAACTGAAATGAACGACAATAATGCAACACGCATACGCATGTTATAACAACCTACAGTTGAAATCTGTAGTACTAGTTTGCAACGACATTAATACAGAAATACTATAAGATAAGAATTATTCCATATAGCAATAATTGAGTTTTTCATAAATAATATACATATAGGCCAATCTCAGAAACTACAGGCAAAACACGTAGCAAAGTAGGGTATCGATAGCAGAGTGAGGTGGGAGAGCCATGTTTTTGTCACGTCACTAATCTGTAGTCGGGATGTCTTCATTTCTATTTTTCACGTGTAATAGCTCTGTCTTTTTTGCTTGCTACCTTAGGAACCTCTCTCAGTTAAGCGGTAGGCCTATAAATCCTATAATATCCCATTTCATTATTATTCGGTCAGTTCTAGGAAATAATGTCATACCCTTTAATATAAGGCACGCAAACTGAGTCGCAATATCAATTTAGTTATGAATATTTAATGAAACAAAATCAGCCTGAAAATACCATTTTAAATTCACAAATAACTTTAATGTTTTCATTGCTCATTATCCAACAGTACCACAGTTTACGACATAATTATTTCAATTATGAAATATAAAAAAAGTAGTACTTACTACAGATTCCAACACAAGTTAAACATGCACGAACAACATCGAACCGCATGCAGTGGACGTGGTCTATGGGTCGGAGGGGGTTGGTTCGTCGGGTAAATGGGTCGTGGGTGGGGGTGGGGGTAAACATTCCTTGAGTACAAGAGGCAGACCTGGCAGGTAACGGTTAGGAGGTGGCGACGTTAGTGCCTCGAGGCGGGGCCGCCGGACCGCTCTAGTCATCGCGGGTCCGACGGGCCATCTGACACGGAATATACCCACACTCAGTATTACGGATCATCACATTATACTATGGAAGTTACCCAGTTACATGAACTCAAACTTTATCATTACAATCAGTAACAAAAGACTTTAAATAACATTTCTTTAACGAATAACTCGCGGTTTATTAAAATTTCCATATTAAAACCAGAAATGTTAATTGCTTTAGAGCAAGACTAACATGTAGCGCATCAATGGATATTTAAATTAATATTATTTTTTATTCTTTATTCATACAATTATTTTGAGTTTATAACTGTCGTCTTCACTGACATTTTTAACGTTCCTATCCACGCAGTAGATGATGATGGTACCTAAAACACGTTTCTAGATTTAGAGATAGATTTTTAACGCGCGAGTTTATGCGAGTATTTTATTTAATACAAACTTTAAACAAAAGTATCTTAATATGGGGATATTACTTTCAGTTATACAGTCAAAAAATATTTTAATGTTGCTATTAGCTAAAGAACGGGTAACTTCCATGATCATATTATATTAAATTTTTAACAATGGTTTAAGTCATGAATGAGTTGTGTTAATTAGAATAAAATGAGATGACAAAAGCGTTATGTGTTAGCAAAGATCACGACATAAGCTCGAGACGAGAGATTTAATTGTATTTATTATAATCACACATTTTTATATTAAAACCTATCTTGGATTATACAAATCCAATACAATGTAATTATCTTAATGACATTATGTGACTATCAATCATTAAATTAATTTGTATCATTCTCATTATTTGTGTATAAAAATATTATCAACGTAATCAATATAATAACTATGATATAATACAATAAATTAATTTTTTGATTGATGCCTATATGTAAATGAAAATTAGTGGGGAGATATTTATGTATCAGGTGGAATAATCCAAGATACATTTTAATTAATAAACATCAAGTTAACTGAACCTAAAACAACTTGCAAAAGCAAAACTTAAAACCATTGATGAAATTGAGGTGATATCAAAATGCTCTAAAAAGAAAAATGAATTCTTTTTAATTTTGGCAAAGTACATTTTTCAAATGAAATAGTTTTTAATTCTTTCTTTTTATAATAAAAGAAGACAAGCAAGTGTATCACCTGATGGTAAGTGATCACCGTCTCGCAGAAAAAATCTTGAATAACATTATTTTATGATTGTTTTTATTTTTATCTGATTGAAATGAATACAACAATATTAGTACTCAGTAGATTTCTAAGTAAATAATGTAATTGTATGTCATTGTCAAGTTTTACTGCGTGAATCTATTCTGACAATCAAGGCATTGCATGTGATCGAGATTTTATTCAAATGTATCAGAGGATGTTTGACCAAGAAATTCTATTGTAAACGCCATTTTATTAAGATCTTACGTGTTATCGCATTTATGTTATGTTTGTCTATGACATGGTAGAAAAAGAATTGACATAGCCTATACTGCAGAACGTAGATTCGAAACTAATTATGTCTGACTTAGAAAGTAATACAAAAATACGTTATTTTGATTTACTTCATCAGTAAAATTAAAAATAAACTTCGTTTGTAATAATAGACCAACGAACAGAATTCTTTGTTTTACATAATAATATTGAAACCAGACAAAAAAAATCTAGGAGCATTTTTATAAATACAAGGATAGAAGACAAGTTTTATAAAATACACATTTTCTTTTTTATCGTCCATCTCAAAGTCACTTTAAATGCAAGGAGTGTGTAAAAATACATGTTATCCTCAATTATCCGTTTCAAAATATATCTTCTCAAGAGATATCACACCTTTAAAACGCCCCGAATCAATCAATCATTTTACAAAATCTGTCAATTGCCAACCCATCCAATCCTATATTTTTATTTTTAAGACAATACATTGACATTTCCAAAAACAAAGCTGTCTCTCTCTCATTATAATTCCCCGACCCGACCTACGTTCTGCAGCTAGACTTATCATGTCTTATGTGTGTTATGTACTGTTCTTAGTTATAGTACATATACATACCGTGTTGGTGATGCGACTGCGCCTGCTGTGTGTTCGTGGACTCGTCCGCTGTCCTCTTGAAGAAGTTGTGCTGGAGCGCGTAGTACGGCGTCACCCGCTGCTTCGGGTCGTACTCGAGCATGCGTAAGATTAGGTCCTGGAATATAACGTATGTTATGTTTATTTTTGGAACAGTAGGCTGGTTTACATTCTCTTTCATAAGTGTCCAATATGTCAACCATATAGCGATTAACCATCCCATCCTCGAATGCCCCTGCCTGATGCTATAGGTAGTTGTTTGCTCCATGATAAACTAGGTGGTCCCCAAAAATATGCAATACGCATTGAGTCGTACGCTGGGTTGACATAATTCTATCGTGAACAAAGGAATAAAGGAGCTGGAAGTCAGCATTGTTAAATTCGCAATTTTATCACATTATACATTAGTTTTGTTTGACCGTCATATATGCCTTTCATATTACACAACTTAGAATGTGACTTTAACGTTACTCTTACTTAGTTACAGTCCAGAGTCTGGAAATTGGTGGTGTTAAAACTGCCTGAGGAAGTATGTAAAGCCGATGGTCCTGCGCTTTATTTTTGTTAGGTCGTGTTGGACCGTGTTATGAGAGTAAGAGAATGGACAGTGTACCTATGCTTGCACACTCACTTGTGCACTATAACATAATATACACAGTACATCTTATAATTGCATACAGTTTAGTCTGTCACAGAAGATCAGACATTTCCCTACGTTCCATACTCCTTTAAAGACGGGCAACGAACCTTAGACAGAAGACTATGGGTAGAGATTACAGGTGTCACACTTGTATGTTTGCTCCTGCATATTGTATATGGAAGAGAAAGCTCTTCCATAAAACAAAAATACTGCGTAATTGGTTGATAGTAAAGTCTGGAGGACAAAGTCTTATTCTTCTTCTTCTTAGCGAGTCGATGGGTACATTTTACGAGAATTTTTAGCGCGCAGCAAGTCTTCCTGAACACCATGTGTCAGGGCAAGCGGGACAAGAAAGCAGATGCCATGATTTGCGGGGAGGCACCACATAGTTATTTACTATTGTGTATGAGGTGACGGGGACAAGTGATACGACTGCTTGCTTGAGACACACTGATTTATTACAATGAGGTATGGCCGTTGAGCGGTGGACGCATCCACCTACCTACATAACTAATATGTATTATACCCTCATACATAACATTTACCTTAAACTTGAGGTAGTCAGAGACGGAGTGTCCCGGCTCGCCGCGGCGGCGCGCGGCCGGCCCGCCGCCCTCCACGCCGAGGATGTCGTGCAGCCGCCGCGCGCCCGGCGACCGGTACTTCCTGTAACCGCTGCACACATCACGCACACGTTACACACACACACACACACAAACGGACAGAACAAGGCTTTAGATTGTTCCAAAATCAATTGTGATGTTCTTTTTGCAATTGGATACTTTGACCGCCTCCGTTGAACCGTAGCTAAGCCGCTCGGGTATAAAACCCGGAGGTCGTGGATTCGATTTCCGCTATGGGTCTGGTTGGTGGTGGGACTGGTGGGACTTTTTCAAAGTGTGACTGGCTAGCTAACCAGCCCCACAAGTGAAATCTGCCGCCATAACAGCTCTGGCTGTGTTCCGGCAATATTAATGTGGGAGCCAGTACACTTGAAATTGAAGGCTCGAAGATGAGAGGAGTCTACAGTCTGGCAGCACAGAGCGACGCTTCATGATGAAGTGTCCCTCAATGGAATAGGCCGCAGTGGCCGCTTGTCATCAGGTGGGCTGAGTGCACAGAGATAGATGTACTAGAGACCGCAAGTACGTCAATTTGTATGAGAACCGACCGTGCCATATTTTTTGTACCTACTGTGACGTAACGAGCGCGATTTAGTGATGAGAAGTAGGGACACGCCCACTTCGTCTCGATTCTCGATTCGATTATAAAAATCACTACATAGTATAAAACACAAAGTCGCTTCCTGTCTGTCTGTCCCTATGTATGCTTAGATCTTTAAAACTACGCTACGGATTTTGATGCGGTTCTTTTTAATGGATAGAGTGATTCAAGAGGAAAGTTTATATGTATAAAACATGCATAATATAGTAGAGAAACACTGATAATTTTAGAGGTTTCTTATGTGAGGTCGTAAATTTACACATTTTTTGCGCTTACATTGCAAACGCTGCCTAAACCCTACGAGATAGATCAAAATAATGTACTACAGTATTGTACACCTTAAAAAGTTTTACAAAAAAGTCCGCGATGGTATATGTCTATCTCTTAGGGATACCCCACAACAATCATTTTCCTTTACTTATTACGATAAAATAATAGCTTATTTACGAAAAAGTGATTTTAAGCAATACAGTATTAATCCTTATCCAATAAAGTACCTTAAATAAATTGTGCATGTAATATAGATCAATATGGCCCTTTACATCATGTAATGTAAATGAATATTTTCGAAGATATTACAGATTTAAAATGCAGGGACATAGCGGTTGCGGCGGTACCGGCCGGGGGGGGGGGGGGGGGGCGGATAGATGAACGTCTGTTACTCTTTCACGTTAAAACTTAAACTTTACAATAATATAGCTTAACCATCAGAATAACACATAGGCTACAATAATTTACAAGATATTCCCGCGGGATAACGTCCTATAGTTCACGCGGGCAAGTTCTTGCTTGCTGTGGAAGTTCATAATTATTTCACTTTCTCATGATGTATAAGTTACCACTAAAGTGATTATTATACTTACTTTGTTGTTTTCACATTTTTTATCGGAATTATTTTTGAAAAATAAGCCGACCATGATTTCGTCTACTTGGGGCAGGTTTCTGCTGTTTGCTTTTACGAAATCGTTTTCCATAGTAAAAGTACTTCACCGAATTTGTGTAATTTTGCAAATAAATCACAATAACAATGGATAAATAGGAAAATGCTATTAAAACAGATACGTAAGCATAAAATCACACGTAGGCGAAAGGAGGTAAACGAGGACGTGAGGCACGTGACGTGATTTTTATTTACTAATTTATAAATAAATAAATTATTATTTTTAACTAATGTTAATTAATATCCATTTTTAAACTCTTCTTAATTTATACGCCGGTTGACAGTACCTAATGTAACCTAATTGTCACTTTATGCTTGATTTTATTTTTCACATTGTCAAATAGCCTATTATCATTCCTGCTTCCAAAATCGACTAGGTACCTTTAATCGATTTTAATACATTATGTGTATGTTGCATAGAACCAACATCACTAATCGCTGTATTTGACTAAAAACGCCTGTACCACGAAACTTAAACGATATGCGAAAGTACCGCCTTGTTTGATATTCATTGCTTATAAAGCACGCAATACAATTGGAAGGCCAGTATAAAATACGCAATGTATTACGAAATTGCGATTCACGCGGCTTAAGCATTATTAACATAATTGTTTTCTCAAAATTGATAAATAATTCATTTTAAAATAAATTACGCGTATTCAGATAACAAAATGACTTACCGATGAAAGGAAACATCTTTGTTTTGTGGAGTTATCTTTTTGGTATTATTTTTGCAGCTTAAAATAGCACAAATCGTCATTTTTTGCTATTTCGTCTGACGTCTAACAAGGGGAACGGTCGCGCGGGACTAAATCTAAGAATCGGCACATTCAGTACGATGGACTGTAGCTGGGCACGCGAAGTAGCTACGCTTGCGGCCTCTAGTCCATTCAAGTCTGTGGCTGAGTGTCTGTCTGCCAACTGAATAAGTAGGTATATATTTTTTTATTATTTTTTTATATTTTCTGTATTTCATTAATAAGCCAACCATCAGGTGGAGTGAGGTCATCCTGACTGCTTCAATAAAAAAGAAAAAGAATTATCCAAAAATAATCTTCGATAAAAACCTTGCTGTGAAAATGAAAATATACTTACTATTATATAATTTAGAGCAAATATTTAAAACTTACCTTCCATCTTTACCGTTGACTTTCTTCAATACATAACCGCCGCCTTCTGACGCCGGTAATTTGTCGAAAAACTTTCTGGTTTTGTGTGCCTGGAAATAATCAAATATTCAATTAAATTGCGCCCATTTACTCCAGGTACGTCTATCTACGTACAAAAATAAATCAAGTCACAACTGGGTATAAAAATAGTCCATCTCACATTATGATATTGTTACAGAGTCTAGCAAACATCTTGACGCTCGTTCGACGGAGTGGGGGAAAGTTCGCGCATGACCAATAGCGCGCCCGCATCTCCCCTCGCCGGCATACCTCTGACCAATCTCAAAATTCGCGTTCTGCCCAATCCCCATCCGATTTCAAGATGTTTGCCGGACACAGTATCATGTCGCACCTGATCAAGTAAATGGTCCGGCGGCATCCCGAGCACCTCGACGATCTTGTTCATCTGGTCGACCTCATTGGCTCCGCTGAACAGCGGCTCGCCCGTGTGCATCTCGACTAGTATGCAGCCGAGCGACCACATGTCTATCGCGAGGTCGTACGGGACGCCTAGTAACACTTCCGGCGATCTGTAGAACCTTGACTGGATATATTGGTATATCTGGAATGATTTCATGTGATTAGTATAAAAGTCAAATTTTCTATCCAATATTAAATCTAATATAGTCCGCGTCAACTTAATTGGCTTGTCTGAAGTTAGCTGCGAGCGTCGTTTGCGCAGGTGCGGGGCGCGGCTGCGTCCCTCTGACTCTGACACCTACATTTGTGTTTTGCGCAGGTTCTCGCACGATGTTCAGACAAGCCAATTAAGTTGACGCGTATTATAACTGTCAACCACCTATCACTGTCTATCACTCTGATAGGGTCACTCGACACGTGGTCCTTGAATTTAACCAAAATTTACCTATTAAACTAAACAAACATGAGTGATGGGAATGGCTATGGCAAATAAGCAATGCAGTCTTCAGTTCCATGAAAGAAATTATTTAATTTACTGTCGCTAAACAATGCTATTACTTGACTATTAAAATTTGTTCAGTCCACCAAGAGTCACACTCTCCTAATATGGGATTAAGTATAATATCACCGCAATAAATCGGCAAAATTTCTTAAAATTAAATGTTTCGAGGCAGACTACAATTTAATCAGACTAAATTAAAATATTTTTCGATTAGTTTACAAGATGAGGAAAAGGTAAAATTTTATTTAACAATATTGATCACAAGTACATCCGCTATTCCCTCATATTAAACCAACAACATTACATTGTTTCATTACGAATAATCATATTAAGACGCTACTATCTTAATTCATTAGCATTGTTCGCGTTCAAGCTTTACAACAGCACTAACAGTCGGTTGACTTATCTATTCTCTAAACAGACTCTTAATAAGAATAATTACATATAACAGAGACGCAGTTGTCGATAACCCGCGCCACACTGAATCACACGCCCCCCGTGTGATTTATCTTTGCAATTAGCCTATGCCGCGTACAGACTCTATAAATCGGCACATTCATTTAAGCTATGTATTCTATTGTCAATGCTTTAATATCAATAG
This sequence comes from Mecyna flavalis, assembly GCA_949319885.1. Lineage (NCBI taxonomy): Eukaryota > Metazoa > Arthropoda > Insecta > Lepidoptera > Crambidae > Mecyna > Mecyna flavalis. Next base: position 4,490,405 of record OX439407.1, on the reverse strand, counting down.
CTATGAAATTAAGTATTTTATGAAACCATACTCATAATGGACATTGGACAGAACTTGTTCCGTTATTTATGTATAACAGAAAACCCACCAAAAGATTAACTTCTCTACAATTGAAGCAAATATCTATAAAGACATTTAATTAGACAAAAAAAGTGTACACAATTAGTAATCTCATTCATAGCAACGTTCTCTCCAAGTTCACTTAACTATCTGATACTACATACTAATTTTTACCATTTGAATCTCTTTTGATTTAAATGTTTTGCTAAAGTAATGCCGAACATGTAGCCTCTTTAAGATAGCTAATTTCTTTTATAGCTTATTTATAATTTGAAAAAATATATATGAATATTGTCAAAATGACGTGCCGTATAGTTCACGAAACTATTAAATAACTATTAAATAACGATTTGCATTTAAAAACACCCTAACACTGCGAGTTATGTATAGAACTCGCTTGTATAGCATCGCTTTTGGAATACAATCACCTTTCGTAACTAGACATTGCGATTGATGGTTTGATATAGAAGCGAGAGACAAAAGAAATCAATTCATATTAATGTTATGGTAATAGGAGTATGGGGTCGTTTATGCGATATTTATCGCCTAGATATTATACTAGCAGATTTTTTGGAAAGATCATATTAATTTCCTCTTATTGCTGGTCTTTACATATTTGTTGCTTTAACAAAATAACCAATATATTTAAGAATTTTATGATAGTTGTTTCTTTTGTTATTACATTTTTGAAGTTGACACGACAAACTATGTCAACAACTTGACACCGTTGATATCAAATGCTGATTCCTCACTCCACGCTTTGTTTTATTTGGAAAAAATCACTAGAATTTCTACCCCTAAATTGGCTTTTATTAATATATTAGCATGTTAGCTTGTTGATACGATCAGCTATATCAATAAGTTTAGTTCTTCTAAAGATCTCTTAATTCTCAATTCGATCTCGAGTCACCATTTTGAAGATTACGTTAAAGACAAAGTTAGTTTTGAACGTATAAGTCGTCAACTATAACACACTAAAATTAAATTGTATTACTCACCCTTTGACCTAGTTGACACGAACTTCCAAAGTCCACAATCTTAATGGCTGACCTTTTCGGGTTGCATAATAGTATATTTTCGGGTTTAAGATCACAGTGAATTATATTTAGTTCTGAAACAGAAGAAAAACATAGAATTAAGCATGGCTGTGGATAATTCTGCCATACATAAATTAATGTTACTCGTTAAGTAACGTTTAGCACGAAACCAATTACAAGCTTAAGCTTGTTATTATTTAAGATTTATGTAAAGCAAACATTAATTTAATTTATATTTTAGTTAACTAATTAATTTAGTTACATATTAAGTACCTACAATTCATTTAGTCAGGTGCTCAACCTATAGCAAATTATACTATCTATAAGTAAGAACTAATCTTTACATTCATTGTTTATTTTCTTAGTAGGTACTTAATGTCATTTGTAATTAATTAGTTGATTATCAATGAACATCTTCATCTGTACTTGGGAGTTTTTTGTACCACATGTTTTAACCAGAAATCTGGTATGTTTTGCATCTAATTAATATCTATGATCTGGTTTGTCCATGTGAAAAGAATATATACTTCAACAACAGGTGGCAATTGGTACAAAAAAGTACAGGGGTGCAACACCTACTAAATGACTGCACGAACGAGACAGCTAAGTTTATTGAACTCTCCCAATTTGCAGCGGCCACTTCGGCGACAAACTGCAGCGCAGCAGGTATTGTTTAGACACGACAATATCTGCATAATTGCACCGCGATGCAGATTTAGGGCGAGACGCGGACGCCGTTCCCGCTCTGTGTTTCACCACTGTGTGCAATACTGGTTTGTGTCATACGCGATGCCAAATATATAACTATGGTATTAGAAAGTGGACAAGTGGACTTATAATTTTAATCAATGTAATCATAAATGTTATGACCAAGACTAAACAATATCATCATCTTTTTTGTCAATCACGAAACAAGTTAAAACTCCATTCTTCGCCCTTTTCAACTTTCATAAAAAATACAGAGAATAAATATTTAATAAATTAAATCAAGGAAAAATTAAAGATGAATAAAATATCTAAACACAGACATTCAAATACACAAATATTTTTTTTTATATTTGTACTAAGCTAGCACTTGACCACAAAGTTGCCTGATGTTAAACAACTATGCTGACTACGATGAAGCGCGCTTGCTTTGGAAAAGCCCGGCCTTCTGGCCTTGAAGATCGCGAAAACGCGCCAAAAAGAGACTGTTGATATCTCCTCCATCCCTGTCTCAATTCTTCGACCCTGGTTTCGAAGTCTTGGGTCGGTTGGTCCCAATCTCCCCCGAGATCCGTATGTGAAATAAATAATGGTGCAGTGGTCAACGAATAGGTAACTTCATATAAGTGATCTAATGCGATTGAAAGGCGCTGGCGTAACCACTGTGGTCAACAACAATTCCTGGTATTGCGACACTAACGCAGTCTTTGCACCTTACCGATGCTGACAGATGAAGTTACGTCCCGTTCTTGCATTGTGATGTTATGCAATCGCTCTACTTTACATACTTTATGCTGAATTTCGCAGCTTTATTCTTGTACGAAAACATTGACTAAGTAGGATGTTGTGTGTCATCAGATTTTATTAATAGTTTCGATGCAACAAAACAATTATTTTGCTTGTAGACATTTGTAGCTGCGTCAGGTGCAGCGAGACGCCGCGGAAGTTCGTGTTGCGCAGGAGTTCGTACAGATTGTACGAGAGCAGCTCTAACAATAGTGACATTTTCACTGTGAGAAAACACTCTACGTGTTAATGATTCAGTAATACTCACCAGGTTGACTAAGGAACAGTAACGCGGTGCAGAGCTGCTGCGCGAACTTGCGCGTTAGGTTCAGCGAGACGCCGCGGAAGTTCGTGTTGCGCAGGAGGTCGTACAGATTGTACGAGAGCAGCTCGAACACTAGGCACAGGTGGTTCCGCCACATAAAGTGACGTTTCAGTTTTACTGGAACAAATACATTACACATTAATTATCTTCTAAATGATGCGATCCCATATCTGTCGTACCATATTTGTTATGTCTCAAAGTATCTACATAGTGAGCCCTATTTGGTAAAAAATAAGGTTAATCACAATGACGTTCAATTAAAAAACTAGACTCCCAATCACGCTCAAATATTGTCCGAAGCAAAAGTCTGCCCACCCGACTATTGGGCAGAGTTTTCGTTTAGTTGTATACAATTGACATTAAACACTAACTGCCACGAAATAAGGTGTTAATTTGAACGAATGTGTTAATGTCATCTGTGTCAACGCCTCTCGGACGTTTTTTGAGGAATTTTTCTTAGAGATTGGGTTTGGGTGTCTAGTTGTATATTGAACGTCATTGGTTAATCACTAATCAGGTCTTACTCATTTTTAACGAATAAGGAAGAACGGATTTATTAGGACGCGGCTTTTCACCACTATTTCCTTCTAACTTCGAGTATGGGTACTATTAATAAAGACTGGGGATTTATCAGGAAGCAGTGGAAAATGTTCTTACGACTATTATTTGCTATTAAGCTTGTCCACTATTTGACGCGCGGCAATTAGTCAGTCCTACGGTAAACAACTGACGCTCTTTTCACTTAACGATTGCAATTGGATGGTTGGAATTCTTTGCTAATTCGCTTTGCGCCAGTGAGAAAACAATGTTAACCGATATTGCTGTGACTCTTTGAGGTTACCAAGAGAACTTGTTGGAAGTGAACGAGCAGAAAGAAAGTTAGACCATCTTTTCTTTTTCAGAGGTTTTTATGGTAACAATTAAACAACTTTATTTACGGAAGAATATTACTGCTTGGACACATTTATTCGTCTCTTGATTATTTCCACAGCAACAACAAACTTCTGTAAACAATTAGAGGGTTGTTATCGAGTCGTCCTTGTTGGACACTTCCTTAAATCATTAGCCATTAGTATAATACTTTATATCTAATTAAACATAACGCCAGACAACGTCAACCGCGCATTAACACCTAAATATCTTAATTATTAGTGGAGCAAACATAATACCGAGGAAGTACTCACCTATATAATACTTATTTTCAGCATCTGCTCTGTTCATCATTTCTAGTAACTTGACTTCTATTTGTGCCTGATTTAGGAAGGGTTTCTTATTCTTAATTATTTTTATCGCTACTTGACACTGCTCCTCGTGGTCATACGCCTTCACAACCTGGAAAATGATAATAGTGACGTTAGTCATGGATCCTCCTTCTTCCTCCTGCCGTGTTCCCAATTCATTTGGGGTCGGCGCAATTTTTTTTTCGCTTCCACTCATCCCTGTCACTCGGCATAAAGGGAATCAGCCTACCAATATTCTTCATTGAGCATACTTTTGCCAAGCATGCACTTATTAGAGTCAGGTCTCGTTTTTAATGGAGGTGATACATTTTTAAAGAATCAAGGATGTATTTGTATCTATCATTACCGGTATGCAGGGAAAACTATTTGAAAAAAGATATTTACTGTATCTCATAATACATAATTTAGTGTAATTTATTGAAGGGAATGTTCATTTATCTCTGTTATTTTATAACCATGAAAATCTTCAATTAATTATGAAAAGTACATCAGTTCCGGTACTACACATTATAAATTCATAGCACTGAGCTCCAATTTCCGAGAACGAGTAAGAGTATTATGAGAAAACTATCTGTTTATACCGTATTTACCCTTTTGTAAACTGACATTGCTGGTTTTCCAGTCACTATCATATGAGAATAATATGAATGAATATAGTTTATAAATATCTTACTAAAACTGGAAACGTTTTCAGACCGTTATCCATATTTTTGAAGTGAAAACTTCTTTAGCGGCGTTGTGCACTTTTTTTGTATGGGGAAAAAATGTTAAACTCGCGTCAGGATTTATGTGTCACGTGACCTGATCGAAAATCCATATAAAATTTGAAGTCCGGACACGTGTTTTCTACAAACTTATCTGTTCCGGTGGCCAAAATTGGAACTACGTGAAATGCAATGCAAAAACGATATTTAATGACAGTTTTAAATAGACAGTAGCGACGCCGCCACCGGAACAGATAATTTGTCGGTCTATAGACAATAATGGTTTTTTGTTCAATTTGACAGCTCATTTATGCAAAGAAAAGTGCTTCTTATGTACATCAGGAGTAGAGTAAATAATTGTATTAATAAGAACTGATGTTGTTTTCTTGAGTTTTATTCCTTTAGCGTAAGGTATATTTTTCTTTGCATAAATGAACTGTCAAGTGTGACCTCTTCTACTATTATAGCCGCAGTGCGGTCGCTTCCTATATGCTTCCTATGCTACAAAGTGACCACAAAGACCTTAATTTGATATCCTGCAAAATTCAAAATTTAATTGCCGTAATAAAACATTTAAAAAGTTTGGAATATCTTTATTCGCCGGAATTATATAACAGTATTTTGTGGAAATTAACACCACTTCTCCGCAGTCTTTGGATCCGCTATGCTGCGGAGCATGCATCAGGTCGTATGAAGTTGGAAATGCTGTCCGATTTCCTGCGACAAGAGGCTCGTTCTCACACACAGTTTGGCTTGTTACCCCAAATTCCCAGTGAACATCCTCGAAAGCGACATGTTGATTACTGTAACACCACTCGTGTTATTAACGATTCGGGAGTCTGCGGATTCTGTAATCATTTCTTGGCCGATTGCTCCAAATTCAAAAGTTTATCCGCAGATTCCAGTATGCAATTAGTTGTAAATTCCAAACTTTGTTTTCGTTGTTTAGAAAATAAATAGTTGTCAATCAAAAAAGTATGACATTGACGGTTGTCAATCATTTTATCATCATTTATTACATGGCGTTTCAGTGTCACAGCAAGGAGTTTCTGATAAGTCTGAAAAAGTTACTGATTTCATTAATTCTGAGAGATAAACTTTTTAATGTAATATAAATTGTCATGTTTGTGTACGATAGCGCAATAAATAAATATTGTTTGGAGTCACCAGAAATAAGACACGTACACTGGTTCGTACATTCGTCTATTTCAATGCACATCGGTACACACACTATAATAGATGGTTTATATTATTTATAACAATTATAATATTTTATCAGCTCGGTCAGAGACAAATTGGAGCTTCAAATTTTCTTGTGGCTCAACTGTTTTTCACCTGACTGATGTCACGTGACTGTCACCATAGACTCTATGCGACTCTATGTCGCCACAATTGTATTTTACCACATAAATGATAGAACTTTTATACCTCTACCAATCAATTAAATCCCTAACCATTCCAAAATACATATCAAAAATGCACAACGTTAATATTCAGGTTTTCACTTCTGCCGGCACTCCCGGAGTGCAACCCGTCGTTTTTTTTTTTATACTAAGTCAGTTGGCAGACGGACACGCGGCCCACCTGATGGTAAGCGGCCACTGCGGCCTATTCCATCGAGGGACACTTCACCTGGAAGCGTCGCTCAATGTGCTGCCAGATTGTAGACTCATCTGATCTTAGAGCCTCTGAATGATATAGAATGTGTTATATCAAAAGAACCTGACCTTTTTACAGTTTAGAAAGCTTTTTCGCCAATCAAAATATACCAGTTCCAAAACATGAGCTTTTATTGAATCCTTTCAATATCACGTTAGCCTGATTCGAGAACGACAATAATGAACAGAGTTTATTAGTAGTTGAGTCGTTCTTATTCTGCAGCAGACATAAGATTTGGAAATAATGACCAAGACGAAAGAGCGAGTTTCTGCAGCTTTTGGCGATTAAAGATGCTGCACTGCAGAGCATTGGAGTGTACCCCGGGGTGTGAATGTTAAATTCTCTGATAAAAATATATCCTAATGATAAATAATTAACTGAATACACGCTCGCGAGCTTAATGCAGAATTTGCCAAGACTCATCATTGTCAAATCATTGCTTGGGTCCAATGATATTTTAAATAGGTAATAGATATGTTACATCCACAGTAATTTGCACACACACTGTCATGTTTTTATGGTGAGTAAAGCGAAATATACGAAAAAATTAGCCATAATTGAAATGATCGGTCAAATGTAATCTTAAGCATACAATGACATTTACAAACATGAACAAGTAACGACTTCTGGAGTCTGTGAAGACTCCTCCTCATCAACGCATTGATAAGCATATCTGCTTCTGTTTTATTGCCAGTGTTAATAAGGATACATACCTGTCCAAACGAGCCCTTTCCGATAGGAGAGGAGATCTCGTACCGGTCGAGGAACTTCTCGCCCTGTTTGATGATATAATCGTGGTTGTCATCGTCGTAGCCATCGTTGTATAGCTTCCGCTCTTTCTTGTGCGAGCCGTCCTCGCCCAGGTACTGTTGCGCTCTCCGTTTCTTCTTTGCATAATATACCTGAGGGCAAAGAAATGAGCAACGTTAAAAACGGGCACATGAAGGAAGTCTAAGCACAAGAAGTGATTGTATATAAACTCTTTAACATTAAAGCCGACAGTCCCCTTTTGACTAAAAATCGATTTGTAGACCTAGTCGTATTGAAGATTTTGGGTAGATTAACTTCTGATAATTCTGGACAGGGATCCATTTTGCAAGGAAAAGTTTATTTATTTATTCAAGTGACAATCAACCTAGAGAGTTAGAGCAAAAAATTAAGTAGTAATATTAACTATAACTTTAATATAATATGCCCCATTATATAATGGGTTTCTTAAGCTAAAGGTTGACCACAAATGAGCCAAACGCCTAAGGGCAAAACCATTCTAGAACCATTATACTTATGTGAAGCCCGCCCTATTATGTATTTTAGTTTAATGCTATCTTAAATATCATTTTAAACAGACGAACAATTTGTAAAATCATATCATCGTTTATGTAATCATTATCATTATAATAAAATAAGCCCACACGCTTAGATGATTTTGAAATGAATGATCCTATTTATAAAATGATATAAAGTAAGAGATTAAAGGTTAATGTATCACCTCATACTGTGTAACAACGGCAGATTTATAGTTTCCCAGTTTTTGTAGAACATTAGCGAAATTCATGCATTTTTTGTTATTTTTTAGGTTTGAGATTTTTTATTTAGGTACATTAACATTTCTGACAAATAGATGACATATTATACTGTCAAATTTTACCGACGCGATGACGTACAATATACCTACGTAAAAAGTACTTATGCAGTTTAAAGTTTTATTAGCAAAAATACTAACAATACAGTTTTGATCTTTTCTTTATTTTAATTTGACTATAGTAGATATAAAGATAAAATAGCATTGTACACAAAATATTATCAGAATCGTAATAAAGGAAGTAGTAAAATCGATGCGGCATACATTAGACAAGCGGCTAAGCACAATAAAGTCATCGCAATCGTTACAGGAAATGAAGAGTAGACGGAGCGCCGAGCGCGGGAATTCGGCTGACGGCCGTTGACCCAAATATGCGGTTGACATTGATCGACGACGGCCGCGATATGCTCTTATTAAACATTCGTGCCGAACGTCGAACGCATGGCTCGGGGACTAGAGGAAGTTCGTTGCTTCGGATTTTTTACGTGTCGCGAGTCTGCTTTGGTATGACTCACTGCTGTCATAGGTAGCACGAGTGTGCCGTGTGAACGTCCTCCACGGTGGACATCGATTAGATATGTATTAGTTTAAATGTAACTCATGCGTACGTTTACTACATTTCTGAGGTGCGTGACGGAGGCGCCGCGTCACGTCGTCGTCACACGGCCCAATATCTGGCATTCAGGATCGGCCTTTACGTAACCCGGGATGTGTAACAGCAATAATATTGGCGACTGCATAGCATTCGTAGCGTGGCTGTGCGGAAGCGTCGCATATCGACGCGGCCAAACGATAACCCAAATTTCTGACAGCGACCTACTTATTAGAGTGTATTTTACAGGCGACCGAGCGCGTCCCGACAATCGGCGAGGCTTTGGCATGTTACACCTGTATTTTACCTACGCGCCAATATATTGTTGACCGGTGCTTTAATACCCAACAAAATCGGTCATACGCGAATAACGGGACGGTTTTGCACGCATGGCTTTTATCATGTTTGACAGAATAGTGTTTGATTTTGCTAACCTATGTTGCTAAGAGGGTAATATTTTTATCTCTCGTGAGGAGTGATGGAAAGACGTCGGGTGCGGGCGAGGTGGGGGTGTGAGTGAGCAGGGGGTTGATTTTAGATCATCAATCAGCGGCGAGTGCGGCGGCGAGTGGAACGCCAGCGGTGAGCCGTGGTGGTCGGCTGGCAGTGGCGCGGCCAGTGACCGCGGCGGCGCTCGGGCACGGCTCGGGGCACGTGGTCGCGAGATGAGCGCGTCGGGCTGGGGAGAGACGGCGCGCGGCGGCTGTCATTGATTTTCCCCGTTTCGCCCCTACCCCTAGCTTGGCTCCCGCCCCACCGCGTCTCACCCACTTCCAGCGCCCGATAACGAGGTTAACGGGCGACGTGAGCGTCTCCTAAACTTTAATTATACCCGTACACCCGTCGTGCATGTTTAACCCGGCCTCTATTCAACGTTTTGTTTGCAGCGCACCTGATAGCGGGACGTGATCCACTATTCGGTCGTCGGTTAACTATCTATCTAATGAACGAACTTGGAGATGGAAAGAAGAGTACACCTACAGTCGGCTGACTTGTCGTCGCCGCGCTCAATTCAAATCAGCTAACTATAACTCTGCTCATAAGCCCGCTACCACACACAATACAAGTTGCGGCTCAGAAATAAACTAAATTTGGTTCAGATCTTAGTAAAATTACGAATTTGTGATAAATGACTGCCATTTTTTGCTCGAATTTTTTTATTTTAAATCGAAAATAACCAATAATTGAAGTCAAACATTCAAAATATTATCCATAAACAAAACACCCATGCACGAGTAACTGCTAGGCGGTAATTTATACATTTTGTTCTAAAGTCATAAAGACAAAATACAAACGTAGAAAACCTTACAAGAAACATTTCCTCCAATATAAGTTCCACTATAATAATAATGTAAAGCACTGATATAAAGACTGTTCATAAAATGTACTTTTATTGCCGTCCCACTGTGCGATGTGATTTATTGCCTCCATGTTGTACCAACACATGCAATTTAGATTGTCGCATAAAAATATCTATTTATCCATTCACATGTAGACATCGTCGGTGTAGTGAACCTGACATGATTGGTCATATTTTTTCTTCGTGCATAATTATCGCGTTGAACTTCATATTAATTAAGGTTACTCCGAGCGAAGTGGCGCCACTAATAAAAAAATATTTATATCTCATACTACCATATGAAAGCGATTAAAACGATAACTGATTCAATCTACGCTTAACTAAAAATAGTTCAATATTTATAAATCTATGAAATTTTTGGAAATTTGAAATCTAGCCGACTGACAAAAAAGGTTGTAAATGACAGAAATCAGAATACGTCTGATGATCTGATTTAATGGAAAAGTATGATGACTAAAATGATTAAAAGGCACGACATCATCTACTCTTACATTTGATTGTCACGATGAACACATTGCCTTAGAAATAGGTCTCAGGAACTTTAAAGGACGAAGCCCCGGCAACTCCGGCGCAGTAGCTTTTGTAAGGAGTTGTTAGGAAGAATCTTAGACATTGCAGTGAACAAGTATGCAACAAACCGTACATTTACTTCCCGTCACATCCATTGGTCACATCTTGCTTTCATACTAAGTCACCTCAATTTAATGGAACACCTCCCAAAATACAATTTCAATAATAAATCAAACCATTGTACCTAAATTAGGTTACGAAAATAACTTGGCATGATGATTTATTAAGTGAAAAGTTTTATTTACCTTGAGTTTGAGGGAGTTAAGAAAAGGTTATTGGTGGCTCCTAGGTCATGGTAGCCTGTTCGAGCGAGTGCGGTGGAAAGAACAGTCTCACGCCGCGATTATGTGTTTTTACCAGATTAGCTTGATAAAACGCTTATTAAGGTAATTGGCATTGCTGATAAAAATCTGACAAGAGCGTATCGACGGAAATATGAAGAAAGGCTCTGTACATTTTACTGGAACACTGCGTTAGTCAGGAACCTGGCGATCGTCAAATATTTTTGTCTGATGTTTGGCTTGGTTGTCCAAGCTGATTTTTTTTATCTTCACATGTAAAGGAAGAACCTCGGAGTTATTTATTTTGGATAATGCAGAATCACATACGAAGGGGTTTCATGGCAACACTTTTGTTTTAATATTATTACAAGTGTGCAACTGACTTTCAAATACATACATATCCAAAAAGTGTATTTATTACTTCTTTTCACATAAATCGATAGTCCATAAATAACAGTCAAATAGATTAACGTAAACAAAAAAATATACATGTTCCACAAAGGGGAAAAAAGAGATCACGGATCTCCAATTGCTACGTTTCATTCATTCGCAAGATAAAAATAGTGAAATCGTGAAACAAGCTATTAAAACGTTGCATTAATGAGGCGTTGTCCTTGTCGTATAAGCTTGATAAATTGCTGATTTATAAATTTTACCATGTGGATCGGATTATTTTATTATTTTATTCAACTTAAGTTGACAAACATACGTTATCATGCTGACCACATGACTGTAAGCAGCTGCTACGGTCTATTCCAATTTGAGACTCCGAGATCCGAAGGCCTCTTAAACTGCCGTAACATCTGGTCTTCGTTGCTTATTTAAAGTGTATTGGCACTCCCACATTTGTGTACAAACTAACAAAAATATTTTAGATAGTCATTCTGATTCTCTCTAAATCGAACCGCGATCGGAACATTTAATATTTTGCGCTAATACAATTTAATATTAATAGAGAATAACAATTATGTATATGCGTGTAGCCGAAATGGGCATAACAATTACAAACGGAAGTTTATTGTCGTCTGATTGTAGTGATTACTGCGCAAAGACGGAACATATCATTTGAAGATTATGTTGGCCTTTAGCAACAACAAATTAAAGAGTCCGATTATCTCCGTCGAATGATAAAATTGTTATTGTTTTAAGTTATGTCGCCTGATAACCGATAGCGAGGGTCTAGTACCTACGCGGTAAACATTGTTGCTTAATGTTTTGTAGCGTTTTACAATTTCAGTATAATCATTATTATTTATGAATAATTTAGTAGGTATGGGGAAATTTTGCTATGCCATCTGTACACTATTTTGAATTTATTATAGGACTTCCATCAACTTAATATGCGGCAGAAGAACCCTCGATTGCTGCACTAACGTGCCTTAAACGATATATTATTTTTATACCAGATCAGTTGGCAGACAGACCGTACCCCACCTGGTAAGCGGCCACTGCGACCTATTTCACTGAAGGACACTTAAACAGGAAGTTAGGCTCATCTGATCATCGAACCTTTTATTTCAAATGTACTGGCTCCCACGTTAACATTGCCGGAACACGGCCAGAGCTGTTACGGCGGTAACTGTGTGTGAAATAACTAATATTCTAAGACGATTGGTTTCTTATCGTTCGAGGCTGAAGACGAGTCTGCTCCACATAACAACAAGATCACAAATGAATTACACGCAGAAACACGCATGCCAACTAAAGTGTTCCGACATTGCATCATCAGCGGAGGAGATCGCGTCCTCATGTGGGCGAAACAGTTTCCTCAAGCGATGTAAATAACGCTAGATGTGATATTCGATATGTCGACCGTTCTATATTTCGACTTCACTGAAGAGTGTCTTTAGTATAGTCGAAACTACTGCATCCAGAAACACACTGACTAAAATTTTCAATTTTAGTTTATCCGAAACCATGAAAATTTTAGTTTATCCCGAAAGGAATTTTGAGAAATTCTCGCCGTAGCTTAAGGGGATGAAATGGGGGCTGCAAGGAATTTAATATGTTTAAAATTTAAATGTATGTTCTTCAATATACAAATTCATACAACTAGTAGCTACAGAAAACTTGTCTTGATAACTTAGCTATATTTTGAGAGCATAATGGAATATATGTATGCATTCAAACAGACAAATCAAAATCATTGAATTTTCTTTTATCTGAATACATAAGTTTACATTTTACACGTTAGACTCGTTACGTTATACATTCAATTAAATAGAATTAAGTTTTACATTAAACTAAGCCGATTGACGAATAAAAACTATTCGGCATATTAAAGCAATAAATGTTTTTAAATATATGTGTCAATGAGTTGGCAAAATATAATCTCGAATCATGCGATCACGCGAATGATGATAAATCATTGTTATCAATGTAAGTAAACGTGTATTTTTAAAATGTTACAATGCATTTACACATAATCTGAATAAACGATGCAGATAAGATTGATTTAAAAAGTATAATTAAGATTAGCTTCACCATAAAATATTCGAATTCACACCTTCAAGCGCATTCCTTACCCGCGTGAAATTAGCTCTCTTATTGAAAACAATTATTGCGCTCTCGTGAAACTTTAAAGTTTACCTATGTCCTTCTCCAGTCTTATCCATACCCATTATAAGGCATTTCAGCTGCATTTTTATACTAGTAAGCAAAGGCGTGCCAAACCAATAACTGTACCTTTTCGCCATCTTCACATAGCGGTTACCCACCCCCGGTAAGCGTACCGTTCAGGAGCACAGAAGAGCCCTCGAAGCGGACAGCCGCTTCCAGCTAAACGCTTATTCCGCGATTTCCTCTGTCGTCGGTTATTCAATTATGGGGGCCCAGCCCACCAATGAGATGTGGCCGCGTCATGCCATTGCGTATCCTAATTATTCTCCTTTTCCTTCACTTCTAAGGCATCCCTTTGAAATTTCGTGAATAATTTCCGACGGCAATAATAGTTAGTAGAAATGTAACCACTCCACGATTTTGCGTTTAAATATCCATCACTGAAACAAATTTTCGAGTGACAGCATCTGGAGTAAGCCTTTTGGTAAATTCTAAAACACTTTTAACCTAATTTTATTATTGTAAATAGATGGTACGTCATTCACAATGTCGCTATAACTCATTGAAATAGTAAATAAGTGCAACGAAGTGTAAATAGCCGAAGCGTTCAAAAGCAATATAAACTTATGTTACTTTATACGAAGCCGGTGCAGGGGCTGAACCTACAGTTTGCTCCAAGTTTCGTCTTGTACATTCCTCATATTAGTTTGTCTAAGATTTAATATTAGCCGAAGACCCTACACGTGGTGTAGGGTTCAGTGACCTTTAGATTATTTTTTGACTACGTTTTTCCAAGGATGTGTTTTGATGTTCTACCTAACGAAGTATCTTGTAAAACTCGTATTATGTCGTTGTTAAATAGCCTGAATGACATAGTTAAATATTTTCACGAAGATCTTGCTTCTGTTTATTCTTTTATTTTCTTTTTAGGGTTCCGTAGCCAAATGGCAAAAAACGGAACCCTTATAGATTCGTCATGTCTGTCTGTCTGTCTGTCCGTCCGTATGTCACAGCCACTTTTTTCCGAAACTATAAGAGCTATACTGTTGAAAATTAGTAAGTAGATGTATTCTGTGAACCGCATTAAGATTTTCATACAAAAATAGAAAAATAATAATAAATTTTGGGGGCTCTCCATACTTAGAACTAAAACTCAAAAAATTTTTTTTCATCCAACCCTTACGTGTGGGGTATCTATGGATAGGTCTTTAAAAATGATAATAAGGTTTCTTATATCATTTTTTTCTAAACTGAATAGTTTGCGCGAGAGACACTTCCAAAGTGGTAAAATGTTGGTCCCCCCCCCCCTGTAACTTCTAAAATAAGAGAACGATAAATCTAAAAAAAATATATGATGTACATTATTATGCAAACTTCCATTGAAAATTGGTTTGAACGAGATCAAGTAATTAGTTTATAAATTTTTGGGGCTTCCCATATTTAGAACTGAAACTCAAAAAAAAATTTTTCTTCAAACCCTTACGTGTGGGGTATCTATAGATAGGTCTTTAAAAATGATAATAAGGTTTCTTAGATCATTTTTTTCTAAACGGAATAGTTTGCGCGAGAGACACTTCCAAAGTGGTAAAATGTTGGTCCCCCCCCCCCTCTAACTTCTAAAATAAGAGAACGATAAAACTAAAAAAAATATATGATGTACATTACCATGCAAACTTCCATTGAAAATTGGTTTGAACGAGATCAAGTAATTCGTTTTTTTTTTTAAACGTCATAAATCGTAAACCGCAATTTTCCTCTCATTCAATCAACTTAAATATAAAAACGTCGATCAAACTTACAAAGAACTACAAAAACTTTTATATTATGATGATACTTGCTGCTACGGAACCCTTCATGGGCGAGTCCGACTCGCACTTGGCCGGTTTTTTTAAAAGACACGCTGTATTATGATTATAAATAGCTAAGAGTACCTTTTCCATTGAAGGAAATTAATATGGACCATCGCTTAATGTGCTGTGCACTAATGTGAGCCAACGTATTCAATAAATCTGGAAATCTAGAGCTTAGAAGCATTAGGGCGGATGTCGGTTTTGCCAACTTTACAGGAGAGCGTAAAATAAAAATTAAATTTTATCGGCAAATATTTAAATAAGTACAAACAATACGTAAATGATTTCTTTGCATTTATTTAGCTAAATAAGTTACTTTCCTAGCTTAATAATTAAAATTTAAAAACAATGTTTTAAAACAGTGAAAAATTAACTTATTTTAAAAAAATGATGATATCCGCCTTTATGCCACTAAAATTATTCAATTTATTTGTTCAATTGATAAGTATGTGCTCATACGGCTTTATGCCTTCAATTTTATGTAATTTAATGTGAGCTGTTTGTCCAAATATAACGTTATGCCTAAAAAACAAATCAATATCTATTAAAACGAAATTATAAATGCGACTTTATTTTATTGTGTTCATTGAATTTATTAACTGTGGTTCTTTTGGCAAAAAGTCCTAACTAGACCTTTTACCCACACTTAGTTATACACACACACACACACACACACGTTTACGTCAAGATAAAGGTTATAATAACGATCAGAAGAAAGGTTTGCTTACATACTATAAGTATTTTGATATTTGAATGTACTAAAAGTAAAGGCACCTATGATAGACGCAAACCAGTCATGGTCAATTTTTTAATTAACAATTAAAATTAAGCAAACTGGACCTATTTAGTGTCGGGAATCTTAATTTCTCATAACAATCGCGACGCCATAAGGTTACACATAACGTTTTATTTTGTGTTAGGTGTATCTTAATATCGTTGTTGTTGGATTTCACGACATTAAACGATTTATGAATAGTAATACATTTATACATTACTTTTATGTTATAACCGAAATGACATTGGCATTGTAATCCTAAATTTTACCGGTGTCCGTAACTCGATATTATTGAAGCACGTACACCCAATCATAGACAGAGTGTCCATAAAGAGGATTTCATTGTTTTTGTTTTCTTTAATACGTTATATGTCTGCTTATGTATATTTTACTGTTTCTAATACAAATCAGCAGTAGATTATTACTCTATCAATAATGGACATATTGGAAATTCTGTCCATGACTAGGTGTACATAATAGGTTCACACATTCCCAATACAAAAAAAGATTTTCATCCTATAAATAGGTCCAAATCGAGTACACACGAGAACAAATGGCCAAGACTATCGAAGCAGTAAGAGAAATCGAGTAAAGAATTGCAAAATAGAGCAATGAAAAGAGAGCCTCTTGCTACTTACTTTAAGGCAGCTTTACAAAATAATTCCATAGATACAATAAGAAACGAATTTCTTAAAAGTAGGCTTTTTTTCTCTTTGGCCCGGAATATGTCTGAAGATCAGTCGTTATAGTCTTACCATAAGTTTTGTCCCAATTTATATAAGAGTATTTGAGTCTGAGTAATCAGTCAGCAGATAATCCTGGATGGGAAAATGAAAATTTCCTCTATCACGTATTAAAAAAGGATACCTTAGGGCTTATCGAATAAAGACAGGTCACCTGTTGACTTCACCCTATCGTCTCAAACGAGCTAAGAGAGCGAAGAAGTTGTTGCAAAGACACGCAGATGGTGACCATAGAAGAATTCTTTTTACAGATGAGATTTTTTTACGTTTGAAGAAAAAAGACACAGTGAAAACGACAGGGTATGTACACAACTCCCAAAAAGCTACTTAGATAATTCAGAACGTAGAAAAAGGCCACCACCGAGCATCTGGGATGGTTTGGTGGAGCATGCGTTTCAAACGTAGGGGTGACAAAGCTCCATATGAATGAAGGGTGAAGACACGTGCAACTACCTAAGACAGTTGCCGCAACTATAATAGAGTGATCAACCACACTTCAGAACCTGAATATGAAAGAGAATTCGAATTATTGTCACCAAAAAACCCCGAGCCATATTTTATTTTTCTGATCATTGAATAATGACTGAGAAAATAACATTTCATTTACCTTTAAATCCAAAGAATGTGTATTGAAAAATTAACCAAATACAAAGTAAAAACAAAAAAATGTTTCCTTACACTGTCCAATCTGTTTACTGATGACTTTACCTTACTTCACTTTTGTCGTCCATCATTAAATTACAACTAAAACTCCACTTTTATCACTAAGATCAGTTATCAAAACACCAACAGACCGAAGGTAAAACAAAAACACCGAAATGTAAACAAACAATGCGTGCAAGGAGCAAAGGGACAGACGGCCTGACATAGGATTGCGCAACGACCAATCACAATGTATCTCATTACACTTAAACTGATTCAGTGTCAGTCATTGGACACCCCGTGACCAAGGGATAATGCCCGATGTCGCTAATTTTTTAGCGTCATATTTTGAATAGTTCACATCCTTAACGATTTATTTTCACATTGGCCCATCAATGCACTTACAAAGTTTCTAAAACAAAAGGCATAAAGCCGTATATCTGCAACCGTTTAAGGAATCTTAGATGCATAATGTCGGAAGTTTAGTTATGATGAATATTTTAAATCACTGCTTGGACCATAAGGGCATAACTCCTTTTACGTAGCCTTTGTGCGACAAAAATTTTTAGGCATAAGGGCCAAACTTACAATCCGCCAAAAGAAAGATACAGCAATGTAGACGCAGAGAGATGTAAGTGAAAATAAAACCTTAAGGTTCTAATGATTTTAGAAAAGCTGTCAGAACCGACCTTATGCACGAAATTATCTCAGCCCAGAAAAGAGATAGAAATACAGCTCTCAGTGGTATAGAAAGAGAAAGAAGCGCTTTTCTTTGTTATCCAATAAAAAAATTTTGCCCGATCTGCACATCCGCCCATATGCTTCTGAGCTCTAGAAATATAAAAAGATAGGCCATTGTAATACTATGATGCCAAATCCTAGAGCAAGTAAGTTACATGTCGTTACATATGTACATCAGATTGCCGTTGGCATGGCGTCCGGGTGCAGTTGCATTTCTCGGTCTCGCGCGAGTGTGTTTACTGTACGGTGACGTCACCGTGACATCATGCATTCGATGAGGCAATGCTACGATCATTGTCTCATAAATTGATTCTACTGGTACGGTTTGATCAAACCTTCTAACAAGTAAGATAGACTTCTTCAAAGTTCAATTTAACTTGTTTATAAAAAGCTCAAGACTGATCCTCTAAAACGAGAGGCTTGGCTTCTTTACAGCAGAAGCTGTTGAAGGTTAAATAGTGGCAACGGAATCGCGTAAAGCCAGTTTACATGTTAATTAATTTTTCAGTCTAGCCTGAGACACCGCAGTGATAGGCAAACGAACAACGTAATGCACTAGTCGTTTTCAGGCGTCTCCGCAACGTGGTATCAATTAAAGCGGCGGAACAGCGCAAGTTTACATCATTAACACTATAAAAAGACAGTTATTGCGAGAAAATTTGTGCAATCAATTAGGAGTTTTAAGAGGGGTCGGGGGTGGATGCGTGCAGAGTGCAGCGGCGACGGCGGCGGGGTTGTGCGGGGCCGGCGCGCGCATCTGTGTGCATTCGGCATATTTACCCCGATAGTGGGCGGGCGGGTTCACTGACCCGACCCAATGCAAGGCCCGCGTACGTAGGCCGGCGACGCACACGCCGGGCCCGTTTCATTACCGCACACCGATGCAAAAAGCTAACACACTGCGTCAAGTGGGCACGCACGCTTTTTTAATCATCACATTCGCCCGCTAACACACCGGGTGCTCGGAGATCAAACGATTTTTGACGTCATCGATTGTTATGGAGACGATCGCGGCCACCGCCGGATATCCGGATGCGATGGAAAAGAAACATCGGCCGTGGACGGAGTTTGGACCGGACGGGACCATATCGATCTCGCGTTTATTTTCGACTGCACTGGTAGAGATAACCGATTAAAAATGTACACCAACTAAAATGGTTTTCTGATCGGTAACTGACAAGTATAAGTGTTGTCGTGATATTTCATACTGTTACAAGGTTTATGAATATTGTGGAGATATCTACTTAGATTTGTAAACTAGAATTAATCAACTCTTACTAGTTCCCAAAAGTACAATACCTCTGTTTTAAATGCAGTAATTTTAAACTCCTAATTTTGTTTCACTTGTCTTCATGCTCCTCTAATATACCATAATGCTGGGAGATGCAACTTGATAAATAAAAACCTTTTGCATAAAAAAGTAAGTACAGGTGCATCAAATACACATCGCAGCGAACGCAGCAACATAAACACGCACATAACGTCATAATTACTGCACGGCATTCATAAATCCAGAGGCTAGACAGCCACATCGAGGGCTGAGCTATAGCCCGAGCTATACTTATGCTAAACCACCCTTGCAGTCGGCAAAACGTCGGATGCAATACCATAACCTACCCCAAGCTTTCCCCTCGTTGAGGCCGAACCTACCAGACGCCTTTGATCGCCATTTCCATAATAACTAAGCGAACAGTTATCACTCATTAATAAATAAAACTCGGCGATGAAAGCGATGCCTGTTTAACTGTTTATACTACATTTTGTAAACAGATCGTCGGAGAAAATTACTAATAATAACATTTACGATCATAATGTGCAATTGATATGCTATTCAATTACATTCGTCCAATAACATGTTATTTAGATTGTCTGATGTAAATGATTACTGACTGTATGTAAATAGTCTCGGAAACTACATTAAAAGCTCTTACGTCTAAATATTAAAGATCGGTAACCGGCATCATAAATCACAAAGTACGTTTAAATATTACTTAGTTATCTACATACTTTGGAACTTCGCGTTCAAACTCCAGTATAAAAACTTTCCTAACGCCAAGGAAATTGTTTAATGAGGGGTTATTTTCCAACGGCAGTCATTAATTTGAAATAAATACGGTGTAAGAATTAAATGAATATATTGTCTTCCTGCAATTATGTATGACCTAGCTTTTCAAATACTTTTATTTTTTTCAATTAAAAAGATACGAGAGAAATGATTTTAAACGGAATCAAATGAGATATTCCATCTTAAAAGCAATAAAATACGACGCAAAACGAAAAACAAACAGAAAGTTACGTAAATGTCCTATTTAATGTACGTAACGTTCTAGTGACGACACAAATAGGTGTTTAAGTCTGCGTCGCAAGTAAAAGGCTTACATTTATTGCGTCGATCACAACACGTGGAGTCAGCCATGGCGGTGCATCGGTGCACAAAGGCACAGTGCAGTCGTGATAACAGCAAGCCTGCGTACTACATAGTTTCTGACGCATACAATATTATGTATGATTGTGCGCGACGTCACATTCTCATTGGACGTGTGGTAACCAGAAGTCAGACACTGTAATGTAATGAGTTAGATATACAACTAAGCACGCGTTATCAGGGGTATGGCGGCAATTTAAGCTTCAATAAGCCAATAGCCATCTTCTGTGAAGAATATTAATAATTTAATACCCATCACAGAAGATGCAAGATAGTGCACAAGTATTTACACAAGCCACAGGACACTTGTGCTTGTGTAAATACTTGTTCAGAGTAAGAGAAGAGTACTTGTAAGATTCAGGTATTCGGAAGGACTCCCGAATTCCCTTCGATCTTGTATTGTTGATCGAAGCGAATTCCTTACTCTTATATACTGGGGAACAATAAACTGATATGATCAAAGAGAAGATAAAGCTGAGATCAAAATAGACTTCAGTACTAAGGAATTGATTCCCTAGAGCAGTAGACGTTTTAAAGTGAGTCCTTCTAACCCGCGCAGGCAGTTGGTATCTCTCTCGCTGTAGTTCAGCCAACTGTGATCGCACACAGACGCATCCATCGCTAACATGCAAAACGCATCCCGCGCTATTTATTCTGTGGCTGCGTGCCGGCCGATCAGTAAAAAAACATGCAACAGCAAGACCTACCGCAACGCGACCTACCTTATCTCCCGGTCAGAAACCAAACTTACAGTTGCACCACTGTCCGCTTTAAAATTTATCTCTCATTGACGTTATTATACATTACATTATAAATAAAATAAACAGCAATCGTGGGAGGTTTATTTCAAAAGTTGTTGTTACTGCTATTTACCCAATATAATCTCGTTTCAAATTGCCACCTCATTTCTTTGAAAAACTCATACTTGTAGGCGGGTATTTGATAATTGATTGAGACCAAAATAGTATAGCTATTTTAATATTCAGACCCGTTAAAGAAATGAGATAACTCTCGTGGTTATAAATAGAAGTACGCCTACAACATTTGTACTCACTTATGTATGTTGTTAATGCTGCTGAAAAATGATCATTTGTACTCTTATAAAAACTATAATAACAATCTTACTTAAAGCTACATATTTTAGGTAAGATACGCGGCTATTAATTATAAGAAATCTTTCCTCGTATTTAATATAATAAAGCATTGTGCACGAACTGGAATATTCAACCGTTCGATTTATCATTGGAAGGTAATATTATAAAGAAAATAGATTTGATTGTATGTATTGAATAGGCTCCGAAACTACTGAACCGATTTGAAAATTTCTTTCACTGTTAGAAAGCTACATTATTTCCGTGTGACACAGGGTTCTTTTGATTCCGGAAATTTGGGGGGAAGGGGAGGATAATTGACAAAAGAAATTGCGCGAAGGCAACCACTACCTAATTATAAAAAAATAATTGACAAATATCTATTGTTAGTAACTAGCAAACGAAATTATAAATAAACCGTGTTATAATAATTAAAACTTCTTAATTAACAATAGTTCTAATGACTACTACTTTATATTACAATCACGAATCGAAGACATCTACGTTGGGATTAGACAGATCTATTTTGGCCATTATTAAGTAGGGGGTGCGGCCGACAGGAAGGATTATCGGGGCCGAGCAAGTAATCAGTCAAACAATCAGATGCTATCCCTTTTACCTTCCGCGGCTTCCACGTGACTGGGTATTATTTGTATTGAAAAACATTGATTTATATTTACGAAAGACGAAGATTTGACGAAAAAGAAGATATTTGCATAGATCGCAAAAAAAAATAAGCAATCTAGAAAACCAATTGTCATTTTCATTGTCAATATCAATAAAGTCGAACCGGGTCAATAACCTGTCGCGTCTAGAAGTCCTAATAAATTATTCGATGCCAGTAACAGTTTAAAGCTAAAATTGTAATATAAATATCTAAGGAATGACTAAATGAGTCACAGCGAAGTAGCACCGATTGTCCTAGATGTCCAGGACGACACGGCGAGCGTCCCATTAAAAATCATACGCGTTTAAAAACCCTCGTAGAGCGCGCGCCGCCACTTCAAAGTTTGACCTCGCAATTACTAAAATTGGTTTGATTTACCATTTTAATTGTAACAAAAAGCTTATTTTTTCCATCGGCGTGGACGGCGGCGGCGTCGTTGCAATCTCGACCGAGTGACTTTCGCTCGGAGGGTCCATTAGGGATCGTCGGGAGGACGCGAGGCGTAGGTCGGGGATTGGAATTTTGAGCTGTGGCGTCATGTCGTTAAGGCGTAGTTTCTGTCGGAGGTGTCCGGTAGGCGCGAGAGGAGAGCACTCGAGGTCGGATGCTGAGAGCGCGGGCGTGTGGTGCCGGGGGGGAGGGATGGTGGTACAAAATCGATATAGTCGGGCGGCGCGCGACGTCTTGCGCCCCGGCCCCTCCGCCCCTCTAATGAATGAGAGCAAGCATAGTCATCTCTGCGGATGGCGGCTCCGATACGACACGGCCGTCGACGTCGTCCCGGCTAGACTCGGCACTCGCCAGCCGCGATGTATTTTCGTCACGATAACGAACCGAGCGCTGATCAACCCTCACGATGCCGATGCAATTCCAATACACTATCCGATGCACTAGTCCTCCGATTGTACACTTTTATGGCAAGAGTAAAGTCGATTTCACAACTCACACATGAAAGCTACTGCAATCATCAAAGATCCGTAACACAGTCGTCGACTGTTTTATTTCGAAGTGGAGGCATGATTGGATTCACATTTAACAATTTACATAAAAAGGAAAGTTGCGATTGCGAGTAGAAAATGTACGGTGGAAGTTAGGGAGGGAAGAGCTTACAGAACTAATTTAAAGGAGACTATTCAGCCGGAACTATTAAAGTTCGTTAAAGAAAGAGCATTTTGTATCAACAAAGTTTGTTTGCACTTTTCTTTTTTAGATACAGAGTTATAGAAACGGACAGGTTGGGTCGAAATAAAATTATGGAAAGCATGCGCCATTATCAATTAAGGTAGGACATTAATACATACTTTTCTTTCATTATCTTTAAGATTGTATTTGTAATATCGACTAACGTATATCTTAACTTTAATTGGTTGGAGTTATCAGATCTGGAAGTCATGAAAAAGGGTTTGTGAATAATGGTTAATAAGCAAAGGACCTTCATGAGTTATTTTGATTCAGACAGGATTAGCGAAATTTTGGCATAGAAAATATAGCATGGTGAAAATACGTACAGTTGCAATACCCATACGAAATTGTTCTAACGCTTATTAACTTAGGGATTTCCTTGCAAAATTATAAATTTTGGTGAAATACTAACTTAGTATTTGACAATCTGCTTCTGTTATCCGCAGAGAAGAGAATTTTCAGAAAAATATATGTATTATTATGGATATATGGATCTTGATCCATCTCTCTATCAAGATCCATCTCATCACATTTCTTACAGACCAAAAAAAACATACAGATATCATATCAGACTTCTTTATCATATTATCTGTCTTTTCATCAGATATGTCGTAACAATAACAACAACCTATTGTCGTACGTAACAATATTATAGTTATTTATCAACTACAAATTGCGGTTGCTTGTCATGCTCAAATTCGAGTGATTCGAGTCCAAATGTCAAGACTATCAATATCGCTCCAACATGCCAATTACGGCCGATTGGTTACTAAGTAAAAAGACAAATAAATATTAGTTACTCTAGTACAGATTATTTCTGACCAGACATTCAGTAATTTTAGATAGGCTGTTACCACGAGCAAAATACCACTATTAGTCATAAGAAAATTTCTGTTTACTTTGTTCTTTTTATCAGTCGTATGTTCTCATTACTGAGGGTCGTGGCGGATGTTATTATATAAAATAACAGTAATTATGGCTCATCTGAACCACGCAACGACCCTATTGGCGATTTTAATGCTGTAGTAGGTATGCCATCTTTCCTCTAAAGTAACTGATAGTCTACAACAAACTGGTATCTAAACAATTTCCTTTTGGAATTTATTCAGAGTGAAAACTCACAATGACCATTTAGCCAATGTTCTATAAATTAATGTCCTATGTCCTACATATACCTAACTTTTTAAGATATTCTTATTACCACTATAACCAGATCTTCTTAGGCTTTACCGTTTGTGAATTTCAATAATGAATGACGCCAATCATAACATAGGTTCTTCTTACGTTACGCCTACACATGCGTTAAGTCGTAGGTGTAAAGAACGCCTAGTGCTATATTGAAAAAAGGGTACGTAAAAATTTTAGGCACTACTGTTTGTTACCCGGTTGCAAATTTCAAATATATTAATGACTTTGATCGTTCCATAATATGTAATGTATTATTTTATTACATATGCGTGCGTTTAGTCGTATGAGTGTAAAACGCCCAGCGCTATATTAAAACGTCGCGGCGGCGTCGTCACAGCATCTGAGCCCCATCGTTGCTTACGAATGCCGCTTCTATTTGAAAATAGCTTATTTTCAGAAGCAATCAACTATTCTTGTTTTGTCTACTGTAACATTGTATGAGTTGAGTACTAAAGGAAAGGTTGCACTATATTCAACAGACAATATTATATCTAAACCAGTCTCAGTAACATTTTAGGCTAATTTCAATTTTTTTTTTATACTAGGTCAGCTGGCAGACAGTCCCGCAGTGATGGTAAGCGGCCACTGCGGCCTATTCCACTGAGGGACACTTCGCCTAGAAGCGTCGCTTAATGTGCTGCCACTGCTGCCAGACTGTAGGCTCATCTGATCTTTGAGCCTCTGATTACAAGTGTAATGGCTCCTACATTGATATTGCCGAAACACAGCCAGAGCTGTTATGGCGGCAGATTTCACCTATGGGTATGGTATGGGTAGCTAGCCAGTCGGACTCTGAAAAAGCCCTACCATCAACCAGACCCAAGGCGAGAATCGAACCCACGACCTCCGTGTTTTTATACCAGAGCGGCTTAGCCACTGTCTGTGTTTGACATATATTGTGCACCGTTCAATTTTTGAACTATCAACCCGGCAGAAAACAAAGATACAAATAAAATACGAGACTATTATTTTAATGGCGTTTATTAAGCTATTAAAATAGTCAAGCATCACAAAAGCGGAACATTCTTATAATCGTTAAGGCAATCTGTCCATTGAATTCTCAACCTTCGCTGCCAGTCACTTGTGTAGAAGAGCATATCCTGGACGGAGATATGAAAGTAAAACAGTGGATTTTATAGAAGTAAAGATTTATTGGAATGCTCTTTCCAAGTGAAATGAGTTGTGAGTGACAACGATAATTTACTGTTATAAAGAGTTAATTTAATTGGAAGAAGAATCTTTGTCTTTTATTCCCAAATAAAAGAATGGCCCAATATTATGTAGAAAGCCAGAAAAAATATATATCCATCAATTAATGTTATTCGAATAATAATTAATCATAGTACATCAAAATCTATTCACACTATTCAGTGAGCGACTCCTTACCTAACCTTTGTGGGACTCTTGCTCTAGTGAGCTTCCGTTCCACTTGATTGAGTTTGAGTAGCGTAAGCTTCCCCGTATCATGCTTGGCAGACGCCGTAATTTTGAGCAAACAAAGCGAATATTTATCAATACTTTAATATTCAAATTCTGTAAAGTCGGATTTTTTGTGCAGATGACGCCTGAATTCTCAAACGGTATCTATGTTAATTCTTTATAATATTATGTACATAGATGTTCGTTAATGTCAGCAACGCTATAGCAAAAACGACCTTAAAAATTCCTATTAGAACTACACCAAAGCAAAATCTTCGCAACAGGGAGATAACACTGTCATGATTAGCCCACAAACTGAACAAGAAAAGAAGACAAGCTCCCACGGGAGTGGACGTAGTTGAGTGCATCTAGTCGGATAGATAAGCCAAGCCAGACTTAAACTGGGTCAACGAAAGACCCCGCCGAATAGTCGGCGCAGTGTAAGGCACACCTGTGTGTATATTTTTGCGCACTTTATGCACGTAAGCGAATTGTCACAAATTCACTTACTCTCTATCGCACGAGCGTATTGTTGATGTTTATTTAACTCAATTAATCGGTTCATTACCTTACTCGGATTAGCAATACGTACTGCACTGTTAATACTCGGATTTTGGTTTGTTAAATTAATAATCAGCTGTATCGAATGCATAATACGGTGGATCGTTGATAAATATTGCTGCACGCGGGCAAGTTAGCCGTTTCATGAAAACTAATAATGACGTCTATGTTATTGACGCTGACGGCCTTATCATTGTTTCGATATTGGGTGATAAACTTAACAATGCCCGACGTACCTACTTGTTATCTCTTATGTTGCATTAAATAAGGTTCATTCTGTAAATAATATTCTACTGTGCATTATTCCGCGGTTGCACAATATGCTATAAAAATTAAAATTTATTTCCAAAGCCTTCATCCTTCTTCGT
The DNA here is from genome assembly GCA_949319885.1 of Mecyna flavalis. Lineage (NCBI taxonomy): Eukaryota > Metazoa > Arthropoda > Insecta > Lepidoptera > Crambidae > Mecyna > Mecyna flavalis. Next base: position 4,463,292 of record OX439407.1, on the reverse strand, counting down.
GCAATATGTGCACGAGGAGGGCCGTCATTTGTTTATTATTAATAACCTTCATTTTCTACTAACCGATATAGTCCTGTGTACAATGACAATTTTATTTAACTACTCAAACAAGATTTATTTATTTCTTGTCAATCTTCTTGACAAAGGTAACCGTCAGCTGAAAACATTAATTACATCAAATAGTTCGTTTAAAAACATACATGATGTGACTAAGGAGGCGCACGGCAGCGGCGACGGCTCGCTTGACATCGTGTAGCAACGTGACCTCCAGCCTTGGGGTCACAGATTCCGATAGATTCCGATAAAGGCACGTGTACTAACCGAGACGGTCACACGATCGCATCGTGAGTCGGGCACATGTCAAAACAAACTCAAGCGGTACACGTCCACAAATAGCTGCGATCCTAGCTATGAAATATTGATCGCGATAAACTTTATCGACAAAACACAAGGGTGTAGGGGCGTTGTTTGTTTTAATTGTATAATTAGTAGTGGAATAAGCGATGGTTATAAATGTGAAATTAATCATGTGAAAACAATAAAGGCTTCATAAATAATCTTAAAGTAATGACACATGGAAGTCTAAGCATCGGCTCAGAGCGTCCAAGCAAAACATTTGTTGCTCGCCAAACGTACCATTGCGACGACGACGCGGACAGATTGCCATCGGAGCGTGTCGGCCAGAGTCCTGAAGAGGGCGCGAGTGGAACTCTCCCCTTTGCGTACCATCGTCCCGTCTTCACGCACCGCTGGTGGGTCACTGCACTTGGAGCTTCATGCACGCAACATAACGCCACTGAGACGGTCACTTTGACAGTTTTAGCCACAAGGTTGGGTTCTGACAACGCGTTGACATCACAAATTGAAATACGCGCGAAATATTTTCTCACCGGTGCAGAAACCGTATAGGACCGCAATAATCGGCAGCGAGAAAACGACTGGCTTATCGCAACGATAACTATTCTTTGGTCTGAAGTAGACTACTCCGCATACGCGAATAAGTCCGACCTCGTTGTTGGTCTGTTGACGTGCGTCCGAGATGGTCCTACTCCAGAATCCAGGCAATTTTTTTACGTAAACGCCACTACTGTTCCAGAAATAGATGGAATGTTGGAAAGAAATAATTGTTTAAAAATATCGCTGACTAATTTTCCGTTCGTATATCACTCTCAGAAGACACAAATTACTGTCAAGATCCCCTGGTGTTTTTGCTTGGTCATTTCGTTTCTATGTTTGCGTATTTGTGTAGACGAAAATTCATTTTTAAATTAATTATTGTTGTTATTCTCGTTAGTTACAATAGTTTTGCATGTGTTCTTTGAAAACTGCTTAATTGGATTTAGTTGAATGATGATATATTGTTTGACGCGGTTTGATTTATTTTCCCAGTGACGTTACGTACGCGATTTTCCGCCTTACTCAATTAGCATGGAATTGTTTATCCTACGAGGTGGTGTTGTTATAATTAGCCAGCCCGGCGCCGGGATGTGGCAGGAGTCCAGGTCGATCACTCGGGTAACGGGTCCGCACTATATCTGGTGTTCGGTCGTTGACAGGAGCATTTTTCCGGAATTGCATACGATCCGCATTCCTGCTCGCCACGAACGTGTTGAGGAAAATAAGGGGCATCAATTTCCTTGTGTTTTGAGTGAGATCGTTGATGTTGGTTTTGTGGCCTAGGGAAGTACAGGCATGATAAGCTATTTGTTTACATAGCTCATATTATTACTATGATTATGAAATAATAAACGTGCTCAACATCACTCCAAGTACAACGTTGCTTATGAACTTTAAGAATAATCGAAATAAACAAAAGATATTAAATATCTATACTAATTTATAAAGAGGAAAGATTTGTTTGTTTGCATTGAAGAGGCTCCGAAACTACTGAACCGATTTACAAAATTCTTTCACTGTTAAAAAAACTACATTATTCCTGTAAGTTATATAGGGTACTTTTTATCTCGGGAAAGTACCTAGAAAAGGGGTTATAATTGACTGCCATGAGGAAACGGGGGAGGAAACGGGGGAGGCTACGCTCGCTTCTCCTGAGGAGCGCTGCACTAAAGCAGCAGAGCTCAGCTGGTGGGGGGCAATTGTGTGAATCTCGACATAGAGCAACCCGGCCCCCCAGCCTGTGCTTGAGAAGGCCACAGTGGAGTTTTAGTCAGTACCCCCAACATAGGGCAACTCTGACATAACCTCAGCTGCTCCCCCAAGCGGCTGGGGTATCCATAAAGGATTTCTCCACTATAAAAAAAAAAAAAAAAAAAAAAAAAAAAAAAAAAAAAAAAAAAAAAAGGAGTTATAATTGACAAAAAAAATAATTACGCGCGAATCCGCGGAGGTGACCGCTAGTTCAAGATAAAGCCATTGGTGTGTATATTGATACGCAGATTCCAAGCCTGTCATAGCTCTTAAATAGACAAAGGTAAGAGCAAAGAGCATCAAGTATTTAAACAAAGCTTGATGTCAAGTCTTCCGGTAAATAATAAAATAAAAAAAAAAAAAAAATGTTTATTCATTTAAGTAAAAATTAGGTCAGTCATAAGATAAGTTATCACACTACAAATAAGTCATTATGGACTTCAATCGATTGAGACTAAACAACTGCCGATGCGTGTGAATAAATGTCACACCGCCCATTGTCGTATTCAATATTTACTGAAGTCGCGTGCAATAGTTTCGTCAACGGTGATAGATAATGTCAACTGACGACAACAATATTGACACGGCGAAAGCGTTAAACCGGTGCAATTAAATTAAAAATAGCCACGGGTAAGAGCGTTTAACGTTACGTTTCAACGTGCCGATAATAGCGTTTAAGTCGGTAACCGTGCTTTCAGTAACCGCGTCATTAAACTGTCACCCGGCAGTGCCAATAACGCCACCGCTCAAGAACTTTTTTTTGCGATCGCTTCACGCGACGACTACAACAGTTTGTTTTTTTAAACTGTTTACAAAATGCCTCCTTGATGATGAATTACTGATACCACAAACTGAACTTCATAAGTTTGCGGCAGCCGACATGAATTGAAAGGGGTAGTGTTGTAAAATACACCACAGTAAATTATTAATCAGCCGTTTATTTTATGTAGTAAGTAAGTATATACGAATTGATAATTTTCATGAGGAGGGCTGAATATTGCGAGTGTTGGGAGATTTATGTTCTTTATACCCCATAGGTTGTTAGTGAGAACGTCAAGAAAATTTGTATCTATTCATCTTCTTACTATAGAAGCAAAAACCTACCGGATGTCAGATAACATTAGGGAAAATATAATGACAAAACTAAACTACGTTTTACATAAATAGTACCTTGACAGATTCACAGAGCAGATCAGATCACATGGAGAATAGAGGATAAGTAAAATTTCTATCCATCATTTAGTAAATTACAAACATCTAGTACCGCGTAATCTTGTTTCTACAGCATATTGTTAACAAATACTGCAAATTTTTGACATATCTGTAGGCCTCCTTATACGCGTCGCGTTGTTTCTCTAACCTTCAAAGCGTTCCCGCCTAGCTAAAATTGTTTTACCACAACATTATTTGTCAACATTATATTTGAGGCTTTGACACACGATCAAACAGTGCACAAATATCCTTAGGTTAGATGATATTATGCATGTTAAATACTTTATAATAGGCAGTAATTATTAATGGCGTAACAAACATTTATTAATTTTATAATTCATCTTTTTTTATAGAAAAATACAATTGGGATTTCATGAAGAATAATATGAACAGTGGTTCGGTCAAGTCATTGCAACCTTGTTTCAATTGGTTGAATTTTTCAAAAATCATCTGTTACAAGACTATAATAGCAGAACCATAACCTTCAAAATCGTAACTATAAGTATTAAGTATTACCCACTTATCTTTTGTTGGTTTAAAGTTGCAGGAAATTTTAAACCTTATATCTTAATTTTAATTACAATTGACTGATAACCTCTGTCTTATCTAGGAAAAACTTCTTTTACGTTGATAAAGTAAAGATGGCATCGTTCGTTTTATTCTCAACAGATCCCTAAAAGCATGTTATTAATATCTTTTATCATCGTCTACATTATCACTTACCACGAGTGTGTTTATTTACCAAGCCTATTAGCAAAAAAGCTGTACAGAAGTGTGTTCAAAGCAGCTTGTCAAAATATTTAAAGTGGTTCGTTTGGTCACAAACACGGTCAATTTATCGATTGTCATAAAACGATTAGTTAAGTTACGGCGTCGCGTGAACAATTGGCGTGTCCACACAAGGAAGTGAGCTTAACGATGTCCGTTTCGCCGGCGGCACCGGTATAACTCGTAATTAATGTCAAAATATTTCGTTTGGCCGACCGACCCGACGCGGGGCCGACTGTTACACCGCGTGGGTGTACACTCACATGATAGGCAATCTCTACTCTATCGAACTGTTTATGGTCAAGTTTGCTTCGCAACAGGGATCTAGTTAATCTAACATTTGCGAATAGGTTATGTGTGTAATAAAATCGCTCAATTTACATGACTGTACGAGGAATTTAATTGCGTAAATAGCCAAGGGGTACTGAGGAGTTTACTCGTAACTTTGATTGAACGCACCCACTCCGTTCCTATAATAGATATGCAAAATTTCTACTGAAGTAAAAATACTTAGGCTTGCGAAGTTGAAACCAAATTAGGAAATGAATAATATTTCTTTTCAAATCAGGACAGTAACAGTGCATAAAATTGCCAAATTCATTCCATTATAATCTATTTCTGATAGCATAGTATGAGAAGTTCTGAAAACGGAATTCGAAAATTATAGCAACTCATTTAAATAAGCACGCCACGTACTTTTAATGAAAAATCAAAATATAGTGTCAGTGCAAATATAAAAACCCTGAGTGAGTCAGTATAATTGTGGCAATATGAATGAATCAAGCGGTGCGATTGACATCGTCGGTGCACCCACTATATGATTACAGCCAATTCCGCCGGTACGCAAACATTGGCCCACACGGCTCAACCAAAGATGGCCAATCATTACCGGGTCGTTTATTCGGCAAATTGGCTCCGTCGATAACCGCGATCGCGACGCGGCGGGTAATTTCCATTATTCCATTTACTTGCGACCGCCGCCCCCGGCTGTGTTGACGAAGACAACCGATGGTTGCTATCGCGTGTTTTCATGGCAATTAGTCGCTATGCACATTTATATTTCTATCCAAGATTGGCGTAGAATAATCCATTCCACGTTTAACTTGACCACTTGAAGTAGTATATGGTAAATCATCACAATAACATACGTAACTACTAACTTGTCTAATATTACCTATCACAGTTAATCATCGGAGATAAGATAGCGATTGCAATTTACGTTGCATCTACACATTGCATGTATTATTTAACTTTCAAACAATAGCAAAAGTTCACTTATAGCCGATAGCAATAGACATCGATGTCGAACAAACATCGGTGAGAATCGGATAGCCGTCGCGGATCACGCGACAGCAAACCCGAGATACCATCTGGGTTTTAATAGAGTTCTTCAGTGCACCCGACCACTGCGTGGATCGAACCAAGACGAGCGATAATCACGGTTCTCGAGACGAAATCGAATCGCGTTTCGAGACAATCCTTCGGGGCATGTACGTACTGCGTTGTTTATGAAGTTATCGATTTGGAACTTTGGTATGTTTTAAATTTTAAGGTGAGATTTTATCAAGGAGCGAATTCGTATGTTCGCTTCGAATGAAAACGGCTAAAATTTACAAGTTGATAGCTACATTAAGATTGTAACTTGTATCGATAAGAGGATACGATATCGCCGAATTTAATGATCCCTTTTTATAACTAACCTTCCTAATTAGAGACTTTATATTTTCTTCCAATCAAAATATCTTGGTTAAGATACAATCAAAATGAACAAAAATATAAGTAAGCCTTCTATACGAACGAAAAATGTATCATGTCAAATGTGTACAAGCTCGCTTTACCGCAAAAATATATATCAGAAAAAGTAAATGAAGATTGATGTTATTTGTAGCTTTACAAATAGGAGTAGTTATGTCCAGAATTCAATAAATCCTGCCGTTACAATATTCGGACATTCACGGGGTTATGCGGGTCCTCTCAAATCTAGGGCTGGCCACATAATGATGTTCCAGACCCAAATATATTTTGGCAACATGTTATGTACCTATTACGTATTGTTGGGGAATATGACGAACGCGGGGGTAGATGTATTTATGTATGTGCTTATGTTATTATTATCATCCGCAAATCTTATGCTTCTCCCAATGACGTTCAATATAAAACTAGACACCCAATCTCTAAGAAAAATTCCTCAAAAAACGTCCGAGTGGCTTTGACACTGATGACATTAACACATTCGTTCAAATTAACACCTTATCTCGTGGCATTTAGTGTTTAATGTCAATTGTATACAACTAAACGAAAACTCTGCCCAATAGTCGGGTGGGCAGACTTTTTCTTCGGACAATATTTGAGCGTGATTGTGAGTCTAGTTTTTTAATTGAACGTCATTGGCTTCTCCCTATAAAAGTACCGACAGAAAATACAAGTCTACAAAAGATAGGTTCTGGACTTTTGTTGACAAATGGGTTGTGGTATCTTGTAGCTGATAACTTCTTAAGATATATTTTTTATATGTCATAAATATATTTTTATTTTGAAGCTTTTACATTTTTACATTTGTTTAAACGCCAACTTGCCATATTATTTTCTTTTCGTTAATAAATGTGTCTTTGTAGCGCTCTCTAAACTTTTATATTCTGTATTAGTTTCTCGAGCGTATTCATTTTTCTTTGCAGTTTTAACAATTAGTGCAGTCATTGAAGCGAAAAATACGGTCTTACCTCCGAATTTTTTTACTGTGAACCGATTTGCATGAAATTTTGGAATTAGGCTCATCTTACCCTTAACTTCAAAAGTGAAAATGATCTGAACTCCGCCTATTATTTTTAAGGGGTGTTAACAATCCCTTAATGAAAAAATTTACATTGAGCCATTTTATCGCTAGAAAACATGTCTAATCGTAAGTGGTGAAATTGTAAAGTATTTTCTAACATAATTACCTCATATTAAAATAATTTTCACTCCAAATATTCACACTCCGAAATTTTCAGTTACTAAGTAGAACAAAATATGATAAGTTTTTGGACCATAACTACTTCAATTTTCATGCTATCACAATTTATAAAAAACCATTGTAAAGGTAATTAAGAGAGCTACAACATCCTATATTGCAATATATAGTAAAAAACCTTTTTCTAAAACGGTGAAGGGTTAAAGGGCTTAAGAGAGACTGTGATTGCGCTGCCACGCGCTCTTTAAACAATCATATCTCCGTCAATTTTTGTTTGACAGAAAAAACAAAAAAACCAAATTGTTTGTCAGAAAAATACCTAAATTTTTAATCCATACACTTTTATACGTATCTGTCGTCATTTTTGAGATATTATGAAAAGAAAGTGGGTTTTTTAAAAATTTGAAATTTTGATTTTTTATTTAATCGTGACTTTTTTGAAAAATATGTGTCCTGAAGCAGCCAAACTGATACTATCTATCTAACTCTTCATAATAAAGTTATTTCTAAGCGGAATACGATTAATTTTAATTTTGGTGGAAATGGCACTTATGAAACCCATTGATTTTAAAGAAAAAACATTAGATGCTCCCCTTATTTGCAATACAGCTCACTTATTTTACGTGCAACAGACTTTTAATAGTGCTCATTTTAAAGCTTATTTCAAGCACTACAAAACCCTTATGTATTAGAATCAACGATATTAAATACCCTAGATACACTGACAGCGCTCAAAAAATGTCCCGCAAAACAAGTGCTTAAAAACGGTTTAAGCACTTGTTCGCTCCCAGTCGCGCGCGAACCGGCCTAGCGTCATTATGCCGAAGTGCTCCGTAAAAAAGTGCAAGAACAACACTTTAACCACTCAAAAAAAGGATGGAGTTTCGTATTTCCGGTAAGTAATAAATCGATCTTTGATAATAGAATGCATTAATGGTAAAAATTATCCTAAAACGTGCTAAAATTGTAATTTTCTAAAAAAATCGGAAGAAATCAGACACGTGGCTGGCTGTATAGTTGTCCCTTTCCCACGCGCTGCGGTATTAATGCTTCTAACACTTTCACACAGAGTAATATTTAGAACATAGTAGTCATGGAGTCGCGTAGTACTAAAATTTACTATGGTATTTTTTTTTATTTTGTCCAATATTACAACCAATATTTACACAACTTTTTACAAAAATATCTGTATAACAATAAAAGAACTGTAAGAATAAAAAAGAATTCGGTGTTTAATGATTAATTGGCTCGATTTCACGCGGGTTCGAAAAATCGTGTTTTTGAAAGACTGTCGTGTTTTGACTGACTGATGGCCTAAAACGGTTTCTTTTGTGATATTATACACCCCTAATGATAAATTCCGAAGGGGTTAGTGCTCAAAGTAGGAAAAAAACAACATTGGTGTTACACGAATGAGTTGGGTGATTACACTAATGAAAATTTATTAAACACAAGTGGTGTTTAATAACTCTAATGATGTCTTGATTAAATTATAAAAATGTGTAACTTTTGAATGAGTAATTAAAATAAGAAGACCCGGATCTAAGCAGTTGTATTTATACCTAAATATTTTTTAACACAAAAACACATTCTTTAGTTCTCACTAATGTGAAAATATCCTCAAATTACCGACCAAATAGAGAGTATGATAATAGAGCGTATAATTAATAACCGCTTGCTTGCTTATTTAAAAGGTAACGATCTCCTATGTGACTCTCAATTCGTGTTTGATAAGAAGTTCTACAATGGACCTTCTTGGTTACGCACGCAACGCATTTATAGAGCGAGACCACAGTAAGGCCATTGCTGTCCTTGGACATATCAAAGGCATTTAACAAGGTCTGGCACCAAGCCCTTGTTGGCAAACTTCCTTCCTATGGGATCCCCGCTCCAGTTTATGTTTGAATAAAACATTTTCTGACTGGACGTCGCATCAGAATAGTTGTTGACTTTAATCTAATGGACCAGCCGTGCTGTAAGTGTCCGCGTATCAGCTCCGTATTTCATGACATGAGACGCAGGTGTTATGCATAGTTTTCATGTAATATTAAAGTACCCATGAGAAACAATTTCATTCGTGTAAAAATGAATTTCATTAGTGTTACATAAAAATCGACACGAATGAAGCGACACAAATGACATTTTTAACGAAATCCTAAAGTTTTGTTTAAGGAATTGTTCCAGACACCAACAGAAAGTATATCGAAACATGCGTGTTTATGTGGCTAACCATCAGGCAATGAATTGAATTTTTAGCTAAAATACTTTTAATATAGTAATAATAAACACGAATGAATTTTTTTTTGTCTAAACACTGAAATCAAAACTAATGTTGATATCCTAGCAAAATGAAGCGCGTGGCGCGTACCGTCACCTAGGTGTCTTCGAGTGCGACTGATGCTGTACTAGGTTGCATGGAAGGTTCCACAGAAAACCAACAGGAATGTTTGTTAATGGACAGTTATGTATGGTCTACACTAATGAGTGAAAAAACGGGGTCACACATTCAAGCCCCGGGAAATTATATTTCTAGATTGTGCTTATTAAAACTACAGATGCTGTCTGACTATACGTTTATCAAAGTGTTAGGGGAAAAAAAATTAAGATTTCCCCGAGGAATTAATTTAAAAAAAATATGTTTTGATGAACAACAACTTTATTTTTTTTGGAAATACATACATTATACATAGAAACACCCAGACCGATACAAACAGACATGTTCATGCACACAAATGTTTGTACCGTGCGGGGATCGAACCCGCGACCTCTGGTGTAATAGCCGACTTCTCGACCATTACACCAAATGGCTCGTCGCTAATAATAAATCATTAAGAGTTTAAATTTAATAAAAAATCGTTCCTTCAGTAGATAAACTTTAGTTAGTCATTTAACAAATAATTTTGTTTTTCATTCTAATTCATTATAAATAAAAAAATAACATCGATGACGACTCCTCTACTAACTCTGTTCTAAATGCAACGATTTAATGATTTTCAAACAGCGCAAACTGAACTAGACCTTATTTCTATTGATTTACAGCCTACATTCGTCTTTACAGCAATAAAGCAATAAAAATTTTACGAGCTTGCTGCCTGCGTACATTTTAAAATGTCGTAACTCGCGGACGCCTGCATTTGAAGTGAGATCGTATACCTGTGCATTAAGGTCAACTTTTGAATATTGAAATTAGAATTGATATTATTTTCCTCCTTAGCGCACCCCCCACCGTTGCTATGTACTTTTGGGACACTTTTTGAAGGCGGTTTTATAGGCAATGTTGCTTCTAGGGTATTTAAATTCGTTGATTAGAATGCATAAAATGCATCTGCTCGCCGCTAGATGGCATTGACCACATCGATTAAATTTCAAACAAAATAAAAACGGCTTTGATCTTTAATATCTAGCTTAATATTGCACTTAGAATACTTAATAAAAATTTAAATTGTTTATTGTTTTACCTGCTACAATTTTGGTCTTTATAAAATTTTCGATAAAACGTATATTTTTGGAGATATTTGCAAAAAACCGATGAAATACGTGAAAAAATTGCGAATTTTCAATTGCCAATAACTTGAAAAGTATTGAATTTTTTGAAAAACTGTATAGATGATTTTTTGCTTAAAATTAGGCCTTCTATCGATATCCGAGGTTATTTTGATAAAAACATAATTCACCCCCGAGAAGGGGTGGCAATCACCCCCATGGTGGTTGCGGAGTTCAAATCATTTTCACTTTTGAAGTTAAGGGTAAGATGAACCTAATTCCAAAATTTCATACAAATCGGTTCACAGTAAAAAAAATCGGAGCTATAATGCTTCAATGACTGCACTAAATTAACATTCGATGAACCCGTCATGTTTAAGACACATAGTTTAAAGCAATTATGGGGACCTTTCCCCTACAATGATCAGGGATTAAGCGAATATTGGCTTCTTTTTTCAATTCTCTTAAAAGTAAGTCAATTAAATCCAAAGCAACAGAGAGTAGACGACCCTACCCGACTCCGACACGGAGGCACAGAATATATACTAAAGTAACGGAGGTCCGTTCTCCGGCAAGCCTGACGTTCAATCGCCCGGCGCGGTACGAACGACAGGTCCGCAATACCGACAGCACGGATACAGCGAGCTGCGTTCACTTCAGGCAAGGCGATTATGAATTCCGGACTAGTAGATTCCATTGGATTACCACGCGCATACCTTACGGAGAAATATTATGAACTGTTATTAATATTAGAAAAGGCAAAGCAGCAAAAGTGAGAGCCTAATTCTACAGACGAACAGGAGCTACCTGCAGCAAAAATACCCAATCAAAAGTTTACGATGAACTCGCATTTGGCAAGCGCGACGATTTAAACAGTTTATTGAGCTTTGTAACGATGTTTTGTTTTTAATGAAAAGGTCTTTGCTCTGTAGCATTCAATATTATTTGATGCGTTGAAAATATCAGAGGATGAACTAACATAATATGTTTTATTACAAGCATTTCTCCTGATTGAAGATCCATAGGTATTTATTTGTGAAGAGCTCAAGATAATCAACATAATCGGCAATTAAACCACAACTAAGCCAATCGCCGTCTTCTGTTGAACGTAGGTCTCCCTTAAAGCAAACCATCTCGGGCCTGCGCAAAATGCATCCAATCATTTTTCAATACTCGGGTAGAGAATTAGTAGAAGCAGTTTAATTCCCAAGCATACTCGTAGGTCATTCAACTCCCACGCGTATATTCAAATCAGAGCCTTTCGCATTCACATAGACTCAGATGAGCGAACGCACGTTTGATTAAATATGAAACAACAACGTATCTTCAAATTAGCCAGGCACCACCCGGGCACCCTCTGAAACAGTATCAGGGCCCGCGGGCGTCGTCGCCCGTAAGGCGTCTGAATGTCAACGCACCCGCCGGTCACCTTGGGACCTTGGGCCGCCGCTGCTAGCATTCCAGAGGTCGAGATTCGCCCAATGTCATGATATCTTGTCGCTATAGGTACTCATGTGGATTCGGTCTCGTTGTGGTTCTACGACCTATCAAGTCTGTACACATTTGATATACGTAGTGTATAGCTATGGATTCGTAGCAGTCTGGCTTCAGCACATGTGGACTACAAGTACTATTACTAAAGCTTAGGAAAATAGTATCCACACCGCACTCATTTTAAAAGCTCAACTAGACAACAAATAATATGACTATGAGTCATTAATTGTAATCAATTTATTCAATAAACCAACGTCAGAATTGCGATAAAATTTGCCAATCGTAGTGCTAAGTAAATATAGTTGACAGAGGATTTTTTATTTTATTTCTCATATGGAATCATTAAAATAAATTATGTCAATTACATTTGTAACATGGCTCTGTATATAGGCTCTGTATATAGCTACTAACCAAATTAAAAGATAGCAATAACACATTTTAAGGGCATATAAATGGATTATTTAGATGCTAAGTAGTTGTCATAGCAGCTACTATGCCGCGCTATTGAATGTTACCTGATTCCACCGTGGGAATTACGCGCTCCGCCGTATCTAGATCGTCCTCTGGGCTCGCTGTACCCATGCCAAATTCTATACGCGCGTATGTATTCATTGATAGGATGATAAGTATGATAACAGGTAAATATTTACATTTCCATTTAATAAATATTAATGAGGTCGTCGACCTTTACCAAATCTCCCACACAATACTATTAATAACACTGTAAACATAACTCTGAAAAGGGTCAGGTAGGATGAATCGTCAATTTTAAGTTATAGGTTTATTCTTGTCTTATGGTCAAGTGTAGTTTAAAGTTGCAGATTACGACTTGTACATAATGTATATTTAAGTATTCAAATCGATTCATCAATCAGACAGCTATCACCAAATTTAAACGTAGCAGGTTTATGGTATTTACATTTTAAAGGTTACAGGCTTACATAAGTATTTTTATAGCTTTTATGTTCATAACGTCTTTATGTTTTACTTTTTAGGGTTCCGTAGCCAAATGGCAAAAAACGGAACCCTTATGGATTCGTCATGTCTGTCTGTCTGTCTGTCCGTCCGTATGTCACAGCCACTTTTTACCGAAACTATAAGAGCTATACTGTTGAAAATTAGTAAGTAGATGTATTCTGTGAACCGCATTAAGATTTTCATACAAAAATAGAAAAATAATAATAAATTTTGGGGGCTCTCCATACTTAGAACTGAAAATCAAAAATTTTTTTTTCATCCAATCCTTACGTGTGGGGTATCTATGGATAGGTCTTTTAAAATGATAATAAGGTTTCATATATAATTTTTTTCTAAACTGAATAGTTTGCGCGAGAGACACTTCCAAAGTGGTAAAATGTTGGTCCCCCCCCCCCCTGTAACTTCTAAAATAAGAGAACGATAAATCTAAAAAAAATATATGATGTACATTATTTTGCAAACTTCCATTGAAAATTGGTTTGAACGAGATCAAGTAATTAGTTTATAAATTTTTGGGGCTTCCCATACTTAGAACTGAAACTCAAAAAAAATTTTTTCTTCAAACCCTTACGTGTGGGGTATCTATAGATAGGTCTTTAAAAATGATAATAAGGTTTCTTATATCATTTTTTTCTAAACGGAATAGTTTGCGCGAGAGACACTTCCAAAGTGGTAAAATGTTGGTCACCCCCCCTCTAACTTCTAAAATAAGAGAACGATAAAACTAAAAAATATATATGATATACATTACCATGCAAACTTCCATTGAAAATTGGTTTGAACGAGATCAAGTAATTAGTTTTTTTTTTAAACGTCATAAATCGTAAACCGCAATTTTCCTCTCATTTAATCAACTCAAATATAAAAACGTCGATCAAACTTACAAAGAACTACAAGAACTTTTATATTATGATGATACTTGCTGCTACGGAACCCTTCATTGGCGAGTCCGACTCGCACTTGGCCGATTTTTATTTCCTAAAGACATCATTAAATTATGGTGTTAAAAAAGGACTAACAATGTTTTTTGTTATATGCAACAATAAACATTTTAATAAAAATAAAATAGGTACGTCTATTGTGCAATAAAAAAAAAAACAGAAAACACAACTGAGAAAAAAAAAACGACGGGTTGCACTCCGGGAGTGCCGGCAGAAGTGAAAACCTGAATATTAACGTTGTGCATTTTTGATATGTATTTTGGAATGGTTAGGGATTTAATTGATTGGTATCGCTATCGTACACAAACATGACAATTTATATTACATTAAAAAGTTTATCTCTCAGAATTAATGTAATTAGAAACTTTTTAGACTTATCAGAAACTCCTTGCTGTGACACTGAAACGCCATGTAATAAATGATGATAAAATGATTGACAACCGTCAATGTCATACTTTTTTGATTGACAACTATTTATTTTCTAAACAACGAAAACAAAGTTTGGAATTTACAACTAATTGCATATGTACTGGAATCTGCGGATAAACTTTTGAATTTGGAGCAATCGGCCAAGAAATGATTCCCTTTACAGAATCCATAGACTCCCGAATCGTTAATAACACGAGTGGTGTTACAGTAATCAACATGTCACTTTCGAGGATGTTCACTGGGAATTTGGGGTAACAAGCCAAACTGTGTGTGAGAACGAGCCTCTTGTCGCAGGAAATCGGACAGCATTTCCAATTTCATACGACCTGATGCATGCTCCGCAGCATAGCGGATCCAAAGACTGCGGAGAAGTGGTGTTAATTTCCACAAAATACTGTTATATAATTCCGGCGAATAAAGATATTCCAAACTTTTTAAATGTTTTATTACGGCAATTAAATTTTGAATTTTGCAGGATATCAAATTAAGGTCTTTGTGGTCACTTTGTAGCTTATGAAGCATATAGGAAGCGACCGCACTGCGGCTATAATAGTAGAAGAGGTCACACTTGACAGTTCATTTATGCAAAGAAAAATATACCTTACGCTAAAGGAATAAAACTCAAGAAAACAACATCAGTTCTTATTAATACAATTATTTACTCTACTCCTGATATACATAAGAAGCACTTTTCTTTGCATTGAACAAAAAACCATTATTGTCTATAGACCGACAAACTTATCTGTTCCGGTGGCGGCGTCGCTACTGTCTATTTAAAACTGTCATTAAATATCGTTTTTGCATGTTTTTGCATTGCATTTCACGTAGTTCCAATTTTGGCCACCGGAACAGATAAGTTTGTAGAAAACACGTGTCCGGACTTCAAATTTTATATGGATTTTCGATCAGGTCACGTGACACATAAATCCTGACGCGAGTTTAACATTTTTTCCCCATACAAAAAAAGTGCACAACGCCGCTAAAGAAGTTTTCACTTCAAAAAACACCTCACAAACAAATATTGAAGAAATCACGTCAAGTGCGACAAGTGTACAAAACATCCTTACAAATCTCGGTTTACGACGTCGCCTGACCTTATTATAAAAAGTGTTCCCACAAGTGCGTAGTTACGTCACAGTTACGTCCTCCGGCGCAGACGGCCGAAGCGGCTTATTTGTATTATTAATCGTCACCGCGTCTGTTACCAGGGCCGTTCTACAAGACAACTGTTGTTGCTGCTCTATTGTCACCATGCGAACACAGTTTTCAGCTAATTACGTCACGCTATCGATTTGCAAAACAACTAAGACAATTATTGAAAGCCGACGTCTCATGTAAGTAATGAGAGCTGGAAAAAGCAATTATGTAATGTAACTTAGTTAATAAAACAAAAAACGTGTTTAGTCTCTGATGTGTCAAAAGGCCATTTTACTACAGAAAATAGGGAAAATAACAATAGGTTCAAAAGACAAAATTTTGAGTAGAGAACATCAAGCGCGAAAAAAAACATCCGATGTAGGTATATTACCTAAGAAGTAATTGAATGTTTTAGAATTTTAGTAGCAGTCTCCAAAAGCGTCTGATCATGACGTCAACCATTCTGTCTGTAGATTAAGTAACAACGATTGGCAAATGTTTGAGTCATCATGCCTATGTAGACGAAATCCAATAAGCCACTCCCTTACGTGTACGATTTTCAGATTCATTAACAAAAATTATCTTGGAAACTACAGGTGTTGGCAAACAACAATCAGTCTTCTCAACTTTCGAGAATGTTTAGAAAAGTTTATCCAACAATCCAACTCATCGCGCGGCCAGGTCCTGCCAGGATCTTATTAAAGCTACCAGATTTTTAGTTTAAAAGTTGAATTTTTTGTACAATATTATTAAAATATTAAATGTCAAATAATTGCTTGGAATAAATGAGAAACTAATTTTCAGTGAAGACACTCGTGGGATATATTATGATGGGATATCAGAAATATCCACTCAACGCCGAACCGGCACTCGGGTGCCGCATAACAATAGATTTTCTATTGTGTCTAGTAATCCGGGGCTAGAAGGAATATAAGGTTTTTACTCCTTTTTTTGTATGAGGTTAGTTTAGAAGCTGAAAAGTTTCATAGGCAAAAGTAGCCTAAGTAGCATATTTCGGAAAATATTACATTTCTTCGGGATAACGTCGCGTATTCCATGCGTAGGGCGAAGCAGCAGACAAGAGGCTATTATAGAAGGTATAAAATCTTCAGATCTCTTCAGATCGCTGTTAATGTTATACACGTGATTCTTTTCTTACCACGTTAGTTAAGGTGGCTCGAACTTCAAAAAATCAACACTGTGTCCCCTTAATCTCTTGCATAAAGTGAGGGAAGCCTTACCACTGACCGTAGTGTTGTATTCAGTCTTTTTCAACTATGCTATGATATTAAATATTCGGTCGCGTTTAAATGTTCTGGTCAATTATAAATAGAGTCGGATCACAAAATCGGTGAGGATCGATCTTGCAATCACTGGCTTGGCTTGGTGCATCGTAGGTGCCAAAGTGGCTGCTCCAGATTCGCTCGGATCGATGTGCTGTCGACGTGCCGAAATAGAGCCCGCGCCCGCTCAGAATACACTCGCAAGGTCGCAGGCCGACCTGTGCCCTCTTTATTATTATGTCGCACAACGTGCCCATTCGCCACACTGACAGCCGATGAAATATTTATAACCTCAAATATTTATTTTCGGGAAATAAATTAAGTGTACATCAAAAAAATACTGAAATGTAGGTACATCAAAATAACTGATTGCACGCCAAAGGTATGGTTAGGTTAGCAATTCAGTATTTTTTGATGTGCAGTTAAATACAACCCTTTATTTTCCAAACATTCCTCTCATGAATGCAGGAGAGTCGCTTGACGACTTTGACGAGTGCGTTATGCGGAACGATCCAAATGACTGAAGTTTTCAGATTAAGCAGCACTTATGCAATGGCGTGCTCGGTTATAATTATTGCTCACTGGTGCAACAATGCAGTCTGTCAAAATTGTATTCTAAAATCAGTTATGGCATGACGTAACGAATTTTTGTTGCAAGTAACTTACATTTTATATTTTGTACATTAGTATCATATAAAATAACAGTCATATTATAAAACCTTTATGATAACCCCGATAAATAATGCCTAGTAAACTTTATACGGCACTAGCCGTATTTTAAAACGTCACGGCTGCAACAATTTGGAGGGTAACCGTTAGCATCGACTGAAACCGTAGTGATTCAATATGCAATCGACGGTGTGCCAATGCGATTCATGAGCGGAAGGTTTCGCGAACTTTCTTTTAATGTCGACTCCAAAAAAAAGTGCATAAGAGACCGGAACTTAGTTGCAAATTGTGTCAACAGTTCGCGAAGCAGAATAACGATGCACAGTTTGCGGATAGTTAATACTTCGCGCATAAAAGCCATTTAATTGAGCGTCGTCTTCCCAGCGACTGAGTACGTTTAAATGATTCCGGAAAAGATAAATCAACCGAACGTCGACAGTTGCGTTCCAAATAGTAGTGGGTAATATCAGATTTTTACAATATCGAATCGAAACTATATTATATTGATATCTGATATCGGATTCTGAAACTATA
The DNA here is from genome assembly GCA_949319885.1 of Mecyna flavalis. Taxonomy (NCBI): domain Eukaryota; kingdom Metazoa; phylum Arthropoda; class Insecta; order Lepidoptera; family Crambidae; genus Mecyna; species Mecyna flavalis. The sequence goes on along the minus strand of OX439407.1, from coordinate 4,445,266 downwards.
TATTATTTGAAACTATATATTGGTGTATCGGACTGATTTGGTAACACTAAACGATGTGTTCTGAAAGATACTGTATCATGACATGATATTATCATTGTGATTTATTTCTTAAAACTGACTCGATTAGTTACTTTAGGTGTTTAATACACGTTTAATAGTATTTACTTAGTTATTTGTGTTTCAGTAAGTACTGAATTAATAAACATCGTATTTATAACTTCTAAATACGATGTTTATCAATGCAGAACTCATTAGTAGTAACTAAAAGCATGAAATACATAAACTTAATAATACCAACCAACGAATCTATTAATAGAATAACAAAAGTTAGAAATGGATCACCAATGCTATGAGTTCAAGGACAAAGGTCAGTGAGAGTTACGTAAAATTGCAAATTGAAAATGCATCTTATTGCTGACAAAATAAGGTCTATTAAAAATGTGTCAAAATACACAAGAAAGTATTGAAACAACCATAATCTTATATAAATAAGGTTTAGAATTGTACGTATACACGACTAATGCTATTTCACTCACTCACAAATCCTTTCTTTAGCTCGTATCGCAACGCGATACGGTTTAACATCCTTTATCGATAGGTCTTGGATATCGAGCTAGATATCAAATCGAGACGCATCGCATCGATCCAGCAATATCGTGTATATAGTTTCGATACGCAGCGATATCGGATTTTACGATATTGGTCAGATACACGATTCAATATCTATATACGATTTGTATCGGCCATTCCTAGTTCCAAATAGATTTGTTACATGTTTAATTCTTATTCATATTTTCGTTTGTTTTGCTAAAATGAGAACACTGTCCAGTCCATTAAAATCGTATCGCGGTCAGAACGAACAAAAATATATTGTTACGAAAAATGACACACGCAAACAGGCGTCTCTATTTTTATATGAGCAATTCCTCCAACTACTTTTATAGCTTTAAAGCATGTCAGCCGTGTCCGCGGCTGATATTAAGTTTGATCTAAAATGCTTTTACAGCATATTAAATACGAATTATTATATATCACCATTTTTATTTATTTAACGAATTTCTCAATGGAGCCGCTAGTGACAATAAGTAGTGATAAACATAATTTAATGCAGTTGTTTCTTTGAAGTGTCAGATAGACGTCTAATATTTTACGTCATTATTAAAATATACGTAACGCAAGTATGTTGATTATTAATGCTACAGTGATGCAAGAATGATTGTGTAAACATAAGTTAGAAGAATATGAGCCATGTTATTAATAGCAGTGATATGTTTTTGTGAGGTTCTTACGTTTTTGAGGTAAGTCAACATCTCGAGCGGGCGTCGTGGTGAATTATGGCGTGGATGCAGATTGCGTGAATGTAGGTCGAGGCGCGTACCTACGTGTGACACGCACGGCTAATGAGTAAGAGCGCTAAACTGATAATTCTCAAATTAGACGTGTCAACGTGCACGGGCTATTTCTGCGCAACTTTGCTTTGTTTATACGTCCCAAATGGGTACACCTTAATGAACTTTTTTTGTTATGAACAAAAATGTAAATACTTTGAAAGCGATCTAACACGGAATTAGTACACGGTTCGTTGAACTTCGATGTAGCAGCCAATGAGAAGGTCGCTCGCGTAATTTGGCCGACACTTTTATGGTTACATATCGCGTTGTCGAATGTGACGTCTCCGTTTGAAATTGTTTTTCCTGTTAGTTATAGACTGTATGACCCGACTAAACTCTCTCGGAAAGAATAATAGGGTAACACTTAGGTGGGTTCCGGGACACGAGGGAATCATAGGCAAAGAGAGGGCCGATGAACTCGCAAAAGCAGGTGCGGAGGCAACACAACATGGCCCAGAGCCAATCTGTGGAATCCCCAAAAGCCTAGCCCGTACCACCTTGGAAAACCTATACACAAAAAAGTCAAAAAAGGGATGGTTAAACATGCCAGGACTTAAACACGCAAAATCACTTACAAAAGCCTTTGATCCGAAAACTTCCAAACGGATCTTAGGACTGAGTAAGCGACAGGTACGCATCATGGTTACCCAAGTAGCATTCGGGGTTCTATATAAGATGTCTAATTGTCACATATACCCCACAAGCTGTGTAAGTCAGCTGCTTAAGAGCATTTTATCTAGATATAATGCTCTTGTAGAACCAGTTTGGGCACAAATTAGACAGCCTTAAGTTCACTATGGCTGTACATTAGCAGTAAAATAGCATTATAATAGCAGTTTAAGTAGTAACATCGGACTTAAGGCTGACTTGCGGCACTATATGGGACGCACATCCAACGCACACGAGTGTAATAAAGAGTAACAAGTGGCTAAATACACAGCCTTTACAGTTATAAAATCCGACAAAAGTACTCCAGTGTTACCTAAAATTCACGTGTGCCCTAAATTATTTCTTTATTTTTAAATTTACTCTTAGTTTGGTTTTGTGTGTGCCATCAGAACTTTAACTCCGGCGGACATATTATAATATGGTTAAAAATTTAGATAACACTCTGTAATTACCTGTTTTAAATACTTAATAATGTTAATGCCATGGGAATGCAACTTTATCGTGAAATGTATACATATTTATAACTAAAATATTTACGCGCCTCTGTAAAAACGCGATATTCATTTTAAAATATTAAAAACTGGCTAAGGGGATATCTACAATTTTCCGTTTTTGATATTATATTGGCATTATAATTATACTACGGTGATTAATTATAACATGAAACCAAAACTCAATCGCTCTAACTGCGTATTTTGTGTTAAATCTGCATGATAATTTTGGAGATTTATTTGGTAAAATTTTAGGTTAAGTAGAACAAAATGGTGGAAATGAAATACGGCTATGTGAACTGTTATAACTCCAATTTAATGCGGTGAGCGTATATAGGTTCACGTGTGTTCTGTTAGAATGTTGTTTTCTATATGAAGTCCCACATTTGTAGCACTACAGAGCCAATGTCTGTAAATTTATTCTAATGTGAACTTATGTACAGCTTTAAGATGTAGTTCAGATCAATTGTGTATCATCGTTTAATTCTTTCAAATACTCAAATTTTAGAGATCCGCAATAATAATTATATTGTCCGTTAAATCGCCTAGCCCAGGTACCTACTAAGTCAAGTATGAATACCGTACTTGTGGACAAATAAACTGCTATTGATGTTGGACTGGTTGGTTGAATGGACAACACATATAGTCCTTTTAACAGCCTACAGTGCACATGCGAACCATTTAAACACTTCTGTACAGATAGTAAAAAAAGGTTATTTTAATGATCACAAACAAGTCCTACTACAGCTACTAGCTGTATAACAGTCTAAAACAAGTAAACGTAACAGCCCTTGGATTTATAAATGACCACTTGTATTCTATTAAAATTTTAGCTCCATAACATCGTACAAGTGGGCCGTTAAACAGCGGTTGCCGTATCTCTACCCTCCTATAATGCTCTTATTCAGACGGCTGACTAAAGGATAGTTGTAAGAGTATTATAACACCAACAATCATATAAAAGTATAACTCTACACTCCTATAAGTACCTTAGACAGGTTAAGGTGTTATTAATCGCAATAATGCAGCTTATACATCACGAGTGAACTAGAATAATGCTTCAAGTACGCCTGTGAACTGAATGTGTACTCTTAAATGGAGTAAAATGCTACTTGGGTAGAACCATTACAGGACACTGTTGTCTTAATAAGCACATGACTGTAATGGGTCTACGCGAGTCGAGGAAATGCAGATTCTGTCACACTAGCGACGAAACACCTCTGCATATACTCACGGACTGCGAGCCATTGATGCACAAACGTAGCCTTATTCTGGGGAAGAACATTCTACAACCAGACGAGGCTAAAGATATCCTCCCCAAGAATATCCTCCTCTTCGTAGAAGAGGTTGGGCTTGGAGAGGAACTGTAATCTAAGTGGCGTTCACAATAGATCAGAATTGGTCGCAGTGACTGTGGAAACACTAAGCCGCTATTAATAATAAAAAAAATAATAAATAGTTATGGATTGACACTAATGTCAGTAAGTAAGGTTTAAATCACCGTAATTTACAAATCATCATACGTCAGGATCATTATATATCAAAGTTTTATGTAAATATTGTTAAATGCATTTCGTATTTACGTATGAAATTATTGGAATGGTTTATGTACTAAATAATTTAGGGATCCCGGGTTGGACAAAAAGCAAATTAAAGAATTTAGGGCACATATCAATTATTCTAGGCACCTAAATAATACTTGATAAGAGATACGGACACACAGACTAACATTGAATATAAAGAATGTCCATCCTACTAGCGGCCGCTGATTATACTAGTAGCCGTACCAAGAAATACACCAAGCCGATCATTAAAAAATCCTTCTTTGTCAGACGCAGCCCTGATGATAACTCAGCATCACTGGTGCTATAAAAAAGCTTTTATAGTCGTATTCTGAATCGTGACAAAACGCACGGAGAAAGAAGCAGAAGAAGCTCTTCTGATCTCAGAATCCGAGCCTTTTGAGACTAGTATAGGATAAACGAAAAAATGACACTATCACATTACAAAATGAGCCTTACACGGCCATCACTCGCGCGTTTATCTGCAAGCTTAGGATTTCGCATCCCGTCCAGACGGCAACAACTGGAGCGTTTCGGCGCCGACCGCGCGAGCGCCGTTTTATTGTTCCACCGAGGTTTACCGCTCTACTCTACCGCTAACTTTATTATAACACGTCTATTTTGAAATTTAAATCGCGAACTGTAAATACAATTTCATAAAGTATAGTTGCATGGCTGAACTGGTCGTACAAGACAATATTGATTGCGTTATACATTATTAATAAACATTAGTGCTAGTATCACTGAACAGCAATATCAGAAGGCATTGTTTCCGTCTAAACAACAATTTATTCGTTCCTTTTAAAAATTAATTACTATTCAGCATATGGACCAAAAGTAGAAAAGTGTCCGTCCCATGCGTAATCTCGTTATGAAAGTGTCATAATTACGTACGACCCAGTAACAGCACTAATCTTAATAACATTTTAATCACACTCCGAATCGCTTAGACAAAAGGCGCCTAACGCATACAATTTTCGAAATTACAAAAAAAAATATAACAAAACGACCAGTTAGAACACATTACATGATTAGTCAATGCATAAGGTTATAGGTACCGGAGCGCTAGCGAGTCCATCAAATAGATAGGGCTAGCGATACCGTCTCGAAATAGACATCCAGTGTACTCCCCCGTGTTTCACATTACGGTATTGGCCTCCCCATAAATTTTATTCGGATAGCAGGAAGAATGTGTCGCGTCCGCAGTGCACTTTTCTGATTGATGACGTCATCCTAGCATATAACTTTAAACACAGATTGTTTAATGGCACCAGTCCAAAGACTTCGAAGAATTCTTTAGAATTTAAAAAGAGTAAACTTCAACAATATCGCGTGGAGAAATTGTCACGTGCTACGATCTGATGTTACAAGACTTACAAGTCGGGAACGTGCGCATTTCTATGATACATTGCATCTCAAAGTTTATATTTATCACCATTGCATAATGAACTTATCAACGTTAGATCTATTTGCATAGAGAAGGCTAATATTTTCGAGTTATCGTTCGGACGGAGGGTGTAATAAATCGTCTAATCCATTAGATTGATTTAGTCCCACTTTATTACCGTCTATAAACAATCGGGCCGATGCACAGAGCGTAGGACAAAAACATGGCTACGTTTTATTGGTGCACATTAGCTCGTGCGCGGGAACACTGGCAAGTCCATCGCAATATTGGGCCATCAATCTCCGAGCCAAGATAATGGTGCCGCGGAGCCGCTGTAACCGTTTCTTGACCGGCTGATTGAAATATCCACCGAGGCGTGTCTCGTGACAGCTTTGACCAAAATAAACCCTAACCAGTGATCACAAATTGTGCAATGCAGATTGGGGATAAGGACATATTCTAATCTGATGCCCGACTTGGCATTGTGGTATTCTATGACTGTAGCCATAGCTAATAAAGACAACGAAGTTTAACTAAGAAAACAATTAAAACATTTACTTAATTACGGCAAAGTACTTTGGAATATCACTAGATAATATACTGATTCGACAACTGTGGTAGTTGACTTAATGATAGATGAAGATGTAATTGACGATGAATAATGCTTAGATAACTAACAGCTGGAGTGAAACCAATTCATTTAAGACTGAGTGAAACCCAATAAAATATCGTAAATATTTAAAAAAATATGTATTTTTCTTTCACTTTAATCAAGTCTTCATTCAACTCGCGTAATCAGAGAAAATGAATGAGGTACTAAAGTACACGCAGCTTACACTCAAAATGACCCAATTGGAATGAATGAATGAATTTATGTTTCATATTGTCTCGTTATTATTAAACATGTCATATTAGTTTACCCTAATACTTCCACTGAAACCATTTACACATACTCCTTTCGTGTGGATCTATCAGTGATTTTTTAATTTGAATATTTATTTGTCAGAGTTTAGTGCTTACTCTATGTAAATGTTAAGCAGACAGCGTGATATGTGACCGATAACTATCAGGAACATGTCTGAAAGTTGAGAAACTGGTGCTAAATGTTATGAGAGATCATTGAAAATATAACGACACGGCAGACTTAGCTGATTTTGACGAGCTAGGTGGTAGAAATACTCGGACTTTACCTGCAACAAACAATAAAAAAAACTTGTTATTATGGTTCAGTAAGACTAAGATTAGGTAGGTATAAGGTATGAAGAATGGGTTATCGGCCCCGATACAAAACATCGAGGCCCGCGATGCAAGTCATCGTGTTCGTCAACATCAAACTATTTTGACGCACCCGCGTAATGATGACGTCCACAAAATTCACAGATGCTTTTACGTGGGAATGGGAAAACTAATCAATCAATGACGAATTTCGGACTTCTGAAGGCGGCAGTGTTCATGTTTTCATGTCCGATAAACAAGATATTACGCTTACTAACAATTGCAAAGGGCCATACATTACATTATCTATACATGCATATACACAAACAAATTAATGTAAATATATTTAAAATCTATAAATAACATCCGACTTTTCAGAAGATGAAATACCAAGGTTAACTCAAGTCGCGTTTACCTCAGAAAAATATTTAGGAGGTATACAAAAATTACACATTGGAAATCTAGCGATCTCCAATATACCTACAAAAATTATCGAAATTAATAATTACATACGGTTCACTGCGAGGCAGTAATACACACTTAACTTACGCATAGGTACGATACACTATTCTCATGTTAAAAATAAATAATGTAACACAATATAAATAGAATTATTAACTTGGGTAAAAATTAAAATAAAGAAAGTTACAAGCCTGGTAGGCGTGTTTGTTATTATGAATTAATAAGCAGTTATCATCAAAGCAATAAATGTACTTAGAAAACGTGACTGACGAGTTGACATGAGGAAAGTCCTTTTTTTTTCAGGGAAGCTGCAAAATGTATCGACTGTGATCGTATTAAACAACATTTAGTGTTATATGTTCGCATTACAATAAATTTCACCGGCCACAGCTGTTGGTGACGTAGCACGCAGTATTAGAGATGGAACGTCGAACCACAGTACAAACACAAAAAGTAATTTGTTGAAAAGGATATATTTTAAGACTTCTAAACTACTTTGAAGTAAGCAACTCGAGTCACAATTTACGAGTATAGTAGGGACAGATTCCATAGCAATTGCAATTTCACTTAACAAAATAAGTTTCAAGTGAAGAGTACACATGAATCGGTTCTTTTTTTATTTAATTAAAAAAAGGAAAAAAAAAATTGTGTAGTGAAAAAATATTCTGATTTTGTTGCAGTTGTATTCCATTTGAGAAAGATCACGTTTATAAAAAATACTGTATGAGCTTTTAGTTTTTTAGCATTAAACTATAAATAGCCATTTTGTATAATATAAAAATGGAAGTTAACTAAAATGTTTTAAACTATTTAGGTAGGAGCTTTATTTAAACGCAAAAAATAAGTTTCATATTCCGTAACTCACGCTCAGTCGAATCAAAAGCTCTTCACTTAAATGGGAGCGTTTTAAACTGTTGTATGAATATGAACTACTAAATCCGTTTTTCTACTGTGGACTGTACACACTCACGGAACCAATAAAAGTGCGGATCGCTCCAAGCAACGCTCCGACTTCGTGCATGCTCAGTGGAAAAAGTCGTAAAGAGGAATTTGAAACAGATTACGCGAATGACAAATTGATTTATCACTTGAATAACAAATACTGTACTTTAGAATTAACATACGCAAACATACATACATATTTACGAGATACAAGAGAAAGACAGAATAAGTTTATCCGTTAACCTATATCTACAAAACTTTCTAAATGTTGGCTTCTGCCTTTTCCATCCGTACATCATTCTATACTGTCAATTACAATTATGTAATTGAATGTGATATTTCTTCAGTATAGAACTGTACTGTACACTTTGTAAAATTACCAAAGACAAATTATTTTAAATCACCAAACAATAATACTAATAAATAAATAATGTATGAAGTTTCCAATTCCTTAAGACAAAATGTTCAAAGTTCATGTTTATCTTTAGACTTATGTATTAAAATGTTGCTTGTAGTACGTCACTCGCTTTACTCTATTTTACTAGTTGACTAGCGATAGTATTCAGTTTAAATATAAACCAAAGACAGCCTAATTCAAAACATTAAGTTAACTTATTTATAAAACTTTCAGTGATCGTAAAGCTTCAGATAGATTTACGATACAAGAAAAACAAACGTGAAAAAATCGGTCATTTAGGAAATTCTTGGAATCGTCGAATTTACAGGCCATCATTGCCGTGAAACTGTTTTAAGTGGCCAACGTGTTTACATAAACACGTCGCTGTACACACAATAAAAGTGAAAGAAGAACACTGACCGACTGACTATTCGAATGTTGTGTATTTAATATTATATGCAAATTACTTTGTTATTAATGAATAAATAAAATTATTAAGCGTATCTATTTTTACCTGATAAAAACATGTGGGCGTATCCTCATTAGCGTTTCTATTTATTTTGTGTACATAGAGTAAATCCAATCATTTTTTATATCAATGATTGAGTCGCGAAAATAATTTGATTAAATACCAATTTAATTTTAAATCTCACGATTATTATGACAGTGTGTTATCTCTCATAACATCCAGACTTAATTCCAATTAACAATACTTCGTTACAGTACATTTTTAACTCACAAAATTTGACCTACGAAGTTAAAGCTTGTATTATGAGGATTCAGGCGACTGGGACCACTATATAACTGGGACCGCGGTCCCAGTTGCCTGATTAGTTTTTATTTGTTTATTTCGTCAGGCGAGTGGGACCACCCGTAATTTTAACCACAAATCCATTGTTGAAATACAAGATTTAGTACAGTTAGCAGAAAAGGTGTCACAAATAAAACAAAGTTAATTTTTGCAAAGGTAAGTTAGTTTTTGTATTACCTACATAAACAGTATAACAGTCTTAATTATGTTTTAAAAATCACGTTGGCTCATATGCCTACTTAACTAGTAATTCTAAGTAAACATTCAACAGAAATCTCCTCAAAACAATAATATAAAAATCAGTCTTAATGTCTCTTAACTTTATACACCATAAAGTAAGTACTCATTAATCATATTATATATTAATAATAAAGTCAGAAGATGCACATATCGTGGTGTAATATTAAATTTGCAATGACAATCATCTCCTCATAACAATGTTACTTAGCAACCGAATGTCACTTTTATGACAAACCCATACTGACACAACGCCGCACCGGCTGTCTACTCTCCATCCGTCCTACGAATTTTCGATCTACTCTTTGGTGTTTATGGGCGCCTGGTACTTCAAATAGAAGTTTTGCATCACTCGTTTTTATTTCCATGAAATTCTACTCCGCCATTAGATATTCCGTGTGACTTAAACTCTTTGGTGATTCTGGGCGCCTATAACTTCGACGAGCATGGCGAATCAATCTTACTAATCTGTCGCGAGTTTAACATTTTTTTTCCCATAAAAAAGTGTACAACGCCGCTAAAGAAGTTTTCACTTCAAAAATACTTGACTGTAATCTATAATATAAAAATGAATCGCAAAATGTGTTGGTAAGCGCATAACTCAACAACGCCTGGACCAATTCGGCCAAATTTTTTTTAAAATGTTCGTTGGAGTTCAAGGATGGTTTTTACGGCGAGAAAATTGATCAATTCCCACGGGAACGGGAACCACGCGGGTGAAACCGCGGGCGCCCGCTAGTACTAAATAAAATAAAATCCTGAGTTATAACTTGATTTTTCTGTTAACTGTACATTAAAGGAAATTAGGTATATGGTCCCAGTCGACCGACTCAAAAATGTTATAAGGTAACTGGGACCGCGGTCCCAGTTTTATTTGGTCCCAGTCGCCTGAATCCTCTTATGTAAAAGCAATGATAATAATAGCATCATTAGGGAACAATTAGTGGAATGAGAGCACAATACACTAATTGTACTTAAAACCAATTAAGTTCAACAAAATAATGGGGGAAAAGAAATTATGAGAACCAACTTAAAATAATACATGAGATTAATAAGAGAGGGTATTTGAAAAAGTTTAATACGGATGGTAAATAATCATATTATATTTTGTTTCTGAAAGAAAAATGTTTTGGTCAACAAATTAGGGAAGTTGGCATCACAGTGACGATTTATTTTATTTTTATCTAATAATTCTAATATTGGACTGGCTTCATAGACGTAGGGCGGTTAACTTTTTTATACTATATCAGTTGGTACACAGGCTAGCAGCCCCCCTGATGGTAAGCGGCCACAGCGGCCTATTACATTACGGAACATTACACCAGAAAGCGTCGTGTAATGTGCTGCCAGACTGTAGGCTCGTCTGATCTTCAAGCCTTTGATTTCAAATCTATTGGCTCCCACATTAATGTTACTTAAACTCGGACGGTCTGTGGTCCCAAAATACCGCTGCGTAAGCAGTAGTAAAGTAAGAAACCGACCGCAATCCTGGTTCGAAAAGACCCCTACACTTATTTGTATTCCCGAGTAGTAATTGGTTTCCCCATCTCATATTGTATGTTTGTTTTCAAATTTCCACAACTATCGTTTCCCATAATTTCGTTATGGGTCCGCGATAAATCGTCCACCACGGTTCCGCACTCCCGACGAATTATCCCGACGACCAGAGGGGCGTGCGTGCACCCTATCTTATGAATTGCCTAATTTATCACCGGAGATTTATACAGTCGCCGACGCGCCCGCATACCGTGTGTACATGCCTTTACAATATGATACATTATTGTCCGCAGCTCATTTGTTTATGCTAGGTTAATCTAAATATTAATTGCATTTTAATTTTATATCATGAATTATGTAGTGCCAACCATGACACATTTTATAGACCTTTTAAAGGTTTGAATTTAGTTGTACTCGTAATGCTGCTCTTAACCGAAACGATACGTCATCGTCAATCGTCAAAATAAATATTTGGCATATTTATTGTGTTCATGTATAGCTTGGATCCTAAAACTTGTTTACCAAATATCTTAATTGTTTGAGCATCAGATTAATGTCTTATGCTTTAAAATGATCGCAGGAAATTAAAGAGTAAGTTTTCTTGCTCGGTTTATCTACAGAGCACGACTAAAAAACCTGCCAGACGAGACTTACTCGTACTATCGACCGTCACGGCTTCTGTTCTAAAATAAAAACAATGCATATTTCAACATCTTTCTCAGTTATAAGCTAAATAACTAGTGCCGACAGTTGAAGACATTTCTACGAATAAACCCTGACCCACTTCAGCACCCATCTGCATTTTAATGGTCGTCTCTCGAATGCTTCAGTAAATCCTCAAGCAAGACAGTCTTTCTCAAAGTAGTCGATAACGTTCCTTTTTGGGTTCTGGAATCCATCAGGTGGGTGTTGGAACTGCTAGCGGAAGGGCCAAAAGTCTTCGTGACATAAGGTAACTTGCACATAACTCATTTTAAATTTTTATATATCTAATGTTGAAAGCCGTAAATAAGTTAGACATCACTACATAGTTTGAGGCAGCAGTGTTTTATCATAACGGAATTATTTTCATAACGTTCGCGTTCGTACGTTTCGTGACAGATTGTCTAGGTTATGTAAATCGAATTCTGTATATGCGCGCTAAACTAAAGCCAAATTGTTACTTCGAAATTATTCAAAAAGGGAGTAAAGAAAGTGCGACTAAACGAAGTATTCACATTAATTTATTCCTAACGAAAAATTGGGCGCCTTTCTTACCAATAAACGGGTAATCTACAGATAGACAAGTTAACGCGGCTGTGTTGTAATTGGAAGCCATAATCGACACTCAATCGTGATTAACCGATTTTCAATAGAAAATTTAGAAGCCGGAAATTTAGTGAATTGTTACGATGGTGTACCTTGGTAGTAAGTTTGAAAACCTGTGGTCCAGAAGTCGGTTGCGTGACATCCGCGACTATCGCTAATTGTCGCTCCGCGGCCGCACAAAAGCCGCCTGCATCGAGTGTGCTTTGCTGCGGATTTCTCCGTCTGCATCTGATTTGAGCCGATGCAACTTTCGCTCGGGGCACGATCTCGTTCCTCGTTTAACAACGCCACGTTGCAGCGCAATTTCTTTTTAATCTCCTGGTGCATTGTTTTGCTTTTAGCGGCGTATTAACTTTTCTAATACCGCTAAGCTGTTTACGTTTGGAGTAGCCGGCTCGTTCGTTGGGTAAAAAATTGCGTTAGACATTGCACAACATTTCGTTTATGTTATACCGGAAGACTATGACTTCAAGGTTGCAGCTTTTCCTGTTTAAAAAATATTTTTAATAAGATCACTGGATTTTTCAACTATAAAAATAACAGACCTCAAAGATTCTTGTAACCAGTTTTCGATTAATTGTTTCCTTCTATTAATAACGAATGTATGTAGTTTTAAAGGTTAAAAAATATAATCATACAATGTATACTAAGTAAACTAAAGTTACATGTACCTATACTGAAATAGATCATTATAAGATATACGACTAAATTGATTACGAAAATCTAACACAATGAAAGGGTTGTTTTGTTATTGAAATTTTTGTCGAGTTTACGTAGTAACTAAGCAAAGAGGAATAACAGGAATAGGAACTGGACCACAGGAGGTCATTTGATCCTTTATATTTTAAATTGAACCTTGGAAGGTACACCGAAGTAATTTAAATGATAAATACGCACATTTAATGTGCGAGTGCTCGTATGGAAGTAGAATACCTTGGACAGGTCAATCACCCTAAGAGATATTCAAGGGTAAACATTGGACACAATAGGTACGATATGTGTGGTCGTAGGAAATCTATCGGATACATTATCACGTGCAGCATTCTTAACGAGTAAGCAATGCAATGTTATGACGACGTGACAGCTCTATACCTTTCATTTGATGCGTGAGCAGTGTGTACAGTCAGCGCCAAAAATATGTTAGCCAACAAAACGGTCAAAATATCTTTGCATTCAAATGAAATGAACTTTATAACTATGTACTAAGTTATTAGACTTTGACTGGCACTGTCAAAGATGTTATGTGACTCAAAATCCTGCTTTACTTGAATGTTTTAGTGTAAGTTTTTCTCTGAATGCAGAGATATTTTGACTTCTTTAGGCAATTAAGTGCCTGTCTGCCAACGTGCAAACTAATCTAGTATAAAAAATATTTATAGTATTCAAAGTTACATTCAGAGCCGATGGAGTGAACTGTACATTGAAATACAAACATCAAAAAGCCGCCTGGGCTGGCGCGATGGTGCGCTTCAGACACTGTCCAAGAGTTTCGTCAGCCATTGCCCAATCGGCCCAGAATGCAACTGTCCTCTGATACGTCGCTCTATCTAGGTCGCGTGTTTAAACACGTCAATATAATAGTTATTTGGATATGGTCCCAAGATTCGTCTGACCGTTAATGAAGTTAAGCCTTCAAATTACAACGCTGGTATACCTGTTGCGCTTGGGTAAAAAAAAGTTTTTTTATACTAGATCAGTTGGCAGACAAGCATGCAGCCCACCTGATGGTAAGCAGCCACTGCGGCCTATTCCATTGAGGGATGCTTTCATTCACCTGGAACCGTCCCTCAATGTGCTGCCAGACTGTAAACTTATCTGATCTTCGAGCCTATGATTTCAAGTGTACTGGCTCCCACATTAATATTGCCGGAACACAGCCAGAGCTGTTATGGCGGCAGATTTCACCTGTGGTAGCTAGCCAGTCGGACCACCCACCAGACCCAAGGAGGGAATCGAACCCACGACCTCCGTTTATTTTCGTAGGTTGCCGTTGACGGCAAAGTTCTTGCTATTAGGTATATACCTAATTCATTGACCTTATAAAGGGAAGTCTACTTTGGAACAGCAAAAATATTTAATATCATTCGCTATTCCTTTGAATTCAGCCCTTATCCTATTGCTAATAAATTTGTTCTTTCGTAGAATTTAGAAACGGCTATTTTCAAACGAAGAAATTTTAAATTAATTCTGCTTCTATACAATTTATATATTTAAAAGGTACACCCATAATGATGAAACTATAAATTTCCGCCGGTCCCGTTAAACAATAAGGAAGAAAATCAATTCATGAAACAGCTGTGCATTAAAAAGTTATGCTCCATATTATTCGCCCGTCCTTTTAAAAGGAGAGATTTACTATAGAAAAGTAATTCAATTATGCACGATATATTCGAAAGGGTAATAGCGATCTATAGCTTGCGAATACATCCTTTTTAAACGGCAGTTTGAGTAAAAAATAAACCATCACCGTTGAATTACATTATCCACCTGATTAAATAGCTGCTTTATAATCTCTCGCTTGTTCCACGTTAGTTAAAAACCAGCATAATCCGATCCGTAATATTCCTTGCTGTCCATAATTAGTTCCTGTATGGTAATGAGTTCGGTAAATTACAATATTGTTTCTAAAGGCCAGCGTTACGGCTCATATAACACACGCCAGGTTATACCTGCCGTCTAGCAACCGTCTATTATAAAACTTACGGCTTATAAATAGACCGCCGCATCGCAACAACGCCGCGCTATTAGTATAGGTGACAACTAATGTGATGACGTGAATTTTATAATATGCTACACTTTTTAAGACGAACATTTTAAAGCAATAAATAAAACCGACCGCCTCCGTTGAACAGTGGCTAAGCCGCTCGGGTATAAAAACACGGAGGTCGTGGGTTCGATTCCCGCCTTGGGTCTGGTTGGTGGTAGGGCTTTTTCAGAGTCCGACTGGCTAGCTACCCCCACAGGTGAAATCTGCCGCCATAACAGCTCTGGCTGTGTTCCGGCAATATTAATGTGGAAGCCAGTACACTTGATATCAGAGGCTCGAAGATCAGATGAGTCTACAGTCTTGTAGCACATTGAGGGACGTTTTCAGGTGAAGCGTCCCTCAATGGAATAGGCCGCAGTGGCTGCTTACCATCAGGAGGGCTGCGTGCCTGTCTGCCAACTGACCCAGTATAAAAAAAAAAGATGAAAAAAAATACTATCTATTAGGATATGACCTTTTGGAGTTGCGTTTCGCGAGAGTTGACTTACACTTACACACAGATAATAAAATGCGTTGCTATTGGTTGCTAAAGTTACGGACAAGCGCAGTTGACGTCATTTTTCGCTCAATGCCAAAAGGTATTATCCTAATAGCATTTGAATCGGATAATACCAATAACATTTACCACCCTGTATTCATTATCTACCTCCCGCTTCCGTCCTTAAATAACACGTGTAACTTATGTCTTGTCTCATGGCTGCTCCTATTGTCTCCAGCCGTCTGCGCGCATGACTGCAATATATCTGCTTATAAATATCCAACCAAAGTTGCAATTGGAACGATTTGTCATCATAAATATACGGCATATATTGATTGTGACTGTTGCGTTCTAATAAATATTGGATAATAAAACTAATCTAATTACAAACTAAGTGCATTTGAAGTAGGTATCCTTGAAACAAACAAATATCTGATAAATAACCAGTGGCACATGCAGCATTCCTGTCTACAGAACCCAACGATATTAAAAATTCGTTAACAGAACCTTATATTTCAAAATTGTGATTTTCATTTGTTTTTGGTTTTGTTTGTTTTTATTCGTTTGGTTTTGTGTAATAGTGTCTGTTTGGAATTTTTAGTTCTGTCGTGTTAACGCGTCTAGAATTGAAATTATATCTCTCTCTGTCAAAAATTGTTCGTAAATGTTTGCTAATTGTAATCTGTTGTATTTACCTGTTGAATAAATAAAAAACTATATATATAAAACTCAAAGGTGACTGACTGACTGACTGACTGACATAGATAGATATAAACGCACAGCCCAAACCACTGGACGGATCGGGCTGAAATTTGGCATGCAGGTAGATGTTATTACGTAGGCATCCGCTAAGAAAGGATATCTCGATATTCCCACGGAAACGGGAACCACGCGGGTGAAACCGCGGGCGCCCGCTAGTAATAAAATAAAAGTAAATGGCACTTTCTTATGCTACATCAGTTGGCAGACTTGCAGACGCAGCCCACATGCAGTTAGGGCCACTGCGGCCTATTCTATGGTACCCACTCTGCTGCGACATTCAAGGCTCCTTTGATTCAGTCGAAGACCTCCAATCAGACTCATGGCGGAAATCACACGAACTACCGAGGTTTTTTATACACAAGCGCAAAACCACTTGTTTAAAATTAGCAGTCAAACTGTGATCATGATGATGTAAGAAGTAGAAAACTTCTTCGTGTCTGACTGGACACTGGACATTCTTGCCTCTATGCAATGTACAGACATAACACACCATTATTTCTTCTGGCGAAATAAAAAAGACGTTCCTGTTTTTTTAAAGTGATTGAAAGTTTCTAGTTTTGATATCGCAAATCGGCATCTCCGCCTCAGGCCAGCGCATAAAATGCGAATATTTAGTAGGCAGTCGCCGCCGAAGTTTCCTCACTTAGCAATCATATTGTACTCGTGCGAACTCGCCGGGTCGCCCTGAGCCAATAATGTTTTTCTTTCCCACAATCTTCTGGGACGATAATTTAAAACGTGTTTGTATACCAGTGATCGTAGCACCGCCGAGCGGAAGCGAGAGGGAACTGCCCTCAGGTCCTCGAGGGGCGGGATTCTTTAATGTTAGCGAATAAATTTTAATGATATTAATTTCCAAAGAGTCCCATCAGAAGGTTCGTTTATCGGAGGAATGTTTCATAACGACTTCCTTTGAACAGTAAATATAAATAAATGTAATTAGGTATTTCTATAACAACCTTGTAGAATAAATGTGTCATTCTTTTACGTTCCAATAGATTACTTAGATTAGTTCAAACCGAACAAGTGATTGAGATATCAAATGAACTGATACTTTACTGTTATATTAAAACGCCTATACTAAAATTCGTAGAAGAACAATCATCAGCGCTTGTACGATTCATGTCAATATTTAGAAATTCGCTTGAATTGTCTAGTACAAGTGATAAAACCATTCCAGTAGTTGAACAGATTACCGCGATTACACTGAATGGGCGGCTATGGGTCAGTCGCGAGTGTTCTAGGAAATATGTATATGCTAGGGCTATTATTATTATTGCTTTAAATTAACTACAACGATGTCGGGGTTAATATGAAACTGAATTAACTTTTACTTACACTACACTATTACGTTTAATTTTTTAAATGAGGTTTCGTTTTATAACACATAGAAGTAACAAATAAAGACATGCTACCATTATTTGTCTATCGGGAAGCAACTTGGCAACAAAGTCCCTTATGCGAAGCTCATGCGTGTAAAATGTAAATGTCGAAATTTTTATAATACAGTCTTTGAGATAAAAAAAAAAAAAGTGAAAATAAAGTTGGTATACCAGTAAGATTGACTTTGTCATTCCGAAAGCCCGCTAAAACCTCCAGGTATTTTTGTTAATTAATATCCGACGAAATAAATTAGAAATAGCTCCCACGGTTTTCAGTCACGCTTAATTGATAGATGCGCTACAACTTTATCTTGTTTCAGACACTTTGTCGCCCTTTAATTCGGTTTTTGTCACAGCAATAAAGCGAAAGTTAATTGAGTTATTCTCACAATTCATGTTTGCATCGAATAATGTTTTCAAACATGTTCCTTAATATCGGCAGAAACATTTTTATAATACAAAATTATTTGATGAATATTCATAGAAAACTCCTTGGGAAAAGATATTCTTGAATTAAAGGTGTTATCTAAATTCTATTGAAAACATACAAAGAAAAACTACCAAAGTGATTGTTATTTTTTATAAAAAAATGAGGCAAAGCTATAAACGTAGCACCTGATGCTATGTGATCACGGCCGCCTAACATTTGTAACAGAAGGCTTTTTTTTTGAAAATAGTTATTTAAATAAATGTGATGTCAAAATAAAAAAAGTTTACAGCTAAAATTGCAATTTTTTTTCAGTTTTTTTTATTTAAATCTTAGTTTAAAAAATGGCTGAACACGACACCACATTTTAAGAACCGGATCACCTTGGTTCCAAACCGCAAATAGTGGACGCATGGTTCTCGCAAGGAGGCATTTGCCTGCAATGAGACAGTACAGGCTCGCGACAAGGTTTGATAAATTAGTTGGTATGTTGAGTATGTGATAAACCGTGAGGGGTAACGTCTCGATCCGCGCACTCCGCACATTAGCATAATGAACAGGGTGCATCGCCGCGGCACACGACAAAGCGCGTCGACTCGACTGCTCCACTAATAACTTTCTCATTGTCCCGACGCAACTGACCGCGGGCATGTCGTTAGACAGCGCACGGCAGCGCAAGCCCAAGTGGCCACAGGTGAACCGCTGACTACCTATCATACCACTAAAAGTAAGTTTTGGAGTCAAAATGGGCCGGCTTGACCGGGGTAGTACCATCGTGAATAATAGCTTAGCTATAGCGCTTTTTTATGCTAGATACCTATGTTGGCAGATAGGCACGCATACAATCTGATGTTGAATGATGGTGAGGGGGCACTACGGCTTATTCCATTGAGGGAAACTTCACCATACTGTAGGCTCATCTGATTTTCGAGACCTACTGTTTACGACACGGTAGGGTTAAGTGGGTTAATATACTTTACTAAAACATCACAACCCTAGAACAAACTTATTTGTTAAAATTTCCCAATAACAGTATAAACGTACCCGATTCATTTTCGTTACTGGTCGATTATATTTTTAGTAGTATACTGATGAATGTTTGTTCTGCGGTCCCATCATTACAAACGTAGGTGTAAAAAGATTCCTTGAATAGGGAAGATGCATATATAATATTTATGAAAATTTTATGACTAAAATGTTAAAATATTATAAAAGAAAGGTCACTGCAACATTTTTATTTTACATAATGTTGTTTTTTAACTATAATTACGAATTAAAAATAACTGAAACGAAACGTATTTTAAAACAGCAATCAACTTATTTGACGTTAGACCGACAAACTTATTTGTTCTGATGGCGGCGTCGCTATTGTCAGTATAGAACTGTCAATAAATATCGCTTTTGCATTGCATTTCACGTAGTTCCAATTTTGGCCACCGGAACACATAAGTTTGTCGGTCTATATGGTTGAAAAAGTAAATATTATTTTATCGGAATATTAATTGCGTTTTTGTAATAAATATGGAAGTTGGGTTCATCAAAGCAGACTCCAGGAATTTACCAAGAGTTAGTGTTGACATGGTTCTAACTTTATTTGTCGAAAGTGCAGAGTTTTCAAGGGTAGAAATGAAAGGGACTAAATTACTACGGTATGTATAAATCAAAGTTGTTAAACTTTGTATTTTCGCAGCTTGAAACCACTTTTTTCTCAGTTTTGGGTCAGAAGGTCCTGTCAAAAACAATTAATTTGGAAACTTTGTTGAAATAGATGTGTGTTGACCGTGTTGACTCGTGTTTTATGCCAATGTCCACATTGGCATAAAACACGGTTTTTTTCGGAATATTAGTGGTATTGTTATGATCACCTGATGTTGATAGATAGTCCATTTTAAATTTTTTACAAAAAAATATTTCAAAACTCGAAAAAATATGCAAAAGTATGAAAGCCAGCGACGAACAAGTACAGTGAAGTACGACCACTCGACTAGTGAGGCAGTGACAAGACTTGAGTGACGTCATTCATGTCATCGGAACCATAGGTCCGTTTTCGCGCGAAAATTAAAACGGTCAATTTAAAACAGCATTTTTTCCGATAAATTACAATGTATTAATTTTTTAATTTAACTGTGGTTTATTCTACATGGAATTCTTTAAAATGAAGACAAAAATAAAAATAGTGCATGTTCCCTATTGTGATACAGAGATTATATAAGTTCGCTGCAGCTCCCTTCTCTAAAACTATTGCATATTATATGAATGTTTCCAGTAGCTAGATAAAAATATTTTAACTTTTAATTATTTTTCTCTTTTATATTTTTATTCACAAATGTGGTCATTTGTACATTTTATGTCTGAAATAAAAGTTAATGTTAATAGGTTGAATCACCCGCAAGGTGGCGATTCCGAGCGTCGTTGTTTACACACAAGTAGGAACATAAGAGTTTTACGAAAGAGACCAACAACAGGCTTCAAGAATAAATAAGTACAATACTTTCATATTTATAAAATAATTTTATCAATAGTAAGTAAACCAACAGTGACCCCAAAACCAATTGTGATATTGTCAATTTTACGGTTGATCTATCAGCTTGACATTTGGAATGGAGTTATTGTTTGATGACAATATAATTTAACTCAGCGAATCAAACATATCTAAACCAAAATCCCACTTTTATACTAACCGCTATCAGAAGCAACAAACAAGTTACGTTAAGTTCAGATTAGTGAAAAAATATTGTTCTTTTCCAAAACATAATAACAAAAATAGTGAAAAACAGTCAAAAATTTTATCACAAGTGTAATATTATTATTAGGGCCGTGTTGTCCACTTACTACAAAAAGTTTAAGACTGCTTAACACTATCAAACTTCAATAAAATTATAGGTGCTTGGCAAACTTTGTGCGGGGATTAAAGTTTTAAGTTAGTAATAAAACATTAAAATGAAGAGGTTAACAAAAGGGTCATTGAAATGAATCATGAAAATGATTTAGTTCAATCCAGAAGAACACTGATATTTATTCAAAGAAAAAAAAAACAATGAATTATATTCGAGGTCTTCAATTTTTGATCTTCCTTAAAAGAACTATAACATAAACAAAAAGCTCAAAAGTACACGTGCTTTTATATTTTATGTTTTAAAACATCACTGTGACCATGACTAAAATAACCCATGGCATATAAATAACACATTCTATATGAATAGAAGAGACGCCGCGTAAAGCAATTTTTTTTCTGTACTTAGATAATGTCATGTAAAGCTGACATTAACGACTTCATCCAATAAAAACCTTTAAAGCTTAGATACATTGTAAGATTGCCCTAAACCTCTACCGTTATCATACTCCCACCTGCTAAACTTGGTTCTATAAATTAATTAACAATGTATGCAAGCTACGCAAAAAGCCTCCACTTAAATAAACCAGCATCATGTAAATAAGAATGCTCTTTTTGCCGGAGCTACGCGAATCAACAATTTCTCAAACGCCGAGGCAACTGCATTCCGTACTGACCTCTCCCGGCTGTCACAATAAATCATACATCCTTATGCGGTCAGCGCAAGATTCAATATCGCGCATTAACTTGTAAACGTAATTCATTGCGTTATTCAATAGAATAATTTAAGATTTCCTCCAACTACTCGTATGTTATGCTACAATAGATCACGTCATCTGCCGGTTCCGCCCTATAACAATTTAATAATATCTCCCCGTAGAGAGATTTCAAGGAGTTACAGAGTTCGAATTATGTGTAGGTTTTTCTTGATTCCCCTGTTGTTTTCGATACGAGACCCATAAATTCGCGGACAGGTGCGGATCCCTGAGACAGATATAAATAAAACCGGTCGTGCACCGGTCGCATGATCAGAATACCTTATACACAGTTTGCACTGTAAATAATTATACAGAAATACTGTATGCACCGTTTTAAGTTTACATAATGTCGTAGAAAAATACTTAAATGAGACTCTTTAAAGTTTAATTATTTGTATCTGTAATAGCATTGCAGGGCGAAGGGAGAATATGTAATCATTGTAACCATTTGAACCCGTCTGTAGCAAGCATGGTTATATTTCTTTTTGGCTTACCTGTATGGCTGTATGGTCTTTTAAAAGACTGAAAAATATTTTTAATCTATTTCAGCATTCCAAAACATAGGTTAAATAAATACTTTTAAGTATCGCACTTTATAATATATATATATATTTTTACATTTGTGATTATGTCTTGGAATTAGAAATCAGCAAAGTAACTTATCATTGTTATTACAGTGGTCAAAATTTCTCCATTGAACACATATAAATGTAAACATTTCAGACAGTACATTTATCTGAACAGGTGAGAATCTACTAGTTCCTTATGGTCTCAATTTACAAACGTCAGCGTTTATTTATACCTCATACGGTACTTAATGATTTAAAATGGATGAAACCCGTCTGAAATACCACTACGAGTCACGATCCACCCCGGCAAAAAGTGACGCTGTAAGTCACTACGAGAATACCCGAGGTGTACTCTTAAAAGCGTGTCGCAGCATTTTTTGTATTTGATTCAAATTCATTCTTTGCTTTAAGGTAATAATTACCAGAAAAAGAGGGAATGAACACATTCAAACTGCAGCAAGATGGCAAACGTATCTGTATCAACCACAAAAGAAGCAGTCCTTATCTTAGCAGAAGGAGGGAATGGACATGAAAACTGCAGCGAATTGTTCGCCAGTGCGTTCATCAAGGCACTTAAAAAAAATTTAAACATATCGGATGAAAGCCACAACAGTTTTATGCATGCTTACAAACACGGGCCCTGGCGTTTTAACATATTCTCCGTTGTTGTACACGGCGTATCGTCTTTGAGGAGCTCACTCTTTTTGCGGAGTAATTTTATAAACCGGGAACAATGTCGTGCCCGGGGCGAGTGCGGGTCATTCCGGGACCTTATTGAAGACATGTTTACGGCCGTCCTCGGATATAGCCTTATTATGTTAAGAAAAATACGGAGCTACTACAATAAAAAAGGTGTATTGTGAGTGAATGTTTAACTTTAAAAGAGTGTAAATGTGTGACATGAAATGAATGCCACTCAAAGTTAAATATATTCACTAAATACTGCATTTCATTCATAATAAGCAAAATTGCATACGAATTATTCTATATTCGTATGCAATTTTGCTATATAATTAATTCTATAAATAATGGAACTATACCGCGGAAATAACAAATTAAAACCAAAATTGAAGTCAAATTTATGTTTAAATGTATGAGAGATGATTCTAACTTTCGACGTTGAATTTCACGGTAGGGTGGACCGAATAACAGTGACTAAAATGTATGAATGAATTAGCGTAAACCTACCAACTATATTAATTAAGGCTAAACAAGTGCTCATTTAAAATTTTCATTTGAGTTAAATATGAAACAAGCAAAAGATGGAACAATCATTGAGCTTCAGTCAGATACAATAAATTTAGAAAGAGTTCTCGTGGTTGTTACAATGCCTACAATACAAACATAAATATGAACGTTTTAGAGACGGCCGGTGATATAATTTCAATAGTTGTCAATGTTGATCGTTCGAAACCGTATGGTTCAGTAAAAAGCTTTATTGGCATCATACTTTACGGTCGTAAACGGCAAGTTCAGTGACACGAGACAAAACTTCGTCTCAAGACCGGTCTTAACACCGCGGAAAAAGCAGACACAATAGAAAATTAATTGTTGACCGGTCACCCGGTGTCTTACACGGCGTTAAACGGGTTAATTTATTGCGATTTGTGAGGAAAGTACATAACGAGGTGACCTGTTTCTCAAGCTATATGAATAAATTACGTCTTCTTTCATAAATGTGTTTTATTATGAAATCATAAAGGCTAAACGTTTTCAACTTAAGGATGCGTAGCAGTTATCGTCGATGATAATAAGTTTTCAGAAAACTTTTACCGCCTTTGTAAAACAGTAATTCATCCATTCCGGATTCTCGTCTTATGATTTCGTTATAAATTGTATGTACCGTCCTTCTGTAGTGTTAGACAACGGAAGTTATGTAAGGTCAATTTTTTTTTGTCTCGAGCTTCAGCAACATCGCTTCCATCGTCGTCGGTCAACCTTTGATCGACAGCAACCGCATCCATCTTTCGAATCTAACGCCCTTGATGCTTATTTTAATAATTATTTACAATAAACACAATTCTAGACCAGACAAAGCGTTAGGTCTCCACGTGTGATGTCTACACGTGCCTTTTTAATTTCGCCCAACATCCACATGTTTCAAATATTGAATAGTTTGCGGTCGCTAGAACGCGTTTATTGCTCGCTTTATTGCAAAACACGCTTCCGCATTCCTGTGCACCAAGAATACCGTTAGCATTTGCATGCCACTTGACAAATGTATTGCTGACCTTGATTATTTCCATGGATATCCATAGCTTAGATGCTAAGCAATTACTAATCAATGTTACTTATTATTCGGCGGCCTAGATTTCTCATAGTTTTTCTGAAAAATATTATGCCGTGTTAAATGTATGATCCGGTCAATTTAGAGAACAACTTTTTTTAATATTTTTAGACCTACGGGACATTTACATCGGCAGTTCGATAAAATTACTTTGATATGTAGATATGGTACAATCGTCGATTCTACGTTTAAACATGGTTTTTAAAACCTAAATCCAGACAGAAATATTGGCACATTGACTGAAAATTTTGACACTGTTTAGATGCAAAATGTGTTTTTTCCCAAAACTAAGCTTTCAAAAATAACACTAGGTGTTTAGAAAACTTACGTTTTTTTTCTAATATTTATCTACGTTATCCAAAATCAAACTAATCTAACGCATGGAAACTATTAGGTGTAACAGAATAATCAACACATTTACAAAAGAATGTTGTAAACCTACAGTGTTCAATTCCAGAGTTGTCAATTAATGAACGCACCGCAATGGAATTTAGGTCATTATCAACTCGTCCACGTACTTAGCAACAAAAATTGGTTATCATTCATGTTGCTATGTAATCGTCATCACTGTAAGCATTGTTTTTTAGCATTTAGATACATATTTATGGTTTTCAGCAACAGGGTACCCATGTCAGGGAAAAATAAACAATGTGAGCCAATTTCGTCATCTCCAATTCAATTATCTAGCTACCCAGTTAAAATTGCTGTCATAACAGTTTTGGCTGTGTTTAAAGGACGGAAGATTAGAAAAGCTTTGAGCATTGGTAGTGTTCTTAATGGAATAGGTAGGTCGCAGATTGTCAGACGGGTTGAAATTTCATTAAAAAAAAGTTGATCTAAACAGTGTAATTCCTCCCAGCTATATCGTTTGAAAATTCGCGTCTTCTCCCGCACTACATGGGCCCCATGAATAAATGAATAATGACGGCCGAGAGAAGCGACTCCGCAGCATACCAATTTGTCCTCGAGATGCTAATAATGCGACTCGCCGCATTTTTCACCACAGCCTCGGTATCCTTCTTCATCGACGCCGCTGTGACAGTGCCTCGAGAATAAATAGGGGAGCCTGCCTTTGCGGGAATAACAAGAAACGAAATGTTAACCGGAACATTTATTTGCAACTAGCGATTTGTCCCGGGTTTGCACGGCTACTATTAAATAATTAAGACAAAGAAAGTTACAGATTTTAATTCAGACAGATACAGGTACTTTCGGTAAACACGAAGTCATCAGTGGATTAATGAGAAAGTGTATTAATTGAAACTTACCATGACTATCATGACATGAATAAAACAACGATCGATTGAACCATTATCAAGTGATGAGCCTTCAGCAAAAATAAATTAATAACTAATATATAATTAATACCACATTATTATACATATTATGGTCCCCAACTCAGTCGAATCAAGCATTCAATAGTTTGTATAAAAATTACCTCATTACTTTTAAAAGAATGTAAGTATTTCATAAGCAAAAAGATTTTAATACACATTAAACGTGTCTTATTATAACAAAATTTTACCTTCAATCCAAGGTCCGATCCGGAGTTTCAGATCCTTTAAATCTCTTAAATCGTTCTTGACACTTGAGTTTTCGTTCGTCGTTCTCGACACTCGACAATCTTTTTTATTCGTGGCAATAAAACCACTCCGAAACAACTTAAATAAATTTACTCATGGCGAAAGACTTCTTAGAAGTACATAAAAGATTTGTTTTCCTTGTCACGAAATTTGGTCTCCTTTGAGAGGAGAAAGCGGCATTCGGTGATGGAGACCAGACTTCGTTTTACCAGGGAAGTAAGAGGTGTTTGATGGTTTCTGGTCAGAAATATGGACAGGACGATATTGAAAACAAAAAGCATTAGAGTAAGTGAGTGAAACTTTATTGCAAAAGCATAGTTGCACAAAAATATGCAACTTTTACGAAGTAAATGGGAGCAATAGAAGAAATCCATACAAATCGTACTACAATTAAGAATATGTTATTACTATTTCAAAGTCACTGTAGACATTTAGACAATTCTTCGTCTAACACTCATTAAAATTTTAGAGAGAGAGCATCGTTCGAGTCTACTCTCAAAAGTAAGTTCATGAGCTTGCGCATATAGAAGGAGCTCTTTATAATCCAATATAAGCGGGGGCTCCTCCGACGGCCGGCATGCGCCCCCTAGATTCCTATTCCATTAGGTGTCGCCGAGGCGCGCAATTTGCGAATGAAAACAACTTATTGAAATTCTTTCCCGGGCCGCATCGGGCGCTTAGAGCAGTCCGAGTTACTCGATATCGTATTCGTTTGACAATGAAATTCCCAATTTCGAGTTATTAAATCGATTGGAGGAAGTGGGGATGATTGGGTTACTGTCATATTAGAAATCGTTTAACGAGATTATGTCATACTGTAAGCCTCCTTAGCAACAATACCAGAGACGACATACATCGTGTATCAGTTATAAAAATATTAAACTTATTTTTTACTTTAATTATTTCACGAAATCCGTATGGCATAATATTAATAGCGGCTTTGTATCCTTAAACATAGTTTTGAAGTCATAAAAGTTTTACGGATAAGAAAATACCGATAAAACAGGGTAATCAACTGACATTAATAGTTCAAATGAAAAATAGGTTTATAAAACAATTCCTCAATAAAGTATATTACGAATAACCAAAAACGAGAAGTAAGAAAATGAAAAAAGGGGCCGACGTCCAATCATGTGCGGTATTTTGCATACATTACTAAGCTGCAGCTAACCGGTTGGATTATGGAAAAATAAACGGGCGTAAAATAAGCCGCTGTGGTCGAATGCAAATAACACCATTATATGCTAATGGTGTGTGCGTAATCCCTACCGTTGTTTCGGACTTGTAAAGGATTTCCCAATAGGCGTTCCATAGATAGACGCCGAACTTTCTTTAACCTCTCTCGAATACATTACAGGCGGCGACAATTCCAAATCCAATACTAAAGTGAATAATTAACATGTGTTACGTAACAAGTAAAATCAGAATCGATGTTTCAATCAGTTATCCAGTGAAAATTAGTAGGCGTCTAGACGAGGGAAACTTGACCGCAGCCCGACCTAATGTTTCAGCAATCACTTTGATATAGTGGCGAGCGGTCAAACGTGTACGCCGGCCCTGCAAGAGCCATTATACCTCGATCTATTCGCGATAAATATCAGGTACATAACACACCCTCTACGACGTGAAAGGGTTATATGGTTGAAACAAAATATTCTGTCCGACTTTGACCGGGACTATTTTATATGGACCGGGACCATATAAAATAGTTTCTAATACGTGTCCTAGTCACAATGCTGGTCCGAAACGTATCTTCAAACTTCACAGAAAACTTAACAAAGTATAATATTACATCGACTGACAAAAGAAGCCACTCAGCACTATATTTTTAGACACTTTTTGTTTTGGTTGTAAATAATGTTGCATACAACGATAATAGGGGGGAAGCATTTTCTTCGGCGCTTAAGTTTCCCGTGGTGCAATTACCCTGAATACAACCGTCATAAAACATGAGTGATTATACTTTAAAACCGCTACATGTTTAGCATCAAGACATCGAGCGTACTTGAAACCTTCGGAAAATAACGTGCTCGCGACCGACTCGGCCGAGGATACCTACTCGACAGTCGTAAAACAGTTATAATAGGCGCAGTGCGGAAACACAGCTTTATGAGGTCCCTGAAACACGTAACATGCACACTAAATCGATTATCGTATGGTTATTCCGATATTTGAGACGGTTCACGGAACAAAAATAAATATATTATTAACCATTTAATTAGGTATAGCAGGCATTAGTCGAAATTCAGCGTCTAAACATCACGAAAGCCACTACAAACCGGTAAAACTATTTCACTGTTAGCTGTTATAATAACGAAAATTACCTAGCCTAAAAAAGTAATTATCGTGGTAACATTAACTCGTGTTTCATCTAGACTCGAAGATAGTTCAATATTATGTTTTCCTTGTATGTGTACAAGATCCGATCACAGACAGTATTCAAAAGAACGGCGTCGCAAGCTTGGACTTGGATAAGATCTCTTCGGTCAATTGCCAAAGATTCAAATTCAATATGAAATAGTTATCGCTCTCTAACACGAACCGTTACCTCGATGTGGGTTAGAAGTTTAAGAAAAAAGTAGTCAATGACGTAGCAATATTTGAGTGCTTTAATAGATAGATGCTGCCATGCAATGTCGTGCGATGATTGGAAATTGAAGTTTGCAATCTGTATGTCGCAAAATATTCCAAATTTGCGTGAAGAAAATTCAATTGTCAAGCGACGGCCGGCGGGAGACGCGTGAAACATAAGAAGCTAATTTCCTCTGGGATAGGGTTGATGGCGGGAAATCCCTGTCTATCCTGCGCAGATGTCAATGTACAGACTAGCATTATGTACAGATCAGCAAATAATTACGTTCCCCTTGAGCCTTATCGCTTCGACTTTAAAGTCCAAGGGGATGCAATGATTGTTCGTTCGACTGTACAGTTTTCTTTTTGTTCGCACCGATGTCCACTTTTAATCATCTATGTCATTAGTTCATTACTTAGGGACCACGAGCGAGCAATTTACCTTGAATGTTTCATTAACATTCCGAGAGTTATAAACCGCGATTGCATTTTATCACTTTTTATTTTTAGACTATTATGCAGTCAATGTTGCTAATAGCTTGGTACGAGATCAAATACTCGTACATAGAACGATTAGGACTAATTGCATATTATATAATTTGAATAATAGTTTTGAAATTACTTAACAAGTTTAACTTTGTAGTCAATTTGTGGGTGGGATTTTCCTTATTACAAATTACATAGATAGATGTTAAAAATAGAGTTTCCTTCTCAAATAAAACTGTCTCGTGATGCGTCATTTCGATAAGTTTACACAGGACTATTGCAAAGATATTCTATGGATGTAAAATCAAATATTTTGAAAATAAACCTCAGTCTGTAACTGTTTTTGCATGGGTACAGAGCGGGTAGTCGTGATTCAGTCACGCTACTGTGCAATATTGATATTTTGCAACAATACAATGCCCCAGACGCGGTTACGTTTTCGCGTCTTTACAGCGGGTACGCGTGCCGACTTGCTGCATTTATTATGTACCGATGCAGTTTCTATTGAACCTAACTCACACGTGTTAGTAGGGTTGACCCTTGTAAATATTCATCGTATTTATGTTGGCGCCCGTGCTTCGAATGGTTTTCCTGCTTCATCGAAATTCCACGACGAGTAAGAAATGTATTTAATAAAACTTTAATGATAAAAATTTTGAACTTATCTCTCTGTTTGCCTCTTTCTTAATACATAGTAAGAAATCTTTCAAATTTATGAGTTTTTACATAGAAGTGCCATAGAAAAAATATTAATACTGAAATGACGCATAGTATTGCTTTAGAGACAAAACTAATTACTTACTTATCTAAACTAAGTACACCGTTTTGAATAAGCTACCATTTTTTTTTTTTTTATAATATAAGATGCAAACATGCAAACCTATCACCTGATAGTAAGTGATCACCCTCGCCCATGAACCAATGCCATGTACAATATTTACATCGCAAAGCGGAAAAAATTGTCCCCCAATCAGTTCGCGACTCGCGCACTTGTTTTAAAAGTTGGATTGTTTACCAATTAAATCATGTAACCCTAGTAGGGTGTTGGTGTCCGCAGAGCGCGTCTTGTAGGGAGGGCAGTGTCGCGTGTGCATAATGTAGGGCCTCGCCTCCCCGCGGCGCCGGCGTCAACGACCCCGCGAGTCAAGGACGCCCGGCGCCCGGCGACAGAGCGAGTGATAAAACCGCTGTTATCCGAATGTGCGGAGCGCTGCGATAGATCGATACGGTGCGGGACGACGCCAACGTCCAGTTTATACGGCACGAGTGCTTGATAAGTTGATATGATCCGTGCGTAACCTTTCTACATCTTAACATCAATTCAACCTCAGAACTCTAATACAAGAATTTGTAATTAGACATTTGCAATTTGTTATCATGTGGTCAGACATGATTCAACTAACGACTATTTAATTTTTACGAGCTAAGCTATTTATTTATTACGTTACTAGCTAAGATTAATCTTAATATAAATTGGAACTTTTTAACAAGAACGGACGACATTAAATATTGCCGGGACTTCTCTTAAGATAAATTAGGTTTGTATTATTTACTACCAAATGTATTTTCCACCGCGGTAAACAAAACACCAAAGTATAGAAAAAAATCAAGATTTAAGAAATATTTACACATCATTTTTACATACACATTATTATTATTAAGAAACAGAATAAGTCTCTAGATAGTTCAATGAAAAATTTAACCCAAATCTGGACCACGATAAAACATTTCTAGAAAATGAGCTACCAGCAGCAAGGATGGGCACGAAATAGTAATAAAACCAGAGACATCTTAGTAAAATATTCCGTGTCTCGTCACCAATCAGCCAGCCAGCATTACTATGCATCAAACGACTCCTCGGTCGCACCTGTGTCGCCATGTCAACGCACTATTGATACATCCGGTTTGGCTATATTTCGATGAGCGAATGCGCTCGCGAATATCATTGGCAACACGAAAAACAATTGAGAGAAAACTAGGAGTAAGGATGTTCACTGCTGAGTTTTTGACGAACACGAATACACGATAGATCGTGGGTTCGATCCCGTACAATTTAAATAAACGTTTTTTTTTTTTTATGTAATAGGGGGGCAAACGAGCAAGTGGGTCACCTGATGGTAAGTGATCACCGCCGCCCATAAGCACCATTGTGTGGATGAAAGAATTAAATTTATTCATTTATTCATTCATTTAGTAAATGTGCTGTTGTTCATATTTTTAGTATTTAATGTTAATCCTTTATCTACAGTACAAGCTTTGCTTAGTATGAGATAATATGACTGAAGTTTATTAAAAAAAAATTATAAAGAATATTTTATAAGAAGATAATCCAATCAGCAGCTTTAAATGACGTAGGTAACATTGTAAACCGTCTGGTAAACGTTGACGTCCAAAACACCGCCATTGAATTGTATCCTATTAACCCTAGTAATCCGTGATAGACTGCTGTCTAAGCTGATTTAGCGAAAACCGAGAATGCCTATTCCTGTATTGGCTTGTTACCGACTGCTTTAGTGGAACACCAAACCACATTTGATTGACTGTGTGAACAATGCAATAAATCTTAATGTTTGAATTGACCGCCTCCGTAAAATAGTGGTTACACCGCTCAGGTCTAAAATCTTGGTCGTGGGTTTGATCCCACCTTAGGTGTTGTTGGTGCTACGTTTTCATTGTCCATCTGGCCAACTTTAGCCCCCACAGGTGAAACCTGCCGCCATAATAGATTTTTCTGAGTTCCGACAATTAAATGTGGAACCCAGTACATTTTAAATGAAAAGCGTAAGCAAAAGAGTGATGCTTCTTGGTCGAGTATACCCCAATGGCCGCTTATTATCTGGTGGTCTGCAAGCTCGTCTGCCAACTTCCGAACCGAAATCTTATTTTTTTACATAGTAGATCGAATTTAATAGTTTGTTTATGTTAATAAATATTTATTTATCAGCTAATAACCAGATCAACAAAGTGTTTAATCTCAACGTAAAAGAAATAAAATGCGCCAGATGTTTCTAGTCTTTTTTTTTTCACGGTCACGAAAGATTTTTTACTGAGCGTCTAGAGAAATATTTCACAATGCCCCTCTTCTCTTCACAATATCGGAAAGGCGAGTCTGATCATTTCAAGAGAATCATCGATTTTTAAGGTTTTTTTGCTGTCGTCGATTGAAAGTAAAAACTGGTCAATCAAGATTCCTAAGCGCCCGTGTCAACCAAACAACAAAAAAATATACACAAATTCGATCCGCATCTGTACCTTAACGACTGATTAAATAAGGGATAAAAATAAAGAAAAGATGACAAAGGCCAGTTTTCCCACTGTTAGATAAAAATATTCTTTTATATTTAAAAATAAATAAAATAATTATAAGAAACATTTGTATCTGGACGACTTTAGCCAAAAATTAATTTTAATGCATGTCTCCACGCTAATATTTAGCCAAGTCACAAGTTATTCGTGGACTAAATTGTGTTTAAAAGGGTCTCTAATTGTGCCAATAAAGGGAAGTAATACAGGTTTTTTCGGTAAGTCACGCGAGCACACACTCGGTTTGACAAGTGAAGGCAATTTGGGTTGGAGCGAGTGTTTGCGTAGTGGTCGCGGCCCACTTGGAAGGGGCTAAGCGCGGCAAAAGGCTATCGCCGAACAGTTACAATTCCGAATCAGGATTTCTAATCCTCATTTTGCATTATTTTTTAATCAATGATTGATTTTAATGTTACAGGAAAATACTGTCTTAATTTGTCAATGAATATCATTCCTAATAATAAAATCATGAATTAGCCATTACATAATATTTCTATGGAATTAGCATGTAAAAATAACACGTAAAATGTCAAGTCATGCATGATACTAGGAAAACATGATTCATTGAACTGCATAATCGGTAAAAATAGTCAAACGCTAAACTATAATTAATAACAAAAGGTGTTAAACATGACACTAATGGTAATGTATTAAGTAATGTAACATATTGATGGCATTAACTTACCTACCAAATACATAGAGAAGCCCCAGTATAACATACGCGTAACTTGAGAGCGATTGTCGAAAAAATATCGATGTCGATATCGTATATCGGTGAGATGGTGACACGTGATGTTACCCTATTATACTGGTAAGTAATATCCCCCAATAAGCTGTTTTACTTCGTTGCCTCTCAGAGTACATCGAATTTAAAATATGTATGTCTTCTTGACACTTACAATTATTGTAAATTGAATATCATCTATTTTGACACAAATAATATTTATGAAAGTTAGAAATTTAATTTCAACTTTCACGTTTGTATATTATACCTATTAGTCGTCATTTCCATTAAATTAAAAATTTCTTTAGTAGAATGAAGTTAATTTAGCCTTCTTTGATATGATCAGTACAATACTGAGAGTGCCGAGTCATAAGATTACCGCAAATCTATTCCAACAAATGGATGTGTTAAACTTTAACTATTGAACATTTAATGCACATTGTCGCACGGATGAGGCTTACAACAACCTACTTCACGTGCTACGTTTATATCAAAAAACCTATCTGCTTTATAAGAAACGTAATGAGACTGGCCTATTAAATCAAATTATATTAGCCGCTAAAAAAAGGTAATCAGAAGACTAAAACGGAAACGTAACTGCAGTTAAAGTTGTAATAATGCACCCGTTTCCACCTTCATTCATTGAATCAAATTAAAACCTGATAATAACGTGTGTAGAAGAGAGTACGCGTATGTACCAACACTGCCTACACGCAATTAATTACATTTTCATCACAATTAATTTTAAATATCCCGCTGGACAGCATCCAACAGAACGGAGGTACCGTATTCTAAATACAAATTGGCCGTTTCTCTTCAAAAAATTAATTGTGTCAAGATATAATTTCTGGCAATTAAGCACCATTGTGCGGGTGATACCTATATTTAATTTTACGGTTGGAATCATGAGTTTCGTGTGCGGTGCGGCAGACTAGGGCGGTCACGCCACGAGGCGGCGCCGCGAGGGATTCCCTGCAGGCATTTTAGTGTGTTACACGTGCAAATGTGCATTTTACCTCTCTGTGGTTTATTGCGTTTGTTTGTATATTTTACTAAACGATTATTCCATGTGTATCCAACATTTGATCAACACAAACATTGACTTTTATCACTCTGTTTATTTAACGCCTTTGAATAATTGAGTGCTCTTCTAAATCATTCAATTACTAATAATACACGTAATTTTTTTTTGAATCTATTAAGTTCCCAGACTTCAATCGGTGAAGAGAAGATCTTAGCGTGTTGTCTTGGAAGATAGTACCACGTTAATCGATAGGTCGGTACAAAAGTTGTCAATTTGCAACGTCTTTAAGAGTCATATGACATCTCGACTGTGATTTTTGCATAAAATGGCCAACTTTGGCGTTATCGATCTCAGAAACAAAAATACATTAACAATAATGACTTATTAAATAGTGTAGAGTATCTATTGGAATAGTTTGTAGCGGCCTTGCTTTTTCGAAATTTTGCTTAACTTTTTAATTGAACCCAAAATTGCAGAGAAAGATTTTCATAAAATGCGCGAAGGCACATTTTTAAGCTCCTGGATTGAACTACTGTTCTGAGCAAATTAAATAAAAAAAATAGAATGTTATCTCTTATATAGTCGTATAGTTCTTAGCGGCCTGGGATTTTTAAATATCTTTGGTTTTATATATAAAAAAACATCTAGTCCTAAAGCAAAAATCTTCGAAAATCGCTTTAAGTTAACTGTGAATTTCTCCTTTCTACGACAACACAATTAGGCAAAATATATACCAAAATAATTGTTACATCATGAGGAATGAAGATTTTATAATTTTAAACCATTCACTTATTATCCTATTTTGATAATAACATTAATATAACTGCAAAATTACTACAAAATGCGATGCGCTGGCCGTCCGAACTCAGTACTGCGCGGAGCGCTCTCGGCGTTGGACCTATGTCGATTTTTTTCGCGCCAGTACGATCGAGCGAGCGTCAGTGTATACTGCGACTACCAAGTTTTCATCACGTAAGTATAATTATTTTTAGTGTTTGTTTTATATTGAATCTCCTACTCAAAACAAAATAAGGGCCTCCATAAAGTTTTTCTCAAATGTTGATTTATAAACAACTCGTAAGTTGATCACTGACAAAATAAAGTACCCACTATCACTTAGTAGGGATTATTCCGGACTGCCTCTACTAAGTCTGCCACCAGTAGGGGCAGTCGAAACTTTTTAGTTCCGTCTGCCCCTAGTAGGGGCAAAGTTTCGACTGCCCCTACTGGTTATTTAGATAGGTAGGAAGGGCTACCCCAGTAGATGCCTATATTATGTACCGTACGAATGCGGACTTGTTTTTGAGAGTATTTTTTTGCGCGACAAGACGCGACGACGCGACGATTTGAAGAGTAGCTGTCCAATTATATTATCATTATTATTTCAAAAATTTCGGAAAACAAATGCATGTCGGGAAAACAAATGAATGTCGGGAAAACATTGTTTATTGATCTGAAGTAAGAAAAACAGGTGCAAGCGATTTTCGACCTTATCGACATTTACCAAAATAATGGATTTTAATGAACCAGCAAAGGTAGTCAACAAGCGGTTGCGAAAAAGCAACAAAATTTTAAATGTCAATAAGGTTGAAAATCGCTTGCATCTGTTTTTCTTGTTTGTCTATTTATTTGAAGTAAAAAAAACAGGTGCAAGCGATTTTCAACCTTATTGACATTTAAAATTTTGTTGCTTTTTCGCAACCGCTTGTTGACTATCTTTGCTGGTTCATTAAAATCCGTTATTTTGGTAAATGACGATAAGGTCGAAAATCGCTTGCACCTGTTTTTTCTTACTTCACATCAATAAACAATGTTTTCCCGACATTCATTTGTTTTCCCGACATGCATTTGTTTTCCGAAATTTTTGAAATAATAATGATAATATAATTGGACAGCTACTCTTCAAATCGTCACGTCGCGTCGTCGCGTCTGGTCGCGTCTATTGTTACCTCAGAACAGTGTTGGGCAAAATGTAATTAATTACTAATTACAAATTACAATTACAAAATGTAATTGAAAACTTCAATTACAAATTACTTGTAATTGTTAAAAGTAATTCAATTAACAATTACAATTTGTAATTGTAATTGGTAATTGCAATTACTCAATTACTTTTTCGGTTCTTTTAAAGTTTAGGTAGTATTTAAATAAAATAATTAAGTAATGATTCATCAAAAGTATATTTACGGAAAACAGATCAAACCAAGGTATGTTTTCGAAAAATTAAATGTGATAATTTCTTCAAACATCTGATCAGTTGTTGATTTTGGTACATTTATTATATTGCTATAGTATACGAAAATCCACCTCATCTTCCGAGATCGGATCTGAAAGTATTTGATTTGCTCTGCTACTTGTACATACTTGTCTGATTAAAGCAACAGCTTCATCTCCTTCGGATTCAGATCCTTCGGCAATAAAATCAGAAGATTCTTCGTCAAAACCAAATTCTTTAAAGGCTTTTTTTTATACTAGGTCAGTTGGCCGACAGGCACGCAGCCCCCCTGATGGTAAGCGGCCACTGCGGCCTATTCCGTTGAGGGACGCTTCACCTAGAAGCGTCCGTCAATGTGCTGCCAGACTGTAGGCTCATCTGATTTTCGAGTCTCTGATTTCAAGTGTACTTGGCTCCTCCTCTTCTTTTTACGCGTGTCGATGGCTAATTTATTAGCCATCGTGGTGAAAAGATTAGTAAATCTGCGTTACCGATTGTACTATATTCCGCAGATTCAAAGCCATGCCATGGTGCGCCGGGCGTATAGGGAGGGCGTATCCCATATTAATATTGCCGGAACACAGCCGGAGCTGTTATGGCGACAGATTTCACCTGTGGTGGTGGAAGTTAGCCAGTCGGACTCTGAAAAAGCCCTACCACCAACCAGACCCAAGGCGGGAATCAAACCCAAGACCTCTGTGTTTTTATACCCGAGCGGCTTAGCCACTGTTCTACGGAGGTGGTCAGAAATGTGCCATTATAAGAAACATTGGCAAAATAAATGCTCTTTTATAACAAGTTATAAGAGACATTGGAAAACTAAATGCTCTTTTATAACAAGTATAAGTGTTTAGATTGTTTGTTGTTTGTTAAAGTAATTGAGTAATTACAATTACAAATTAATGTAATTATAATTACCAATTACTTATGTAATTCAATTACAGTAATTGCAATTACATGTAATTACAATTAAAGTAATTGAATTACTTTTGGTTCAATTATTAATTAAATTACAAAAGTAATTAATTACGCCCAACACTGCCTCAGAACTCTGTAATTATAAACCGTTTTCTTTTTTTTTTCATTTAGAAACATTTAAGTCCATATTGGTCCCATTGTCATTACCATCCAGTTATGATGACGGGATCCCCGAGGAACTAAGGGAACTTCTCAAACATTATAGGGGCACATACCTACAAAGATTTTAATATTTTTAACTACAAATCAAGCATTTGCATTCAGAAAGTATCATTTGGTGTGGTAGAACTAAATAAGAAGACCGCAGATGGCCATCCGAACATATTCGGCAATATAGGCAGATATTATTTGATGACTGATTTGGAAAAACAAATACCGCTTTCGGTAATTTTAATAACTATTCAAGCATTTACCAGTTAATATTATTATTGCAGTGGAAGTCCAAAAGTTTTTTTTTTTGTGCCAGATGTGCAATTTGAGGTCGGTTGTTTTGTCAAAATTATTTTGAGTTTACAAAGCTTTTTATGTTGTTAAATTATTCTTAATATTCATTTCGTTATTTTCAGCATGGGTCGAAAAACACAAAACACAAAAAAAATTCAATTAATATAGACGAACCGCCAATAGCAGAACTTGAGGAGATAAATGCTAGGACGATAGAAACAGAATCTGAGAATGTAAGTATGAATGAACCCAAGAATTTTGAAGCTGTTATTCTATTTTCATATTTTATTAATAAATATAATTGTTTCAGGTGACAGATTACGTAGTTCTGCCTTTTTGCAGTTTGGACTGGTCCGGACTATTAATGAAAGTAGTTAGAGTTCCACGGAACGATAACTTTTGTAACATCGAGATGTTACCCAAATTGACACGCTTTTACTACGAGTGTCTGCTCCCAGAAATAGTCAACTCTCGAAAATCGATGCCATTTAGGCATATAGTATTCTAATCTAAATAAATGTTTGGCCTCGTTTGACTCTGTAATAAAAACACTGTCTTTCTAATGCTTTTTCACACCAAAATACCTAGTTACTTTATGGTGTTTTATACTAACCATGTAAATTGTCATAAGTTTTATTCTAATCTAAGCTATAACTTTTATCTAAAACGAAAAACGTCCTTTGCTAGATAAATGACAAGGTAATAAAATAAATTTAATTTTTAACAAATATTATCTGTCTCATTTATGATATCATCTTCATATTATAATCTGTTTCTTCACCTACTAGATCCATGGCACAAATGTGCGGGTATAGCGATAACGATTATTCCATAGAAACAAAACAACAAAACTTGGGAAAAGTATCATAATGGTTTGGTCGTTATTTCAACACAGTATTGTGGTCACGTGACCAATGAGTTGTCAAAACATGTCAAATGCCTATTCTCGCAGAGTGGAAATTTGTAATAGGCCTCTTAAGCAGTATTTACTAGAAGTGCCAGCCAATCTTTCCAAGCAATATGCTAAGTTTTTTTGTCAATTAACAGAAAGATTTCATGACATTCCCGCTCACACTCATGTTTGTTTTAAGACGATACTGAGTGACAATTAGTATTCTACTCCGAGGTACGTGGATAGTGTCTTTCTTTTCCCACGTCTAATATCACCAAAAGAGTAATTAAGGTCAATGGCGCCCAACAAGGCGATCCGAAAGCTGGTCACACGTTGATATTTTCTTTCGGTCATTACCAGGTACATTTTGGTATTTAAGCCTCGGTTCAACTAATGCACGTATAAGCCTCGTTGATGTACTGATACTTTCTTCCCAAACAAAAAGTATATACATACTGCTACGGATTAACCTAAAGAAAATGTTCTACCTACTTAGAAATCTCTCAAACTTTAGGATTTTGGGCAAATGACGTTCATATCAGCGGGTATCCACGTGAAAGAACAATATCACAGTTTTCTTTATGAACATCTTCACGAACTTTACGAACTCTAAAATAAACTTAAAGAATAGCAGAAGGCGGGAAATAGTTTAGCTAGGCATGGGCCATATTTTTCCATTTTGTTATTAGAGTGATTTCGCATAGGATCACACTTTAACCTATTAGCATATTGTAGTGTTCATAGATGCGTATACATGTTGTTTATGTTATATAACATTTTATGAAACAAAAGAATTGTTTCAAAACGTATTCGGTTTGAAAACTTACGCTCGTGTGTTTTGTCGATTAAATTGCTAACAATTTTTGCATGACACCAAACACGAAAGTTACGATTTATCGAGATTGTAATACGTTAAACGACTTATTGTCTAAAGATGCTGATTATATTCTCACAAAAACCAGTTTCGGTGTATATGAGAAGACTCATCACGTCCATTCACACGGTCGCGGCGGCGGATCAAACCTGTTTCCCTAGAGACAGGTGTCTCGACTGTGCTACGGGGGGCCTTTTTTGTTTATTTCAGTAAGTAATTGCGTCGACCTTAAGACGAAGAGTTCTTCGACAGCCATTCAATGTCATATCTAATTATCCTAAATTGTCAATTTAACGGTATTTACTTCATTTTCACTAAACAACTCAAGTTCTTCAAAGTTAGCGTTAAATATCTATGGGATTGCGGAAACTAAAGGTCATAGAAATAAACTGCGAAAACTTCGAAAAATTGGTCACAGGGAAAATTAAACCCTCGCGAGTGAAATGAATACATATATATTAATTACTAATCTAACCATAAATAAGTTGATTTAAGTATGTAGTAAGTGAAGTTCTTGTATTATATTAATATATCGGGATAGGATTCTACGAAAGCGCCATAAATGATCATCGAATGAATGTTTTTAGTTTACCCTAGGGACATTATCTTCGATAAGTCAAATCATGGAACAAAATTTTTCCTATGCCTATACAACAATTCCTTCTACATATGTTGACACTTTTCTTCTAAGGTCATTATTATGATATGAGTGATAACGTAGAGATTTCACAAGATTACCAATTTTCTCATTTAAAAAAAAATAAAGTCATGACTTTCAAAGCGTTCATTGTTTTGTATTCGAAATTAATTACATTTTCTAATAGCGCCGCGAGTAGGAATTGCTTGGTGGCACGTAATTTCCCTCGGGCGATTTGACGTATAGCGAATACAGAGCGCCCCAGGAAAGGCCGGAATGCTGCAATATTTTATAATAAATCCATAAGAACTTTTAAACGCACTATTTTTCATGTTAATGTCTCGATTTAATAATGAAATACATTTAATATTATGTCGATCTTTTACATAATTGATAAAGATTTGATAAAACCTGATAAGGTTTATGTTCGACCCGAACGTTACGTTTAAATCTTTGACCTGTTTTAATTTATGTATTTATTCTGATATGTTTTAATTTAGACCATGAATGACATTATGATTAGATAAAAAGAATCATTTTCTTTACATACATTTTTACAGTTTATTTTAATTACCTAATATGATCTTGGATTGTTGAAACATACCGTGAAGGAAAACGTAAATAAAATCTCAGAAGTATTGGCAGAAGGCATATATTAAGTATCCAATCGTATTTTATCACAAGGACAAAGTATGAGTGCTTTCTTTGATTCTCTTAATTTTATATAGTATTGAGTGGAGCATACGCTACTTTTCAATTTGTGTTTATTATTACGCCAACAAGATTCACCACTGATACTTAGCGATGATCTTTCGATGATACTATAGTTTTTAATAACGGTTTTGTTGTAATATTTTGAACGGTCGGTAAACCGGCGCGAGTCAAAATATCGAGCGAGACAGGGCGCGGCCCTATTCGATAAACCCAAACGACCGTGAGTCACGTTGTATCTTACCTGTCGATATCGAGAAATGACTATTCAATTTATTTATAGCAGCATAAAAATATCGCATGATATGATAACTAACTGGAATTGGTTTAATAAATGCAGTGTGATAACGTTTTAGCGACGGATGTTGTTGATTAGTGCAATATTGGCGTCATTCTGTAAGCCTTATTCTTATTATCTAAAAAGTAAACAATAACGCCTTACTAAAATTAACGTCTTTAACTCACCGGTATATTTTTAGGATAAATTCACCTTGTGAAATGCTATGTTTAAGGATAACCGATAACAAAACTTACCAATGTAATTTTATCGAAAATCCAATAATGTCATGCACAATTTCACATACCTGAAACAAAAAAATTAGATTAAATATGTTTAAAAGGTTAATAGTTAAAGCAGCTACTTTTTATCTTCTTATCTAATTTAAGAGCATTGCTCTTGTCGGTGGAGCGACTTCTACTCTTCTCTGGACTCTACTAAAGCCACTTCTTAAATTATGTATAACAGAAGAAGTCACGTCCTTGCATTGTATCTCGGTACACCACAATTTGGTGGTGATTGTCGATGGTGCTTCCACCTGCTCTACCTTTAACGCCCTCCTCCTAAGTTGATGTGTTTTGCAACTTTTTTGTACAAATGTAGTAGGTACTCAAAGTATTGACGAGATCTTTGCTTTTGCTCGTTTTTTCTCAGTTGGAAATATTTATAAAATTTCAATTGAAAGTTAGTTGGCCGAATTGTAAGAAAAACGAATTTGTTTTTCTTTTTTATTCTAGAGCTATATCTTGTAATCTCATATTAGTTTTGAATCCACGCCTCTCAAAATCACAAATAAATAATAGCAAACTAGCAAAATATCTAACGTAGCATCTAACTAAAAAGTCTTACATGCATACATAAATAAGGGCTCGTATACACAAACGTACTTTATGGATTAAATTCCGAGTTGATTATTCCTTTCACGACGCCGAAGTTATAGAGCCCGGTGTAAAATATTAACGCTACACTTCGCGGTGGAGGTCCGTTCTGAATTTCCGGGTAACCGGCCCGGCCGTTTTAAATATCGCGTAATGAATACAATCTTAAGGCGCCATTAATTTATTTTAAGCCTTACTAACACGGGCAAATTGAAAAATAAACGAATGTGCAGAGGCAATCTGGACATGTTTCCTGTGTTAGCACGAGGATTAGCCTCGTATAAGCCCGTTTTTCTTTTATTTATACGTGGGTTAATATAATGTCAAAAATTATAATATAATATGGCCATGAAAGGAGTGCCTTGCTTTAAAGTTGTCTTCTTCAGATAGTAAAAAAAAGTAAAATTTAAATATTCAGACAAAAATTCTTAACAGACCAGTTGCAAGTTTTTAAATATTAATATTTATCTCCCTTCTACTACTGAAATATGCGTTTCGCCAAAGAGGGCGTTGCACCACCGGCAACGCCGGATCGGTTACTTGTGTATCATATTTTTTTTATTTATGCATCGGCCGAGGTCCGTAAAGGTCACATAGAGTCGACTCCATTAGAGGACCGCAGCGAAAGGTCACGCTTTCGGATTTCATCACGCGTAAATACGACTTGATCCTGTATCCTTAGCGACAGACTCCCGTGGCTTCTAAATGAGGGAATATCTAAATTATTCAAGGAATAAACAAACGAATGCGAGGATTTACGAAGCCTTCTATGGTGGGGGTGTAGGTCACAATTGCTTTAATTAATGGTTAATGAAAAATGTAACGTACGTATACATTAATATAAGTCTGTCATTTGTCTTGGCGTAAAATTTATCTACGTAGTTGTTAACACTGCTTTTAGTTCTATTTTAATATAAATATCCTTGTGGGAGAATGATACAAATGGGAATTTATATTTATTTCTGGCTATAGAACTTTTGCCTAATGAAGATTGCCTCTGACAGCATGAGGGTTAAAGGTAACAAAATATATGAGTCAGATCAAAGTCATGAGCATTGCTATTTCCTACACTTTCTTTTATCGACTCCGTACCGAGACGATCGCGTGCCACGGCCATAACGTTTATGATGCGAGGTACCTCTGTTTGACTTGGCTAACCGGTCGACAGCAGACCAGACCGATGTGGAGCAGTTATCTTACAATACACAGTTTACACCACCCATTTGCATATCTTAGCCATTGACCGGTCTAGACTTCGTGTCCAACGAGCTAAGGCGGCTAGTGTTTACATCTTACATCATCAAACTGAAAGTGGAAACTGTGAAGCTGATAGGAAACTGTTGCATGTTGCTGCAGTGTGGATAAAGTTGATTTAACGGATATACGTATATCTGAAACTTATTCATGACAAACATTCATTTGTTGACACGTCATTCGTTTGAGAAACCCAATTTGTAAGGAAAAATACCACCACTTTAGTTATTTTTGTAAATACCTAATTAGTTTTGTGGTTAATTATTTTCATTTAGTCGCGCATTGTTATTAAAAAATAGTTCATATTTTATAATTAAAAGAAGTCTTTTTAAGTATCGGATAACTTAAAAAGTATCATTATTTCTTCAAGCATTTTGTCAGGGTACACTTGGACCACGATCAGGAATTTGGAAAGTCCAGGTATTACATTGAACCGACTGACTGCCATCTGAGATCTTAAACTACACATAACTTACGAAGTTTGTTATTTCTGAATTATGTGCCAAAGGACATACATAGACTTACCAAAATAGAGACACAAAGGCGACTAATCACCAGTGACCCGACGTCTGTCTTGTGGTAATATTACACCGGTGTGCCAACACTATCAGCAGTGATATCTAGTAAGCAAACATCACAACTCACCCTCGTTCTAGGAAAATTAACCGCAACATTATCAGAGGATTGTTTTATTTTTCTACAAATTCCCAGAATCAATTTATTCGATGTTCATTTTCCGTTAACTGCTGCTTGCAGTTCACTGTTATTGTTAATTATTATAAGTTTAAAACAAAACGAGTGACGAAACGGTTAACGATTCTGCCAGTCTATATTATATTTATGCTTGGGTTTTCCCTTGGATATATTAGGTTAAATTATTTATTACTATTTATAGAAATGTGTAAAAATATCGGTGTAGTTATATTGATTGAACGTCCGACGAACAGGAACCACTGATTTCCATAGACAACTACGCTGAGCGTATTATCATAGAGCTCAGTGACAGGAACACAACCGATATTTTAATACCTAAATAACTGACGTAAATTATGTATCGTCATTTGTATTTTTATCATTTAAATGTACACACAATAGAGGGTTCGGGTAAATTTGACAAAATTATTGCTTGGAATTAGTTTCTTTTCTGCACAAAATATGGATAAGATTAAATAATCACTTCGAAAAATTGATTAACAAACCGATAGGCGAGATCTAATTGAAAACATTTTGCAGACCCCAATGAAGTCATCATTTAAATGAGTCAAACTTATCAAAGTATCGCCCTCGCCTTATTAGAATTAATGACCATCAATATTTGACCCTATATCTGTAGCTTTCACGATTGTATAGCCTGACC
Organism: Mecyna flavalis; assembly: GCA_949319885.1. Lineage (NCBI taxonomy): Eukaryota > Metazoa > Arthropoda > Insecta > Lepidoptera > Crambidae > Mecyna > Mecyna flavalis. The sequence goes on along the minus strand of OX439407.1, from coordinate 4,400,426 downwards.
AGGAAAATACAAAACATGCTCTGGAGGCGCCACATTAGCTATGGTTACAGCAACACTTGGTTGCTGTGGTTATACTCACAAATAACTCACAATATCCAATAGTAACAAGGAACGTTTGACAATTGACATCACACTTTGACAGAATAATAGTGAATGACATCTTAATGTTTTTTTATTTGATTGTTGCCATTTGAAGAAATTAGTTCCAATTGTATTTTTCCGCAATATGGCGAGGTTTTTTATTTTATTGGTCGGGCTCAATGACTTTCAATTAAAAAACTAGACTCACAATCACGCTCAAATATTGTCCGAAGCAAAAGTCTGCCCACCCGACTATTGGGCAGTTTTCGTTTAGTTGTATGTATACAATTGACATTAAACACTAAATGCCACGAGATAAGCCAAGGTGTTAATTTGAACGAATGTGTTAATGTCATCAGTGTCAAAGCCACTCGGACGTTTTTTGAGGAATTTTTCTTAGAGATTGGGTGTCTAGTTTTATATTGAACGTCATTGGTCGGGCTATAATAATTTCATTTAAAAAAGAATGTCTAACAGAAATAAGGTTCCAAATTAATAACTTAAAAAAAAAAAACAAATAATTAAATAATGGGAAATAATGCGTTTATACAGAAGAAGTTTTAGTTTTTTGCCGGTTGTTACGCCTTTGCTATATCTATGTCGTTATCATTAAACCACCTACAATTCCCAAAAAAGTTATCAGTTTGGAAAACAAGACACACGGTTTATTGTCGTAGTAATCGAAGTGCAATAAAAACAATGAAGTAGGCCTGATGATTTAATGAGAGTGCAACGAGGAAGTAAAGTGAATGACATTGACTAGACGACCGCATGCATAATAAAATATTATAATGGACGGCTTGTCCGAGTCGTATATACTTTACTCTTTGTTTAAGTATATTTAATTCATTTTATGCAAATACCAAATTAAATACCTACTTAACCTTACCGAATATTAGCCCAATGATATTGAACGAGGATAAAAATATTCATTGAATATTTTTTGGAGCTTAAACGAATGTATGTATATTTTAATGTTATATAAAATTTTCGATCCGCCAGCATTACTCCAAAACAAATTGTCAAAGGTGAGACCAACATTATTTTTTTCTTTTAATCGAATTTAAATATGTTTGTTTATATTGTTTATTAATCAGCAACGTAACCTAAATAACATATAAGAGAGGCTTTATATAATTGTATTTATATTTTCCCCTTAATTTTAGACGTGAACAATAGCTAATCTGTCAGGAAAACAAGCAAATTACCGTTACGGAATCATAAACCGTCTAATTTTAGAAGGATGCTAATGAGTAACATTTCGGCTCGTATAAAACCTATTCTTTCTCCGGGCCGATGTAATGACAGCACAATAACGCCAGCCGACGTCACATCCATCGAGTGCGAGGCGATGACGCACGTTTTGCGGAATCGGAAGCTAAGCCTACACGGGCCGCCCACGCACCGACTCGTCGAAACGACACACCAGCCACCCTCAATGGGATTAGGAGACGGTCAATGACGGTTTAAGGATACCATTTGACCGCCAAATGACCTGTCCAGAATGATTATTGGCACTTTTGTCTATCTCTGTCGGATGTCAAACAGATTTGATGTCGTTTCACAAGGAGGTGAGTGAATTCATGGATATCAGTGTTATCTTTATTTGGGGTCCCATTATTTGCCTATTCAGTCTCGAGTAGCAGACACTTACACTCTACAATTCAGAATTTATATACATGTATGACAAAATCACTTAAAAAAAGCCTGTGAATTAAATCTAACCTATAGAAATAACTGAAAAACGTCAGTCTTCAGTCAGTTAACTCAATAAGAGTAACCTTAAAATGTAGGACTTGTTTATCATAATTTTTAAAATGACTCATTCTCGCCTATAAGTGAACAAAAAAAAAGCATTCTAAGTTTATTGAACCTTCTTAATGACAATATGGCTTTAGTCGGTTACGTAATTTGTCCCGGTAATGAAGCCGTAACAGGCAATTTAAAATAAGATCAAAACCTTGTACCTTGTGCAAGGCTCTCAAGCTACTCCGTCTTGACCTATTTATCTATTTTTGCATTTATGATCTGCTCTAAAAATGTTGTTACGTCTAGGAAAGGTAACCCATGGCAACACCCACGCATCTTATGGCGTGGCTCGGTTATTCCTGAGATATTTTCGCCTTCGCTTCGATAAGTATCCGTTTCAATGAGACAGGATGCCCTTGAAAAAAAATCTCCGTGGGCGGTTGCTATTTACGGTATGAAAACGTGTCCTCTAGACGCTCAATGAAAGTAGACTGTTAAACTTAAGTAGGTATATCTCAACGTTTACAGATAAATGGAATCACAAGATGTGTTAACTTGATCGCTTTGATGTTATATTTCAACAGATCCTTTTAATTAATGAAGTTGATTACACAATTAAAAGGGTCATCATTCATAGAGACAAATTATGAACAATGAAATGTTGAAAGAATCAATAATAATCAAATTCATTTATTCAATTTCGGCTCTTATTTAACATTTTATGAATGTCAAGTTGGCAAGTACATGTCCCAATTAAACACAATATGTTATAAATGTCAAAGATATATAATTATAATCATGAATATGATTCGAATGCTGGTTCAAAAATTTTATTCTATTACTACTGAGAAGAAGTAGTTTATACTAGAAAATAAAAGGGATTTCAAACCGTCTCTATTTTAAAACGGATTAACAAATTGACTATTGTCAACTTATCTTAAACTTAGAATGTAAGTAATTAATTCACAAATGGTGAATGGAAAAATACCATGACATGGTATGACACATTGTGTGTATCGTAGCTCATTTATAAGAGCTCCAAAAAAGAAGCCTTCGCAAAATGCTCAACTTATAGAAAATAAAATATATTCCTTACTCAGCAAGGATCGGTTTAGTTGGCTTACGAAAAAAATATCCGGGTATGCTATAACATCATAATAAGAGAAAACTGATTTTGTAAACTTCTAATATGTTAGGATGACATCTCAAACTGTTTAGAGAGCTAGAATAAGATTTATGATTCCAGATTTTGTCATTTACTTAGAAATGCTGCCAGAGATAAATCAAAATTTCATCTGGCTGTGTAAATAATAATCTTATGATTTTTATTTAGTATTCTAAATAGTAATAAGTCCATAGGCGCGCGACAATTTTCGAACCATCCAGCGCGCAGCGTGTGAAGCGGTCTTGGAAACCACTTGACTTCCAAAGCTATTCACTTTCAAATATGCTATGCCATATAGTACATAAAATAATTTTACGGCTAGTAACAAACTACCAATAACAAATCATAAAAGAGAAATAACCTAGCACCTGAATAGTTAACACAGAAATCCGATAATATAATCTTACAAACAATAGTTATCGCTTGTTACTCCCTAGAATCTTGTTCCGGAGAGTAATAATATAGTTAATAAATAACGAGAAATGCACCGTAAAGCACGATAAAAGTGTTGGCTATAAGGAAACTATCAGAATGTTAACGACAGAACAACTAACCGCTAATTTAGCGTCGGACGTTCAATAAATACGGACCAAACTATAAAAGCTATTTTAATAAGGCTGGTTTATTTAAAAATGTACTCTAAGTAACAGAAAAGGCAAAACAATGAGTACACAAAATGAAGCTTTGCCAAACATTGGGTTGCCACTTTACTATTCGAAAAAAATTAAATGTTAAAATTTAAACGCGGGTATTTGGATATCAACACATTAATCTGATCACAAAACGAATCTTAAGTTTAATTTTACTCAAGCCAAACCAAGCCAAGCTCAAGAATATTATGAAACAAGTTCGTAATATTCAAGTAAAAACTCAAAGAAACCAAAAATATAAACTGATGTAAGCCAGCCATACGATAAAATATTGCTTTTAATTCATCTAACCTTTCCAGGGTCGATTTAAATTTGCGACTCACAATCGTAAGGAGGCAATAGGTACGAATAAGAAACGAAAATATGCCAAGCTGTAAGCAATTCGGTCCATTGTGGCGAAGTTTCATCGGTCAGGTAAAAACTGGCGAATCGAGAACAATCCTACAGCGAGCGGCCACCCACCACGGACAATCTAGGACGCAAAGTCGTACAGACGGCAACAGAATTCTTTCATCAAGTGCAATATAAACGCGAGATAACGGGACTTTTATGTGATAAATTGACCACTACCACTCAGAAACTAATGAATAGTGCGTCGACCGCTAGACAATACTTGAAAACTTTTGTAATCCGTTATTGTCTGCCAAATTATAAAAAGGACATTTACTGTTGACACAGAAAGCGGGCTCCTTAAAGAAATAAACGGGTTATATTGTTTAACTGGCATGTCATGTAAATTTACTTAACGACAATTAATGCAACATAATACCCCGTTCGAGGAAAAAAAATGTTAAAGATAAAATTGTTATTAATAAATCTAATTAATTTCAACAAAAAAATTTTGCTTTAATTTACGTATCTATTATAATTAATAACGACAAAAAGCCGTCTAAACGATTTCACTTTGAACACCTATATTGTTTGTAAAAGCGAAACTATCAGTTTACGCGCCAACTCGCTTTTTAGTAAGGCAATTGTGTTGTTGTGCACTGATTAAGTTTCATAATGAAGTTCGCTTGCGATGCCGTTTTAATTACAACAGCCTGTAAGAAAGACCGGCAGTGGCATCATTATTGAAAACGGAAACATAATAATACTCTTCTGCCATTGCATCAAAGACTGCAATTCTTAAAATATAATACCTTTTCTCGATTTATTGAGAAGCTGTGAAGAAAATACGAAGTATATATAACCAGATCATTATTGACCACTTAGGTCAGCGGCAAACATTCTCAACAGGCCAACGCCCCACTGCGAGTTTCTTATACAGCAAGCGAAAATAAGTTCAAAAGGCAAGCAGTGTAAGTCCTAAAGCGGCTTGGCCGCGGTAAGATAGTCGGATCGGGCATCCTATACAGTCCACGTCAATGCAGTTCCCGGAATGCATCGGCCCCCTTTGCAATATTTTTGTGTTATAGCGTGGCAATTTGCGCCCATATTTTCCTCGTATCCTAGCCACGTCACAATGCAAACAATATACGCGATTTACAGGTAATATTTTGTCGTTACCATACAATAGGGCAGGTGGTGCTTGATAAAGATATTGCGAGTTTATTATAATTTTAGCGTTGACTGTGTTCACCATAGGATTTTGAGTGACCTGTTTTTGCTACCTGGCCCCTAAAATGGCAACGACCAAGAGGTTGTTACACTTGTTTTTGTGTCCGGCAAAGAGCGTAAAATTCGCTCTAAATTTAATATGACGACTTGTTTCAAGAACGCATTTACAACGGATGTCTCACCAACTTATTTTATGTATACGTTTGTGTTTACTCAAATAATAATCCTTTGAAAATTAAAAAGTTTGACAACTTATTATTGTTGTCACAGTTGTTCATTCGGGTTTTGATAAACAAATCTCAAACCACGAATCGGTAAATAAACATTTTCCAAATAACTCATAACGCACTTTATTACCTCAAACACTGAAAGGAAAGTTCACTTTCTTCGGAAACAAATTGATAAAGTTCTGGGTTTCGTCAAGATACAATTTTACAAGAGTACCTTTTAAAATGGCACATGCCCCGCAAGCCGAGGCAAAGTATACAATTTGACGGAGCGTGAAAAATCTCCCCCTGTGTCTACTTTACTAAATGTCATATGGAGCAGCTTAAGTCTTAAACATTAAAGTAATGCAATACATGGAAAGGCTCTGTAAATAAAGGCAGGCGAGTATAACCTTCACAAACAAGATGAAAAAATAAAACAAATTGTTGGAATGGAAACATTTAAACAGACTTAATTGAATCAATAGCTTTATCCTGTTAAATCAAGAAATCGCTTCATTAAGTGCAAAATGGAAGCGATAAAAGACATGAACTGGCTTCATGATAAAATTGCTCTTATACATTTAAGCTTGTAATGAAATCACCACTATAAATATTGTTAAGTGTATCGCCATAGCAAATGTGGAATAAAGACAAATCGTGAAAGTATGCTTGACCAGCGTTATCCTTTCTGTACTAGGTATACAAAACCAACAAAATATGTTCAAGTTTAGTATGATACGTTCTACATAAAACATCTTTTTCCTATTGAGATTCAATAAAACGTGGATTAAAAGAAGATCTTCGAATCGGCGATATCTATTGGGAAGGTATAAGCTGTAGGCAACTTTCTGACTTTCGGCCTTGGGGGGGGGGGGGTTTTGGAGGTGGCAAGCGTGTCGGTAGACGCCAACGATTCTCGTCATAAAATCGCTGCTATTAATGAGGAAAGTTTGGGACAGGACAAAGTTCCGTGTGAGAAGTAGGGTGACCAAGACTTCGCTGAAATACCTTTTTCGGTACTCAAAATTTGTTAAAATGTGTAAATGGTATAGAGCTTCACTAATTGGGTAACAGACTAACAGTACTGTTACTATATCTATTATACGTGTGAATAAACGTTCAAAAAGCCAAATGCATTTTATATTTTATTGGGTACAGTTAGCAGCTGGCCATTACTGGCCAACCTACCCTAATCTGTTAAAAAGTCTCAATTGAAATAGAACTCTATGTGATAGACATAAAGTCGAAAATTGGTTGCAAGAATTCAATATGCAGTCGACTATACCATCGCCTCTGTTTTCTGACCCTTGTTAAGTCTTTTTGACTGTGGTTGTTATGAGAAATGTAGAACAAGAGAGATTAAAAATCACTTCACTACATAAAACCCTAAAACTAAATCTTGTCTTGAACAAACATCTGTTAAAAAAATAGTTAGGTATGTAATGAGACATAGATTTTCCTTATACTAAGGTCAACAAGTATTTAAGTATGTCATAATCTAGAAAGTATCGCCTGCGCACATAGAAACATTTAAATTAAAACCCACATGGCGCGTCAAGTTAAGCTAATAAAATAGTAAATAATTATTCAAATTACCGATAAGACGTTTAGACAAACAGATACGAAATCAAAATGTACTCAGAGTACACACACATTAGGCGCACGTACGTACTTACAGCAAGTGCGAAAGACCGTAAGCGCATACCTCGCGCGGCCGACACGAATATTTCACTTATTTTGCATACTAACAAGCAACGGTCCCGCGCGGGCGCGACGTTGCGTCACTGCCGCGCGCGCTTGCGCAATCTACTCACGCGCATGGAGACTGCCATTCATCCGCCCGCCGCGCATGGTAACAGCAACGTTCAGATTAGCTTGTTCTTGTACTTCCGAATTTCTCCTTTATAGCATATCTGTGCCTATTTAGACAACGGAATTTTTCTACAGTTATCCCTGCTAAGATGTCTTTGAAAAATCTCTACATTAATTGTAGCAACGATCTACTTTAAGATTCATATAAATGTAACTTTACTTAATATAAAGATTACACTATAATCTGTTCAACTCTATTTTCGCAAGTCATAGAACACATGACCTCACAGCAGGTACGTCAAATGTTTCTATCTATAATATCAAAATGTAATCAATGTCTACTAATCGCTTCCATCCTGTATTTACGCAACAAAACAAACATAAAACTGCAAATGCAAATAAAAAAGCGACGCCATTCATTCACAACCGATTATTATACGTCATTTTTCTATGGAACATTTACGCGCGATAACGTACCGGATGTTTGGCCATGTGTCCCATTGTTTGATCGGCGGAATAGTTAAAAAAGAAATTCAACAATTCTTTTAGCTGACAGTTACGACTGGTTACAGGATAATGAAGTAGAGTGCAATCACTCACTCAATAGTTCAACATTTTAAAATCGTATTATCCTATCGTATTACACTATGAAATGATTGTATTGTATTCAAAATTGGATTAATGATTCCCCTTGTCCGATAGTAGGTTATATAAAAAGCAAGTTTCAACCCTAAATCTTCTTCAGTAATAACGACTCCGCTTAAAGGGATGGTCCATTTAGTCTCCCATATTTTACAATTCATGGTAATACTAGCCTCGACACCGTATTACCCGTGGTTCTTGTTTAATATTGGCATAAATGAATATCCTTTTTCTACTTATCCCTATTTATTCGTTAGACTTTCAGTCGGGTGATTAAACATTGCTTCAGGGTTCTGAGTTGAGGCCTCCCCTACTTCCCCAGGGTTGTTTCAATATTGGTCATGGACGGTTTGTATACAACGAAGTTTTTATGCCAACATGTTAAAAGAAACTGACGACCTTTTTGCCTTGAACACGAAATAGGTGACGGACACACAAGATTGTTGCAATGTTTAGCACTTTAAAAAAATAATTTCTGAAATTAGTTTCGGCAATTATACTAGCAACTATTATTATTATTTACTAAAACCAAATTAATTGAAACATGTAAATATTTTGTAACGAATCCGAAAACGCCATTTTTGTATTATCAGAGTTTCATATTATTCATAAAAAAAATAGAAATAGGTATTTCAACCAAAGTCCGAACAGGCCTGGTAGTCTCTACCTGGTAGTCCATTTAGTTTTTTATAGTACAAGAAAACGTGACGACAGGACTTAACTGCCGATGACAATCCTACCTACTATGATAAGTGCCATCACTAACATGCCATCTGGAATTGCATATCGACATGGTTCAGTTGATGCCCATCTGATAACACGGTGTTATTAAAAACGCGGAATGCTCACTAAAAAATTGTGTATTGCGTGTTTCATGTCGCCCTTTCGGTTACGTGTGAATGTCAGGCACTAATTAAATTGGCTAGTACCGGTTTGTAATGACACCTACCGGATGTCTGGCCATACGTAAATTGTTTCATTGGACACCTGATAAAACTTAAAAGAATAAAAACATGAAATACCCTTTGGGTCAATAATACCACAGGGACATGTGTAGACTTAGAGATATAATTTATATATTTTGTGAATTATTTTATTGCATTATCAACTAATTATATCCTACAACAGAATAAAGGTCATTGGAGTAGTCATTCAAATAACTTATACTAAAAGGAACCTCTCTAGCAACGAAAAAAGTTGTGAGATCAAAATAAATTGTTTAAGTCGCGAGTGGAAGCCAGTTAAGACAAAGCGGATATACCGAACAGCATTAATTGTCATTTATTAGCGTCGATAAGAACGGGTTTAAGGCGATAATGGCGGTTTTCCATTCATTGGAAACATGTTTGGATCGAATTTTGTTAATGAACTGTCTGAACGGTGACGAAGGCAAGATAAAAGTGAGGTGAGAATTTATTAACACGAATATTTTTTTAAAGAAAACTAGTTCAAATTAGACTGAAGCCATTTTAATGCTAATTCGATTAACAAATTGTCTGTGTTTATATTGTTATTCAGTGTAGGGTAAGTAACTCAGAAGCCGAGTAGTTTTTAAAAGCGATTCACAATCTTGGAACGATTATTCACACATTTATGAATGTTTCTGTACAGAAAATTCACCGAATTCTGGCTAAAGTGGCTAAAGGAATTTTTATTTGTATGATAAAGCAAATATATAGACACAAAACCGTACTAGGTGCTATTGATGGCCGAATAGGGTAACTGAGAAAAACAGTCCAGCGTAATAAGTTAAACACTGTACAACGTTCAAAGGGGGCAATCGGGCTGATACCAACGAAATCCAGTTTGTCCGGTTACTCAGTTTCCAGATTATGCTACTGGTAATATTATCCGAATACAAGCAAAAAAAGTGATTTTGATGACGAAGAAAAGCTAACAAATGTTGTTGTTTTTTTAAAGAGGGCATTGGTGATAGAACAGATAATTTTTGTCATCGTATACTTTTCAGCTCTGCAGGTAACAGATGATCTGACAGACATCGCTACTTTTTGCATCGAAACCGATAAAAACTAGTTCAGTAATTCCATTGTAAATATGAACGCTATCAGTTATCAGACCATCCTGTCCGCCAATCAGTGCAAAGGTGCTCTCTTACAACGGATGTTTGTACTAGATAGTGAATATTTTAGAGTTTATTGAACCAATTATAACGCAAATATTATGTGATAATATCTTTGGTACCTGAAAGTGCCTATTTTAATAGTACCTACCTATGTAACAATTTTTTTTTTATCGCTGACAGTAACATTAATGATAATAATAGGCTTATTTGACACTTTGTTATTCCGAATTATATTTCTTTATTATAACTTTTCTACGTTCTAGCTACAGAAGTTCTAGATACACTACACAACATAAGCGGGCTTTGTATTATTTTCTAATCTCGCGTTATCACATAATCGTTTGGTGACGCAGAGTTTATCGCGTTATCAGCGACGTCACCGCATCGTGAAAACGAGAGTGGGCGAACACCGGCGCCCGCGCTCTCTGGCGTCACGCTGCGTCCGCCATTTACGTCAAACCGTGGACCATTTGCTATTTACTTCTAGGAAAGTTACAGCTATCGTGAAGTACTAGTTCTGTTTCAACAATTAACGAATCGGAAATTCTCCGTATTTCTTGTTTTTTTAGGACTACAGCGTGGGTGAGTGAACTCAAAATATTGATTCAATTGTTTAAATTTTTTATTGTATTCTGTTCTGTTTATTCTAATAAGTAAGGAATACTGCCATAGAAAAGTAATAGATTAAGTACGTGTACAATTTCTTTGGAAAAAAGCAAGGAAAACTCTATGATGATCCAATTCTATTCCTCTTCTGTTACTATGGATAGATTTGATTGATTGAAACCGGATACGTGAAATAATTTATAATCATGATAATACGTACCGAACAAGCGTAAAAATGTGTAGAAAAGTATGACTCTGGTAGTTTTATATTGACGTGTATTTGCAGATAAATGATCCAATATACAAACCCAAACGAGCGTTTAAGAAGAAACGCGAATGCAGGCGACTAAAAAAAGAGAAGATAAACACATACCAGCTTGTTGCGATGTACATTAATGCGCGAAAAATGTCCAAAGCAACGCAGACACATTCAAAATGGGATACACATTTTACATCGCACATAATCCGGAGTTCCTTTTTGCAGGAGGATAACAAACAGGCGGATTAACAATGCAATCGGCCGGCTCGGACAAACGAGCGTCCAAGAACGACGCTAATGGCAAGGACGCGCGAAATTGTCGACGCAATCGCCTGTTGCGAACCACGAATGCACGAATAAATAATCTATCCGAATGCTTTTGACTATGACTGCGATGTCAATTTTAAAATCGGTTAATGTTCTATTTTAGGCTTTGTTCTTAGTCCATTTCCGTATAATAGAACGCACACTGACCAGCTGGCTAATGATATAGCTGGATTTAATTAGTTAAATGTTATTGTTTAAATTAAGATTAAAGTGTAAATATACATTTAACAACCTAATTAAGAGGTGATAAATAAGTGTTGGCAGGAAGTTCGTTTCAATATTTCTTGCTTTACACATAGAGCTAACTATAATTGTATTTTTTTTAAATGGAGAAATATGCTCAACAGTTTAAAGCAAAATAAATTCATGAAATGTTTTTAAATTCAATAATGAGTAAATGTACCAGGCCAGAGCAGATCTTGCCGCGTCAGATTACGTGGAACATACGATGTAAAATACCCATTACAATATGTATTGCGTAAGTCGTTTTAAGATTGTCAAATCCTGATAACAAAAGACGTAGTTCACAATAACAAGCGTCATTGTGCTTATACAATTTTTATGGAAACTTGCCTAACAAACTGTATCAACGTCATACTATGACTAAATTTTTTTATTTTATTACTAACGACTATTGTACCTATTTGGTACATATTAATATCGTCAGCATGAGTTGGGATGGAAACGGCTTTCTTTCTTTTGGGGCACGTGTATGTGTCTGCCGGTGGTGTCATGAATGCCATCTCCCATACCACCATCAGTCTTGTAGGACCACCGTGGGGTCTAGTGAGTAAACTCCGCCCTTTATAGGGCGTCGAAATCACGGTGATGGTGTAACTGGTCCTCGTAGAGTACGGTCGTATTATGTTTTAATTTTTTAAATATAACTTGGTCGTAATAAGTCGCTATCTGTATTGAACCGCACCTTTGCCCAGTAGTGGGGCATCTAATGATTATAATATGTTTCGCATATTTTTTTTTTCAATTTATAATAATTTTCAATCATTAATATAAATCATCAATAGTGTTTTGATAGGCGACGATAAGTTAACAATTTCCAAAACAGAAACTTTATTACAACTTAGGCAACAGGCAGTTTAGGTGAAACTATTGGCGTTTGCCGCCTCCACACAATTCGTATCTCCGCGAAATCAGCAATGAGTCACTTGAGGCCATTGGTACTCAGCTGACTCATTGACTGCCGGCTCCGGCGAGTGGGAATGGGAAATCTATTGTTTCCCACTACGTCCTCCAATTTAATAGAGATACGAGCCGTGAAAATGTTCTGCACGCCAAATATAAACAAATTACGTACAAATCCGATACTGTTACCAACTATTTAGTTGATAAAAGTAGGGGATATACAAGAACTAAAATAAAGGACGATTATGAATGTCTTACTGTGAATTTAAGTATAGGCAATTGTGGCAGAAACTTTTTAATGAATATAATATACTTTTAGCTTAATTTAATTAAATAATTTAAAACTCAGGTGTTTCAAGTAGTTTTAGCAATATTCATTTTAATTAACTAAATCCGTTCAGTAGTTTTGCGTGAAAAAGATCAACTTCTCCATCAAATGATCCTCTCAAAATATTTTAATGTCATTTTTGCGTGTACCAATAATAGTTTTTTTATATTAATTAATTAATTTTATAAAACGAAACTTGTTTATATAAATAATAGTATTTCACGTGCGTCAATGCTTTTGCATTCACGACTAAAACATTAATATGACCTTCTATCAACACTAATAAGGTGTTAAATCCTTAAAAGCACAATGTAGGTTTCCTTGGAATGGAGTTTTTAATAATATAATTTATAAAAACAAATTGTCTTATTCATTTTAGTTCACCACTTGAATCACCACGTCATTGTCAGGCTTATATTGATATTTTTTTAATCTATTATTTTTATTTTTACTTATATTATCCCTACAGTCAACTGCCTCCGTGGTACAGTGGTTAGAGCGTTCGGCTCTAATACCCGGAGGTCGTGGGTTCGAATCCCACGGGGAACATCACTTTGTGTGATTGTTTCCAGTTTGGTTAGGACATTGCAGGCTTGAATCACCTGAATGTCTGAAAATAATGATGATTCCGTGCTTCGGAAGGCACGTTAAGCAGTTGGTCCCGACCATGTTCCAAGTAGGTCTGGTTTCCCTTGTAAGGGTTACGGAGGTCAGATGACAATCGCTCTATTGTAATAACCAGGCTTGTCAAATCTAGGATCATAGTCGAAGCGGACCCTGAGCTCCATACTGGATGCAATCGGGAATACGCTGGGATGATGATGATGATCCCTACAGTACAGTCTGTACATTAGTAAAAATTATTCACCGATAAAATTCTAAACAAATGTACAGTCAACAGCACACCAGACTACCTAAACTTTTAGGTAAAGTTTAGGTAGTCTGGTATTTAAATCAGACTGAGGACTTTGAGGTAAAGTCCTCAGTCTGATTTAAATACTTTGTTTATAAAAATAAAAAATAAAAATCTTTATTAAAAAAAAAAAAAAACTTAACTCACAATATTTGATCTTAAAATCTACATTAAACTAAAAGCTCAGGGAAATTTAAGTGCCTGAACTAGGATTTACCTGTGTTTCAGGCAGAAAAGGGTCTAACATATTTATTATATTCTATAATTAACAACATACAAAAACGTGAGACTTATTCTTATCTATCAATGAATTACAAAAATAAAAACTATACATAAATAAAATAAACGGAAAAAGTGTCAGAGACGAAAAGTAACAAATTAAATAGGTACATCTAAAGATCATTCAAATATGGCAAACAATTAATAATGCCCCTGTATCTTCGTAAGACATAGTTTGTTAGTTGAAACATTGTTTGTAGGTTTTTAGGTACGACATGCAAAATATCCGCGTCATCAGAAAAGTAAACTGGGTTAAAGTCGATGTTGCATAAATCTTCTTTAAGTTTGTTTACATTTATTTTAGAAATTTATTGCGGGCTCGTTAATTTAAGTAATTTTGGATTAAGGTTAATAAATAGGACAGCTCTGTGGTCGCTTATTGATGAGTAAATGGGTTACTGAAAAGCGATAGATATTGTTTGCACATCTCAACCACATAAGTTCCAGACTCAGATACAGAGAAATTATCTAAATCAGAAATCAAGCAATTAGTCATGACTTAAACTTAACTTAAGGAAAATAAATATAAAGTACAGCAAGTATATAAATTAAGAGGGGCGCTCTTAGGCGCCTTCATAATCTATGGAGTTGATAAACCTTTTTTCTGCTATTTTTTTAGCCGGACAGTCAGCATCGCCAGTTTTATAAAATAACATGGTTCATAATTAACTGCAGAAATTAGATATTATTGTGTTTATGTGCATTATTGCAGATCGAAGGATAAATTACTTTCTAACTTTCAGAGTTAAAAGTGGCGAACACCTGTACGCGAAGTTATTACACATTTCTCCGAACCCACCCCTGTAACCCGAATTCAATTTTTAGTTTAGTTAGCGTATGAACAATTTTCCCGACATTTTATTACGGCAATAACAGTGGTGTGTAACAATTTTTTTCCGGCCGGGTAAGCCCGTGCGACACATCCGGAATCCCACGCGATTACGTAGTAGCTAGGTCAAACCTATTTTCGTGTTTCGCACTGACTGGATGTAACCGGCGTGTATTTGTTGTAATCATTTACCTCGACAATTGTTTGTTTGGACAACCTCGGACGCGGCGGTACTTCGTTTCGAGATATAAACAGATTTTGTTTCATCTGTTTTGGTATGGCTTTTAAATTACCTTTTGGGTAATCCGTTTGAAAAGACTCATTTATTTAAAGTTACTTACAAAACTTTGAACAAATACGTAACTTTTAATAACCTTCTCAAAGTAAATATTCTAATGAAATTAGGTACAATAGCGGAAGTTACTGATAAGAGTAAGAAACACGTAATCGTCTGGAGGGCACGTAGAAAATATTTTTACAAAAATGTCATGTGGTATACTTAGAATTTAATTTTAGAACCCCGTCAGCTGATAAAACAATCCAAGGTGTGGCATTGCATGAAGTGAGTCAGTGTCTACCATCTGATTCACTCGACGGGTAAGCGACCTTGCATGCACCGGCCACGAGACTTCCAACACTAATTACCATCCAAGCCGAAGGATGCTTCAGGCGCAACGTTTAATAAAAAACAACGTTCATTCATGCGACGTTGGATTGACTAAATAACGACAATGACTGGTAAAACCGAAAGAAATTAAACCGTAAATGAACGTGTCGTAACGCTAACAATGATGAATGAAAGTCAGCGCCTATGTGAGCACATGCGATAACTGTTGTCGATTAAGTTTCGGAAGCAAGGTGACATCGGCGACCTAAAGGTGACCCGCGTTTGAATAATAAACAGTTCGTCGAACCCAACATTATTTTTCGTCACCTTTATGTTGCTAAGTTCACAAAATCGACAGCGGCAAAGTACTTTACGAAAGTCAAAGAAGGATTAAAAGTTTTATCGACGCTGAACAGGCATGAAAATGCTACAGAGTAAAAAATTGTTACATAAAAATTTCACGGGGCACCGAAAATTCTGTCGAAGTTGAATCAATGAGGAGTTTGTGATAAAACGATATTTCAACCAGAATATTTCAACTGTGAGATTTCAAACTCTTTATATTTGACGGAAGATTTCGTGAAGAAAATACGAGATAGCACTCAGTGGCAGTAAAACGGTGAAGTTTTAGTACCATTTAGAACTGCAAGCAGAACAAAAACCTTTGAAACAAAGCCGAGACGCGGCCGACATGAAAAACACTCGGTTTAAAAAGAAAATATAGAATAAGAGTAAAAAGATGAAGCGAATTTACCCCACCGGGGTGGGCAATAGAGGCAGCCGCGAACTAATTGCGAAAAACGAGATTAACGCTCAGTGTAGGGGCACTAAACGAGGATGGCTCTCTGTTTACCACCGCAGCGGCATTCCTTTTACAACACCACTAATAGACTTATTTTATTAGAGAGATACGCCGAGATAACATTTACGTATATTAGCAACTAAGTAATCATCATAAAATCGACGCCGTAAAACTTGGGCCACTGTACTAGTCGTTAATTGTAATATTATTCCATTGGACTTATTAGGAGTTGTCGTTTGCATAAAACGCCGAGAGTAATTATTTATTTGCTGTGAATCGCTGAGAATACTTTCTCCAATAGATTAGAATTATGTTTCGCGAAATGGAATTACGGTGGATTAGAATTATCAATTGGAGCTGTACTGTAAGACCGTAAAGTCTATTTCTCGCAAAATGAAGTATTCTTATAAAAAATTATTTATACATGGAAGAGGATGGTATGTCATACGTATAGTATAAAAAATAGATTAATAAATTATTTGAAAAATACAAACATCAAAAAAGCCTAGACCTTAAAAACACTTTTCTTAAGAATTGATGAATGTTTTTAATCCATAGTGAAGATAAGCATTATGATAACTCCAGATAAATAAATTATCTTCAACAGACACCATCGAAAAGGGCCCGCCACTATTCGAATCAGGAACGTATTCAACTAAGTAATATCACCCTATCGTCGTCCATTTAACGGTTTACACGTCCAATATTTTGTCGCAGTTTGTAAACATAATGTAAGCAAATCCGGCTCGTATTGTGAATACTGAACGCCGGTTTTAGCACGGTATCCCCTTAATCGTCCCGAACGTCCACTGTAGCAAAATGCATGGTGAGTAAATCTTTTTAGAGTTACAAAAAGCCGTGCTCCTGTGCGGTGGTACCCTCCATGCGAGGCCTTTATCGTTGGGGACCGCGCTCAATAACTCCTGACACAATCCAATTACTAATGGCTAACTGTGTTTTAAAAAAAACAACACCCTTCCTCACTTCAGTGTTTTTAAAAGAGATTAATTACACGTCATTATTAAAACGTTGGATTACATTGTTTTGAGCAATTTTCGATTGAGACTTATTTTTGACGGCTTGTGTTAAAAATACAAAATCTACGCTAAAAAAAGACTGCATTCAAATCCAATTACGGCCGTTTCTTTATCAAATAATTATGTAGCATCAAAACACGTCAAATAATGAAATAAAGAACAGATTCGCGGCGAATTCAATGAAACAGTTTAAGAGAGGAGAATTTCCTATTGTCTCAAGGCCAACAATTTTAAATTAACCGCTACTGAGCACCACAATAATATCCAACAAACTTAGAAATTAATTAAGGAACGACAAATTATATTTCTCTCAAATTGAATGAAGGAATTATTTTAGAGGGGTGAAATAAAAGCTAAGAGGATGTCATAAAGCGTTAATATCTGTAGAAGGAAGTTTATTTTTCCAGGTGACTTGTTTTTGCTACTAACATGTGATTTGCGCCTTTATTATACTAATAAACGAAAGGTTTGTAAAACGAAGGACATTAGTCGCCCTCACCTATGTCTTAAAAGGGGTAATCTGACAGTAAAAAACCTAAATAGGTTTTAAATAGCCCAATGTTTCAATCAGTAAAAGTAATAATAAGCTCTTTAGATTTTGTAGTCTTCAAGAGAAGCTTTTGTAGTAGAATGACCTACAATTACATATAATCAGGTAGCATAGATATTGTTACGACGATGCCCGGCAACGGAGCTTGCACGCGAAAACGGACCTCACTCCTCTACGCAATAAGGTTCAATCTCGCGCGCGCCCGTCTGCTTGTTTACCTGCGCACTGCCGCCTTTACCTGCGCGCGATTGTTTTCATGAAAAGAACGGTCCTGTTCAAACGCGTGTCCTCGCGCCAGTTCGAGAGGCTTCACGAATCATCCACGAAATACTAGAGGGCCCGCGCCGGGTATAAATAGAGAGTGAGCGACGCTGCGAGCAGTATTCATTCTTCGGAAAGCGATCAGTGCGAACTATCCTGCGACGTTTGAAGTGAACAGCGTTTACCAGTGTTTGTTTTGAATTGTCTACGTAAAGTGTGAAGTGTAATTGTGTTAAAGTGGTGTATCTCAGTTTAGTGGTTTTAAATAAATAATTGTCTTTTCGTAACCGGCATTTAATTTGAATTGACGTACCCCGTACCCGCAACATTGGTGTCAGAAGCGGAATTCAAGATGCCACGAGAAGACAGCGAGGGACGTGTGACGAGGAGCCAAACTGCGTCTTCGCAAGGAGATGAAGCCGCAAGTACTTCGTCAACGGGTTCAGTAGCAGCACAACCACCGGCTTTGGACTTTAACACCCTGGTAATTTTGATAAAAGAGCAAGCTCGCCGTCAAGAGGCGCAGCTAGCTCAATTACGAGAGGACCAGGCCCGTGGACAGGAAGAACAAGCTCGTCGACAAGAAGAACTAACTCGCCGTCAAGAGGCGCAGCTAGCTCAACTACGAGAGGACCAGGCCCGTGGTCAGGATGAGTTAGCGAAGACTCTGTTGGGGGCTATTGAGAAAAAGCAGGCGGCGATGGAAAAGCAAATTGTTGCTGTATCGGACGAGGTAGGGCACATCAAGGAGGACGTACTTCAGGTGAAGACACAGCAAACCCAACACGAAGAGCGATTGACCCAGGTTGATGCAACGCTAGAGAAACACGATGTGACGTTGCAGCGACTGCACAATAAAATTCTGAAGGTTGAATCGCAAAGCGGTGCCGTACTTCCAGCACATATTGGGTCGCCTAGGATTGAAGTACCCCACTTTGACGGAACAACATCATGGGCAGCATTTTGGTACCAGTTCGAGACGGTGGCCAAAGGAAAGGGCTGGAGCGACGAAGAATCGATGATGGCGCTTACTCTAGCTCTACGTGGTGATGCCCTGCTGACGTTAGAAAACCTGCCTCCGGAAAGTAGAACCTTGGATGCTCTCCATAAGGCACTAGAGAGCAGGTACAGCGACAAGCATCTTGAACACGCGTACAGAGCACAGCTCCGTGACCGCATGCAGAAATCCAGTGAAAGTCTGCAACAATGGGCCACAGAAATTGAAAGACTAGTTCGTCGTGCCTATGTCTCATGCCCAACGTTGGTAGAAGCAACCATCCTGCAAGCGTTCATCGATGGAATCAAGGACTCGGAGATCAGAGCAGCAGTTAGGCTGGGACATCATAAGACCTTACAAGAAGCTTTGGCCCATGCCTTGGAGGTAGAAGCTGTACGCCAGGACCCTAGGACGCATAGACTACGGGAAATGGTGGTAAGGGAAAAACCATCATTGGGTCCAATGTGTTATGGCTGCGGAGAGAGGGGCCACATCCGGATTAGTTGCCCCAAAAGAAGATTGCCACACAGAACGACAGTAGCGTCCTCAACCCAAGTGGACGCTGAAGAGCTGTCGTTAAACTAAATGGAGCCAGGGCCGTGGGGCAGGCGCTGGCTGGTCAACATCAAGCCCCTACTATCACTGTATCACAGATGGGAAATGGAAACAACCTTTCAGTGGAGGGCCAGCTGAACAGCAAAACATGTATCTTTACAATAGACACCGGTGCTTCAAGAACCATAGTGCGCCCGGAGTTACTGAAGAGAACTGTCATGTGGACACGCAGACCTCTACCCATCCAGCTGCAAACAGCAACAGGCCAGCCAGTAACTGTTCTCGGTGAGACAGTGGTGAAGATAACAATTGGAGACCAGACCTTCGACTACAAGGTGCTAATAGCAAATATCACGGATGAATGCATCATCGGATTGGACTTTTTGAGAGACCAGAAATGTGTAGTAGACGTCTCTAAGGGAGTACTAAGTTTTCCGGAGCAAGAAGTATTCCTGGAGGGAGGATCATCGTGTGCAGTCTACTGCCTGAAAAATACAACATTACCGCCGAGGTCTGAAACTTTAGTACAAGTTAGATTCCCTCCTAATGTGTGTAAAGGACGTAGTGTAGTAATAGAAAACTGTGGCGATCATCCAAGTTGGATCACGGCAAGAACGTTGGCGATGACCAGAGAAGGAGCGAAAGTGCGGATAATAAATCTTAGTGGAAATGAGGTACAGTTACGAAGAAACTGTGTGATCGGTCGGTGTGAAACGGGTTATTCTATAAGAAAGTTGAAAAAAACTCGGGAGCCAGAATCCTGTCAACGAGATGACGTCATGCAGCTTCTAGAAGATTGTAAGGATAAGTTATCTGCACAGGAACTTCAACAGGCTAAGAGGTTGTTACACGATTACAGTGACATCTTTGCAAAGGGTGACCATGATTTAGGAAGAACAGGCCTTGTTAAACACCGCATACACACGGGAGAAACGCAACCAATCAAGCAGACTCCTAGGCGCCTTCCGTTTGCCAAGGAAAAGGAAGTAGCAGAGATGATTGCCGAGATGCACAAGAACCGCATCATAGAACCTTCGACGAGCCCGTGGTCATCGCCTGTAGTCCTAGTTAAGAAAAAGGATGGCAGCACCAGATTTTGCGTTGACTACAGAATGTTAAATAATGTAACGAAGAAGGACAGTTACCCTTTGCCACGGATTGACGACACATTGGATATGCTGAGCGGTATGAAGTGGTTCTCAACAGTTGATCTAAAAAGTGGTTACTGGCAAGTGGACATCCATCCAGAAGACAAAGAAAAGACGGCATTTACCACTGGAACTGGAAATGGGCTGTGGCAGTTCAACGTTATGCCCTTTGGACTTTGTAATGCTCCGGCGACCTTTGAGCGGCTAATGGAGAGGGTTTTGGTTGGACTGCTGGGAGACGCATGTCTTGTTTACCTGGATGACATCATCGTCATGGGACGAAATTTCGCAGAACACCTAAGGAATCTGGGGAAGGTGTTTACCAGGATTCGAGAAGCAAATTTAAAGCTCAGTCCCAAGAAGTGCGCTTTCTTTAAGGAAGAAGTGGCCTATTTAGGACACATCATCTCGGCGAAGGGTGTGAGGACCGATCCAGAGAAGATCAAAGCTGTCCAAGAATGGCCTACACCAACAAACAAGACGGATGTTAGATCCTTTTTGGGTTTGTGCGCATATTACCGGCGCTTTGTCAAGAACTTCTCCGACATCGCCAAGCCACTTCATCGACTTACGGAAGACAAACGAGTATTTGCCTGGGACTTGGAATGTGAACAAGCTTTCAATAAACTGAAGGGACACCTTTGCACCACTCCCATACTTGGATACCCGAACAGAGAAGGAAGACTCATCGTGGACACCGATGCAAGCAATACTGGAATTGGTGGAGTTTTATCACAAGAGCAAGGTGACCGTGAAGTCGTTATCGCCTATTTCAGCAAGTCGCTTTCAAAGCCAGAGAGGAACTACTGCGTGACTCGTAAGGAACTGTTGGCAGTAGTGAAAACTCTACAACATTATAGCAAGTACCTCATCGGCAGACAGTTCACCTTACGGACGGATCATGCAGCATTAAAATGGCTTTTGCAGTTCAAGAACCCAGAAGGACAAGTTGCAAGATGGTTAGAGCAACTACAGGAGTACAACTTCGTGGTGGAACATCGAAGCGGCAGAACGCATTTGAATGCGGACGCCCTTTCAAGAAGACCTTGCCCTGAGTCTTGTAGTCACTGCTCTAAGACAGAAACCAAAGACAAAGTCCGGATTATAACCACCCAGGGCCTTGACCATGAATGGAGTGAGGACGCTATTGGAAAAGCTCAAAAGGAGGACATCGACCTGAAGAAAATCTTTGAGTGGAAAGAAAAAGACCAAAGGCCTTCTTGGAGTGATGTATCGTCGTTTAGTCCCACTACAAAAAGCGGCACAGTGGGACAGCCTAGTAATTAGAGACGGAGTTCTGTTTAGAAAATGGGAAACGCCAAGAGGGGACCAAAGCAATTTACAGCTAGTTGTGCCCCGAAAACAAGTGGCGCCCTTATTGAGGTATATACACGATGGGGTATCTGGAGGACATTTAGGCGTGAAGAAAACCCTAGAGAAGCTGAGACAACGGTTCTACTGGATCCACTGTCGAGAGGACGTTGAAGACTGGTGCAGGAAATGTACGACGTGTGCATCAGTTAAGGGCCCACAAACCAGGAATAGAGGAAAACTCAAGCTGTACAATGTCGGCGCCCCGTGGGAAAGAATCGCGGTCGATGTCGCTGGACCTTTTCCAGAATCTAAGGAGGGAAATAAATACATCATTGTGGTTCAAGATTATTTCAGTAAATGGCCTGAAGTTTTCGCGACGCCTAATCAAGAAGCTAAGACGGTTGCGAAGAAGTTAGTCCAGGAGGTGATCTGCCGATTTGGTGTACCCCTCGAGATACATTCAGACCAAGGAAGAAACTTCGAGTCCGCACTATTCCAAGAGGTTTGTCAACTACTTGGTATGCACAAGACTCGTACTACCCCAGCACATCCACAATCTGATGGCATGGTCGAGAGATTCAACCAAACGCTTGAAAATCACTTGGCTAAAGTTGTCGATGAACATCAACGAGACTGGGATCAGTACATACCTCTTTTTCTGCTGTCCTATCGATCTGCCGTACACGATAGTACTAGTGCCACCCCCGCAATGGTGAACTTTGGCAGAGAAATGCGACTTCCAGTGGATGCCCTGACTGGTACACCACCCGAAGCTCCGAAACCTGTCACAGATTATGTGGCTGACCTCCAGAAACGATTGGACGAGATTCATGCCTTCGTTAGAGACTGTAGTCTGAAATCCAGCGAACGAATGAAGACTCGCTACGATCGTAAAGCCAACACTACCGGCTTTGAAGAAGGGGCACTGGTTTGGTTACACAACCCACTCCGGAAGAAAGGGAAGTCACCAAAGTTCCAGCCAAGATGGGAAGGACCCTACAAGATCATCACAAGGCTGAATGACCTCACCTATCGGATCAAGCAAGGAACAAGGGGCAAACCTAAGATTGTGCACATTGATCGGTTGGCACGCTACTACGGATCAAATAATGCTCGGGACGAGCATGACTAAGAGGGGGGTAATGTTACGACGATGCCCGGCAACGGAGCTTGCACGCGAAAACGGACCTCACTCCTCTACGCAATAAGGTTCAATCTCGCGCGCGCCCGTCTGCTTGTTTACCTGCGCACTGCCGCCTTTACCTGCGCGCGATTGTTTTCATGAAAAGAACGGTCCTGTTCAAACGCGTGTCCTCGCGCCAGTTCGAGAGGCTTCACGAATCATCCACGAAATACTAGAGGGCCCGCGCCGGGTATAAATAGAGAGTGAGCGACGCTGCGAGCAGTATTCATTCTTCGGAAAGCGATCAGTGCGAACTATCCTGCGACGTTTGAAGTGAACAGCGTTTACCAGTGTTTGTTTTGAATTGTCTACGTAAAGTGTGAAGTGTAATTGTGTTAAAGTGGTGTATCTCAGTTTAGTGGTTTTAAATAAATAATTGTCTTTTCGTAACCGGCATTTAATTTGAATTGACGTACCCCGTACCCGCAACAATATTAATCGGTGACAAGTTATTTTCATAGGTATTTGAAATAAATTCCTGAATGCCACTAAGCCGATAAATAACTTTTTTCTACGAATACAATCGAAACCAAAACATCGAGAACGTATATTATTAATTATATCTGCAATAGCCTGATTGGGTAGGTAATTAACTTCCGAGCGTTGTATTATTTGTTTTAATAACATGGCATATACTCTACGAGGCGGTGAAGAAACCTACAATTTATTTCAATTTTTTCTTTGCGCAAACCTTGTAAAATTATAAAGTTGAATTTTTACATGGTAATTAATGTATCATTAGAGTCTCTCGGCGGTTTCTATTTCCGGAGCGGGATTGTAATAGCCCTACGAAGTACCAACTTGTAATTACGTGAGTTGTGGAAATAACACAAATGGTTATATAAAATTGTTACACTCTGTGGGCATAAATGATATCTACAATAATTTGAATTTACAGTTTTGTTCGAGAAGAATCTTAGAAATAGAAATACACGATTCACATCAATTGCCCTTTATGTACCGGAGAAAAAAGAAGTTACCTAATTGTACACATACGTATATTATTATTTAAAACTACTTTAATAATTGAGATATATGCCCTACAATTGTTATTGTTGGGCAAAAATATGCTTATTCGTAGCATGTTTCTCTATAAAGATTTCACTGTAAGAATCAGTCTGAATATTGGATCGGGACTGTTAAGTATCCGAGTTAAGAAAAAGTATGTTTCGGTACTGAGCATAATTCGAGTTCGTGATAACCATGCATAAACTGGAAGTCACATTTATTAATAACCAGAATTGATTTATCTACATCCATACCCTAATATGTCTATTTTATAGTCAGGATCGATGAGCAAACGCCCTATATTTAGATATAAGTATGTGTGGCTGCATCTTAATGTTTACATTTTAGTATCGGTAACCGATACCTTAATTACGTTCAAATTTCGAACGTTTTATAGTCAGGATCGATGAGCAAACGCCCTACATTTAGATATAAGTATCTGTGGCTGCATCGTAATGTTTACATTTTAGTATTGGTAACCGATACCTTAATTACGTTCAAATTTCGAACGTCTTCTTAAAATGTACTTTATTCAAATTGACCTAAAAATTATGACATGATTTTGTACTAACTTTTACATACAGATTATGTTGGTAACTGTAGCCATATTATCATATGAATGAAGATAAAGTTATGTATGTGACTGTACATAATTAGGCATTAAAATACTCATGTGATCCTTTTATGAAACTCACACCACATTCGTATTTTAATAACCCTCATTATGCAACAGCCACATAAATAACTATTAATTGATAACAATAATTTATGATGGATGTTTTGCACCACAGCAGTTGACTTTAAAAGGCTGATACTATAAGGGAAGGCAGATCAACATCATTATTTGCCAAACACTAAAACATTTCTTAAATTTTAAATGCAGCTGATATTACATCCCAAATAAACTTGTATGTGTTGACTACATGGTATTGTCAGTGTCAGTCGAATATTGCGTAACATTTACACGTCTGTATACTTACTAACATAAAATAAGCTTTATGAATCGCATATAAAAAACATTTTTAAATGCCCGCAAGTACAGCAAGTCATAAAATTACTTAATCGTCTCCTTGAAACACTTTATTATCACATGCTTATGGGCGCGACATACATTTTTTGTAAACACTGTCGCGTCTCCATACGATTTTAAAATCAAAAAATTGATTGCGGGCGTATTACAATAGGTACACCAAAGAATGGTATTATAATAATAACAAACGACATTCTAGCATATTTTATTCATTATATAAAACCTTAATGGTAAGTGGCAGTTTCATTTGTGTTCCTAATTATTTATAATATTCTAGTGAAATAAATTACATTTCAACACGGATTATATGTTATTTTGTTAATGTTGAAAGTCCTTCTGAAACTAATGCTATCCTATATAAATAACACTGTTTTAGTATTGCTTATCATCATCATCATACATATTTATGGGTTCTTAAACCATTGTCCCAACTGAATTGAAACTTTGAAGAGATGTATGTAGACGCACAAAGGATTTAGGGCAAAAATATTATTTTCACCCCAAAAAAGAAAGCATTACAACGCATTCCTGGTAAAGCTGGTTCATTATATACCTTTTAATAAAATTGATATAATTGGAGATGTATCGGAGATGTATTATCTCTGAAGTGTGTCAGTTGAAGTATTCAGCGAAAACGTATGATCAATCAACTAACTGATCAAATATAGCTGGCTAGCCGAAGACACAGTAATTATACAAAGTGAATCGGCGACATGCCGCGTCCTCATTCCCGCGTAACTTTCAATACTGCCGTATCGGGGTTAACTGTGACAAGGTTGTAGGCAGAGGACTGTCTGAGAAACGACGTAATCGTCAACGTTTCCGAGTAAACCGTGCCGACCGACCAGCATCCGATGAACTCCGAACGCTCATTGTAGCCACTCAACGCGGCGAAACAAAGGAGCTCTAGGTAGGTCGCGGGCTGCCAGCAGCCGAAGGTTGAGCGATGTCAAGTAAATTTTAACACGCAATTAGTAAACCGCCGGACACCTTGGCTGGCACCGATCGGCTGAGTCGTTCAGGGACGCTCGACCTCATGCCACCTGGTATTATTTACAGCCATTTACTGTTCACCGCATAGCGGCACACGGCCGGTCCGGATACGATATTTTAGGGAGGCCGCGAATAGTTTTATTGTTGGGTGCTTAACCGCGCTTTTTTCGGTAATAGGCCTTTCGGTAACAAACGTCGATCATTGTTTTTGCGCACGCAATCTGTCGGTTACAAACCATGTGCGATACAACGAAACTTTGTCGTTGGTGCTAGTTCTTTTCAATTAGAAAATTGTTTTAACTGCCGCTTCTATGTTTTCGAGCAAAATTACTTATTGCCTTAATAAGTAGGGCGTTACTAATTCAATTATATAGACAGCTGGGGAGGGCCAAATATGAAATGGAAATGTTCATTATTTCAATGGTTTACAATACACGTTATCTTGCGAATACAAATTCCCTGCGTGATAATCTACGGAAATGACCAAATAAGTTACACTAAATTCAGCTAATACCTGTACTTCAACAACTCAAGAAAGATAACAATTTCTTGGAACTTATATCTAAAATATTTTGATTAATAGATAACTGAACTGAAGATTGCTTTCTGTTTAACAATAATTATTAAATCAGTTTTCCAAATAATGTAGGTTAGTCATTAATATGAATAACATACATGAACAACTTAGATTTAATCAACAAAGTTGTTTTTACAGAAGAATCGAATCGCATAAATTTCAGTGTGATTCAGTACCCAATCAAAAACAAGTCAGTTGCGCATTTTGTTGGAGGGAGACGAAATAATCTTGAAAGACGTCGAACGTCTATAAAGGGTGTCGTTATGGCCCCAGTTCGTTGTTCTAGATGGAAAACTGTAGTCTCACTGCTAGACCGCACCCGCCCAGCCGGCGCCGGGCGCCTGCCCGCCGACAATAATCCGGGTGGCAACAACGAGCGTGACGTCGCGAACTCACCTTGACTCACTTTAGTTGGCCCGCTTGCATTACACTGTTTGTTAGCCGTGTACTCGTGATTAGTCTGAAGCAGTACGTAATTCTTATCACATGACTACCGCGCCGTTGACGACGCCCGCCGGTGTAATCTGTGGAGCTGACGTCAAGACAATGTACAGCTATTCGTACTCGTACCGCAGCCCGCGCAGCCACTCTAGATAGATACAGATGTCTGCATAGCACACGTATCGAGGCTATCAAAACGTGAATACCCACACCGCTTAGCAACAGACAATCTTACATTTTGAGTAAAAAAACTAAAATAAAAATTTTAAAAAGGTTTGTCATGCATGCATTACATGCTATCGATATTGTAAACATATCAATGGACAATGTTTAAACACTTTCCGATCGTCAACCTGCATTTGGCAAGCTCTGTTTCTATGCTAAATAGTATTTGGTCACGTTTGTGCGAATGATATAATGATTTATATAACGTGAGCCAACGTCCAACAATGCACATTAATAGTTTATTACAGTTACTATGCACTCAATCTAACTACAAAAAAAAAACAATGGTAGCAGCCAGTGCTGCAAGACGGAAACATTTATTTACCGCTAAAACAGTGTAGAAGCGTCGCGTCGATTTGGTTCAAAATTACATCTAAGTAATCACGGCTTAACTACTCTTTTCAAACATTTTAGAAATTAAGCCAAGTGTAAATTTAAATTTTATCGTGCACATCAGCTACAAATAAGCGTATTTGCTGTTCTACACGGTAAGTAATCGGCGAATGAACTTATAAAGAAAAAGAAAAAAAAATAGGGAATGCTTCTGCCACGGTGTACCACAGGCATATTGTAACCTACATTATGTATAACTTTATGTATGTACGTATTTTATTTTGAGGTCAAACTTTTTAAAGAGTTTCGATGATCAAACGCTTTATTGCAAACATGTAGGTATTATGTCAAAATTTAAATACATATTTTAAAAGCTGCAAAATGTCTTTAATAAATATGAAATAACTATTGTATTTTCCCGCTAGGTGGTAAAACGGCAGCACTGGTCGTGGCTATCGTGCCAGAGAGAACGTGAATGTTTTCTTGTGAAACTAACCGTCGCTATGAATGGGCGATATTGCAATTAATTGCAGAGATAACTCGAACAGCTGATGCTCCGCCATTCGTATCAACACGATACTTATGGGGCGAAAGCGTGATGCTAGATAATAGTAGAGATATTTTAACGATCGTATCGGTGGAAAGTTGTGATTTTGTAAATTCTTATTAATTTTGAAATGCTCGTTTTAAATTGTAATTAATTAAAATGTATGATTACGATGTTTTGCAGCACTTTTATTCAGCAGGCTACTTACGCTGACTAAATAGATTCAGTCAGAATTTAATCACACAAAAATAAGGTATATGGTTTCTAAAATAATGTATTTCTTGCAGCAGTTCCAGAATGCAACCACAAGTAGTTTTTAAGGCAAATTACAAAAATACTGTCACCATATAAAAAAAGTGACGCAAGATTGTGAAAAAAAAGTACCTAGTTATCTGAAGCCTACGACTTCGTTAAGATAAGGCAATCGCGGCAGTTGACCGAACCGTAGATTTCGATCTCCTTGACTCGATTCGAGCTGGCATCGGGCTGAGTTGCGACACTGCGCCTGCGCCGGTGTTAGTCATTGTCGCTGCAGAATCTAGTGCATGTATTGCTCCATACGTTTATGATGAATTTTTAAACATACATTACTATAGTTCCTAGAAATACAGACTTGCATAATGCTCTTGCGCGATTGACATACGAGTGCATTTTTATTTATTGTTGGATGATGGATTGCTGTTCTCTACGACTGTAATGCGCCTATTTCTATTAAGTAGATACAAGATAGCTTTTAAGACTTTCGTAATCAAAACAAGTATCGTAACACTAATTAAGAGTTTTAATGTTAATGAGATACATTTTGCTTGTTAGTAGATAATATTATTTTTGAGTCGTTTTTATGCTTATTCAAGTTAGGTAGCTGTCTGGGTAAAGAGTTTCAATTTCAATGTTCTCTAATTCTTAACACGAGTCATAATCTCTATAAAACGACCACTCATTAATCGATTCATATTCATAATAAACTAAGCTTATGTTTCATTGGAGCTTTCGTGTTTCTTCCAGTCAATAATTCACAAGCAAGACAAGCTGCTTTAGATAACCCGATACAATGTTGAAATTGCTTTGATACATAAATAAATTGTGCAAAACCAATCATACGAGTGATTAAAATTTGTCAACCGGCGATTTGAGATCCGTTACGACATCGAAAATCTATTGTCACTCCACGGAATGTCAGCAATGACGCAATCAGGTCATTTGAAACCAATAACTTGGCCGGCGGAACCGCAATGTGGTTTAGTTGACAGCTACTAATAGACAACCGAGGAATCAACATGATACTGATTCTGCATTGAGATTTCAATCAAGCATATA
Organism: Mecyna flavalis; assembly: GCA_949319885.1. NCBI lineage: Eukaryota > Metazoa > Arthropoda > Insecta > Lepidoptera > Crambidae > Mecyna > Mecyna flavalis. The sequence goes on along the minus strand of OX439407.1, from coordinate 4,370,866 downwards.
AGTATAGATACACGTACGCCGTTAGTTTACTTTTATTATTATAAACGCGTAATCTTTTGAAAATTGATGTTTGTCTCACTTTCAAAAGAAACTGCTAAACGACCTATAAAATTGAAAAATACGGCAAGATAATGCAAAGACTAGCGGGGGCTAGTGAGCAATACAAAGACAATCAACACACGAATGTTCAGGAGATGAAAGTTTGACTTAGGTAAGAATTTGTTTCTAACTTACATTGACGTAAAAGGCTGTCACTACCAAATACGTCAACGAATTATTCAAATCTAATAACTTAGTTGTAAGTTAAATATTTTATAATTCATATATTAGTATAGAAGATTAGATTACGATGTTAACCCGCAAGAATGTGATAAGTTTTCGGGATAAAAGTGGCTTATATCACTCCAGTTCCCTGCAAACTATAGGTACCCTACCAAAAATCAAGTCCACTGCGACGTAAAAGACGATAAACCGAAAAAAAAGAATGTTTTCCATGGGACCCTAAAATATACAACATTATTTTATAATATTATGGACCTAGACCCTATTGCGGTAAAGAGAATTCTAATCCTTTCCTAAAAACTGATCAGGGGTTTAAATGAAAACGCGGATAAACGCGCAATAGACGTTACTTTGTTACTAATTCTTTATACCAACATACCTAACAATATTTAGAACCAAAACACGGTCATTGAAGATTCTAATCAGTATTTGAAAAACACGCGATTAAAATGATGATTTCATAATAATCGCATAGGGAAAGTAGGTACAACATGCAAGTTGCATTGCAGCCGCGGGACGCCTGGCGCCAATTGCATAATACTATTGCATTCAGTACTTTGATCACAATATATTAAATATTGTAATCATTACTTCTTCATTGTATAAATATACTAATGACAATTCATTAGTTATATGTTACGACGTATCATCATACTACTACTCGTAATAAAGCTAGAAATCAAAGATACGCCGTCCAGTATTTATACATATTACGCATTATTAATATAATTTATCATGTATTTGTAATTTATAAACTATAAAATATAATTATTGCATTATGTAGCATCTATCACTAAAAGACAGGGAATAAGACTTCTTGTTCGTTACCGTAGCGCCTTGAACTTTTCTATTCGCTTTAAATAAGGCGATGCTCTAACATAAAAAGCTAATTCAAAGAAAACTGTATAATGCGGAATATACAAAGATCATTGAACGAATTTTAAGATATCCCGTATGTATTAATAAATAAATAAATATCTCTGGAAAATATTCACACAGCGCCATCTAGACCCAAACTTAGCTTGTGCTATGGGTGCCAAGCAACAGATAAATATTACTTTTTTTTAATACATACCATATTATATGTACATAGAAATACCCAGATCGATACACAGACATGTTCATGCACGCAAATGTTTGTACTGTGCGGGGATCGAACCCGCGGCCTGCGGTGTAATAGCCGTCTTTTCGATCATTACACCAAATGGCTCGTCGTATAGTTGCAAGTCATTACATTTCTTGCCGTTTACCGTCCTACACCCACACCTAACACGTCAGAGGTAAGTTTGGTTGGCAGAAAGCCATGTAAACATACCACCAAATAGGGCAACGACCACGAAGCAAACGCAAATAGCATTAGACAATATTCTATTAATAAGTGTTTAAAAATAAACGGAAGTGGAGGGGATCTCCACGTGTCTCTCCGAGATTAATTACCCCGACTCAACCAAAGAGAAGTATATTTTTGAGTGTGATCCTCTGTGGCCGGACCACAATTTAGTACTCAGATGCTATAGTTGGAAATAATAGCTACCTTAAGTCTACTTTCATCGGAATATATCTATTTTTTAGTACCTCAATAGATAACTTTTTATTGAACAATTTATTTGGTCCGGCCGCAGAGCAGTACACTCTGGCCGCGCCACTTCAAAATTAAATAAAGTATAATGAACTATTAAGAAATTAATATACAGAAAAAATCTACCTAAATAGTACCTTGCATACGACAACTTTGATCCAATTAAACCCTTTAGTTAAGGACTTATCGGTCATAGAATGTGGTCCGGCTGGAGAGCATACTCTGCAGCCAGTCAATTTCGCAATATGGCTTGACCACCTCAGATGCTATAGTTGGAAATAATAGCTACCTAAAGTCTACTTTCATCGGAATATATCTTTTTTTTAGTACCTCAATAGATAACTTTTTATTGAACAATTTATGTGGTCCGGCCGCAGAGCAGTACTCTCTGTCCGCGCCACTTCAAAATTAAATAAAATTTAATGAACTATTAAGAAATTAATATACCGAAAAAATCTACCTAAATAGTACCTTGCATATGACAACTATGGTCCAATTAAACCCTCTAGTTATGGAGTTATCGGTCGTAGAATGTGGTCCGGCTGGAGAGCATACTCTGCAGCCAGTCAATTTCGCAAATGGCCGGACCACAATTCAGTACTCCGATGCTATAGTTGAAAATAATAGCTACCTAAAGTCTACTTTCATTGGAATATATCTATTTTTTTAGTACCTCAACAGATAACTTTTTATTGTACAATTTATGTGGTCCGGCCGCAGAGCAGTACTATGTGGCCGCCCAACTAGCACACAAGCTCTATAACAAGCCGTATACTGGTCGGTTAGAAGTTACTAATAAAGGCATGGGTTCCTTAAGTAAGATCTACAGTATATGTACAAGCGCTTAAAGCACCGCTGTACCCCCAAAAGGGCCCATTTTGTACGGCTATAGGGTCTACAGTGGCGTATGCGAGCGATAGTATACGCTTAAGTATCTAAAATAAGTTGTAATAGCACGACTGTAGCGCTCGCACCTTATTATAGCACGACTGTAGCGCTCGCACCTTATTATACCGCGTCTGTATCTCCGATTTAAAGTTTACGGTTCTTTATTGAATATACAGTGGCGATACAGAGGAATTTATAAAACATAACCTATAATTTTAATAAGATTAGCCATTTGGAAAGTATATGACAGTGAATTGCAGTAAGTAAATTAAAAATAATAAACAGGTAAGTCAAGTGTTGTTTTTTCCTTTTATTCGTATGAAATACAAGTGCGAGTAACATTATATTGTAAATATATACATATGTTTTAGCTAATATTTTCACGCGCCCTTCTATATATGCAGTTTTTTGATAAAAAATACATTTAATTATAGATTGTGAATTCTGAATTTAGCTTGTAAAAGATATTTTGGCTTTGTTTGTAGTTTTTGTAGTGTCATGGATGAAAAATAGTTACGTGAGTTCGGTTTTTTGTACATATTTATGATTTAAAAATTATAAATTAGTATTCTAAAAATCAATTTTATAAAAGCTAAATGGCGTCTCAGCTACAACAGCCTTCAGAGTTTACTAGAACCTTTCTACCGATTCATGGCGCTTGTATTTGCCGTTCTAGACCTTTGGGTTCTACAATTGTGGTATTAACGTGCTATTAAACGTTATGTGGTGTACAGCAGCAATTAATACTTCTTTTAAGAACCCAAGACTGTACAATGGATAATTGATACCCTATTATAGAGGTCGTTTAATTTAGGAGTCCGTGGTCAGAATCTTAAAACCCTTCTACACTTGACTTATTATCTGGAGACTTTTGCATCAAATTCGTGTTTTTCAGGTCCTACAAGAAAACTGTGGAAATATTTCAACAGCTGCAATGGGCTACGGGAAAGCATCTGAACCTACGTATATAATACTTTCAGACAACGCCGGAGCTCAAGTGCCGACAGAATCGGAACCAAATTCAGAACTGCAAAATATATGAAACATCTTTTAATTATATTAAATGTTTTATTTAGTCCCCCTCTCTAGTCCGGCTTCAGCCGTTTTAATGGCCATAGTAGTGGAATTTATACACTTTTACCTGTATAAGGAGTGTTTGCCATGCCTTATCCAGCTATTTGCCATAAAGTTGCTGTACAATTCTTAATTGTAGCGACTTAGGCGCTACTATAGAGTATTATGTATCTGCTGTAGATACAGCATTACAAAGGATGTCATTAACTGTACTCAACAGCTTAAGCCTATACAAGTATACAATATACAACTTAAGGCGTTTAAAAAGAAGTTAATAACTCTGTTCTAACGCCTTTAACTACAAAAACATTCTACAAGATCTCAGAGCGCTACAAAAGTTACTTATACCTCCTCTTTACATCTAATGCCTGTACAATAACTCTATAATATGACATTGTATCTCCTTTGGTGATTATTTTACCGCTCTACGACCATTGTACCGCACGTCTGTTAAAGCGCTTTTGAATACGCTACTGTACAACTTAAGAAGTATAATAAACCCTTTGAACGGCTGTTATACAACCTTCAGGTGGTACAGAAGCAATTTAAGCAGCTTGCGTGTTTGTTGGGCGCGCCACTTCAAAATTAAATAAAGTAAAATGAACTATTAAGAAATTAATATACCGAAAAAATCTACCTAAATAGTACCTTGCATACGACAACTTTGATCCAATTAAATCCTTTAGTTCAGGAGTTATTGGTATTATAATAATTTCGGCACATTCTGCTAACATAGTAACGATAATTCTACTTATAATACGAATTGCTAACAAAATATTGGAAGGCGTTAAAAATTGTGAATTTTTATTAGTGATATTATTATTATAAATAAATATATTTTCATAATAATGAGATCATTATGAAATATATTTGATTTTCGTATAAGTACTTATTTAATCCAAAATTTTTACTTACTTCGTCAAATTATCTAAGTACTTATTCTTAGGTAAGTAGGTAACCAGCAAGTGAACCTTTTTGAAAATCATTATTAGTAATAAAAATATTTTTTTTTAGATAAAATCCAGGTCATTTTATAAAGTACTTATTGTGTATTTTTGGTTGTCATAAAGAAATAAACAATACTTCTTTAGATTTGCTGAAAGTAATACTCCCTAGCCGCGCCACATACTATAAAGTATAATTAATCAAAATGAATATATTCTTGATAGCAAAAAGCATCAACGAAGGGTAGAGAAAAGGTACTATTATTTGAATGTATTTATGGATAGTAAATATTAAATATTGCGAAATTGACTCGCTGCAGAGTATGCTCTCCAGCCGGACCACATTCTATGACCGATAACTTCTTTACTAAAGGGTTATAATTGAACCAGAGTTGTTGTATGCAAGGTACTCTTTAGGTAGCTATTATTTCGAACTATAACATCTGAGGTGGTCCGGCCATATTGCGAAATTGACTGGCTGCAGAGTATGCTCTCCAGCCGGACCACATTCTATGACCGATAAGTCCTTAACTAAAGGGTTTAATTGGATCAAAGTTGTCGTATGTAAGGTACTATTTAGGTAGATTTTTTCGGTATATTAATTTCTTAATAGTTCATTTTACTTTATTCAATTTTGAAGTGGCTCGGCCAGAGAGTACTGCTCTGCGGCCGGACCACATAAATTGTTCAATAAAAAGTTATCTATTGAGGTACTAAAAAAATAGATATATTCCGATGAAAGTAGACTTTAGGTAGCTATTATTTCCAACTATAGCATCTGAGTACTAAATTGTGGTCCGGCCACAGAGGATCACACTATTTTTGAAGCTGGAATAACATTAGATAAAAGTTTGTTTGATGTTTTTTTTAACATAAAGCACTATAAACATTACCTTCATACGATAAATATTATGACATTATAAAAACAAGCAATATTTAAGTGTACAATTGCTTTGTTCTGTTATTAATATAAAAATAAAGCGATCTAAATAAAGCACTTTAATGGGAAGGGAGGGGATTTGTAAAAGAAAAAATGAGTGGGCGATTATATTATTTTGAGTCAAATGTTACAGAGGTCTGTAAACAAATTTGGAAGTTCATAATCTGGGGTAATTTTAGAGACTACGTTCTGCGTATTGCGCTCGGGCGAGCGAAACAATTGACTTTTAATGCGACAATGGCAAAGTGTTGTTGACCGTATACATAAATATCTCCGACGCGTGGTCGGTCGTTTTCCGCGTTTTCTCGACAACGTCACTCGGCTCGTGTAAGGAAAGTGACGCGTTAGCTTAGCTTCGTCGGTGAAAACTGCCTGCGTGACTAAAGGTCAAACGGACCCGCATTCAAATGTAGTAAACAACACATTACGGAATACTACATACTACGTGATAATTTACGACCATTCTAGAGCTATTATAACATTTCTCTTAAATGTGGTAAGTTTTACAAGAGATATATACCTACAGTTTAGTATACACAATGACTCATCAATCTTAAGTAGTTGTGGTGAAAAAGATTTTAGTAAACAGCCAGTTAGGTTAATTGTGAAAACTGTATTTAATTCTGAACTACCATAACAACTAAAAAAATTAGTAATATCTGTTCCAAACTAAAGACAACTCTTCTGAAATCAAGTAATATATTCGTTAGTTTGAATATACCTATGTACGAAGGAACGATTTCTAAACGCTTTCTGCGCGGAGTAAAGCGAGGACTGAATGACGCAGTTGATACATAACGTATCACTCATCAGTGTAACTGGTACACGCGACGAAGGACTAACACACGTCATGTACTCTTTCTAGTAACAAATAAATTACTTGTTATTCTTGGGAATTCGTTTCACGTTATACGTATCGTCATCGTCATGCCCTGGTCCAAAATCTTTCTAGGTGAGCGCTTATTTTTGTGAACACAATGCACGAGGATTAGATTTCTAGTTTTTATAGGCATCTGCCTATCTGATGCGCCTCTTTTTGGGAATCTTATCGTTAGCAGTTTTCCCTCAAGTACATGCACTTAGAAGCGTTCTTGCACTGGACATCGCTGCCGACCTCGAGCTAAATTGCTAGTATGTGACATCTGATAATTGAATCATCAATAAAAAAGCATTGATTTGAAAAGAAAGTATCTATTTTTATTTTTAATAGTTAAACTTTAATATCAACTTGAGAAAGAGGGAACGGGAACGAAATTCTATTACAATTTCTTCAAAGACAGAATGACACTATATCTTGTATCTACACATTTTCCTTAAACTTACTACATATAGGTCTTATATTATCCCAAGTTAATAATATAACTGACTTCAAAAATTTAACATTAATATTTTACTCCAGTTAAAATTATTATAAATGGATAACACGCACACCCGTTACAAATTCCACGTTTACTAACTAGGGTGACGGTAAAACCTCCACTTTATTTAAAACACCGAGCAGCTTTCAATTGACACATAATTAATGTCTTTATTCCAGTCATGTTTTCTTTTTAACCGGTGTAATTTCCCTTCGAGCAAATAATACAATTGTTCGTTTTTCATGTCAGCCAGTGTTTTTAATTCTTTAGCTTTAAATTCCATAACAATAATACGCGACACGTTTGTATTGTTGCAAGTAATGAAACTCGAACATGTTTTACAGAAGTGATAGGTTCCGAATTTCAGGTCAAAATATCATGCGGGAACTGAGTACCCAATATTAACACGGTCACACGTTCCATTGAGTACATTCGCTAGTTCATTGAGAACTTTTTATTTACGATGCCATAAATTTGCTCCCACGTGTTTGGGCGGCCTCCTAGCAACGGTGCGCCCACGATTATTGAAAAAGGTCGCGGTGGGCACCACCATTGTACACCCACCATCATTGCTTTTAATGTGCGGATATTGCAAAGTTGTTTTGAACGCGACCCAAAATTATGACTAATATGTCGCCGTTATCATACAGCCCTTGTGTGCAAATAAATACCTTATCAATTGATTTTGCATAAAATGTTAATTTAACCATAAAGATTGGCAAAAATGGAACTACTAAGACTATGGGTTAGGACTCTTTTCTACGATACATTTTACTTGAAAAAGACTTCCGCTATTTTTAGTATCCGCTAGTACCTATCTATGGACACTAATCTGATATCTTTGCGGTGAGAATTGAAAACCCTGAATAAGTGGAAAATACGCTATATTAAAAAGCGCATCTGCGTCAGTGTGTACTAGCATCGAGTATGTAAACAATAATTACGAATGTACCTGTAATATAATCGCCCTGAGCGAGAATCAACCGCCAGTTGCATATAAAATGAAGTAAATTAATAACCGCAGATGTCACCGGTTAATTCCGGAACACCGAACAATCGGATATTATGATCGATTGTTGTTCGTCGATCTGTTGACTGAAGTGGCAAGGTAGGGCAAGAAGTCCTGAGAAAGATGACAATAGCATCTGGATCAATGAATATAATGTTTTTTTCTGTTTATTATAGACCCCATAAACGAAAATCAGGTAGCGTTTTATAATCACACGAATCATTTAGGTAGTTTTTATTTTTCGTAATTTTATTATTTAAACGATAAGTAAAGATGAATAATGTATCATCAACTCTCTTGGTCCATCCCTATCCATGTAGCGTCGTTTCAGATGGAGATAAGATACAATTTAAGTTCATTTAATGCTTTACTAACTGGGCCCTTTAGAATCCATAACTTCAGCGTTCAGGTAGACCGAATGAATAACGCTAATCTCTGAGTGTAAGAAAAGGTTATTTAGTCAGGAATACGTAAATACAATTCATCAGGTTCACGAATGCAACTGCATTCAAGTAATTACTTTCAATATATGGATCTCAGAAATAAAGTATTGATTAGTTAAGAAATGACTTATACAAAACTTACCTCGTTTATGTGTTTATAGGTTTTGATGAGGTCTACGCTGAGTTTCCTAAGCGGCGCCGTTGAAGGATCCCGAAAGTGATGTGGTATTCGAGCTTGCATTGCCTGGGTAAGTGAGAAAATAGGTTAGTTCCTAATCTTATATAAATAACAACAGCAAACTCGAAGCAAAGTCTAAAGCGTATATACATACTAGAAACTATAATAATTGTAAATATAATATACAAAATAATAATACATCACTAACTACTGAACAAGGTAAACGTTCAAACTTCAAGAAAATATGCTGTGATGGTATGAAACACGAGACAGTTTTACCAGTAATTTACACCAAACGGCAAATATTTTGTTTACGGTGCGACAACTATTAACAAAACAACCCACACGAAACTGTTTATCGGCTATATTCTTGGACAATATCAGATAATAGCACCTATGCTATGATAGTCTGAGACAGTCGGCAGTGGTGACTTATACACAAAGGCAAACATTTTGCTTGTACTGCGGCAAAGTATAACAAACGAACACCTCACTCTCTACATGGTATTCTATGCAATCCAATACAAAACACTCGGTGGTAATACGAATTTATAAGGTCCGAGTTGGCGGTAACACACAAAGACAAACATTTTGCTTGCAATGCAGCAATCATTGGAATTCTATCATCACAAACGAACCCACACCTAGTGCTTCCATTCTTTTGACGTACTGTCAAGCAAGCGAGTACCAGCGGACGGTTTGAGACACGAGACAGTTGCTATTGTACAAAGCAGCGAATGCGTCCGTACCCGTGGCTATCGTCTTTAGTAGCCGTATATCAACCGGCAGACAATCTACCCCCACACCTTACTACTGCGGATTAACCCAACAACAAAGTTCGTATTGATAAAAGTTAATGGTGACGCGACGGCAAAGAAATACTATCTTGTTCCGTGTCGACTTGAACTTGGCAGCTATCAAAAACAAATGTAACTTACAAATACGCGTACCCAGTCAAGTTTTCTTCAGTTCTTTCGCGATCTAAATATATTTTCTAACACGAACAAAGTTGACATGAATGAATAACATGAAATTGAATAATAAGAAACATTAAAAACAATTTCTAATTCAGACATGCAACGCGACTGGAACGTAATGTTCTGTGTTAATTTATTATTATCATAATAACAAGAAACGTTTTTAACTTGCGGGTAATATTTCTTGGTTTAAAACGTCCCTTAATTTTCCTTGTGGTTAAATAGGACTAGTAAACCCACGGTCACAGTAAAGGGACCGAGATCCGGGTACGCGTCAGGTACATTTAGATCTCCCAGTGAAAGAGAAGTTAGCTGTAGTGAGTAGTTAATTAGTGACACTTTACGGACTAATTTATTTACTTGCCGTAATGTCTAGACGCGGGTAGTTAATGGCGCCTTTAATAAAACAATAGGAGTGGCGCACGCAGTTTACGAGTTAAAACAATTTCACACGAGTTTTCTTTACTTAGTTCTTTAGTTTTGTAGTCTTGTGTTTTTTCGTGGGATAAGTTACTTGTACTTATTTCCATAAATGTAATATATTTTGGAATTTCATATTTTGGGTAAATTTAAAAAAAAAAACCCTTTTGTCAAGAGACAGAAGAGTTGTTACAATAAACGCGATGAACCAGTTTACCTTAATAAATGAAACAATGACCTGCAATAGCTTCTTCATCTTACTACTGGTATCTCATACATTTTATCACCTCAAAACTACTTGGACATACGAGCGGTATACAGGATTTGATTTACTTTTAGAAGTGTTTCCATCAAACTTACTTAATTCAGTAACTTAGCACATTGTAACGGTCTCTATCTGGTCGTAATGAATCCTGTCTTTGAGTTTCCTGACATTGTAAGCCGTCATAAACTTGTCTACACGCGAATATGGCCACAACTTGTCGTCACTTTGCAAAAATGTATCCAACAGTCACCTTGTGATACGGGATAATCTAAAGTTACAAACGTTAAAACTTTCGACCCGTATATTTGTCTTCTTTTCAAAAGAGAAATTTAGTACCATGAAAAGGAACGCGCCAAAAAGAAAAACTAATGTCATTGTGTCAACGTTTCTTCGGTCTAGGAAGGAAAAAATATAAAAAACCTACACATATTGTATCGATTTTATATACACGTCAGTATTCCCTACAGATCGAGTTAGTTTTCTGGTGCAATTGTGACCCGCCTTTCAAAATCAGTAAATCTTACGATTTTCGACAGATCCCGGCAAAGTAAATTTTGCATCTTTGGAACTACTGATCAGATTGATTCTTCTTTTGATAGCATGATTCTACCTACGCGTTTCCAGTAGCAATGGTCAATACTAAATTTTTCGACTATAGTATTGATATCCTTATCTTCCTACGTACACCCTTTCACAAGAAACCTTGAAACCAGCAGGCGAATCACAGTTGCACAACCTGTAATATCTGTGTCATCCACCTACATGTCCGCCTTAGAGTTAGGTAGTTAGTGACGTCTCCGCGTCGGCCCAGCAAACTGCCTCGTGCATCATTTACCTTAGGGGCACAGTAGCGGCAGAAAGCTCGGGGGGTGCGCTCTTTGGAGCTCACCTGAATGTCGGAGGGCGCGCTCATCGAGGCCAGCTGGTCTTCAGCGACCAGCCTCCCGTAGAGGGGCACGTGCCGCCTCTCGCCGCCAGCCTCCGGTATTCCGCCGCCGACAACGCCCACTGAAACAAAACGTGTGATATTAATAACTTGATTAAAAGGTCGGTACGAAAATGAAAAATACCTACATATTAAGAATAAATAGGACTTGATTAATGGCATTGATGCTAATTTATTATAATTCCAGAGACCGAATTTTATTCAACGATTTTGTAACATATTGTACTTAAATCGAGTAATCAAACCCAAGAGTATTGCATACAACATACGAGTCCGTCATGGACAAGGTTGCGTCCTGGTCCATAAGGGGGTGTCATATGTATAGATTTGATTTATTTATCTTTGGTCATATGGATGCAGTCTGTCAATAGAGACAATTTGTATAATATACATTGTTCGGTACATGTCTTTTATCGGTCAAGTCAATAAAACATGAACCCAATGTTTAAGTCATTGACGAACGAATTAGAAAATGTCTTATCTTAAAAATTAATCGGTTTATTTAACGTTTTGAACAACATTTGTATAACAATACCAAATAAATGTCGAAGTTCAGACAAAGTTATCATCAATTTACGTTAACTTGTTGGCAACTTATAATTATTATAGCTGGGTTGTTAGGAGATCGATGGATGACCGGCACATTTCAACCCACTTGATGTCATAATAGCCCAAATTGCCATGTGAACAAACTTTTTCACCTGTTCACCCACACATCACCATTGATTCCATTTGTAATATAAATGTATCTGCATGTTAAAAGCATGACTCACAAAATATGTTTTATGTCTATTTACGTCATTCTTTTAGCGATAGATGACATCAGAGATGTTAGACAAATGTTATTTGTTTGCGTTTGTCATCTTAAAACAGGATCGTGGAAAACCTTGTTTTTACATTATATTCTTTAAAGTTAAACTTGAGGTAGCGATTCCGTATACCTATTACTTTATCTAAAACAAACTTCGCGGCGTGTGGGTAGCCCGTAGCAGTCTCAGCTTGTTTGAAAGGAATATAGGAACAACTTGCTAAGTACCTATCGGTAGGTCGACAAGTTTTCGCATACAAGTAAGTAGTAACGTTCTCGGGGATGTTCCACCATGTTTCTTCCCCTCGAGGTTTTGTTTCTATCTAAATTTCAAATGATAGTGATGACGAGTTTGTCTATTCAATCGTTCTTTTTATCTTTCATGTAAATGTACTTCCCTACACTAATATTGTTATCGTAAGAATTATTTATTATTGAAAGGATTCCGATTTAAAGAATAACACAAACAGCTTGAGTTGTTTAAATTGGGATCAAATCGTCTGCTTTTTTCTTCATCGAACAAAATTATTTCAACAAAATGAGAAAGCAGATACATAAAATCATTCAAACATTTAAATTGGTCACTCGTAATTTTCTTTCAACGCGATAAATGTAAAAGTTAACTTCACCACTTAATGAAAATGTATTTCGGCGACTGTAAATTTATGAACCCCGAGGTAATAAAGTGTTTTCAGTCATTGAGATGGTTTGAAATACATAATGACCTTAAAATGTTAATTATTCTTATAACAAAATGATAAGTCGACCATTCATGAACTGATAAATTTTGTTTTAATTTAGGTACGTAAGTATTCACTGTTGCCTACTCGCGCCGTCAATTATAAACAGTATGAGTATGAGGTCGCCGCATGACTTCAATGAATCAATCGGAAATATTATCCATTCACCTCAACGGCCATATCTGGTTTCCTTTTTTCTTTCATTATTGTTTACATGCAAACCTTTACTACCTTATACAAGCATTGCCTACTGGTTGTTTAGAAACATTGGTTACATGAATGACTAGTTTGTATTGATGACGTTTTAATTAAAATAAATAGTTTTAATTGCTTTTTAAGAAAGTTTCAGTTACTAATCTTCTTAAAAACAGGTAGGCAAAATAAGCGCGTTGGCGTGAGTAGTCAAAAATACATAAAATATAGCTGATCGTGTAGGTAGTTTATATCTGCTAAATGCATAGTAATGCTGTAGATAAGTTCTCATTTGCTCGTAATACAAGGTGTGAATGTGAACTTTACCGTGTTCAATCCAGAGGTCGCAGACAAGTTAATTCGGTCTTATTTATGTACCGTCTGGCACGACGTGACATTTCATAATAAAACACCAACGTTAGCGACTCACTTGTTTGTGTCATGCTGACTTTTGTTGAGCGAAAAGTTTGTTGAACGTCTCGAGAGTTCAAAATTCGTCCTAATTAATAAGTCTTGTATACGTGTACTCACTTTCTTAAGACTTTTGGTTGTCTGGAGGTAGAAAGTTTTAAGAAATTCGTCCGTTTCGTACAAGTATTTTATTGATAATTTATTTAATTTCAGATATTTCCAAACAAACCGTGGGGATTAATCTTTGACATTGTTAAAAGATACGAGTTCTCAATGTATGTACGCAATTTATTGTAAAGGACAAAAAAGTTTTGACGAAAATACGACGAGCGACGTTTTGTTTTTTAAGATAATTTCAGTGGTAGTCTGGTATACCTTTTGAGCTTTGATTGGTTTGCAGCTAATAAGTATTAATGTGTAATCATCGAAATCATCGAATAGATAAAACCAAATAGAAGTGGTGTTTTTCAATGAATATGGTGAATTCTGAACAAAAATTACAAGTTTCAACAAAGATCTGACACAAAATCTCACGTTGCTGAGATTGTAAACAAAATTAAACATCACGTGAAAGAACAAAGCTGATTTAAAAAGCAAATGATCACAATCTTATTTTAGACCTTTGTTCTTAAAATAGAAATCGTTTTGCGAGCACACATATGTTTGTAAACAGTGTCCAAAAACTCAGTGTGAATCTATAATCGTAAGTGCGAAGGCCTTGCTAAGCGCATGCGAACCGCACGCGCGCTGCATCGTCACACACATGTGCATCCGAGTCGCTTGGAACTGCGTAGTTTGTTGTGAAACTGAAGCGCAATAGATGGTGCAAAAATTAACAGCTTCTTGTTTTTTCTCAATAATTTTTTTATCAATAACAAATAATTATCGAGTAAATTGTATGACTACAGTTTAAGAAGTTTACAAGGGATTTTTTTTATTTATGTAGGTAGGTGGTATTTAATCAAATCGACCTAAAAATAAATGAAATTAAATCAAGAGAGTAGTGTTTGCGAGAAATAAAAGAACTTAAATATTGTTTAAAGTGTCTATGGGGAACTCCCTTGACATCAAACATATTAAGATTCATCATGTAGTGACGACATTGTTGTTACGTACGACCACATTAACAGGCTTTTGTATTTTGACATCAACGCTTAAATGTCACATGGCAAAGTTTTTTTTTTCGCGAAATGAAATTGTTGACAGGAAAAACATTTAGGTACCTACGTAGTTACTAACTTAAAATTGCACGTCGTTGTGAAATGTCAACTGTTATATAAAAGGATGCCACTTAATTGTGAAAAAAAAAATTTTACCTAGGTAGAACAAGTTTGACGAAATTCGATAAAAAAAAGAATTCGGTACGCATCCCGTTCCTCACACAAAACATTTACATCCGGACAATACCGAGTTATGCAGAAAACACAAGAATAGAACGTCAAACTAGTGTGCACTTCTTAATCGATTCTGATCTTTATTCCTACTGACGTAAGATAACTAGGGTATGACTGAACGATGCCGATTGAAAATCAGGCCGCATCCGCCTATTAGCATTATAAACGTTCTAAGAGTTCCGTACGTTATATAACGGATACGGGTTAACCACTGTCTGTTTGTCGGTCGGTCTATCGCCCACTTTGATCTTAACTGGAAATTTCTAACAAGCTGTTTATAGAATTAAAACTATAATAGCCGAGGAGAAAAGGTTCACGAACTCAGGAGTTTTAAAGAAAACTGTTCCTACTCTTCAGGAATAAAGTTTAATGCAGTTAAATTCATGCCCTGTTATATGCAATTTCATTGCAATTCCTAACAATCAAAGATTCTTTCAGTCGCGAAAAACTTCGCGCAGGTGTCACGCGCATGTAGTAGTATGCATGCGCTATAATCAAATGAAATATCGAATGTGTGTAAACAACAGAAGCACGTGAAATAATTACATTAAGAAGCCAAGGCAATTAAGAGGATGATCAACGGCCGAAGGGGCTGCACGTCTGGCAAACCTTCGAAAAAGTTTGCGTTTCGCCTCGCAGACTCGCCGGAGTCGTTGAGCCTCCTAACGCGTCTCCGCGCGTTTCTACGTCACCGGCATTCGGAACCGGCCGCTGTCCGGCCGACAACCTGTGTCAGCTATGCGAGGAATGCGACTAGTTGTCGGCAGATTGGCGTGGGAGGTGCAAGATACGCTCGCTGTTTACGGACCGCAATGCAGTTTTTAGCGTATGCACGCCCGCGTTTGACCACTGTTTGAAAATTGACGAAATTTATTTCACCACCCGATCGTAAACTAACCGCCGGCACCGGTTTAAACTTTTTGAATTCTTTATCTGCAAAGCGATTTTCAGTTTCATGTTCGAAATAAAATATTTTAAATGAAGAAACGTTATGAACTTCTATGCTTTTTACTTTAGTTCAAAATATCTTGTCTGTTTGGGGAAATAAAACTTTAATTTTACTATGTCTTCATGGAGTGGTACTATTCTTATTAAATAAAATCATTACAATGATTTACATATCAACAACCGCTTCCGACTATCCTCATGATAAATCGCATTCCGAATATATATTAAAAGATGAATTCAATTACCTCTGTTGATACGTAAATAAGTGGCTTTACTTTACCGCGTCAGTAAGTCTAGATGATTAAGTAATTAGATCATAAGCATGAGTTCGCATTATACACATGCTCAGTAGCAGCAGAACCGAATGTAATAACTACAATGATGTGATTGTTATGGCCTGGCGAGACCGTCATGCATACATTGTCATAACTTGAGATTATGTAAGGGATGTCATAACATAACAAATGATCACGCATCTAACAAAGAGATAAAACGTTATTAAAAAACAAGACATCTAATCCATAGACTAATACCATAAACAAAAAGAGCTACACGCTTGATTTATACATTCAGTAAAAGGCAACACTAGTGGTTTAACCCCAGTACGTTAATTTAGTAACCGGCACAAGGTCAAACTAAAGCCATGGCTTGAAGTTAAGTAAAATGTACTGACGACCGATCGTTGTTCGATGTAACTGCGCAATTCTCTGACCGAGACTTCGAGGAATCCATTAAGACGGTCTCCTTGACGCATTACTGCTGGTGAAGCTACTTAAAAACCAGTTTGAGAAAAAAAAATATTAACAATTGATAATAACTACTCACTGTCGCCCGTTTCGCCTTCAGAATGGGCCGACATCACTTAATAACAGCACTATATTAATATTTGAAAAACACTATCACTAAACACAATTGTGTCTTAAAACAAAAGAGCAATAAAGACCACACAAGTCGGATAGTTGATTAATAAAACAAAGAAGCACTTGTAGCATCCGTGCATCGATGAAATTCATTTTGTAGGCGGTGTTGCGGCAACTCAGCTAGCGCGCACTTCAAGTTTTTTAAGCGTCTGGTGTTGGCTAGACATTGTGTTTTTTCAGGTTGGATGCGCAGAAAACGTTTAGACAATCAATTGGTCGGTACGCGGTAGGTCTGCGTCGTCGCCGGCGCGTCCTTGCGCGCGTCACCGCCGGCGTGTTATTGTTGTGAAACAATGTTTATACACGTGGCGTTGTTGATGCGTACTTTGAGTTCGCGCCGATAAGGACGGTATGCCCGCGCGGACAGTCCGACACAACTAACGCGCTAACCCAACGTCGGCTAGTAATAACCGAGCGGAAGGCCACGTGATTCAGATGACAAACACGTCGATGGTAAACTCTGCACTGACCGATCAAGGCGCAGATTATGGGTGAACGATTCGATACTCAGTGCTACACGACCGCTTAGCAGCATTCGTCATACTGTTCGTACAGTACGTATCTGCTACGATAGCTGTAGATGTAAGCATTAGAAGAGCGAGCGCGGGAGGGCCCGTACTTCGAACAGTCGTATGCATAAAACTACACGAATTCCTTTTTTCTCGGTTGCTGCCAGCCACGCAATTTCTCCGATTGTATGCAAATCCTCGACGCAAACAAAGAATGAAAAAGCACCGAGGACGCAGACGTTCGCTCCGCACCACCTGTGTGCTCCCTTTCCGTCTGAGCTTCGGGCAAACTAGCGACCGTTACGACGCAATCCGACCAAGAGCCGCACCGTAAACAATCTCACCAGGATATTATTCCTAGATCTCATCTTTTTACATATCGACCGCCACCATCTTGTCGAGCACGCTTTTATTAGCCGTCTTCGACTAGTGAATTATTCAGAAGGTTTTCTATTAAGCACTTAGGCAGAAGAATAATGCATCTAGTAGATTTTCATAGCGCCAGGGACGCGACGGTCGGGTCGCCGCATAAACACACAGGGAAGTCGCCGAGGCCCGATTTGCATCACCTTGGCCCGAATGCCATTTGGCCTAAGAAGAAAATACATTCGAGTGCATTTGAATGCGACCTATAAAATCAATTTAAAAGGAGAAGTGCCCCCTTCTTTTTCCTCAAATAACGTCTTGTATCTTGATTTTGTTGTTTTTATTGTAATAAATGCTACGTGAGGATTAGCAGACAAGATACTCGGAAACCAAACAACTGCATAATGACTACCCAGCAAACATTTTAGGTCAAAATAACAATAAAAATACCAATATTAAGTGGCAATTTTTACGGAGACCAAAATGAGGCACCTCGAATCGACGTGGAATCCACGTGGAATCCACCTATTTGGGGAAAAAAGGCACGTGCGGGCTACGTGGATTCCACGTAACTCTAGTAATTGCAACCGACAGGTCAACGGAAAGGTCATATTTTCGACGTAAACTCGACGTTACCACGACGTGCCTTGTAGTTGCAATTACTATTTTGGTAATCATTTACCTCTTTTAAACGTGGATCCAACGTATTTTTTACTATTTAATTACATATTTAGGTGAAGTTTATATCGGTAGCGATGGAGAGTAAAAGAGACAAAAATATATTACCTTTACACAAACAAAATGTCTAACCAAAAAGCTAACCTCTTTAACATTGATATAATAATGGCGGCTTGCTAAGTTTCCAAATTATCGCGCTTGATTACAACGCCATATTACAACAAAATCTTGTGCGATGAAAATTTCTTCGTGCATTTTTTGATTTAACGTTGAAATCTACTAATGGGCTTCAAATATAGTGAAGAATTATTATTTTTTAATGTCAAGATGAATATTTTATTTAATAATAGTAGTCATTATCTTGCCTTAGCAGTATTTAGTTAAATAAACCCAACTAATTACCAGAATATAAGCGAGAAGATGTGACGTTTAACGGTATTATCCCAGAAATAACAAGAAAAAATATGCGTTATGAATGATCACTTCTTCGGATTACTAAAATAAAATGGCGGTTTTACCAAAACGTTATTTTAACCTAAATATTGACCTATAAGTATCTGGTAATTATTTTAGGTCAATGTGACATAATATTTGCGACTAAATGGTATCAGGTTACCTAATTAAGTCAATAATTCCAACCACTTTTTTTGTTTGTGTCGTGCTCCGACATAGAACAACAAGGACAGAAAAGTACCTACCTATTTCCTGAGTCTTTCATTTCAAAATTTTCCTTTTCTGATTCTTCATTATTATTTTTCTGTACATTGTCATCATCAGTTTGATTTTATAAACTGACTTGAAGATGAATTTTCAAGAAAAGATGGTGTGGAAGCCGATGGATGAGCATCGGATGCTAATAAGGACCATCGGGCGTTTTTGCCCCGGTACCTCAAAGTTCACGAACAGTATTGAAATGTGGTTTGATAACATTTAATAACTAAAAATAACAATAGCTAAATGAACAAAAAACCTAATTTTACAAAACATCAATTATCTCTAAACTTGCTTTCACTGAGGTACCGCTTTTGTCCTTAGTAGGTTCTTTATTAGTGATCGAAGTTAGTAGGGCAGTATAGTAGGAAGTGGAATATCGGTACAGTTTTTTATCTTTGGCCATTGGACAGTAAGTAAAAAACTTTAATGATAAAAGATAGGTTACATGTAATACGTCGTAGTTTGCCAAAGAGTGACTTACTTTTAACTAAACCACGATAAACGTCAAGTCGCCAACATCACTAAGACTTATAAGTTAAATTAGTGAGTAAATCTAACGTTAAAGTTATCAGAACATAACCTAACGGTGTTGCAAATACATTACAAGTATCTCTCACTTGATTGTCGTACTTAGGTATTTACTATTGGTGAGATTTACTTCACATTTGGTGTCATTTCAACTTAGAATCGATGACCTTAATGGTCACTGAATAAGAAATAATTACATCGCAAATACCAAGCAATCACTCACAAGTATTTATGACTTATTGGTCAAGCTTTCAACCTTCAATTCTACCATTTTTTTCGACTTACTTTCGACTTTTAAGTTCTCTACCAAATTCAGTGAAAATAACGTTTTAATTACTATATATTTCGACGTAGCAGTTAAAGTGTGTATTAAGTGAAAAAAAATGTTGCGTGGGACGTTATTTTTACTTAAATTGGTAATATATTCTTTAGTCTTGGACCAAAACACTTAAAATGTTTGCTGGGTAAGCACATTCCGTACCTGATAAAAATGATAATAATTTTATCAATACAGACGGGCCCGTATTGGCGCCAGTTATTTCTAGAAAATGTCATGTTTAAGATAACGCTTGACGTTGACGGTTACAAAATGTCTGATGACGATAGCGTAGATATGAAAGTCGATAGTGCAATTTTATCAAATGATTTTGCACGGGGATTGTAAACAATCATTTGTTGGCACGGCAATAAAATTTGAGGGTTAGGTAGAAGAGTTCAGAGCGTCAGGGCGTTATGTTTGAATGCACTTTATCGTGTTGTGCGAGAGGTGACATTGGCGCGGCGTGTGGGGCCTGCGAGGCCAGGTTGGGTCCGAGGCAGGTTTAACGGCCGGCCGCCCGCCTGTCTGGCCGTTAACCCGGGGCCCGCGCGGGGGCGCCTCGCCTCGGATCGTGCGCGAAAACACCGCGCCCGCGCCGTTATCGCGATACCTCCGCGCTTAGATGTACGATAGCGTCTTGTGTATCGCTGATAATGTAAACAGAGAATTATTACATTCGCGACGTTACTAACAGCGATGCAGACGGAATGCAACTAACCCCTCGCGCATTTTATCAGCTTTAATTAACCTAACAATATTGCATTATTTATTGTGTGTTGGAAGTGGTTGGAAGTTTTAATAAGTAAATTCTCTATAGCAAAATGTAAGATATTAGTAAGTCATTCGTTTACTAAAATTTTAATCTAGTAAACTGACGAGATAATCCTAAAAATTCGTGTAACTTATAAAATATATTTTCTATCATTGACTGGACTGAATTTGTTTTTAATTACCTATGTTTTTTATCTCAATCAAAATCGCATTTCTTACATTCATATACCTATAAGACATCGAAAAATATTCTTGCAATCCTAAAAATATGAAGATGTTGGTTAGTTAGGTCCACAGTACCACAATATCAAATAGGTGTCAACAGCTTCTTTTGATAATACGAGAAAAAAAACCCACACCTAACAATAAGGACCACACTAAGTACTTATCACGGACTCATATCTGATATCACATACATTTATCTGATCTCACAATTAGTTTAGCTAGAACTCTTGAGCGACCAAGATAGCAAAATCTCAGGCTAAGGAGATTCAACAAGTATACCATGTCCATATAGGTATCAATAAATTGTATAAGCACACAGATTTATCATCTGTAAATAATAAGGTAAACAAAAGTGAAACTCGATCTCAAAGTAGGTAGTATTAAGCTAGAACACTTGATCGACAAAGAGCAAGCAAGCTAGAGATATGCCACAGCCCACAAGTATTGACACATACTACAAAGTTAATAGATATTAATAATCAGAAACAACCTAATATCTTTCCAATCCATTGCAAGGACCTTTTTTTTTTTTTCGGAGGTGAATGCGTTTATGCACCATAACCGCAGGCTAGCTAGACCCGCGGCCGTGTGTGGGACTCGAGACTTAAATGTCCACTACCCACTAAACTCCCCCGGTTTCCCCTTCACACCCAATTGGGACGAGCCGGTGCCAGCCCTGTGGCTATTGACCAGCCCATTCATTGCAAGGACCTGCCGTACCCCAAAAACAAGAAGACACCAAAAATGCTACATCGTCAAACCAAACTTTGCTCAAACATAGAATTATGTTGAGAAGTCTCAAAATAAAATATTACAAAGCTCAGAATATTGCTTTGTTCAACGGACGATACACACAGACAGACTTGCGAGACAGTGGTGCTCCAGTTAGTAAGGCCGGTGACTAGATGTGCAAAAACCAACGGTCATCGACGCGGGGCCCCAAGGGGATGCGAACCACCAAATTCAACATTAATCTAACAATGTTCATTCTTTATTACAATTTGCAGACTATGAATTATACCAAACTTTTTACATTCAGCGATGATGTGTCCTAAGTCTTCTTTATGAATTGTAAAGTGACTTCCAATTTAGGTTAAGAGTAAGGTTTTTTTTTCATGAAATAGCAGGCATATACGAGGCACGAGCATGCGGTTCACCTGATGTTAAGTGACTACCGCCGCCCATGATCAACATCAGGGAAGAAAACGAATGCGCTGTCGGCCTCTAAGGAGGGAATGCGCTCTCTTCTTGGAGATAGGTATTTAAGTCGTATTGGGACGGCAATGCCGGTAAGCAATATATTTTCTTTTTATTTATAAGACTGCATTACGAAAAATAAACGACATTTTCGTCATCCTTTGAATTAATTCTGTGAAATATTTAGATCAAGATTAGATTGAATAGCTTTGTTAAGATCGTTATTATACAAGCTATCGTATTAAATTCAATGTCGGTAAATAAAACTATACGTAGTGACTATGGTCACTGAGACTAACACAAAGCATCACAAAATGTATTGATAATAACGTCATTGCTGCAACTTCTTTCACCCATCTTTAATTACATGTCTTACTACCAAATAATGTTAGAATTTTCCAAAATTGCAAAGTAATTTCAAGGAAGTTGACGTTCATAAAATACTTCTTGTTAGACCAATTCATCTAATATGCAATTAGTTGAGCCTTTACACCTGACAGATCTTACAGATTGAGATTAGTTTCCAAAGTTTCCGTCTCGGACTGAACCAATGTTAAGCGATTGTCATCGTTGTTCATAGCAGATAAGACGTACCTCTGAACAGGAAGTTTAAGGGCAATGAACACACGAATACGAAGGCCACGTAACTACTAGGAACATCAAACTTGGCCAATTCTTCTAGAAGATAAGAATTGTATTCACAAGGTTTCATTTAATATCCCTTTGTCGACTTGTTTCATAATCACACCGAAATAACAAAACAAACTGGGAATGTTTATGCGATATCTACAAAGCTAATTGCAAGACACATTTCCAAACTAAAAATTGATTTGATTAAAACAGTTTCATCTTATTGTGTAGCAAGTAACTATATACAATCTACATACCGTTAAATGAACAAATGTCTGTGACGTTACTTTCCATACTCATTCAATTATTAAAATAACAGCACCGTTGGACGTGCAAAAACCTTCACAGCCGGTCGATGACACCAAGAGGCACTTTAGGGCTGACTCGTCACACACCGACAACTTCGTGACTAATAAAAATAAGTTTTTATTTTCCTTCTAAAACTGTTGATAGGCGGAAACCACACGAAATAATGCTCTATTATAATACTCTGTGTTAACGATTGTGGAACTTGCTTCATTATTTCAATAATTTTCTAATTAAAACAACAATTGAGTGAAAGTTTAAGACTAATTTTATAGTATTATGTGTCGTATTTGAGCCTCAAGCTCAATAATCATTGGCATAGTTGTCCGTTGTGTACTACAAAGCACACTTATGATCCGTAAGCGAGACTTCATCCAATTAAAATGCAAATTGTTGGTGCGCAATGAAATCGTGGCGGCTACAGAAATAATGGGTCGAGTCGGTAGGTACTCGCCGGAGAAATCTTAACAATTTGCATAGGGTACCTGAATGCCCACGCAATATGCAATATGCCCGCGCAGTGCGCACCCACCCACACACTATCCCCGGGTGTTTGTTCAAGCACCCTGAACAAATCATATCTAATATTTTAATAGGTAACTCTCTTGTTTCAATTGTGTAGCTCGAATTACTCTTGGCTTTCCTGCGTTTTCGACGACTTTCGAGAACTCGAGTTGCTAAACGTTTAAGATTTCACTCGCAAAGCACACCAAACATTTTGGTGGGGCACAATGAATTGTCGTTCCGCATTCCGATGTAAAATTCATTCACGAGTCGAAACGAAGTCGTCTAGACAGTGCGTCGGTGAAAGGTGACCATTCACCGGCCGGAGTGAGGCGACAAGACTTCGCCGGCAGACATAGGGATAACTGGTCGCCTGTAAGACACCTACCGTTATCAAGTGCAAGAGACAAGCCGTGTAGCTCGCCAATTACTGCCCATTGCTATGCATAAGTTTCGTACCAATTAACTGCAATGAAGTTGCGACCTACTCCGATGCATTATACGGGCTAAACGAATAAGTTGCAAATCGATAAATCGCAAATATCCGAAATCGCAATAGATGACAAGATAATAAGAGTTATTATATTCCGACACAGATAAAATGAAATACTTTCCAAAGTGCACGATATTATCTACATAACGCCGCGCCGGTACACGAGCACTGGTTTTAATGACAGAGCACCGTGAGGCCAGCATCCGCATAGCAACACAGCTTTCAGACAGTGAATGAAAGTTGATCGCGCACGAAAAATGCGAGCCCGCCGATGGTTCCGGCATGGACGTCGACCGTCGTAAATATTTGCCACTTCGACCCATCTCCCGTTGTGACCCACAGCCGCTCCCATGCAATTTTCATCGCCATTCCGCAGACTGAATTTTAAAAACATTATAGCTTTGGGTGTTTTTTTAAATGATGTTGCGGGTGAATTTGCTATTTCGCTGATTTGTTCGAATTAAATTTTGTTTCCTCCATCAACTGAAATAAATTAGCATGTTTTGTCGAATTGGGGAATTTAAAGGAAGTTGTTAGCATATTATCAAATATCCTTATCGTTGTTATGCTCACTAGAGAAGTTCACAATCACATTTATTTAACTATTAAAAAGAAATAGTGACATTTATTACCTTTACCGGACGCAATATAGGTACATAGGTATTTTCATTTCTATGAAGGTAACCGCTTCGTAGGCGTGCAGTACAACGTTCATATGTTAAAAAGTTTTAAATAACACCAACTTAATCAGCTCCAAGAGAAATGGTGTGTAAATAAAGAACGAGACTGGTCGGAATCCCCAGAAACTGGGTATCAAGAGCACTATCTTTGTGTTATTTAGAACCGGCGAATGCAACGATCTCCGGTGTAGTGCCAAAAGCGTGGGAAGCGATACGTCGGGCTTTACCGGAAAATTGAATAAAAGAGTCTGTACCGCGCGAGTTTCAACAGCTCGTCATTCCAACGAATGAACCGGTAAACACGGACTTCTTGGTTGGCAACACGATATAAAGGATAAAATATAGGAATAATAAAACGTTTTCAATCAACAATAGTCCCATCGAGGCTTTGTTAACGATTTCAATTAACCATTAAGTTTTTTTCATTGTAATAAACATATGTATTCAAAGAGATTCCAGTTAAGAGCTAAATTATAAAAAGGCGGGCGGAAGCTAGTTATGAAACAATTTACTAAGATTAGATATACCAATCGTGAGACAGTTTAGTAGGTATAAGCCGACCGCCACGGTTTTCATAACTCATAAATTGAATTACAAAAAAGGCAAAAGATGTGTCATTGTAAACCATAATACGAAATAGGTACTCCTTTATTGTTAAATCTGTGAACCCACATCAACTAATAAAAGCGTCAATGCTAGCACCCATCTGCGAGGGTCGAACATAGAATTAGGTTAAAGATTAGGGGTTCGTCACCGCCCGTTAAACAACTTTGGGGACGAGGCTATGGACTGATAATAAAGCGCTTCAAATAATCCACAAATTAGTTATGTCGTAGTGGTAATTTTCTTCACGACTTGATCAATTACCGAATGTAATAAAATAATACATTCGGTAGTGTTCCAATAAATTGCATGTTTGCAGTTCACGGTTAATATATGGTATTCGAACAGACACTGAAATTGTTTGTGACATCACGACATGAAAATAACCACCTATTTGTTTTAATAGGTAGTCTTTAATATAACTAGGTAGTTATCATTTAACACAAAACTGGTTAACAATTAATTTAAATACCTACCTACATAAGTTACATGCAATCGATACGATAATTATAAAACAACGTTTCGTATCACGAAATTTTCGCGACCGGTTTTTAATGATCTTTACGTTATGGGATATTTTTTAATACCCGTCAGATGCAATATCCCTTCAAACCTTTGACCATAAGCCAAACACTAAATATGCGTGCATAATGTAAGTACCTACATGTTAATAAAGTAAATACGGTTTTGAATTCGCCTAGTTGTACGGTATTAAAATAGGTTATAGGTACTTTATAGGTACCTAACTGCAGAAAAAATGAAATATTAAAAAATTAAAGCAAATTAATTCTTTAATCATGTTTGTTTTGGACACGAAATAATTGCGAAAATTGAACAATAAAATGCGTAGGTTAAATAATGTCGAAGGGATGTAGGGCAGTGTGCGGCGGGTGGATATTCCACAGGTAGGTCACACAGAACAGAGGGCTGTGTGCATTCAACAATATACATCCATAGGGACGTGTGATGGAACCCACCGCACGTAAAGGAGGTGATAGGCGGAAAATTGTATTGGGTCCATTGAATCAAGGGCTGTATAACACGTGCTTTGATTGTAACACATACAGTGTGGTCACTTCAAACGGAAGTTAGTGTCCTGATATAATCTAACTATGGTCTTCTAATGGTGGAATTGATTAGGGACGTGAATAAAGGTAAATTAATTGATAAGTCTCACTAAGCACAGGCAAGTAGGAAGGCAGTGTTTTGTGTTTTCTGTAGGTGTTATGCAAGATTTCCATCGAGAAGGACGGTAACTCAGTTGAGCATTTTTATGCACGGTAAGTAACAAATGGATAAAAAAGTACCCTCCGCGATTCACAACACGCTATCCGACAAGCCAGTTATCCCGAAATGGCACTTGTAAAAAAATTACCGCTTCTGTGGAACAGTGGTTTTAATTTAACCCTTAATCGGCGGTAGGTATAATAGCTCTCAACATATTTCAGTCCTTATGTACTTCTAATACTGGCGAAAACCAATGGTAAATTTCATCTACCTACGGCCGATTTAGGGTTAAGCTGTTCGGTTAAACAAATGGAGGTAGGACTGTCTTGGGTCTAGTTCTTTACATTTTTTTAGAGTTCGACTGGCTAGCTGCGACCACCACAAGCGAAATCTGCCGCCAAAATAGCTGTGGCTGTGTTTCGGCATCATTAGTGTGGATGGTACCAGTACTTTTTAAATAAAAGACTCGAAGATCTGAGAAGCCTACAGTGTATCATCACACATTATGTTTCCTGGTTAAGTATCCATGAGTGTAGTAGGCCGCCGCGCCGTAGCCGTTTACCATTAGGTGGGCAGCACACCTGTATGCCGACTGAAGTGACAAAAAAAAATCTAAACACTACATCAAGCAAATACCTACCTAGTTCATTAAAATCAGCTATTTCACCAGATGTTGCGAGTTCAATCCCCAGTACAAACATTTGTGTGCATTAACTAACATGTCTGTCTGTATTGGTCTGGGTGTACATTTATAACCTATAACCATATAAAAAGACTATACATTTTAGTAATGGTTTTCTCAGTTTAAGACTATAAAGTGCTGTGATAAAAAAATAGGTCTCTTTTTAAATGACACAATGTTATTTTTTAAATATTTATGCCTCTGTTAAGAATCATATTATTTTAAAAGTGTCCATTATTAGGTCATATTATGTGACATATTACAAGCATAAACATATTTACCTAGCAAGTTGCACAACTTGATACTAGATTAGATAAAATAAAAGTGTAGTGACAAATAATAATTAAATTAGATATGCAAACCTGTTCTATTTAAGGCCCAATAAAGTTTTGCTTGCAATGTTTCTTTTGGGTTATGGTAATTTTATGCTAGACTAGATAATTATTTTCTATTACTCCTGTATGGAAGAACACAATATCTAAATAAAAACATTCAATTGCAGCCAATAGAAAGTAAAAAAAGCTTGACAAAGCAACCAGATTGATTTTAAAGTGATTATGAAATTAAAGGCAAGCAATTGCAATAACATAATTAATAATTTTATTAGTAAGATGGAGTTTTTTAAAACCGAGGGTGAAAAATAGACGAATAATTGCTATTCACCACAGGTGAAATTACCAACAGTGAAAATACCATGTGGTTACAATTGCATTTTAAAAAATTATGACTAGTATCACATTATGCATAATCATGTTTTTTCACATTAATACCTATTTCATAAAAGTTATTCATATTTCTGTGGGTACTTTGAAATTAAACAATTAAATATTCTTGTAAATATAAATGCTTATGTAACAGTTTTCTAGATTATGTGATTGATACAAATTGTAAAATTTTGAATAACCTTAAATATTATAACACCATGACAGCCATCACATTCCTTTTGTAATGATTGGTTAAAAATAATTCCAAGGCAACGAAAGACAAATAAAAGCATAGGCATCAATCTCTATTTCTAAATAACTATTTAGGTTGTCGCTCTTATACAAACATCTACATTTATATGCATAATTTAACTAATTAGGTAACCTAGTTAAGTAACTTTTAAAGATAAACATGCACTTAATATATGTACGATCGAGGTCTCCCGCGCGTGATCACTTTTGGAAAAATATACCGTGCACGCGCATCGTGACTTCTTAGGAGCGGCGCTTGTAAACGTGAAAATACTGCACAGGATTTTAGCCTTAAGGGTGATCACACGCGGGTGACCTCGATAGTACCTACCTATATTATAACATAATATACACATTACATGATATTAACAATGCATTTTAATACTCACCATAATTTCGTCAAGTAATTACACCCTGAATTACTGGTGCATTTTTAAGAATGTTTTGAGATTAGACATTATTTGCAAAAAACTTTATAAAACATTTAACAGCATAATGTGATAAAAATCAGCAAGGTGTCTTCCTGAACTAGCTTCTATGTATCTACACATACAACATAGCTATTTATTATGTAGGCCTCTAATTCACAAATTATGTTACAAAAACATACATAGTTTTTTAATTTTTTTTAGATCGAGGAATCGAAAATTTCCAGTCTTGTCAGTTTATCATCACAAACTGAAAGTCTGTTGAATATAAGCCTGTAATAATAAATAATCCATGACCATCTAGGACAACCAAACCAGTTCAATTAAGCAGTTCTAATGGTGTGGTTTACCAACTACACAACATACAAGTTCTAGCTCTACATGCAACTTACATTTATTTTTGGCATTCTCCTCCACGAGCATGCCGAAGTGGTGGTGGCGGTTCCACGCAGCCATTTTGCCTTCGTGAGGAGCCCCGAGAAGCACCAGGGCCGCCCCGGCGGGCCCAACTCCGTCTAGGGGCTCCAGTGTCCTTACACTACAAATTTGTCACACACTCATAACCCAACAACCATAACCGCACACACACGCGTTTAAAACGCCGTCGCCTCCGACGGCGGTGTCATCGGCGCCACAGCGCGGCGCACATGCCTGATTCACTTCCTACACGCACTTATGCACTCCCGGGTAAACACGACCAACACCGCGCGGTGATTCACCTCCCGAGTCGCGCGCTCCGCACTGCAGGAGTGCAAGCGGACTGTGCCGTGCCCGAGCGCTCGCGGATCGCAACCGACTGACACAAACACTCGTCCCGTCACGTGTGCGCTGCACCGATCGACGACACCAACACTATCCCGCACAAAAAATGCACCAGAAATCACCGTCTAATAATCTGATGCGTAATCAAGCGTTGGAATGCGACAGCAGCGAGCGACGCACGACGCGATTTCCCTCCGTTCGATCCAACCCTGACTGGTTCCGATTCTCGCGAACAAAATAATAACAAATGTGCATGAGATGCTCTTTTACCAAGTGCACGTGGGTTGCGTCACAGCTCAATACAATTTATCAAGAAATCCCTGCGTTCAATGCAAATGTCTTGAAAACACGACAGAATTTCTTCGAATACAGACAGAAGCAAGCTAGCGAGCGATTCTAAAATTGTTAAAATTCGAATTACACTGTCGCACACAGGGGTAACAAATTGATCGATTGATCAAAAGTTTAACCAGAATAATTACAACACCAGCAACTACACTATTTGTAAACAAAACACATCCCGTAATACATTCAGAAAATAACAGTTTTGGAACAGTAAACGCGAACGCGTTGATCAAGCGCGACAAATAGGACAAAACATGGCAGACTCGAAAGCACACGAAGTTTGTCTGTGATCGTTTTCTTTTTAAATGCTATGGTTCGTGCACCGTTCCGTTTCAGCATTTTTAGTTATTTTTTTTAAATATAAAAATGAAATAGAGCAAATTTGAAATCAAGAATAAAATTATAGTATCTATAAATTTCACACTTATTTTTTATCACCATACTATATCATTTTGTTTAAAATCTCAGGAAATAATATTGAAACTGATTAAATCATAACGTAAAATAATGCTTAAAACGGATCTTTGGCAAAAACCAGAGACAAATATAGCGTTCTCTGCAATAAGTGTTGCTAAGAATAAAATATGTAACATCATAGTAGAAATAACAAAATCTGTGGCTTAATTATTTCTAAGATACCTGGCGTAGCGTAGGGGACACCGTGATCAGAAATTATTTCTAAGAAACATGGCGCATGTTTCAAAGAATTACATGAATGATTTCTTTTTGTTAAAAAAAAAGGTATCACAAAAATCACACTACACCCACCTTCTATTTTAAAGCAATCAAAAACTTGGGTTTATCAGTTTCTGGTTTCTGGTAACTACTGATGATGGAGTGGGTGGTCTGAACTAACTTACCAGTACTAGAAACTGGCAAACCTCATTTTATAGACTCCAATAATTTTATTATTGTGCGCCATTGCAACATAGCGTATTATTATCCTACCTATAGACCTGGCCTTGCTGTGAAAAAAATATCTTTTTGAAAATATATAGGCATATTTTATATATTTTTAAGTACATACCAAGGTCCAACCAAATAATTAAGACACTAAATTCTAAACATGAACTGTTTTTGCTTTTATTCATTGATAACAATAATTACGAGAGAGACGTATTGAGTGCAAGCTACTCAAGCAAGTTTAGTGATATAATGTAAAGAATAATTTGAAGAATGGGGTTTTTAATCGTGTTCATAAACTTTTATTTTCTGCGATATTAAAATAAATTCATTTTTATTTATTTAAGTATTTTAGTAGATACAATAAATAAAGATAATTTGGACAGAAAGAGCGTTAGGAAATGTTTTTTCACAAGATATTAATTTGATTAAAAATACATTGATGGCATTTGTACAGGTACGCTATTTATTTGATAATGTCGGTCTAGATGGCAATTCTTCCGTCATTGTTATATTTTGTTTGTTTCAAATGTTTTGATAAAATTAATAGTTGTGTGCGCATATTTTATTAATTATAAAAAAATCGTTAGTAATGTTCAATTAAACCACTATTCGATAGTATTCTATATATTTTCTAAATTTTTGTTTAACTATTTTATGGACCTTTAATTAATTTTTGTCTCGTCTTGGTACCGCATGTAAACAAACTGTTACTACTTTTAAACTAAATGTAATATTAAAACAAAAAAAAAAGGAAATTAGTAGATTGAGTCAGTCTTTGAGTCAGTCGCTCTGAACTATTCTATTCGCCGCTGCTACTTGTACTTTCGATTGCTTAGTGTCCTTACACACGAGCAGTAAAGTGACGATAGCTGCCGACGTGCCACCCACGTGCTGCCGACGTGCCGCCGACGTGCTGCCAACGTGCCGCCGACGTGCTGCCGACGTGCTGTCGACGCGTTGGTGGCTGCCGCCGGCAGCGCACGCTGCCGCCGACGTGCTGCCGACGCAACGACAGCACGTCGGCGGCTCGGCAACAACCGACAAGTGACGGCAGCTAGCTATCGTCACTTTGCTGCTCGTGTGTAAGGACACTAAGCGATCGAAAGTACAAGTAGCAGCGGCGAATAGTTCCGAGCGACTGATTCAAAGACTGACTCAATCTACTAATTTCCTTTGTTATTTGGGCTCCGTATCCCCGTTCTTCAATCAGCTCTCATCTACAACAACAACACACAAAAAAGGGTCTCTACCTGACAATGAGTGGAAGCAATTAACAGCGCAGCAGTGCGAAGGTCGATGTTTAAAATACTGATAGTGGATGTTGTACTTGGGTTACAAGCGTGATTTTTTTAGCATTGAAAAGCTAATACGATGTAGAATTACATAAAATAAGAAAAAAGCAGGGTAAAGGGGAAATTTTGATAAATTTTACATTTAATGTCAAAAATGGCAGTCTTCAAAAAATCATTAATAATCCAAAAATAGGGTTTATTTTTCTAAGAAATTATGGCTTTATTAGTTCAGCCTAATAATAGTGATCATTATTACCTTTGTTTTGTTTCAATACATATTAAATTTAGTTTAAAAGTAGTAACAGTTTGTTTTCATGCGGTACCAAGACGAGAGTAAAAAAAATTAAAGGTCCATAAATTTAAAAATAAAAAATAGAAAGTTTTTGATACTTTTTCCGTCGATAAAATTGTTTATATTTTCACCCTTTTTAATAGTGCACTCTCTGAAGACTCACACTGTATTATAAAAAGGAAAGATTGAATTGTTTGTTTACTTGTTAAGTTTGTATTGAGTAGGCTCCGAAACTATTAAACCGATCTGAAAAAATCTTTTACTGTTGGAATGCTACACTATCCTCGTTCGGGTGACACTGACATAGGGTGCCTTTATTTCGGAAATGTGGGGGAGGAGGGAATATTTAAAAAAGAAATTACGTGCGGGTGAAACCGCGGAGGCGGCTCCTATTTCTTAAATAAAAAATATTAACAAATTTTTCATAAAAAATGAATCAATAGTAGTTTTTATATTTTTAATGGGCAATTCGAATTTTTTTTATTGTCTATGGCGCAACAAAGGTGGCTGCCGCTGATGGCGTATGCTTGTAATTGGTTTTTCGTGTGAATTTTCCTGGTTAAAAGCGAAAAGGGAAATTCTAATATTTTAAGAAAGACTAGTTTTGTTTAAGTAAATTATAGTTATTTATTTGTAAGTAATACCTGTGCTATTTAGTTTCTTTGTCGATAAATAGTTTGTGACGTTTGTTTGACCATGTCCATTTGGTTGGTTCATTTTGTACTTGTAACCTTGTTGGTGAAATTTACATTTTAACTTACAGCAAAAGACTGTGCACAAGATAAATAATAATGCCTAAACGTGGAGGAGGAAGACCTAGAAACTGGAAGGATAATGATCACTTTGGTAAGTTATTTCATTAGTTATAACAAGCATGTTATTTTTTGCCTTGCCTAATGCAACGTAGAAAGCTGTAGATAAACAGCCGATGAGTCACAAAATATGGCAATTATCATTAGAATAATGTTTAGTTTAGAATTCTTCTGTTTCTATGAAGAAGCATAACTGTATGTACTATTTTGTTTATCATAGAACATGACGACAGAACTCACACGAGCAACATGCGACGTGTTAGCTTTAAACCAGGCACGAATAAGGGGAAAAATAAATTCCGTAATTGGAATGATCCAAAACTTATTTTGGATGATGATATTGATATGGGAGCCCAGTCTGGTAGCCAAGGCCAAATGAGGAAAGGCCCATTCAGAGGCCGCGGTGGTCGCATGAACTCCCCAGCTCCCCGAGGTGGATTACCAAGAAAGAAGTTTATCAGCGGTATGTTACCTTGGTACCAAATCATTGTACCATATGGGGCCAAACATGAAAAGGATCTTTTATTGAAAACGCTCTTCAGCTTTTTATCGCCTGATACATTCATCCCTCATTATTATAAAGTCAACGGCAATGCAGCCATTTTTTATGTTGATGATGCCAAGATTGCTATGAAGCTGTTCCATGCTGACCGGAAGATTACTATGCCTGATGGGTTTAAGTTGGTGGTGATTGTTCGGAATGCTGTTCCAAATGTGTCTATTGATGCTGAAATGAAGGAGAAGATGAAAGCTGCTATGGCAAAAAGATATAATGCTGCAACGAAGGCTCTCGACTTGACGAAATTCCATGCTGATCCAGGTAATTACATCAAATTAAAATTATGGGCTCTTATTAATTAGTATTTCTACAAGAAAACAATTGTTATTGGATCCAATCCAAAATTTTGGTCTTGAATAGGTTTTGGTCTTACATTATGTGAATTAGAGTCACTCAGTATTTGTGATTACTAGTACAATTTTAGTTATTTACAGATAGTGATGAAAATAATTTATTTTTTTAGTGTTACATACAATACTAGTGTTGGGTAAAATGTAATTAATTACAAATTCATTATCAGCTTAAACATGTTCCCACTGCTGGGATGCAGGCCTTATCTCAATTGTGCGATAGTTAATGTAAAATTACTATATTTGAATAATTGTAATTGGTAATTGCAATTACTTGTAACTTAACAAACATAATTGAATTAACAATTACAATTTTTTAATAGTAAATCGTAATTGCAACTACTCAATTACAATCTCGGCTTCTTTTAAAGTTGAGTAAAAAAGTAATTGAGTTTTTTTTTTCATTTAATTAATAATTAAATTACAAAAATAATTAATTATACCTGTACCAGTCTAAAACACAACCACATCATATTTTATATACAATTTTATTTTATTTCTAGATCTTGCAGATATATTCTGTGCACTATTCCGTCCGATGATTATGCTCGCTGCTGTTGACATTATTTCTGAAAACATTCCTGATCTAGAAGCCCTGAACCTCAATGATAACAAGTTACATGGCATGGAACACCTCAAAGTGATGCCTTCTAAGTTCAAGAACTTAAAAATTTTATATCTGGGAGACAATAGGGTAAGCATGTTTTCATACTATATTACGTTTTTGTGATTGTAGGATAATGTATTAGAAAATTTGTTCAGCTTTATTCTTTTTCTTATATTTTATCAAATGATTATTGCTATTTTGATGTTGTAAATTAAATTATCGTTTTTATGACTGGTTTAAATCCAGGTGATAACAGTTAGTAAGTGGTTAGTAATATCTATTTGTTTTAATAGGTATTATGTGTTTGTAGACATAATATATTGAAATTATTTTCAGATCCCATTCCTCAGCTCGTTGGACCCATTGAAGTCTCTTCCATTGACAGAGCTTTACCTCAAAGGAAATCCCTTGGTGGACAGGTTTAATGATCACGAAATATACGTCAGGTAATATTTACCTTTTGGAGATTCATCTCTTGAGGAGGCTTACGATGCAAATGCAAGTAAATGCATGATGTGATTCAAGGCAAAGTACAATTGGTCTGGGAAGTTTGAAAAGTGCAATGCACTTCAGTTTGGCCGAGCTTATATTGTTTGTACAATATGGGATGCTTTTGATCTATGGAGTGAATGAGGAACCTGTTGGATGGATAATTAAATAATATGGCCCAATATAGAGTGGAATATACGAATGCTTGTTATTTGAATGTTCAAAGTTATAAGTCATGTATTATTTTTGTTTGTGCTGATAACTTAATCTTACGCATTGTCATTAATTTATATGGCACCACTATTTTCATTATCACCTACCACCATATATCTATTATTTAATTTCAAAGAGAAATAAGAGCAACAGAGTAAATATTTGTTGTTCAACTATCATTCAAAAACATCGCACATAAATGTGGATAGATGAAACTATTTTATTGAAGGTTGCTCCTATTTTTTAAAGTATTGTTATTTTCAGAATCCACTCCGCTCTTCTGCCTATTGTTTCCCACTAGGCTAGGGGGCAGTGGTGGATGTCAGCAATACAGACGCAGTATTTTTTCATTGTCCTTTGTCATCTGGTCGGTGAACGCATGCTCTAAGTGCCAGAGGCCCAACGCTGATGGGACAACAATGCTGCCGTGCTAAATCTATAAGGCTTTTATCTACTAAAACTTTGTTTTGAGTGATGTTCTAAAAAGTTATAGTTTATAATATAACACAAAAGATTGTTAAATATCACAGAAAAAAATTAATGACCATAATAAACTTACGAGTTCTGTTTTCTCTATTCACAAAGTAAATTAATGGTATTGTATAAAAAAAAACAGATATTGAAACGCAAAGCTGGTTGAAAGATACTTTTTTCTATCTATCTAATTGATATAGAATTAAAAAGTTAAGATCAACCAGATGTCAGATAATGGCATTTTAGTTTAGCATGTCAGATTATTTGTAGCATTAACTGCAATTCACAGACCTGTCATGAATATTGCATTTTTTATGAAATTTACTGAGTACTAGTTGTGGGTTTTGGCTA
Organism: Mecyna flavalis; assembly: GCA_949319885.1. Classification (NCBI taxonomy): domain Eukaryota; kingdom Metazoa; phylum Arthropoda; class Insecta; order Lepidoptera; family Crambidae; genus Mecyna; species Mecyna flavalis. The sequence continues at coordinate 4,334,882 of OX439407.1, read as the reverse complement.
GTGAATAATGATATTTATGTTTTATTTGGTACAAAATTATATTTCTTTTAAAATAAGTCATGAGCCAACTTGTTACCAAGAGGGCTTATACATTTACCCTATATTTTTTCACATTTTGACCAAATCCTGCATACCATCTATTCCATTTGCAGATTTGTGAATTACGGTGTTGCTAATTTTGTAGTTTTATTGTCGATGTCCTTTATCAACAGGATCTTATAATATATTGGAAGACAAGATGCTGATCTTACGCCAATGGGCATTGAATGCAAGACAACGCTGAGGATTGTAGTATCAAATTTCTGACACAGATCATGTATTTAGCTTTCACTTCATAACAATACAATACGAGTATTTCGTCGTAAAAAAAGTCCTTTTCCTTAAAAATGGCAAATTCAATGAATGTTATTTATGTGACGAAGTTTTGTGTACAATATAATATTTACTAAATATGTATTCTGTGTTCAGAAATAGTGCAATTTTTTGTTCTAGTACAATTTAATATTTTTGGAGCTACGCAGAATATTTGATATTTTTTTCTTAATTTTCCGCTTAGTTTCAAAATGTATGTATTACCTACATTAATTGTACTCGTATATTTATGATTTTCAGTAAGTAATGCATAAATACATTTAAATAAAAAAAAGTGCTTGGAAAAATGTCTACAAAACACTAAGGGCCACTTTTGCCATTGACAGATAAGTACATAATAGTTTATCTGTCAGATAACTTAGGACCTGTACAGGTACCAGCAAACTTGTTGAACATCGGTCGACGGACAGGTGGAAAGTTCGCGCATGTGCACTTGCGCGTGACCAATAGCGCGCGCGAATCTCCCGAACGCCCGCCCGCGCTATTGGTCAGAGGTATGCTTCTGACCGAATTGTGAAGCGAGTCACTAACCCTGGAGATACGACCACTGCCAAAAGTGTAACGAGAAGAAGATGCTTCTGACCAATAGCGAGCAGGCGTGTCAAAATTCGTGTTCTGCGCAATCACCACCCGATATTTAAGAAGATTCCCGGTACCTGTAACTTATGTCAATCTTTAAAAAAAAATTTTCTGAGAGATACATTATCACAAACTTGTGTGTCTGTGGTGAAACTGGACCTTTATATTATATTGCAGGGTAATTTTTAAACCATAAAATAATAATAATAATATAATGATTTAGAAAGTTCATTTATATTTCGGGTTTAAAATTATTCTGCAAAAATACTTTAATTAATTGATTTGATTTAATGTGAAGTTTGCAGATATTTTTTCCAAGTTCTTTTAGTACTAATTGTGTTGTTCTGGAACTAACGTGTCCATGTTTCAGAAGTTGTTGCTATGCATTGCCATTTTGTTTGTTGTCTCCAGCGATGCGCGGAAGAAGTTCCCGAAGCTGACCAGACTGGTAAGTAATTATTTGTGACATTGATTGTCATAGGAAATCTCAATTTAGCATTCTCAGGGTCAGTTTCTCCGCTTTCGCATAAGATCCTTGAATGCATCTGTTAGATAATAATGATTTGGTCCGTTTTGTCAATTTGAAAAAAAGAAGACCGTGACTTCGTGGTCCTGGGTTCAAATCCCGGTCAGGCAAAATTGATGTCGGGTTTTTTCGGCGGGAGGAAAACAGCTCGAGTTTGTGATCACCAATCAAGTGGCAAGCTTAAAGATTTAGCCAGTATCTTTGTGTCGATGACTTGATTGTATTAAATTTAAAATTAAATTACTCTATTAATGTCCTAGTACTCCTAGTGAAAGAAAAAGGGCATCACTGAATCAAGTAATTGTCACAATAATGTGTAATCTCTATGCTTGCCATATTGGATCACAAACAAAGTAAGTCAACTGACTTAATCACCCATTTATTTTTCTCTGTGGACGTTGTCTTGCAGTGAAACATTCGAAGGCCTACATTTTACCATTTTTATGGCCCGACCAATAAAATAAAATAAAAAAACTCGCCATATTGCGGAAAAACATTGGAACTCATTTCTTCAAGTGGCAACAACGAAATACAAAATAATAAGATGTTATTCATTATTATTCTGTCAAAGTGTGATGTCAATTGTCAACCATGCCTTGTTACTATTGGATATTGTGAGTTATTTGTGAGTATAACCATAGCAACCAAGTGTTGCTATAACCCTAGCTAATGTGGCGCCTCCAGAGCAGGTTTTTTTTTCCTGGTCAGGCTATACACACCATATCTGTGCTAAGTGGCAACCTTTAATCCAGGACGGAGTGGAGCTGCCACCGGCCATCGGTTTCGACGTATCCGAAGACTTATCCCTGCCGCCTCGCCAGCAATCGTTCTTAGTAGACCCTGCAGGCCAGGACTTGGTCCGAGAGTTCCTCACTCAGTACTTCGCGATATACGACTCGGAGTCGAGACAGGCGTTGCTTGAGGCGTATCACGAGCACGCCACGATGTCGATGGCTGCGAGCTACTTGACGCATGACGGCAGGAGCAATGATAGCAGGAACGCTGCTGCCAGCAGGTCAGTTAAAGCTTACTTTAGAAATTTTGTGAGGATTGATGGGTTTTTGATATTTTTTCTTGTAATCTGGAATTTGCCCATTTTGGAAGACCATGAAAAAATAAGATGCTTACATATTAAATAAATATCGTGTAATTATGGCAAAAGGATTTGACCCCGTAATTTTTCTATGAGTGTGTATCCTCTTCTACGGGGGATGGGGTGTTGGAGAAAAGGTAGACAAAAAAAACCTCTGGTTTTGTGTACAATATTGAATGATAATTAAGGAATCAATGGAAAGAATGAAAAAATTCAGCCCTATATAGATGACGATTTTGGCTTTCGAGAACAAGGAAGGAAGAGAAAAGGAACGTTTTTTGTTAGTATTTTATGAACATTAGAGGACTGGTTAGATTTTCTTACTCATCTATTTTTATTTTCTTAATTAGATAAGATAGCGCTATGAAATTATAATTTATTTGTTTCAGACTAAACACTTACATATCAAACAGTCGCAACATTATCAGGATAACAGAGAGGGAATCGAGGAGGCGATATATCAAGTCGGGGAGGTTACAAGTTGTATCCTTCCTGTCAGAGTTCCCCAAGACGACACATGACTTAATGGGATTCGCTGTGGATCTACTAGTTTTCACTGTAAGTACCAACTTTTTTTTAAATAACATCAGTTGGCAGACACACGCAGCCTATCTAATGGTAAGCGGCCATTTTGGCTTATTCCATACTAGCCTTCCGCCCGCGGTTTCACCCGCGCGTAATCTCTTTTTTCAAATATCCCCCCTTCCCCCCACATTTCCAGGATCAAAAGTACCCTATGTTCACCGGGCATAGTGTAGCTTTCCAACAGTGAAATAATTATTCAAATCGGTTCAGTAGTTTCAAAATTGATATTCCCGCGGGAATGAGACGTTTCCCGTAGGAATTTTATAGCCTATGTCCTATTCCGGGTTATAAACTATACGTGTGCCAAATTTCATCTAAATCCGTTCAGCCGTTTAGGCGTGATTGAGGAACAAACATCCAAATTAGGCGTGATTGAGGAACAAACATCCAAACATCTAAACATCCAAAAGTCAAAGTCAAAGTATTTATTTTGCAATTTGATTTACCAAGAAATTCTTTTGCACGTCATAAACTTTTTTTTCCTACCAGCACTTCGACGTGAATGAATGGCCTGCTGTTGAGAAGAAGTGCCGCAAGAAACTCAACAGTTACATATGATAGCCTTTTTAGGGTTCCGTAGCCAAATGGCAAAAAACGGAACCCTTATGGATTCGTCATGTCTGTCTGTCTGTCTGTCTGTCTGTCCGTCCGTATGTCACAGCCACTTTTTACCGAAACTATAAGAGCTATACTGTTGAAAATTAGTAAGTAGATGTATTCTGTGAACCGCATTAAGATTTCCATACAAAAATAGAAAAATAATAATAAATTTTGGGGGCTCTCCATACTTAGAACTGAAACTCAAAAAAAAAAAATTTTCATCCAACCCTTACGTGTGGGGTATCTATGGATAGGTCTTTAAAAATGATAATAAGGTTTCTTATATCATTTTTTTCTCAACTGAATAGTTTGCGCGAGAGACACTTCCAAAGTGGTAAAATGTTGGTCCCCCCCCCCTGTAACTTCTAAAATAAGAGAACGATAAATCTAAAAAAAATATATGATGTACATTATTATGCAAACTTTAAATTTATTTAAAGGTAATTCTTCAAGACGTTGTGGTACTTTGTTAAATAGTTTAATGCTCAGTCCAACAAATGACTTTCCTGTTTTATGAAGCCTGACATTAGGAACGGCAAGTCTGTGCTTATTCCTTGTGTTAAATTTGTGACAGTCGGATTTTTTTTAGAAAATTATTGTAATTCTTCCGAACATACATTAAACAATCAAAAATGTATTGTGAAGGAACGGTTAAAATGTTAATTTGTGTAAAAACATCTAAACATCCAAACATCTAAACATCCAAACATCCAAACATCCAGACTTTCGCATTTATAATATTAGTAGGATAGTAGGATTAGTAGGAAGTAGGATAGGGACACTTCACCAGGAATATCGCTCAATGTGCTGTCAGACTGTATCTTCGAACCTTTAATTTCAAGTGGAGCATGAATTAAAGGTCCCACATGAATACTGCCGGAACACAACCAGAGCTGTTATGGCGGCAGATTTCACCTGTCATCTAAGAAGCTTTTACAGTTATAAACTAAGAATCCCCGAAATGACGTCGGGACTACATTGCAGGAAAAAATAAAAAAAATATATATTTTCTGGACATTATTCACACAGCGCCATCTAGCCCCAAACTAAGCATTAGCTTGTGCTATGGGTGCCAGACAACGGATAAACATTACTTATATACTTTTTTTTTGTAAATACATACATATTATACATACAAACACCCAGACCGATACAAACAAACATGTTCATGCACACAAATGTTTGTACCGTGCGGGGATCGAACCCGCTTCCTCTGGTGTAATAGCCGACTTCTCGACCATTACACCAAATGGCTCGTCAAAGGTTCTAACGGAAGGTTCTACATAACATACATAGACAATTTCTACTTAGTATATGCTATGTATTCAGATGTGTTTACTTTTTATCTGCTCACCATAAACGTTAATATAACCGTACCTTCATTCCAGCCCGCCATGATTGTTTTGACGATGAACGGCGTATTCAAAGAGACGACGACTCCGAGCAACCCTACGCGGTCGTTCCACCGCACGTTCGTGATCGTGCCCAACGCTACAGGAGGATTCAGCATAGTCAACGATATGCTGTACGTCACAAATACTACTAAGGACCAGGTAATTTGCTGCTTGAATAGTGAAGGAGGGCAAAGGTGAAGGGCTATGCAGTCTCTGCACCGTTGACACTCCTTTGTTGATCTTCTGTCGAGCTAGCCCATTTCGACCGACAGACAGGAACTGTCCGCTCTACGTACACATAAATCTACATCATCATCATCATCATCATCATCATCATCATCATCATCAGCCTATATACGTTCCCACTGCTGGGACACAGGCCTTATCTCAATTGTGAGATAGTGTGGGCCATACTCCACCACGCTGGCCTAGTGCGGGTTGGTGGAGGGGTGCGTAAAGCAAGTGACCAACCTTAATGTCAGATGTTATCAAGCCGCCAAATGGCCTCTGACTAGGCTTGACGACTAATATTTACATTATAGTAAATATCAGCCGGGACCAACAGCTTAACGTGCCTTCCGAAGCACGGAGACGCTCGAAATTAATGTCACTAAATATGGTCAGAATGGTCACCCATCCATTAACCGACCGCGGCGTAGGTAGCTTGACTTTCGTTATCGCTAACGAACCACTGTCACAGCTGCGCCACGAGCGCCTCAAAAATCTACATAAAATAATAAATTATTGCACTTGTAGAATTATTATTTTTTTCCTCTTTAGTCTTGATATAGTCAGGCGTATGCTTGTACTATGATCCAAGGTTTGACAAGTCCAGTTATAACATTAACCCTTACCCAGTTAGGATAACTGAATGTGTAAGTATAGCTTCATTTTTAATCCACCAGGAGGAGAAAGCATTCGCAACAGGTGCACCTGAACCGGCCAGCATGCCGGCTATCTCCGGGCCGGCCAGCGTGGCCGGCGGGTCGGGTATGGCCGTGGCCGGCGGGTCGGGCATGGCCGTGGCCGGCGTCCCCGCGGCGGACGAGCGGCCCGCCATGCTGGTCATGCTGCGCCAGCAGACCGGCATGAACGAGCATTGGAGTGTCAAGTGAGTATAAACAAATGGATAGCTTCACGTCACCACTATTGAGATTTTTCTCGTCGAAAAGAGCAAGTTATGGTAATGGGGGCTATCGTTTTAGTGCTCACCAGTTGGCGCCACCGTCGCATGAGGTCCAGAAACTTAAATATATCGGCCAGGGAGTATATATATATATATTTGCTTTAAATTACATTAGGGTATTGTAAAAAAATAATCAACACTGTTCAAGTCACAAATAAATCAACGTAGCGGGCTAACACAGAGTCAAATGACATTACAGACCTCACGCTACACTAGCACATCTAGCGGATAATTCACACGCGATAGCCCCCATTGATCACTATCGCTCGAAAAAGAGTATATAGAAGGAAGAGGATGGTGAAAGACTATGAGAAATGAAGATGAGAAGAGAAAGGCCCCTCCCTTTCTCTTGTGGCTGTTAGATGGTGCTTTCCCGATCGACTCGGCCAATTTCGACTGGCAGACAGGAATTTTATGCAGCGTGGCTCTACCATACTTGAATGTACATAATATTATGTACTTACAAAAAAAACAAACTAACGAATTCGTTGTTTGGCACCTACAGTACAAGCCATGCTCAAGTCGGGGCTAGACGCCGCTGTGTGAATAATATCCAAGGATATTAATTTAAAAAATCTAGTTAATAAGAGGAAGTAGGGGCCACATCGACTCACTGCCATGTTAAAGTTTTATATTATAAATTATAATTTACTTTTTTATTTCAGTTGCCTTCAAGAGACTGGATGGGACTACCAAAGGGCGTTATTTATCTTCAACCAGCTCAACTCAGAAGGCAAGATACCTCCAGAAGCTTTCATTGGTTGAGCACCATAAGGCCGAGCCTCTGTAAATATAAGAAGATTTATTTACCTAAGAAGATTTCATCGAGAAGACTTAGTTTATTGTTGATGTTGTAATTTTTTTTATTGATTTAAATTCACGAAAGATTGTTAATGGTAGTCATTGTTAGGTACTTATTTTTGACTGTGAGTACAAGAAATGTAAGAGGTACGGTCAACAGCACATCATGGTTAACACTTGCAGTTCGATAATAGCACTTATGCCCCCGACATAAGAGCGGTACAAAGTCCAAAGTGTTACGTCTGACGTGCTTTTGACTGTACTTCTCGTGAATAGTAAAATGGAATATTTTTGTTTTAATCTGTTAAGTATTTGATTTGAGCTACATCTCAAGCAAAGGTAAGGATCTGTTCTCAACTTTATGCAGATTTTATTAGAACAATTTTCTTTTATTGTTTGAGATGTAGCGTTATAATTAAGAGTTTGCGCTAAAGTTGCAGCTTAAAATAGCGGGACTTTTTCTAAGAGTAACTGAATTATGTCCCTATATTTTAAGTTAATTGCTACAAAATGTTTAGCATTCACGACGATTTTAATTTTATGTTGAATTACATAATAATATGTAAAAATGGATATTTTGTGGTTATTTGGAGTGAAAGAAAGCAAGTGCATTTTTTTGATATGAGAAAATGATAATGTTTTTTTTTAAATGACTTGTAGAGATGAATCAAAATGTAAATTTGAAAATATGATGAATAGCATCAGTAAAGATGATTTCGAATTGTTTCAGAATTTCACAAATATTCTCACTAGTAAATAAACTAGGGTGATTTAAGCAAAAAACAAATGTTCCAATTTAACTCCTTAGTACTATGCAGTCCATATTTGGAGTAAATTTGACAATTTGTTTATTTATAATGATGTCAGTACTGATTAGCCAATAATGTTATATATTTTTAGAATCGTATCCACACCTTATTACCCCTGTTCACTCATTTGTAGAATAATCAATAAGACGTCAGTACATACTTTATCAATAATAAAATTAGTAATTAATGAAATAAAACAAACTTAAATGAAATAATTTGCTGTCTTAAGTTTGTTCTATTTCATTAAAAGATAGTTTCGTAAATATTATGAGATATAATATTTTGATAGTGATTTTTAAAATTCATTGCTATGTACTGAATTGATCACTGATATCTTTATGAATATTTTAAATGTCATTTGTGTTAAACACTCGTTGTTTGCGGTGCCATATATCATAGCTGATCTAAAGACTGTCTTTAGATCAACTTTAAATTGACTGAGAAGTAACCAGTGTAGCATTTTATTGCCTCGCGATAAACGATTGTTTAACAGTATAATAAATAACTAGTTTAGAATATTCGCATGTAATAGGGCATATAGGCTCAATGTTTTCATCTTTCCTTGTCATTTCAATAGTAACTCGAATGTTTACTGAGATACAATACGTTGTATTTATACGATTTAAAATAATTACATGTTCTGAAAGAATACATTAATTCATAAAAAATAGAAACAAACTAAAAAAGAAAAAAAAAACCGAAATGTCAAAAAAAAAAGAGTAAGCAATATCAACTAATTTCAATTAATTAAACATTTGTAAATATTTCTTTAGGTTAGTTTTGGGGTTCAGCGATTCACATTATCTGGACGTAAGGCCTAGTATCCGGAGTTGTGCAGCGATTTGATATTGTCAGCTATGCAACGATTTGTCATAGTGATGTCCCATGGGGTTGAAGGTCGATGGACTTTTCGCGATGGAACCCCTTAAGGAATCCTTATGTGGGCTAGTCGCGCGGTGGAAGGAGGACCCATGGGCTTGTTTTGACATGTTTGACTGCTGTTGTTTCTATGGAGAATGGCCGGTCCTAGTGTATTCGCTGGGGAGGGGATTAGGGATTTACCCGTTAAGGATTAAGACTGTACATTTAGATGGAATAAAAATTTCTCTTCGTAGTATTTTCTGTTTTATTTTTTACTACCCTATTTGTGGTACCCACGTTTAATAACCGGTGTCCGATTTTTTTTGATAGAACGTACCTATAGCCTGACCAGGAAAATAAAATACCTGCTCTGGAGGCGCCACATTAGCTATGGATGGTTATAGCAACACTTGGGCTTGGTTGCTATGGTTATACTCACAAAAAACTTAAAATATTATACGGTTGACAATTGACATCACACTTTGACAGACAGAATAGTAATGAATGACATCTTTTTATTTTTTTATTTAATTGTTGCCACTTGAAGAAATTAGTTCCAATATTTTTCCGCATTATGGCAAGTTTTTTTATTTTATTGGTCGGGAAAAAGGGTCCGGCCGTTATGCCCCCATTCCGGTTTGCCCCCGGCCGGTGTGCCCCCACGGTTTAACGGCAAACTGGAACAAACTTACTTAAAATTGTGGGGGCATACCGGCCGGAGGCAAACCGGAATGGGTAACGGCCGAACCCGGGAAAAATTATCTCAAAAATACAATAAAGAAATAAAATCGGCCCGATTTATCGGTCGGTCCTACAAGTAGTCTGACGTGGGTGGGCAATCTACCTCTGGTAATTTTACCATGGTCAAGACGAGCTAAGGATTTCATGTGCGCGGTCATTGGCACTCGCCCAGGTTTTATAGATGGGAAGGTTTGTAATAGGGAAGACGTGATCGCGGTCATCCTTCTTCTTCAGATACTCTTGAAAATGGGCATGGTTCTAATAAGCTCCAATGATGTAACTACTTATTAAATTTATGCACCTACTTAAGAAGTATGTCTGTCTCCTATCTTAAAAAACTATGTGCCTCCATAGATAGTTTAATACTATAATGTCAGAGTATATTATTATTAATGCCCTGCCATAAAAATGCAAACAAATAAGTAAATGACAAACTAAATTAATTACTGTTTGTTTGTACCAGCGCAAACAAAATACAAAACACTTTATAATTATGACGTAAAAAACAAAATAGCCGAGGCGTGTGTTGGTAAGTATAAAAGTATTAGTATTTTACCTATTATTATAATTAGATTCTGTGCTTTGGCTAAAAAGTTACTTTTTTCATTTAGTAGGCATTTACGTAGGGATGCTTAGGTACAGTAAGTACAATCTTATCTCTAACTTTCTTTGAAAGTTACACAGAGGAAAGTTATATTTATTGTTGACTGCGGAAAACGGAGATAAAATAATTAGCATTGTCCTTATCAACACGTGCTATTTCCTTGCGATTTCCTCTTGCTTATTTAATCATTATCACCTTGTAGTTATGTACATAAACATTTATTGAGAGTGCAGAGTTGACGTTAGATTTTCGTCTGACACGCAAGTACAGAAGGCAAATTAGAAGATAGGTAGGTACCTACTTAAAAAAAAACATTGGAAAAGGCGTCAAAACAATTAGGTATTCCTAACTATTGTGGTTTTAACTCGAAAAAGTCACAAATTGGTTGATGATTAATGACTGTTAATGACTATTACTTTTGCAAGAAGCAAAGATCTTATATTATCTTTTAACTCAAGATAACCTGTGAAAATCTTTTAAATTAAAAGTAAAACTTACTCTACTTAACCTTATTTTGTGAACTATCGTATACCCTAAACTCTAAACACCATTTTAAGATAATATAAGTATTTGATAGCAATCTACGAAGACCGCTAAGCTGGAGCGAGGTGGGTGGAGCATGTTCTGCAGCGAAACCATTTTTCTAATGTTTTTATTTCGCTATCCGGCAAACGTAGGTACGCCTACTTATGTTCACATAATTATTATACTATGTACGTCGGATATACATCAATTTAAGATATTAATTGGTCGCTAGTAGTTCTGGTGACTCCCCAGGGAGCAAGACTTGATTTTTGAGTTGTTTCATTCGGGAATAAGATTCCAAACTTCACCGAAGTACTAGTAACCTTGGCGGTCATGCTCGCTAAAATGTGCTTGGGGTGGTGGCGTTATGTGTCGGGTGGTTACATTCCCTATAATATGGTTGAGTGAAATTATGGCTGGCACATACGTCATACTTGTGCTGCAGGTGCCACCTTTGGGCACTGGTCTTCCAGGGCTCACGGATTTTTCTCGATTATAGTCTCATTCTTATACTTTATACTGTATGGCTTGGTATTCTAAAACAAATCAGTAATTGTAACAAACAAATTGTAAACAAACATGGCGATGAAAAAGAGTAACTGTCGAGTTTCTTGCCGGTTCTTCTCGGCAGATGACTGCATTCCGATACCGGTGGTAGAGTCACTCTGTAATTGACGATTCATAAATACTTGATACAAGTTTACATGAATAAAGAATATTTTGATTTGATTTGATTTGATTTTTGATTTGATTTGATTTGAGTATTATATTTAAATTTATCTGTGACCGAAGCTACCTCTGCACTTATTAAATTAGCACAAAATGTAATACAAATACATTAAGATTCCTATACGATACCGTCTGTTTGATATGGCTTTGACTTAAGTATGTAGAGTCATTCGGGTCAACTGTGCGCACTTTGCACTTTCAAGCCTTGTTGTGTCTAGGAACAGGAAAATATCGGAAAGAAAGACATTGTAGCGAGTAGAGTATTTATTTGGCTATCAATTGCAATAACAAAAAATACAATCGATTTCTTATTTATTTTTATATTTAACAAAAATCACAGAAAGTCGGAATGCGTACACTTGCCCAAAATTGCGGGAAAGTGTGCGCACCCTTGTGGGGTAAGTAGACGCAGTAGGGGTAAGTGTACATAATAATTAAAATAACATAATTAATGCTATATCACGACATCTTTTAAAGTAATTAAGTATTTCTTTGGAATCATATAAGAATATCACGATATCAAACATAAATTTTTACTTGAGATCAATCAAACTTATAATAATAAGAACTGAACACAAAATTATAACAATATTCAGACTTTAATTCAGACTTGCGATTAATTAAACTTATGACGTATAGGAAAATAATTAAAGTGTAGATGATGTACCTACATTCTTGGATGATGTACTCAAATATTTTTTGTTAGTCAGCCTATTAAAATCTATAATGAAGTCTTTGATATGACATTTTTTAAACTTTTAGTAACCAACATAACTATAATATATAAATATAGATAGGAACAATCAACACCATTGATATATTTTAAACAAAACGCATTTTTACGAAACTTCTGTCACGCGCACACTTACCCGCGCACACTTTACCCGAGTAGCCAAAACTCAAACAAATGACAACTGAGTTCAAAATATTCAACATAACCTAAAATGATGTGTACAATTTTCAAGCTTAATATGTGTTTATTCAACAAAAATGAATTTACCCTTGTAAATTTATAATCTCGTATGTGACAATGTTTTCCAGGACACAGAAAATTATCGATTTTAGACCGAGAAACACTTTTTAGCAAATAATTTTTAAACGAAACGTGGTGCAGCGTCCGAGTTTGTCGCGTTTGTATTCCCTCGCTGTGGCCTCTGATTGACTGGAACTGGAACTAATACCCCACCCCCCGCGCCTCGTCTAGGAGATATGTGCAATTCGCACACTTACCCGCTGCGCACGGTTACCCCGAATGACTCTATCTGTCCATCACGAGAACGTATGTTTGCTGTGGCTGATAGCCGAAGATATAGAATGTTATCATACTCCTAGTTACATGCAAACACACGTCATAATAAATCTTCACGGTTTTTACGTCGCATCGTCTCGAAGTTAACCAAGGTTGTTCTAGATTTTTAATTAATCTAGTCATCGTTTTAGAAAGAGGTTAGAAAAATAGGATTACGGTTACTAAGTATTCAGTTTTTTGTGGAGCTTTTCCTGTTTAGCGTGATAATAATCTACGATATCTAACTTTTATGATTTCGCTTCTAAAGTCGTGGTTTAGTAATTCCGAGGAATGTGAAACATAAGTACTTAGAAGTTAACCAAGATCTAGAAGTTATGGCCTTAATCAAATCGAGGATCTATAGGTATACAAACATTGTTTTACGAAATATAGCTTTGGGATATTAATATCTATTTTTACAACATTTGAACAAAAACTTTTGAATTACTTGAGAGATATTAACAGGTACTTACCGTTAATGTTAATTAAGTAACACGTCGTCTATGAGGTAATTAGCTCACAGTAATAAAATACTTACGTGTAATTCCAGTAATAAAAATGTGTAACTGCGCAGAAGCATTCATCTGTGACACTGTTTTTATAATTTCTAGACGTTCCAATTATGTATTTTACTGTTATTTTTATTTAATTAGGATGATATTTTATTCTAGTTTTTATTTATCAAAACCAGACTTCACTATAACTGAAAAAAATACGACTTAGCAACGAGTTTATTCTTTCTTTAGATGCAAGCCACACCTCAGTAAGTTGTGCAGTAGGTAAGTTGAAGATGTCTATGGGCAGAAATAATCACTTCACACATCAGGTAATCGCAGGCCTTGCTCCTTTGTCCCCCTATTTTACGAAATGATTTATCTTCAGAAAAATTATCCAAAACAACATCGCAGGGGGGATAGGAAGAGTTATGGAAGATAGGGATGGGGAGGAGACAACGAAACCCCCTCTTTCGAGCCTCCGGTACTTTAAGTACCCGAACGTAGCGCAAACCTAGTAAATTCTTACGTCGATCTTTTATGAGAGGAAGGAAGCACTGGTCGTGCTGGCTGACAGCAGCATGGCTCTACCACAAGTAATCGACTGTGTCATAAATGCTGGACTTAAACTTAACAGTAACGTATGAAGTCAACGACTTTTAAGTCGGTTTTTAAGAAATAATTAAGATCTTTTCATGGGTTCGTTAATTTGTTAGTCGTCGTGTGTCGACTCTCGCGCGTCAGTGCTATAAGATGTGTCAACATTACCACAACAATTCAGGGCGGGCAGAGATAACATTATTTTCGTGTCTCTGTTGTGGAATTTTACAAGCAGTTTTGGTATCAGTGCTTTTATGAGATTTTCGCAGAATCGTGTGTAGATTTTGAGAAATGGCGGCGAAAGTTTTCCGTAACGATTTTTTTCAAAATAAGCGTAAAGCTCCAGTTTCACATTACAACTTGACGAAAATATTAAATGAGTAGTTAGGTAATTTCTGACCACTTACTTAAGTAGTTAGAATCAAATTAAATCCAAAAGTAGGAGATGTTCCAAGACTTTTTACAAGATTTTTCTCCGGCGCTGTCAAAAGTTATCAAACTGGGATTCTTGCGATCGCTGCTAAAGCTCTTTAAAATTGACTCACAACCAATTTACAAACATTTATAAGTGGGTTTACCAGTTCGATAGTAACGCGGAAAATAATAACCGTTCAGGTACACGTGTGCTTATGTTTTATGTCGTAATTTAAGGAATACCTAAGTAGTTCTTAACTATTAAAAATGAAATGAAACGAATTGTTTCCTTGACTTGCCTGAGTTGCCTGTAGCAAGTCAAGGAAATTCCGCCCTTCCCAGAAATGCTGCACCAAATTAAATTTTGTAGAAACACAAGAATCGAAAGACGTTTTCATCATGCCATAGTAGGGTGGTTTTGAATGACGATACACTCACAACAAGTTGTTGATATTTAATGTTCCTATGTGCGTATTACAAATTTTACAACCAGCTACACATCGTAAACATTGTGACGAAACTTGTGCATTCGGATTAAACTGACTGTGTAATCATGATCTAATTAGTTCTTTAAATAAATAAAGAAGTAATGAGCCTGCTAAGTGGCAGTACTTTGAACGACGCTTCCTGGTGAAGTGTCCCTCAATGAAATAGGCTGCAGTGACCGTTTACTATTACATACTTTACTGTGTGCTAACTAGGGGATTAGTGCAACGAACGCACTTGTCACGAGTAGAGATGTGAGAGTTTCCCGTTTTGGGAAAAGCCGTGTGGGCATTCAGCCCATCTTTTATAGATAGATGGGCATTCAACCCGATATTTTCCCAAAAAAGAAAAAAAAACCGTATTGAATGCCCATTTCTAGTCCCGAGTCCCACAAACGACTCTGACTAGGCTGTTGTAAAGAATTATTGCCCAAAAAAAATGGTACAAATGGGTAACAATTATTACAGTGAAAGGGTTAAAGCTTTATCAGGAAAAATTGAACCCACGATCTCTGATCAGTTTTCTCAATCCAGCGGTCGTCGAACTAATCCTTTTAAAACTTTCATTGCCATATTATAACATTTAATTTTGATTACCCACCTGAGCATACCGTCTTTATTTTGTGTCAGTGTTTTCCTGCGATCACTGGGCGTGGGGAATTCCTTTCTCCCTTATTGGGTCGTAAAACAAGCCTGATTGATCCTCAGTGCTTCTCTTTCTAGTGGAATGGTCAAATCAAACTGTTAATGTGGACGCTTCCTGGTGAAGTGTCCCTCAATGAAATAGGCTGCAGTGACCGTTTACTATTACATACTTTACTGTGTGCTAACTAGGGGATTAGTGCAACGAACGCACTTGTCACGAGTAGAGATGTGAGAGTTTCCCGTTTTGGGAAAAGCCGTGTGGGCATTCAGCCCATCTTTTATAGATAGATGGGCATTCAACCCGATATTTTCCCAAAAAAGAAAAAAAAACCGTATTGAATGCCCATTTCTAGTCCCGAGTCCCACAAACGACTCTGACTAGGCTGTTGTAAAGAATTATTGCCCAAAAAAAATGGTACAAATGGGTAACAATTATTACAGTGAAAGGGTTAAAGCTTTATCAGGAAAAATTGAACCCACGATCTCTGATCAGTTTTCTCAATCCAGCGGTCGTCGAACTAATCCTTTTAAAACTTTCATTGCCATATTATAACATTTAATTTTGATTACCCACCTGAGCATACCGTCTTTATTTTGTGTCAGTGTTTTCCTGCGATCACTGGGCGTGGGGAATTCCTTTCTCCCTTATTGGGTCGTAAAACAAGCCTGATTGATCCTCAGTGCTTCTCTTTCTAGTGGAATGGTCAAATCAAACTGTTAATGTGATGGTTTAACGAGTTGTTCGTGGATGAGAAATAAGTGGATAGGTATTATTTAATGGAATAGAATTTTGAAAATAGGTACTTTAGAATAGTTAAGCAAAACTCTCGAATGGGGTGGTAACAGAGTCCAACATGCGTAGAGCTTTCCACACAATAAAAAAAACTAGCTCAACTTTAACAATACACAAAAAAAAAACAAAAAAAACTACCTAAAAACACTGAAAAGCAAAAAATAATTTTAATAAGACATTCATCAAATGCGCTTATTGTCTAAGCCTATTAATAACATTAAATTGTATTTACGTGCTAGGTAGGTACCTACTAATCTGTTTGAAGTCGGTGCCAAGCCAAATAGTAGGTACCCAGACTACGTACCTACGTCCGCGGATTATTTGTAACCCTGTATAATACATAAATTATTAGGTATGTATCATTTTTCATTACTTTTGGCTTGGCACCGACTTCAAACAGATTAGTAGGTACCTACCTAGCACGTAAATACAATTTAATGTTATTAATAGGCTTAGACAATAAGCGCATTTGATGAATGTCTTATTAAAATTATTTTTTGCTTTTCAGTGTTTTTAGGTAGTTTTTTTTGTTTTTTTTTTGAAGTCGGTTTAATTTTTTTTTAAAAAAGTTTGTTTATTTTTCTATTTTTAGTGTGAATAAATACGAGTAAAATAGTAGAATTGTATTATTTGACAATATTAGGTATTCATTAAGTGTTCAGCACCATTCAGTAGACCAACTAAAGATGCAGCCCGCAAGAGGGACATAAGAATTAAGAAGTCGTACCCTTTAGCTTCCATCATCATAGTTGTACCTTCCATCATCAGCTTAGCTCCAAAAGTACATGAAATACAACTAACGGTCCACATATTCCTACAACACTGAAATAATTATCCCCTAACTCCTAACCGTTAAGGAGTTGTACCTTCCATCATCAGCTTAGCTGCAAAAGTACATGAAATACAACTAACGGTCCACATATTTCTACAGCACTGAAATAATTATCCCCTAACTCCTAACCGTTAAGGAGTTGTACCTTCCATCATCAGCTTAGCTGCAAAAGTACATGAAATACAAATAACGGTCCACATATTCTTACAATACTGAAAGAATTATCCCCTAACTCCTAACCGTTAAGGAGTTGTACCTTCCATCATCAGCTCATCAACATAAAGTGATGTCTATAGGACGCAAAAACTTAAATGGCTTCAGAAAAAACAAGTAACGCGTAGTGTGCGCCTATAAAATTTGAGGTTTGCCCTTGATTTTCCCGGGATCCCATCATCAGATCCTGACATAGTGACAATGGGACCACCTCGGAACTATGCACTTTCAAATAAAAAAAGAATTATTTAAATCGGTCCACAATTGACGGAGAAATCGACGGACATACATAAAAAAAAAAAAAAAAAATACATACAGTCGAACATAGAACCTCCTCCTTTTTTGAAGTCGGTTAAAAACAGAAAACCTTCCTGCTAAACAAATTGTAGGTCCATTAGCACATAAACATCGACCTGAATAAGAATGGAATACGAGACACTTAATGCTTTATCTACTAAGCCAATTGTAATAAAAAACTTATGGCGTTCATAATCACATTTGTATCAAGAGTAAATTGTATTTACAAATGTGTGCGTCTTTTTTGCTACGGCCCGAGTCAAGAAACTGTTCCAGTGGCTACACAAGATCTCTGCAGCAAAACAAACATTCGTAACGGTCTCGGATTGCGTTTATTTTTTTCTAGAAATGTGTAGTTAACTTGCAAGTTATTTGATACTTATCGTGAAGTAGTTACTTGTAATTACTAAGTAAAGCTTCTGCGTTCTTTAAGCAAGTAAAGCCGTTGGTTCTGCGCCTCATCTCTTTACGGTCGTGTCAGACTGCTGTTCCCCTTGTGCTATGATTTTATTGCAATGTGTAACAAGACGAGCAGATCGTACACCTGATGGTAAGCGCCACGTCTGCCCTTAGACAGTTCAGTGCCAAACAGTAACTAAGCAGTTACTGTCCGGCACCCTGGCGCCCTGCGCCTGCTACACCGAGACGACAGTTATTAGATATCATATACCCCGTAATTTCACTAGCTACAGTGCCTTTTTCCCGAAACACAGAAGTGCTTGACACACTTCTATTTCACATTCACTTTTATTTCATGATGGTAAGGGAATAGAGACTGGGACCTATACTTGCGCACTCACTAATGCATTATATTCTATTCGGTCGGAGGTTCAATTCCTAGATAGACTAGTGAACACCAGCAGTACCTACCCATTATTGCGCTGACTCATGTAATTGATTTTTAAAATGGAAAATACTAAAATCTTAGGCACAAAATAGTTATTTATGTGACTGCTGCATAATGAGGGTCATTAAAATACGAATGTGGTTTTATGAAACGAACGAAGTGAGTTTCATAAAAGAATCACATGAGTATTTTAATGACTAATTATGTACAGTCACATACATAACTTTATCTTCATTCATACGATAATATGTCTATTTTATAGTCAGGATTGATGAGCAAACGCCCTAGTTATCAACCTAATCTGTATGTAAAAGTTAGTTTAGTACTGTCATAATTAATGACTGACGTTTGTAGTTTTTAAAATCCATAAACAATCTAGACTCGAGTTGATTTCGATTCTCAAATCGATTGTTATAATTTCAGCATCGAATTAAATGTATAGGAATGGAACATAAAATTATAGTCGACTACATAATTCGATAATCGAAAAAACCTATTAATTTTTACTTTTAAAGAAGACGTTCGAAATTTGAACGTAATTTCGTATCGGTTACTGACACTAAAATGTAAACATTTCAATGCAGCCACAGATACTTAAATCTAAATGTAGGGCGTTTGCTCATCGCTCCTGAATATAAAATAGACATATTATGGTATGGATGTAGATAAAATATTTTCTACTATTAAAATAATACATAATAAATTTTCTTCCATTTTTAGGTTCTATTGAGGTCAAAAAGCCAAAAGACCACAAGTATTAAAAAGAGACAAAACACGTAACGTCTTATAATTCAATAACATAGTGTTTGTGTCTTCACACTAATTTATTGTCATTGCATTCACCTGAGACCTGAAGTAAGTACTTCGTCTAAAAGCTCAGCATTTTCCACGCGGTGTCATTGACCGTGCCTTCTTGATACTTTGCCGCGTGAAGTCTTGCACAGCGCTAAGATTCCGCACCGCGTATTGCAGTTTCGACGAATTTTGTGGCTGGTACATTCCTCTAGATGATTTAGGCAGAGGTTGTCAGACTTTTTATCTCTCAGACAACTCTAAAGCTGATGGACAGGGCTCTGCAGCTACATTTCTACTATAATCCCAAACCTTGACAAAAAATGTCACGTCAAAGTAGACCCCCTCGGATCTTCCTTGTACCCTTGGGGGTTGGCCAGAACCACTTTGGGAACTAAGGATATAAAGCTATAGTAATTTATATTTTCCATATACATACGAGGGGCGTTCAATGTATTCTCGGTATGGGCATGAAAGAAAACTCGGAAAATTTTGAAAAAAATATATTTTCTAATATAGTCCCCTAGAACCTCAATACACTTATTAGATCAAGAAATAAGTTTCTCTAAACCTTCTAAAAAATATTCTTCTGATTTCTTTTCAAAATGGGTATTAATTGCTGCCTTCAGTTCCTTATCGTCGGAAAATCGCTTTCCACGAAGAATTTTTTTCAAATTCGGGAATAGGTAGTAGTCACTGGGGGCCTAGTCTGGACTGTACGGAGGATTATTAATTTCTTCAAAGCCGCAGTCTCGTACAGCAGCCTTAGCCACGCGGGCCGTGTGAACCGGCGAGTTGTCACGAAGCAACAACACCCCCGCTGTCAGTTTTCTTCGCCTTTTTTCTTTAATTGCTTCTTTTAAATTACGCAATATGATTGCGTATGACGATGCCGTGATGTTTTCACCCTTTTTAGAATATTCTATCAATAGAATACTTTTAGAATCCTAAAAGAACGTAACCATTATTTTTCCGGCGGATGGGGTGACTTTAAAGTTCTTTGGGGGCTCTGCATCCTTTTTTATCCACTGCATGGACTCTTGTTTGCTCTCAGGGTCATAGTGATAAACCCACGTCTCATCTCCAGAAACAAGCCGGTCGATATTACTCGTTAAATTTTCTCCACGGAGCTCTAAAAACTCCTTACAGCATTCGACTCAAACTTGTTTCTGAGGTGCGGTCAGCATTCGCGGCACCCATCTTGCACTGACTTTTGAGAGGTGAAGATGATCATGCAGGATAGCATTTTTGGTACCCACGGATAGCTTTATCATCTCTCCTAACACTTTGACTATTATTATGGCATCCTCACGTACAAATTTTTCCACTTTTTTCACATTTTCTTCAGTGGTGGCGCTTACGAGCCCGCCCGAGCGAGTGTCATCTTCAATGCTTTCTCTGCCTCTTTTAAATTCACTTGACCACTTTTGAACGGTTGATAACGACGGGGTAGAGTCTTGGTAAACAGCAACCATCTCTTTTTTAATGATTTTTTTGCTTTTTCCCTGCTTGGTAAGGCACTTTATAACTGCGCGATGTTCGATTTTCTTTATCATTGTGTCGTCAGACATTCTGGTCGCCTTTCACTGGCAATAACTCGAATTATGATAATCGTAATTAAGTGAAATTTTATATTTATACCCTTAGATAGTGTCATTAGCAAATGAGATAATTAGATTACCTATATTATTTGCATATCACACCGATACCGAGAATACATTGAACGCCCCTCGTACATATATAAAAGAAAGTCGTGTTAGTTACATTATATAACTCAAGAACGGATGAAGCGATTTTGTTGAAAATTGGTGGAGAGGTAGCTTAGAACCAGGAGACGGCCATAGGATACTTTTTATCCCGGAAATATGGAGGAAGAAGGAAATAGTTGAAAAAGGAAATTACGCGCGGATGAAACCGCGAGGGCGACCGCTAGTTCCGTATAAAGCTTTGTGCTTTGTGAATAATGTTCTCGAAAAATCCAAAACATATATTGCCTGAATGGGGAGTAGAACTAGGTACCCGAGATCAAGGCCACGTACTTAACCACTAGGACAACGCCATCAAGCATAAAGCTCAGCATTTTCCACGCGGTGTCATCGACCGACTCTTGCGCAGCGCTAAGATTCCGCATCGAGTATTGCAGTTTCGACGAATTCTGTGCTTAGTACACACCTGTTGAAGATAGATAATGCTTGAAATCTTTTTTGCGGAATTTTTTATACATTTTTGTTAAATAGATTTTTAATTAAAGTTACTAGGATGCAAGGGTTTTAAACACTGTTTTGGTAATTTTTTTTAACATTACAGCGATTTATTATTGGGCGTGGATAATAGTGGAATTTATGAAAAAATATTTTTGTTCAGCTCCAGTTTTTGACAGTTGTTAGGTAAGCATAATGATTTATAGATATTTTTTTTTAATCTACTACGAATTTTCCTTTTCAAACTTACAACTGAGTTATGCCTGTCTATACATTTCTCTGTATTCCATAACGTTTAATTATAATATGTATGTGTGTATTCCACGTATAAAAATGATCCAGTATATTTATTTTTCATTTAATATTCCGTAATGTTTTGTTGTCTAAATTGAAACAATAGGGACTGATCGAAATAAATTGTAGGCATTCGTTTGTGTATACAAAAGTTTAATTACAATATCAATATTTGTGTTCATGCTATCAGATAGCACCCATCCCACCGTATCCTCGCGATCAAATGTGTTGATATCTTCAAAGACGCGTTGTTTATTATCATTCGCTTTGTTTACACATCCTAAATACTGTTTGCGATCAAACTTCCGGGAGATAAAGAAAGAAATTACCCGCTCAATTTCCTCGCAGTGCATGTGTACTCGGCCTTCTTTGCTTTTACCTCACCGCATTATCTAGATTTACTTATCTAAGGTGGGTAGTGTGTTCGCGTCGAGAGCGTAGTTGGTGAACGCAAGTGGCCGTAGTCGGTCGTCGCAATCTTGTCGGTGAAAGAACCTAATTGTTTTTAGTGGTAGTGAATGAGTGAGTGATAACGGTGCGCCAGGCAATACAGGTGAGATTCGCCGGTAGTCCCTTTGTTACGCGTCTGCGGATTTAGGTCGAGTTCAATCTCGGATGTCGGTAACCTCTCGCATTCGAGTGGTTTGAATTACGATGTTCAACTGTTTTTCGAACGTGCGGACGTTTTATGTTCGGTTTTTGTTCTCATTTCTCTATGTAATTCTTTTTTTCGTTCATATTTGGATGAATCAGCATTTAAATCATGTTTAATCCGAATTAAACGTATTGAAAAATATCTATGCAATGCATTGAATGTGTAAATTATATAAAGAGATTAATCGGTGTATGTAATACGCTGTTGCTCAGCTGTGGAACAATCTGTCTGTAGTCTAAAAAGGTAACAAATATTTATGCAAAAAGGAGGAATGTTAAATACCGTCAGTGCTGTAATTCTAAGGAATCAGGTTGTAAAAGCCATAAAATCTATTTTGCAAGTGCTATCAAATGTTTCCATATTTACCTGCAAAGATAAAGCGTTTGAAACATTAATGAACAAACAGATGCACATACCTTTATTGCAATGCAATGGAGGACAGGGTAATCGAAAGACTAAAATGACCGTTATCATGAATTTATTATTATTTCTGCCGATAAAAATCACTTACCGAAGCTAACGGTAGAAACAGTAATAGTAACCATTTACACATTAATTAATGATGCATCTTTCTTGATTGATTTATCGAAATGGCCATTTACTCATAAGAATAGTAGGTCAGTTTTTTATAAGCGTTTAAAATCTTCAAATAACTTCATAGTAATAATACACCTACCTACTATGTGTTAAAAGATGTAAATTTTATGTATCATACAATTACGAAGTAATCACGAACTATCTATTTATTAGTGCTGAAACTGATCCTAATCGTATATTAAACTTATAGTAAGCTAAATCTGAATATAAGATGAATAAGAATAAACATAGTAAACAGTATTAGGTTATGCTAGCATACTCAAAATTGCGTAATTCTGCACTTGAGATTATCTGAAATATTTTGTATTAGTTTCAAAGTATTTTGCGGGTAGACTGACATTATCTTGACTCGAAAGTTGGTAAGCAGTGATGGTTGCACTTACCAACTCTTTTTTTGCGGAGGTGAATGCTTTTAAGTGTTATTACCACAGGCTAGCGAGAAATGTGGGATTATTCCCGACTGCCCCCACCAAATCTGCCACCACCCAAGTAACACGTAATCTGTATATTCACTGAAGTAAAGACTGATTTACGTTTTAAAGTCAGACTATCACTTTAAAACAGTTTTGACTTAGTTTAAATGCTTTTGAGTAGAATGTGGTAAAATTTATAATGCATAAAGCTATTGTA
Source organism: Mecyna flavalis (assembly GCA_949319885.1). Lineage (NCBI taxonomy): Eukaryota > Metazoa > Arthropoda > Insecta > Lepidoptera > Crambidae > Mecyna > Mecyna flavalis. The sequence goes on along the minus strand of OX439407.1, from coordinate 4,311,400 downwards.
TGGTCTAAAAAAAATAAGTTAATTGGCTTATAATCGTACTAAAGCATGAATTACTTTTAATATACTGCACCTTAAACAGCATTTACACTAACATAAAGGTTAAGACCCTATATAAGTAAATAAGAAAACCTAATACATTAAATAAACGTTGTCGAAATATTTTATAGTGAACTTAGACTTATTAACACATTTTTCAAGATTAAACGCATTTTAATGATCTTTTCTTATGCTTATTTACAGCTAAGCATTAGCCAAACATTTACTAAAGTTTTAGCTCTGTTATCTTCTTATTTTAGTGTTACTTTAAAGCTTTCTGCACTGTATAGATAAATAAAAATGTAGTTTTATTACTATAGGTCATAATTTGGCCATAAAACCATGACAAGTTTGATTATTTTCATTTGATACACAAAATACAGAACAATCAGGAGTTGTGTACGAGCTAAGCACTAGTCAAGAAGTTCCATCAAGTGGTTCCGTAGTACATTCAAGATTTGAAAATGAAAATTATTTTGCAGAAGTGTTATTAGAAGGTACTACTATCTATAAATATAAATAAAATAACTAATTATTTATAATAATATAATAAAATAATAAAATAATCAGTTATTTAAAAAGGAGGAGGTTCTCAATTCGTCGGAATCATTTTTTTATTGTAGGTACGTTACTCGATTACTCGAAGACGGCTTGACAGATTTCACAAATTCATTTTATCTTTGAAAGGGTGTAGGTACTTTCTCGTTAGTCCCATTGTCACCAGGCCAGGATCCGATGATGGGATCCTGGAGAAATCAAGGGAACTCTTCAAATATTATAGACACACCTAGAGTGAAATAAAAAAAGTTTTATAAAAAAATAAAACCAACGTATTTGCGTAACCAACTAATATATTTTGCAAATCCATGATTTTGTTTTGGTTTTCCATTTATTGTATTCAATTTGTGTGTGTCAGGCTGGTGGAATGACTGGCTCTGAATTTGCTGCTATTTCATTTGGGTCTCCTATATGCCAAATAGTATCTTATGCTATTGGCTGCTGCTGAAGTTGTGTTACAGCGGATGAATTTGGATGTGAATGGATTATCTGAAAACAAAGAAAGAGCGGTTTGATACATTTATTTTTTAAATTTCAGTTGATTTTTAAAGCGATTGTCTGTCGCCCTCGTGTCATCTATCAATATAAGTGCCAAAAAAGAACTGATTTGTCGTAAAACATTTTTAATTTTATTTAAAGTTTTTGTGTAAGTATTTCATTCGACATACGGACTGTATAAAAATCAGTACCAAATATTTAGAATGTTATAGTACAGTCAGCGTCAAATTCATGTTAGCTAATAACAACGGCTAATAAAGTCAAACTGGAGACAAATAAAATATGAAAGACGTGAAGTGGGGTATCATGTGAATTCTGGTGATTAAGGGATTCTAAATTATTATTTCAGTACCCTGATTAACACTATAGCAATCTATTTTTATGACATTTAAGGGTAATGAACATTATAACATGCCTAAAAAGTGTTACAATAATGCTAAAGATATCACTTAGATATTTTATAAGTAGGTTGAATGACTTAAGTTATTTTTTTATACTATAATAAGACTGACAGCATTATAAGACACTAGTTGAAAGTTTAAAACATTAATATTATATGACGCCATTTGCTTTCTGATTTCTCAAACATAAAAAATAAAATTATAACAAACATATGAATGAAATACTACTTATTATGTTTTTCTTATAAACGGAGTATCGATAGAAGCAATTTTATGAGTTAAAATTAATCAAATCGTTAATTTTTTTTACAAAAGGTGTCAGATGTCGATTCTAAATTTGTTCCTATTTTTATTAAAAAAGCATTTCTGTGAGGGCGCGTGAATTATAAGCCACAAACATACATATATTTTCACATAAGACTAATACCCCCAGCTCATTTGCATTCAAAACAAAATAAAATTGATGATTGACTTACCTTATGATAAATTATTTTCAATGAAGACACATTATAACATCTTCGCACAACACCTGCACTGCAATACACTAAACGAAATAATCAAATCGGACTTAAGTTTCAAATACAAAGAAAATAAAACGTTCAGCCTTAAAGTAAAACTTAACTTTGGCATTGTAATTCAAAAAGCTGTTTAACAGCTGTACTAACGTCTAAAAAAATGCTTTTTACATTAGAATATGCTGTCTAACAACTTTACTAATGTCTGTCTTCAATAACATTATAAGCGCTGGTTAGCAGCACTAATAATATTTAATAATGCTCATAGCTGTATTATTTGGGGCCCAAATTAAGCTTATAAGACACTTATAAACTTATATACGGCTGATATAGTGCTACATATGCTGCTCATATACTGCTTTGCGCGTAAGTCCATGCTGTTGTACGCTTCTTATAATGTTGTTTGGTGTTACTTGGGCAGTGGGGGCAGTCGAAACTCCGTGTGCGGGAACATGCGTCCCCATGGACGGGGATCTTAGCCAATTTATTTATTTATACGTTTATAAAGCTTTGTTTTTACCTTGTATTTTATAATTTTAAGCCTTATTCATATCTAGTAGCGAACACCAGCCAACAGATTAAAATATATCTTCTAAAATGAAAAGTATTCAATCCTGCCGCAATTTGAGCGGTGTAAGACGATAAAAAAAGGTTTAATATAATCATTGATAACTTTTTTTTTATACTAGTTCAATTGGGAGACAGTGGTACTGATGGTAAGCGGTTAGGTACTGCGGCCTATTCCATTGAGGGAAACTTCACCTGGAAACGTCCCTCAATGTGCTGCCCAGACCGTTAGACTCATCTGATCTTCGAGTCTTTGATGTCAAGTGTACTGTACTGTACTAACTATTGTAGTTAAACTCAAATTCAATGAAATGAAATAAAATTCGTAAGCTTTACCACCGTATTATAAGCATAAAAGCACCTGAGAACCTCGAAGTATGTTTTATCGCTTTTCTCCAGAACAACAGTTTGGCTAACGGTTTCCATGATTGCTATGGTTTAAGTGTTATAATTGCTTCCACCAGTCAGTTGAACTGTGTCAAACGTCCATTACTTGTGATTTTTTATACTGTTACTTTTCGTTTAAGAGGCGACAGCGATGGACAACGCTTTGGTCAATCATAAATATTAATAAAAAACAAACCCTACGATATTATTCACACAGCTCTGATCAGCAACAAAGTAAGCATATTTTATACTATGGGAGACCGACAACCGCCCGCGGTTTCACCCGCGCGTCATTTCTTTTTTCAAATATCCCCCCACATTCCGGGATGAAAAGTACCCTATGTCACTCAGGGATAGTGTAGTTTTCCAACAGTGAAAGAATTATTCAAATCGGTTTAGTAGTTATGCAGCCTATTCAATACTAACAAACAATCAAATCTTTCCTCTTTATACCTAATATTAAGTATAGATTTACTTTTTTTGTAACACGTTATTTAATAATACATAGACACAAAACATCTAAAATAATATTAATGCGAAAATATCTCTGTCTGTCTGTTTCACACCTAAGCCACTGAACAAAAATAGAATTTGGTTCCGACATTGACTCAACTTTGGGAAAAGATATAGAACACTTTTTACTCCCACTCCACACACTCCTCAACTTCTTTACACGCCCATATGACAGAAATAGAAGTGTTTTTGTTTGTTCTTCGTTTACGTACCTACAGTATAACAGATCGACGATATATGATATTTTGGTTTGGGGATTTTATGGCAGCAGAAGCGTCATCATCATCATCTGTCATCATCCCAGCGTGTTCCCGATTGCATCCAGTATGAAGCTCAGGGCCCGCTTCGACTATGATTCTAGATTCGACAAGCCTGGTTATTACAATGGAGCGATTGCCATCTGACCTCCGTAACCCTTACAAGGAAAACCAGACCTACTTGGAACATAGTTGGGACCAACGGCTTAACGTGCCTTCCGAAGCACGGAATCATCATTCTTTTTAGACATTCAGGTGATTCAAGGCTGCAATGTCCTAACCAAACTGGAATCATATGGAATACTATGTAATATGTAAATTATGTGCTAATAATTTAGATCTAAATTAAAATAATTTACTTAACCACTCAACGCCGAACCGGCACTCGGGTGCCGCATAACAATAGATTTTCTATTGTGTCTAGTAATCCGGGGCTAGAAGGTTAAAAAATATAGGAGATTGTTATTACGTTGCACCTATGACTTGTATGGTAAAAGAAAGCGTAAAATACAGAGTTACTTTCGCATTTTAATACTCGTAATATTATTATAATATGGTTGCATATGTAAATAACTCTTTTGTAATCATTATAGCGCTTTTCTAGTTATAAATTATGATGCATACATTTACTACAAATCGTTTTACTATGTTATAATACCTCGTAAAGGTCACATTACATTACGTATGCTGGTCTAATATTAAAATTACTCACACACGAAACAAAGAAAGCTTCGATTGAAGAAAAATCGCTAATTCGTGCCATCATCATGCGTGACCTTTTATGTTATTCGGATATAATGTCGTCATTATGCGATGTCGCAATTACATGGGAAAGAAATCTTCCGCTTTGCTTTTGTAATGATTGTTTTATGTTGATGATTGATGGGGCAGACTTCGGAACTCCGTGGAACAATGGTGATGCCGCATGGTTTCACCTTTTCAATCATGGGTTCGATGTTTCGAAGCCATGAGCCGGCCTGCCTGATGATAGGACTTTTAAAGTCTCACTGGCTGACTAGCTACCTGAGCTATAGTCGAAAGCCTCAAAGAAATATTTTGAAGTGTCTAACCGTAATTTTGGGTTGCTGTGTTTAATTCTAGGGTCCAGAAAAATGTTTCGAACATTGCTCATTTCGGTGTGTAGAAATAATAAAATATGACTAAAAACATATTCTTGTGTCTTTCATTTTAAAAGTATAGTTTATAATTTCTTGTGAATCAGACGCCTTTACATTATGGTAGTTTTAAGCGGTAATAGATTCTATAGTGATAGAACTTTACTATCTGGCGGGTTGTATCTGCCTGCTAGCTAATGCTCCTTAGATAAAGATTTCTATCCGATTATATCGATTGTGTTTTGATGATTGCGCCTACGGAAGCAAATGTCACATATTTCTTCCCGCTCATCTGTTTCCACAATTGAAATGTCGCTCAAACGATTATAATCTAATCTTTGAGATGAACAACTCCATTAAAAGCGTCTTGAAGTTGTATTATCAAGTTTTTTCTAAGTGTTACAATCATACTTCTGTCAAGTTCTGTCAAACATCCTACATCGTTGATCAGAAATAGCGTCGATCACTCTATTTACATCCTATCTATTGAATTAAAATGTTTATAATAATCCTACTAATATTATAAATGCGACAGTCTGGATGTTTAGATGTTTGGATGTTGGGATGTTTAGATGTTTGGATGTTTGTTCCTCAATCACGCCTAAACGGCTGAACGGATTTAGATGAAATTTGGCACACGTATAGTTTATAACCTGGATTAGGACATAAGCTACAAAATTCCTACGGGAAACGTCTCAGACCCGCGGGATATTTGAAAAAAGAAATTACGCACGGGTGAAACCGCGGGCGGAAAGATTGTTTGGTATACCTAAATATAAATATATTTGTGGTTATAAAACTAAATAACTAAGGGCATAATATAACCCAGCATACCACCATGACACCATCGGGTGGACAATACGGGCGGCGACCCTTTTTAGGCGGGCCGCTCGGAGTGCCAGGTGGTGCCAACTGCTGGCCATCACCTAGGGGAGGTAAGAAAGAGCAATGATACAACCGCCTCCTCCTCCCCATTCTCCGACTGACACACGGCGGAGCAAGCGGATCATCCTCCCGCTTCTTGCTTCCTTCTGTGACATTACTCGTTCGTAGAAGAATGCGACCGCCAAAACGATAAAAACGCCGCCATTTTTTTGTTGATGTTGAGGGAATTTTGTTACATGCCTTCGGGACACACTACCCAACGCGACGCCAAGAAAAGGGCGCTTCTGATAGAAATCGGTCTGTCTTAACTGGACGACGATATGATTCGTAGCTCGAGGGCTAGCTCCAATGTCGAGTAGTCTTCAACTGTTATATCCAGTTCTGAATTAGATGATTGGTGTGCTTTGTCTGGTTCATTTATTGTGCTGACGCCTTGCGTATGCGTCGTTGATCGTATAGTTTAAGTACAAGGTGACCTCGGGTTCTGGTTACAATCACCAAGTAGGGAAAATCTATATACATAAAAACGAATCGCCGAAACGTATGTTTGCGCATAACTTCAGAACGACTATTTCAAATTTGATTTTTCTTTCAGTTGTTCGTCACAAACGGTTCGGTTTGAGTGTGAAGGGGATTTGGGGAAGTGCTTAGTGGGACACAAGCACAGACAATGTCTGTGGACACAAGGCTGTAGGTTTCGCTAGCATGTGGTGATGGGTGGCGCATAAACACATTCTTCTTCTCTGCAAAAACAGTATTTGTTCAGTACACCAAACCTGCATTAATGGTTATTGATACTTTATCTATACTTCGATACTAATATTATAAAGAGGAAAGATTTGATTGTATGTTTGTTTGTATTGAATAGGCTCCGAAACTACTGAACTGATTTGAATGGTTTTTTCACTGTTAGAAAGCTACACTATCCCCGGGTGACATGACATAGGGTACTTTTTTATCCCGAAAATCTGCGGGGAAGGGGGGGGGATATTTTTGAAAATAGAAATTACGCGCGGGTGAAACCGCAGAGGCGGCCGCTAGTGTCCTCAAAGAATACTACTTAGTACTCACTTGCTGGGAAACTTAAAAATTCTATGAACGACTAAAATAATTTTGCAACGATGATGTTGAAATCAATTCCATTGTATTAGTATAGCTATTACTCAATTTCAATGCTGGTTATTTTACTCGGTAGTTGGAATTTAGAATTCTGACAGTTAATAATTCACTTTACGCCATGAATGAATGACGAATCCATATTTGTGATCGTTATATATTTTGCTGATACCATTTATCAAGGCGTTAGTACTAGCAATAAATCTGATAAAGGTAAAAAAAGTAATATGTATAAAGTAGGTCAAACTACTCTTTATAATAATAACTCCATTTCAAATCATAATCTATATCGAATCGAAAATAAATAGACAACGTGTGACATTCCATAAGTGCCTCCGTGGTACAGTGGTTAGAGCGTTGGACTCTAAAACCCAGAGGTCGTGGGTTCGAATCCCGCGGGGAACATCACTTTGTGTGATTGTTTCCAGTTTGGTTAGGACATTGCAGGCTTGAATCACCTGAATGTCTGAAAAGAGTGATGATTCCGTGCTTCGGAAGGCACGTTAAGCCGTTGGTCCCGACTATGCTCCAAGTAGGTCTGGTTTCCCTTGTAGGGTTACGGAGGTCAGATGGCAATCGCTCCATTGTAATAACCAGGCTTGTCAAATCTAGGATCATAGTCGAAGCGGACCCTGAGCTCCATACTGGATGCAATTATCGGGAATACGCTGGGATGATGATGATTCCATAAGTGCATATCGAGATTGTCTGTTCATTCTCGATATAATGTGTCGCATGTCGGAAGTAAGTCGGAAATTCGGATACATGTTTCATCAATGCTACTCGTTGTTATTTTGATGATGAAAGGACATTATCATAGGCAGTAAGTAGCCTATGATAATGTCCTTTCCTATGTGTAGTAACATATTTTTATCCTGGAATACTGCTCAGTTCCCGTAGAGAAAAAGCGTTTTCATTTGTCCTTCTTTCGAATCGCAACGGAGTTTTTAAATGAGGATAGTTTGGAACCTGGAAAGTGACACAGGCTTTTCATCCCAGAAAATTATAAGATCTCTGCGGGATAGCGCCATATAGTCCACGCGGGCATTTAGTAAATAAATAAACATTGAACATCGTTCGCATAGCGCTGTCTAGCATAGCTTGTCCTATAATTCTCCTATGGGTGCCAGATAACAACATTCGTTTCGAAGAACTTACGGAACTCTAAAAATGAACAATCATTGAAAACGATGTGTTGTTACATGCATAGTACCAGAGCACAATGACCACGAAACCATCCAATCTACAAAACTTTTTGCTAAATTTTTCGGTCGCCGAGCACTTCTCGAATTCAATTACATCGCCCACAAAAAACCTTATGAATATAAATATAGGCCGTTTCATTGTTTCGCAAAAAGCTTGGGCAATTTTTCACGGTAACTTTCGAATAATAATTAAGTATTAATTGGTGGTAGATAAGCATAGCACGTACGGAAGCATGAATAGTTCGTTCTGGTGTTGTATGAAAATCGCGTGACTAGACGACGGAAATGGGACGTGATTGGTCCTTCCGAGTCGGATAGAATTAGCAGTATTATTAAGTTCAAGCGGTTGTAAATGTAAATATTGAGTTGAAAACTCGGTCAGTCGTCGGGTGCAGCGGTCATGCATTCTTAACTGTATGAGCAAAGCAACTTCTGCGCTTTCGGGACCAGGATGGGTAATCGAAACTAAGAAACTGTTAAAGCTTAATTCGATGGGTGCTAGCATCAAATTGGTATTCGACAATGGTCCCAATACGTCATCATCGTTGTCATCTGATGACGTCGTGTGGCAATAGTTAATTGTATTTACATAATTTATTTCATTCATCGGTTTATCGGAATGATCCTTACAAATCTCATGATTGATTCTTTTCATTTTTTTATCCTTTTTAAAAAAAAAAAACAAAGACACTAAGGCCTTCGCCGCCGCCAACGCATGTACTATTACGGTTATTTTCACGATTTACTAGAGATTAATACATTTCCCTTCATAATTCTTATTTAAATACACTTTATCAAGAGTTCGACATTGCACATCGAAAGCGCGGTAATTCCGTCTCGTTTCATCTGTCAAAATCCTTCCCGGCTAGTGAGGGGTACGCCAGATAGTGTTGTATAAATCGATTGAACGATTTATTCGTCTAACAGTACTATCGAGGACAAGCGTGCCTTAAGGCTAAAATCCTGTGCAGTATTTTCACGTTTACGCACGATGCGCATGCACGGTATATTTTTCCAAAAGTGATCAGGCAGCTATCTTACAAGAACAGCGATATTTGCTGATACACGCGCTGACCGTTTGCTTGTCAGCGTGACTCTTAAACCAGACTTAAACACAGAAAAACACATGAGTGACTATGGATTTTTCTCTGTGCGTAGGTATTTTGTTTACCCGGTGGTGACAAATGTCGGTCTTATCGAACTGATTACCAATTAGTATTTACACCAAGCCGGGTAAATAAGCTAGTTAAATATATCGTTGGAGCAAATATTTGACATTAATAGGCTGATATTTTATTAAATTATAAATTCTCGATTCCATATTTCCTTATCCGTCCAAATCGAAATCTCAAAAGAAATTTCATATTAATCATTGCCTGCAAACAACCGTAGCATGCACATAAAGCATATTTTTATATTTCGTAATAAAAAAGCGTTACAGAGATGTTATCTTAATAAAACGCTTTCAAGATGCGCCTGCGCAGAAGAAAGTAGCCACAAATCACGAAACAGCCTGATATATCGCGGGAAAGTGTGATTAATGCATGTAATGATTATGCTATACGTGAATTACACGACACATATAACTATAAAAATTAGTTTGTAATATTTATAAATGTTGTTAAATAGCTGTTTCGTGGCTTCCCATGCAATGGAATTTGGGCTTAAAGTCGACTTATACTAATAAATTAATCTACCAGTGAAAGTCCTGTCAAAGGTTATACGTTTCAGAAATTGCCTGGCTCATATAGACAGAAGGACATTTAGCGATATATTAAGTATGACCCGATACTTAAACTACTAAAGTATCCAAACATAATATAATGCATAAAACATTTAATTAGTAACTCTCTATGTCTCTCTGTCAGTCTATCTGCTGTATTAGTTTTTACGCTGTCACGCACGCCTAAACTTGGTACAGGTATAGAAAAAACTTTGGGAGAGGACATATATTACTTTTATCTACATCCATACCATAATATGTCTATTTTATATTCAGGAGCGATGAGCAAACGCCCTACATTTAGATATAAGTATCTGTGGCTGCATTGAAATGTTTACATTTTAGTGTCGGTAACCGATACGTAATTTCGTTCAAATTTCGAACGTCTTCTTTAAAAGTAAAAATTAATAGGTTTTTTCGATTATCGAATTAGTCGATTAGTAATTTTATGTTCCATTCCTATACATTTAATTCGATGCTGAAATTATAACAATCGATTTGAGAATCGAAATCAACTCGAGTCTAGATTGTTTATGGATTTTAAAAACTACAAACGTCAGTCATTATGTCAGTACTAACCTTAGAGTAGAACATATGGAGATGCCCTATTGATCTATACAAAAAATTGCTTATATGAATATACATAGAATCGACACTTGCCTTACAAATATATACTTATCTCTTTTCATCTAAGTGATTGTTGCGTATGAAAAAAGAAACAGATATCTTTGCATTGTACCCATTTTGGCAACACTTTTTAGTGACGTCACACAGTTTTTGACGCGTGCCGGTTTCGCCATATTGTGTTCCAGCTAGTGATGTGGCACAATATTTTTATGTATCGATACGTTTTAGATAGTTATATTCTGCAATGGTATATTTCTGCAGATTTCCTGTAAGTGAAACATTAAAGAAGAAATAGATAGAGTTAATAGGTGGGGAAAATATAAATCCGCGACATAAAATAAGGCACGTTTGCTCGCTACACTTCAACGAAAACTGGTTTTACAGAACTCTCGACATAACAAGATTACGTGATCTTCTGGTAACGATTTTTGGAAAAATGTAATAGGTTTATTAACCATGTGAAGTTGAAATTTCCATAACTAACCTATTGTTATATTAAGGCACTGCATCATCATTATTTTGTGATAGGAAAATAAGAAACTATTTATAGATTTCTAACAAAATATGTGCATTTATGATCGACACGTAAACTTGTATCGATAAATATATCGATATACAATATTGGTTGCACTACGGTCGGGCGCTATCATTGGTGGCGCCATTTTGTGTTCCAACTTTAGGTATACACGTTTTGTACCTACTTAGGGCATCTCCATGTGTTCTACTCTAAGGTACTAACTTTTACATACAGATTAAGTTGGTAACTAGGGCGTTTGCTCATCAATCCTGACTATAAAATAGACATATTATCGTATGAATGTTGCAAACCATGTACTTTAAACCATTTATTGTAAGTGAATGTATTGTTGGTTGTCCTTAAATAAATAAATAAAATAAATAAATGAAGATAAAGTTATGTATGTGACTGTTCATAATTAGTCATTAAAATACTCATGTGATTCTTTTATGAAACTCACTTCGTTCGTTTCATAAAACCACATTCGTATTTTAATGACCCTCATTATGCAGCAGTCACATAAATAACTATTTTATGGTATAAGAAAAATAAGAGATGTCCGAGAGCAGGCGAAGCCACGGGCAGTAACTAGTTTATATATAAACAAAATGTTGAGATTAGGTGAGATCAGCTCAAATAAGAACGGGCGTTGTCCGAATGCATTCTTAGAATGCATTGTCGCATAATTATATCACTATTTGTTTTGATTACAAAGACTGTTGCGTTAATGTGGGAATATTCGGGCCTTGGCTTATTTTCATTTAACACGTTGAATATTTAACCATGCAGTGGTTGTTGGCAGTTGCGAAGAGAATGCGTTTAACACCGTTTAGCTTCAGGCTAACGAGAATTGCCGTGTGTGGGACTCGGGACTCAAAGCGTCCCATTACCTAGTAAACTCCCCCGGTTTCCTTTTCACATACATTTTTAAGGGTTGCCAAATTAAAGTATGTTTAGTAACTTATTTCATTTGACAAAATAAAATTTTCATCTGGTTGACACATCGGTGCAGAACGATCATTAGTGCGGTTACTTCCCATCTGGTAAACTTCCCATTTGGTAAACCTCAAACTGTACCTACTAAAAAGTTGAGTTTGGTAAACATTTTATTTACTTCATACATTTAGTCCCATTTCAATAGTTTACCAAATGGGACTAAATGTATGAAGTAAATAAAATGTTTACCAAACGCAACTTTTTAGTAGGTACAGATTAGTTCGGATCTTAGACTATAAGGTGGGGGAGTCCCAGAAGTCCCACAAAGACAGTACAAACTACAAACCACCTCCGCCCCCGACAGAGGATGACGTCACGTAACGTATTCGCTGGGGAGAAAAAAGGCGTAAATGCATTGCCCAGCATGAATTGTAATACAAAATAGTTAGCTAGGTTTTTACTATAAAAGGTGGCCTAGACACAAAATCGACAATAACAACTGAATGCTTGCACAACGCGCTAGTCACTGAACCGGTGACCTTTGGGTATGATCTATTTTCAAAAGGTTGGCAACACAGGCGAAACTACAATAACGGGCAATATTATGGGAACGGAGACAATACGACTGATATTTATATTGTATTTAAAATGATAAGATTTATGATTATGTGTGATATTTGCAAATAATTTATTATATTAATTTGGTCCAAAAGTTTTTAGCGAAGGATCAATTTAATTCTTGAAAAACTCAAATCTTAGTTTTTTGATGATTTTGATTGATTAGGCACACACAGACTTGCCACGAATACGTTGAAAGTGTATGCGATTTTTTGCTGCAAAAAAAAATGTTCAAAATTTATAGGTACAGATATTTTTTGAACTAAAAAAATAGTTCAAAAATATGTAACTGTTTGTTGTTCCTTACAAATAAATAAAGAAAATTAAAATAAACATAATTTCTTCTTTTACTCCTAATCCCGAAAACAAGATTTTCTTCTTTTCCTCTTTTAAATTGTAAGATATATGATTTTAGTGGGGTTCCATAAGTTTCTTAGTTTTATAGTGTGCTGTAATTTTGTCCGCAATTGTATTACGTGTTCTATGTTCATACCTGTATGTATCCATTACTCTAGTAATTGTGATGGATATTCTCAATTACATTGACACTTGCTATAATGGCGTTGGAAATGGCTTCTAATTATAACAAGTGGAGTTAGACTGTTTTTGTTTAACTCATAGTCTTCGACATATCTAAATATCAGTAGCATCATAATCAGTAAAACCAGTGGCGCAATGAAGTCATTTTTACAATAATGTGTAACTATCGTCTAAGGCTTTATCACCACACTTGCCAAAATGGGACACAAACATACAAATCTAAGTTAATGCTTGATCGAAACATGTTATGAGGCACTGAATATGGTATTTTTCCCGGAGTAAAAGTAGTTTAAGTAGATTTTAATATTTTTTGGTTAGCTTTGCTCATATCAAAAAATCACATTGATCTTTGTCTCCGTTGCGACGTAAAAGAAGCAGTGGCGTAGCTAGGTAACCAAGGGCCCTGGGGCAAATCGAAAAATGGGGCCCCACTGCTATCTAAACTGGTTATGTTTTATCAAGTAAATAATAATTTAAAAATGCTTAGCTACTTTATCATCAGCTCTTATTCGTGCACTGCAGGGCAGGTAATAAAAATATTAAACAGTAACAACATAAATTACAATTAATTCTTGGTGTAGGTATTGAGCAATAAAACGATATCGACGGTTAAAAGGAAATAGGGCATAAGCGACATTTTGGTCAAAAATGAGTTATATATGCCATTGGACTTAAAATTTTCTGCTCTTTCGAATGCGCTTACTCCCATGGCTCTACGATGACTTTTTTGGCGTTTATGCCCAAGCAAAAAAATACATTTTCATGGTGTTATTTTTGCTAACCGACGAAAATTCTGGTCATTTTTGCTTTATAGGTGATTGTACCCCTACAAAAATGATTTAATTTGGGTTTGTTGTCGGTAATACCTTTTTACTTCACAAGGGTGCCAAGAAGCTATGGCGCTTGTGCCCTATATACACACTGCGTTCTTATATTACTCTGGCGGTTATCCCCTATTTCCATTCAGTTCTTAATGACAGCCAAGTCGGTTATGCCCTATTACCTAAATTGATTTTCAAATGACACTGGTGGTTATACCTTACTTCCGTTTACTAATATAAAAACGATTGCCGCTAATTCCATATTACTTAAATTAGATTTGGTATCATGGTGTCGATTATAACATATTTCCACGTTCTACAATCATACGTATACGTCGCTTATACCGCAATACCAAATAAGGATTTAATAACGAGTCGGGGCTTATGCTATTGGATACCACAAAAACCAGTTTTAAACGCGTCGCTTGTCCCCCCGCAACACTCAGCCGCGCGCTGTGACAGCGTGAACAAGCGTGACTCGTGCGCTCCTATATTTAATAATATCGGGACCCACGCAGGATTGGTATGCGGTCTACGATGGAGCGCGCTTGCTTAGAAAAAGCCCGTTAATTCTGGCCTTGAAGAGTCCCAAGTTGTAATGTGTAGGAAAGATAGATCCCGGCAGAGAATTCCACTCCCGCGCACTCCGTATCAAGAAAGATGAAGCAAATCGCTTAGTTTAGTAGTTCGATGATGGAACGGAGCTGGTCGAACCAAACAGTGCAGCTGAGCAGCACGAGTGTGATATCTCCGTATTTTACAGACTCCACTTTGGAGAGTACCAATGTGGAGTCTGTAAAATACGGAGAGGCAAGCAATCTTCTTACGATGATCGAGGCTCTTCAAGCTGTCGACCAAAGTATCGCCACTGATAAGCCCCTTCGCACGCCGCTCAATAGAGTCCAAAGCAGCCAGCTGGTATCGAGTAGAACCATCCCAAAGATGGCAGCAATATTCCATGCAGGAACGAACTTGAGCTCTTTAGAGGTTTAGGAGCTGTTCCGCAGTGAATTAGCGCCTGTCTCTGGAAAGGATTCCGAGCTTTTTATAGTAAGATGCTGCTACAGACTCTATGTAGCTCCCAAACTTTAGGCTGGAAGATAATTCCATACCAAATATCAGAGAGAATCGGTCAGATCGAGGGACAGATACGCCACGAAAAGAGGGAGCCATCTCAAATGCGCTTTTTTTGGTGGAAAAAAGACACGCCTGCGTTTTGGTGGGGTTCAAACTGATCAAATTGGCATCTCCCCAGTCTGAGACAACTTGGAGAGACTGATTCAACTTGTTCACCATGTCTGATCTTAAGGCCTCAGTTTCACCGCTACCTGTATGTACATAAGACAAGTATCTCTCGACTACCGCCCTATCGTCAGCATACCCCTGAACTCCGGGAGTAGCCAAAATATCATTAATGTGCAGCAGAAAGAGTGTAGCCGAGAGTACAGATCCCTGAGGGACGCCAGCATTTATTTTTCACGAGCCGTAGGAGAACCCATCAACAACTACTCTGATGCGACGTCCAGTCAGAAAATCTTTTATCCAAGCACAAATTGCAGCGGGGATCCCATAGGAGGGAAGCTTGCCAATAAGGGCATCGTGGCAGACCTTGTCAAAGACCAAGTCCAAGGACACAGCAATGGCCTCACCATGGTTTTCAATAGCCTCACTCCATAAATGCGTTGTGTATATAAGAAGGTCCCCAGTGGACCTACCTCTTCGAAGCCCGAATTGTGAATCACTGAGGAGATCGTTACCTTCTAAATACGCAAGCAAGCGGTTATTGATTGTACGCTCCATTACCTTACAGAGAATGGAGTTTATGGCTATTGGTCAGTAATTTGAGGGACAGCTGTACGGCTGCCTTTTTTGAGCAAAGGCTGCACGTTAGCAAGTTTCCAGGATTTCGGAACTGATCCTACAGATTGTGATAATACAAAAATGTCTTTGAAAGATATTATTTTTATTAGCTTTTTAAATACAATAAGTGAACGGAAAAACCAAACCGTTTGGTCGGATGATATAGTCAGGTTCGTCGGTGTCAACTGGATGAATCTTGCACAAGACCGGAATGCTTGGCGTGACAAAGAGGAGGCCTATACTCAACAGTGGGTGTATACGGGCTGATTAGATAGATAAATAGAAGAGAATGTTACCAAAATAATTCATTTAATGTTAAAACCAATCTCTGCAAGCCTGTAATTTAAAAAAGACTAGATTAAGTACTTACTAAGTTTTAAGATATTCTGAAGAAAAAATAAATCTTCATCACTTTGTTAAACATTAAAACTGTATTTGTAATTTGTAAAGACTGTTTAATTTATTTAAATTCTACCTTATCCTTTATATTTTGTACTCATTGCAGGATATCGATATATAAACGAAGATTAGTGTATTTTAAATAATTACAATAAAAGCTCGAAATGCTCGAAAAAACCGGCCTACCCGGGTTTTGATTACTCTACCCAAAAAACCCGGGTTTTCGAAATTGAACCGAGTTTCGATGCCTTAATAGATAGTAAGCGTTCTTAGTTGTAAGAGAAAACAATGTTTTTTTATAGTCCTTTGTGGGAACAAAAGACCTATTTTAGCTATAACACTGTTTTGTCTCTTTCTTTCATAATGCTGTCAACATTTGACAGAAAGTGTTAACATTTAAAAAAGTAATAAACATTATACAAAAATAAAGATAGCTTCGCAACTTAAAATTAAAAGGCACCGTTAAACAAAACATGGTATCTTTGTAAAACAACAACGTTTCAGGAAACATGCGATTCGTGTTTTTATTAGTAAGGGGGTTAATTTTGATTTTCTTGATAAAAAAGTAGTAGGTAACAAAAACTCCTTTTTTATTTCAATAAAAATCGTACTATCTTCTCGTTAGTAAATACCTATGAAATGACGAGCCATTATCTTTTAAATCTACCATTTAGTGTAAAATTATAGCAGGGTATACTGTAATAGGCCTCTAAGATAGATCCTTAGTATGTTTCTGTGAAATTTTACTCCCAAGCAATTTCACCCTACTTTAGAAGTTAGAGACTCAATTACGGTGTCGTGTAATATCTGTTTTAGATATTTTCATGAAGGATTGTGTTGGTTGCGCTACTTCATTAGCGACATTGTGTGTAACTTATGTCTTATATCCTGGTATTGTATTGAATGCCGACTGTTTCTTGTGCCCTATTATCTTTTATACAACCACTATGAAAAGTACCTTATCCTTCTTTTCCTATAATATTGATTGAACGGTCTAGTCGCTTATACCCTTTTACCTTGTGAAATGATAAGTTGGAATGTCGCATATGCTTCTTATCCTTTACTATTTGATTTTGTCATTTGTATCTTATGCCATATTTCCTCACTCAAAAATTAAAAGCTGTGGTCAGCTGTGGTTATAAGCGACAAAAACTACTTTAAATAACGTCAAATCACTAAAACTAAGAATACCAGTAACTGTACCATGTCTATCTGATTTTATATCTGTTTCACTTTTCACAATATCTCAATAAATGACAAAAATACGTCAGTTTTTCTAAAATTTAAAACTTTGAACGGCTCTCCTGAACATTTCATTTTTTGTCGCTTATCCCCTATTTCCTTTTAACCGTCGATATGGAAAAGATTCAAGGGTTTATTTTATTAAGTCCGGAGCTACCAACTGACTAAATAACAATCTGGGGGCACGGCAGTGCCCCCGCCAAGTCGAGCGCGAAGCAAACACTGCCGTACCATCCTTTACTGGAAACATTTCGCCGCATTTTCAGGTTCCTATTTGAGAACCACTGGATAAGACCAGAACGCAGAAATTTTCGTCATCCAGTAAGCTATATTAACATACTTAAAATCCAAAATTTCAAGTCTATAGGTCATTTAGTTCCGAGGTTAAGCGAAAGCAAAGTTTCGCATTTATGGCAGACACTCACTCATTCACTCATGATCATCATAATAGAACTAGTGCTTCCCATAAACTCAAAGAGCTGAAATTTGGTACAGATTTAGGGTTTAATGGCCACCTAAAGGGAAAACTATAAAAACTAGGATAATCGAAGATCTGGAGTACCTGGTTACCTGGGTACCTAATTAGAAAACACAAGAGCCCAGCCAAACTATTAGAGATCGACATACCGCCTTTACAAAAAATATTCAACTTGGTGGGCCGCTTCATTTGATGTCAAAAATCGAAGGTCTGAAGTATCTGATGAAGAACCCTCAGCTGATCTCAGCTGTATTAGAGTTATGCTAACGCCTCATTTTACTACCTACTTAAAAACGACTGTCAATGCAAAAAACTGTGTCAAATAGGAAAATCTAATAACATAAATCAATATGCCCACGTTTCTACAAACAAGTGAAATCCCACCAAAACATTCTGTAAAAAACTAGCCAAGTCTCGATGGAGCTGCTTGTTTTTCTCTAAAAAGTAATGAAATCTAGACAAGGTCGGGCCAAGTTACTTGCTGCGATTTCTTTATTATTATAGCTAATGTTGTGTGACTTGGCCGTTGAAGGGCCAGACGGCCAAACGGTCGTAAACTCGACTTCAAAGGGCCAAAATGAGACACTAGCGTCCAATTACCAATACTAGTATGGGCTAATATCTCGCATAACAAACATAGGTAGTTACAACAGATATAACATTACGTGTAAACAAAATTGACTTGTACCCACTAACGTATAAAAAATGTTCAACGGCAAAGTTACACAACATTAGCTATAATAATAAAGAAATCGCAGTAAGGAACCTTAGACTTGGCAAGATTTTGTCTAGATTTCATTACTTTTTAGAGATAAATAAGCAGCTCCATCGAGACTTGGCTAGTTTTTTACAAAATGTTTTTGGTGGGATTATATTTACAATCTTTTTCTAGCTTTAGTTTTCGCAAAAGTATCAATGACTTCAGTTAAATCCACGCTTTAGCTTACTTACTCCTGATACAGCATTTGACTCGAATTCACAATAAAACGCACATCGAAGAATAATAAAACGCACATATCACTATCCGTCAAGTTGACAACACTGCCAGCCAACCCACAGAAAGTATTTAGGGGAATTCCGAAGGTACAAAAACTTTCAAATTTCTCTCAACTGAGTTGCCATGATTAAAGTCGGGTTGCAACCTGTCATATTTATTTTGAAAATGGGAGAAATTTTCAAAAGTTCTGTTCGATCGAGATTTTCTGGTAAGAGTTCGAGGGCCCCCTGAGCTTGAGGGCCCCGGGGCACTGCCCCGCCTAGCCCCTGGGTAGCTACGCCACTGAAAAGAAGGATAAACAAAAATATTATATTTCTACTTCCCATAACAAGGTTTAGTCTACGCTTGCGACAGATAGATAGAGTTACCTACTTTTGCATTTATAATAACGAGCGCCTCCGCGGTTTCACCCGCGGTTTCACATTATCTCCCCTTCTAGGGAATAGTGTAGTTTTTCTACAATGAAAGAATTTTCCATATCGGTTCAGTAGTTTCGGAGCCTATATACAATTTAATAGGCAAAAATATACAATCTTTCCTCTTTATAATATTAGTATAGAAGTACATATGTTTCTCATGTATTAGAATATCTATGAATTACGGTTATTTGTGACACATACACTACCCAATTGCTCTGTGACGCTAATCCGTGCCCTGTCTATAAATAACGACCCGTAGTGCTGTAAGTTGTCCCAAATCATCCGGGACAAATACATTAAAGCGACCGGCTACTCACTTACATCTTAAGAGCCAACTACCAACAACTTATAAAATAAATGCTTACCACAAACTTCATGAGATTCTAAATTAAAAAAAAAAAACTATAATTTTTATGAATAAATAAAAAACAATTATCCTTAGAGTTGGTGGTAGGACTTTTTCAGAGTTTGACCACTCGAATCTGGCCAGCTAGCTAACCAACCTACCCATATAGGAAGGGGGGTTAATCATGGGGCACTCTCACTCATCAAATGTACCTTAATAGCAAAGTTATTTCTTGATTCTCATATTATGTCGGTCTTCTGCGAGAGGATGGTACAGCAACGGCATATCAGACTACCCTAATATGTCTTTCTACAACCAATTTTCAGCTCACATAGAGTTATTTTTCAATTGAGGATTTTTGACAGATTAGGGAAGGTTGATCTGCTGCCGTCATGTCGCGTCCGTACTTCCCCGGTCAAACCGTGCATTTCGAGATAGGAACTGTCTGCTGTTACACATAAATATCACAAACGTAATGTCAATGGAATGCGGAATGTGCGATTATCGTGAAAGAAAAATAGTAATTTTCATTTAAATGTCAGCTTCATTACCATGACAATAAGTTCACGTGCTTCATTTTAGCCTTAATATAAATTGTCTAATTATTACGAGTATTGGTTATCTGTAACTTGTAGTATAATGTGCCAGCATATTTGTTTTCTTTTTTATACCTCGAGACGCGTACTACACTGCGCGCCTGATGGTAAACAATTACTGGTTAATTACTAATTATCATATTATGCTTGTAAGACCAAAAGCATCACTCATGCGTCATCATCATCATCAGCCTGTGATAGTCCACTGCTGGACATAGGCCTCTCCAAATGCTCGCCACGCCGATCGGTCCTCGGCCACTCGCATCCAGCTCCTGCCAGCCATCTTGCGCAGATCATCGCTCCACCTGGCCTGAGGGCGTCCTACACTACGTTTACCGAGACGCGGTCTCCACTCACGCGTCGCTGACCGTAAATTGAAGGAGAAAAATAACATTAAAAATAATCCTGCCGCCGAAACACCATACCTTGCGAACAACGATTGCGAAAATCAATTGGTGATTATGTGTTTAGTTGTCAAAAATGTGTCAAATTGTTTGTTTTTGCTTCAGTTCTTTTAAAAAAAAAGAAAATCTTGAGGATCAAAAGCCTTTAACTTTGATAGTAAGTTAAATATTAATTAAATATTATACAAATACTTTATCTTATCACATATTTTTTAAAAACCAAAAGTAAGCAAGGCTTAGTATTCTGTGTAGTGTCAACAAAGATAGACACTGATACACACGATTACAATTTAATTTAAATTACATTTTTTTATAATTAAAGTTGTAATTATTTTTCTGATGGCTTCTAACTAAAGACCATAATCGTAGGCTATCGAGACGAGACCTATGGTATTTTTCCGATGACTTCTAAAAGATCGTACCCGTGGGCTACCGAGACGAGACCTACGATTATGGTGGTGTGGGGGACGGTACTAAAGACGTTTTTCCCACTACCTACTAAACTCCATCGTCAAAACATAAAAGGGATGCGTCGGTGACCGCCTTATGACGATTAACCGGCCTATAACTAATGTTGCCATGGTTTTGTTGATTGTTTACAGCAATGCAGTGTCCCGAAGTATAAATCCTGTCCCATTCCTGTCTGATTCCCGACATCCCTAGGGACTGCACCGCAGGATGTGCATCAATTTAGGTATTTTGTCGGGATTGGTCGCGGTTTTCTATCAATTTAAACACGATCTGTTTTAATTTAGCGGCATTAGTAAGTTTCACGAGGAAACCAGTTGAAACTCACGTATTTTGTTGTGAATGAGGAAGTCACGACAAACTTTAGTTTTTTGTAATTGAACTTTATGTGACGTGTCCTGTACTTTTGTAGAAATAATGGAATGGTTTTTGTTGCAATTCCGAGGTACGACCAAAAATATATATAATTTATTTATTTTATTGAGTGATTCGACTTAAAAAAAGCACAAAAAGATTCTTTCAAAAGTAGGGGTTTACCGATTTTTACTAAAAACTCAAAACTCGTTTTTTTAATGTTACATTTTTATGGAATCGAAGTAATATCCTCATTATTTATACTTTTTGAAGTTTCTATCACCCTAAATGGAAATCTACTCTTCTATTATGAGTATTTTGAATAAAGAGAGTAATAACTTTAATCAAAGAATGAGTTTTTGCAATTTCCTTTTACTACAAAAGTTATATAGATACATTAAAAAATCTATTTAAAACGTTCAGTCTCAAAAAAGCCATTTATAATACCCTCACATTTCAACAGATGGCGCTATTTGTCACGCCCTTCAATGGCTGCCATTAGTCTCACGAACAGTAAGTCGACGAGAAAAACAGGAACGTTACCGCGTTGCTTTCTAGCGATAACATCGCCATTGTTTTTACCTGGGAAACTGTGCCACTTCCGCGACGTGATGTCACGTGACGTACTAAGCTAGAAAGTGAGGAAATTTCGTTTTAAAATTGATTTATTTTCTAATGTATTGAACAGATTGATTGTGGAGACAACTTATTTGGTAGTTGATAAGTCGGCTATTATACCAGAGTTCGCAGATTCAATCCCCGCACCGTAATAAACTAATAACGTTTGTGTGCGAGAACATATTATTGTCTGTTTCTATCAGTCTGGATTTATTGAATTTACGAAAAATATAATATGTATTTTAATCTAGTTTTATCCCATAATGATGGATATTTTTAAATGACCACGGTTGCGGCTTAGTGTCGTGACCCGAAAAAACCAAAACAATATTTTCTCGACCCGGTACCTGAATTCGGAACGCCGAAGACAAGGTCCAGTATGATAACCATTATTAAAATAGTTAATTACCTGGGAAACTGTGGTACTTCCGTGACATGACGAGTCGTGACGTACTGAACTAGTTAGAAAGTAAGGAAATGAGACATGTTTTTACAACAAAAACTTGTAATTAAAACTGTATGCCTACATAAGAACCAGTTTGACAGTTGTTAGATAAACTCAAGAAAATACTGAACCCCAGTTCGGAATTGGAAGTTGGCGATGTCAAAATGTCAATCATCTCTTGCCTCGGAAAGCACACCGTAAAGCCTTTGATACGGAACGGAGCCATTACCTTGGGATAAAAAGTAAGCTGGGTCATTTCTCATGGTCAAATGTTGGTGTTTAGTAGGTACATAAATGGACTCTAGTCTATTGGCTCTAACATTGGTTTTGTGGGCCTGCTACAGGCGCAGGGCGGTGCCATACAGTAACTGCTTAGTTAGGTTTATTCCCGGTCGTCCCTTTTTGGCACTGAACTGTCTAAGATCAGACGTGGCGCTTACCATCAGTTGTACGATCTGCAATGCTCGTCTTGTTACACATTGTAATAAAAAAAGCGTTACAGACAGTCAGACAGAAAGCGAAACAAAATAAACTTGCAGACAGACTCTTGCTAAGTTACTCTCTCGCATTTAAGATATTTTTAATGGATGACTCATCAGTACTAGCACAACTACGTATCTACGTACAAACGAACAGATACGTCCACACAGATTGACATTCCTGCCCTACGCACAGCCCGTCCCCTACACGCCAAAACTGACCAAAATTACGCGCGATCCGTGCGCCCGCGCATAAGTGAATAATGGAGGTTGCCCAATCGGCACGCTGAATCGCTGCAGCGCTGTGACGTCAATAGCCGCAGATAAGTTTTATGGGCTTCCGGAAATCACTAAGCCTAGTCTAGATAGATATTACTTGAATACCTCAATATTGGAGGGATTCGATTACATCTTCTACGTTCTAGAAGAATAATAAATTTTTATTTGCTTACATTTATCAGAGAGATACCTAGGCACTATCGAAAGTTACTGGCTTGGATCATTAGTTTCTGCTACTACGGAAGACTTTGAACTGTGGTTACAGCTAGTTTTCTATAGTATTTCATGACTGTTGTGCTATGTTCCCTGTTGATGTGTAAAGTTTACAGAACTTAATTGCACAGGGCATAGTGTGAGCAGCGGGAAGAATCTACTTATTTTGCTATCAAGGTTTTGTTTTCCCTTTAAATTGAAGGGTCAGTGAGTGATGTTTCTAGTGATACCGGCGTTCATAGGCGAGGTAACCGCTTGCATGCAGTAGGCTTGGGCGCCATCATGCTACATGATATACAGCTCAGCTGCACGATTTGGTTCCACCAGCTCCGTTCCATCATCGAACTACTAGACTCGGTCAGGGACCGTATAGGTACAGTGGAGATAACGCGCGTACGAACTAAGCGATTTGCTTCATCTTTTTTTGATACGGATGGCGCGGGATTGGAATTCTCTGCCGGGATCTATCTTTCCTACACAATACAACTTGGAGCTCTTCAAGGCCAGAATTACGGGCTTTTTTCCTAAGCAAGCGCGCTCCAGCGTAGACCGCATAGATTTTTTTAACGTCAGGCAACTTTGTGTTCAAGTGCTAGCTTGGTGCAAACATAAAAAGAAATACAAAAATCTCAAGGCTAGTTTCACTACTGATAGATAGTTCATGATAATTTATCTGTATAATTCAATGACGTTCAATGTATATTGAACGTCATTGGTATAATTTTCAAATTAGGAATCCACCGGATGCGGGTGGCGTATTACCAAACGGTTTGGACATCCTTGAGAGAGGCCTATGTCTAGCAGTGGACGACTTTCGGCTGAAACGATGAAAAGTTTCTATCGGATGCACGACTGCGCCTGCGTCATGGTGATTTGTCATTCTTATTTATCATGATGATATCATTTATGTCATACCTTTATGTACAGTTTGATACAATAGAATTCCGATTATGATGACCGACTGTAGACATCAAGATTAATTTAACTTTATTACTACTCAAATGGCACTTTCTTCCGCATCTCTAGTGATCTGAGAAATTTATCAATTTGTCGAATTGAGGAAAAAGTTGATCAATGTGCTGTCGCCCCGTAGACTTCTTGGATAATCGAACCTTTTATTTCAAGTGAGCTAGCTCCCACATAGACATTGCCGGAACACACAGCTAGCTAAGCTATGTACTAGGGCAGATTTCTGTCCTTAAAAATTATTGTCTGAAAAAGCCCTTTCACCTGCCAAACCCATGGTGGGAATCGAACTCTTGACCTTTGTGTTCCATGCATGCAGCTGATTAGCTTGATTCCTACTAATAATACTAGATACAAATATAATGGAAAAATGCGTCTTGCAAACCAAGAGCTAAAAGCTAAGGTAGTTTTAGCTTAGCACAGCAGTAGAAAGGGTTTATCTTACTTGTGTGCAGCCAGTAATCAATAAACGATATATGAGAAACTGCGTCAGCCATGCAAGCTTAGCTAAACTAGTTTAACTTAGCTTTTTGTCTGCAACCCACATAAATATACTTTACAAGAAGAACTTAAACATACCCTTTCTAGTTACAGCCTTGATAGCAATCGACCTTGCATATTACATCACTAGGTTCCCATCCGTGATGCATATGCATAAGGCAAGTATCGATATGAGATCTGGGCCAATTATTATTTCGTACGGTGTGGTAACTCTTCCACTCATTGTTACTGGTCATGCGATAGATATGGAAATATGTTGTGATGAAATACATGGTTATGACAATGTTTTGGAAACATGAGAATTAATGTCACTGGCGTAATTGTGACAGATATCATATTGTTACGGCGCGGATAAAACGGCCTTCTGTTTTCTTTAAGTTTTATTTATTCTGTTTTATTCATATTCTTTACTATTTAGGAATTTGGAATGCTTTTGTATCTTTTTTAACTGTCTGATAGTTGATTTGTTCAAGTGTTAGGTAAATAAAATAAATTAAAATATTGGGATTTCGGATTAAAGCTTTATTTCTAAGGAAACCCGAACGTAACAATGCATACCGACTACTGTAATTCGGTACTAAATCGCGGTAAATTCAGCCCACGTTTCACATTAACCTTTAATTTCTACGAAGATTTACGCCAATATGAAAAACTTCTATTTGTGATAATTCTACGACAAATTAGTTTTATACTTGTTAAATAAATAAAAGACCACGTCCTTATAATATTACGTTCATATGGCAGAATAACAGAGTTACTTTCACACATATACTATTAATAGGGATTATTGAAAGATCTATTGAGAGTGAGAATTTTTGGTATTGAATGGTAATGGATAATATTAAAAAGTATGTAAATATTATGTTTAATGATAAACCGTTGACGCAAATGTACTAATAGGCTAACATCACATTACATTATAATTAGAAGGTAGATATTGTAATCGCAAAGCTCTGGTTTTGTTATCAACACGGTGCAGAGAAAATGATAATTATCCAATGTTGATATTGTTACTCGTATACATTTCATAGCAGATGCTATTATTGTAAACGCTGTAATTTTACAATTACCTACTAGCCTTGCGCCCGGCTTTGCCTGCGAATATAGTTTCCACGTTATCCTGCAAGAATGTGATATTTTCCTGGATAAAAATAGCTTTCTGTCAATCTCCAGCTGCCAAACTAACCCCATTTACTAAATTTTAATCGGTTTTTTATGCTTGAAAGCCTAACAGACAGGCACAGAGAGTTGGTACGACTTGTTGTATATCAACCAATGATCATTACAGGACTTTATATTTATTTTCTCTTGACCATCTTAATTGTCCGATCCTTAGGGGTGGTCTATGTCCAGGAGCGAAGTGCGAACGTCTTCATGATGATGAAAAAGAAAAATAAGTTATTTTTGTAGCTGATTCAAACTTTTTCCAGTGACATTACATGACAAAATGTCAAGAGCATTTAATGGGACTTCTAACACTGATCTGTTTTAAATTTTTAGCGGCTTCATTAGAGTACAAGGGTATGAATTTACGGAGAAGTTTTTAGATAACTACCCTTTTTATAGCTCTAAATGGATTCAATGCCCCCAGTTTCTCACAGTGCTTACGATAATGACGATGATAATCGTGTACTGAATCAGTTAACACTGAAGACATTAAGCAAATTAGAAACCGTGACGGGGCGAGTCGCCTGTCTCGCTCTTGCATGCTCATTTGAATTTCATTACGATGCAACAGAGAAAATTCATCAGATACGTGTTTAGGCATTTAGTGAAAAAGTTAGGAGCTTATATTCTGTATGTTGTGGATCTTGTTCTTCACTTACACCTATTTCTTTTAAGAATCGTCCTTTAGCATGGTTTTCAATTCCAATATCGTAAAACACGTTGCAACTTACTCTTAAAATATTTTGTTGTAATTATTGTGCCTTAACTTTGGCAATTGTATTGATTGGTAAACTTAGTAAAATATTGGCGACTGAACCATTGAGTTTTATGCCGGTTCTTCTCAATAGGTAGCAACAATCCGAATCCGGTGGTAGAGGCACTATAACATTGATATTTAACGGTACATATTATAAGTGCAGCCTTTTGGTAGCCTACATCAATAAAGAATATTTTTGTTAAGCAATTTTTATTTTTTATCACTTCTTATTACTATCATGGTATTGTGACGAAAAAGTTTTGTTTTCGGTGATCTGAAACTATGTTCAAAAATCGTTTAGGCCGTAGTACAATGCAGAATTTTTCAATTGCAGATCTCCTTTCCTCATCTCTTGCTTTTAGTATTTAGCGTTATAATGTATGTGGTGTTAGCCCCAAGGAGATCTATGGATCTCTGTGGTTAGACCACAAGTGTTGGGCTGGTCAATAGCCACAAGGCTGGCACCGGCTCGTCTCAATCGGGTCGGCTGTGAGGGGGAAACCGGCGGAGTTTAGTGGGTAGTGGACGCTTTAGTCTCGAGTCCCACACACGGCCGCAGGTCTAGCTAGCCTGCGGTTATGGTACATAAACGCATTCTCCTCCGAAAAAAAAAACACAAAAGTGTTAAATAGATAATATAATAAACAATCGGAATGATACATTAATTAATACTTTTTCCCTGCTCTTGTATTTTATTGAGGTAATTAAATATTTTTAGTCACGTTATTTAACTACAGATAAAGGTTATTGACGTCATTGCATTGTTTTTAAACAAAAGTTATGGCCATACTGTGGTAATTAACGCACATGCTAATTAATTGTTTTGTTTTTGTGTAACATACCTACATAATTACAGTACATGTATTTATTTTATAGTTAGATAATTAAGTTCGATGCTTGCGATATATTTTGGTTAGCTCAATAGTTTTGCCTTGATGATCTTGTGGTGTTAGTACCACGCCCGTGACCATGGGGCTCTAGGTTCGATTCTCGGGTCAGAAAAACTTGGTGTTGGATTTTTCAAACTGCTTGGGCTTGCGCATTCATCATTTCAGCCAAATGACGTCCACTGCTGGACATAGGCCTCCCCCAAGGATCTCCAAACCGATCGGTCCTGCGCCACCCGCATCCAGTGGATTCCGGCGATCTTTATGAGATCATCGGTCCACCTTGTGGGAGGCCTACCACGGCTGCGTTTACCGGTACGTGGCCACCACTCGAGGACCTTTCCGCCCCAACGGCCGTCAGTCCTCCTTGCAATGTGTCCTGCCCACTGCCACTTAAGGCTCGCAATTCTTCGGGCAATGTCGGTGACCTTGGTCCTTCTGCGGATCTCATCATTTCTGATGCGATCACGCAGGGAGACTCCAAGCATCGCCCTCTCCATTGCCCTTTGCGCGATTTTGAGCCTTTTTATGCGGCACATTGTAAGCGGCCACGTTTCCGTTCCATAAGTCATCACTGGCATCACACACGTATCAAAGACTTTCGTCTTGAGGCACTGCGGTAGTCGGGCCGAGAAAACGCTGCGAAGCTTCCCGAACGCTGCCCAGCCGAGTTGGATTCGTCGATCGACCTCTTTCTGGAAGTTGGACTTACCAAGTTGGACTTTTTGTCCCAGGTAAATGTACTCGTCCACAACTTCCAGTGTTGAGTTCCCAACTTTTAAAGGAGTGGGTACGACATGGGAGTTCGACATGATTTTCGTCTTTTCCATGTTCATTTTAAGACCCACTTGTTGAGACACTCTACTGAGATCGTTGAGCATTGTGCCTAGGTCTTCCAATGACTCAGCCATGACTACGATATCATCCGCGAAGCGAAGGTGCGTCATGTACTCGCCGTTTATGTTGATGCCAAGTTCTCTCCAGTCCAGAAGCTTAAACACGTCCTCCAACAGAGTAGTGAACAGTTTCGGCGATATAACATCGCCCTGTCTCACACCCCGCTGGAGCCAAATGGGTTTTGTTTTCTGGTCCTGGAGGCGGACTGACATGGTGGCGTTTTCGTACAGCGACTGCAACACTTGTATGTATCGGTAGTCTATTTGGCACCTTTGGAGTGACCGAAGCACGGCCCATGTCTCGACAGAATCAAAGGCTTTTTCATAGTCCACAAACGCTAAGCATAATGGCAGATTATATTCTTCAGACTTTTGTATAACCTGCCGCAGCGTGTGCATGTGGTCTATGGTACTAAAGCCTTTACGGAATCCGGCTTGTTCGGGAGGCTGGAAGTCATCAAACCTACGTACGAGACGATTCGTTATAACTCTAGAAAACAGCTTATAAACATGACTCAGTAGCGTGATGGGTCAGTAGTTCTTCAGCTGCGTCCTATCGCCCTTTTTGAAGAACAGCTTCACCACGCCCCTGTGCCATGCTGTTTTTTTTTTTTTTTTTTTTTTTTTTTTAGCTCTGAAAGACAGAGCGAGAGTATATTAATAGGCGGAGAAAATTAGTATTGAGAAGATTAGGTTTACTAGAGATATATATGTATATTTTTGCTTGTCGCTATTGGATACGACCAAGCATAGAATAAAATAAAGTCACAGGTATTTAAATTTGGTAATTGATAATGATGTGTTTTGTGAATAATATTTGATTTGTAGTACAATGAAGTGGATCAATTAGTTACTGTTATAATCTTTTAGTGAATCTACGATAATTTTACAGAAGTTAACGAAGGATGACAGAGCTGTGTCACTATGTGCTAGCTCTGACAGAATGAACGGCGATATATCTAAATGAGAGCAGAGCTGTATGTGTTTAAGTCGATTGCGAGAGTATCGTGGACACTCGCGCAGTAAATGGTCTATTGTTTGTAGGCGTTTTACCCTCGAGAATAACGGAGTTGAACAACCTCTGGAGAGCTTTCAGGACCGGTCGGCCTCCTGCCTTTAGAAGCTCCGCTGTAACTCCGTCCTCCCCCGGCGCCTTGTTGTTTTTAAGCTGTTTCAGAGCTACCCTAATCTCGTAAAGGCTGATGTCCGGAATATCTTCCGTGTAGTGTCGGGTCAATTTGGCTCTACGATCTGTGGCCTCAATGACAGGCGTTCGTGTCGTCGCGTAAAGCTGCCCATAAAAGTGTTCGATCTCGGCCAAAAGCTCAGGTCATGACGAGACGACTCTACCGTCCTCTGTCTTCAACTTCGTCAGCAAGCTCTCTCCAAGAGACAGATCTCTGGCAAACACTTTAGAGCCTTTGTTTCGCTCAATGGCCTCTTTAATACATTCCGTATTAAATCGGCGTATGTCGCGGGTAAGGCACTTGGAGATCTGTCTGTTGAGCCGCCTATGCCGACAAGCATCTTCAGAAGATAGCAGAGCCATATCACGTCTTTCCTCCATCAGCTTTAACGTCGGCTCTGAGATTTTTTTACTTTTTGTATTACGGCTAGGTCCAAAAAATTTAGACCCCACCGTAACGACAGCTTCCACGAACCTGTCATTGTAGTTGTCCACATCTGTGCAGTCCTCCAGGCAATCGAAGCGATTTTGCAATTCGAGCTGGAAGTGTTCGGGGTTCTGCGTAGACTTCATCAGTCGATACCTTTCGGATTTGACGTTAAGATTCAATGTGCCTCTAACCATTCTGTGATCACTCCCTGACCGAACCGAGTTGATCACTGAGACATCATTGAATATCCGAGTCTTAGTCGACATGATGAAGTCAATCTCATTTCTTGTTACGCCGTCCGGACTTTCCCAGGTCCACTTGCGATGCTGCCTCTTTTTGAAGAAGGAGTTCATCATAAAGAGTCCCTCCCTCTCCATGTATTCGGCTAGCATCTGACCACGGTAGTTCCGGTTTCCAGATCCAAATTGCCCCACTTTCCGCTCGTCATCGCTACGTTTGCCCAGCCTTGCGTTGAAGTCTCCCATGACAACAGTGTAGTGGGTCCTGGAAGCATGTATTGCCCGAGAGATATCCTCATACATTGCTTCCACTTCCTCGTCGGGGTGTGTCGAGGTCGGGGCGTAAACCTGTATGACCTTCAACGAATACCGACTGGTAATTCTGAGTATAAGGTACGCTATCCTATTCGACACACTTCCGATCTGTACAATGTTGTTCACGAGAGACTTGTGGACAATAAACCCGACACCACCTCGGGACAGTTCTTCGCCCTCTCGGAAGTAGAGCAGGTTTCCGGATTTAAGGATCACCGTGTCCTCGCCCTGTCTTCGGACTTCGGATAACCCTACTACACTCCAGCGAATCCTGCTTAATTCTTCCTCCAACTGCAGCAGCTTTTCCTCGGTCCGCAGTGTGCGTGTGTTGAACGTTGCCAGGGCCAAGGTTATCTGACGGGATGTCTTCGCCGCCCGGGGATTCTTTGCACCCCTGGTCCCGGCGCCTTGCCAACGTCCGTCATCGTGGGCACGGCCTCCGGTACCGCCGGGCACTTGGGGCCTCGTGTTTTGTGAATAAATCATAGGGGGGGATTTGGGCCTACACCCACCACGCTGGCCCAGTGCGGATTGGTGGGGGGACCGCCAGAGCCTCGTCTGTTATACAACAGGGTGTACCACGTGAAGGTGAGGTTGGCTTGGGTCCCGTAGGATGTTGTTTGGGACCCCTTACACCCTTACACCATTGGTGATAACAAAATCACCATAGCGCATTTGGCAAGCGTGTTTGAGCCAGTACCTATCATTGTATTGTACTCGTATTGTAGCGATGACTTTAATATTATTATTTTTTATATTAAATCAGTTGGCAGACAGGCACACAGACTACCTGATGGTGGGTGTGTTTCTGCGAAGAACTATTATCTATTGAATGAAGTGTCTCTAATAGATTAGATGTAATACAGTTTACTAACAAACATTGCGCTAGTTTTCCTGGTTAAGTTAAGTATCCCTGAATGGAATAGGCCGCAGTGATATCCAGCATTACAAATACCAATTCTGTATACAGATGTTGTATAGAAAACTGAGATTATGCTCTTGGACAGGGCGATTTGGTAATCTTATAGAAAAATAAAGATTAAATGGCAGCAAGTTGAGTTTGCTTCCTGGTAAAGTAGCCATCATAGAATAGGCCGCAGTGACCGCTAAAGTCACTTTAAATGGCAGACAGTACTAGACATTAGGTACACAGCATATCTCATGCTAAGTGGCCAATGTGGCTTATTTCATTGTTATATACTACTAGCGGGCGCCCGCGGTTTCACCCGCGTGGTTCCCGTTCCCGTGGGAATATCAAGATATCCTTTCTTAGCGGATGCCTACGTCATAACATCTTCCTGCATGCCAAATTTCAGCCCGATCCGTCCAGTGGTTTTGGCTGTGCGTTGATATCTATCTATGTCAGTCAGTCAGTCAGTCAGTCACCTTTGAGTTTTATATATATAGATATGTAGCCAAATCGGTAGATACCAGTAGGAGTAAAAGCCCACCTGTCGGAATAAGACACAAGACCCACCACAACTACACGAGAATCAGACCCTCCTTAACAACTGTTCCATAGAGGCGGTCAAAATCGAATATCATCGATGCAGTATTTCTATTATCCCGGTGTACAAAGCCCACGGTACACGGGATCCATCAAAGTGACAACGTTTGCTATCGCGGTGTAATCAGTTAATATCTAGGGCGTCAAGTGCCGTGTCTCACTGAGCGGCATAATACCTGCTTTATCAGTGTGTTTGTTTGATGTTACATGATTGTATGTTTAGAGTTCCTTCTCTGATATAGGAAAACGTGATTTAATACTAGAAAAAATAAACTTGTCACAATTTTCGGGCGGGATTGTGATTTGTACCTCTTGCTGAAAGGGAGAGTGCACACAACACATCTTTTATTTATTGGACTCTTTTTTTTTTACGAAATTCGGTATAAATAATGTTTTAAAAATGTTATACGTGTAATATGATTGTTTATTCAATTTTGTTCAATTGATAGTTCACCATTGGACATATGAAGGTTCCCCTTTTACTGGTCGGTTCTCTATTAAAAATAGGTCAAGAATAGACAGTAGAATGTTCAAACTAAATTGTTACAGCCGCACACACACAGTGCTTGACTAAATTCCTTTTACTGCGTCTGAGACGATTTTTAGATATAAGTGACACTACTAATATATATAAATAATATATATATAAATAATAATAATAATGTTTGCGGAGTGGCGCGTCGACTGTTTTTATACGACGCTACGAAAGCGGTGCACATCCCTAGTGCGCAGGATCCGGGGCAGCCCCAACAGCATCCTGCAAATGTTCGCGTATAGGTTTGACTGTCAGTACATTAATCACTGCTCGATGGTTCATGTGCTGACTAACAAACAGACATCAAAAATAAATGTAAGGTGTGTAATGTAGTTTAATAATAATAGTATACAATTAATTTTTCATAGTTCGTGATTTTAATTTAATGTAATGTAATATTATGACATGCTATTTTAGACTTTTATGTAAGAGTGTGACTTAATTGTAATTGTTGAAATATGACTTCTATTATTTTATTATTATTTAAAGTGGCAATTTATTTAATTTTTTTTTTTTTTTTTTTTTATTGTATCCAAATATGTGACATTTATGTTTTTAAAGTATTAATTTGGATTAAACTTAATTGCATTTATTGCCTATAGTATTGTTATGTTTTGTTTTAAAATTATTGTTATCTTGAACTATGTACCACTATTGTTATTATTATTATTTATTTGTATTTTATAACAAAGTGTAATTTAAATTTGTATGGGTGTAATTTGCCTGATTAAATAAATATTTATTATTATATTACTACTATTAAAAAGTATAACATTCGATATAAAGTTACCTTTTTCTGATAAGAAACTCTCTCACCTGGATGGCATTTTCGCAACCTTCAATTTCAATTCATGATCCGTAATTGTGGCACAATATAACATCTAAAAAGCTTGACGTTTTTTTCGCGGGTACATTCCAGGGACGACATGTAGGAAGTGGCATTAGCCTAAATGACGATTGTTTCGGCAGCCGCCATGTGACATGTCCTCCCAGGCGAGGCTGGCTTTGACGTCACAACACAACGTAAAGGTCGCCCCGACCCGTCATGTGTGCTTATGGCGGAATGGATGCGGCTTTTGAAATGTTGACAACTGATAAAAGCTTTTAAATGCAGTGAATTGTGTAAATAAAGTTTAGGTTTTTAAGGTGTGAATCTTTGTTAGAAATGACGAAAAATAAATGTAATGGATATCGAGTAATGTTATCTTATTTGAAAAACGTCTGCTAACTCTATTTCTACTTTGTTAAAAAGCTTCCCCGTGAAGTCAGGTTGTATGACCAGTCAATAATACTTTTTTTTATACTAGGTCAGTTGGCAGACAGGCTCGCAGCCCACCTGATGGTAAGCGGTCACTGCGGCCTATTCCATTGAGGGATGCTTCACCAGGAAGCGTCGCTCAATGTGCTGCCAGACTGTAGGCTCATCTGATCATCTGATAATCAAGTGTACTGGCTCCCACATTAATACTGCTGGAACACAGCCAGATATTATTTTAATATAAAATAAAATAACCATAAATAAATAATAATATAATACCCATTTGGGTACTATGATCTATTGAGCCAGTCAACCTTATATTTGGACCTCACTTCCGCTTACCATCAGGTGGAGTGAGGTCATCCTAACTGCTTCCATATAAAAAAAATATAAGAAAAGTGCACATAGCAGGTACACATAATACAACATTTTTCTAGTCAACTTCTTTAGTTATTTTTTTTGAAATTAACAAAATCGTTCCCCAATATTCCCCATATTTTATTATGAAATCCTGTGCCAACTCCATTATTCATGGCTGAACGTTCATCAAAGGCACGAGTACACTGTCATACGTATCAACGGATCACGTACTATCAACATGGGTAATGAGGCGAAACGCGGCTCCCATACTGATTTTACTGCCGCACGCGTCTAATGAGCCACATCTTGATCAAATCCATTACTGTCATTATCATCAACCTTCTGTCATGGAGCTTTATTTGTTAATCATTTTGTTTCAAGTTCTGAAGATCTGTATCCCTCATCCTATTCTTACTTTATTTGTTGATCATTTTGTTTCCAATTCTTCAAAATTCGAAACTAATGTACTTATCCTCTTGTTCTTTTTGCTGCTCAGAAAGCATTACGCACTTATTATAATATCATTGATTACGCATCGTTCCTCTTGCTTGTACTACTTGTAAGTACAGTCAACAGCACATCACGCACGGTATACACTTGCAGTTCGATAATAGCGATTATGCCCCCGACATAAAGGCGGTACAAAGTCCAAAGTGTTACGTCTGACGTGCTTTTGACTGTACATCTTGCAAAGGCTACCCACTGAATCTTTTGGTGCACTTTTTGCGCGTAAGTGAAACGTTTAGGGCTCGTAGGTACTTGGTAGCATGCTACAGCTAATCCCATAAAATACACATTCCCTTCCATCATAGAACCATATGTGACAGTCAATTGTTATCGATGAACCATTGGACATATTCCATTGCGCACTAAAAATATTGGCGACACCTAACTTTTACAGGACAAAAATGAAATAGAATTCTTTGTCGATATTTCCGTCAGCTCCGCATCAGCCCTTTCAAATGATGTAATAGTATTCAAATTGAGGTTGTATTGGTTGTAAAATGTTGGTTATTAATAAGAAAAGTAGGACACGATTGTGTTTCATGCCAGTTCTTCTAATTAGATAGCAAGCAATATTTCGAAGCCGGTGGTAGAGTAACTGTAACATTGATACTTGTCGATTCATAGGTGCATCTTTAAAGCTTGAATGAATCAAGAAAATTTTGATGCGAAGTGCGTAGAAGCGTCTCGTGGGGCAGTGGTTAATACCACTTCATTGTTAATTTCAAAAGTGCTATTATCAAGTCCCATTCATTCGAAAATGATAGTGTTTACAAATCTCACGGATGCGACTTCGGAGTTGTGTCACGTTGTCCCATTGTAGTGAATTGTTAGAAAAAAAAACTAAGAGCGCTTATGCAAAGTAATTGTTTAACTGCTATTTTCTTATTTATTTTTATTGTAATAAGCTCAGTTGTTATCTTTTTATGGCATTGCCGTTCGTGTTCATAGCCAAATTGTTCTCTGATAAACATCAGCGTAGTCATTGTGATTGTAAAGTTCTCTAGTCGTAAAACAAGATTTGGCTTTTACACGACATTTTAAAGTATTAAAACGCAATAAGGTATTTTAAAGAAAATTGCAAGTTGCTAGGCTAAAAATAAAAATGTCCACGTTGACTTTCATGAAAGATTATTGTACTCAGCGGTGGATTGCTTTAGTCTGCAGTGGGCTATCGCTATAACTAATCGCTAAAACCATTACAGTAATATCACCCCTATATCTAACATGTGCCTATTATAATTAAAAAGATAATAATAAACACAGAGGCCTATCAACTAATTAGTTTAAAAAGGCCTTTTATTTAACTGCCGTTTTAATTAACAGTTAACACAGAATTCCATAATTAGCAATAATAACAAGGGTATACCTATCATGATTTAAACAAAACTAATAAAAATAAAGGTGCGGAAATAAGTATTACGAAAATAAATAACCAACCTTGGCTTCAAGTATTCAATCTAGTTATGCTCGAGCGATCTGATCGACCTTAGTTGCAGTATCTATTTTTCGATTTCTGTTGTTTTTTTTTATACCACGCGTCAGTTGGCAGACAGACACGCAGCCCACCTGATGGTAAGCGGTCACTGCGGCCTATTCCATTGGGGGACACTTCATCAGGAAGCGTCGCTCAATGTGCTGCCAGACTGTAGGCTCATCTGATTTTCGAGCCTTTAAATTTAAGTGTACTGGCTCCTTCATTAGTATTGCCGGAACACAGCCAGAGCTGTTATGGCGGCAGATTTCACCTGTCCGACTGGCTAGCTACCAAGCTAGCCAGTCGGACTCTGAAAAAGTCCTACAACTAACCAAAGTTGTTTGGTTTTTTAGTCAATTAGAATACTGTCTCACTTCCATGTTTATGTAGGCACTACATTTCACACTTTGAAGCAACAAAGGTGTTCGGGGACCCACGTTCGATACTTCATCCCTGTAGAATCCAAATTTTCTGTATCCGAAGGTCCAGAAAATCTAGGTTGGACTACAGTGTCGACCCACCTGAAGAAAATTGATAAAAAATCTGATATGAATGGCATGTTACTTAAACAAATTCACCTTATAATTAATAGAAGAGTCGATTAACGATACCTGGTAGTATCTTATAAAAGTTTGTCAAGGAGGATGTTTTTTAATTAATGTTATAAGAAAAGAAAAGACAAAACAGCAGTATACTGCCGTATACTACATTCACTATACTTATAGTCGCTACATTTGGTATTACAATATTAATTTATTTTTTCAATATAAAATTTCTCCTTATGAAAGGTACGTTGGCTTTTTTTTATATTCAAACCCAGAATTTGTACAAATTCATCTTATATTATAATTCAATCTAATGTCATCTCTTGTGTGTCGTTTGTATACATATCCCAAATCAAACACTGATCGGCTCTTACAATGTGATGTTTGATATGACACGGAGTCTTGAAAACAGTTCTCACGGGAAGTAAAGTGATTCTCTCGCGTTTTTTCAATGGACGTATTCTCAGAAGAATTTATTGGACTAACTACAGTCTACATACATATATTCATGAGAGAAAAGGATCGTATCGGTAATTAGGAATTTACTAAGCTGTAGTGGAATCAATTACTTAACTAAACTGTAAACGGAAATACTTGCGCTGAATTCGACTTAAATATAGTTTTTGTTTTTTAGTAAATTTAGGGAGATGAGATGACCAAAGCCTCATTCTACTATGCTACTAGTAAATACAGAATTGGCCATCTTATCGGCTTCTAATGTTTTGGTTGTTTGATTATATCTTTTCGATACAACATAGGTATAGTGTGAGCAAAATTTCTATGCGTATGGTTACTGACTCAGATTTATCAACAATCTTATTTATTACCATTTAGTCCGATTGATCTATCCCTACAATTGTCAAAAGGAAAGATACTATAATATTTGACTCTTTTAAAAGAGAGCTGTTAAAAAACTCAGGTGCGGAAAGTCTATATATGCAAATATATTATTATTATGTTGTTTCGTTTGACTAATGAGGATGTTTCAACGAATGTTATCATTTAAAATATGTCCTACAACCAGGGTTCATTCTATATTCCAATAAATTTTCTTGTATTGACGTGCTCGGCATAAGCAGGTCACCGTTTTCCTTAAAATGACGTGCGAAATACAATTTCCATACGTCAGAACTTAGGGGCTTGTCGATTTACAAATGACGATTGTTTTAATGCCGTGTTTACCATTTCAGATCGCTTGGAGATGGTCAGCTACTGAACAGAGTTTATCAACAAAGGAAACTACGTCATTGAAGGTTTGTTTTTAATCTTTCTTTTATTAATTATAAGATGCATCTGTACTAGTATGCACACGTGCAAAGATTTTTCCTATATGAGCAGTATTTAGAATTTAAGGTGTTCATAATACAGCTTTAGGTACATACATATTACTATAGACTATAGCGTTTTTTTTTTCATAAATATAATTAACAATATTGCTTTCAAGCACAATTTACAATTTCCATTGTCAAAAATAAAAACAAAAATCTTTATTTCAATAAACAAGATAACAAATGAAAGTTAAGGATTGGTAATCAAAATGTGTTTTCATGTTTTCAGAAGTCATGCCTCGTTTAGAACAATCACCACCGGAGGATTTCCGCCGCGTCCTTCGCGAGAAAGCGCTCAGCCACAGCCTGTTTTATCTGAAACTCGGCGCAGGACTTGCACCGGGCAATGCGCGGGAGTCGCAATCGCCGGCGCAGCGCAGGATGAGCGGCAGTGCTGGCGCGCGCGCGCCGCCGACCGGCCGCGTCCCACGGCATGCGCAGCCGCGCGTCTCAGAACTACTCAGGCGCTTCGAACCGGGACCCATGCAGTATCTCCGCCCGCCGCGGGCCACCTCGCCACCCGACGACATCTCCTCCTCGGATGACGACGACCGCGCCGCCGTCAGGCGCCGAAGCCGTGACCTGAGCGACGATTCCGCTGTTGAACTAGAAACACGCAGAAGGCATTCGCATCCGAGAGACATCACTCCACCACCAGACGCGATGTCTCCGAGACGAGAGAGGACGTTGATTGAGGCTCATGTTGTGGAATTGGGGAGGAGGGGCAGTGAGGGATGTGAAACTCGCGGAAGGTGCGTGAGGACACCCAGCGTCGTCGTCAGCGACTACTCTGATGGAGTGGCGATTGGCGCCACGGAAGAAGAAGTGGACTGGCTGAGATCCAGGTCTCTGTCAGCTGATTCAGCCTGCTCATCGTGCTCGACGCTATCCAGCCGGGATGATGAAGAGTTCGAGACACCAACTATACCAAAAAAGGTTAGTTTCTTGTTGTGTATTTTGATTTTGATGGTCTCTTTGTCAGTATTTTGTTAATGGTAACAGAATTTAATTGTTTTAGGGCTGTTACCATTCACGTAAATCCTGTATTTGTATTTAAGTTCACTTTATTTGTAAACGGATTCGTGTTTACGTTACCAAACATTTTCGATATTTTTGATTTTAGAAGAAATCCTTAAGAATTTACTGTCGAAGGTAAATTAGAAGAATCGGTCGTAACTCACAAACCTACGTCATTGGAATGAAAACACGACAATTTCAATAGTACTCGTATTATGTTTATTGTTGTAGTGACGCCAATGACAAACAATATTTATTGATGTTGTAAACTTCAGGATTATATTGCTGATGATAACATTCCAATTCGTACAAACATTAAATTGTTCTGAATGTTTACCTATTTAAAATTTATTAAAGTTCAGTAGAAACAAAATCTTTTTAACGGCTTAACATGCTTCACTGGCTAATCCTTACATTGGAGATCTAGCTCATATAACATTATTACCATGGAACTAAACCTTGACGTGGCATTTTTTGCCATGATTGTTACTGTTTTTGTTATTCTCACAACTGATCTAATTCTATTATGTTCCTGTCACGCGTTCCTTGCGTGTTTCTGTTCATCATCCAATGTACTTTTCTGTGACGGCTTTGTTTATACCAACTCATTGGTTAAATTGTCTCCACATTTAAATCGTGTTAGTTATAGGTACTATGATTCACTTAACTATTGAAATGTTTTTACTTACCATATATTTGTTTAGGGATTTACATTACTGTTTAAAATATAAGGATTAATTCAATTTTTAACCCTTAATAAACAGAAAAAAAACATCTCCAAAATTTCAAAAATAGGTACACACTATTATTGTATAAAAGGCGGAAGGACATAAATGATGTTTTGAAAACTTCTGCTCAAGCTAAGGTATTCCTTTTCTCTGGGACTAAATAAGTCTCGGAAGATATGATATGCTAATCTTGGGAAACTCAGGAAACGCAATTGAATTGCAACTGTGCAATTGAAAACTTAATTCGTCTAACGGGATATCTACCGTTAAATAATCCACAGGATGCGGAGCATATGTATATCAGTATTATGTAAATGGGTAAGTGTCAGTAACTACAGGATGCTCAAGCAGCAAATATTCCGCTAAACTGTGATAATGTTTATCAACCGGACTAACGGTCACCCAACCGTTGACACTGGGCATCCTTTAATGAATGTTAAGGTCAAAACAATAATATTTACTGTAATATCTAAGTCCAGTGTTTCCCAAAATAGACCGAGAAAACTTACACCATTATTTCCAAAAAAAAAAAAAAATTGTACTTATCACCTTTAGGCGTGTGAATTCTTATTTTATCCTTCTTTTATACATTCCGTAACTTTAGAAAAACTAGAGAGACTAGAGACA
The DNA here is from genome assembly GCA_949319885.1 of Mecyna flavalis. NCBI lineage: Eukaryota > Metazoa > Arthropoda > Insecta > Lepidoptera > Crambidae > Mecyna > Mecyna flavalis. The sequence goes on along the minus strand of OX439407.1, from coordinate 4,270,738 downwards.
TTTTGCTGGAAAATTCTCGTTAGTAAGTAAAGTAGCACAAACATAATATACTTTTTCTAGTAACCCTATGATGAGAAAGTAATGGTGGATATCAGTAGGAAAAGTAGGTATAAGTAGGTAAGAGAATACTATACGCTCGACGCTTTTTGACTGCTGTATGTATAGTTCTCTCGAGTGTTCAGAGGCCCTAGACATTAATAACGTTTTCGTTAATTTGCGACAGGGAATGTCAAAACCCGTACTTTCAATAACGATTGACCACATGTCTTTTCTAAGGCACCTGTCAAATCCATACAATTTGAAGTTAGCGAATTTCGCTATCGCTGCCAATTTTTTACTTTGTCTAGGCCCCCAGATGTTTTAATGTTGGTTAAAAATAGTCAAAAACAAATAGCAAGGCCGGAGATTAAGTTTGCTATGGAGGTCAATGTGATTTGTCTTCCGACAAATCGCATGACACCAGGTTTAAATCTTCTATATCGTATTACAAATATTAGTGTTTAGGTAGTTAGGCTTTGATAGTCTAGTGGTTTCAAGCGTCTATTTATTTGTTGCTTACTTTTCGTAACTTTTTGTGTTCCTTTTATTGTATGAACCATTGGGTCGGTCAATGTTTTCATTCTCGGTTTCGCAACGGCCACCGCCAATCGGCTCATTCCGCCCTACTTACCGTACACAATGATACAGAAAAATCCATAGAATGAGGTATTTAGTTCTCGTAACCAATATTATACTTTTCAGTACTTTGTTGTACTTTTTAAGTCTGCAAGGCTGCTTTTATAAGTTCCCATTTCGTGTGTATGTCTTCTGTATCTTCTAATTCCTGAGATACTTAACTGTACTTAGTATCGTTTAGTGAGATTTCGAATGATATTAACTGGCTAATATTTCTTTTTGTACAAACTTCGTTTAGTTTTAGACTAGGTAACGCTTTGGAAAAATGTTTTGAATCAAACTGCACCAACATTAAAGACTAAGAAGCTGTTGGATGTGTAACAAACAACATTGTAATTACTATGTTGTTGCAACTTGCACCTCCAACAGCTTCTCAGCGAACACTGCATTTTACATTGTTTGCTACATAAACATGAGCGCTACGCATAGATAACAGAAACTAAAGGGTGCTACGCATTCACCTGCAGCAAAAGCACAATATAATTTGCACTTTCAATTTATTTATCTTCTGATCCAGATGTTCTTAAGTCTCTGTTGTGTGCTTCATAATTCAAACTGATCAATGCATCTGTAATTGCATGAACCGATGGCTGGGTCAATGTTTTCATTCTCAGTTCCGCACTGCGACCGCCATTCAGCATATTCCGCCCCACTTACCCTCCACAATGAAATAGACGCGTAAACGACGGATGCCCACATCCGTGATCCGTTGCGCGTGTTAAGTATCCAACTAATGTGTGATGTGTTCTTGTTATTTAGAACAAGGGACATTAGGTCTTGAGTTGAGTGTGTCACAATTTAAAGTGGTCCTTGTTTTACGGTGTCCAATATTTGTACGGGGGCTGTTGTCAACAACTTAATCATTTAACTGTGCAGAACAGATAGAACAGCTGTTTGACGTAGTGCAAAGCGTACATAGAGGGAGAATTTGGATTGATGTACAGTCAAAAGCACGTCAGACGTAACACTTTGGACTTTGTACCACTCTTATGTCGGGGGCATAAGTGCTATTATCGAACTGCAAGTGTTAACCGTAATGTGCTGTTGACTGTACGTGGGTTTCGCCTTACAACAACAGACATTTCACTTTCAAGAAACGAGCGTAGGTAGGTACTCTCTCTTAAAAAGCCGGCAATGCATCAGCGATCCCTCTGGTGTCGCAGATGTCCATTGGCGGCGGTGATTGCTTACGATGGTAAGGCAACCCGCTGGCTTGTTTGCCGCCTCTGATATAAAAAAAACCTCAAAATAGATCCAAACGAATAACAGATAATCTCGATTAAACACAGAGGGATAGACAGTAGAAATTACATACATCGTATATTTTTGTAAACGTCAACGCTTAAATTTTATACATGCATTACATGCGTAGCTGGGCGAAATAAATATTTTAAAATCACTTAAACCCAAATAGCTCCATATTTCGTTCACCAATTTCCCCTAAATACAGCAGACAGTATTTGGCAGCGCATAAACAAACGATCTGACTTATATTTATTATTCTAATCATTTGTATTGAATGTTCAACGAATAACATGGGTCAGTTGCTCATACGGTTTTTTGTAATGCCGAAGCTTTTCGTAGAAACGATAACGCTTCGGGCATTGTTTAGTTACAACTATAATTATCCGCAAACATAAATTTAAACCACTGCTTATGGGAGAGGCCTATTGATGCTGGCTTTATAAGTGTATGTGTTTGTGCATTCTTGTACATATTTGTACTGACTACTGATCATCAAAATTGGCGTTTTTATGTTAATTGAGTTAGTAGACAGACAGGTAAGTATCTCTCAAGAACTTCCACCCTGTGGACTCCTCTTATTTAGCCTTAGATTGTAAGTATACAGGCTCTTACATAATTGTGGCTATAACACAGCTTCGTAACTCAATAAGGCATTTGGTATTTTGCTCAATGCCTGCGAGTTAAAAATTCAAGAACAAAAAAACGCTGGGACCCTAGGGACCGAGTGCTCACAGACAGTATCAGGCGAAGTCTTTTAGGGTTTGCTGGAGGGCAAGCCTAAACATTCGACGTGGAAACGAGGCAAGTTTTCTAGAGGCTTTTCTTACAGTCACAGGCATCTTAGCATCTTCTACATATTTATAATTTTGGGCTCCGAAACTACTGAACCGATTTGAAAAATTCTTTCAAAGAAAGTTGTAAACTATTCCCGGTTTTTATCCCAGAAAAAAAAAGAAGTAACGCGCGGGTGAAATTATTAATAAAGTTATCCTTACTGATACTGATAATAATAATAATATTAGTATCAGTCCCTTAAACAATGGATTATAATGAATTGTGCAAAAAATAACCATTTAATTTCGTATGATTAAACAAGTAGTATCGGTGACATTAATGCCATTTTGTTTTTATCGGCCTGCGTCAAGGGTTACGGAATCCCCAAAAATGATGAATAATGCAGTTCGTGCTTTTGTAACATTTACCGTATCTTAAACGGGAATCGGTAATGTTTAAATCTTTGCAATTCAAAATTGACATGTGTAGAAACATGTTTTACTATAAAACACATGTCAAGCATAAACAGAATAATAAAAGTGATTCTCTTTATATTATTTGGTTTGGTTTTCCATAGCGCCTTTCATCTGGAGTTTTTGACGCCTCCTGTGATACGTTCTACTTTTCCACTTTCACGGAACTTGGGTTCGTTTCCCACCTTGGTAGTGGTTGATGAAAGAACCTTTTCAGAGGTCGATTGGCTAGCTACCCTGATAATGGACCAACTTTCTTCTTAAATACTTCTTCAAGTATCCTCATTTCCTCTACTGTTTTAGTACTCGTTTCCATCTAAGAACGGATGCGAATATTAGGCATTTGCTCGATGAGACTCTGTTATTGTGGCGTATTGTATGTTTATGCACAGATATAATATAATAATAAGGTATTGTGTTACTAAAATCAGAAACTCGATGTTGTCAGGGACAGTACTGACGTCACGTGAAATAATTCACCATACATACTGATTCGTTGCCTGCCTTTGAGAATAAAATATATGGGGACCGCGGAAAGGGTTACTAAAACATATTTAAGTTACCATGTGTCATGTTCTACAGTAAACGTAGTATAAAACCGCAAAAGTGACGTTACAAACCAAGTGCCGTTGATCGACGACGCAGTTCTGCGGTTACCGGCTACGGGTGCAACCGCACACGGTTTGAAATAACTGTGACGTCTGTCACATCTGTCTCACATGATCTAACAAAACGAATTTCCTGAGCTTTTGGCGTAATAGCTAAGAAGTCAGCTACACCAGTCGCGAGCGAAACAAGGGGTGCACCGCTTTATCGCTCTCTGGTGTGAAGGGGAGATCGGGGAAGTTTAGTGGGTACTGCGACGATCATAATTCCCAATGTCTTCCACACACAGCTGCCGGCCTCGCTAGGCTGCAGTTATAGTGTCTAAACGAATTCTCCTCCGCCCAAAAAATTGTATCCATGGTGTACTCCGACTTCTCTACCACTTCTTTACCATTACATGCAATCAGTCGTCATGACCATTGGTTAAATTTAGAGCGATTCTGCTGCGTTACTAATTGATTAACCGAATATCGCGTACGGCGAAACCATTGAACAGCGTTGCTTAAATCGACCTTGGTTGGTCAGGTTCTCTTGTTCTGGCATTTTCGCAACACTAAACGACGTCGCCTCTTTTTTCGTAATGGTTTAGCTCTATTCAAGCCCTGTTCGTGAACCTTCGGGCGGTCTCGACAGAGGGGTGCAGGTTAATAAATTAATGGTACAATGATTTGAAAGTCGGGTGACGAGTGTAAATGCAATGCAGACAGTTCTTGTTTGTCTATCCATGGGTCAGCTTGACCAGGGAAGTACACCCTCTCCAAGAAAAACAACGTGTGAATAGTAGCTCGTTTCGTTTGGTGAGTGACAGTACCAGCAGAGGGCTGAACTTTCCATCCTTCCCATATCCCAAAGCCTTCCCCACCCCTTTCCTGTATATGCATCACTACCATTGTTTGTATCCCGTGGCGTGGCGTGTTTGTTTTGGTGGTGTGGGAGGATGCACAGGGATGCATCCTCGCACACCACCAAAACACTGAATATTTGCTTTCTGCGCTATAAGATATTATTGACAAAGATTGAGACTACCACAACCTTAGCTAGGAGTTTTAACTAAACTAGGAGAAAATTAGAGAATCTTCGGCATCTGATCATCTTTGCATGACGATATACACCTAAGTATAACAATGAGTTTTAATGGTGGGAAATATTCAATCATGCGTCAACGGCTACTGTTTGTTATAATCACTTAACCATCTAACGACACGCTTGCCACGCAACTCAATCGATCATTAATGGGCTAAAAACGCCCACCAGCGACGCAATTAGCGAGTGGAAACAATGCCTTGTTATGGTTATGTCTCTTTTCCGCCGTAGTAAACTGATAGTTTTATTTTTTTTATATCGCGTCCCCGCCCGCCATTGACGTCAATCGACCGGTTGGTCCACATGTGCGTTCGTATGTGTGTGTTTTTGTTAGGGTTGGCTGTGCAGTTTTTTGCTTGGTTTTTGATGGGTTAAGATTTATAAACTTTCCAGGAAGTATGACCAAGGTCCAAGGAATTTGGAATCGTCAATCGTACCTCTTGAACGTGTAGGGCAATCCGAGGGCGTTTGATGAGAGCGTGTGGTTTGTAGTGGGAGGATCATATTAAATACCGAGTTCCAAACACAGCCGTAGGTGTCTTTAGCCTAGGTTGTGCAGCTTAAACGTATTCTACTATACACAAAAAAACCTGAATATGACTATGACGTGCGATAAATTGACAGCTGAGTACTCAAACGAATGTACAGTCAACAGCACATCAGACTTTCATAATCTATCAAAGTTTTACAACCAATTTTCATCTCTATTGACTTTACATTGAGTTCTCTTTCAATTGAGAATTTTTGACAGATTAGGGTAGGATGAATTTTTTTGCCTCCGTCCACTTGGCTCCCATACTTCGCTCCCATGGGATCCAAAAATATTTTTTTCCGCCTCTTGAATCCCATAGGATCCTCAGATAATATAAAATTTTTCGCCTCTTGGATCCTATCATTATGACATTTAATGAAAATACTATACTTCGCTCCCATGGGATCTAAAAGGAGTTTTTTTCGCCTTTTGGCTCCTATAGTAAAACATTAAACGAGAATATTATATTTCGCTCCCATGGGATCCACAACTAAATTTTTTCACCTTTTGGCTCCTGGGTATACTAACTCATGGGATCCAAGAGGACGGAGGGTAATAAGCGTTATCGAGTCGACTTATTTAGAAAATGTATGAATGACAGAAAAACAAATGAATGTCGGGAAAACAAATTAATGTCGGGAAAACAAATGAATGTCGGAAAACTTTAAAACTATACACAAATAGAGAGAACTTAGTAAGTACAATAAAGATAATTATTTTACAACATTAAAAATATATACAAAAAAGAACTAAACATAATTATAAATAAAAAATTTGGCCGAGGTCTCCGTCCATGGGAAAAGTACCCAGGACACTAGCAACGTTTCCACGCTGGATGGCCAGGCTGATACGCTGCCCTAGGTACAGACCAGCTTTGGGATCGTGAGATGACTCCAGCAAACGCTTAGATATCTCACGATACACCCTGCGAGCGCTTGGACCCCAGGGCCCCAGCGTTTCAACCCCAAAAGGCTCAAATATATAGGCATCACTGATGACAGAATATTTGCGCCTTTTGAGGTCTTCAGCCGAACCAGCCGCAGAACCAGCCCTGCCAACCGACAAAGGAAGATGAGACGGCGCCAAAGTATCAACACAAGTCGCGTCCCAAACAAGGGGCCGCCCCATCTTCCAGGGAACAAGGGTCATTCCATCCGGGCGCTTACCATCGCTGCGTGACAAACCATTGGGTTCTAAGACAGCTGGGATACGAGCGCTGGCAAGAGCACGGCGGATAATGTCGTTAAGGCTGGCATGACGGGAAAAGCGGCCGGCACTTCTGCCGCAGGACAGCCCGTTTTTCCGACATTCATTTGTTTTAACGACATTCATTTGTTTTTCCGACATTCATTTGTTTTCCCGACATTCATTTGTTTTTCCGACATTAGGTAGTTAAATAGATATTTCTTTATTGCAATACACATTTAACACAGAAAACATGTAACATAATAAAACTGTACAATACAGGCGGACTTATCGCTAATAGCGGTCTGGGTGTTTCTTTGTATATTACTTATTTGTGAACAAAAAAAAATTATAAGAGTAATGTTTATTCGTTGTCTGGCACCCATAGCATAAGCTTATGCTTAGTTGTGTGAATTGTTACGTAAATATTTTAATTATTAAATATGTATGTACATAAATACATCATTTAACATTATTTTATTCATAAACGTGGTTCGTCGACAGTTTGATTTCACAAGTGGTCCCCTCTACAATAAAATAAATAAAATTCTTAAAGTCTACCCTCTAACCATTTACACAAAGTGATGTTCTCCGAGGGATTCGAACCCACGACCTCCGGGTATTAGAGCCAACGCTCTAACTACTGTATCACGGAGGCAGTAAGAAATATTAAAATCTAATTAAACAACAATGGGGGTTGTGGACTCTTGCAATATATTTCTTTGAATCCCATGGGAGCCAAGAGGCGACAAAAATTATCTGTGGATCCCATGGGATCCAAGCATGGGATCCAAAGCAAATTTATATTATCTGAGGATCCTATGGGATTCAAGAGGCGAAAAAAATTATCTGTGGATCCCATGGGATCCAAGCATGGGATCCAAAAGGAATTTATATTATCTGAGGATCCTATGGGATTCAAGAGGCGGAAAAAATTATTTTTGGATCCCATGGGAGCGAAATATAGTATTTTTATTGAATGTCATAATGATAGAATCCAAGAGGCGAAAAAAATTATTTTTGGATCCCATGGGATCCAAGCATGGGAGCCAAGTGGACGGAGGCGATCTGCTGCCGTCCGTACATGTCAAAATTACACGGTAACAACTTCCTTGACCTCCAAAAATATAATTAAGAGTATTTAGAGCCATAATCCTTGAGCAACTCACTGGCAGCCCTAATCGGGATTGAGTAAGTGTCAAATCGCCATGCATTGAGCAGCCACACATGGGCAGTATGAATGCGACACGAACGTTAAATTCAATCCATGTGTGCGTACGCATGCAATCTCGCCGCTCGCGCCGCTTGTTGCCGAGAAATGAACTGCGAATATTTGCGGTTTACTCACGTCTTGAAAAGGAAATTGTAGAATTTAGGGAATTCCAGTGATGTTAATAATGGAATGAGAATTTCCACGGATCTTGTGGTTTGAATCGGGACAGGTAAAGCTTGAGGATATGCCCTGGATAAACCCACCGTTCTAAAATACTAGCTTCTGCCATTGACTTTGCCCGCGCTGTTGTAGCCTAATTATTGTTTATTTGAATTTGGATGTGCATAAAACCCGTTCAGTAATAGCAACAAACATTTATATATCATAGAATCTCCCATTTATATTTATTAATTATCTACATAGATATGGTATTCAATTGATTAACCAGATTCGTCCTAGATAAAATCATTGTACTAAGATTGCTAGACAGGTCAATGCCCAATGGAAAAAAAACCTAATTGGGAGAGTTTTGACGATTTTTTTTTTATACTAGGTCAGTTGGCAGACAGGCACGCAGTCCACCTGATGGTAAGCGGCCACTGCGGCCTATTCCATTGAGGGACGCTTCACCTGCAAACGTCCTTCAATGTGCTGCCAGACAGTAGACTCATCTGATCTTCGAGCCTCTGATTTCAAGTGTACTGGCTCCCACATTAATATTGCCGGAACACAGCCAGAGCTGTTATGGCGGCAGATTTCACCTTTGGGGGTGGTAGCTAGCCAGTCGGACTCTGAAAAAGCCCTACCACCAACCAGACCCAAGGTGGGAATCGAACCCACGACCTCCGTGTTTTATACCCGAGCGGCTTAGCCACTGTTTCACGAAGGCGGTCAAAATCAAAATCTTGTCATATACATTAACTCATAGACATCGACAAATCATTGAAACACGAATATGGATATGCCAAAGCTCTTATAATTATTATATTTTTGGGATGAGCGCATCTCTGTATTGTGATTAAAGTTTAAAATGTCATCAGAATTTCGTTCAGTTCTTAAAATAATAATGACGTGCATTTAGGCTAAATTAAGATGTGCATCACTAAAATACTACGGCTAATAACATTTGCAGTTTGTGGGTCCTCCGAACTCCTCTCAAGACAAACATTAATGTAATAAAGAGTGTTATTTTATTAGTAAGGATAAAACAAAATCATTTCTTACGCGATTTTTTCAGCGTAGACTCCAGAATTAAATCCGTGGTTTAGTCATTATCGTATGTGTGATACGAGTACCTACATATAGAAATGATTATGTAATTCTATTTGATTAAGTTAAGAGTTTTAGTTTTATTATTTTTAAATTCTACTTAAACTAAAGTATACTTAAGTATAGAAATACATAGTCACATACCTACAAGAAACCTAATAATTCGCACTTAACGTATGTGTACAAAAAATGTACCTACACTAGAAAAGTTTGTTAGAAATACTTTACGCACTGTTTAATAACTCACTTTTGACGTTAATATTAAATAAGATAATATTAAAAAAACGGATCTACCATAAAAAACTGACAGCATGAATAATTATTTAATAAAAATTATATGATTTGTTTCTAGTGCGACGACATTCTCAAACGGAATCGAAGACAAGAAGATTCAAAGAAAAAATCCCCAAAGTTTACTTTTTTTATTGTCTTCGGTTCCAAACGGGTCGCTCAGGACTTCAAAACCCTTCCTTATTCCCTTAAATTAAAGAGTAAAATTGCTTGTTCCAGATGATAAGTGCTGATTGAGGGTGCCTGACTCCTGAGCGACCTGGGAGAACCATCGGCTGCGGCATTCTCTGGAGAATTCGGGAATTGAGTCAACAATGAGGACTGCTTTTGTACTAATGGGGAACTTAATCTCAAATGAGCTATTTAATAGGAGTAATGAAACAATAGAAAAAAAATAAACAAGCCAGTAGAAAGAACTGGCCAGTATCACAAATCTGTACAAAAAAAACAATGCTGGTACAGACACAGATTATTAAATAGTTACTGTACAGATTAAACAGACTGTCAGATCTCCTAATCCTCCTCCTGGCCTGGTCCTGATAGTTAGAAAATATATGCTGCATTCTTTTATTGATATTTGACAAAAGAGAAATCATAAAAGATATCTGACAGACGAATTATCAGAAACTTATCTGTCAGCGGTGAAAGAAATATCATAGAGTTAGCTGTTATCATCACACGCGGCAGAAATTCTGTTTAGAAAAGAAATATTATCTGTGGCTATTTCGCATTAGGCTGTAGGAATATTCTAGCAAAAATTATAATACATATGTAGTGGCAGGAATATTTATTTAAGATGCTTTCTTTTATTGCAGACTTAACAATTTATCATTGCTTAAGTCTTATTTACTATGCCTGATAAAAACTACCGTTATCGTAAAATACAGTTACTTTAAAAGATTAAATCTTCCAATATTTTTATTTTCATTTATCAAATAAACGTATGCCTCTATCTTCTCGTATGTATTTTTAATTGAGGTAACTTTTTGACCATTCTTATGTTTTATTGTTTTATTTTGCTCAAAGTGTGGTTGCTAAAATTAATAAGTCGTTTATTTATTTGAATAGCAAGTATATAATAATATGTTACTAGATTTATGTTTCAGTAAACCACTCTGTTGCTTACTTTCGTTTAATTAAACAATCACAAAGTGTCTCAAACATAACAATTTTCAGGTAAAATGCGGGCATTTTAATTAAGAATTTTAAAACATTTGAGGCTGACGTTAATTGCCTTCCTGATATTATTTTGTATTTTTATGACTTTAAAAAAAAACTAGTGGCCAAACTGCTGAAGGTAAATTTTTTTGTGTTCTATGCAATCTCAAAGCGAATATCCACAGGTAATAATGTAAATTGTAATGTAGTATTAAAATAACTTATATAATTATTTATTTTATTACTCGTCTTGAAGTAAGTACCCCTATTAGTATTTAGGCCAGTCCTCGATGTTTAAGAAAATGAACAGAGCGCTTAACAATATAATAATTTACTTAAATATTCTTATTGAAAACAGAAAATGTTCAATCATTTGTAAAATTTCCTGAAAAGAACACAATAACGGTTTTTATTTATTAACAGTTAATTGATTTATTAATATTTCGTGACCACATTTTACAAAGTATACATAAATGCTAGCTTTATATTAATAGCTTTGAAGTCAATTTAAATGTTCTTATGAATAAAGCAGCTATATTTAAAACGCACGCTAAGTACGAGTATTAAACCAACTCATAAAAGACAAGCTTAAGGTGATACTCTATTTCAAAGATACTTGATAAGGCTTAAAACTTTTAATTACTCATATGAACAAAAGTCAATTTTCACTTTAATGTGTAAGTATTTTATACTTATTAAGATAGTTGGCGTAAGGCAAACTTTATAAAGATAATCTAATTACATAAGGCAATTTGTATAAATTCTGTATAAATCAGATTAGGACCATTAATTTTGACATTATATTATATCATTAAACTATTTATATATTATATTTATACTAAAATAATTTTAGTGTATTTAGAGAACATTTAACTAGTTCTTGAGAAATCTTTAGCTGAAAATTGGAAACGTCAAGTGTATAAATATGTTACTCTATTTAAATATATATTGATTCTCATCATTATTTTAAGCCCTATTTATTATATAAGAAGCGACGAAAATATATGGATACGTCTTTATTATTTACCAAGAAAAGTATTATTCATTAGTTTAGATTTTCTTTTCGATTACCTTTTTTCCCAAAGATATTACAATCAAGAATATATTAAAGAATGTAACATATCATTGATTTGTTAGTTTTAGCTTTATTTTTAAGTATGTAATTATTAAAGATATTATTTTCTCTACACATAATATTCACGAAATATTAACTATTTACGCACTTAAACAAATATCTTACATAAATTGTACATTATTTTAGCTCATGCAATTAACACAGTGCAGTTTTTTATTATTTCAGAAAAGATAAAATTGTTTGACAACTTTTTTGATATATTTTGTAAAAAATTTTTAAATCTAATACCAAAATCGTATCTTGCCTCATAAATATTTAATCATTATAGGTATTACTTTAATAAATATAATTATGTAAATGTAACCAATGAAAACATTCCAGACTCATCATTGCCTTATTAAGAATATATGAATACTAGTAGAAACATTATTATAAATGTGTGACGTCAATCTAAATGATCAAATCTTATATTGTTTATATTCATTAATATGAATTTACATACATGTATGTATGCTGAATAAATTTTATTGATTGTTCGATTTGTTTTTGTATTTCTTTTAAATGTTTATACAGAACGGTGGAAAGTGAACAAGGTTAGAAATTGTATGATAAGATCGTAATAATTTATATGTAACATAACTATTTGAATGTACCTTTAAGAAAATAACAAGTCTGGGAGAAAAAACTGGCCCCTTATTTGAAAGTTGCACCAAGCAAAAATTGGAAGCCTACGTAAAAAAAAGTAAAGCAATTTTTGAATGGTGTATAAATTGGTTTTCATTTTGTCCCAATAATTGGATGAAGACAAAATGAAGACCAAAGAGATCGATACATCAATTCGTCTTTTTATAAGAAAACAGCCGAAGGTGGTACATAAGTAGAGGAAGTTTATTATGTAAGTGCATTAAGCTAAGTTTAGTCTGTCTGACGCAATTTTTCAAAACTTATGTACAGTTTACCAGTCTGAATATAAGTACCTATGCAAAATTCCGTCAGCTTTACGAGTTAAAAAAACACATTAGCTTAGTTCTTGGTCTGTCATGCACATAAGAGGAGGCCACATAACTCCAGGCTATTTAAACCCACTTGAGAATTCAGTGCATATTTTCAGCGTGCTTTGTGGACCGAAATCTCTAAGTACATTCTACCACCTACGCCATTAAGGCCAGAAACAGCGTATTAATAATTCATTATATTCATATGCAAAAAAGGTACCGTTTTTAGCCCGGAAAAGAAACAAGAAAACTTTTTCTCACCGTAATTCCATAGGCAAGTTGCAACTGCAACCGATGACGCGTGAATCGACCTCGCAAAATGCTTCGTCTCACTCTGACGCATATATAATATAACAAGGACCTGGAAAAAGTAGCTAATTACGTACAAAAGTAGGTCCACACTTATCTTCGAAGGCACATAGATATTTTTAACGATCGTGTTTGTAAACATGACTTGTTCTATCTTTGGGTAATCATTAGTCATTATCTGTGTCATAAAAATGTCGTAATAATTTGCATTTCATTTCGAATGCTAATTTTTGAGTGCATCGTTTCTTCACGTTTAAATACCTAAACCGTTTTTTAACTTTACATACCAAATATTTTTCTTACCGAAAGATTTCTCAATTTCTTCATTTTTTCTGGGTCTCATTTTCCGATTCTTATGGGCAAAACATGGAAGAAGCCTACGTTCAGTAGTGGAAGGAAATAGGCTGTTGAACGGTAGGTGACGGCACCCTCTTATCATTAGGCGGGCGGTAGGTTTGAGCGGATCCATTGTGGTGCTCGTGGCAGTGGCGTAGCGTGGGTGTCAGCCACCCGGGGTTTTTTTTTGCTCCTCCAGTTGGCAACGCAGCCCACCCGCCCGGGGCGGAGGACAATTCTGCCGCCCTTTATTTTTTTGCTCCTCCAGGAAATTTTGCTGCCCGGGGCGGACCGCCCCCCCCCCCTCGGCCCCCGCTACGCCACTGGCTCGTGGCATAAAAGGAAATGACAGCTCTAATAGTAAAATGAAGATAAATCGAATCAACCTTATTTCACTTCAATAGCCAATTTAAATTGTGTCTTAATTCAATTGTCTTTCGGAATGAATTCTACGTCAATTGTATGGTAAAAAATGTAAATAAAACGGAATGTCGTAACGCAAACAAACAATGGACTAGAATGAGTAGGTACCTACACTGTACTATCTGCATAAATGTGCTAGGAAAACTTTGGTAGGTACCAATCGGTCGTTTAGGGCTGCCTGTTCAGATGGAAAAGTAGCTGCTCATTTTAAGCTATTTCGAAGTTTTATTATGATGACATTTTGGTATTGTCATCTAATTGTGCCATGGACTATCATGCCCTAGGCAGGAATCGACCCTACGACCCGGGCTTTAGGCCCCAGTGAACGGTTCCACGGAGGTGTTATAAAAGTATATATTTGTTTTTTACCATGTGAGTGTGGCGCTTAAGCTTGCGGGCCGTCACCTATATGGACGCCTGTAACACGGAGGCATCACACGAGTGTCGTCGACCCTGTAATTAAGAAGGAAACCGAGGCATAAAAAAGGTTTTAGTAATTTTTCTGGACAAGTATTTTTTCTTGGTATTTTCCCTAAACTGGCAGGCAACCCTATCTGCACCCCGGTTCTCAAGTGCCCACCGCAATCATGTTTACATCATCAGACAGATGTAATTACAATACCGATGACGTCATTGCATAATACCTCAGTCAAATCGCACTTAGCGTTTAAATGATCCTGTTTGAGCCGCAAACACCTAATCGTCACTTAACTTTATAATCCTATTGTCGATAAAAAGTTAATTTTAGAATTATCATACTTGTCTTGTTATTGACACAATCTGATTCAGGTTTGCAATGCTATTTTAAATAGCTGCGCCCCAGTTTCACACGATGAAAATGTTCATTTGAAACGATAGTTTTCCACGAAAATTATTTATTTGGTTCAAAATACAATTTCAAACAGCATCTTACGCGTTGATGTCTTTTAGCGGTAGGTATCTTTTGTGCTTTTTGGTCAATATAATATTTTCAATACTTTGCAAAAAAAAATTAAATATTCAATTTAAAGTATCTGGGGGCACGGCAGTGCCCCCGCCAAGTCGAGCGCGAAGCAAACACTGCCGTACCATCCTTTACTGGAACCATTTCGCCGCATTTTCAGGCCCCTATTTGAGAACCTCTGGATAAGACCAGAACGCAGAAATTTTCGTCATTTAGTAAGCTATAATCACATACTTAGAATACAAAATTTCAAGGCTGTAAGTCATTTAGTTCCGAAGTTAAGCGAAAGCAAAGTTTCGCATTTATGACAGACACTCACTGACTCATTCACTCACTGATGATCATCAAAATAGAACTAGTACTTCCCATAAACTCAGAGAGCTGAAATTTGGTACAGAGTTAGGGTTTAATGGCTACATAAAGGGAAAACTATAAAAACTAGTATATTCGAAGATCTGGAGTACCTGGTGACCCTGATTAGAAAACACAAGAGCCCAACCAAACTATTAGAGATCGACATATACCGCCTTTACAAAAAATACTCAACTTAGTGAGCCGCTTCATTTGGTGGTGGTGGGGGGATGGGAGGGAAAGGGGGATGGTACGGGTAGGGGGAGGGGGGAAGAGGAGGGTGAAGGGAGATGGAAGGGGGGGTGGGAGGGGGATGGGGATATTAATGGGAGGGGGAGGTGGAGGGATGGGATAGTACATTATCAATCCAATCCACATGAAATTTGGCACAGGTATAGTTTATAACGTGGAACAGGACATAGACTAAAAAAATCTCACGGGAAACGTCTCATTCCAAATAGATACAAAATAAATCAATATGCCCACGTTCCTACAAAAAGAAGTGAAATACCACCAAAAACATTCTGTAAAACACTAGCCAAGTCTCGATTGAGGTGCTTGTTTATCTCTAAAAAGTAATGAAATCTAGACATAGTCGTGCCAAGTCTAAGGTTCCTTACTGCGATTTCTTTATTATTATAGTTAATGTTGTGTGACTTGGCCGTTGAAGGGTACACAAGGGTACAAAACCAGGTGCTCCATTACTCCATTGCACCAATCTGTCATTGTTTACATGTAATGTTATATCTGTTGTAACTACCTATGTTTGTTAAGCGAGATAATAGCCCATACTGGTATTGGTAATTGGACGCTAGTGTCTGATTTGGCCCTTCGAAGTTGAGTTGCAGGTCCGGTTGGGTTTGGCCCTTCAACGGCCAAGTCACACAACATTAACTATAATAATAAAGAAATCGCAGTAAGGAACCTTAGACTTGGCACGACTATGTCTAGATTTCATTACTTTTTAGAGATAAACAAGCACCTCAATCGAGACTTGGCTAGTGTTTTACAGAATGTTTTTGGTGGGATTCAAATTATATTATACGAGTAGGATTGAAAATAATAATAATATATAAATATCAATTGACATGTTTTCTTCTTTTTGTACTTAAAAATAAACGTCGCTATAATAACGTTGTCAATGTAAATATGAGATGTTATCACAAATATCAAACCATTAAAATTATTTCATAATACAATACTATTCTTACAGTTCTTACCTTTGAAAGTCGTGATGATTTCTTTAAATGAAAATGCGTTGTACAAACAGCAGAATTTATTAGTTTATATATTTACATTAAGTATTTTTTTATTCATGAAATTTTAAAGCTATAATTTATAAAACTATTTTATCTACATCCATACCATAATATGTCTATTTTATAGTCAGGAGCGATGAGCAAACGCCCTACATTTAGATATAAGTATCTGTGGCTGCATCGTAATGTTTACATTTTAGTATCGGTAACCGATACTTTAATTACGTTCAAATTTCGAACGTCTTCTTAAAAAGTAAAAATTAATGGATTTGAAGCTAACATATGTAAGCAAAACATCTTGATGTATTTTCAAAGGTACCAGGAGAGCATAACCGCAGCGCACAGTGTATTATGAACCCCATTTTTGTTGCATGTGCTTTTTTTTCCAGAACTTGAAAGTTTTTGTCATTTTAAGCACACTAGTAAAACTCCGGCATTGATATGACGAATAGTTTTTGAGAAAAAAAAATTCAAAGTTAGCGTATATCCGGGTCCGGAAACCCACAAAATTAAATATTGCGACAAAATTAAAATATATTTTTAAATTTTGATTGCGTCTATCAAACAGACATAAAATACCAGATATATCTGCAAAATTGGGTCCTTCTACCTGCAATGCATAACGAAATATCAAATATTTTGTCATTTTTCTTTATAATTTTTTTACTCCTCCATAACGCAGTATTAGCAGATGATTCGTAGATAAATCGAAACCTTGGAAAGACCACTACCCATGGTATTTATTTCGTATGCTAATTCAGCGTTATGTAAAAATAATCAGTAATTTTAGTTTTTTTCCAGGGTTGTCACCTTCCTATATCCGGATATTAATATTTTTTTCAAATCAAGAATCAAATTAATTTATTGAGTTTAGCCTTATACAAGCACATGTGAACGGTCTGGAACGGTTCCATGATGCCTCGCCCCCGTTTCTCCATGCTACGTGTAATGACATGGGGTTTTAGCTTTCCCCTAACGAGGGCGGACTCCTTCCCATGTCACCATAGCATTTCATCGAAATAGCGACAAACAGTACATTAAAATCTATTCGAGTCAATATTAATGGATTTGGATTAAACTGTCACTATTTTCTAAGTGAAACAATACATAAACCAATTAAAATATAATCATCGCTAGCGCTCTTTTAGGTTTAGAGAAATAAATATACAAATACGCGTACATACATACTACATACAAAGATACATACATACATGTGTAAAAACATTATTAATAACCTCCTTTATATGAAGTCGGTTAAAAATCAAGATTAAAAAGAAGTAGGAATGAGAAATTAATATCCCGAACGACAATTTTAAAATAAAATGATACTTATAAAAATATATTATCTCATGATCCGGATTCTAATCTCTAGTGACAACCCTAGTACCAAAACATCCGGATAAAAATTGAAATGCCCATTACTTGTACATAACGCTGAATTAGCTTACGAAATAAATACCATGGGTAGTGGTCTTTCCAAGGTTTCGATTTATCTACGAGTCATCTGCTAATACTGCGTTATGGAGGAGTAAAAAAATTATAAAGAAAAATGACAAAATATTTGATATTTCGTTATCCATTGCAGGTAGAAGGACCCAATTTTGCAGATATATCTGGTATTTTATGTCTGTTTAATAGACGCAATCAAAATTCAGAAATATATTTTAATTTTGTCGCAATATTTAATTTTGTGATTTTTCAGACCCGGATATAAGCAAACTTTGAATTTTTTTTTCTCAAAAACTATTCGTCATATCAATGCCGGAGTTTTACTAGTGTGCTTAAAATGACAAAAACTTTCAAGTTCTGGAAAAAAAAGCACATGCAACAAAAATGGGGTTCATAATACACTGTGCAGCGTAACTATTCATTAAATCAAAGAGTTTGAAAGACGCGAGCTAGCCTAGCTTCTTGTTCTTCTCTGCTCTCCTGGTACTACGGATTATATTCCACGCGGTTTCACATCGATCCTGACTTTAAAATAGACATTTATCGTATGAATGAAGATAAAGTTATGTATTTGACTGTACATAATTAGGCATTAAAATACTCATGACCCTCATTATGCAACAGTCACATAATAGTTATTTATGTGACTGCTGCATAATGAGGGTCATTAAAATACGAATGTGGTTTTATGAAACGAACGAAGTGAGTTTCATAAAAGAATCACATGAGTATTTTAATGACTAATTATGTACAGTCACATACATAACTTTATCTTCATTCATATGATAATAATATGTCTATTTTATAGTCAGGATCGATGAGCAAACGCCCTAGTTACCAACATAATCTGGATGTAAAAGTTAGTACTGTCATAATGACTGACGTTTGTAGTTTTAAAAATCCATAAACAATCTAGACTCGAGTTGATTTCGATTCTCAAATCGATTGTTATAATTTCAGCATCGAATTAAATGTATAGGAATGGAACATAAAATTACTAATCGACTAATTCGATAATCAAAAAAAACCTATTAATTTTAATTTTAAAGAAGACGTTCGAAATTTGAACGTAATAAAAGTATCGGTTACCGACACTAAAATGTAAACATTTCAATGCAGCCACAGATACTTATATCTAAATGTAGGGCGTTTGCTCATCGCTCCTGAATATAAAATAGAAATATTATGGTATGGATGTAGATAAATAACTATTAATACAAAATCCATTCCATTTAGATATCATTATGATTTATGATGTTTGGAGCTTGCCACAGGTAACTAGGAAAATATATATCAATACAAAAATAACATACTACGGGTATAAAACAACAGTACTGTAAATCTTTGTCTGTGTGTACATAATATTACAATAATTTTTGAACAATGAAGTGTTCTAGGGTGCTAGCTACTAGGGTGGCACCCTAGCTGTAGGCGCCACTACAGAACAGTCTGTATCAGCGCCTACGCAATATTTACAGCAATGAATATTCGTTAACGTATTTAGCTCGTACTACAGTGTTAGGCGTTTAGGTTTTTTTAATGCGGGTATGTTCAGAGATGGGTATTTGCTTGTGGTATTTGGCTTTGCTATAAAGGTTTTATCCTAAAATAATGCGCCATTATAAAAAAAAACCTTCCTTCCTTCTCCTCATCCTTTCATCTTTTTAAATTATATATGATTAGCTTTTATAACTTAAAGCGTTTATTTTAGAACAAGAACCAATCAATTTTATAATTATGAATTTTAAAAGCTAGATATTTTCGTAATACTTAATTATTTTATTGGACAACATAACACGAAATTTAAAATACCTTATTTCTAAGTCCTTATTACTATAAGAAACTACACAGATACAATAATTTCGATATAAATAAAATACATTAGAAATTATGATCCGCCTTATGGCGTAAAGTATAAAAAGTGCGCACTTTAAGCCCTTTCAATAATGCAATTTGTCAAACACGTAAACATTTTCATGTCCTGGCATTTCTAATAAAATATTGCCTACCTTATATTATACTCGTGTGAGAACAGATTATTGCGATACAGTTCTAACTATTCTTTGTTAAGTTCAGAAATCTCAGTAGTAACTGGTTAGTTAGGACCACGTTAGGACGTTGTCGCTCTTATTGATACACATAAAGAATTCGCAGATTCATATCACGAGATATTGGTAGAATATCAATTGATAGAGTCTACAGGGTTGGATTTAGGGCATGCATTATATTGAAATATCTATGTATATTTGAAAATAATACGTATTTATCTACAGAGTTAGAGCGTAGGGCGTTGGTAATTATAAAGGGCTTGACTACGAATTTAAAGCTGATTTTGTTGATGGGTCCAACTACAGGGCGAATGTTACAAATTGTTTAAACAGTAACCAATTTTTTTTTAAATTTCATTTTTATCAGGCAATTTCAAAGTTTAAAAACGATTGCACGATATTGCTATACAGATAATTTTATACCACAAATCTTATTAAAGCTGCTTTGATGCCCACAAGATCAGATTTTTTATAACTTCATTTGGTGTTCAGACAGGCATGCCTACCTGACGTTCAGCGGTCACGACGACCTATTTAATTGCGGGACCATTAACCAGAAAGCATATATTGCTCAACGTGTTGCTACACTGAAGGCTTCTTTGATCTTCAAGCCTTTAATTTTAAGTCACTATAATATATTACCTGCCCTTGATACAGGCCTGGTCGATTTACAAAACAATGTCGGTAGCGGAGATATACGACGTGTCAGCGGGTGATTTATTTGCGTGTCTTTGCCGCAATAGCTGCGTACGCGTACGTTTCTTGCATGGAGTCGGCTTTCGTCTTTATGTTTATACATTATCCATACAAATAAGTAATGAATAAATAATTATTTTTTGGAAGGAAGCTAAAATTGTCTGGAGCTTTATCCCTAACTAAATATTATTAGTAGCTAATAATCCTGTCTACAGAATCGTTTATATTATATTGTTTTCATGTTTAGTTGTCTTTTTATCCTATGATTTGTATGGAGAAAAATTTAATACCTACTTTCTTTATTTGTATGAAGTTAACTTCTATAAATTAGGGCTCAATTCTTTCTTTTTTAAATTGTATCAAAAATGTATTTAATGTATTTCACCCGCGCGTAATCTCTTTTTTCAAATATCCCTTCCCTCCACATTTCTGGGATCAAAAGTACCTTATGTTCACGGGGGTAGTGTAGCTTTTGAACAGTGAAAGAATTATTTAAATCGGTTCAGTAGTTTCAAAATTGTTATTCCCGCGGGAATGAGACGTTTCCCGTAACTATGTCCTAATCCGGGTTATATACTATACGTGTGCCAAAATTCATCTAAATCCGTTCAGCCGTTTAAGCATGATTGAGGAACAAACAAACATCCAAACATCTAAACATCTAAACACCCAAACATCCAGACTTTCGCCTTTATAATATTAGTAGGATGTATTTCTTTTTGAGTCTATTCGTCGTTTTATGAATGCGCTGACCTTGTTTTATTTTTATGAATTTAAGAACTAAGTGAAACAAATTTAATACCAAATAAATATCTTCTCTTTCTAAAATTCTTGGAGCAAGTATGTGCAAAAACATTTTTTTTTTCACATTCTTGCTCCACGCAAAGGCACCACACCTGTTTGTTTATATGCTCTACATAATGCACTGTGCAAATTTATCGAGCCGAGTTCACGCGACATGAAGAAAGTCGCATGTATTGAGCTGTTTAAGTATTCGGCGCGACAGTAAATCTGCGCTCGATAAGTAGTTCAAGTGATAGCCCTTGAAGCAGGTTTGTGATCTCTGGGCCAAGTGAAATACGTGTATTTTTGTTCGATAAGTGATTTTTGGTTCGACAGTTATGTAAGTAAAGAGGTATGGTGTAGTAGTTATTTAATTACTTGACTGTGATGTCAGGTTTGATAAGAAATTCTATCTACCATCCGCAGTACTTCAAATTTCATTCAAGGTCTTGAAGCTCGAAAAAGTCTGTAAGCTTGGCTGGAAAGCTCGGAAAAGTTGTTGTGTTTCAATTGTGCTGCGTTACTAGATATATTATGGCTATACAATCGGGGCTTTGCCCATGTGGGCGAAACGAAGTATTTTAGCGGGAATGACATATTTTACTGTATAAAACTATCACCTTGCTAAAAATCATGTTGATCCATTTCTTTTGTGTCTTAAAAGAACGATTCCGAGGAAACTGAGAATTACCTCGCGATAAAAATAACCTATTTCCTTTCTTTCTTACTACGTTTTTGCTAAATTTCATTGAATTTAGTTAAATAAACAGATAGAGTTACTTTCGTGTTCATAATATAATATAACAATATAATATAAGTTTAACTTTTTTTAAAGATTACATGGATTACCCACGAATTGTTTACCCATACCGATATAAACATTTTAGAAACTGATGCCTATTCACGCACCAAATTGTTTCGAGTTTCTGACGTAATAGTTCTCAAAATTGGTCGTCGAAAAAATCTATTCTTTACTTTCTTAGCCCATATATTCAGTAGCTGTATAATTTATACCTTTATCAGTTATAAGACGAGTCTATTGATGCATCGTCCAATTGTTCTATGGATACAAGTATTCTATGAAAACTTATCTTTATGATATTAAAACCTGTATTTTCTTAATCTTGTTATCAGATCTTCTATCATAATTTATTGTGTGAACTTTATTATTTTTGACAATGTGATATATTTTTAATCGACTACAAAGAAGAAGGAAGTTTTCCAGTCGACTGTATATTTTATGCGTTGTGCCTCCATAACTTTTTACTGAGTGTATTGATTTATTTTATTCGAAAGCTGTTCCATTATGTTTTGATCACATTAAAGGTACTTAGTTTTTGAGTTATCCTTAACAAAGTTTGTGTTGTTATGTTAAGGAATGTATCATAAATTTGCTCGTTTAGTCCCAAGTCCCGCACTGCCGCAGTTCTTGCTCGGCTGCGGTTACAGTTCTTAAAAGCATTCTCCTCCGGGGAAAAATAAAGGATTTCATCATCTAGTTCCTGAAAAAACACAGATTGAAAGGGTCACCAGTGGGCATTTTGAGCCGAAAACCAACTGTTTACATAAGTTGAAAAGGCCTACTTTCGCAATGAGACTTTAATAGGCTGTTTAATGCTAGCGATAGTATCTTAGTGGACATAAAAGCTTTTTTTTGCAGTTCAAACGCGGCAATTGTAGGCGGTCTTCTTATTGGACAACGGTGACCATAACTTGCTTAATATCACTATCTGGTACGGTGGAAACTATTTAATGTTGCTTTAAAAATCCTTGTATAAACGGACGGCAGCAGATCAACCTACCCTAATCAGTCAAAAAATTCAATCTAAAGAGAACTCTATGTGAGGTCTATAAAGCTGAAAATTGGTTGTAGAAATTTGACAGATTAGGGTAGTCTGATGTCCTGTCGACTGTACTTACCACCTGACAGAAGACAACAATGAGGTCGCACTTCATAATGTTATGCTGTCGGCAAATTCCAACTGGGAATAACTTATGTTTTCCTGCGAATGCTAGTTTTCCCTTCAAAGTTGTTAATATATATAAATTGGAATGTTGTTATCTATCGAGAAGAACTGGCAAGAAACTTGATAGTTACTCTTTTAACACTATAAGCGTAGGCTAGTCAGATCTGCGGCCGTGAGTGGGACTCTGGAACACTACCCATTAAACTTTTCCGGGTTCACCTACTCACCGGAGCTGATGGTTGCTTTTAGGTGATTAAAACTGCATACGACTTTACTTAGATGTAGATTTTTGACTTATTAAAAATAAGTCTAAAATTGTAATTGTTGTTGGTGGTAGAGCTTTTTCAGAGTCCTACTGGCTAGCTACCACAGGTGAAATCTGCCGTCATAACAGCTCTGGCTGTGTTCCGGCAATATTAATGTGGGAGCCAGTAACACTTGAAATCAAAGGCTCGAAGATCAAATGAGTCCACAGTCTGGTAGCACATTAAGGGACGCTTCCAGGTGAAACGTCCCTCATTGGAATAGGCCGCAGTGACCGCGTACCATCAGGTGGGCTGCGTGCCTGTCTGCCAACTGACCTAGTATAAAAAAAAACTATTTACTATAGGTTTATATCTGGTCGCCCTACTATCATAACGAGACCGCCTACGCACGCAAAAACTTTTAAGATAACGTTTTATTGGCTCATTGCGTTTGGCACATTGTCAATCGTGCTAATGGCGGGAATTTGTCTCGCGGCAAAAAGCAAGTTACCGGCGGTAGCGGCTTCAACTGACCGCACTTAAATTAACTGGCGGTAGTAAGGTGCTTGCTCAGTTAAGGGGTAGGTATAACTTTTTCGTATTTTAGTATTATATTTGTGTTGCCTTCGTTGTTTCTGATACCTATAACGATGTATGATGATAATTGAACTGGCCTGATGGCGCTTGAATCTTACCCCGCCGCTCTTTTAGGGGCTGTGCATTAATCACGTGAGGTTCGAGGGGGGGGGGGGGGTCAATGAAAAATCACGAAATATCACAGGACGTTCTCCGAAAAGGACATTTCGCTAACCGTGGACATTTTGAGAAAGGGACATTCTGCGCCTGTGCCCTGGCAGGACTCTACAATACGAGTATTTATAACAAGGTTAAATAAGTTCGCAGAGCTTAAAGTTTGTTATCTTGTTTTGACGAACCATTTGGTGTAATGGTCGAGAAGTCGGCTATTACACCAGAGGTCGCGGGTTCGATCCCCGCACGGTACAAACATTTGTGTGCATGAACATGTCTGTTTGTATCGGTCTGGGTGTTTCTATGTATAATATGTATGTATTTACAAAAAAAAAGTATATAAGTAATGTTTATCCGTTGTCTGGCACCCATAGCACAAGCTAATGCTTAGTTTGGGGCTAGATGGCGCTGTGTGAATAATGTCCAGAGATATTTATTTATTTATTTATTTATTTGGGTTGCTTGTAACTTGGCAGTACACATAATAATTGTGCATTAACCTGCTCAGTAAAAACGCTATAACACTGTATACGACTGAGCGTATAATATCTGAATATTTGAGTCTGCATGCCTTCTTTTTGCCTCATGATAAATAAAAATCCGTTTTTTGCGGCTGTGCCTTAAACGACCAAAGGACTGGTTCCGCCATTGTATTGAGGTCTCTTAAGTCTTATTATGTTCGGAGATCGAGAATCGAAGAGTTCGTGTTTTCCATGTAATTAAATTGGTATCTTCCCATGCTATAGGGTATGTTCGTGAGAATTGTAAATTGATATTACATTGTGGGGCAAAGGTTGACATGATTTAATCTGAACTTTTCTGAACGTCTCTGTTCTTGCGTTCAAGTTATCGCAAAGATGAGTGGAAAATTAACTTTAACTCCTTAATGGTCTAGTGGCTTAAGTCATGATCTCGGTGTCCAGGGATCAATTCCCAAGTGGAGCAGTGTCGGAGTTTTCTAAGATATATCGGGTGATAATTAAGCCTGTACCTACCCATCATTGTTGTATAAATTATTTGGCGATTAAAAAGAGTAACTGTCGAGTTTCTTGCCGGTTCTTCTCGACAGATGACTGCATTCCGATACCGGTGGTAGAGTCACTCTGTAATTGACGATTCATAAATACTTGATACAAGTTTACATGAATAAAGAATATTTTGATTTTGATTTTGATTTTTGATTTTGATCAATGTGACGATGACTTAATTTCATTATAAAGAGGAAAGATTTGTTTGTTTGTATTAAATAGGCTCCGACGAAACTACTGAACCGATTTGGAAAATTCTTTCACTGTTGGAAAGCTATACTATCCCCGGGTGACATAGGGTACTATTGATCCAGGAAATGTGGGGGGAAGGGGGGGATATTTCAAAAAGAAATTACGCGCGGGTGAAACCGCCCGTGGAAGGCTATAGATGATATAATAAAAAGTTGACACGAGACCTAGATTAATTTTGGATAATGGCTCTACGGCCATTTGAATGTGCAGGTTTCATAGGAGAATCCATAGGTGTAACCGAGATTTGAAGTATCGACCTTACACATCATGTGATGCGACGCCACTCGGCTGCCTCAGCTCTCCTTTTGAATAAAGTATCAGTTCGTAATTACACTGCAGGGAATAATTACACGCTTACGTCGTTAAAATCAAATCAAAATTGCGATGATGGGTTGCAATATCATAATCATTAATCACGTTATGGGCGTAGGTCAATAAGCAAGTAAGTCTCAAAATTCAAGGATTCTGCAAAATCCTAAAAAAACTAGTACTTATCAAGGATTTTATGAAATTATTTTATTTAAACACGTAAAATAGATTTTCGCAAATGTAAAAAAGTTATATTAATTTATTTCTTGTTTGATAGCAGCATGGATTTTCCGAATTTCCCCAAAAGTAGCATAATTGGCAGGTGCTAATATCTCTGCTTGCTAAAAGTTATGGGTAGAATCGTTCTAATATTCTTATAAATTCAGGTTGAAAGTTATTATTTCGCACATTTGCGCGACCGCTACCTATAGCTTGAAAATAATCGTCGGTTTAAAAATGTAATCTCATATATAAATAACTAAGATTTGACTAATTTTAGTCTTCAAATATTCGTGGAAGTCCAGGGAAGATTTAAACGATGAAAAAATATGGAAAAATTTGCGGGGAAAATACTAAAAACGACAATTTTATTTTCCCATACAAACTGTTCTTACCTTTCAAACGATGTGATACGAAGTTCACCGGGTCAGCTAGTTTGTAATAAAATGTAACTCCTTGCCTTTATATTTTTTTAATTCGTCTATTCTCGATACGTTTCCAAGAGATACATCCTTTTCAATGCCTTATAATGGTACTATATTGGTTTAAGTCACAGATAATAAAATACTAGTAGTTAAAGTTATTGGATTCCCGGATTAAACCATACCTATTTACTGTAGGGATAAATAGGATTTAATGTTTGATGTAGAATGTGTGGAATATTAGGATGTAATCGTGGGTACCAATTGGCAGATACTTTCAAGCTCTATATCAATAGATTCTTATTTTAAGATGGTTCTCTTCAACCGTTTTTCTTACGTTTAATAAAAAAACATAGCTGTTTCCCATGGCTGTGACCACTTCTCACATATTTGTGTTTTTGACATAAACTGCGAACAAGCCGCGTGTACAGCTTTATTTATTTGTGTTGTCCGCACGGCTGGAGCGACGCGCTTGTCTCAGTCAGTAGTGTAAAAACGACCGAACCGCTTACACGTTCTAGATTGTCGCTTACAATCAAATATCTATCGATCATTGTACCCCGCAAAAACTCCTCTCATAAATATATAATATTTCTTGACTCAAACAACACTTGCCCAACACTGTTCACGGGAAATCAATGTTCGAATTTCAAATTTAGAACGTATAAGACTGTTTTCCGACGGCGCGATTGGACTTTTTGAAAATCGAATATGTCGTCAATAGTGATGTGTGTGTGATATGTTGATAATTGAAATCTATTGTGATATGCTTGGTGACAGTGATCGGGTGTTTGTTTGTGGATCATAAGTGTGGTGCATTTCAGGTTAAAGATCGGCGCATTATAGGTAACTGGTTAACATGTCTGATGTGGTCTGAGTATCCTATCCATCAATTGTCGACACATTACTGTTTAATATTATTTTATACAAAATACTGATTACGAGGTTTATCTTAATGTATTATTGACTAATTTAATAATAATATAACGTTATTATATAATTTATAGACATTTTGTGAATGAGATTAATGTGAATTAAAATGTTTTGACTTAGCATCAATGCCTGACGTTAATCACCAATCATTGTTATTTATTTACGTAAATAAATGAGTATTTTCCTCTTTTTGTTTAATAACAAGTAAGTTACTGGTATCTTTTGAATAAAATAAATAGTAATTATTTCCTTATTGAAAGCCAATTGTTAAGGAGAGTAAAAAACCTACATAGAATAAAAGATAAATGCAGCATCAACAAAGAAACTTTTATGAGTGTTAAAATAAAATACCTATTTAGAAAATGACTGCATTATCTCTCGATTTAAGTAAAAATGTTTTTTGATTATACGGAAATCGCACTTAAAAGTTTAAATATTTGCACGATTTTACATTTTTTTTCTTCTTATCTTCAGGATTCCTCTCCAAGTACTTTATTTACATATAAAAAAATAGCCTTCCGCCCGCGGTTTCACCCGCGCGTATTTTTTTTTTAATTTATAATTACCCCCCTTTCCCCCACATTTCGGGGATAAAAAGTACCCTATGGCACTCGGGGATAGTGCAGCTTTCCAACAGTGAAATAATTTTTCAGTATCGGTTTAGTAGTTTCGGAGCTTAATCAATACAAACGAACAAACAATCAAATTTTTCCTCCTATGATATTAGTATAGATAAAAAAATACTAAAGTATTTTCTTTTATTGCAGTGGGATCATTTTATTAAGTACCTACTATAGTATCCCGCCCCGACTTTACACAGGTGGTGAAAGAAAATAATAAAAACACAACAAAAATATCTTATTTACATACATTGGCTTATCATTTTTATGAATACAGATATATGATAGATTTTCTCATTCTATCGAAGAATTAACACAGTGTTAATCTGCAGATAGAGTCATCTAAGTATTGAACCGTCGTTTGAAATCGTCATTTTATTTATTTAAGGTAGGTACA
Source organism: Mecyna flavalis (assembly GCA_949319885.1). Taxonomy (NCBI): domain Eukaryota; kingdom Metazoa; phylum Arthropoda; class Insecta; order Lepidoptera; family Crambidae; genus Mecyna; species Mecyna flavalis. The sequence continues at coordinate 4,242,425 of OX439407.1, read as the reverse complement.
TTTGAGGTAATGTGACTGCAATTTGAAAATAAGCATGCTTTCTTAAAAGTACTCAATCTGACAGTGAAGAATGGATTAATAACATATAGATTTTAACAAATTTGACGTCTCTAGTAATGTCAATGTGACTCCAGTCCCAGGTACCATCCTAGATTTCACAAACTATAGCCTCCGGTTAAGGTGCTAATAAAAGCATTCATCTCCCATAAAAAAATAGTATGACGTATCTGTCAGCCATCGTCACTTAACCATATCGAAGATGAGAGCAGCCTGCAATTGTGCATACTTTGAGCGATATTGCTTGAGTATCCCTCAACAGAAAAGTCTGTTATTTAGTATTTACCGACAGATTGTCTGCATACCTTACTGCCTGAAGTAATAAAAAATATAAATGACATGACATGAGTTCCTTTAAACGAAGCGTGAAGAAGCACCTTGTGAGCCAGTACTGCGATGCCAACGGATAGAACGCCACGGTGTTGCGTCCGTTGTCGTGGTAATTTGGGTTCCCCTTTTGCTTACCATCAGGCTAAGTAGAGCCAATGTACTGAGCTACTATAAAAAAAAAATGAATAATAATAATGAAGAAAGTATATTCCTTCACATCAAAGTAAACATAGTAAGAATACAAAACAACTAGAAATACATAGTTTGTGACACAGATCATCAGGTATCTAATTAAAATATGAAACGGATTTAACGCATGTTTTCAACCTAATTGTGGACATTAAAAGTTTTCTACTTCATTAAATTTTGCAATTACTGCGTGATTTAAATAAACGCAGTTATTACACATCATTATAAAATTAATGCCAAAGCAGGAAACTTTTGCTTGTTCGTAAGTGTTAATTGACATCGTTCACACGCATAATTTACAGAAAACAGACCTCTAAAATAAAATAATTATGTGACTTTTATTTCAAACTGTTAAATTAAAAAAATATTTATTAAAGAAAAAAATATTTTCGCATTCTATTTTATAATGACCCTTTTCCCCACTGACCGATAACTTTGTGATTACTTATATTTATTTAGTCTGTGAGATAATTTAGATGCTGTCTCTTCGGTTAATTTTTAAAAAGACAGTATCGTAGTTTTCTGTTTTTTTTAATACTGCATTTTTCGAAATCTCGCAGCATTTTAAGAACCCTTGACAAGTAACGACTTATATTGATGTAGAGTAAAATGTCTACAAATCTAAATAAAATTAGAAGACGTTACGCTGAAAATGCCTCGTTGGTCTAGTGGTTTAAGTATCTGACCGTGGTCTCGGGGTCTTGAGTTCGATTTCCGGGTCGAGAAAAATTGTGTCGGTTTTTCGGGCACATCTTGGGTTTTTAATCACGAATCCGCATTTGGCAAGCGTGGTGATTAAGTCAGTGCCCATCATTGTAGCGATGACTCGATTTCAGTGATGGAGGCCTTATCCTTGCAGTGAGACATTATATAAGCTGGTACGCTTAAAATTGGCTGTAAAAATTTGACATTAGGGTGGGTTCCCATGCTTCTGACTGTACATAAACCATTCTTTCTTTCTTTTTCATCTATTAATGATAAACAAACAGCAATTCCACACCATCGCTAATTACTGTCTCGGCACATGTCCGATTCGCGAGTGCTCGATCTGAAGTTATCGATTAATCGATCTTCGCGGTGTCCGTGACGCTAATTGCTCTCTAGGGCTGCTCACTTTGAAAGCCCTCAAGCGAAATAAATAAAAAAGTTGACGTCTTATCGAAATTTAATGAAGCGTAAGATTTCATTACGACGTTAATAAACGTAACAGTATTTTTAAATGTCACAGTTATTAATAGAATGAGTGCTGTTGATTTTCCTGTTTATTACGAGTACTATCGTATGTGAAAAACTTTATTGTCTTTTTAGGAATAAAGAGGATACATTTTTATTTTGTACCTACACATGACCATGTTTATTTGCCACCGACAAACGACCTCGACCTCAGTCCTGCTAAACGGCTGAATCGATTTAGTTAAAATTACATACATCTATGAGTTTTGAGATAGTTTGAAATTACAATTGGATTCAGTAGACGTTGCTGTTGGTATGCCACCTTTCTGAAGTGACCGAAATTTTCCAGATTAATTAGTCTTTTTATGTTTGAATTAGATTTACTGGTAGAATGGGTGAGTGTCAAAAGTCCGACAACCCTAAATCCAGTCGTTATCGATCAATCGCGATCCCAATCGCGAACTTGTTAGAACTCGGGATCGTGGCCCGCGAGTGTGAATCGATACACAATCTAGATCAGTCTGATAAATATGTGTCTAAAAAGTGTTATATTATGCTAATACTTAAGAAGCATAGGGTTGCTTAGTGGCGCCCCTATTGAAAAAAAAAACATATAATAGTCATAAGCCCAATGATATTATAAAGATTGAACAATCTTATATTGCGTTTTTTAACAAAGAAGATTAAGATACTCGTACGTTATAAAAACAGGCGTAAAAAGTTTTACTTTTATAGAGTACTTATTCAAAAGTTCCAAATACGGCTGTTTTTGGCGCTTATGGCTTCGATCACTAATGCTTATGGTTACTAAATCGAATACGAAACATTTTGAGTATTTTTGTAATAACGTTAAATACTTTTATCCTCTTTGTAAAAAATACGATTTTTAGGATTCTTCAATCTTGATTTTATTTGCTACGAATATAATGTCTTTTTGTGAGAGCTCCATTTGACAGTTACATGGGCCTTAATTAATCTGATGTGTATTGCGATAAATGTAGCAGGAACTCATCAATTCGGTAATCCAAACGGATTGGTATGAATATTAAAATCGTGAGTTAATTAAATTAAAGTAGCGTGAAATGCGAACGCACGAGTGCGTTCTACATGCTTACGCATGACAGCCGCGACAGCTAAGGGACTTTTGAATTGTTCCATTACTGGATGGGTGATCAAAGTAGACCTTAGTTTTGCACCGTGATTATGTTAAAATTGAATATATAAATATATCCTCATTAAAAAAAGGTGTCATTTTGCAAATTCCTTAAAAACTACGTAGGTATGCTAGTTATAAACTAGCTGCTAAATCTCCTTTTCTACACCACGATACAAATCTTGTCCTAACAATAAACAAACACAACAAAAAAAGGATTTATTTTTTGCATACGGTCGTTCTGAAATTATGTGCGCGTATCTTTCCGCGATTCATTTCCTTGGAGATCCTTGCGGGAGGCCTGTGCTCAGCATTGGACGTTCAGCTGAAATTATGAGTTTTATTAATAAAGATAACCAGATATTTTCAAAAGACGTACCTACGTTTACTAAAACTTGCCATGGCTGAAGTCTACCAGAGACTGAGTATTTGCGTAACTAAAACAAACTTCAACTAATTGAAATCTACAATTTTAATTTAACGTTTCGATTAGAGTAATCGTGGTCACGGAATGACTAACATGTTATTTTAATTTTTTGTGCTTCAAAGCTTGCTCCTATCATATCTCACGGTGTTAAGTAATGACGCATTCAACTATAAATCATGCTATTCTGTATGCTCAATTGCTCAAGTGCATATTCAATAAATAATGCAAGAAAGGAGCTCATTACCTTCGACTATGATGAATACGAATCGAAAATGCGAAACTACTTTCCTCATGGGCAAATCCGCGGGCGGAAGACTAGTTTTAAATAAACTTTTTGAACACCGAAAATGGGACCAGCAACATACATCATCATCATCTTAGCGTTGTCCTGGTGGCGTCCTTACGGGACCCAGGGCTCACTTACTCATAATCACATGTATACATCTACATAAAATATCATCACATTTTGAACCCATTATTCTTCGGCTTCTATGTTTTAACATGACTCTATCGTGGATTTTGACAAGTATGTCTGTATATATTGGCCTGTATGCACTGATCTCCATAGACAACTGGATAGGCGATTGGTACCAAATATTTGATCCGATTTGAAAATCGCCATATTGGCGCTGAGAGCAGTAGTTAGTGTACTTGGAACTAATAATAGTGCTGACTTTCGCAGATAAACTTCGATAATGCTGTCATTGTCAATGTCTGTCCATTTGAAGCGATTCGAAGTCATTTTAGTTCCCAGTACACTATTGGGGGCGCTTCAAATAGACAGCAAAAATAGCTGTCATTTCAATGTCTATAGCCCAAAGAATTTAATATCGTTGCTATAGCCACTCCAGCGTAATACGCCGTATTATAATGGACCTCAGTGCCGGTATGGCAGACATATGTGCGTAATTCCATGTTGTGAGCTTTAGTCACATGTATGATTTACTGTTACCAGTGATTTATTACATTGGGTGCGGTTAAACAATTATCTAATGTTATGACTTCTTGATATGAACAAGTATCTTGATAAATAAATCTTAGAGCCCTTTTAAATAATTGCATTGTATTTTTAGACTTGTGGTAACTGTTAGTTTTAAATAATATTAATGACAAACGATTAGCAACGCTAATAAGTAAATGCTTTCCAAATGTTTTAAAACATGGTGGATTTTCTTTCTAAACGAGCTACTCGCCTAGAGAAGTACCTTCAAATTACAAAAGAGGTCTTTATAGAAGTGAGACATAGGTCAACCAACCGCTTTTGCAAGTCGTCTGCATAATTTTGTCATAGCTGGTAACTAAATCTGCGAATATGATAAAAATATTTCACAAATGGTCACCCTGATTCACTGGTTCACTGCGATACCATCAAGACATCTTCAAATTTATTAAAATAGTACAACAAATTGTAAAACAAGTAGTCGTTTACGTTAACCATATTACCATTACTAATCTTAAGGTGAGCATTGAAATTGAAATTATAATTTCATTTCAAAACTGACTTCAAGATACTGACAATAACAGTTAGGAATCCTCTTTACAAGATTTACGAGTCAATAAATATCGAGATAAGATCAGAATAAGATTTAGAACTGCAAGTTTATTTGCTGTACATGACTGAAGATGCGTAAACAGATAAACAAACTGAGGTTGGACAAGAAACTTGTTCGCAATCCAGTTTCGTGACACCCATTTTTCTGTTCGCAATCCGTTCTCTTTGATATACGGTTTCAGTGTTTTAAATTAAATTACCAGAGTATATTGAAACATGGCCTACTTGATGGTGAGCGGGCCTTGTGGCCTATTATACTAAGGATCAGAAAATATCGCTTTTTGTGTTTCCACATTTTAGACTCTTTATATTTTTAACGAAAGTTCTACTAGTTATGTATTGGTGTATCCAATAGTTCCTTCATCCCATATAAAGATAGAGCTTATCGTACTAATGTTGTAAGTGCTTAAGTCCGTTTGTCTGTTATGCTTTCACGCATAAACCATTCAATTTCGATGAAATTTATATAAGACATTGGGAGAGAAAGGCAAATATAATTTTTTATCACTCATGGGTAACAAACATAGATAAGTTTTGGTCTTTCTCGTCTCAACGGAGCAACGAATCGACGTTAATTTCGGTGTAGGGATAGTTTAGGAACTGGAGAGTGAGTGAGTGATATAAAATTTTAATTTATTTTATTTTACAAATTTTTCCTTTGACACTTACGTTCTTCCTCGGTCGAGTAGGCTCACTTTAACTGACAAACATGAATTACTGTAGCATGGCTCAACCACACACAAAACTTATCACTAATAATATTCTCCTTATAACAATACATTATGAATGCCTATTGTGAAACCACGGGGTGGGTCGGTCGCTCGCTACAATCGCACCGCCAGACAAGTTTAATGTCGGTCTCTATCCTTTTCATTTAATTGCATTCGATTCGACGATGCTTTATGGCTCGTGACACATGGACAAGCCACGTAAATCATACGTGGAGTATTAAATGTACTGGCATTCTCTTTGAACGTTAAAAAGTTGGTTGTACGGGCATGAGTGGCAAACTGTACGAAAATGTCTGTTTTTTTTATGCTTGATTAGTTTTGCAAACAGGCAAGCAGCCCACCCACCTAATGGTAAGCAGCCCCTACGGCCTACTCCATTAGCGGGTCTTTGCCAGGAATTGTCACTTTAATCGAAACGTTAAACTAAAATTGTAAATTCAATTAATTAAAGTTTGTGTTAGTTATGCTTTCTGTTTAGTACTTAGTCTCTGGTTGAAGCCACTTAGCCAGGAAGTGTCACTCAACCGTGCTTTTGATTTTTGCACCTTTCATTTTTAGTGGGTCCCACATGAATATTTCCGGAACACACATTTTACCTGTAGCTAGTCTAGTTGGTAACCAGACCCAAGGCGGTAATTGAACCTACAACCTCCGGGTTTTATACCCTATTCCATTGAAGTTTAACACTGTTTGAACAGCAGTAAATTAAATGCCTCTAAATTAAATCGAAAATCCGGGCCTTAATAGATGTCAATCGTTGGATGACACTAATTTATAACTTCACACATCGTCATAATTTTTTCCCTGTCTTTGAACCAACATATTTACGACTCAATGACACAATTTAGGATGATTGTAAACTGATGAAGTCACGATCAATGGCCGAGAGGGCAATAGCATTTTAATTAAGATATTCAATGGATTGTATGAGCAAAAAATGTGACACGCTGTCTCTATTACTGTGGGTTGAGATAAGATTATTGTTAAGTGGTGACCATTTTCCTATTATTATGGATCATGACATTTAGAAAGGAGGGGCTGATATTGTCCGGCAGTTTGTAATTTGTTAAGAAAATAACACCTTGTTGGTCTAGTGGTGATCTGGGGGTCCTAGGTTCAATTCCTGGGTCTGTTGATTTTTTTTCAGACGCGACTTGAGTTTGTATGATAAAGCCATTATGTATAATGATACAATGGTAGCACTGACTTGATTTTAATGGTGGAGGCCTATGCCCTGTAGAACGACATTAATTACATCCGTTCAACGGATTCTATTCTCTGCTATTGCGTTTCCTACAGGATTCCGTTCGAGAATTAAACGGATTCCGTTGTGTTCTAAAAAACCGACAATAACAATTCACCGATCCGGTAATAGAATTCCCGAGATCCCCGGTACTTAAACCACTAGACTATTTAAGCGTTGTACACGTATACGGATTATCTGAATACTGAAGAGACTAAGTTAATGCATTAATACATAATGCATAAAAGTACAGTCGGCGTAAATTGTAGGTATCGTATATTCGTTTTCAAAACCATAAAACTTTAAGTTTTATGGTTTTGAAAACGAATATACGAGTAATATGGGTTAGGGTGCAACTAGGCTCTAGATTTGTGTGTTGTGGCTATAGTGATAATAGAAGGGGTTTAATAAAAGATGTGTTCCCGACAAAATTCTATAATAGACTAACTTACTTACTAAACATTATTCAACGTACATCTATCAGGTGTTTATTATAATAATATAATACTAATGCGGAACACAGGGTTCATTTATAGTACAGGGCTACCAAAAACATTAAAATCTAAGTAGGGCTGTAAGCGTGGCCTGTAAATGCTAAGTCCGGGAGATTTTTAAATGGTTTATTACATTTCATGATAACTTTTATACTTATATTTCGACGGTCCCTACGTATAAAGCGACATGTCAAAATTACCAATTTTTTTTTATTGCATATATTGCTATAGATTCTCCATATGCTCATACCTGTGAAGGAGATTTTTTGAAATAATGCTCCGAAATTGATATTTTAAAATCGTATAAGCGAACAGGTATCATAATTTTAAAAAAATAGTGTCGTAGAAGCGGATATCTAATAGATATCCTTTTGTTTTGTACGTTGATGCGTGCGAGGTCTTGTCAAACTTAACGTCATTTACGTGTCCGTTTAGGAACAAATTGTCAAATTCGCAAATTGTCAAGCGGTCGCAATCGGTCAAATTATCACATTCTCTAATAGTCAAGTTCGCAAATTCTCAAATTCGCAAATTGTTAGTCGCAAATTGTCTAATTCGCAAAATGTCAAATTCACAAAATAACAAGTTTTCGGAATGTCCAGTTGTTTAGGTTTAAAAATAACAGCTTTGTGGATTTCCACCACCGTACTCCCTGGTGTGGGGTAAGAATTACCAAATGGGGACCACACATCCCTAAGGATGTTGATGCGAAGGGTGGGGAACCTTAGAACCTTTAAAGCATCCCTGAGTACGTTGGCAGTGTGGGGTGGCCTCACATTGCCGATCGCCATGAGGAAACGGGAAAGACCATGGTTGCCCCCGAGGAGCGCTGCGCTAAAGCTGCAGAGCGCAACTGGTGGGGGGCAAATGTGTGAATCTCTGCATTCTCAGCTACATCTTCAAATTTTTTACCTAAATTACCAAACTAGTAATATTTCGTTTACGCGAGCTTAAAACGGAAGCCAATTGTTAAGATCGTATAATGAGAGATTCATTATTTAGACATATGAAGAGCAAAAGAAGGTTGAAAAATGTTCGTTTGAAGTTAGGTATCAGAAATGCCAAAAAAAATTGGAAGAAGACAAAATATCGATTACGCTAAGGCCCACAGAGCCGTTATTTTAAACCTAAACAACTGGACATTCTGAAACTGGACATTTTGCGAATTGGAAAATTTGCGAATCTGACATTTTGCGAATTTGACAATTTGTGAATTTGACCAATTGCGACCGCTTGACAATTTGCGCCTAAACGATCGTGTTGATTCGTGTTCGCGCGCCAGAAAAGTGTTGTAAAACAGTGTAATAGTGTTTTTTTAAGTTATGTGCACTGTAAATACAACAACATAATTATTCAATGAGACAAGAAGTTTTTTTTAAGTTATTGTTTAAAACGTCTATTTAATGTTTAACATGATTAAAGAATATAGGTAAATACATCTTTAATTAAAACATCCATCTATGACTTTTATTACACGTCTTTGTTTTTATAGCACAAAATTAGACCACACCGTATACTAACTATTCTGTGTCAATAATCATGTATAAACGGACATGTGTTGTTTAATGTATTTGACAACGTAGAAACAGTCATCTGTACGTTTTATTAAGAAAATACAATAAAAAAAAAAAAACTAATACAAGTTTAAACTTTCCAAAATCATTGAGATATAGCAGTAAAAATATACCCATAATTGTTGAAAGCATAATTTATATATCAATTCAAACCTTTATTGCGCTCTACTGTAAACCTCCATTTTTGACATGTCGCTTTATACGTAGGGACCGTCGATTTATATCTAAATAAGCTTCGATTGTTTTAGTTCTATTGTCGATATAAGGCTCTCTTAAACTCGCATCAGAATTGCCATAAAACTAAGATACAAGAAAATTTTGAAAAGCATTACACGTTTAGTGGTCCATACTACTGATATCAGAACAAGTATCTGATTGAATATGCTGTAGTGGCAGATTAACATCAGATCGGGTATTTTCCTTAATACGTGAAGTAGCATAAAAAAGAGCGTATAATGTTCTATTTTTTGGAGTCGAGTGTACATTTGTAGCCGAATTATCCGTCAGAAGTGTTAAGTCATGGCCCGTCAATCGTAGGCGCAATTGTTCCACTATCACGGTCAATCTTCACCATTTTAACGACCCAGCGGCCGCTAGATCTGACGATCTGACAACACTTCACAAACGATAGTTCAAATGCCCATTGTTGCTTTTTATACCAATTCAATTTGCTTTTGCGATAGACACTTTAATTGACGTGAAGGGAAGATATAAGATACGGGGCTTTTGATATAACACTTAATAGGAGAAGTGGTCACAAACTGAGCTTTTAAAAATATTAATAATAATACATTGTGTTTTATTTATTTATAGTATATTTATTCATTATTGCTCAACAAAATAAATGTCCGAAAGGCAGACTTGCACTTGACCTCATGATATTCAATTATTAATTTACAATCAACATAATTATGTACATGAAATAACAGGAAGCAGGTATATGTGCAGGACATACCCTAAAATATTTTCATTTAAGTAATCTTCTGTATAATATTATTTTAACCTTTCTCAATAGACTTTTTTATGGGCTTAAATTAATAATCAGGCAATTGAAAAAGACTCATCCTATCCAACCCTACTTCTTTAAAATTATAGAATCGTGTAGTCCCAACCAACATTTGTGAATTTGGTTTAACTGGTTTTCCTGTATACATTTCCCGGTTTTTTTTTTTTCAATAAGTCGAAAGTAATATAGTCTTTCTGATGTTACCCTTACAACAGTCAATTGCTTATACGAGTACATACTTTAAACCCTGGCTATATTCCCCGAACCAATAGACCAAGCAAGAGCTAGAATGGTTAAAATTATATCAGGCAAAACGGTTATTAATATTTATGCGCAATTCAATCACGGGATCACAGCACGGGATCCAACCATAGCTTTCGCTGTCTCTTTTTTGCTTGTGCCTCACTCGCTCCAGATATAGTGAATTGTCTATGCCTCATACAATCGGACAGGTATAAGCTTGACGTACGGACATGTTAATTCTGCCAGTTTTTGTCCCCGTACATGACTTATTAGCATGGTAATAAGGATAGTACGATATGTGTACGAGAACAAGCTGTTAAGCTCGTATGTTTTTTGTATTTTATTCAAATTTGATGCGAATGCGTCATTTGATACTTGACGGTTTGACGATAATGAGTAAATTGACTAGTGTTACTTTTTATTTGGTATCTACTAATTAACACTTATTTGATGACTTTTTTAGGGTTCCGTAGCCAAATGGCAAAAAACGGAACCCTTATGGATTCGTCATGTCTGTCTGTCTGTCTGTCCGTCCGTATGTCACAGCCACTTTTTACCGAAACTATAAGAGCTATACTGTTGAAAATTAGTAAGTAGATGTATTCTGTGAACCGCATTAAGATTTTCATACAAAAATAGAAAAATAATAATAAATTTTGGGGGCTCTCCATACTTAGAACTGAAACTCAAAAATTTTTTTTCATCCAATCCTTACGTGTGGGGTATCTATGGATAGGTCTTTTAAAATGATAATAAGGTTTCTTATATCATTTTTTCTAAACTGAATAGTTTGCGCGAGAGACACTTCCAAAGTGGTAAAATGTTGGTCCCCCCCCCCTGTAACTTCTAAAATAAGAGAGCGATAAATCTAAAAAAAATATATGATGTACATTATTATGCAAACTTCCATTGAAAATTGGTTTGAACGAGATCAAGTAATTAGTTTATAAATTTTTGGGGCTTCCCATACTTAGAACTGAAACACAAAAAAATTTTTTTCTTCAAACCCTTACGTGTAGGGTATTTATAGATAGGTCTTTAAAAATGATAATAAGGTTTCTTATATCATTTTTTTCTAAACGGAATAGTTTGCGCGAGAGACACTTCCAAAATGGTAAAATGTTGGTCACCCCCCCTCTAACTTCTAAAATAAGAAAACGATAAAACTAAAAAATATATATGATGTACATTACCATGCAAACTTCCATTGAAAATTGGTTTGAACGAGATCAAGTAATTAGTTTTTTTTAAAACGTCATAAATCGTAAACCGCAATTTTCCTCTCATTCAATCAACTCAAATATAAAAACGTCGATCAAACTTACAAAGAACTACAAGAACTTTTATATTATGATGATACTTGCTGCTACGGAACCCTTCATGGGCGAGTCCGACTCGCACTTGGCCGGTTTTTTAAGCTAACAGTTTTTTTGCATGCTAACGCGATTAACATTAATTAGATTAACGCAAAGGTAATTGGATTAATGACGGAGGCCTTTATCCGAAAGTGGATTATTATGATACAGACACAAAAAAAGATCGAGTACTGGTTTAATCCTGATATTATTTATAAATGTTAAAGTAGCTCTAAGGCTAGTGCATAATAATGTTTGGGGTATTAGAAATTACGTATATCCATCATCATCATTAGCCAAAAGACGTCCACTGCTGGACATAAGCCTCAAGGATCTCCAAATACGACGGGCTCGCGCCACCCGCATTCAGTAGATTCTCACAATCTTTGCTCTAGTTGTCCTGCAGATCTCATTATTTATACGATCACTGATCCGCATGATAGTAAATTCAGCGCTAAATTAAGGTGAAAACCCGCCACATACGAACGACCTGACTCAAAGTACCCGTTTAAAATAATGTGTGTATTTTGAATTGCAACAACTCTCAATTTCCAAGATATATCTTAAGCCGCCTTTGATGAAGTTATTGATATTGCGGTTTCTTTGAACAGTGTTTTTAAAAGGCCGGTTTGAATTTAACATGAGCTCAGCTGGCAATTGTGGTTTCGGATTAAGAAATTAAGTTGGAAAACTTATTTACATTTATGAAGATTTTATCTTAGCCAAGTGTGTCGCAGTGGACTCAATTCACGCGTAAGTAAAAGAAACAGGGTTTTTTGTTGTATTGTTTTTTGCTTCACACAGCAACGTGAAGTCCATAGATAGATTGAGTTGATTGTACGGATTAGGAGATAATAAAGTATAGTAACAGCGTATTAATATCCTTATAGCCGCCAAGTGGCGCTATCATTGAATATAAAATAAAATTTTGTAGATAATATATACAATTTTCAGAATCCTACTCCTTGTTTGTTAAAGACAAAGATGATAAGGTTATTAAAACAAAACCTTAAAAAATATGCCATCCGAATGGTGGTCCTTCTTATTTTGATATCGGTAAAGATCCGAGAACCTAAAACGACCGTTGTTCCTACATCTAATCCTTTCGGATTTTCTTACAACGTCATCTAGCTTCAATAAATAAATAGTAACAAACGTATCAAAAACGACTCAATGTAAACTAAACGCACATCAAAATCCAATCAGCCGTCAATAAACTGATCGTTAAGGGGAGGACGTGACGACAGGCATGCGTTGTTGTCGCTCGCTGCATCGCGTCGCTGACTCTCACGGCGATGCGTCGGGAACAACGGGTTATTAAGTGCCAGTCAGCTGCGATCGCAAGAGTTCCGTAGAAAGGTTAAGGAGAGGACGTGACGACAGGCATGCCGCATGCGCTCTTGTCGCTCACCGCATCGCCGACTCCCACGGCGATGCGTCGGGAACAAGGGGTTAAGTGCCAGTCGGCTGCGGTTGCGATAGTTCCGTAGAACAACAAGCTTAGTTTTTAAGCTTTGGTTTCATATTAGAAATGGGATAAACGAACTAATTTCTTTTTTTCAATATCATAAGATGATTCTGACAAATCTAGATCGAAAACAGAACGTGACCCAATTTCTCTAGAATCAATTTGAATGTGCACGCAAATATTATATGCACGAATAAATTTGATTGTTTTAGACGTAACGGATTGTTGGAAATCAAAAGCGTGCACTAGATAAACCATTAAGATCAATAAATATATCGTTATTAATATAAGATATACGTTTTTTATTAATATTATAATATTTTTTATAACAAAAACAAAGGATCCCGTTGTCTTTTCATCAGGACCCTAAAACTCAATGATTCCTACGTATCGATAAACGCACAAGCTCGCGTTACTCGGAACTGCGAAACATCCTGTAAGCACCGGCCATTGACGGTTTTTGCTAAATGCCGATCATTTGTTACCGTAACATGCGTGTGAGGTCCTCTTTATTATCTTATTTATAGATCTTAATGAGAATTGACCATGTGGTTTCATAATTATTGATCCGTTGATCAACTTTATGGACATAACAAATTAAACTAGAAAAAAAGGAAACCAATCTAAAGAGAATGAAAAACACGAACAACAGTTTTTGACAAAAAAAGTACTGTTCTTTGTGCCTTTGGTGGATCGAAGTGAATTCATGCAGGACTCTTATCAGAGCACTGTCTAATGGAAAACTCAAATATATATATTATTTTTTTATAAGGAGGCAGTCAGGATGACCTCACTCCACCTGATGGTAAGCGGAAGTGAGGTCCAAACATAAGGTTGACCGGCTCAATAGATCATAGTACCCATTGAGCCAGTCACCCTCACCCTGAAGGCCTGCATAGATGCCGCTTCACGCCCCGCCTGAAAAGCCCAGGATTATAGGAGGAAGGAAACACGTGAGCCGGAAGGGCATTCCATGCCCTAATGGCACGGGGCAAAAAAGAGGAACTATACCTCTTGGTACGGGCCACCAGTGTCTGGATGGTATGGGGATGGCAACGCAGTCCGGTTTGTGTTGTTCGGGAGTGGAAAGGGGAGGACGGGATGAGTTGGAATAACTCTTCAGAGCATTCCCCATTATAGAGACGGTAGAGAACACTAAGACTGGCAACGTATTTTCAGTTGGATCCTACTACTACTACTACTATACTACCAATTGCAACACAATAGTAATCCTCATAATCTGAACGAAATCTGCAAGATTAAAATAAACATATTCCAATCCATAAAGAAAACATAATCTTAAACGGAACCATATATCAGCCTTTCATTCAGAAATATCTTACCGCAGCTAAACAAATTGCTAATGCCGAACTAACATGCTTAGGAAATATTTCGTCCAAACATAGCCACGTCCAGAACGCTGGCTAAATATTTATCATTATGACATATTTTTGATCCGAGTGAGATAAAGCAATCACTCTAATAAGGCAGTGAAATAATGGAAAACTTCTTTTACAAGAGCTTGCTATAAATCTTACCTGAAAAAGGACTTAGACGAATTGCAAGAATTGCACGATAACTATGAATATTGATATTTGTAAAGTTAATCGACTCTGTATCTTATGTCTTGATATGTAAGATATATAATGATTTGACGGTGCGTAGGTAAAGGTGGGCTTTGAATTTTAATTACACTGATTAAGCTTTGAATTAACATTTCATTGGTTAATACTTAGTTGGGAAAATCTCTTCGTTCGTGCCTATGTTGAAGTGAGTGTTGATCGATTAAGCTTTGATTTATTGGTGTATTATTCGTTTTTTATCTAGATATACATTATTGATTGCAATTTGCAATACTTATAATATATACAGTGTAATTGTATATCAGAGTGTAGAAATCATCTTTTTTATGTAAGGGGGAGGCAAACGCGCCAGTTTGACACCTGATAGTCGTTGAACGCGTTTGAGAAAAGGTATCTTTTATAGATATAATGAAAAATAATCTGAATGGCAAGATGCCAATACATTTATTTGATGCCAATACTTCGTCTTAAAAAATTGTGCACTTCTGATCAACCAAAATAAATAAAATAAAATTCATGATCTGAATATGATAAAATATTGTTATGTTTTAAGATTGTATTATAGATATAAATGTATAGCCTAATGTTGATATTCCTTGCAAAGAGTGTTCAAGAATAGATACTTCCAACTTTCACAATACCGGTTGAAACTCCATTTATATTAATATTGCAAAGCAATATAAAATGAAATCGACAAATCATAAGCTAATAACATTTGATCTAGAACATACCCGACGTCTGGCTCAAAGTACAAATAAGTTACTGTCAGTACAAGCCCACACGCCCATAATAAGACTATGGGAAAAAACAGTCCACGGCGATCAGTTTGTGTGGAATAAATTCCTGACGAAATCTTTAAAGGTATGTGCTCGATAGAATTCAGATGATATCGACCGATAACCACTACTACGTGCTCTTAGAGCGAGGCATTCGAGTTTGAATGTTATTTGGACCAAAAAGGAAAATGTTGAAAGGAAAGAATGTTTGTTACCTCGTTCGGACAACTCTGACAAGTATTCTGCGCGTGAGCAGTTGGGTCGAGTACCGCTGGTACTCCTACTGTGTAGTAAGTGTCGTGGGTGGAATCATTTTAACTCATTATTCAATCATAGTAAACAATTTAAAAGATTGCGATGAAATTGTTCTAGTGAATGATGTAGATCTTGGAACAAAACCGTTTGGGGCCGTCCATTAATCACGTGAGGCTCAAAAGGGGGGGGAGGGGGTACGGAAAACATCACGAAACATCACGAGGGGGGAGGGGGGGTCTCGTTAGACATCACGTGTATTAATTTTATTTATTTTTTGTCAAAAAGCGCTATTTCTAAACCGAAATTTTGAACGGCGCGAAAATTTGAACGATTTGTAGTACGACCTTGATTGACTCGCCCGCCGTTGCTATTAATTATTATTAATTATTAATTATTCATTAATTTTATTACAAATACATATAAATGTTTTTCGAATCAAAACGCCATTTTTTTAATATTTTTTTCCAGTCAAAAATAGCCTTTACATAGACTTCCAAAAAAATACACGTGATCCAGAGGGGGGGGGGGGGAGGGGGTGGTCCCAAACCTCACCAAATATCACCAGGGGGGAGGGGGGGGTCAAAAAATGAGAAAAACGACCTCACGTGATTAATGGACGGCCCCTTTCATATCAAGACAAGTAGACATAAACTGAGGGAGGAAAATTCCTGGTAGATTTTTATTTTTTGAAATAATTTGCAGGCAAATAATTATAAGAAATATGATCTAAAGATCACAAAATTAAATGCAAATTAAGGTGATATGGAGAATAAAAAGCGAATAGCTAGCTATATTTTGTGATCATCAGAGGCTTGTATGAAAATTAGATTTTGCAATAACCGTTTTGAAAATCTTGCGGTGATATTTGTTCTGCCTACTTAGTAGCATCTGAACAATAAATACAGAAAATGTGTTCGTTAAACTATCACTGTTTATTATAGCTTTATTGAAATCTAACCCGTCTTTTGCAGCATTTGTTACAGCGCAGCAGTTTTTTCGGAATTATTTTAAAAATGGTTTGACTTAAAATGTGCTATTGCTTTGACCTTTTTAGACTGTTTCAATATTTTTTTCATTACAAGAAAGTGTATCACAAAACTTTTACTCTTATATATACGTGGTAGAAGCAAATCTTTATTGAAAGGGTAACATTTGTCAGAACCTCGTGTGCCTTCCCTTCAAACCTAACATTCTTGTTTAGCGAATTCCGAATATAATTTATTAGGGTAACATTTGCCAGTGCAGTTGGCGGATTTATGACTTCATACTATGACAGGTAATTGATTGGTCGAGCTTGCAAGGAGACGCATTCGACCGTAATTGATATGGGAGGGATACGGCGGGTTTTTGTTCGTACTGCGCAATGTCCGAGTCGATAAGTATAGTTATTGTCTGCGATTAGTTGACGATAATGGACAGTATTAACAGTTAGAGGATAATGGCGCTACGCAGCTTATTTTGCAATGATTGTGATGTGAAACAACTTTAGGCGCTATCAATGCTTTGGTAACCTAATATTTGCCACTTTTTTTTGTTAAGCCTCTGGATAGAATATTGGGAGGGAAACTATTTTCCTTTGGAGAGAATGTTGGATGCAAGAAAAGGGAAAAACCCAACATAAAGGGATGTGACTACACATTTCCGACGAATTGAGAATCTTTTAATTCTTCTCCAAAATCGCTTAGCATGTTTGGTTAAAGGGAAATACCTTTTCATTTAAGATTATTAATTTCTGCAAGCGTTAAGTAAGTAAAGAAGCTTAGAAGTCAACAAGTCAAGTTAGTCTTAAAGAAAAGAAGTATTTGTCCTTGGAAACGACAATTAGTTTTTCATGCATCCTACGCAGAATGAGCTAGCTTATGTCTATGCTCTACTAATTTAACAAAAAATAAACAGTTTTTTTTTAAATCGTACATGGCAGGATGTAATCGTCATTCTTCGACGTAGAGCAGAGTTTCGAACAATCGGGTAATAAAAATCGAGACGCGCCAAGATGTTACAATCGACTCGATCTCGCCATGCATCGAATTGGTATGCATTGTTACCATAATTATAGGAGCACGGTAAAGGCGCCAAGTAAAGGCTTTAATAAAATATATACGGTATATTGAAAAATAACTAACTAGGATGGCGCAGTGATCCTTAGTGTCTCTTGGCCTCCGACAATAAGTTTCTCTTTTCAAAAAGTTTTTTTTTTGCGGTGAAAGATAAATTTTTAGGCACTTTACGGCGACACGTTTATAATGAAACCGTGTGTCTAAAACCTCTCCACGGTCCAACGTTTCCTTCTTACAATATAAAATAATTTTATGTTGTAAGAAGGAAACGTTGTATAGTAATATGTGTAGTAATAATAGTGAGCTACGCTAGTCTAGTGGTTTAAAATCTGATCGACGTTCTTTGCTCTAAAATGATTTTATTATTCAATGACATCATTTTATTGAAAAAGATTGGACCAAAATCTCGGGGAAAGAAAATCTACTAAATCTTTAAAAATGACTTGAGAATCTAGAACAAAGTAATACTCGTATTATTGTGTTAAATAAGACTTGGCGACCATTTTATCACAATACTTTCTGTTCGAATTATATTGTCACTGTCAAAAGGGAATTCTATTGTTCGTGTTTTTTTTATGACAATAGATCTTGTGTTTGAGGTTTGACCTTATCTGAAGTGTCGATGAAGACAAAATATGTCTGGTAAAATAATTTAATAAAAAAAAAACGTTATGTTCAATATGGGTAATATTAAATTAAAATCGTCCAATAAATTATATTACATGTAAGGATAAATCAAATTAATGTATGTACACAATATATAACTGTACTTGATTAAGCATAACAAGTAAATGCAATTAACTCTTTAACTCAATACGATTCACGATAAATCCTTTGCATTCCTTAGCCTCGCCATGTATGGTGCAAGCCAAGTTAAAAACAATTTATATTATTTAAAAAATCCTTAACCAGACAAAGCTACATTCTTACCAATTAATTTTCCCTCAGTTAAGCATTAATCATTTCTGTTTAAAATATTTTTTGCCGTTAATGCCGGAGGCAAAACTTATCGCAAATTGACAGTCAAATATATTAGCCTGTTAACCTTTGGTTGGTCTCGCTTGGCCTAAACGACCCCATGGCATTTTATTTCATTAGTAATTTTTGTCGAGTCTTTGGTAAGTCCATTCCTTGATACAAGTTGAGCTCGTGGCATTTTAATTCTATTAACAATAGGCTCACACATTAAGTAACTTTTTGGGAAATAGCTTTAGTTTAAGTAAGTACCGAAAACCACCGAAGTTACCTAATTAAAGATTGCATATCATTGTAACTCAAAAATATTGACTTTGATTAGGCTTTGCGATATTTTAATTTGAACAGACAGTCTGTGATATTCACAAAATAATTGACTAAATATTTTTAAATGACTTCATTGACTGTACCTGCTTTATTGAAAAAAGTTGTTTATTTCAGGACAAGATTTAAAGAGATCCAAGAATTGTCTTATTTACACATTGTACATTTCCTGAAAATGTTACCTATGCTTGTAAGAAACACATTGCCTATAACATTTTCTGGTCGTTCAGACCCTTTTAAATCATTTCAAATGCGCTCATATAATTACAGGTTAAACCAAATAATTCATTAGTATAATTGCCGCTCCCTATATAGATACATTATAATAAGCGTCAGTTACATTGATTTGTATAAAAAATGCTGTTTTAGTTTCCAATTAACATCAATAAATCAACATCTTGATGTATAACGACAAGAGAGTGAATAAAACTGTTCATCATTACGTATGCAGATTAGAGTTATTTATTACATTGTAATGGTAAAAGTTGAAATAGTGGGTAATTAAAGGAAAAAACAATAATTAAAGTGGTCATTTTTAATTTTATCTAGAGCAATAAAAATGTAACAGGAGAACTTGTCTTCCCACGCCTTGACATATTGTTGTACACTCGTGGACATAATTATTGCAGGAACGTAAAAAAACCTGTAAAACGCAGGTTAGTGGACGCTTCAGTCTCGAGTCCCACACACGGCCGCGGGTCTAGCTAGCCTGCGGTTATGGTGCATAAACGCATTCTCCTCCGAGAAAAAAAAAAAAAAAAAAAAAAAAAAAAAAAAAAAGGTCATTGGAACACAGTAATATTCTTTACGATCGGAAAAGATAAATGGTTTATGCACGGGCTGTTATTTCTTAACCGGTAGCAAAATTTGAGGTAAAATAAGCAATGGGACCTATGTATACTGTATATAATATTATATATCCACCCTGGGGCACCCGGAGATTGGTAATAGATAAATCACCACAAAACAGGCACCGGCTGTCCTTCTCGAGTGTGAAACATATCAAATTTAATGTGCGTTAGTTTTACGTTATACTCCATTGTTAAAAATATGTCAGATGGGCCTCACGGCTAAAACCCAAACAATAAAAACATGAGAAAACCACATTGTTCAAAATATCATTGAGGAACACACGAACATTCAATACTCTGCTAAAATCGGTTTATTCCTGTTTCTTCCCAAAATTTTGCCCCACAATCCAAAAAATTCCCAGTTCGGCCCACATTCATGTTGAGTTGCGTTTCGCCTCGAATCAGAAATATTGTAAATAGTACAGTCATCAATAACATAAATATGTAACTCATAAAAAATTAAGGGAATAATTTAAAGATGTAGGGCAACGTGACCTTATTGGAGACCGCTTCAATTAAAAATATTTTTTCGTTTCTCTCTCTCATACGTTTGTTTTTAACCTTTTTTTGTTGCTCATTGTTATAGTTCGCTGATCTTTAAGGCTTAGCCAACAAGGTCTTCGATCATTTAATAGCTATTAGGATTTAATTTTATCAATGCTCAGAAAGGCCTAAATATCGATTTTCACTTTTGCCCTTGATCGGCCATAAGAGGTGATCCATCAAACTTCGATATGGCGCCGCACATTCATTATTTTGTTTCTGATAACTCTGTTTAAATACATTTCTTGTTAGTTGTTAGAAGCAAACTTGTTTGGGCCGCTCTGTTGTTAGATTGCGTTAATTTGATTAAGTACTAATTAAAGCGGTACAGTATATTATTAAGGTGTTGGTATGATTAATTAGGGTGTAAGGGGTCCCAAACAACATCCTATGGGACCCAAGCCAACCTCACCTTCACGTGGTACACCCTGTTGTATAACAGACGAGGCTCTGGCGGTCCCCCACCAATCCGCACTGGGCCAGCGTGGTGGGTGTAGGCCCAAAGCCCCCCTATGTATTCACAAATAAACACGAGGCCCCAAGTGCCCGGCGGTACCGGAGGCCGTGCCCACGATGACGAAAGTTGGCGAGGCGCCGGGACCAGGGGTGCAAGCGCAGGACCGATCGGTTTGGAGATCATTGGGGGAGGCCTATGTCCAGCAGTGAACGTCGTTTGGCTGAAATGATGATGATGATGATTAATTAAGTGTATAATAAGTGTATCCAGATATTTTCCCGTGAAAAAGAAGTGTGTCAAGCACTTCTGTGTTTCGGGGAAAGGGCACTGAAGCTAGTGAAATTACTAGGTGTATGAGACCTTATAACTATCGTCTCGGTGTAGCAGGCGCAGGGCGGTGCCAGACGGCAACTGCTTAGTTACTGTTTTGCACTGAATTATTGTCTAAAGGCAAGCAGTGCGCTTACCATGAAAGGTGTACGATCTGCTCGTAATGTTACACATTTAAAAAAAAAAGTGTGACAGAGCCATGCTGCAGAGAGAGAAGGACGGAGGTCGTGGGTTCGAATCCAGACTTGCGTCTGGAGGACTAGGTATATCAAAGTCCAATGGATAAGTACCTTCCCCTCATCGTCGATAGTGGGGAGGAGTCACGTTGACTGGCACGAAGGCCTACAGTAAGGCAACACATTGAGCGACGCTTCTTGGTTAAGTGGAATACGCCACAGTTCCTACACATATCAACTTACTTTATTTCGAGTTTCGTCAAGCGACACAGTTTACGCACAGTTAATTTATATTAAAAACAACAAGTAAATTTATCTCCTTGTTAATCTTTAATGTAACTGGAGAAAGTTGACGCATTTTAAAGTTCAATTCAATCGTAAAGTTGTATGTCAGTTGCGATGACATTTAACGACGAAAAACGCATTTTAAGTTTCATTTTATGTCAGAGGCGGCAAACAAGTCAGCGGGTCGCCTGATGGTAAGCAATCACCGCCGCCCATGGACATCTGCAACACCAGAGGGATCGCTGATGCGCTGCCGGCCTTTTAAGGGAGTCGGGCCTCCAGCACTCTCAAAAACCAGACGAAACACAATAGAAGTCACTATTATTTCACGCTGGTATTATGTGAGAGGGTGGTGGTACTTCCCCGGAGAAGCCGGTCCATCAGTACTGTAAAACAGCATGGCTCTGCCACTACTAAAACCCCTTGTTCCTACAAGTGTGTCCTTCTTACTAGTGTGACCATTTAAACTGTAGTCAGTTGTTTAAACAGTATTCATTATATCTTACAATCCATTCGAATCCACAAGAAGTTATTACATCTTTTTTGATAATTACCATATCGCCTAGATCTTAGCCAAAAGATGGGCGGAGTCATTATTTATATATCACTAGCGGCCGCCCGCGATTTCACCCGCGTGGTTCCCGTTCCCGTGGGATTTGATCAAAATCCTTTCTTAGCGGATGCCTTCGTCATAACATCTACTTGCATGCCAAATTTCAGCCCGATCCGTCCAGTGGTTTGGGCTATGCGTTGATAGATATCTATGTCAGTCAGTCAGTCAGTCAGTCAGTCAGTCACCTTCGAGCTTTATCGTGTGGGCTTAATTGATGATCCCGAATTCCTCCTAAGCGAAGCTAGTGTTTATCAAGCCTTATAACTAGCCGACCTACTAATTCGTAATAATCGGAATCTTGTCTGTTCACACAAATGATTCATTAATCAGCATAAAGCTAAATAAAATTAGATATATTAAACCTAAGTTAAATTAACATATAACTTATCTGATGTAACCCCATCATCGACACGCCATACTTAACTTTTTAGACCGAACAGGTCGTTTCTTATCCGCGTTTCCGATCAGCGCATCTAATGAAAATTATTCAGTGTTGCAAGCACTCACACAAATTAAAGGATTCAGTCCTCGGGTTCACCCGCGTGGAATAAAATTATCCCGGAATGAAAAGTTATCTTGTCCTTTTTTAAGGTCTATTCTGTCTGTACCTAGTGGTGACAGACAGATAGACAAGATATTTTTGCATTTATTATATACTCGTAAGTAGGGACAAGTTTTAGACGGAGGAATTTATTTTCGCATTTATAATACTATAAGTAGGAATTATTTTTGACCTAATGCTAACGCATTAAAAATACTAGTGAGAGTTAAGTTATCGTGTTGGAATCTTAGTGATCCTAAGGTAGGTTATTTAATAATAAAATATCTATTATAATTTATCTCGACTACATCATAATCAAAATCTTACTTACACTCAGTTGCAGAAACGTCCATTAAAGTTAATGTGTCAATTAAAGCTATTGCTGTCACTTTATATTTCATGACAACGAAAAGTGACAGCATTGGATTTAATGAAGCATTAACTTTAATGGAGCTTTCTGCAGCAGGGTGTTAGACTATCATATAATCTCGTAAAAAGTTAATTTCCCCATAGCAGTAACTATTTCAGTAGACCTATTCCTGTAATCGCTAAGAACTTTTTGACCGAGGTTTCTTGGCAACACTTTTTCCAACCCTAAAAAGGGTACGCCTCGCTACTCGCCAAATAAGTGTGCAAGCTGTGAAACACGTTACCTTTTTATCGTATTTTAGCAAAAGAACTAGACATCTTCAAATCGAATTTGCTTCAAAAGGAACTAGCTAATAATGTTAAGTACTTGTTGGGAAATATGAAACGTATTTTTTATTCATTTTAGCCTCTTATTTGACCAGTGTCTCACCTGTTGGTCAGTATAATGATGCAGTCAAAGATAGATCTGGTCTTGATACCTACTAGTATTTTCTTGGTTTAAGATAGCATTATTAAATAGCGAGAAACCACAAATTAGAAAGGAATGTCACTCTTCTACTGTGTGCAATTTGCGGCAAACAGCAATCTTCATGAAGAAATTTCACACTTTTGCTCTGTGCATTATTGTCGCAAAAATAGCACCGAGATTTAAATCAACGAAATAGAAGAAATTGAACGCATATGAAGCGATTTTTAACAACACTCAGTTACCATATCTTTAAAAAAATGTCCAGTGAAAACTAAACTTAATATCAACCCCAAAACGTTTCTCAGAACTATGTTGACGGCTCGTTAATTAAATTTCATTGCTGCCATTACAACTGCGAATCGTTATTTTGCGTCGATTATTGTGACATAATCACTCATGATTATGTTTAAACAAGAACTGGTCCGCTTAATTAGCAGTAAAGATTAACACAAATAATGTAGTGACAGACAGACAGGGCGATCGGAGTAACGGGACGTATGCAAAAAACATGGCGGCTTGCGTAAGACTGTTGGGAATCGAAATATGTAAATTGGCTCATTACGCTCAAGGATAGTATCACACGGGTATATAAATGCATGGATTTGTAGGTATATAATATTTGTTACTATAAAACGCTCAAAGGAAGGTTTCTGCGATCCTATTGACCTTTCCATAAGCAAAGCGTCTTTGCTACGAACGCGGGAATAGCATAAATAAACTATAGATAGAGACATTACATAGAGCACAAGTCCTCGGATAAGTCAAAGAAGTAACAAAGAGATTATAATATATTTGTTATCTAATAACTTTAATAAACGATTTGTCAGTTAGCAATAGTATGTAAATATTTGATAAGTTATTTATATACGTAAGAAATGAAATGTTGACATCAAGTTGACATTGTAATAAACAGAGTTCGATACCAAAAGTACATTAACGATCTCATTTTGACCACACACTACTTAAGAGTTAAAATCAGGTTTAAAAAGTCGATGGTTGTCAATAATTAGGCAACCAATCATTCTTTATTGGTGGCGAAAAATGTCATTGAATTTTAACTTTTATGTTTCGTAATTTTAGCAGAACGTAGGAACACTAGTTTATTGGCAATAATTTTACTGATGTAAAAGTCAATCAAGAGATAAAGTGAAATTGCAGGTTTAAACAGGAAAATATGAAGTAATGGACGATTTTTTAACGACTGCGTCATTGGTGAAACGATGTTAAATGCTACTTGTTTTTGGTTTAACAAAATACTTTTGTCTCTGGATTGAACGCATTCGGTACTGTAAATATTGATGGTTCATACATAACTTTAAATGGTTGAAAGTTTATTTGTGGTTCGATCAAAAATGCTGTTATTATTTTTTTCTTCTTGTGATATATTGAATACCTACTAGCCTTCCGACCGCGGTTTCACCCGCGCGTAATCTCTTTTTTCAAATATCCCACCTTCCCTCCACATTTCCAGCATCAAAAGTACCCTATGTTCACCGGGGATAGTGTAGCTTTCCAACAGTGAAAGAATTATTCAAATCGGTTCAGTAGTTTCGGAGCCTATTCAATACAAATAAACAATCAAATCTGTCCTCCTTAAGCTTCCAAATCTTTTAAGATAAATAATAAACTTATGTACTTGCCTGTACAATTGCTTTCATTTTCCAAAGCTATCAAATTATTAAGCGTGTCTTAACGGCTATTATAATTACAAAGCGCCTTAAAAGCATTAATTCTGGTTAATAAAAGGCGATGCATAAAAACTTTATGACATCTAAATTGTGGTGAATTAATAATCTTGTATGTTTGTCCGCCTCCGTAATTGGAGAGTTGTTTTAAGAATCTGTCAGAGAAGAGACCAATAAAATATATTATGTAAAGAAATATTAAATAGCAAAGGGATTTGAATGTAAAAGGCCTATTTTAAAATAGAAGGCTTAAGAGCATTTTTACATTTGGAAAATTGTGTGTACTAAACTGCAGATTATTTTTATTGTTTTTGCAGCCAACCACTTACCAATCTTTGTAGCGATAGCTCGAACATTTTCTATGTCGATGTCTGTTATGTCTTTAAGTTTATAGATTTTTGATAACTTCGATGTGATACATACTTTGTAGTAGTTCGTACTGTAAAAAAACATGGCTCTACATGTTTTTTTACAGTACGAAGGGGCCGGCTCGTCCGGGGAAGACATAAGGTTGAAAGTTTGTTTAAATGCTTACTGTAGAAAACTGTAGGTATACAAATAATTCATAGTTGAAATAGAAGGAAAGCTCAGCGTGTGTCCAATCCATCTCAATTACGATTCCGAGTGGTTTATGGCGTAATTAGTATTACTTAACTAGCACTCGAGAAGCGATTAAAATTCCCGCATTAGTTTCCACATTTAACAACTTTCATGTTTATTCATTGGTTTAAGTCTGCTAAGATTTTTCTGTACATTTGCGTACAGAAAATGCAGGGAAAAGGTCGATCATTGACATCAAGTAAGTGTGACAATCGTGACGTTGAACTGGGTTAATCACCACGCTTGCCAAATGCGAACCGGTGACAAACCAACGCTGTGTTTTGAAAATAGGGAATTAAAATCACGACCAGATAGGAACCTAGGGAGACCTAGTTTCACTACTGACAGATAATAATAAATGTACCGGATCAAAGTGATTTTACAAAAAAAAAATACAAAAAAGACAGCGACTTAGTTATCCTTTTTTTTCGGAGGAGAATGCGTTTATGCACCATAACCGCATGCTAGCTAGACCTGCAGCCGTGTGTGGGTCTCGAGACTAAAGCGTCCACTACCACTAAACTCTCCCGGTTTCCCCTTCACACCCGATTGGGACGACCTGGTGCCAGCCTAGTGGCTATTGACCAGCCCCCGAACTTAGTTATCTGACTGTTAAATATTCATCACAATCTTATCTATGAGTGGCAAAACTGGCCCTTAAAGTATGTGAGCGAGGCGTTAGATAAATATTATTGTGTTTACGGGTCTATAACAGACATTACAGCCTATTGCCACTTCAGCTTAGGTTTATAGCCAAGCCAGTGTTCCCACTTGAATAATTTCACAGCAGATTTTATCTCCAAGAGAAACTCCGGTACAATTTATTATGTTTCGAAATCACTTTGCACTAAGCCGTACTCCACATAAATTAGTACCAAGTAGAAAATTTATTTGCATTCAGTATGCGATATGATTGTACCAATAAATATATGAGCGCGTTTATAATCTGCAGCTGTGATCCAACACATGATGTGACCTAAATAGGTCCACGTTTATAATTTGAATATGACTGGTGTGATATTTAGTTGCAATATTGCAATGTGCGTAATAAAACGCACTTGATTTGAGTATTTGCGGTATATGGAAAGGATTTGATTTGACTCGATGGCGATGCTGTCCGTTCTGATTTGGGTCCGTTTCTGCCGAAGAAAAAACAATAATTAAAAAATTCATGTAAATTGTCATTGTCATGTTTTAAGGCGATTGTTCTGTTATATATTAAAGCAATTATTATTCTTATCCTTTTTTATTACTTACTAGCCTCCCGCCCGCGGTTTCACCCGCGCCGAAATATCCTTTTTTCAAATATCCCCACATTTCCGGGAATAAAAGTATGTTCACCGGGAATAGTGTAGCTTTTCAACAGTGAAAGAATTATTCAAATCGGTACAGTTGTTTCGGAGCTTATTCAATACAAACAAACAATCAAATCTTTCCTCTTTATAAAATAAGTATAGATTGCTGTGCGATAAATAATTCGATTGATAAAAAATGCACTTAAAAGTAAGTTTGACATGAAGTCGGTTTTTTGGTATTTTTTTTTAGTTTTAGTGAACCCAAAGTACAAAAACTAATCTTAGACTAGAATGAAAAACGGACCCTGTTGTTATCTTTTTACGGTTTTCTCTAAGAAGCAGCTTAATCAATAAATTATTGTGAGCATGCCCGAGGGCCAAGCTAATTGAGCCCAGACACTCGTATTATGTGGAATATTTCCCGCAATTTACTTTTTGTACAGTCTACGTTCCAGTTTCTTGGTTTGTTGTACACTTTGTAGAACAAACTGACTGCCTATAAATGTTGTCAGTTTGAATGTATGTTGTATTTGTTAGCGTAACAATGGTAATTTATTACGTTGTGTGTGACTTAGAATGTGATTTTTGATTGTGTGGTGTGTTTGTTTTATTCATTACTAGCTTTCCGCCCGCGGTTTTACACGCGTTTTACACCAATTTCTTTTCTCAAATATCCCGCGGGAATGACTTTTCCGTAGGGATTTCATAGCCTGTCCTAATATGGGTTATAAACTATACGTGTGCTAAATTTCATCTAAATCCGTTCAGCCATTTAGGCGTGATTGAGTAACAAACATCCAAACATCCAGACTTTCGCATTTATAATATTAGTAGGATTTCCTGGTGTTAGAGACGTGTTGCAGACAGTTTGTCTCTATCGAAACCGGCTCAGACTGAAACCGTCAGGTTCTACCGAATGAAGACTTCATTTTCAAAGAACTCTGCTATTGAGTTTTGTTTGTTGAGGGTCCGGGACGATTGCTGGGTCACCGGTCAAACTCTTGTTCGCCTGTACTATTTGCTCATAGCTGTGTTTCCTTAATCCATACTTACTAACTGTAAATGCGAAAGTAAGAAAGTCTGACTTTCTCTTTGTTACAGTCTAGACCTCTGTAATGTTCTACTATAATATAGCAATTATTCCGAGTAACTGACATACGATTGGAAAATTATTTTGAAATTCCGAAAACCGATTCTCGTGTTAAGTTCTGCCTGTAATAAACATTTCTGGTTCAAAGCAGGCTATTTGTTAGCACCTAACAATCGTCGTCTAGAAAACGGCTAACAGCTTCGTGCTCTACAAAATTGGAAAACAAATGTTTTGTTATTGTTATGTTAATATCTTACAAAGCACTGTCACGCGGCAGTGGCGTTACTACAATCACCGTACGAAATAAATGTTTCGATTAAAATTATTTTTCACTTTTTGACGCTGTAGTAGCGCTACTAAAATTCACTTAACTTTTTGATTTTGTCCTTACTAGCCCTACAGGTGCTACATAGCCATTCTAACTGAAAAGCGGAGCCAATGCGCCGAAGTACGTCCTATAATCCTATTAAATTAAGACAGTATAATTAAGTAGGTAACATAATTTATTAATACGTGTACTTTAGCAACTTTTATAATACAATAAAGTACCGTTAAAATTAATAGGTAATAAGTAAAAACGTGTCAAGGGACTTTCGACTTTAAAGCCCTCAGAAAGGCCTAGAGTGAGCCATGAATTGGTTTAACTGGTGTTTTGCGGAAAAGCAAGTTTGTTTACACGGAGGTAGTAAGTCCTTCGCACGCCTTGTCCGCCACACCTGCGCAGGCGCACCGGAGATTTAAATACCACCCTTAGACTAGATATGGCAGAGGTATATGCTGCTACATGTGGGAAAAATTAAAAAATCAGCAAAGAAAAGACATCTAGGCATGTATATAGAAAATTGGTGTTGGGACCGAGGTATAATTATTGTCTTTGATTTTGGCATTCAAAGTCGGAATTTAGGCTTGCGTGTCAACTGGGATTTTATAAAATTTGGCAACAGCTCGGAATAGTCCCATCACAACATTTTAAATTAAAAAATACTTTATATGGTCAGCAATTTTTTTTCGCTGTATCAAATCGCAAGTTCCCAACAGGTTGACGCAACTGAATAGCTCACCAAAAATTAAGAAGAGATTTTATTTCATTTTATTTACTTTGTCCAGGACCATGAATATTTAAGCGAATGTATAAGTAAAAAGCCTTCCAAGAGATTCCATCCAGATCACGCCAGTCAACTTGCATTTCCAGTTACACCGATCAATATAAAAGTCATCTCCGCATAACCGATGAGGCCTTGTCGAGTGTTTACATGATGTCCAACACCGTTTTATACCAGTACCAGTAATGATGGCCGCATGAATTGCTCGTGTTTCCACTGTACAGACGTTTACTGCATATTCATAGCAGTAATGTATCGCGAAATACAAAGGGAAACACATTACAAAGACTTTTTTTGAATGGTATAGAGGACAGACGAGCACGCGGCATACCTGATAAGTGACTATCGCCGCCCATAGACAATGTCTATGGGCGGCGTTAGGCGGCGGTGTCAGATGTCATCTGCAAATCAGGTGGAATCATAGATGCGCTGCCGGCCTTTAAGGAAGGAATGCACTCTTTTTTTAAACACTTCTACACTATCGTTAGTAGTATCGTATTCATTGATTTATAGGCATTATACTTTTTCTCTGTCTACAATGCGACTGTAGCTCTACTTTCATTAAAAGAGCGAAGTTAAAGGAGGCTTTACTTATTGCGCTTTGTTTAGTTAGTGAGAGTACCGGAGTGCGCCATTTTAAAAATGTAAATATTGCCTTTGTCACACCACAATTAGGGTGTGTCTTAGAAATTGATGTGTCCATTTCTCGATGTTTCCACATATTGTGCTCGAAAAGCATAAACCTTAGTCGGGTAAAAATACGAGTATTTAGGAACCCTGATAATAGGACTTAAAGACAAAAAAAATTCGCGGTCACGTCTCATGACATAGTGGAAACGTATCGATTGCCAATCGACTTGTCAATCACTCTCCAAGTTCGAAAATGAACAATATTCAGTATTATTACGTTTTTATGTAAATATTTCAAGTACGACTGCCAATTGTGGATGTGATTGTTTTTATTTACGTACAAAAAGTATGTTTTTAAATGAAATTAAAGAATCTTGTTTTATATTACAAAAATATGAACAAGTTTGTTGTGAGTTTTGTGTGTTTGAAAATTCGGTCACTTTTTCTCGGCACGGAACTTTACTTTTATTTATACTTCTATACTAATATTATAAAGAGGAAAGATTTGATTGTTGTTTCCGAAACTACTGAACCGATTTAAAAAATTCTTTCACTGTTGGAAAGCTACATTATTCCCGGGTGACATAGGGTACTTATGATTCCGGAAATGTGAGGGAAGTGGGAGATAATTGACAAAAGAAAGTGCGCGCGAGTGTAACCGCGGAGGCGGCCGCTGGTAAGAAGTTAGATATAACAGATAAAGTAGTTAATTAGCATACAATTACCGTATGGCAGGCATTAAAATTTCTCGATATACCTGTCTATGCACAATCAATAACTGTCCAAATATCGCTCATTAAATGCAAAAGGGACGCAATCCCAAATATCATTTTTTTACAGGAGAGCCAAAACAAAATTTGAAAAACGAATTTATGTATTTTTTCTATATTTTTAAAGATTATATATAAGTGTTATACATCATTGGATGCATCTTTTTTTAATAGTTTTTTTACAAATACATACTTTTTTGTAATTTTTATCTTTGTGGAAAAAATAACACAAATATCTCTTTTGCATAAAACTTTTATTCCAAAATTACGTGTTTTTTCTCTAAAAAATACGATTTTTCTACATAAATCAAGTTTTTTTTAAATACTAATCCTAAAAAACAACTCAAAATTAGGCCTATCAGAGCAAGAGTTTCAGACTTTAAAGCATAATTGTTACATTTAAAATTTAAATGAAAAAAAAAACTTTCTAAAAACAACGATAACTTACGTGATTTTTTGTGCAAAGCAGTTGCAATCCAAAATGTTGTCTATAAAAAACTCATTGTTTTTTTTGGATTGTTGCTGTTTTGCACAAAACTGAGGTGCGTCTTTGCTGCCGGTCGGGTCGCAACTGAAAAAATGGCGCTTTTGCACTGAAATTACTGGTCAAACCGCGTTAATGCAAAAGTGGCACCATTACTGTTCTTCAATTATAATAGCTAAAATTGCGGGAGTCTTTTTCACACTATAAAATATCGAGTGCTTAGATCACATTTTTGTAATAAAACTGGTTTGCTGATTTTTTGTTTTGCGGCCCTTTTGCATTTAATGAGCGATATATCCAGTAGTGCTTAATCTTTGGCCATCCATCAAATCGCGTGTGAACTCTGTATTAGCGCGCAGTCTCGTCTACTGAATGCGTGGACGCATTTCATATTGCGTATGGGCAACCCACGAATGTTCTATTCAATCTAGATAAGATAGTATTATCTATACTAATATTATAAAGTCGGACTCTGAAAAAGCCCTACCACCAACCACTGAAACTACTGAAACGATTTGGAAAATTCTTTCACTGTTGGAAAGCTACACTATCCCCGGGTGACATAGGGTACTTTTGATCCCGGAAATGTGGGGGAAAGGGGGGATAATTGACATAAGAAATTACGCGCGGGTGAAACCGCGGACGGAAGGCTGGTTATTAATAATAATGACGCAAGTAGGTATAATTCGAAATATTTTCTCTAACTTCTGTATCTACCTTTAAGCATTCACCGTTGATGCGGTACGAATATTTATTTTAATTAAAAATCTGCTAAATGATCTCGGCGACCACACTGAATGAAACTGGATAGACAAACTCTGCTTAGATTATCCTCTGTGATAGTTAATTTGCGCTCTTTGACAGTGACATGCGTTTACGCACACGACGCTCCGCCCACCCGCTGACAGCGATTTGATGACTTCATTACTTTATGTCATAACATCATCTTTTTTATACCGAAGTATTTATGTATGTCATCTCGTCGGCCAATCGTTGTATTGGCTATATTTCCATACGCCTTTTTAAATCTTTTTTGAAATAGATTTCGTAGCACTATATTCGCAGGCTAGCTAGACCTGCAGCCATGTTTGGGACCCGAAACTATATGACTAATAATACTTTTTGGAAAATCAAACAATCTCAATCCAGTTCTGAATTTCCATGATCGATTTCTGTCCTCAAAGTTAAAAGTTTACTTGCTAGAATACAGGTACAAAAACATGTACATATCTCAGATATGCAAATACCTATAAACGCCCTCTATCGCAAAAAAGCCCAGATATTATCATCAAACATGTCATATATTTTAAATTCACCAAATTAATTAAAATCGTTCATCTGGGAAACGGAAATCAAACCCAAGACTTTGCAGACTATGCCTACCAAGCTGTTAATTCTCCTTTTATGTTAGTACGAATGTTAATAATCATGGCAATATTTTTGTTCTTTACCAAGCTAAACGAGAAACCATTAACACTTTGTAAAACTCATCATAAACAAAATCTCGTAATCAGTATTATAATTTGTTCCACACAGTGTTAACCACACCTATTTATCTCAACAAAGGATGTTCAATAGCAACTTCAATGCAGCTTGATTGACGCGAACAAATGCGGGCTACGAAGATGACATCCCATTGCCGCAGTGTGACGCCGCCTCTGTCGCGGGCGTCTTCTTCTGAAGTCGTGTCTGGTCCAGTGTCGCCTGATATAACCAGGCGGGCATTATCTCCGGACTTGTATTTCCCGAGACACCGACCTCTGTCGCCGGTGGGAACGTACCGGCCGCTGTCTCCAGATCTACAACGAAGGTCGCGATCTCCCGCGCGTCCGAGATCTCTTATGGAGTCACTGCTTGTAGCCAAGATGGAGGCGCTGAGTACGGGCAAGTTGGTCCGAACAGATTCCATGGATAGCTGTAGCAGCTTTGGCTCGATGTCGTCTTTGCCAAGCGATGTGTGTCGCTGCGACGACTGTCTGCTTGGGATCGTGGATTTTTATATGCCGAGTCCGAATACTAGCAAAGGATTGAAAAAGGTAAGTCCTGCTTGTTTTAACATCTACATATCGTTTTAAACTTTCGGTCGGTTTCTTTTCTTTAAATATGTAGTTTGCTTTGGTTTTCACCAATTTTACAAATAATATATTATTGAAAAGAATAGTTTTTAGGTTTTACTATAACAATAGAATCTATTATTATAAAAAGTTAACAAAGATTGAGTAGGAAACTAAACTTTTAATTTAATATTTAGTATCACACAATCTTATTTTTAAATTGAAATTTAAAATATATAATAGTTTTCCTGTTTCACTTATTTATATGATTTAAAAAGGAGCAAAATACCCATATTTTTTTTACGGTACTTTCTGAACGGAGGAATGTAGCATGCAACGATCCAATTTGTTGATCGTCGCGCCATCTAGAATCGCTTAGCCGAACTACAACAAGCCTGGCATCGATCTTATGTAGCTTGCTTTACAGTAACGTAGTTGATTCGGTAAATCGCCAGCAGATGTCAGTATCGTGCAAATTAAATTTTAACAGCTGAAAATAAAATAAAGCTCTTGCCTTATTTTTTTTTGTCAAGGGACTATACTAGTGGAAAAACTATTATTTTTTAATGAAAGGAAGTGTCAACTTATGTCTTAGGTCTTAGTGGCCTTACTTATTCATGAATGCGGTAACTGCCTCGTTTTGTCTGTTTGTCATAAGTACAAACGTAGAGTAGACCTTATAAAATGACATGGACATATACTACTTTGGATCTCTGGATAATGCTGTTACCATGGGATACTAAAAATATAACAGCCTTTGTGTAACCTTTTCCACTTTGCAACGGAACTACGGGTCGACATGATTTTAGTAAGGGCATAGTTTAGCAGCTAAAGAGTTACCACTAACCACGTTTATTAAATTATGTTGAACTTGTGTAATATTTGGATGAGTTATGCCATTTAATAGATATTTCGAAAAACCATGTGCTTAAAACCTGTTTATTTAAACATATTCCGAATGTTCCGAGCTTGGCTGCTACATCTTCCTAAAATAAATAAATTCACGCGATATTATATTTACTTAAAGTAGAATATTTATTTATTTCCCCCCGACATTTGATTGATGCGCCTTTTACGTCAAACAGTTTGTTTATAAATTCAATGCGGATTCAGTTGTCTAAACTAAATTATTATAGGTAGGTAAATCACTAGGAGCAATTGTATGCTGATTTTTCACGAAATTCCAAATTGGTTTGGTTGGAAATTTTAGGAATTCTGTTACCGTGTGGTTTGTATAATTAAAATTCTAAATGTCTAATAAACAATGAGGTTGCATCATGAGTGCTGTGATGTCTGATGACGTCAATGGACGCAGCGACCGGTATGCGTACGCGCAGAACCGTAGAGCGTGTAGCTTTTTGACAGTTTCACGTGATTTTATTGTCCAAAATAATTAATTAAAAAAAATTATTGGTGATCTCCACATCTAAAAATATTTCTATAATCAGCTGTTCCTCCCCGTGGGGTGGACCTGGTGACCTATAGTACAGGTATTGTATACCTTTTTTAGGCACCAGTCCCTCTCATATCAGGTTAAATAATTAGGAAAAAACTGATTGTTCTATTTATATTGTTATTTACCTGTTTGTGATGGAAATAAACTTATTATTATTATTATTATTATTATTTAAATTATTTTTTTACCTCTAAAATATAAAAAATATTTTTTACCTCTGAATGGCGCGAAAGCATAACAAATATACAGATGGGCCATTATCAAAAATGGACTTAATTTTGCGAAAAATATCAATGTCTTTCGATAGGATTCGTAGAAAACCATAAGCAAGATATAAGGTCCTACAATATTTTTCCAATACGAGCCAAGCTATTTTCCCTTTGGTTTTCCAGAAAATCGAGAAAAGTACAATACTGGATTAGACTTAATTTTTTCTCTGCGCCGCCTCTCGCATTCCCTTTTTTTACGTCTGATTTCCTCTAAGTGCTTCTTTTCGATGGTGCCATGATTCCCTAGTATTGACAATAGAAATTTCATGACTCT
This sequence comes from Mecyna flavalis, assembly GCA_949319885.1. NCBI lineage: Eukaryota > Metazoa > Arthropoda > Insecta > Lepidoptera > Crambidae > Mecyna > Mecyna flavalis. Next base: position 4,207,116 of record OX439407.1, on the reverse strand, counting down.
ATTTGTAAATTGAAGACTAAACTATCAGCTCCATGGACTCGTGTCATTTCCGTGCATACTTAGAATCCACGTAGATGACACTCATGGAGCTGACATTTTAACCTTAAAATATGTTTTTCATAACCCCACTTACTTATAACGGAATTCGAATAATTACCTAGTTAACCGTTCTATATATTAATTGTTTTTACATATTGCAATAAACCACAACTTAAAAAATAATATTAATACTTTATCCACGGAAATGACCAAAATAGGGTGCTAATTTTCAAAAAATCTTACCTTTGCAGTCGTTGCATCGAAATTACATTTCCACAACTGACAAACTGTCATAAATTTGCAAGATGCCTACCTATTCACTGTCTTTAATCGTTCAGATACTGTATTAGCCGACCGAATAAATTTTAGCTACCTTCAAAAAGTTCATCCATGGAGCTGATATTTTTTTGCTGCACAAAGTTTAATTTTTTTTTTTATTAATTATTTTATAAATATTTAAACTTTTTTTTATTTTTAGAAAGTTTATTCATTTTAAAGTAGAAAAAATAATAAACTGCGTGTATTATAAGCGATTTTAAATATTTTTTAAATTATAGATTGAGTAAAAACGGAGTTTGCACATGACATGGAGCTGACTTTTTAGACAGTTTTTCAATGATAAAATATATATATAACATAAATATTGTAATTTTTTTAAGAAATCCCAAAACAATAAACTGTCTTAAACATTATTAAATAAAAAACTTAAATAAATTAATAAGATTTCTATTTTTAAGACATGTGCACATAAAAAAAACACAAAAATGATAATGGCCCAGATATGGTTTTTACGGGCACAGTTAGTAGGCATTAAGATTGTAACTAAGCCACGTGTTTTCGCTTTTATGGAAAGAAGGATATTGATTATAATCAGTTATGAGGATAATATTAAAATACCTACTATGTAAAAAAAGCATATTTCTTTCTTTTTTTCCAAAAAAAAAAAAAGTCTGGCCGTAGATTTTTACTGTGTATTTAGTTAAAAACTGATATGTAGAGTTGTACGAGTACATTACTTAAACGTATATACTTCAATTTGTAATGCATGTCTTTTACTTAATTTATATAAGAAACCTTTGTTGTGTTGAATTGAACCCTTCGAAGGATAAAATGATGACTCACAGAATTTGACTTCAAAACGTACGACTTAATTAATATTCCTGTTAATAAAATTCTTACACGTAAAATGTTTGACGTCAATGATGATTCTCAAGAGTGCACAACCGGATGAAGATAACCGCTGATGCCTCGTAGAATAAAAATTAGGTTCGAAATTTCATTTTTATTTATTGCCAAAGAATAGACTTAATGACAAGTTGTGGTAACCAAGTGGTTCTAAAACCTTCAGCGCGCACTTATAGATAATCCAGTAGCTCGACGGTATCAGAAAACATCGAGGAAACCGTACAATCGAATGGCTGTGTAGCCATGATCCAATAATAATTGCTCTAGCTAGATACTCTGTTAAGGGACACCACAGTCGCTCAAAAGTAATAACAGGGCTTGCTAAGTCTTAAATCATGATGCAAGCTTACCCTTTATTTTCGGAGGAGAATGCGTTTATACACCATAACTGCAAGCCTGCAGTTAACCAGCTAGCCAGCTACTCCTGCGGCCGTGTGTGGGACTAGAGACTACACTGAAAAAAATTTGCTTTAGCAAAGTACCAATTTAGCTCTGTTAAAAATTACTCGGCTGCATTCAACCAAGACATATTTAAAATGGGCAATAGAGCTTTGCTAATATTATAGAAGCAAGTATTGCTAAAAATGATTGGTTGTTATTTACAAAGTACTTATTTATTTCTAAATAACCGACTCGTTTAATTTTACCCCTAACAAAAACTAGCAAAAATAGACAAGCTAACGTTATTATTTCATAATAAGTAAGTTATTTAATTTTAGACATAATCATAGTTGGCTAGAAATTGACACCGAGTTCGGGTAAAAATAGACAGATTACATTGCTATTTCATGATAAGTAAGTTATTTGATTTTAGACAATCATACTTGGTTAATAATAAACATGAAGTTCGGTAAAAAATAGACGAGCATACTTATCTATTTATTGATAAGTAAGTTATTTGATTTTAGACAATCATACTTGGTTAAAAATAAACATGTAGTTCGGTAAAAAATAGACGAGCATACTTATCTATTTATTGTTAAGTAAGTTATTTAATTTTAAACAATCATAGTTGGCTACTTGTCTTTTTACTCTCTCAGTGCAGCCAGTCAGCCACGAATCGATTACTCAATGTGTCGCTCCTACTCTCGTGCTGCGTTCGCGAGCTGTGAATCTATCATAATTTTTTACTAATATTGCCATTAACTGATAGTGTATACGTGTTTGGTTGAATAAACGCATTAGTGAACATTATACAAGTTAATTATCTATTCGTAAATAAGCACAGCTCGGCAATTAACATTGGAAATGTTTAGTGAAGCTTAATTTAAAAATGGCGTTCCTTAGATTATGTTATTAATATGATTCTAAGCGTATTTCAATCCCGCCGTAGTCTGAATCTAATTTATTTGGATTGGTTACCAAAAAGAATTACTTTGTAAGTATTTTCACGGTTTATTTTATATGTGGATTTTATAATTTAAGCTTAATAGTGTGAGTGTGAGTTACCTACCTAAAAATATTTCCAAGCGTAAAGATTTTATAGAATCGTTGTAAATTAAAGTATTTTAATAAAGATCTTTGCTTTGATTTTTAAAACAAAACGTAAAGGTTCGTTTTCTGTTTCAGAATACTATGGATACACCCAAAAAAAGAAGTCCTAACTTCACAATTATGTTGGAGGTTTTACAAAAAATATGTATCACATATTTTAAAATTATTGAAAATAAAAAGAGTGATGCGGTATCCTGGCAAAACAAGCGCAATGGGATAAGATTGCATTAGAATTCAATTCCCAGAACACAACTAACAGGTATTTATAATGTTATTTCTTCTATTATAAGCAAACATTAATAAAATGTTTATTTCTTGCTAAGCAATGGAGTATTAATCTAGTATTAATGGAGTATTATTAATTATTAATCTAGGTGCAGCAAAGTATTAAAAAAGAAATGGGAAAATATGAAGAAAACTGTAAAAGATTAAGTTGCTGGCCATAGGAAACATGAATAGTCATTTAAATATATTTATCACCTATCATTTATATCACAGTGATTAGCATAACTGGTTAAAATTATGTTCACATGAAAGTACTCAATTTTTGGGTAGAATGTGCTTTAAGTTATATTCGATAAACATGTTATTAGCAATAATTACAATGATATTCATAGGAGTTATGTATGTTTCGCAGTCTGTTTTCTCTGCCTATCCCACAAGTGACACAGTATGAAAATCATAATAGTAACAAATTTTTCTTTTTACAGGATAATGAAAGCCAAAATGTGGTGGTGGTATGTGGTACAGACCCATTGAAGGTGCATATTGATTTATATTGATTGATATTAGATAAGTGTTACAATATACTTTAATAAATTGATTTGCATTGTTTTGCAAGATTTACAGTACAAAGAAGATATTGAGAGTCCAGCTATTATTAAAAAGGTAAAAATGATTGTTACATTAATATGCCACCCCTTAAATATATTAATTTTTATTTTTATTTTTAGGCTAATGACAGTTTACAAATGGAAGAATTCGACCGTCCTAGGAAGGATAACAATCTCAAAAATTGGGATACATACACTCCAGCTATGTTGCGAAGCCCCTTGACAGAGACGTTACAGGTACTTATCTGACTATCCCTTTATATGATATATGAACCTATTTTCATAAATATCTTCAATGTACAGACTTTAATTATTCCTGTTTTATTATGTGTATAGATGATGTGACTTTATGTACTCCATATTTATTTGTTTTTTAATGCGAACAATATTGTATTATAGGATAAACAAGGTACATCCGAAGTGAGGCGGTACCGTAAAAGAACGTACACTGGCACTACAACAAACAAAACATGGACTGAATTAGGGGAGGTGAAGACCAAGGTAGCCCATTTGAAGGCCAAAAAATTGGAAAACGAGATAAAACTGCAAGATGCCCTTTTGGAAGGAAGTAGGCTAAGATGTAAAGAAATGAAATTAAAAATTGAGTTGTAACTTGATAAAACTAAACAAGGAATTGGCTGCATAGCCTGTGAATTCGGCCATTTCTCTTAAATCATAGTTGAGTGACGAACGTCTTTTGAAGCGCTGCTGCCTCACACCTACAAGGTTGTTCCAATTTTCACATAAAAACCACTTTTAAACATTATTATGAATTTTGCCTTGTTTATTTTATAACAGTGAAGTGACAAAAATAAACAATTACCTACTTTTTTGCAGATATTTTACCGCGCGTGTGTTAAGTGAAAACAGGATTTTAGATATATCTAAAAGATGTATGAAGAGGTTAAAAATCTTCTCACAGCATGGAATTTGGAAGAATATATTGAAGTTATTAAACGTAAGTAGACATACACAACAACTTTTTTTAATTAAATAAAAGTAGGAAGGATATCTTCTGGAGAGTTCAGTTTTTAGATTTTTTTACTGATTTAGTTTAAATATTTGTATACTTACTTATGTTTCATTTATTTGTTCACAGCTAGAAAATGATTTTGTCAACCTGTACAAAGGACAATAATTTACCGAAATAACTGAAAAATTCCCCACAATCAAGCCAAAAATATTTGAACTGGCAAAGGCGCGCAAGAAAAGCAGCAAAGATAAAAATATTGAGCTATATTTTTAAGACTAAGTACAATTTAAGAGGAGTATACGAGTCTAACCAGTAATGTTACCTGAAATGTTAAATGTTACCTTTGATCTGTGACGACAGACATACTATGTATCGTGTAAGAAAGAATAAAACAAACATTAATATTTATTTTAATGTATATCATTTTCTTTCAGTTCCTTTGCGGTTTGGTCTGTCGGCAAAATATGTATCTGTTGTTTTACTACAGACGCAGAACGTTTCATTGGTTTTTTCCCGACATGCCAAATTTTTGCCTACTGCACAGTGAGTAACAATGGTATAAACGACAACATATCGAACTACACATTTTCAGTATGAGCTGACCTCACATTGTAGGTATATTAAGCCTTACGTACAGTCACAGGTCAGTTGTTTTTTTGTATCCCATAATTCTAGGTGAAACTGAACAACTTTTACTATGGGACCAACTCTGAAATCGCGAAAAAAATCAGCTGTTTCATACATTGTGATTTTTTTGTTATTAATTTTTGTATGAAACAGCAGATTTTTTCCGCGATTTCAGAGTTTGTCCCATAGTAAAAGACGTTCAGCTTTACAGACCATAGATTATGGGATATAAAAAGACACGCTAGCTTAATATGTGTCGTTTAAATTGGTACTTACTTGCAACAAAGTATTTTAGCTACGGTTACCCAATAAACACGATTGATAATACCAAGTAACTCGGTTAAATATACCAATTTTAATTGACTAGAAATAGCCGAGTATATTAATTGTAGTTACCCAATGAACACGATTGATAATACCAAGTAACTTTGCTATATATACCAATTTGAATTGAGTAGAAATAACAAAGTAGGTTGGCTGTCCCTACCCAATATACATGATTAAAAATATTCAAGCTACTTAGCTAGTTTTACGAAGCAAAATAATTGATTCTACTGAATTACTTTGCTAAACACAACAAAGCACGTTGGCTGTGACGACAGTTGTGTTTATTCTTTAACCAAGTTAGTTGTTGCAGTGACCGATTGAATTTGCTATTGTTAACAGAGTGACTCGATTCACTATAGATAATAGGTTTGCTAAGTTTACTGAGTGAATAGGTTAGAAGCAACCAACCTTGGATATCTATTTTTTGACCAACTTACTGGGTTTATATTACCAACAACGTTAACAAAGTTGACTTGTGTAATTTTAGCAACAAACTTTGCAGGCTCCCTCCGAAGCGAGTTACTCGGCTGTAAATAGCAACGACTTGTTTATTTATAGCCGTTTAGTTTTTTCAGTGTAGAGCGTCTACTACTCTCTAAACCTCCCCGGTTTCTTCTTTATACCCGATTGGGACGAGCCGGTGCCAGCCTTGTGGCACCGACTCACTCACCGACTTCTCAATTATTACACCAAATGGCTTATAGCAAAAAAGAAACCAATTGAGTGTGTAGTTCAGATATAGCGAAAACTTCTTTTTGTATTGCGGGTAAAGAGGAGGGTAGTACGCCTCCGTCCACTTGGCTCCTATGCTTCGCTCCCATGGGATCCAAAAATAATTTTTTTCGCCTCTTGGATCCTATCATTATGACATTCAATGAAAATAGAGGTATGTAGCTAATTAAAAAATTAAAGATTAACAACTGCTGTTTTAATTAAAAATGCCGTAACAAAAACAAACTTACGACAAAAAGTCATGGCTTCCGTCTATGCGTAGCAACAGTATAATTTATAACGTTTTTGCTTATTTGATTTATACTGCATGCCTCGATTGCTCAATTAAAATGTAATGTGTGAATAAATCTAACCATTGTATTCAATATGCCCACCCGATTTACGTAATCAGAGACAATTAACGACTCTTTTATTTAGTTGTTGAAATATGCAATACTTGCGCCACTGTTAAGGTTGTCGCTGTCTTTGCATTGAATTTTGAGCGAATTTTTTGTGACACTTTCCTAGTGTGTGTGTGTCTACTTCATCAAAGGTCAGAATATCACATGATCTGGGGACCAAGACAAAGTAACATTTTTACAGCGATAGCGTTTGCTAACTTCAAATTGTATGGATTTGACAGGTGCCTTAGAAAAGTCACGTGGACATTCGATATTGAAAGTATGGGTTTTGATATTCGCTATCGCAAATTGAGCTATAAGTACAATGAACGTCATAAATGCCGCTAGGGCCTCAGGAAGCTAATCGGGCTATCTTAGTGCATCAATAACAGACGAATCAAACAAATCTGAAGCTAGTCTTATCCTTTCATTTCGAGTAAACACAGAATAAGATATCCAAATTAAGTACTTAGTAGATCTCGATTCTTTTTAATCGATGAACTCTCTTGCCAAGTTCAATAATAGATATTATTGTTGAACTTGGAATTTTTACGTATTTGATGTGACACAACACAACCAATGCTTTTTGGCTGCGCAAATTTCCTTACTTGTGGTTACAAATAAATTGATTTATTATAAGATTGATTCTGATATCTCTACTTGTTTTTTTTTAATAAATCTTGATAGGCTATTAGACGCACTTAAGTAAATGTAACTATCGACTCGAGTTTTTTGCCGGTTCTTCTCAATCTCAATAGATAATTATTTAACATTCCGAAACCAGTGGTAGAGTAAAACTGTATCATTAATAATTAATTACATGCACATTGCATTTTTCAGAAGTGCATTGTGCATGTCTGAAGCCTGCATGAATAACGCCTAGATGAATAAATAATACCTATTATGACTTAATTTGATAATACGAGATTCAGAAAAGCGGCAACCCTACAACGTTTTGGTCGGTAGAACTCCGGCGCAGACGTATTGACGTCACTCGCGTTAGACCCAACGGAACCTACTTATTCCCATGCAACACGATGACTATAATCTTTATGACTTCTCAATAAGTGTCATATTGCATCACAGGGAGCTCATTAAAATTGTCTCACTGGATCGCTGCGGTAATCCTCCATCCAAACGATATTAGATCTTGATGCATTGTTTTACGGCTTATATTGGATTGAAGAAAGGATATTAAAATTGTCGCGGCGGCCGTCGTGACGTCACCGGACATTGTGTGCGTGCGCAAGAGTGCGTCATCATACGTAATTCATTTCTTTGAGGCTTTCTCGCGCCATTTTTGGGATGTTTCAGTTTTTTCTTAATAACCTTGGGTTTTGGAATTATTATGTATTAATCATATGTACAACTGATATTTTTTTGAATAAATGAATATGAAGTATACACGCTTATTAGCATCACGTGGTAATACAGTCACGTGAAGATAACACGTTGCATAAGAGGTCTTATGCAAATCTGGTGAGGTTATTATTTGAATAAAAAAGTGGTGGCTTTTTTATAAGCCACTGTGTTCCGGCAAAATTAATGAAGGGTCTAGAACACTTGAAATCAGAGGCTCGAAGATCAGATGAGCCTACAGTCTGGCAGCACATTGAGCGACACTTCCTGGTGAAGCGTCCCTCAAGGCCGCAGTGGCCGCTTACAATCAGGTGGGCTGCGTGCCTGTCTGCCAACTGACCTAGTTTTTAAAAAAATGAATATTGCCGAGACACAGCCTAAGCTATTCTCCTATCGGGGTGTTAGTTAGCTGTTCGGAGTTGGTTCGGAGTCTCAAAAAGTCCTATCACCAGACCTAATGCAGGAATCGAAACGACGACTTCCAGATTTTCATATCGGAACTTAACAACAGATCCACTGATCCACTATTTTCCAACAGAGTAACAGAACCTTGAAACGTATCAGAAGTTACAATGAGGTAATAATTACCTACATAAATAAGTAAGTAATCAGCAATTCGCGATTCAACATATCCGGTGGATTGCAAAGGTCAGAGTAATGAGTGGAAATCGGCGCCTGTCTTTAAAGAAGCGGTGATGAAATGCCAATAAAATTATTACCTAAAAGGAGAGCCAATGTCTCAAATTAAACTTAATGAAAGTTAACAGCTCGTCACTCCTGGTAATGATAATGTTTTCGGTACTTCGAAAAGCATCTACCTGCAATTGATTGATTGATTTTTTGTAAAAGGTCTCAAAGACACAAAATTGTTACTGAAGAAAGTGAAAATTTAAAAATATTACCTAAAATAGATTGAGGTAAATTAGCTGATTATTAAATAGAAATAAGAATTATTGCACTTTAACACATCTAAACGAGATAAGAATAAAAATAATCGCTCTATTAATAAGTGACATAGAGCTGTGCTATAGACAATTCTTGTTTGAGTGGAAATAGATCGTTTTGACCGGGGAAGTATCTCCTTATAGAAGACCAAAGTGTAAATACATTTGATATTGCGCTTCGTTTGGTGAGTAAGGGGCTCGAGGTCCGAATTCCCCTTTTCTTTTCTTCTACCCATAGTCCTTTCCATATATTTTTTTCTCAACATACGAGGGCAAATCTGCAGTTAATTGCATTATAGCTTAAGTTACTATTACGACGTTGTACATATTTTGTGAGATTTGAATCCACAACCATTGGTTTTTTAATATCGTCAAAATGTGTAGGCCTTAACGAGAAAACTTCCAATGAGACCAATTTGCCAGTGCCTTTCATCGGTGGGATATTTCGGTGGGATATTAACCGAAGAAGAGTTATTATCGGCGAATTTTACAGGAAATTATGTTTAATTACTGGTAATTTATTGTTCGATTTTTTATGCTACAGATATTTATTACCACAGGGTGCGTAAGGTGGCCGCTTGCTCGAGCAGAGAGACCGCTTTGAATAAACAATTTCTCACACGCACAGACCTAGACGCAACGTTTTATAGGTACCTATTAATCACAAGCAAACTGAAGCAAGCATACTTTAGTAAGCTGTTGTTAAAACCTCAAATCATAATCTTCGGTTATTCTGATGACATGTAGCACATAATATAATACTGCTTCTTTAGAGTCAAATCAATGTACCTATGTAATGTTGTTCAATATAACTAGCCTTCCGCCCGCGGTTTCACCCGCGCGTAATCTCTTTTTTCAAATATCCCCCCTTCCCCCCACATTGCCAGGATCAAAAGTACCCTATGTTCACCGGGGATAGTGTAGCTTTCTAACAGTGAAAGAATTATTCAAATCGGTTCAGTAGTTTCAAAATTGATATTCCCGCAGGAATGAGACGTTTCCCGTAGGAATTTTATAGCCTATGTCTTTTTCCGGGTTATAAACTATACGTGTGCCAAATTTCATCTAAATCCGTTCAGCCGTTTAGGCGTGATTGAGGAACAAACATCCAAACATCTAAACATCCAAACATCTAAAATTTCGCATTTATAATATTAGTAGGATGCCGATACATAAAACCTATTACAGTGGTAACTTTAGGGAGTTAGACAAGTTCAGGTAATTACTTTGAATGATGAAAAGAACGGCTCTTCTGTAAATCTTTTTATTTTGTGCTAATCCAACATTGTTACTTACAGTGGTTTATTTATACAAGTTTGTTGGCAAAATAGTGAAGTGGAAAATTGAGTTAATTGATAAATAGGGGCCTTTATCCTTGAAAGCAATTTGCTATACAATTATAGATAATAAGAACAAAGTTATACTTTTAAAACTTGTTCGTAAACTTAAAATACATAGGTATATAACTCAACCGTTTTTATTTCACATTTTAGTTAGCAGTTGCATCAATTCCGACTGTCGAAATACAATTCTACATTCCTATGTACAAGTATAAACTTGTAGTCTAGGTCTTGTACTTGCTAGACTATAAAGTCTAGCTATTTGGAAGGAAATAAAACAACACTATGACTAACAATTCTAGTTTTATCATTGCTGCGGAATTAAAAAACGGATTCAAACAGGTAGACTTTTATAAACTGTGAGTCAGTTCTGGGGCGTATCGTACGTACCTATGTCTTGCTAAAAGCGGAAAACCTTCCTTTGAGCTAGAACAACTATTACCCTATGCATTAACACCAATGCATTAAAAGCTGCGAGTCTTAAAGTCCAGGGTTCATTCGGGCATCAGGACAGTGACGAGTTACAGCGTCACTGGTGCGAAAGCTACGTTCTGCGATCGGCAACCCGCTTGCTAATCCTCAGAATATGCGCTATTTATCCTAATGCTAGCAAAGTGGCGAGATTTTGAAGAGACTTTTGTACAGCAGTGGACTGCGATAGTTTGATGATATTTGATGATTTTAATAATTCCCGCTTTGGTGGAAGTACATTTAACAGAGTCACACTGGCTACCGTCTATCCCCAGAGGTTTTAATGATGATAATTATTATTGATTGGTGAAAGGACATTCCCATCTACCATCCCCAGAGATAATTGCTGCTGCGGTCATAGCATTGGCTGTGTTCCGGCAATATGAATGGTGGAGCACATTCTTGAATTCAAGCTCGAATATTAGAAAAACCTACAGTTTAGCATCACATAGAGCGATGCTTCTTGCTTTGGTATCAACGGAATAGGCCGCAGTTGTCGTTAACCATCAGTTGGGCTGCGTGTTTCTGTGCTTTAATATGTTGTCCTGCCTTGAAAATAAGTTTTTCTTACCAAAAGCATCGATCACCCATCCAAAGACTGACTACGACTAAGTAAGGAAAGATGTAAATAAATATTATCGCAGTTGTTTCATTGCTCTTGGAAGCATTCCTGTACACGTACCAATCTTGTTGAATCAGTTAGTTAGGAAGTGTGTATTAATTTCGAATCATGGTCATCTGTTTATGAAGGAATTTGTGGCTGATCTACGACAAGGTTAAATTACTGAAACTACTTAAAAGATAAAACAGTGTTTTTCTAAATTCTTCCCAAAGAGGTCAGTCATTCAATGTATAATACGGCTGAACCAGCATAATCAGTTTAAATTGATGTTGATACATACGAGTAGGTAATATTATGTAATTAGCCTATTTCTGGATGTTTATTTTTGTGTTTTTGAAGTATATGTTTGTGGTTTCTTCGTTGTTGTTTCTTAAGAGCCATAACAATGCTTGTCACTTACTTTGGGTTCCGATCAATGAATGTGATGTTGTTTTATATTTTTTATTTATTTACTTACTTGTCAAATATTTAATCAATGCACAAAAGCGTGCAAGATATAATATATTTGCCTGACTGAATTTGCCTACTTGTGTTGAATTGTGTAGTGATGCAAATCAATATTTTTAATGCCTATATCTGGTCGTCCCGCATTAGCTCCTATACAATACCTTTCAACTATACTTGTTGCTAAAGAATATTTTTATATTTTAAGTGCGCTTCTGCCGAAATAAATACATACAATAATATCCCGTATATTACAAGTGATACGTGCGTCATTCGCACCATTTATCGCATCGTCGCTAAATAAGTCAAAGTGGAGGAGTATGAACATGCGCTACCTTTAGTAATCTTAGTGTACTATTTTTAAAGTAACATGAAAGTAAACTTCTCTCCCATGCCAGATTGTACACAGCTACCAAATTTTTAATGTTTTTTCATAACTTTAGTAGAAGGAATTACTGCGTTGAGGCACTTTTGTTTTTGGAGGAAATCGTTTTTGAAATGGAAATCGTTTGAGAAGCAAGACCTGCGGATTTGCGTGGGACTTAGAGCAGAACTCATCATCTTCTTCTTCTTCTCAGCCTTTTTCTACCACCTTTCTGGTGTAGACCTCCTTTCTTACATGCCAGTCCCTATCTGGAGCCACCTGTACCACCTTTCCACAAAGGTGGTACAGGTGTACCTGTAACACCAACCACTGTTCCACAAAGTTGGTAAGAAAAGTCATTGATAAAAGTAGAGGACTGCTACTAAGTATTCCTAGCATAGTTGTGCTACCGTTAGTTGTGCATACGCAGTGCTTGCAAAGCGGTGCATTATCCACCACGACCTAAATTAATGTTAAAGAGACTACATTTGCATACTTATTTATTTATTTATTTATTTATTTATTCAAACTTTAATGCACAATCAAGAGTACATAAGGCGGACCTAATGCCTGATGGCATTCTCTGCCAGTCAACCTTTGGGCCAAGCAGAAAAAAAAAATGGTGGGTAGTGCTAACGGGCTAAAGAGAGAGAGAAAAAAAAAAATGAAATAAAATAATTAAGTCTTAAACAAATTAAAATAACATAAATAAAATATAATAATATATATAATATATAATATACCCTTAATTGAAAAGTACTATGTATTTGTTATTCTATAACGGACTAACGTGTTATGGAAGACTTCCTATCGTTTTATTTATACTGGAGGTAGAGGCACAGTGACACTGTCACTAAGGAATCTGTGGAGAATTGTGGGGTTATTGTGGTTGTATCTGCCCTCTGGGTCGAGGAGACTCACAAAATTACCATCATCATTGGCCACCGCATCTGTATCAGATGATTGTTGCAGCGCTAGTGGGTTCCTCACTGGTTACCGCAGCGCCGTTGATGACTAAAGAGCCCTATGGCTGCACGGCACTTCTTGCCACACCGATCGCACACATAACGCGAGTCCGCAGGAGGTGGCAGAGCACGACGAAGACTTTGCTGCTTCAGGTTCTCTAGCCAGTCATCATCGTGCCTAGAAACACCAACTTTGGTATCGTGGCGCCATTCAGGTCTCATTTCAGCGCGTTTTTCCCAACTATCAGGCTGAATACCAAAGCTATTCATATCGCTCTTGCCATACCATAGCTTTCCGCTAACCTGCAGAAATGTAAATATTTTTCCAAAATACACAATTGCATTTGTCCTTCCTTCCTAAATCATGGATTTTGGTGCAAATATATCCTTGTTCGGAACAAGATGCTCGCAAGAAGAAGAAGGCAGTTGCTATGTCCTATAGGTATTTTTTGTATGTCAGAGGCGGCAAACGAGCCAGCGGGTCCCCTGATGGTAAGCAATCACCGCGCCGCTATGGACATCTTTTTTTTTTTTGTTTTGTGGAGGGGAATGCTTTTACGCACCATAACCCGCCTGGGGTAGGCGAGCCGTGTGTGGGACTCAGTGCAGCTCCATGCCCTAGACTTAAGAAAGACTGGTGCACGGAGAATACCCACTAAACCCCCCCGCGCTCCTACATCGCCGTCCGCAGCGTCCCTGGGATTGATATGACTACCAGGAACGCCGCTATGGACATCTGCAACATCAGAGGGATCGCTGATGCGTTGCCGGCCTGAGGTGGGTAATTGGGTATGGAGGGTGTTGGCCTCCGGCACTCTCAAAAACCAGACGAAACACAATAGTAGTCACTATTATTTCACGCTGGTGTTATGTAAGAGGGTAGTACTTCCCCAGACGAGCCGGCCCATTCGTACTGTAAAACAGCATGGCTCTACCACTATAGAAACTATGTAAACAACTAACGTTGTGAACTAAAGATAAAACAAAAAGTAGGATACTTGATCATTGTCTTCTCTTAGCGTGGCATGCACCCTAACAACTGCATCAATGATTATGAAAATTACCGCCTGTCATTACCATTAGCAGATTATCGTTGGGAGAATCACCTTTATTTTCCTCATTTTTGTCCTATACAACCGTCATAAATAAGTTGAGATTTTTTATCTTATCAATTTCTTAATTATATTGATCATTACAGCCTAATTAATTGCTTTGCTAATCTTTTATTACATGTTAAATACTTATTTGACCTCGTACCGCATATTTCGCAGTGGCGCCTTATTTCCACAACGTAAAATAATTATAAACATAGATGCAAAACTTAATAGAATTATCTATAATAGCCTTTAAAATGTGATTTACGTCACTTTTATTTATATTATAATTCATTTCTATTTTCGAACTATCTAACCGATCGGTCAAGTTTAGCGCAATAAACGGTATCAAAAAAAAACACTCGACAGATTCCACAAATACATCATTAATGTTTATTACTTTGACAGATTTAGACTCGGATACTCTTATCTAGTTATTCATAAAGGTCATAATCGAACGAACCGGCGCTCTATCAGTGAGGTCGAGTTTACAACTTGGCGGAATGGCGCGGCGTACGCGCAGTGTTCGCGACGCTCGCTCACGCCGCGCCCGCGCCGCGTATCGACAGAGCTCGCACGTAAACGAAACACCACGCCAATAAAATGTACTCATCAGTAGACGGACGACGGTGCCACGCGAAGTGATCATAATGCCGGAGTGGACGGACCAGTTTACCTTCACCATTCCGATCATTCGGTACACTATGGAGCCAGAAGACAGCAACGAGACGGAGAGGCAGCAGCCTCTGACGAAGAAAATGTCTCTTTTGACTCCTGTCAAAATTGAAACACCTGACAGCGGAAGGAGAATGTCGGAACCGACTAGGTATTACATTCCTCCTCAGTGCAACAATAGACTGTCTCCAAGAAGTGCTAGAAAACGTGAGAATAGAAAGAACTCTAAATCCAACGCGAAAGACGATTCTCCTCCGAAGGATACTCTAGGACCTAAACCGTGTAATTGTGAAGAGTGCAGGGCTGGAAGTCCTTTGCCCCCTGGGTACGGGCCGCAGACAATGTCCCCTGGTTACGACCAGATGAAGAGTTCGTTGTTGGAAGTGCCGTGGACTGAAGACTACACTGAAGCTTCGAGTGACGATCTCAGTTCTGAGTGGGATTCGGATGCTCCGGAACCTCCACCAGTACAAAAGGTAATGCAAAACACAATTTCAAAGTTAATTTTGTAAGTAATAGAGAATACCAACTGTTTGTAAAATAACTCTTTAACTGCAATAGAACTAGCGAGGCAGCTTACATAATTATTTTAAATAATAGATACCTATTAACAATAGGTTCTGAGGTTAGGTTAAGTAATTGAAGACTTTCAATATCATGTTCATAAAATATCAAGCAATAAAATAATAACTAATACTCATAAATGTTTTCGAAAAGGCACGGATGACAAGCATGTTATAGAAATGAAACAATAAGTCTTTTCAAAAATGCAAATCACCCACGAGGAGCGTGCAAAAACAGATACAATTAAGAAACTCATTGAATTGCAAATATCATAATATATACCTAGCCAAGAGTCGCAAATTGTAGCAATTAATTTTGTTCCGAAAAATTTAGTTAACAATTTACCTACAACACTTATTACCTGTAAATAGGGGTTAGTACCGCTATGGTATGGTTTCGCTATGGCACCCTTGCAAAATACCTACCAAAAAGTCTCGCTATGGTACTCTTCAGTTTCAGGGACTGGTGAAAAGAAAAGTTTTACTAAAACTAACTAACTCGATTAGTCCCCAGTTAGGTTTGGTATTTTATGAATACGAGTATGTGTCCTAATGAAAAATGTTCTTGCTACGTACGTGTATAAATTTTCGGTTCATGAAATACTGTGTTAATGTGATAATGATTCCTAATTATTTAAGAATATAGTCTCCAGTCACGTGAAACTTGATTTAAAAATATTAATGCGTATTAAAGTTTCTTCTTCCCGCTATTTTAATTATTTAAACACAGAATGGAAAACTAAAGAAACAAATACAAAACTGGTATTCGATTATAATATTATGTAAATGTTTAGAGTTAGAAATATTGTAAACAAACATGGGAATCGTAGCCTTGAAAAAAGTGTAGGTGAATATTGTCCTACAGACTTCCAAATTATTCATAGCCAGTTTTGTTATTAAATAATTGCTACAGACAGACGAGATAAATCATCATTTAGAAATACAATGATTATAGTCTATTTTGTGAAAAAACTATAAAATTAGACCATTGACTTGATATTATGTTGAAGGATTTATAACCATGCATAAATTATGCTATTTTAAAATTAACCTTCGGAAGCCAAGGTCTGTGCAGAATTTAGACGTCATGTCTACGTAAATAAAACTTATAAAAAATTAAAAATTCAGAATCTCATCTTCAAATGCAAAAATGCTGATAATTTTATTTTAAAGATATCCTATTTACATTGTAAGACCCGTAAATGCATTATTGAATGCATTGTGACAAATACATGTTTAGTTTACTTTTCTATTATTAAGTTGAAGTGAATAATTTGTCCTATGATACGAATAGTTCTAAATACGTATCAGCAACACGTATTGTACGTACTTACAATGGGCCGCATAAAAAGGCTCAAAATCGCGCAAAGGGCAATGCAGAGGGCTATGCTTAGAGTCTCCCTGCGTGATCGCATCAGAAATGATGAGATCCGCAGGAGGACCAAGGTCACCGACATTGCCCGAAGAATTGCGTGCCTTAAGTGGCAGTGGGCAGGACACATTGCAAGGAGGACTGACGGCCGTTGGGGCGGAAAGGTCCTCGAGTGGTGGCCACGTACCGGGAAACGCAGCCGTGGTAGGCCTCCCACAAGGTGGACCGATGATCTCATAAAGATCGCCGGAATCCACTGGATGCGGGTGGCGCAGGACCGATCGGTTTGGAGATCCTTGGGGGAGGCCTATGTCCAGCAGTGGACGTCGTTTGGCTGATATGATGATGATGACGTATCAGCATACTGGTTCACTGACTTTTGATTTCTAGATCGAGCGTTAAGTAATTTGAATGGTGGGCAATAGATTCCTTTAAGCCATACAAGGCCTGTGGGGAGGATGGCATTCTTCCAATACATCTTAAGGAAGGAGCAAACATCCTCATACCACATCTGGTAAAAATCTACAGGACCAGCCTGGCCTGGGGACATATACCAGAACGGTGGACCACAGTTAAAGTTCTATTCTTGCCTAAGCCTGGGAAAAAGGATTTCGCTCAGCCGAAATCCTTCAGACCAATAAGTCTTACTTCATTTCTTTTAAAGACAATGGAGAAAGTAATAGATATATATATCAGGAGTATCATCTTACCGATGAACCCGATACATCCTTCCCAACACGCCTACCGCAGTGGAAAATCCACGGAAACAGCCCTGATCAGCCTCACTGACAGGATTGAGAAGGCGTTGGAGGACAAAGAAATCGCACTATGCGCATTTCTGGACATAGAAGGCGCCTTCGACAACACACCAACAAACCTACTGGTTGGAGGCTTAGTGCGTAAGAACGTCGAGCCTGTTACCATTAGGTGGGTCGAAGCAATGCTTACCACAAGAAATGTAAAGCTAACCCTTCTACAAACAACAGTTGAAGTCAGAACCACTAGGGGATGTCCACAGGGAGGAGTATTATCCCCCTTACTATGGACCCTAGCTGTAGACCAACTGCTATATAAGATGGAAGACCTAAGCTTTGATACACAAGGCTATGCTGATGACCTCGTGGTCACGGTCAGAGGCTTCTGTCAAACTACGGTCTCCTTAAGGATGCAAAAGGCCTTAAAAACCATCAATGACTGGTGTGGAGACAATGGCCTATCGGTTAACGCCACAAAAACCGTTATAGTTCCCTTTACCAAGCGTAGACAGCTGAACAAGCTGATCAAACCTCGGCTGAATGGGAATGAAATTGAGTTTTCCACGGAGGTCAAGTATCTGGGAGTTACCATAGACCAGAGACTTACGTGGAACACTCATTTAAACAACATAATCCAAAAAGCTAAAATAGCTTTAGGATCATGCGGACGTATGGTAGGAAGCTCATGGGGGTTAAAACCCAAAGCAGTTTTATGGCTGTACACAACCATTGTGAGGCCGATAATAACATACGCCTCGGTGGTGTGGTACAATAAAGCCAGCCAGAAATCCGCATCAGACAGATTAGGCAGTCTGCAAAGGACTGCCTGTGCAATGGCAACGGGGGCCATGTCCACCACTCCTGGAGCGGCTCTGAATGCGCTACTCAACATCATGCCTCTTGACCTACACATCATCAAAGAGGCGGAAGCTAGCGCATACAGACTCAACGCCCAGGGAGGACTCAGACCTATCTCTCAAAAATTGAGGACCTTACTGGACTCAGTTCATGAGACACCAACTCTGAGGATGACCCCCGATGTCATGACACCGGTCCATGTTTTCAACAAAACATTCAAGGTTGAGATACCGGACAGGGAAAACTGGTTAAACAACCAAGTTACCTGTGAACGGGGAAGCCTAAACTGGTTCACCGATGGCTCTAAAATGGGCCCAAAGGTGGGCTGTGGAGTATATGGAGAGCGACCAAGATATGAACACTCACAAAATCTGGGCACATTCGCCTCCATTTTTCAAGCAGAGATCTTCGCCATCATAGAATGTGCGGAAATCAACCTGCAAGATAACCACGTAAATCGTGGAATATACATTAACTCAGACAGTCAAGCGGCGATACTAGCACTCGCCGCTAACCAGGTAACGTCAAAACTGGTGGCAGACTGTATGACCCGACTAAACTCTCTCGGAAAGAATAATAGGGTAACACTTAGGTGGGTTCCGGGACACGAGGGAATAATAGGCAACGAGAGGGCCGATGAACTCGCAAAAGCAGGTGCGGAGGCAACACAACATGGCCCAGAGCCAATCTGTGGAATCCCCAAAAGCCTAGCCCGTACCACCTTGGAAAACCTATACACAGAAAAGTCAAAGAGGGGATGGTTAAACATGCCAGGACTTAAACACGCAAAATCACTTACAAAAGCCTTTGATCCGAAAACTTCAAAACGGATCTTAGGACTGAGTAAGCGACAGGTACGCATCATGGTTAGAACCATTACAGGACACTGTTGTCTTAATAAGCACATGACTGTAATGGGTCTACGCGAGTCGAGGAAATGCAGATTCTGTCACACTAGCGACGAAACACCTCTGCATATACTCACGGACTGCGAGCCATTGATGCACAAACGTAGCCTTATTCTGGGGAAGCACATTCTACAACCAGACGAGGCTAAAGATATCCTCCCCAAGAATATCCTCCTCTTCGTAGAAGAGGTTGGGCTTGGAGAGGAACTGTAATCTAAGTGGCGTTCACAATAGATCAGAATTGGTCGCAGTGACTGTGGAAACACTAAGCCGCTATTAATAATAAAAAAAAAAAAAATAAGTAATTTGAATACAAAAATATCCGCTAATTTATGAAAATATAAACCAGTCTCAACCGACCACTGGAAAGCACCCGAACTTGTTTTACGTTCCGCAAATAAAATTTAAGGCATTCTGCGCAAATACCATTTGCTAAGTAAAATTGATTTTAATTTTAATAAAAACCAGTTTCGAAGTTCTCAAACTTTTTAAAAGTCTGCTTCTTTTGAGCCAATTTGAATCATGATACTACTGATGATAATATGGATATTAGTGATATAATTCATAGTAATCAGATGAATTAATAAACCTATTAAACTCTTTAAATTCACGAGATGAGTCCTTTCCTTAATTCAATTTTTTTTTTAATTTGTGTGTGTCCGTTACCTCAATTAAGAATATAATAAATATTAATAAAATCTATATCTTTACTAATATTATAAAGAGGAAACATTTGATTGTTTGTTTGTATTAAATAGGCTCCGAAACTACTAAACCGATTTTAATTTTGAAAAAATATTTTATTGTTGGAAAGCTACAATATCCCCGGGTTACGGTACTTTTTATCCTGGAAATGTTGGCGAAGGGGGGATATTTAGAAAATTAAAGAAATCACGCGCGGGTGAAACCGCGGGGGCGGCCGGTACAATATTATCAATAAATATTTTTCATCTTAACATTAAGAATATCCCACTACAACATGCTTTAGTTGCATTTGAATCTTGGTTGTGAAATATTAGTTTATTATGTTGATGTCATTGACTAATAATGTTACAAGAACATTAAATTGACTAGATAATCAATTGTACAGTTTATGTGACATCGCAATAATTATACTTATTTGCAAATGAATCTTCAGATTCAATGATTATTCGAACAATTTCTTTGATTTCATCACATCGTTTACTATTTCCATTAGAGTGAATGCTTTCATGTACGTTGCCTACTTGAGACTACTCAAATACTGCATCATGTCCGACCAATCGTTATAGAATAAGTTCAACCGGTTCAAAAGTAAACCTGCTGATATCGGACGAGTGAACGACATAATCTATCGATCATTGTATAGCATCGATAAGTACAGCTTTCACTGCCACGGTTGCTCTACGCGGGCTCGTAAGTTTGTCAATAATGAGGGCGCCACTGACAACGTGAGCGTGATACGTAAAAGCAGAAGTTAGTTTCTTGTCCGCAGCTGATTTGAAGTTGTCGCATTGCTCGTTACCCGGTTAGTGTGTACTAATAACCTCATTATGGTCTTGCATCTGCGCCGAGACCATTGTTTGGACTGTCTTGAATGGTCGTCGTATTCCATTCATTAGCCGTAAAAACTCGTTTGATAAGCTAAACAATCGGATAATCTGTCTCCTCTATTTTTATTGAATTCGCTAGCCTGCTTATTGTAAGCGCTGGAATGTGTTTATTATCCTTTCTAATGTCATTTTTAATGTTTGTATATTCTTTATGAAGTAAACATACGCTTGTAGTAGTTTGCTTCTAAGCTCAGTGAGTTTCATTGAGTTGTAAATATATATCATGTCGTCGTTTAACTGTCTATCTGTCGAGCAGTAGCCTGACCGGCTCGCCGCTTGTCACATTATGTTGTTACCAGATAGGAGGTCGTTATTTCTCAACGACAGATTTACTTGGTTTTCATTTAGTGTATTCATGTTGGTATTCTGAAGACACATTTTATATATTATTCACTCATTAGAAGTTTTGACCAAAGTATTCTTTTTTATGTGCGTGTAATCTCAATCTAGTCAGAGAATGCCTGCAACATGATCAATTATTTGGCAAGTCCAGATACTACTTTTGTAATTTCCTAAATAAGTATTTGGTAAAAAATCATTAATTCCATTTGTGTCACTTCTTCTCCTCTTGTATAGTTACTCAGCTGCACTTGAATTTATAATTCCACTTCGTAGAGTTTTATATATTTTTTTGCTTTAAACAATTACTACCTCTATAATTTCTAGTCTGATCTGTAATGATCATTAACATCAACTGTATTATAATTCTGAAGTTTCGGTGATTTCTTACATTATTACATCGAGTACATTTCTGGTGAGCTACAGGCTCGAGAAATATAGAGTTTCAGAGTTTAAGTATGTACGTCAATAACAGTCGTTAAAAAAATATTAACAAGTTGAGAAATACAGTAAAGAATAACTAAAATATGTAAATGAGATCACAATGGCAAGCTTTTCAAACACGCCTCTTTGGAAACATATTTTGATTGGTTCATTTTGGCTAAGTGTTTGCAGTACGTGTTACTTGGCGGAGTGTGAATGCAAACAGACGTCTATGTAATATGTTATGAATAACATCACCTGCGTTTCTTTACTAAATGTATTGTTTATTCATCGGCCAAACTTACAGAGTATGGTATATTTTAAAATAATTTGGACGGTAAGTAATACCGGAGCGAATGTTATTGTTACCTACTCCATGAAGGATTTTGCAGAATTTTTATTTTTGTATACAATAGGAGATACACTTCAGTAATCAGGACATACATAGGAGATACATTCGGTTAGCAAATTAATAATGTGCATAAAAATTAAATGTTTATATTATATTGAAGTGGTATTGTTGAATATTCTATAATTATTCTATTCTATTCATAGTATTTTTTATCAGCAATTTGTTAATATTTACAACGTCATTATTAAATCACATCGTTAATTTCTTATTTAATTAGGGTATCTTAATAGCATCGTTGGTAAATTATCAACATTCACGTCATAGAACGTGTCCCTTCTAATTGATTTCGATTTAAATAACTAGTGTTATACGTCATTGCATTAAATTATTAGAATTTGTACGTCATACAACTCTATTTCAGGAATGACCAATAAGTTGATCCATTAGTTTATAATTTTGATTGTATTGTCGATGATAGTAACGACTATCATTTGCTACAAGGTCGTTTGAATGTTGTAAATGGGTCGATCAACTTTTAAATGTACGACGGCAACATTACCCTGTCCCTGGCCGATTTTAAAATATCTATATAAAATATTTGTTGCAAATGTGTATTTTCCATTAATATTGACATTAACAAACCTATTATTAAAATAGCTATTAATTTTTTTGTAATTTATCCGTTGATATTTGGTTGTCCAAATGACAAAAAGGGTATAAAAACGGTATTACTGAGTGTCCCCGACTAACAGTGCATCACAAAACTTTGTCTAACGAAAAAAAACACTATTAGGCAATTCATATAAATTATTCAAAATTAATTATATGAATCTAAATTAACAAGAAAACAATTGGAGTACTTATTTAATTTACTTAAAATACGATTTTTGTACATTTAATTTTGGTCCCCTACAATCTTGAAGTCACCCGGACAACCGAGAATTACCTGAAAATTCAAAACATGATGGCGTTGATGCGTCCAAGGTGACAAGCTGAACATAATCCGATCATCGCCGATCGACACGACCTACCGCCATCTTGATTTCACCAACCATCGCGGCGTCAGCCGGCCGAGTTTTGTGTGAGGGAGTGCGTGTGTTTATTGTCAGTCCATCGGACCACCGTCGGATTTACGTAAGTAATTGAAATGTTGTATTAAATTATTATGCAGCAAATTCCATTATATCTTTATTTAAATCTTACGATGAGGCAAATCACAAAAACGCATTAGTATTTAGTAGGCAGCTCAAAATTGCGTAAATGTCCCTCGGACAACCAGACACTTGGACAACGAAATTGGTTGTCCCTAGGACAGTTTGGTTGTCTAGGAGACAAATATAATGCAAAATGATTCCTAAAAGATTTAAAACAAGGAAATTTAAGTGTTTTTCATGGTTTTTGTTAATATTTTTAAGCGCTGGTGGCTTAGAACTCTCAATTCGAGGATCCCTGATTCGATTCCGGGCAGTACCAATGTATAGACGTGCGTCGTCACGTCAGATCCACCAACCCGCATTGGGCCAGCGCGTGTGGATTAAGGTTTAGACCCTCTCAGCTCTGTAGATAGCAGAGGGAGACCCGTGCACCGCAGTGGGGCATTTATGGGTTGCTTTAACTAACTGTTTTTATTTTTAGAGTATGGGATTGTCGGAAAAAGAAATGTCAAGACGGTATAGGGAGAGACTTAAAGCGAACCCAGAAAAGTTGGCTGAACGGAAGAGACAGAAAAGGGAAAGCTATCATTTTTTATTATTATGGATTACCTCACTCCACCTGATGGTAAGTGGATGTGAGGTCCAAATATAAGGTTGACTGGCTCAATAGAACATAGTACCCATTGAGCCAGTCACCCTCACCTTGAAGGCCTGCTAAGATGCCGCTTCACGCCCCGCTTTAAAAGCCCAGGATTATAGGAGGAAGGAAACACGTAAGCCGGTAGGGCATTCCATGACCTAATGGCACGAGGTAAAAAAGAGGAACTATGTACCTCTTGGTACGGGCCACCAGTGTCTGGATGGTATGCGGATGGCAACGCAGTTCGGCGCGTGTTGTTCGGGAGTGGAGAGGACGGAATGAGTTGGAATAACTCTTCAGAACATTCCCCATTATAGAGACGGTAGAGAACACTCAGACTGGCAACGTCTCTACGTAGCTGAAGAGGTTCTAGGGTCTTAGTCACCTTTTGATCACCGACAATACAGATAGCACGTCGCTGCAACTTGTCGAGGGCCTCCAATAAGTACTTGGCGGAACCATCCCAGAGATGAGAGCAATATTCCACACACGGGCGAACCTGTGGCTTGTATAAGAGACAAAGCTGAAAGAGTGAAAAATCGTCTCACTCTTTTCAGGTCATAAAAACAAAACATTGATACGAATAATGAAAACGCTACTGGAAGTTACCAAAAGGTTAGCCTATTGTGATCCACATAAAGATGATGAGACTTTTATTGAAGACTGCGATATTAAGTTAATAAATGTAAGGAAAGTTAACTATGTAATTGATTAAAAAGACTGCTATAATTTGTAAGGATGTTGATTACGTTTGAAATTTATTAGCGTTATTGAGAATCCTAATGCTTTAGGAATAACCTTCAATACCTAAATATAATACTTTTGATACTTTCTTTAAGAAACCTGTTTCATTAATAATCCCTTCCTATAAAGTTCAACGCTTCGTCATATATTTTTCCTTTGGACAACCAAATGTGTCAATTGGACAACTAAATTGTCCCTATGATGAAAAACACTTAGTCATATCGTTTTACTTTATAAAATATACTTTGTTCATGGAGCTTTTACAGATCAATGACTACAATTCAAAATAAATTGATACATATTATTGTGTTGCTTAGTTATCATTATTTCCTGTTTTATTGAAAAGTTGATTTGCGTATGAGACAATAGTTGTCTTGGGGACAAATTAAACAATAATATTTCATAGGTTATGCGTTATTTGATTTTTTTATACATGTAAACTTATAATACATCATATAAATTTTATAACCAAACTGGTTATTTTATTCTTAAATAATATTTGCATTGTTTAAAAACCATTTTAGGTTAGTGGTCCAGGAGACAGATTTCACGTGGTTCGTTAGAATTTTTAGTTAAAAGTGCTCTATTTAAATCAACTGTGCGCTGCTCTATGTCAAATTGTAATAAATAATATTTTTTCTGTATACTAAAATAAAAAAAAGTGGAAAACGAAATTATAAAATAAAATGGCAAATTTTCTACCTGACGACATTTAAAAGTTGATTGACCCAAATAAAAAGTAGATGTCAATGAACTAGGTAGAGTTTACGTGATGTTAAATCGTATTCTGTTACTCACATTTCGTAACGGATCTTTAACTTATGTGAAAAAGAATATAGCTAACATCACACTTAAAAATTATGTTTGTAGGTACTGCAAATATTATTGGCGTACAAGAAATAAAATTGTGTGTGTTGAAAACCTTCCCGTATGAAAACTATGAAATGTGTTTTCTTCCCTTTTGTTAAAATATTTAATAGTAATTGTTTCTGATATCCCACATGTGTTACAATTAACTCAAAACTTTTTTAACCAATTTTGCACCGACTATAAAAAGAACTAAACTGCGAGCAGAACAGAAAGATGTGATGATTCAGTCCAATATAATTTTGTGACTTTATTTTACCAACCAGTACCTTTTGTAAAAACAATTTGTAAAAATAAGCATAATATTTTGACTTTGGTAAAACTTCTGTCAGTGTGACCTTCGCTCTTTTGGAATATGCTGAAAATTGCACGCAATACTTGAAAATAATAGATATCGTCATCAAAAAGTTATTTTTGAAAATAGGTGTCATAAACATAACAAAATGACGTAACACAAATTCATAAGTTATTTATTAAACACAATTGTGAAGGTTCATCTATATTTAGATCGTCTTTAAATAGTTTGCTCCACGCCACTTGAGGCGAGAGGATTCAATTTGGTCTATTGGATGTTTCCTATTAGAGATTCGACCAAACAGGTCATTCTCATCTATCGTTCTAAATCTTGTGATATAACTAATAGCATATTACGTATTAATTTTAGTGTTGTGACGACTTATTTGTAAGCATTTTGTGTCTAGCGTGACACTATCACAATTTATTAAAGCGCTGTCTATTTTATGTATTGGGGACACCATTTAAAACTGATTAGTTTGCATTGTTAATTTGCGTGAATTTACTTGAAGAGTTGTTTCTAGTATTTGTATTTTGTACTCAAGTACACGAGTGCGTCATCATTCGGTCATAATAATCATAAATACTTTAGGTAATGTTAGACAAACTACACACTATTATCACTGTAATCTATTATAATATTAACTTTTTACGCAACACTGCCTGTGTGACCACGATCATTAGTCTGGTGGTCTAATGACAGTTTTCCAATGTGAGTAACATACACTCTGTTCACCATAAGTTGTCCTTTAGCCGCTATATTGGCAGCATTGCCTACGCTTTGTAAATCTGTCAAAAAACAGATTGAAAGTATTGAAAAACAATAGTACCAGTAGGGTAGTGACACCGGTTTGCCGGCCAGCACCAGTTTGCGACCACTTCACACGTTTTTTTGAATAATAGATAGTCTATAGACAGCTCATTTCTAATTTCGCGCCAGTCGACCTGGACAAACTCCACGGTTCTTAATCCAACAGCATGACTTTATAATTTGCGAACTGAGCCCTCAGTCACCATTTCAAAATTTGGTGTGTTGACACGTGACAAATTTAGCAAAAATAATTGCAGGTGGATCGATTTTCAAATGTAAGATTTTGTGTGTTACTATTATTTTATAGGGGTTTGATTTGGTTTGTGTGTAGGATAAGATGTTTAATTTCAATATTCAAGTGCCCAAACTCACCAAACATTTCATAATTTGTAATATTTTTGGTGGTCGGGCAATAGGTTATCGATTCATATCAAAATCTAGTTTCCGACCGGGTGGTCGGAAAACCGGTTAATTTACGTCATTTTTCTTTGCCTACATTGCGGAAACCTTAAATGCACCAACATAGAGTCATTTACATTTGTGAACAGCTAGGAATTTGTGACTTGACAACCAGTTTCCGACCGCCAGTATACCTCATAGTTTCAAAGATAATGACCTTTAAAAATACCAAAATTTTACCGGCCGACAACCGGTGAAAACAAACCCTGTTAACGGCCGTCTTTAACAGGCGGTCGATAACTGGTAAAATTGTACCTGTTTCCGGCCGTTCAAAAAATCCTACTTCCTACTATGTATATAATATTATAATATGTATGTATTATGTATATGTATGTATATATAATATTATAAATGCGAAAGTCGGGATGTTTGGATATTTTGATGTTTAGATGTTTGTTACTCAATCACACCTAAACGGCTGAACGGATTTAGATGAAATTTGGCACACGTATAGTTTATAACCCGGATTAGGACATAGGCTTTAAAATTCCTACGGGAAACGTCTTATTCCTGCGGGAATAACAATTTTGAAACTACTGAACCGATTTGAATAATTCTATCACTGTTGGAAAGCTACACTATCCACGGTCAACATAGGGTACTATAATTGATCCCGGAAATGTGGGGGGAAGGGGGGGGGGGGATATTTGAAAAAGGGAATTGCGCGTGTGTGAAACCGCAGGCGGAAGGCTAGTAAGATAATATAAAAAAGATAGAAGAGAAGAGAGAAACGTAATTATTAGTAATAAATAAAACTTTAAACGCACCCGATAAATACTAAACATTAAATTTAGTTCTGTTTGTTACATTTTTTGTTTGTGTTTTTGTTTTTTCGCGCTTCGATGGTCTAGTGGTTTAAGTACCGGGTCGAGCTAACTTTGTGTCGGTTTTTTCGGACACTGCTCGGGTTTGTGATCACCAATCCGCATTTGGCAAGCGTGGTGATTAAGCCAGTATCCATCATTGTAACGATAACTTGATTTCAAGGATGGAGGCCTTTGCCCTATAGAGAAGCATGCCGGCAGAACGGAGTTCCAAGATCCACTATATTATAAGATAGGCTTTTCAATCGTGTTCCAAATCAAAAGAAATCAACAAATATGACCTTTTGGTTACTCAATTGTATTTTTAAGTCGCAAAAGAGAGTAAAAATATATCGCTTTTTTGATTTCATTAACTGTTTCACTTTCATACTATAATATACCCTATGGCTAATGAATAAGACTCATTTTTCTACCGTAAATTAGGTGGTCGATAACCGGTGCACAGGTGGTCGATAACTGGGCCAAACGGCCGATAACCGGTGTTTTTGCTATTTTTACGAATAATACATTTTTTTTAATTATGTGTCACTGCTACGTTTATAAACGTTAGGTTTTATAAAACTAGACTATTGTAAGATCAAATGTAATTTTTTTGGAAAATCTTGACGTACAGCATCATGATAGAAATCAACTCTGAAGTCAACAAGTCGCTTAAGTGGTCGCAAGCCGGTGTTCCTACCCTATAGCGGTTAGGGGACTTCCGATCGTGAACGTAGTGTAGTGATCGTTTTGCATTCAATCATCGACGCAGCTCCTAAGTTTTTTTAGTCTTGCCTTTGTCAAATTATTCTTGCTTGCATGACTTGCATCAGAGCGTCCTCTCGTAACACTATTCACTGACCAAAGGGACAAGAAGAAAAAAAATAATTCCTGTGAGATTCATGCTGTCGATAACTCGATCTTCCCAAAGTGCGGCGGTCTTTCCCCTATCTGCGACCCAAGGTATCATGTCTGATGGTGCTCTGGCTTGGCTTTAGTCAACTGATCCCGCTCTAAACATTCCGCAGGATGACTAACACAGGGTCTCTTTTTATTCCTATTCTTAACACTTCTGACTTGGCCATCTTCAATACGTCCTATAAGAACTATGTTGTTTTAAAGTTCACGTATCTCAATTTTGGCTGAGTATATTGCCTTTGTACCTTCTCTTTTTTTTTGCAGTTCATGTCACTAGGTAACTTCGTGTTTACGTAGAGTACGTGAGAGTATGATGACTTTTAAGTGATTAACCAAACGTCCTCTAATTTATCTCCTGTGTGGGAAGCCGCTGATTAGAACGTTAATTTCCACTTGAGATAGGACAGGATTTAAGTTTGAGTATGCGCAGTTTTACATGCTTAATGTTTCTTTTTTGTTTGTTTCTGGTGAGCTACTTCAATAATTTGCTCAGTAAGGTAATTGTATTACCTAATAAGAGAGGCTTCTAAATTGAGGTGGTGCTAGAGGTGTTAACCTGTTGCTATTTGATACGATTATATATGTACTGTTTATAGTTTTGACAATATGGAAAAGCTTATGTGAAAATTGGTACTGCTGAATAAAATGTACTTGTATTTATGAAAGATTTACATATTTGAAATATGTCTACTAGTCAGAAAAAATATTATGCATTGGTTTCCCAAATACTCTCGCCCCGACCATTTAAGACCAAAAAGTAGACTGGCCACAAGCACATCTAAACTACAAATGATTAACAACGGACCTTATTCCATGTCAATAAAAGTTTACAACGCAATTCCGGACCACATAAAAAATATTCAGGAGTACAATAAATTCAAAACAATTCTTAATAAATACCTTATAGAAAAATGCTATTACTCGTTGCAGGAGTTCTTTCGTGAAACCTGAATTAATTACCACATTTTGTCAGATGAAAGTTATTTATGCCTTATTTAACCAACATTGTTATATTTGTGTTTTAAGGTTTTTGTTCTATTTATCTCAAACTACTTGTTATATGTATTTCAGTATTATTGTTATTTGTAGTGCCCTTACAGGGTTCTTGTTTTGGTCATTATACTATTATTAAGATCTTAATGTACAACAAGAAAAGCAAATAAATATTATGATTATGATTTACGCTTTTGCCCATTAACTATTCCAGTAACACTACAAATATAAGCATTTTAAATACTTGAGTTATATTCCGAAGCAAGTTATGAAAATCATTGTCTATATTAACCACTCAACGCCGAACCGGCACTCGGGTGCCGCATAACAATAGATTTTCTATTGTGTCTAGTAATCCGGGGCTAGAAGGATTAAGATCACCTACGGGTATATATATAACCGCGCGGAAATTTGCTAATATTTCGTATCGCAATATTTGTTAACAGCATTCTAATTACGCCACAGTATTTTTCATACCCTTGGCATAAAAGTGATGCGAAAGGTATTTTTGAAAACAAATCCTTGAGTTTTGTTTTGTTATAAACTATATTTGGACTCAGAATGCGTTAGATTCCTATAGGTTACTGTTACTTACAGCATCACTACGCTGTTCTGTCCCAAGTGGGTGTTAAGATAATCTAATCTTTAGTTTAGTAAAACTAATTAGACGCTCACTTAATGATTTGTAATTTAGTGTGGGTACAACTATTATGGTTAACAGAGATTAGAATTAGGAAGACATACACATTTTAATTACGAATATCTTGCAAGATGAACCTTGGACTTGTATAAAAACTGATTTATTGATTGGTTGGGATGTCCAACAATATCAATGCCACAGCAGGGATCTTTATTATTCTTGTAATTAATAGTTTATATGGGCAAAAACTACAGTTGGTGAGAATGCCGAATGTTATGAGTCAGAAATTACAAGATCTGTGACCGCATCTTCGCCTATACATCATAGACAATATTAAAAAGTGTTGTGATGTATAAAATTTTAGAAGCTCCACTGCGTCGCGTAGCTGCCCTCATAAAATCCCAACACAAATTATACTCAATTCGTATTAATTTTCACTTTTTGATAGTTGTGCTAGCTAGCCCCTATACTGCTTCATAGTGATATTTAAAACCCCTATTTATGAAAATGATGGATGAGACAGTTCTATCATTATATTTCTACTACTTAGCGATCCCGGTGTTGCAGATATCCGTGGGCGGCGGTAATTGCTTACCATCAGGCGACCCGCTGGCTCGTTTGCCGCCTCTGGCATAAAATAAACAAAAATTAACATAAGTGATCACTCATGTAAATGTTGAACTCAATACATGCGTTGTCACAACTCAAGTTATTTTTAACATTTATGTAATATCCAGGCTCAAAGCACGACAAAATTAATGGGTCGTAAACATCTCAATAACCGTGAGTTGTCGTGTTGCTGCAGTCGCTGCGTCTGTTCTAATACACTCCCGCGCAGTTTGTACCAACTTGAAGATTACATCATCGTTATTGTCTTGGTTTGCTGCTAAATTATCTGGGCTGAAATATGTTTGGGAAATATCATCGCCTTGCTAATGTTTTGTTGCTGCGTTTGTTGCGACGTTTGGTTAATCACTTAAAAGTCATCATCCTCTCACTATTTGACTAATGTGTGTCTTAGGATACCAGCCACTAGTGACATATAAAATCAGCTCTGACTGCTCAAACGCAGACTCTTTAATGTCTTCAAACATACATAAGTAGAATGTAAATGTTGCAGCAACTAAAAAAGTGTAATCTCTACGCCTAAGAGTTGACCACATTAACCAAAACCCTAAAATATTCAGAGAATCCTGCATAAATATTCTTCCCAAGACTTTGGAGTCAAGTATTTTTAAACTACACCTGGTATAAACTTACTTAAATATTTTAGGTACTTCATGAAGACATAAATGGTAAGATCAGCGTGTACACATCGATTAAACATGACATCTCAGACCATACTTTAGAAAGTTATCTTAAATCGCCAACAACTTATCACATCCTTTTCCCACATAATTCAATAATGACTTACTCAAACAACTTTCATCCTCGACATTTTACTGGAATTGTTTTCACCAATATATTGGGCGTTAAAAGCAGCGTTTAACCCAATAAACTAGATTGCGATTTATTAGCGATTAAATTGCTTTGACATTACAGAGACATGAATGAACCGGCAATCGGCTCCGACCAGTTATTGAGCCTTGCGAAACCAAACACCTACCTATCTAGATGAAATTAATACTGCATTACTCTAGGGTTGACTGCATAATATATATTTTGGGTCAATCACAACAAGACTTTTTTTTCGGAGGAGAATGCGTTTATGCGCCATAACCGCAGTCTAGCACACCATGCGGCCGTGTGTGGGACTCGAAACTAAACTTAACTCCCCCGGTTTCCCCTTCACATCCGATTGGGACGAGCCGGTTGCAGCCTTGTGGCTATTGATCAGCCCATCCCCGGGTACCCCGACTTGAGAGGCTTCAAGTCGGTTGGCGCCTAGGGAGAATCACCACAAGACTGGAGCCGAGAGCTTGCTCTTCAAACATTTTAGTTTCAAATAAGTCGAGTCTTTTATTTGGCCTTCCGTTTACGTAACAGTAAGTTTGCATTAAAATATGATGGCTTATAAGATTATTAAAAAAAAATACTATACACGTTTTCGGAAACAATTACCTATTATTGCTGTAAAATATGAAATCTAAATATTCATCAGAAGTACTGAAAATAATATAATTATTCATAAAGCTTTAATACCTATTGATGTGATGCGAATCGTATACATTTTGGATTAGCACAAAAAAGCTTCAATTGAAATATTAAAATAAATCCATGTTTCAATCTAACGAAGCGCAAAGCATAACGCTTCGAAACACACATCTTAATGCAACCATCATTAATAATAAGCATGATTGTTTCTACACCATATGTCTCTGCCATAATAAGTGGTTTGAAAAAATCTGACATCTAATTTATGAACTGCTAAGTCATTCGATGAGATAAATTCAAAACAATAAATTCTCTAAAATTACAACGAGTGACAACCCTTGTCAAACACGATCATGTACTGGTTCCATACGCGTAAATATTGATTAAAATTGTAACGCAAACGGTCAATCAAATTATTAATTAATTGTATCGAATTTGAAGCTTTTGAAATGTGTACAATGACCTACAGACCCTGAGAAACTATGTATAATAAAGAAAGAGTGTCAGGAAAAAAATTGATTAAATAATTTTCTGTGAAAGTAGAATAGGGTACCTACTTTGATTTAAATTATAATTATATTATTCTTACAAAAACCTATGATTAAAAACACACACATTTGTGAAAATATAATCTTCAGTACTAACTCAATGAGACAGCAAGAGGTTGTCAAAGTTGGCTAATCCGGTCCATTTTAAAATTGTGGAATTACGTGAAAGAGTCAACCATATCAGATAAACTCTATTTATTTTATGACAAAAAAAAAACGTTTAGGAACACAGCTCGGGCTCAGGTGTATCATGGTCACCTATACACCAAAAAATTGGCAAGCGTGATAATTAAGTAAGTGCCCATAATTTGGTCTACATTTGGAGATTATTTAAGCTAATACTTTTTTTAAATAAAGAGAACACCTTTGTACGATTAGACAGACGGGTATAGATTGTTCGAGAGAAAGATAAAAACCAAGAGTTATAAATAAGCGACTGTTAGTTTGATATGTCACGTACAGTCAAAGATTTCATGTCATCTTAGTCCAGAATAGCAAGTGATCTTTTCAAATATATTATGCTTTAGCACGTAGATCTTTTTTCTATAAATAATGTATATTTCAATAACCTATAATATTATGTATGTGCATTTTTTATGATTTATTTATAGGTCGTAGGTCGTAGGTAAGACGTCAGATAAATAATTTGACGTCTTGTATCACAATTACCGCAAACCTATGTATTAAAAATACAATCATAAGTAACTACATGGAAATATACATACAAACATAAACCATTTGCATGTCGATTTCTGTACTACCTATATCACTACATAGTATAAAGCAAAGTCGCATCCCGCTGTCTGTCCCTATGCTTAGATCTTTAAAACTACGCAACGG
The DNA here is from genome assembly GCA_949319885.1 of Mecyna flavalis. Taxonomy (NCBI): domain Eukaryota; kingdom Metazoa; phylum Arthropoda; class Insecta; order Lepidoptera; family Crambidae; genus Mecyna; species Mecyna flavalis. The sequence goes on along the minus strand of OX439407.1, from coordinate 4,173,281 downwards.
ATTTTGATGCGTTTTTTTTTTAAAAAAAGAGTGATTTAAGAGGAAGGTTTACCTATATGTATAATATATTAATAATATAATAGAGAAACACCATTGCATCCGTGCGAAGCCGGGGCGGGGCGTTAGTGATAGGGATAATAAGAAAAAGTGTTCAAAAAAGAGGCACGAGTATTAGTAGATAGACAGCTATATAATAATTATATTTTATTGCTCAGTTTAAACTGTTATTATTACATATAAAAAACACATAAATCAATCCAATCAGACTATTTATGGTCGAGTATTCGACCGAGCTAATTGTGACGTCAAACGTTATTTTCCATGTTTGGGCACAATTCTGCTACAATGTTCTTTAAACGGTCTGTCTCGTACGTCATACGATTTATAAACGGTACATAACAGATATTTGTTAAGTTTAAAGTTATCATACTCGTAAGCACTTGGCAGGATTTGATAAATTTGGGACAGTCAATCGCCTCAAAAGGGGCACCAGCTCGTCCCTTCTAGGTATGAAGGGTAAGCTGGGGGATTTTTGTGGGTAGTGGGGCGTCTATATAGTGCCGAGTCTCACACACGGCCGCAGGTCTAGCCAGCCTGCTAAAACGAATGTTTTTAATATAGGTATTAAATATTACACAACACCGCACTGCACAACCTAAATGCACCATTGGGGTAGATATGTTTTAATACACTATGCTATGGCATAAAAATAACTTAATTCATATTATCCGGTATCAATGTGAGTGATTATGCTGCTCATATTATTATGTCAGCCAACTGAAGTCATAACAACTATAATAAATGTTAACAATCAGTTAAAATCAACCTTTTTAAATCTGTAACATTTCATTGATTGATGTGTTTTAATTTCAGGTAATTAACGAGAAAGAATATCTGTATAATTGGACAAGTGATCTGGTAAGCATGACATCTTAATTTTGTATGATATTATGTAGTAAAATATTTCAGCAAACATATTTTTTGACAGATTCCTTATTCGATGTAGGTACCTACTCGATGAAGTATGAGTACGTATTTTAGTGCAAAACGATCAATAGTTATTTTATCACACGTTCAGCTTTGTATATGCCACTACATGGGCCAACGTAAAAGTCTAGTAGCTTCAAATCACTAGATTCATTACAATACGATATATACATTATTTATTAGGGCTACCAAAATAAAAGGGCTAACACGGGAAAACCGTTCGAATCGAAAAGTAATAAAAATTAATAATAATTATTATGGGAATTTAAGAAGCGCCTTTGCGGTGAGTATCTGTAGGAACTAAAAGAATTTTCATAGAAATTACTCGTTCTGACTTAATTTGCTTCAAGCATAATAAGCAAGTTGCTTCAGAATGATATTCCGAAGCAATATCATTCTAAATTCCCAAATTACGGTTTTCTCAATGGCATAAGAAGTAAATGTTAAAAAACTTTATTGAAGGAATTATTTTTCTTTAGATCAGCGTCTTAGTTATTTTGTCAGCACTTACATTTAAGTAAATACTCGATAACATAATATGTGTATGCGATTACAGTATTAGTAGCTAAGGCCTCTTTAGTTGACAATAACCTCAGTCTAAAATAATATTTAATCAGCAAAGATTCAAAGTAGCAAAGACAAACGTCACCAGACATCATTATGCAATGCCGTCTGCAAGCAATCAGAGTTCTGATAACATTTGCCCCGTCTGGTCCATTTTAACTGAGGTTTTTGCAAAATATGTCTTATTACGAAACGGGACGGTTTAGTTTTAAATGAATTTAGAGATGTAAAAAGAATAGATTAATGGTTACTAACTTACTTTGCTGGCTCTACGACCCGAAGTGGGTCTTGGCCTCCGACATCAAAGAGCGCTATTTGGTTCTGTTTTGTGCCAAATTCGGTCAATCGGGCGCCTGGAGTCCCTTCAATTCTTTCACAACTGCATCCTCCCAGCGAAATTCAGTACGACTAACTAGTCGTCACCCAGATGTCCGTCCTAGGTAACCCTACTATAACTAAGTCATTCAATTTCGAGTACATTTAAAACTACCAACCTGAAGGATCTGTCTGTCCTGTAAGTCCCGACAGATCAGATCCCAAAGATGGCACCTGCAGCACAAGTATATATGTATGTGTTAGCCATCGCTTCACTGAACCATCTTGGTGGGAATGTATCGACCCGCCACAGAATTGTGGCGATAGAGGGAAGGGTTATTAGGAAATGTGGGTCTTTGTCACAGGCACTCCGACGCACTCAAATCGAACGCCATAGTTTTACTACTTATAATACGTCAGTCTACTGTGGACGGAGATACTTCCTCGGTCGAGCCGGCCCGCTTCGACTGTCAAACAGGAACAGCTGCATACACAGCATGACTCTACCACACTTAAATTTTATTAATTCACATTATTTAGGTAGCAGTTTTTTCTTCCGAAAGTTTAATGTTGCTTTCATGTACCTTTGTTTATTTTTAAAGCAATAAATGTGGGAGGGACGAACGGGTCAAGAAAACAAAATTTAAATGCCAAGTCGTAACATTTCCAACAGATCGTTGCAGATTACAATCTTGACTGGTGTGTAGTGAGCCATTTTATATAAGGTCGATAGTTTAAATTACGCCCAGGGTAATTTTGGACATTATGCTTGTTCCTTTTAAGACCTTTGTTGATTTATAAATCGTGTAATAGTACTTTAAAAAGTATCAGAACATTAACCGTAATTATTTTTTGTAGCCCATTTTACAGCTATGTTGAGACTAGGCCGATAAATTTTAACAAAGCGGTCATCAGCTCTTCCCATTTAGGTGCGTGAAGGGGAAATCAGGGGAGTATAGTGGGTAGTAGGACGAACGTTAAAGATCCCATCATCATCATAAGTTTATGTCAACACAACACTTTTGTCAATAATAATCTATCACTTATGAGTATGACACATTTATTCTTTTTTATTTTTGTATACCTACATTAGGGGGAATTTTTTATAAATTAATAGTATTATAAACTTGTTACTTTTATTAAAGTGCCTATTTGAAATATGTTTCATTATCCACATCCAGTCGCTTCTTCGAGATAGTAGGTACGAGTATATCGGCAGAAACCTATTTTATTACCTCAATTAATTGGTACGATTAAGACAATTTAATTAAGTTACCTTTCCTTAACTTATGGACGAGCTTATCTTCTAAATAGCTTCTTTTAGACACTACCCACATCTGTTTACCTTTAACCAACGTCATTGCCTTTAACCCAAAGATTTACTGCTAATTGAAGTAAAGATAAAATGTCACTGTCTTTTTAGTTTATTTTTGCTCTACAATGCTGAATCAAAGTTTTATAGAGTAATAAACGTACGAGTAAAAAGTAAACACAAAAATCTTCTCATACAATAAACTTACGTTAAAAATTTTACTACTCTAAAACACTGGTTTTTTCAAACCTACTGAGGTTTGCGTGGTAGAGCATTAATTGCTGTAATCAGTTTCTGTTTGTCAATCGAAATGGATCTGCTCGTCCGGGTAATTACCACCCACTCATTAATGACTGACTTATGACAAGCCCAAGCCTGAATTAAGAACGGATGACAAATACCTATAACTACTTTCACATGGAAAATTCTTATTCTTATTCTAGACTTCGCTACTTCATTTGGATTGAATCAGAACGGATGACAAATATAATAACTAATTTCATATTGAAGATTAAATTGAAAAAATCTAAACGGACGGTGTGTAAAGACTTTTCTATCCAATCCCATGTAATTAAAAACAACTCCAATATGAACTAAGTCTTCACACAAATGTTATATCAAACCTGCTGTACCGTCGCACCAAAAATTTTAACTTCCGCGCCAAATCTACAGCTATATCTAGATATCCTTTGATAATTGAACATCGTAAAATATTTAGGTATTAATCGAAAGTGGTGAAAGCGCCTAACCGAGGTTACTTGCGTCACGACCCGCTCGTGGACTCGCGAGAAAACGACCGTTTGCAGATTTGAAGCCGTGGCATTAATCCGAGCGGATATGTACGGTCAACAGCACATCACGGTAAACACTTGCAGTTCGATAATAGCACTTATGCCCCCGACATAAGAGCGGTACAAAGTCCAAAGTGTTACGTCTGACGTGCTATTGACTGTACCACAGAGCAAATACCAACTAGAGTTGTCATATCGTGTTATATTTATTCTTTATTGCACAAATGAAAGTACAATTGGCGGACTTAATGCCATATGGGATTCTCTACCAGTCAAACAGCGGATGATGCAGAAATAGGGTTTCCTATGGAAAATCATGTGAAACCAGTAAGAGGGGTAGCGGGAAGCGTTTCGAAGTGGCAGTCCTTAAGAATATGCACGAAGTTACAACAAGCTGAAATTAGTTTTTTATTGTCCCGTTTAAATGTTAAGCTATACTTGTATGTCTATCGTATTTCATGCACTGGAGCGATTAACCTCCGATTTACGACCAACTGACCCTATAGTAAAATATTTAGCAGCGAATGGAAATGACAAAAGATGACCTACCAACATTGATAACCCTTTAATATCCGCTTAATAAATAACCACAGCTTATCTTACGAGAAAACGTGCCATAACTCGAGAATCTGACACATGCCCATCATTTCTGATGATTCTGACAATATTCTCAAATGACTAGTGTGACATTATTGGCTTTTACGTCATACTTTGCGTTTTGATGATTATAACAAATACTAACGTCAATCAAGTAGACAGTTCATCAGAAATGTGATCGGTAATTATTACGGCTGGTACCGATGTAAGGGTCATAGCACACTATTATCTTGGACAGGGATCGCCATAGTATCGCTTTAACGTTGACTGAGTTTCAACCCTTTTTTACCACAAAGGTGGCGCTTAAACTACCTACCTTTCATTACCAGACCGTAAGCCCTGATGGTTCTAGAGCATGGGGATAGACTCGCAGTTAATGACAAGAGGTGCAGTGGTAGAAAGACCCACTAGCCTGCGGTTACGGTGTTTAACGTATTCTTCTCCGAAAAAAAGTGTAGAGCATAGTCCTACTCACAAAATACGAGAAGCCACGAAAGTGAACTAAAAGTATAAAAAAAAATAGAAAGAAACGCACTAAAGGATATAAAAGTAAACACCAAGTTTACCACGCAAGGCATTGTGGTCCGTAAGCATGTCCCGAAGTGAGTTTAGGTTATGATTCCGATTCGTGTACGGTATCGGTAATGTGTGCTATGACTCTACATTCGGTGCAGAGGTAACAGTGGGGTATTTGTTGTGTATAATCAATGTTTCATTGTCAATGGCAAGTTCAATGCTTCTTAATGTTACGAGTATGTATTTGTGGTTTGATTACGAGTACGGTTTCTTATTGTTCTATGGAATGAGTGTTATAAATATTTAATATGGTATTCATTACACGTAAAATAGCTGTCTTGAAATTATTTTATTTCTAACCCTATAATTAAAACAGTATGACTTTGTCTAATGTTGTAAAAATTTATTAATGGCGATTCAAAAAAAGTAACTCCGGTCAAGTTTCTTGTCAACCCTCGCGTGAAGCTGAATGGAAAAAAACATTTGTCCCTTTTTTCAGCGGACTGAAAATTTCAGGGGAAAGATAATGATATATCAGAGCCAGTGGTAGAGATACTCTGTAAATTGACCATTCGGAAGTACATAATATAAATGGAATGAAATGCATAAAATGCTTTGAAATCTACATGAATAAAGAATACCTATTTTCATTTTGATTTATAGCAATCTTCGCCAACTCAAAGAATGACAGCACTTCGTAATCTCCAAGGAGTATATTAAGTAGGCCGTAGTCCTAAGTGAGACTAAAAAGCAGATACGAAATTCCTTCGAAGCGCGAAATAATGTTTGAATGGCAAATCAACGCAAGTCAATTTGGTCTCTATGTGAAACAATTAGAGCAAAAATTAAATCTACAGTGGATCTCGCCTATTTATCGAAGCAATTGAATTCTCGAAATATGGGCGATAAAATGTATAAATGTACAATTAATGATTGAATAACTCAGTGGTCCTATTTCACACGCCATTTCGTAGAAAATCTTTTGATTTACTTTATATGGCACATAATACGATATTGAATTACTTGTGGTTTAATCGGGTTAGTTCCGCTATGGTACTGTACCGGTATGGCACCCTCGCAAAATACCTACCAAAAAGTCCCGCTATGGTACCCTTCAGTTTTTGGGACTGGTGAGAAGAAAAGTTTTACAGTGTTTTATAAAACTGAGTAACTCGTTAAATTGGGAATGGAAGATAAAAAAAAAATAACCACGAAGGCAAAGGCGGGAGCAAAGCTCCCGCCTTAGCCTTCTAACCTATATTCATCCGAGTCGATTTCCGCCTCCGATCGTTCTTTTTTTCTTTTGTTTCTTAATCAAAGTCATTTTTTTTGGGACAAAATAGTTAGTCGCCAGTTAATTTGTTTATCGCCCGATAAATAATAAGCCATAATAAATCTTTATTAAATCATATTAACAGTTGCACTTTTCGTTTCAAGTATACCTTATATTGTTTGATGTAGATTTAAAGGATAGGTACCATAGCGGGACTTTTTGGTAGGTATTTCGCGAGGGTGCCATACCGGTACGGTACCATAGCGGAACTAACCCGTTTAATCTGATATGATCGCCTGTGATTAATTTTTAATTAAAATACTAATTCTTTATTTGGTCTGCGCTCGGGCTCCAAATGTATATGAGTGGTAAGAGTACTTTTCATATATACGTAGTTTTATACATATAATTCATTTTAATCTTGGATTATGTACTTCGCGAACATAATCCAAGAACGCCGAACTCAAATGCAAAAAACTAAAACTGATCAGAACACTTAAAAGTTTTAACTTTTATTTGTAATAAGCTCCTAATACGCTTACAGCCTGATCTGTCTGATGGGCTAGCTACCACCCCCACAGATGTAATCTACCGCCATAACAGCTTTGGCTGTGTTCCGGCAGTATTAATGTGGGAGCCAGTATACTTGTAATCAAAGGCTCGAAGATCAGATGAGCCTACAGTCTGGTAGCACATTAAGCGACGCTTCCTGATGAAGTGTGCCTCAATGGAAAAGGCCGCACTGGACGCTTACCATCTGGTGAGCTGTGTGTCTGTCTGCCTACTGATGTAGTATAAAAACAACTGAACATAACACTAAAAGTGTAAAGAATTGACGTCACAATAACTTATAAGGAGGTGTCAGTGTTTAAGCGCGGGATTGAGATTGTGCTCCCTATACGGTCAAACCACTTAGGGTGAGTTCATTAACGAGTTGTTGTCGCATAAATTTCAGCCTTTTGAAAGAAGCGGCTATTGAGTATGTACAGACAAAGACGATATCATATAAAAATATTTGTGAAAACCTTAAAAACAGATTCGTTGGCATAGGAAAGTGTTCGTGTGAAAGGATTTTACAAATCGGTTCAGTAGTTTCGGAGCCTATTCAATACAAACAAACAAATATTTCCTCTTTATTTTAAGTATAGATCACCGTGGGCGTCAAAAATGTTCGGAAAATATTTTGTTTATCTATGGTCCATTTTTGAACGCAGCGTGAACGTGATCTTAATTTGAATTCTAATTTCGACCGAACCTCTAGCCGCCATTATTGATGTATGTCGGTGTATGTATGCTTATCAATTGAACATAAACCATGCATCTCATAACCTCTTATCATCTACGTCTTGTATTCTGTGTAGTATCTCGGAACGAGTGTATTTAACATAGAAATTATCTCTAGATAACCCTTCGTTTGCATACGTAAGTAGTTAATTAGAGCGAGATTAGAAGTTAGCTTGTGGTCATATTTAGTCCGAAACTGAACGATAGTGTAGACTAATTTTAGCTGGCTATAATGATGTTTAAATATTATTCTTTTGTGATTTATGATGTTTAATTGTACTTTTGTGATTTTAGTCAGCATTGTGTTGTGTACTATTTACACTCATTAACCTTAAAATGTCCCATGATTCATACTTACTTATTTTGCGATATTTCAACGCATTCAGAATGCACGTGGTTAAAAAGACGATGAAATAGGTACTTGAAATATTCTTTTTTCTAGGGTCTAGTCACCTCTGTGGAACAGTGGCTAAGCCGCTCGGGTATAAAACCCGGAGGTCGTGGGTTCGATTCCCGCCTAGGGTCTGGTTGGGGGTAGGGCTTTTTCAGAGTCCGATTGGCTAGCTACCACCCTCACAGGTAAAATCTTCCGCCATAACAGCTCTGGCTGTGTCCCGGTAGCATTAATGTGGGAGCCATATACTTGAAATCAAAGGCTCGAAGATCAGATCTCAGACAGTCTGGCAGCACCTTGAGCGACACTTCCTGGTGAATAGGCCGCAGTGGCAGCTTACCATCAGGTGGGCTGCGTGTCTGTCAGCCAACTGACTTAGTATAAAAATAGTCCTGGTCTAGTCAGGGTACCACCACCATGATCGAGAAATTTTCAAGTCGAATTAATAGGACTGACTGACTAATCTGATTTCCATAACCTTTAAAAACAGAAGTAGACCAATTAGGTCATGACTACACAGGCATTCTGCTGTGCAGGTTTCCTGTGCTATAAATTTGTGGTAAATACATAGAGAGTAGAACAATAACACGAATGTATATCGACGCTTTTAACACTCGCCCACCACGGCTGACAAATTGCTTGAAATAATAGCACTAAAAACAAATTACATACAATACACGTATAATTAATGTTTCGACAATAAACAGATTACCGTACCTAATTATTTAAGTCTGTTAACTTAAAGATGTAGGTAATTGATCTCCCAGCTCCTCTTCAGAGAGAATTTGTTTAATGTTAATGTATGAATCAAGATCGCTCTGGTATTTGGCTGTTAGCGGAAAATTATGTGTTTGCTTGCCTTTGCTGCAGGTGATTCAGATTGTGTTAATTTGTTCGTTGAATGTTACCTTTATTTATAGGTAATATAGTCTTGTCCTGGTATCTAAAGATGAGTTTTAGTCGACGATTCTGAGGGGTACGCCGTTTCAAGAACTCCAAACACAAGATATTCTTACGGACATATTATATGCTTCATAAAAAATACAAGAAGGAAATCTAGAGAAATAATGCATTACACAATCCTTAAGTGTAGTAGCAAATAACTAGTAAAATAAACAAATCATTGGACAATATAGCGCATTCCAGTCCCAACTACTCGCGCGTCGTACGCATTTATTCGAGTGGCAGATTCACTATGTCTCTACGTCTTTTATTTCACAAACTTTATTATCGCAGGGCGTAGGCCTGCATAATATAACTCATGTAATCCATATCGATGATATGGCTAGTCTTAATTGTCACGCTTGCCAAATGCGGGCGGGTGATCTCATACACGGTTTAAGTTCGAAACCGGAGACTTAGCTCGACCACAAAATTGATTAATTGACTAAGCGATACGGGCAGATAAGTTCGTGATATTATATCAGAAAGGAAGAAAGAAAGAAAGAAACATTTATTGGCCATCATTAATAAAATTTTGGAAATTGACAATTTATCTGCCAGATAAATTGTCAATTCACAAAAATTTGAACAGATTCTTTGTAATTTGACAAATGAATTGTCACAAACTTATCCATGATCAGGTTATTAAAAGATCACTGCGCTTGTCCTTCCCCCTCGCTGGTAGTTTCGATCCTCGGCAATTAAAGTTCGCAGCTATTAATTTTTCTATGTTCCATCTAAGCGATTTGCTTCATCTTTCTTGATACGGACTGCGCGGGAGTGGAATTCTCTGCCGAGATCTGTCTTTCCTACACAATACAACTTGGAGCTCTTCAAGGCCAGAATTAACGGGCTTTTTGTCGCGCTAGTGCTCGACGGTGACTGAAAGCATTGTAAGGTTGTATTTGGACCTCACTTCCTCTACCATCAGGTGGAGTGAGGTCATCCTGACTGCCTCTATATATAAAAAAAAGAAATCCTGCACAGTTGCAGCTGTGTAGCCATAATCGAAATGGTTTGGTTCCCCTGTCAACGGAGGTCTTTATGACAATCGCTTGTATGTTATAATCTGCCAAATTCTGGATCGTATGTACGCATACTCTGTCTAGGTATATCGGGACAAAACGCTTGAACGAATATTTTAGTATATAGAAAGAGCAGAAAATACATATCTGATATCATAGCTCGTGCTACACACAGGTACGCAGCTTATTAGCATGCAAGTCACGTATAATTTCGGATTCGGTTCCCGCCGAGGTGGTCTCATTATATGTAATTTGTATTACAATAACGAACTAATTCTTACACCTACGTAAAGTGCTTGAGTTTTGCCATGTTTCTGCTTTGATACCGTGTCTAATTTAAGACTTTTGCACGTGTTTAGGATCTTGTTAGTGCTAGTATATTTTACGCAGTAGGTATTTACGAAAGGATCAACACGTTTGGACATAAAATAATATGATAAAGTAGAAAATTCAGTGAAGTATGCCAGCATACATTATTAAATTTTAGTAGTGGCAGAGCCATGCTGTTTCACAGTACGAATGGGCCGGCTACTCCGCGGAAATACCACCCTCTCACATAACACCAGCGTGAAATAATAGTCACATTTTTTGGGCCCAGTCTTTTGCATTGTCCTTTATCTACTACAAAAATCATAAGTTCTTTGTCATAAAACCTCTAATGACGCTTGAAGATAATGACATAGACTAATATTATCACAACCCATAAGCTTAACTCTTCACACCATTATCATGGCGCTAAGACTTTCTTTTTTCCTGTTTAACTGCCATGACTTTCATTAATTAGTCTGTTGTCGTCATTCATAATGGACGAAATAATCAGTACCTCATTAAGTAATTACCTATTGGATATGGTCAGTGTCACGAAGTGTTGTGTCGAAAGACTCGAAACCTGTTTAAATAATAATAATAATAATAAATATCTCTGGACATTATCCACACAGCGCCATCTAACCCCAAACTAAGCATGAGCTTGTGCTATTTGTGCTAGACAACGGATAAACATTACTTATATACTTTTTTGTAAATACATACATATTATACATAGAAACAACCAGACCGATACAAACAGACATGTTCATGCACTTGCTTGTTTACAAAATTTCACGACGCCCGAAACGCGCCCAGGCCGTTCATGCACACAAATGTTTGTACCGTGCGGGGATTGAACCCGCAACCTCTGGTGTAACAGTCGACTTCTCGACCATTACACCAAATGGCTCGAGTTTTGTTTTGTGTATTGTTGGTGGCCCAGCTTCTAGAATACAAGTCAAAGGGTAGCTAATATTCCCACGAACACAGGTTACTTCCGTCGCTAAAATTGCTCTGGTCTTGTTCCAGTTATATTGATGTAGGATCCAACACATTTGAAATTATAAACTTGTAAAACAGTCACTCTTCTAACCTAAATTAGGTCTTTAGGTTAACCTCAAGACTAAAAACTAGAGCTCTAAATCTACATATAACAAAGCCACGTAGAACAGTTTCTTAGTTACGACGTGAAAAAGACATTCTTCGTATTTATAATATTTATAATAATAAAATAGTAAATACTAGAAAATAATAATTTCATTAGTGATTGATTCTAAGTACCTATATTAATATGGATTTAAAATCTGTGTAATAAGACTCGAGTTTAATCTTCATCATCATCAGCCTGCCGTAGTCCATTGCTACATATACCTTTTCCAATATTTGCCACTTTGTTTAATCCTCGGCATCCAGCTCCTGCCAGCCATCATGCACAAATCGTCACTCTACCTGGCCTGAGGGCATCCTACACTACGTTTACCGAGACGCGATCTCCATTTCAGAATAGGGCTCGAGTTTTAGTCCAACACTATTGTCGCCAGTCGCATATTTAGTCTAATTATTTATCTGTTTATGGAAAACCTCCATAGACATTGCTACGTCTATGTCTACTGACGTCGATTTGGTTCTGTTTTGCGTAAGGCCTCGGCCTCGAATTTCGCGGCAGCGGCAGCGGCGAGATGTTTTGTATGGAATCCCATAGACCCGTTCTCTTACACAGCGGGGCGGGAGCAGATAACCGCTTGACAGCATCGTACCGCTCTTGACGGCCCGCGACAAGCGTTGACCGCAGTGCGCTGTGTGCGCCGCTTCCGCTACCGCGAAATTTGAGGCCGAGGCCTAACGAGCGTTGATGTAGTCATTAAATTGATGCTGGATTTATCTATTAGTTATTTTAAATGCTAAAGTAGGATGCAAGCCCGCCGACTAGACTTTGGAATTCGCGGACAGTGAAGTGAGACCAAATAAGTCGACAATTTGATTGCCTTTGAGTGAATTTGAACAAATAGGTGATTTGAACGCTTTCGATTCTCTAGAGTTGGTTCTCACGATTGCGTTTTGCTATATTTATATAGGATTTGTTATAGGTAAAAACTTCGTCAACATATCTGAGGATTTGTAGGAAAATGTAATTAGGAGTATTCTTGTCTAGCCGGAGTTGTAGTGGTCGATTCACTCGTATTCTGTGTTAGGCTAGAAGTACAGTCTGTTAGTAGTCCAATGTTCAGGCCTTACCTATAGTACTATCGTCTATAACCTCCTATTGTTTTATTAAATCTAAGAATCGATTTACACAATTATAATTAAGTTTAACGTTATTATTTCTCTACAAATAGTATACAAGTAATGCTGACTCGACATTTGTGGTTTAAATACCAAGAAATTAACACAACAGTTGTTATTATTTTAATCCGTTCTTAAAAGTCATAAAATCTTTAATAATATATAATCGATAAAAAAAACTGTGTTTAGTTTTAAATTTATTGACGCAATTTATAACAATGTTGGTTAAGGCAGAGACAGGTGTCAATGTGGAAAATTGTATGATAGCATTGAGCAATTAACCTAGAATACAAATGGACTCACTGGAGGGTAAGCGATGGGTCCACGCGTCTTTTAGTTTTAAATCTTTTTATTTGTGATCTAGTGCAGTTTGGTGTTGAAAAGTGGTGTGATTTTCATTCAGTAAAGTGTAACGAAGTGTCATAAATAAGAAAATTGAAACAAATTGACTGAATGGACGGGTATTGCGTGTAGTGTGTCTCATCGGTAGATGAGACGCTCTTACCGCAATGGCGTCCATTCCCCCGTGACCTTGAGAGTATCCTCCAGTGTTTCCATGAAGCGTTAAAACATCTTAACACCAATGTTTTAACGCAATTAGAAACTCCCATTACTCACTTGACATTGGCAGAATCACCGCGCCGCATACAGGCGCGGGATAGAGGCCATTATTAAAAAAAAAAAAAAAAAAATAGAATACAAATTGTCTGTATCATAACTTCATGTCTAAACTAGACAGCTGAGCGCGACACAACACATTCGTTAAATAAGTTAAATTCACTCACTGCATTGAAACATAGTAGTAAAATAACTTATATGGACAAAAAAGTAAATTATATGGCTATGAATATCCCACTGCAGAGCAAAGGCCTCCACCATTTAAATCATGTCATCGTGATAATTATAGGAACTGGCTTAATCATCACGCTGCCAGAATTGCGGAAGCTGTGTCCGAAAAAACTGACACAAATTTTGCTCGACCCGGGAATTGAACCTAGTACCGCGAGATCGCAGCCAGGCACTTAAACCACTAAAATTATGAGACACACCTATAAGGAGAAATGAATAGTTAAGTAGACTGAATCTGGTTCGAGCAAATTGTCACTGTTACAATTGACTCTTTGACCTGTCGTATCAGACAAGACGAAGACAGACGTCTTCTTGTTTTGCACGAGATCGACGCGTGTAACAACATTGCACGTTGAGTCAAAAGTAGGTTGAACAGCATCCTGTCTGGCTTTAAGGGTATTTTTAACTTACTTTTAAACCATGGTTCTAAAATACTTTTTTTTATTTTACGAACGGTTTTCAAAAACCTCTTTTAAATTCTTACTGATATTGGCCCAGCAATTAAATCAAGATAAAACAGCGTAAACGACACTGGTAATTTACAGTGTGAAGTTTAAATAATTTGTACATGTATCATAAATATCTACCTAGGTAGACATTAAGTGGCAGTGGGCAGGACACATTGCAAGAAGAACTGACGACCTTTGGGGCGGAAGGGTTCCTTGTGGTGGCCACGTACCGGAAAAAGGCAGCCGTGGTAGGCCTCCCACAATGTGGACCGATGATCTCATAAAGATCGCCGTAATCCACTGGATGCGGGTAGCGCAGAATTGATTGGTTTGGAGATCCATAAGGGAGGCCTATGTTTAGCAGTGAACATCGTTGGGCTAAAATGACGATGCTGATGAAGTAGAGACATGATAAAACATACAAATGTCCGTCACATAGCCGTGACCTAAACATTTCCGGATGTAAGTCATGTGTATTATCTCTAAATATTTAGATATTAACGAATATAAATATGTTTAACCGCTCCAGTTGGCCGACAGATTCGCAACTCACTTGGTGATAAACGGCACTTTTACATTAGAAAACATCCAACGTTGTTTTTAATATTTTATCTGCAAATTATAGCAAATAAAATATGTACCTGTTTAAAAAAATCAGCTTATTGATTGCTCGTAAGTGTATTAAATATGGAATCACACAGCTGTCTTCTAGTATAGAATCAATGTAAGTTAATAAATAAATAAATAAATAAATATCTCTGGACATTATTCACACAGCGCCATCTAGCCCCAAACTAAGCATTTGCTTGTGCTATGGGTGCCAGACAACGGATAAACATTACTTATATACTTTTTTTTGTAAATACATACATAATATACATAGAAACACCCAGACCGATACAAACAGACATGTTCATGCACACAAATGTTTGTACCGTGCGGGGATCGAACCCGCGACCTCTGGTGTAATAGCCGACTTCTCGACCATTACACCAAATGGCTCAAATAAATAAATGTTATGTTTTTAATTTGATAAGATGCTGTAAGAAAATAGAAGAAACAGGATTGATTTCATGTTTTTACTTCGTTGGCCGCCGTGGCTGAACCTCGGTTAGGTGGACATTGTCCACTACCCAGATTTCATGTCATCTAAAAAATACAACGAAAAAAGGATTATCAGCCCACTAGGGATTATATTAATACTGTTATTAATACACTACGGTCGCATTGTATGTCGATAAAGAAACATTGAACTTTATAAATATGTAGCAAGTGAATGAATTGATTGAATGGATTGTGAACGAATTAAAATCTTGTCAATTCAAATTGAGTTCTTTTGCATTGAACATAGTGACGTAAGTACTAAAACAAACAACGTATTTGTATGGAAGAATTCATTAACTACTTTGCACAGGTGAGTAAATTACAAGTCACTAAGTGGTTTCTTGCAAAATCAGGTAAAATATGCATTCTTTTGCAAAACCACGTAAGGTATGTTCGTGTCTTTTGAATTCTGTGTTTTTACAGTCATACAGTTTGGAAATAAAACATCGATAAGTTTTAGCTACTAGCCACTTTTACAAAATTCTTCAGACCAATTTAGTCGATGAAATTCCTCTGTCTATGTATGGTCGTGATATTTTTTTAATGTTAATGGCAAATGAATTGATTTTTTGTAGATAAAATTCGTTGATTTAGGCCCCATTATATTGCTGCATTCAGCCCATTCAGTTTCTGATAATATTTACCTAGTCGGACAACTTATGTTGTCTCTTTTTTTGTCAAATGTAAAATAAGGTAGCTGCATTGATATCTGAAGACTGTGCTCTTTTTATTTTTATTTTTTATTTTATTTATTTTATTTAAAGTCTAAGTAGGCAATCTTGCATTGTAGATCACCTATTTTTTACTGGAATGAAAGTAGCTAAAAGGAACCCAAAGCGGTAACACAGTAACCACGGTAGTCGAGGAGACATTTGTTTAAGTCACGCCTATTAACGCGTTCACAATTGACGTCACAGTTGACCTACATAGTTACTCGTAACTATTGTCCCAATATTATGACTGGCTGTGGAAGCGTGAAGAGGGCATTCGAAGGACATAAGCAAAAATGTTATAAATCACCTTGAAATCACCACAGACTTATAAATTCGTCATAATTCATCTGATGCTGTCTCTTTTGTCAATTTTCAAAAACAGAAGGAAGGTCATTGTTACATGACAGAATCACAAAGTTAACTGTCAGTCGTGAAACTGGTCGAAACAATTTTTATAACATACTGATGCCAGTTCGATATATTGCAATTTATCGAACCCGGTGGTAGAGTTAATATGTCATTGATACCTATTGACGACTTATAATTAGATCTTTGAAGCATAAATGAACAAAGAATATTTGATTTTGATGAATTGAATTGCCATATCATCATCGTTATTTCATCTCAAAGAGGACAAAAGCGGCAGAGGTGTGTGGTGTTGTCTCGTGGAATTTTAAACTTTTGCCAATAATAAATTACGAACCTAATATAATATACTATAACTACTACTATAATTGAAGTCCATAAACTCTTAATCTAAGGTCAAAGCAGACATGACACATCACCAACTGCGTTAGCTGCAGACGCATGCATATGTAGATAATATCATAAAAACCACAAATAAATTCATACACAAATACACATACGATGGTCTACATACTTTCTTATTCATAAATCTCTCAATCTAAGCGCGTGCAAGCTTAAGGTGCTGTCAGAGTCCAGAGAAAATTGGAAATTGCTCCACCAACAAGAGTGAAACTCTTAAGTTTATGATGATGAGCTTGCATAATTTCAGAACATCATACCGGGATAAGAAGTTGCCCGTATCTTTTCTTCTATTTCCAAAAGTGAGAATGAATCTCACCTGAGACTCAATTTGTTAATAGTGATCAATTACCATTACTTGTTCTTTTGCCACTCTTTATAATGAATAAAACCATTACACTAAATCGTTTTACTAACGTTGACCGCCTCCGTGGAACAATGGCTAAGCCGCTCGGATATAAAACCCGGAGATCATGGGTTCTATTCCCGCCATGGGTCTAGTTGGTGGTTATGACTTTTTCAGAGTCCGACTGGCTAGCTACCCCTACAGGTGAAATTTGCCGCCATAACAGCCCTAGCTGTGTTCCGGCAATATAAATGTGGGAGCCAGTATACTTGAAATTAATGGCTCAAGGATCAGATGAGCCTATATCAGATCAGATGAGCCTAGATCAGATGAGTCTGGCAGCAGATTGAGCGACGCTTTCTGATGAAGTATCCCTCAATGGAATAGGCTACAGTAACCGCTTACCATCAGGCGGGCTGCGTCTGTCTGCCAACTGATGTGGTATAAAAAATTGTAGGAGAATTGCAAATATTAGTTAACAGTAAACGTACAATATTATGTATGTTCATTATCTACTTAACATTTTTTCATCGATCGATGCGCAAGAGTGAGTTCAAAAGGTCGTTTTTTTCATTCAACGATTTCCGGTTTGATTTACGTCATTTGTTAGAAATTAGGTACCTACTTAAAATTACTTTTGGCGCCTCGAAAATCGTTGTTTGAATAAATATTTGGAAACGTATTTTTATTAAGATGAGGTGGGTTGCGTGCCTGCCTAACTACCAACCAAAAAAACACACAAATGAATACAAAATTTGCCTGATTATTCATGTGACGTAAGGAAAATATAAAGTGTTTAATTGATAAATTTTTGTTTTCAGGTAATACACCGAAGCTTAGAAAGCTCTACTCAGATTGATGTAATAACTTGGTAAGCAAAAAAAAGGGAGAATTATTGTTTGTTATTTAATTTATATTTTCATGCTACGATATTCAAGCTTGGCTCTAAGCGCCTTAACCATTATTAAACTAAGTGGATCATTGGGATACGTCGTGAACGGAACCACACACTGCGAAACCGATTTACCGTATATGGACGACACTAGTTTTTACCGGTAAATACGGAGCCGATTTCGAACTTTTATCTATGTAAAGGGTACGTTCTTAATCCACTTACTTAACGGGTTACATTACAAGTTTTTTTATACTATATTAGTTGGCAGACAAGCACGCAGCCCTGATGGTAAGCGGTCAGGTACTTTTTGTAATAAAGTATTTTATTAATTATCATCCAGCTTTTACAACGGTACCATAGAGCCTAAGTATGTATATAGAAAACACATCCTGTATTACGTTTGTATCAGTACAGTCAACAGCACATAAACCTTCCCTATTTTTATCAAATTCCTCAGCTATAATTCCATCGCATAGAGTTCTATATCAATTGAGACTTTTTGAAAGATAAGGGCAATTTGATCTGATGCCGACTGTACACCCACTTCATTAAAGTCTCGTTAAAATTAATACACCCAGAGCTTATCTTGACAGCTATCTATATTTAACGAATATCAAACACGCCGTTCATCCGTCCTCTAATCCCAACATGGAAGCGACGAATACTTGCTCACACAGATATTAATTTAGATAACTATAAATTACTGATGTATTACTTCGATATGCCTGCAAGCGGTTTATCGTCAGTTCTTAAATTTTTGAGTTGACACTGGAATTCAGCTAACTACGCATTTAGGCGTCTATCTTGATAATCAAACTGTTCTAGGAACTTGAGGCTATAATTATGGACGTACAAGACCAGTAAAAATAAATAAATAAAAGTCTCGGAACATTATTTACACAGGGTGTGTGTGACACAACATCATCTAGTCCCAAACTAAGCGGTAGCTTGTGCTATGGGTGCCAGACAACGGAAAATCATTACTTATATACATTTTTTTTGTACATAGAAACACCCAGACCGATACAAACAGACATGTTCAATTGTTCATGAACACAAATGTTTGTACCGTGCGGGGATCGAACCCGCGGTGGTGTAATAGCCGACTTCTCGACCATTACACCAAATGGCTCGTGAAATGACACAGGACTAGTGGGTTTCATTTCTGCCTAGGGTGTTTCGTGACTGCCTCTGTGGTGTGTTGGCTAGGTCGCACTTAAAAGTGAAGATTTTTCTATTTGCGTATTTACCAGACAGTCGAATGGCTTCCGTAACTCTTGACAGGGGAACCAAACGGAGATCAGATCGCTCCAAAATAACAACTATACTTTGACAAGAAAGAGTAGAAATTAAAAAGTGGCAATACTGTAGTGCCCTCCCTTTTTTCTTTGATTGATTTGAAAGGAATGACACTACAGTATTGCCACTTTTTAATTTCTACTCTTTCTTGTCAGACTGTACTTAACTTACATGAATTTAAAAAATATTGCACCATGGTGCAAGATCAATCTACCCTAATCTGTCAAAAATTCTCAATTAATAATAAATAAATAAATAAATATCTCTGGACATTATCGACACAGCGCCATCTAGCCCCATACTAAGCATTAGCTTGTGCTATGGGTGCCAGACAACAGATAAACATTACTTATATACTTTTTTTTTTGTAAATACATACATATTATACATAGAAACACCCAGACCGATACAAACAGACATGTTCATGCACACAAATGTTTGTACTGTGCGGGGATCGAACCCGCGACCTCTGGTGTAATAGCCGACTTCTCGACCATTACACCAAATGGCTCGTCAAATTGAAAGAGAACTCTATGTGAGGTTTATTAAGCTGAAAATTGGTTGTAGAAATATGACAGATTAGGGTAGTCTGATGTTCTGTCGTCTGTACCAGCGCGCACATCGGAACAAAACGGTCGGAGGATGATAAAAAACTACTAACTATAGAAAAAAACTAAAAATGATTGTCCTATGTAAGATTTAATACGAGTGTAATATCTGCTCAATTGAACGTCATTGACTCATAACAAAAGTTTTTGTCGTATGTTATTCAATAATGTAACCTTTGATCCTATGTGTGTCGTCATAAATGAAGTAATCCAACGGTTTCGAAAGGTTTCTTGGTAACGGTTAAAATTCCTTTATTGTTTGTAAATGGGATTTCACAAATAATTTTAGAAGTTTTCCCACAAATTTAGTTTAGGGAAACGTCGCTTGATACATGTTTTCCATGATGACTTTGAATCAATTTTAGTGTCAAGCCGATTCTATATCTACTTTTAAATTTTTGTCATATTTTAAACAAATACATAAAAATTTGAACTTTTGGTTAACACATCGAATACTTTATTCACTTTGGAACAGACCCAACATAGGATTCTGATTCTTTAATCTTAACTTTAATAACTTTATATTCTATGTCACGATTTGAAGGCGCTACTTCAGCTCTTCGGGCCTTAAAAACCTTTTGATAACTGATTTAAACAGTCGAATGAAGACACACTAACAGCAACTGTTTTGCGTCACGTACAAACTTGACACATATCCGCAAGGACGAGCAGTTTGACCAATTTAGTTGAATTCAAATCGCGAGGCCGTTCGTCACACCATACTACATACACAAACACCATTACCATTAATGGTATTTTTTTGTTATTTCAGTTGCAGCAGACTTACATTTGCATTTATATATTTGTAGTATGGATAATTGCCAATTATCTAGAAAATGAAGACTTCTTATTTATTTAACCTTAATAATAAAGCAGCAATGCCGATTTCCTCTGTTTAAGCGTGGAGCCCCCTTCAAAATATCACAACCCTTTTGGCTTGGTGTTTCGTTTATCAACTGTTTTATAGAAACAAAAATGAATTTGTAATGCTATAATAATGAGTTATAATAATGTTGATAACCCCGCAACGTCGGGTTTTTAACGAACTACGATCGAACATATCGACTCGGTTTTCCTTCTTTTGTTTTATCAATATAAAATCAGTGGGATATACCCCCTATTGTTTCGATACTCGAACAGGCATTAAGTGCAGATATTTGATTTGTGTAATTAAGTTCTTTGACCCATCCGACACGGATAGTTGATTGAAATGATACGTCATCCGGTTGGTACATTTTTTCTAAACCAGAAAAGACAAACGGATAACAGGGTCACTTGAAGATCATTAGTCAATGATCTTAACTGTATCTAAGAAGTAACAATCAATTAAAAGTCAATATATTTTTTTCTACCAGCTGCCTAATCTACGTTTATCCACGTAATCTCGGGATGCTCCTCCTTGCCTGATGCATGATGGTGGTGTCATGAGAGACGGATGATCACACAATTTAAGTCCTCAGAGATCCTGATTTACTAACGATGTCTGCTAACCAACAAACAGAATGAACTTTCCAGTGTAGATAAAGAAGTAGTTTGCATGCTGCTTATATAAATACCATAATTGCAAACATTTACAAAGTACCTCGTAAATAGAATGAAGGCTGTCACGAACCATATTAAAAATAACTCTAATGTGCCCTGAGATTTCATCTGCTGCCTGAGTATCTTCCGCAGAACATCATCGTTTAAACCTTATTATAAATTTTGGGAGTTTTTGAGGATGAGATTGCAATCTTTATAATGACAACGGAACAACATTACAGGTCATTAAAATTAAATGTAAAATGCTCAGCTATCACGTTTCTGCCTAATTTTATCTTAGCCTCCTCAATTCATGGATATGTTTTTGTAAATTGCTTACGTACAACTCAACAGCTTTATGAAATCTAAATTCACATTCAGCTAGTTGATTTACATTGATTTTTTTGCACGTCAATTTTTTTTCTTTATCATCATCTCGAAGAAATGACATGTTGAGAAGGAAGAGATGCCGCAAGTATTATTTTTATAAATATTGTATTCATCTTGTAGTACAATAAAATATTTATAAACATAGTAAAAGTAGAAAATTACAAAAAGTAATTCAAAGCAGATTTCTTTTGTATGTACAAAAGGAGGAGGGTAAGACTCCATAGTACCCTGGGCCCAGGTGTTAACTCAATGAAACTAGTTTTATTTGTAAGAGGATATATTAACAAGGCCTTGGTGAAAATTTGGTGAAATTTGGCTTTCCAGGAATCGGGTTATACGAATTATAGTAAAAGTGAGTTTATGTTTTAACATTGTGGTTTATTGATGTTATATGCGGATTATTTTGAATGGCTAAAGGTAAAGAGTAGAAGATCTGGGTTATTCCCACTGGTGGGAGTTCAGTAAGACGAAAGAGAAGAAAAATATAAAAATTCCCGTTCGTCCCGTTTTTTTTTTTGGCGGAGGACGCATTTACGCGCCTTGGCCGCAGACTAGGGACGCCTGCGACAGTGTCTGGGGCTCGGAACTAGAGACATTCATCCTACTACCCACTAAACTCCCGCGGTTTCCCCTTCTACCCGCTTGGGACGAGCCGGTGCCAGCCTTTTTAGCTATTGACCGGGCCCAACGTTTCTCACGCCTTGGGTAGTCTCTACATTTAATATGCTGCACTTAGGAGCAGGAGATAGTAGTAATAGTTAGATACTTACTTAGCTCTTAAAAATAAAAGAACAGGAAGTAAAATTAAACACTAATATAATGTTTAAAATATTTATTACTCATCTTCAATAATTAAGAGAATGTCATCCAAAAATTGTGCAGGAGGTTCGATATTTTCTTGGTATCTTGCCCAAGTTAGATACCATATTATACACATTACATGTGCACAGCAGCCTACAGTCCTCTTACCATTTACACAGCGTTCCATGTCGTCAATATCCGATCGATAAGCGTAATCAATTGTCCAAAATAGAGAGCCAGGTAATTCAAAAAGCCAGATCCGTCAAAAAGTCCTTAATATTATGCAAAGCCGATGTTGTAAGCAAAAGTAATAATAATTGGGAAATACGAGCGCACTCAGAACGAAAGAAACGAACGAGTGACGGTGTTTTTCATCTGCCTGTCAAATGTCAATCGGTAAACATTTGCACACTGAAGAAAAATTAGTAAAGGAGTTCAATTCGCTTTCATACATATATTCTGACATTTAACCGATTTATTTTATATCGACTTCAGTTCGGGCATGTATTTAGTTTTTTGGACTTTTCTTGCTTTCTAGATAGAAACATGTTACTATATTTTGGGATTTCCTTTAGAAAAATATAACCGATTTTTTGATATACATTTCATCTAGTTAACTGCTGGGCCCAGAAATACCCGCCTCCTTTATCTGTCTGAACGATCAATAGATACTCGTGTTGTTATAATTTCACACTCCTTTTCAATCAAGCGATTTGCTCTACAAATTATCGCCAAAATACGTTTCGTGACAAAAATAAGTGCACGTGACTTAGTAATACTATACGTCAACAAACTACTTAAGTAGTACACTAATATATATTGCAAAAATTAAGACCGCAATTTGTTGAAAACATGTTTGATTTTCTGCCAAACTACTGGAATTTTATCTGATATTGATAAGTCCCTTGTGAAAAGTACGTCTTTGTCTCTGGAAGTGTCACAGACTACAGTGCTTCTTGTCCTCAAGAAACTTTGAGAATAAGAGAATAGAACAGATTGTTAAGGGCACAAAATACACATTTATAAAAGGACTCTTGGAATGCTATTTGCAATTTTTCAAACTAAAAATTCATAGAAAAAAATTTAACTTCCATTCTACGATGGCTTTGTCCAGATCGATGCACCATGATGATACACGATTTGGCAGGTCTTGTTACACAGAAGCGACTTCCATCTGACTTCCATAACCCTTGACAGGGAAATCAATTGGATCATGGCTACACAGCCTATGCAGGTTTTCTCTCAATGTTTTCCGTCATCATCCTCATAGGCGTAAATACGCACATAGAAAAATATATACTTAGTTACGCGAAATTCGAACCATTCGACCTCACCCATATGAAACTACAGACGAAAGATAAAATTGAAACTACACATTAAAAATTCCACGTCCATCAGCAAATTATAAAGATTCTCTCGTCATATTAAGTTGATTGCAATCTTTTCAAAATTGACGAGTAAACAATATGCCAAGAACGTGTACTAAAGGTTTGTTAGTTTCAAAGGCGCGTGCGTCACTGCCGATCTTGACACAGTCGCGTTGTGAAACTGCTCGCTTCTTTCTTTCTTTGTCTCACGTCATGAATTAGTAAGTTGGTGGCAGAATTTTGTTTGCTTAGCTGTCTACATTGCAACAATGATGGACTAGCCTTGGCTATACCTAGTCAGAATAACTTAACTCGAAAGACGTAAGAGAAATAAATATAAATAATAAGTTTTGGACATTATAGGTACACACAGCGCCATCTAGCCCCAAAACTAAGTATTAGCTTGATATGGATGCCAGACAACGGATAAACATTACTTATATACTTGCCTTTTAACCGACTTCAAAAAAGGAGGAGGTTATATGTTCGACTGTATGTATTTTTTTTTTTTTTTTTTTTTTTTTTATGTATGTCCGTCGATTTCTCCGTCAATTGTGGACCGATTTAAATAATTCTTTTTTTATTTGAAAGTGCATAGTTCAGAGGTGGTCCCATTGTCACCATGTTAGGATCTGATGATGGGATCCCGGAAAAATCAAGGGAAAACCTCAAATTTTATAGGCTGCGCCTACGCGTTACTTGTTTTTTCTGAAGCCATTCAAGTTTTTGCGTCCGATAGACATCATTTTATGTTGATGAGCTGATGATGGAAGGTACAACTCCTTAACGGTTAGGAGTTAGGGGATAATTCTTTCAGTATTGTAGGAATATGTGGACCGTTAGTTGTATTTTATGTACTTTTGCAGCTAAGGTGATGATGGAAAGTACAACTCCTTAACGGTTAGGAGTTAGGGGATAATTCTTTCAGTGTTGTAGGAATATGTGGAACGTTAGTTGTATTTCATGTACTTTTGCAGCTAAGCTGATGATTACCCGGGGATGGGCTGGTCACTAGCCAATAAGGTTAGCACCGGCTCGTCCTAATCGGGTGTGAAGGAGAAACCGGGGGAGTGTAGTGGGTAGCGGACGCTTCGGTCTCGAGTCCCACACACGGCCGCGGGTCTAGCTAGCCTGCGGTTATGGTGCATAAACGCATTCTCCTCCTACCCATGGTGCTGACTGAACACTTAATGAATACCTAATTATAGGAAATAAGAAGATTCCTAATACAGCTGTGCTATAAATAGCAGCGCGCGTCTGTACTCAGCCCATTTGCTTGCCAGACGTCGTTGCGGTCAGAGCTCTCTGAAATTGCGTGATTTGCGTGTCGATATTTTTGTGATTATTTTCGGTTGTTTCCAGTGTAATACTTATTTTCTAAATTCGTTATTTATAGCTGTTTCGGGTAGCTAATTAAAATTAATTTTGTTAAGTTCGTATTTACGTTATAATTGGTGTAATTTGTTTGAATAAATAACAGGTGTTGATTCGTGTTTCCTTTTTAAAAAAATACTTTCCCTCGAGATCTCCAAGATCAGAAGTGGGATAGGATCAACGTGATTCTATCTCTCTGGCCGTTCTGTTTTTGAGTATCTCGTGCGGGGTGTGTTTTTAAAAAGTGAAAGCTTGCGTGACGGAATGTCGGGGCGTAGTGACCATGACCGTGACCGTGACCGTGAACGCCGTAGAAGTCGCTATAGTAGTCCGGAGCGACGACGTAGTCGGTATCGTGATCGTACGCCGGATGATAGTGTGAAACGCGAAATGAATGCAATGTTATCTCGTTTACGTGCGTTAGAAAGTCAGGTCGCTGTGCGTAATACCCCTCCGCCGTCGGTGCAAAATGTTCGTTCCGTGTCACCGTTACCGCGACGTCGCGAGTCTGATACGCGAGTAGTGTCTCCGTCGCCTGGACGCTCAGCGTCGCGTGCTAACCGTTCGAGGCGTTCTATGACGCCGCCATTGCCGTTGCCGGCGCAGCCGCCCGCGCCGCCGTGTAGTGTATCGCGCCCGTGTAGTGTGTCGCGTGTTCAACGAGCGGGAACCGAATCGGAGCGGGTGAATAGTGACGTGAACGCACCGTCTACGGTGACCGATCAGCTTGTTGATGCTATTCGTTCCATTAGTAATATTTCGAGACACAGTCAGCATTATTACATTTCAAATTTCGATCCTAATTTACATAATATCGAGGATTGGAGCGCGGAAGTTGATCGTGCGAAAAATTTAAATAATTGGAGCGACTTTGAATGCCTTTCGCGGATAGGCAATTGTTTAAAGGGTGATGCTAGGACTTGGCTGAATGAATGGGTGACAACCGAGCGTACTTGGAGTAGTTTCAAAAACGAGTTTATACCATTGTGCCCTAAAACACCAGACGTTGCGAATATTTTATACGAGGTAATGAGTACCAATTCTGACAACTACCCTACGTACGCTGATTACGCTCGGCGGTCACTTCTTCGTTTACGTCTTGTGCGTGGTCTAAGTGATGAGCTTATGTCGGCGATTGTAATACGAGGCATTACGGACCCTCAAATTCGTGCGTCCGCAACGAACGCAAAGTTAATGCCAAACGGTTTGGTCGAATTCCTTTCGATTTATGTTAAACCTAGCATGCCTAAGGGCGTTTCTACCCGCGTTACGCCTCAAAATAATTTTACTGTTAAAAGTAAAAATGTTTCTAGCGCACCGCAAAGGAAAAGACGTTTTGATGACGGTAAATGTTTTATTTGCGGTCAATTGGGACATAGGCAGTTTAACTGTAATAATAAGAAACTTAAAGTAAATCAGGCAGAGAGTTCTCAGGGTAACAATTCAAATAGTTCATTACCAAAGCCAGTCTATGTACCAACAAAACCCGACACGTGCTCTTTTTGTAAGAAAACGGGTCATAAAGTTGAGAATTGTTTTGCGAAACAAAAATCGGAGTCGCGTAATAAAGATAATGTCAATTTTTGTCGCGAAAACCAAACTGTTCGTAATAATGACGTGGTTGTTGCCGTAATCCAGGGAGTGCCGGTGGATGTTTTGATAGATAGTGGTTCGACTATATCGCTCATATCGTCTTCCTTGTTGAAACATTTTTCTTGCGCTCGTAAGCCCACGTTTCGCGTGTTAAAGGGTCTTGGTAGTCAGGAGATTGAGAGCACGTCATATGTTACTTTGCCAATCGAATTTGACGGTTTAACACTTGAGGTAGACATGTTCATAGTCGATTCTGTTTTTATGAACACCCCAGTCATAGTCGGTACGGATGTCCTGAATAGGGAGGGCGTTCGGTATGTCCGTACACGAGACTCTCAACGTATCACGAGGGAAGTTGATGATGTGAACAGGGTAATGGCTGTTGAGTCTGATACATCCATACCCGTTAATACGCCTCTCGTTGGTGAGGAATTGCAAAACCTTTTGGCTATTATTAATAAATTTTCTGAGCATTTTATATCGGGTACTGCTACTAGTACTGTCAATACGGGAAGTATGGCTATCAGACTGAAGAGTGACACACCTGTGAACTATAGGCCGTATCGTCTTTCACATGCGGAAACTTTGCGCGTACGGGAAATCATTAAAGATTTGTTAGGCAAGGGCATCATCCAGGAGTCGGAGTCGGATTACGCGAGTCCGATCCTACTCGTCAAAAAGAAGGACGGATCCGACCGTATGTGTGTCGACTTTCGGAAGTTGAACGATTTGACGGTAAAGGACCGGTTTCCATTACCACGGATTGACGACCATATAGATCGTTTAGGTCGGAATAAGCACTTCACCAGTCTCGACATGGCGACAGGATTTCATCAGATTCCTGTAGATAGGGAGTCAATACCCTTAACTGGCTTCGTGACGCCTGAAGGGCATTACGAGTACTTAAAAATGCCATATGGTCTCGCGAATGCTCCAGTGGTTTATCAGCGGATCATCGCAAAAACACTTCGGGAGCATATTGAATCTGGTGATATCCTTGTCTACATCGATGACGTGTTGATTTTAAGTCAGACAGTTGAACAAGGTTTGGAGTTGTTAGAAAAAGTTCTTTTGACCCTAACTAAGGCAGGGTTCTCGATAAATTTAAAGAAGTGCTCATTCCTTTCTTCGCAAATTGAGTATTTGGGCCGTAGTATTAGTATGGGTCAGGTACAGCCGAGCAGTGATAAGGTTAGAGCTCTTATAGATGCGCCTGAACCAACCAACGTAAAGCAAGTTCGCCAGTTTATGGGCTTAGCCAGCTATTTTCGGCGGTATATACCTGGCTTTGCTCAAAAGACTGCATGTATCGCGGCCTTAACTCGTAAAGGTGTAGACTTTAGATGGGGACCGGAGCAGCAGGCTGCTCGTAAGGCTATTATCGATTGTTTGACCAGTGAGCCCGTACTCGCGATTTATGACCCTTCATTGCCGATTGAGGTCCATACGGACGCAAGCTCAGTCGGTTATGGGGCTGTGCTGTTACAAGTTCATGAGGGTGGTTACAGGAGAGTGGTTGCTTACTATAGTAAGCTGACACAAGGGGCTGAAAGTAAGTACCACTCGTATGAGCTGGAGACCCTTGCCGTGGTCAAGGCTTTACAGCACTTTCGGCATTATCTTGTGGGTGTACATTTTACCGTGGTCACCGACTGCAATGCGTTGAAACTTACCCAACGTAAGAAGGATTTACTTCCCAGGGTGGCTCGGTGGTGGGTATACCTCCAAGACTATGATTTCAGCTTGGATTATCGAAAGGGTTCCCTTATGTCTCATGCTGACTACCTTAGCCGGAATCCAGTCAATGTGTGCACTGTTCAGAAACCGCTGAACTGGGCGCAGATTGCTCAGGCTTCCGACGAGGAGACGCGTTCCCTCATTCAGAAGCTGAATGATGGACAGTTAGACGCAAGTCGATATGTCGTCAAAAATGACCTCTTGTATGTTAGACATACACCTACTGGTGAGCCTTCCCGCCTTTTGTGCTTCATTCCCAAGGGGCACAGACTTAGTTTGCTCCGGGTATTCCACGACGAGCACGAACATCCTGGAGTTGACAAGACCACTGATCTGGTCACTAAACATTTTTGGTTTCCGGGGTTGCGCACTTTTGTTCAAAAGTATGTGTCGCACTGTTTAGTGTGCATTTCCCATAAAAAGGTACCTCGCGCCCCCTTGCAGCCCATACACTCATGGGAAAAGCCGGATGTTCCTTTTGAAACTGTCCACATGGATGTTTTGGGACCTCTTCCTGAGGTTGATGGGTATCGGTATGTCCTCATTGTTGTTGACGCTTTTTCAAAGTTTTGTTTGCTTTACCCCATGTATCGCCAAGATAGTAGCGAATTAAAGCGTCATGTCACTAACGCTATATCGTTATTTGGAGCCCCCAAATTGATAGTTGCCGACAGAGGTCGCATGTTCCAAAGCTCAGAGTTTCTAGATTGGGTTCGGGAAATGGGTTGCGACGTACATCTAATCACCCCCGAAATGCACCAGTCTAATGGGCAAGTCGAAAGGTATTGTCGTACCGTACTTAATATGGTTCGCATTGAAGCGAATCACCGACAGGAGAAATGGCCTAGTGTCATGTGGAAATTACAGCTTGTTTTAAACATTACGAAGCACAGGACCACGCAAAACTCAGCTCTTAACCTGCTGGTGGGTGTCGATGCAGCGACGCCTCTTATACGAAGCCTGGTGCGCGATGTGGCGCTCGAGGGTTCCAGCCCTAACAGGGAAGCCCTTCGTGAGATGAGCAGACAAAGGGTTTCTGAACGACTACGACGGAACCAGCAGACCCAGGACACGTATGTAAATAAAAACAGGAAAAATCCTCGTGGTTATGACATTAATTCCTTGGTTTTTGTTCGGAAACAGGCGCAATCGACGGGGAAGCTGGACTCCGGCATGCGCGGCCCATACCGCGTGCTGAAAGTCCTGCCGCAAGGGCGTTACGAGCTGCAGCTTCTGGCCGGCTCCTACGGGAAGTCGACGCAAGCAGCGGCCGAGTACATGCTTCCTTGGCGCGGCGAGTGGACTCCTGAAGAGTGTGCTGCATTCTTTGAGGGTGAGATAGTTGGCCACTTGCGGGGTAGAGTAAAGACTACCTCTCATTTGTGTCTCCAGTTTGTGGCCAAGATTGTGCGCACATTCTGGGCAATGTTGGGTAATGTGAGCGCGACTCTTACCCAGCAGTTGCATTTTATTTGTGGTGGTGTGTTTAAGCTAAGCTAACGTCGTGCCTATGGCTTAAAACATCGGCAACCGGGTTACGCTAACGTCGTGCCTATGACTCGGTTGTGGTTTATGTGTTGCTGAGCTATGCTAACGTCGTGCCTATGGCTCAGTTGTGTTTTTGTGTGATTCCGGAGTTATGCTAACGTCGGGCCTATGACTCGGATCACTTGTAATTTTCGTGCTGTGTGTACGCCACGCAGGCGAATGTTTTTCTGTTTTGGTACAGGTACGGATCTTGAAGAATCCTCTCCTGCAGCGGAGCCCCATGAGGCGGAGGTGTTACGTCGCGCCTCAGCTTCGGGTTCACCTGCGGACGATGGACAGCAGCCTGGTCCGTCAGGGATGCAGAACTCTGCATCCGTGATCGACGCGCTGTCATCCGTCGCCCCTGCCGCTGAAGAGGAACTTCGAGACTGCAGCACGCCGGAGAAGGAGTCCGGGCTTGCGTTGTCCATGCCACTGCTGGACTGAAAAGCTGCTGAAGATGAAGGGAGGCCGAGGACGACCTCCTATCAGGAAAGGCCGTATAGGAAATAAGAAGATTCCTAATACAGCTGTGCTATAAATAGCAGCGCGCGTCTGTACTCAGCCCATTTGCTTGCCAGACGTCGTTGCGGTCAGAGCTCTCTGAAATTGCGTGATTTGCGTGTCGATATTTTTGTGATTATTTTCGGTTGTTTCCAGTGTAATACTTATTTTCTAAATTCGTTATTTATAGCTGTTTCGGGTAGCTAATTAAAATTAATTTTGTTAAGTTCGTATTTACGTTATAATTGGTGTAATTTGTTTGAATAAATAACAGGTGTTGATTCGTGTTTCCTTTTTAAAAAAATACTTTCCCTCGAGATCTCCAACTCTCGAGATTATTATCAAATAATACAATTCTACTCGTATTTTCGCTATCATTATTATGAAAGAGTTTTACTCACTACCTACGTGTTATTCACACTAAAAATAGAAAAATAAACAAACTTTTTTTAAAAAAAATTAAACCGACTTCAAAAAAAAAAGAAACAAAAAAACTACCTAAAAAACTGAAAAGCAAAAAATAATTTTAATAAGACATTCATCAAATGCGCTTATTGTCTAAGCCTATTAATTAAATTGTATTTTACGTGCTAGGTAGGTACCTACTAATCTGTTTGAAGTCGGTGCCAAGCCAAAGGTAATCAAAAATGATATATAATAATAATGTATTATAAAGGGTTACTTATTAATCCGCGGACGTAGGTACGTAATCTGGGTACCTACTATTTGGCTTGGCACCGACTTCAAACAGATTAGTAGGTACCTACCTAGCACGTAAAATACAATTTAATTAATAGGCTTAGACAATAAGCGCATTTGATGAATGTCTTATTAAAATTATTTTTTGCTTTTCAGTTTTTTGTAAATACATACAAATAAAAAGTTTAATGATTCCTACTATTATTAAATTCTCTAAAAAGACTCAAAATGTTACGCATTCGATGTAGGTAGTAACCGAGAGTGTTTTTAAAATAATGAGAAAATACTCGTTGTAACAAACGCAAGATTTTTTATTCTATGAACGCGCCACTTACTTGCGACTTGGTGCCTATAAGCGCCTTAATAAAACTAGGCGGTTAAATGCATTTTATTATGTATTGTTGATTGCTCTAGTAATTCACATTTAAAAAAAACTCTTTGGTGAATAAATAAGGTATACAACAGGAAACAGCTATTTAATAGCAAACGATGTGGACTGATATTTTTAACCTGGGGAATACGTCGTGGAAAGAGATTGTGTGGAACTCTCACGACCTAGAAACTCACTAGACCCCGCCCCCCCCCCCGGTTTCCTCGTTCTTGCCTGGTAGTGCAATGAAAGATGGATGACCCTTATGATGTAAACTGATGCAAAACGATGTACCTTTATTAACTATTACTACCTACCGGATGACAAATAACATTCCAACGTAATAATTATTACCAAGCATGTACTTACGATATAAATGGAAATAGATGACAGAAGTGATACGTACTGTGGTTATAATTGCTTCAGATTTATTAAAATAATCTGAAATAAATAGGGTAATAACCGTACAGTAACGTTCTACTCGTAATGTGTCATAGGAAAATATTTTCTCTCCACTGATAGTTATAGACCGGATTAGTACCAGTGTTGCAGCAATATTCAAATTGAAGCCATAGTGTAGATCTGTTGCTCTGGTTATATTTTGGGAATATTCATGTGGTAGCCAGTACATTTAAAATTAAAGGTTAGAAGATCTGATGAGCCCACAGTGTGGCATCTCATTCCTGGAAGCTTCCTGGTGAAGTGTCCCTAATGAAAAGGGCCGCAGTGACTGTTTACCATCCGGTAGTCTGCGTGCCTGTCTGCCAACTGAAATCATTATGTCAACTGATCTTGCAAAAAAACTGATGTGACTTCTAAGTTGTGTCATAAGACTCGTTAGAATTGTGATATTTTTATTGAGAAGATTAACGACATTCTAAGCCAAATGTTATGGGTAAATTGCTTGAGACGCATTTAGCTCTAAAGCACTTTAGATCGTTGTTCGTAGAAACGGTCAATTGCAAGACACACAGATAAAGACGTATCAGATCGTTTCAATTGTGGTTGTTCTCTAAACGATCACACCAATAGACCATCAAGTAGCTTTAGTGCGTCAAGATTTTAGGCTAAATCTCGATACACTGTACATTTTAAACACTACACAAGCTACTCATATAGAAATTACTTTACTAGATATAAATTTTGAGGGTGCTATTTAAAAACTGCGCATTTTTCGTCTAGTCAATGCACTGGATTGAGCAATTTTTAAACCTCTAGAATGCAGGCGTTGAAAAATAGAACGGCTTGTAAAAGGTCAGCAATGAATGGTATACGTAGGGCTACTCAATTCCCTTATTAAGGCCTGTGACGTCATCGCTACGGGGTCCATTGTGAGTCAAGCCGGTTCCCCGACAGGTTTCATACGTCAGTAAATCATGTTCTGCATTGATCTAGTGACGAGCACGTCGTGTGACATTTTGTTGCAATAGACTTTTCCTGCTATTCATAATTACGTAGGTAGCTATTTAATTGTGCCATTGGAACAGGTTTTGCATCATATTTTTACGACACCCTTTAGTAAAGGTATTATCGGTATTATACATAGTTTGATCAAATTTCAATGTGGGACCTAAAAACTGAATTTTTCAATCATAAGAATTACCTTAATAAGATTAATGATTAATAACATTTCTAAGTTGTTTTAAAGTTTTATATCTCATCCAATTTTAGGATAATTATTAAATGTCTCTTATAAGCTTCTTATAAGTCTGTGCCAAAAATATTTATTTTAGGGACAATTTCATCAACTTTCTTCAACATCTACTTTTAATAAATATAATCAGTCACGTATTTTTTTAGGATACTAAATCTAAACATTTCCAAGTAACTTTGGAATTACAGTAACGATCCAATGGGGTACAGTGTACAATTAGTCAGTAGTGACGACAACTGGTAATTGCAGAAGATAATTTGCGGTTTGGAATGTCATTACAACCAGCTAATGCCTGTTCCTAGATACTTGATCTGCCATTAGAAAACGTTTAAGTTTACAAGGTTTTTTGTCTTCATATTTATTGCATTTGATAATTTTGAATGGCTTTTTCACTTTATCAGTTTTAACTAATGTGGACTCTTTGTTGCCTGCTAATTATTTGACGTCATCAATAGTTATTACGTCATTGCGTTCATTTGAAAGTTATTGAGCGGGTAATGTATTTTGTGATTAAGAGTGCTCAGTAACTTTGCCGACCCCAAATTGCCTTTAACTTTACTTGTACTAAATAACAAATATGGGATAACAACAATCAATTTCAGGTGTCATTGTCAATTCGTCTTGGAAAGTTGGAAAGTCCTGTTATGAGATTGGGTCTTTTGCCAGGAGAGGATACCCAGACAAATTGTATCATGATTAAATAGCCAGCGTTATCTAACCGTGTCGGTTTGCTTACTACATTTTCTAATCACAAAGCAAAGTTGTTTTTACTGAAAACGTGAGTTGAGTTTTTGGACAATAATATTGAAACATGTGAAACGATTAACATAGTTTACCTATTTAAAGTAAGACGTTATGAAGTTTTGGTTCTTAAACTATTTACCTGAATTCCTCAAGTGTTCGGATCTTTTGTAACGTAGTACTACTCTAGTTTTAGTGTAACTAATGCCACCAGTTCTGTCGTTGGTGGTTAGTCTATACTTCTCCATCTAAAAGATACCGCATCAAATGTGGAAAAGTAATGATTTCATTCTGCATGTGACATTAAAAGTAGGAATTGTTATTATCGTAATAAAATCATTACAAGCTTCCACACCTAAGCATTCGATCTCTATCCGTATAGGTATTCGTAGCTTTATATTTTTGGATGGATATTAGTTTAAAAGTGCTCAATTTCCTAGCTATTGTTTCAAAATCTGAATTGTTGTATAATTTCAAAAGCGGAACTGCCCCATCAACCTTTGATTTATCCTCGATATTTTTACTAATTTGGGATTTCATATGATCGCATAGAAGATTACTCATACTACTATTCATTTTAGGTATGCGTGACATTGCCGTCATGGTTGTTTCGTGAATGCCATAATTACATAAGTTTAGAAATTTCGCGGATATGATACTAAAAGTGTATTACATTATTTTTCCTTTTTAAAGCTCAGGCACACTAAGCCGGATATTATTATGTTATGTACACTGAAATAAAATAATAGCGTTTGAGACATAGGTATGTAGAGATCTTGTTTTTATAAAATATAGGTAGCCAAGCATGCAGTACACCTGATGGCAAGTGACTAACACCTGTCCAAAGACATATGCAACACCAGTTTGCCATTTTTATTGATCTTAAAACCTCTTTAAACTGGCCTCTTGTAAAAAAAATGTCTGTAGTGTGCAATTTTTTAAATGTTGCTAGAGTTATATAATATGCTAGTAAAATCGTTGCATTCCCAAAGTTCCAATATTAAAACCACAAATAATTCTGCATTTCGGTTCAATTAACATTTTGCCTGTAATTGTTACGTAAATTTTACTCTAAGTTGACGTAAAAACATGAGGAAGTAACCCAAATTTTATACCTAACCTTGGTTCCAACGTATGTTTTCAGTTAAACATAAAGTGTATTGACTTTTGATACCGTCGCACATCGCGAGTGACGTCATCTTGCGCGTAATTACATATTGTTCGTCCTATATGGAGGTGTGCGATGGAATTCCAAGTGGAGGTTACACTTGACGTATATGTCTGGAGGAGGGAAAATGCTAGATGAAAAATTAGGTGATGCAGCTGATGAGGAAGATAGCGATATCAAACTATCGAGACTAGTCACAATATATATGTAAAAGTACAATTCTAAAGTTTTGGGAAAAGAGGGGACAATAAGTTTTAACTACACATAGCCAAGAAGAAGACTGGGATTAGATTAAACTAATTGATACTAATTAAATAAAAAAGGATTGTCATGGCTAATTCTAAAAATTAGTGATATTCTCAAGTGAAAATTGTAGAAAGGGTTATTCAAGAAAATGGGGAAAGCCTTTGGGAAAAATACTAGATTCTTCATAACAGAAACAGGCCGACAAGTCATGTCTAATATTAATTTCTTTGTTTTTTTAATAGAAAATACAAACTTACCAATAAAACTATCTTGAATATAAAAATTAAACACATCTACAAATCTCTACATTTATTCAACAGCCATTTAAACTAAAGATTAGGCCTATCAAGTGCTCCTAATATTTTTTATGACATCATTGGTCGGTATTTTACCATTAATGTCACATTTAAAAGCGATCGATTCACCAGAGCTAACGTTTGCAACTGAATTAAACAGAGTTTAAAGTTTCATTATCAGTTTTTTATTCATGTTATGCAAATAACGTCATTGACAAAGTCCATTTACTGATAAGTCACATATGTTTAGTGTTTGAGCGTGCTTCAGGCTGTGTCGACACATTAGTTGTTATTGTTACCGCATGTGACATAACGGGACAAATATCACATTTATATTCTTGCCACACTGACGATCGATTTTATGTAATAATCAACCATTCAGCTACAGAACCAGAGGCCACGGGTTCCATCTCCGTACAATACAACCATATATTTCTCTTAGAATTAGTTTAAAATTAACGTAAACTGTTAGACTTATTTTCATGATAATTATTTCTTCTTTAAATACACTTTTCAAGAGTTCGACATTGTACTTCGGAAGCGCGGTAAATCTATCTGTCAATCTCCCCGACTAGTGCGGGGCACCGTACGTGGTGACCATACTGATGTCTTAATCGAGTGAACAAATTATTCGTCTAACAATATGTACATGACTGGCGAGCATCCCTACATATTCAATCTGCCGCTGCGCTGTAGTAGCTTTGGGTGTGTCCAGGTGTGTCCCGTCAGTATTAAAATGGTAGTCAGTATACTTGAGATAAAAGGGTTGAAGATCAGAAGCCTACAGCGTGGCAACACATTGAACGTTGCGTTTCAGTTAATGTAGTATTGTAGTAAATGGCGTGCCTCAAGTAGGCAGGCCAACATAAGTGACAAAAAATTGTGCATATATTTAGGAAAAAATGTATGAGCAATGTTCATCAGTATTCTGGTATCTGGTCTGACACAAGAAGCAAGATTAATGATGCAATCTTCTCTTACCATTACTCTATCAACCTTACGTTTTTCTACTAACGTCAATTAGAAAATATAAGTATTTTCAATGAACTCTCTCCGACTGGCTAGCTACCCCCACAGGTGAAATCTGCCGCCATAATAGATCTGGCCATGTTCATGTGTCATAATGTGGGAGCCAGTACACTTGAAATCAAAGACTTGAAAATCAGATGAGCCTACAGTCTGGCAGCACATTGAGCAATGTTGGTGAAGTGTCCCTCAGTGGAATAAGCCGCAGTGACCGATTAACATCAAGTGGGCTGCGTGCCTGTCTGCCAACTGAACTAGAATAAAAAAATCTTCGTAATTTTGACAGAGCTCATCGTTTAGGAAAACAAGTTGTCGATAATTTGCGTCAGTCCTTTGATTTGTTCTACCTTGTCGTATGTCAAAAACTGATTTTACGTTAATGGGTTACCCTACTTTAAGTGACTTTTTGAAAAATATAAAATATATTCAAATAACAAAATGTTACTAGGGTGGTCGACAAGCTGCACTTTAAACTGCTTGCACAGGCTTGGTTAGATCTTATTGTCTTTATTTGATTTTAATGCGGCAAATAGCAAGATACATCTTCTCTAATTTCTGACTTCAGTGTTCAGAATGCCTTTTTCTGTACCATTATTAAAATAATAAACCATTCTTGCACCATGTAGACTTCATGAATAAAAAATATTTTGGTTGATTGACGGACTTTGTATGAGCTAGGGGGCAGGCGAACAGTTGATTCATTTTTGACATCTTTGACATCAGCAACAGCAGGAGAATAAAAAATTGTTTGTCAGTGGTAAATACCCGCGAATTCGCGAAAGTGCTTTGACTTTTGACGCCACTTCACAAAATCCTATTTTACCTATGTACTTTTTTTGGGTAAAACCGAGAACTTGTACCAGGCAGTCGGGTAGTTTCAATCGTCGTTTCTCATGCCTGTTTGTCTGGTTGACCCGCGGCACGCGATTTTTCTATGTGCAACTACCACTAGGTTGGCAGTACTTGGTAGTAATAGAAAACATCGTGAGTAATCCTGCACAGTCGGAGGCTGTAGCTATAATCCAATTGGTCTAGTTTCTCTATCATTTGTGTTTACTTGTTCACGTTGACTCGCGGGCGCGGTAGCGGACGCGGTAACGAAATATCAAACGTATGACCTGATACCCAAGTATTCACGTACGAAACGCACGTGCGGTCTAAGTAGCGGGCAAACTAGCGACAGTATCAAACGCGTGAGACGTTTGTGTGTTCACGTCGAACTCGCGGCGCGCGGCGGAGCGTGCGATTCCCTCGCGACGTCAGATAAGTCCAACAAGTTTGAACTTTTCGCTAGCGCAAACGCCTGGCGGCCAATGTGTACATGAGCTCGCGGCGCTACCGCGCCCGCACTCGCCACCGCGCCCGCGAGTTCCTACTATGACACCACTGAGTACTTGTTCACGTAGGAATCCTACCTGAACAACCACTTAGTGGTGTCGTAGAATGTATAGTGCGTCGCGGACGAATGGAGTACCATTACTAGTAAGTAAATAGATAAATGGTACTTACTATAGGAAAACACCAAATGGAATTATTTGTTGTACTACAAAAGTAATCGTAATTATATTCTCAGAAACAACGCGTGTCAACGATAGAATTGTTTTATTACGAAGCAATTTGAGTTCGCTTGTTATTGTAATGATCACCAACGCTATTAACAATGTCCACACATATTTTGTAGAATTTCCTGTTTGATTAGCTCGATGGCGCATTTGATAGTGATCCCACCCTGTGCGCTAAGGGTCATGAGTTCAAATCCCACCTAGAACAATCATTTTTGTGGTGATAATTTGTGTTTGTCCTGTGTCTGGGAGTTAAATTGTGTATTTTTGGTTCCTTTTATGTTTCTGATACTTATAACAAAAATGTTTGTCCGAAATGTATTCATATCTCAACGGCTTTTTCTTCCCTTTTACTTCCAAGATACAATGGGGTCACCACATAATTATTTTGTGGTCAAGTCATTATAGACTGTTTAGGGTAGGAGGCGATGAATGTCCATTATATATGTGGTTCCCTATTTAAACTCACCGGCAATAAAACCTGGCCACTGGTCTTTTTTCATACAAACGTGGTCACTTTAACGTCTCATAGATAGAAAACATAATCATTGCACAGCTGCAAATAGTTTTCTATCTATGAGTCGCTAAAGTGACCATGTTTGTATGAAAAAGCCCAGTGGCCAGGTTTTATTGCCGGTGAGTGTATAACAAAGAAAATTATTTTTTATTTATTTATTTAAGCTTCATTGCACAAATCAAGTACAAAAGGCGGACTTAATGCCTCATGCCTCTCCAGTCAACCTAAGATTTTACCATAGACCTTTCCTGCTCTGAGATAGTAGCTCTGGGTAGTATATGTACCAAACAGATAAATTACAAGAGAATAACTGTAAAAATCATTAAATTCAACCATTTTTACAATAAACGTTTTGTTTACCTCAAAAAGTTAATATTAGAGTCTAATTCATCTTTTCAGTCGTATAGTCAATGAACCTTGATTTTTTGAAAATTACTTTTGTAGTTTTGTCTATGTTTTTTAACGGCATGAGTAATATAACCCAAAATTTGCAGCGGTTACAGTAAGGAAAAGCCGAGTTAGCAGAATCTAAATGATTCATCGATATCTTTTCTGAACCGTCTTACGTAAAACGGTCGTTTACAATGCAGTTGTTCGAAATCTCGCACGCCTGCAAAACCAGAATCCCGCCAATAGGACTGGATACTTTACATAAGTAGGTATTTGATTTACGTCAGTCGAATGTTGTGGTGGTGTGGCACTGACTTGTCCCTGAGTCACCGTATACTGTGGTTTATATTGGCAATTTCAACTGACTGGTCTTCAGTATTCGTTGATACGCCACACTTAAACCAACTCTACGTGTTTTGTTTTTAAAACTTACAACACGTGTAGTCTGTGCGTGTTCGAATTTTGAATACCTATTTAAAATTCGTGTTTATTTTTTAATTGAAAGGAGGTCGAGTGATTTTTAAAGTTCAGTGTATCTGTGGTGTGTTAATATTAATCTGTGCTAGTGATTTTTCGCAAGATGCATTCTAAAAATCGTGATTTTACTATTGAAGATTTCATGGATGTGGTTTTTTGCGCGTATGTCTGCAACACTAAAAAGGTATACATATAAAGTTTTACTAACATTTTAGCGAGAAACTTTAACAGTTACAGAGATTTTTCTCCGGAGCTTTTGTAAGTTAAATCGAAATCGATGAAGGTGGTCGTGAACTGTATGCCGAAGTTTCTTGTAGGTAGGTATTTATTTTATGATCAAACCTATTTAATCATTTTTTTTATTACCTTATCCGATTTCAGTCAAACAGCATTGATTAATCGACTCTTACACGATTGAAAAAACAACAAAATATGCTCTTATAGCCTAATGTTATAAAAATGTTAATATTATTTAATAAGGTG
The DNA here is from genome assembly GCA_949319885.1 of Mecyna flavalis. Taxonomy (NCBI): domain Eukaryota; kingdom Metazoa; phylum Arthropoda; class Insecta; order Lepidoptera; family Crambidae; genus Mecyna; species Mecyna flavalis. The sequence continues at coordinate 4,133,218 of OX439407.1, read as the reverse complement.
ACCAATATAATGCGCCTAGTTTTAATATAAAAAAATAATTTGTAAATTGTTCCACACGATTTAATTTTACAAAATCCGATCACGAATTAGACAAGTTTAATAAATTTTGCTATTTTTGGTTCTGTACCTAATTCGACCGCCATTGACGTCAATGCACGTAGGAAAATGGTCGTAATATTACCGGTTTGCAGTTTATGGAGTTACTATTTTTACGAGTTATTCGTCATCTCGCCCGAAAAAAACTGGCCCGATCGGGCGACTTGGCACCTTTCAAATTTACCTAATATTTCTGTCGTCAACTCGCACGCTCATACAAAGTACAGCCAGGTAAAAAACTTTGACATTATATTTGGAAACTACTTCGAATAAGTATTAAATTTTAAAATAAAGCTACAGACTTACAGTTGTTGTTTTATATATGGAAAAGATTACATTATTAAGTATATCTATAAAAATAAAATATTTCGGCTGTACACTTCAAAGAAAATTCTGACGCGCAGAGAATAGCGCTCTTCTACACTACCGGGCTAAACAGGTTATGCTCACAAAAGGATAGCGCTATCTCTTTCTTTTTATCTAACCCTTTATCTCAATCTTGGCGCACCTTAGAGACGTGAACGTCAGTCAGTCATCCCTTAAGCGTCTTTTAATGCGCCCGCGCATATAAAACTGCGACATGCATTAAGTAGTTTTTAGTGTTTTTCATGTACGTTGGAGGTAAGATTATTAATATAGTGTAATTTATTATGTCTTAATCAAATCGAAAATGGGTGCCTAATACATGGTTTTCGGAAGAACGTTGAACATACGATAATGGGGGTAGTTGGGGTGGTCTGTTAACTAACTAGCTCAAAAGATTTCACCTAGGCCTCAAGATTTTTTTTTAATTTTTTTTTTGTTGATATTGTTGATTATATTTTGTATTATATTTTTATACTTAGGTTATATCACCAAATGTTTTGTGATAGGTATTGTTGATTCTATTTTTTAATGTTCATCATATTTTAATAACACGCCACATATTTTTTGATGTCGTTGATACTTTGATATTGTTGATCGTATTTTTATACTAAGCTATTAAACAAGTGCTTTTGTGTTTTTTTTTTAAGCTGATTATAATTTGGTTTAATATGCTTTTATATTTTTGAGATGTTGATTTGTGAAATGTATCTATCTAAAATTATGATAATAATAACATTTTGTTTTATTTTCAAGTCTAACCATAAAATATTAAACGTTTCTTAAAAAGGATTTTTGTAGCTGACTGTACATAGTTACCTCACATTTTTATGGCCGGGCGAGTTGACGACAGAAACTTTAATAAATTCTAAAGGTGCCAAGTCGCCCGATCGGGCCAGTTTAATTCGGGCGAGATGACGAATAACTCATTTTTACTTATGAATGTGATATTTATCAGCTTTTTAATATGACAATCTCATTAGATTATCGACCTTATAATATTTTGTAGGGATCAGTGACCTGTCATTGAATTCAAGACGTTTCCAGAAAAGTGTTCTCTTGTGTAGTGTACGTCGATTACAAGACTATATAACCATAATTTTATTATTACCGCGTCGCGCGCCAGTGCGGGATAGAGATCTATTTATAAAAAAAAGGCTAGCCATGTTTGAAAAGACACACTTTGTTCAAACTGTAAATTTAACCCATTATCTCGAGATTACCGCCCAGTGCTAAACATAGGCCTCCCTCCGTCGAGCTATCCACTCTAAAGCATAAAGCGACCGTCACATGTTAGTGTATTCCCGCTACCTTAATAATATTATGTTTTGTGGTGGTAGAGTCATGCTGTTTTACAGTACGAATGGGCCGGCTCGTCCGGGGAAGTACTACCCTCCCACAATAACACCAGCGTGAAATTGTGTTTCGTCTTGTTTTATAAAAAAACAGTTTTATTATGTTTATCCGTTGTCTAGCAACCATAATACAAAATATGCTTAGTTTGAGGCTTGATGGCGTTGTATAAATAATATAACCAAGGGACCAAATACCCTTGATATCAAAGTGGTTAAAAACACATCTTATTAAAGGGAATTCCAAATATTCGGCCTAAGTACTAGCTACTATACTACAAGACAACATCTTGCAAAAAAAAAATAAACAACAGCTGCTATTGAACAAATATTTTGAATACTTTGCCCGGCCTTCATGAAGATTTATTCCTGATATATTTATGTGCTAAGATAGGGCGCATTTAGACAAAGGTAAAATGTTTACTGGTTTGGGGCCAACGAATGTCAGATGGCAGTTGCTCTTGTTTTAGGATTTTTTTTGGTTCTCTGGAGCAATACTAATACTAATGTAATGTATTTGTGTCTTTATTTAATGGAAAACTCTTAATAATTAATCTCAGTAATGTAATTAATGAGTAAATAAAGTTTTAAAAGCCGGTCTTTTGTTAGAAAGTATTTTTTTCCGTAACTTATCGAATTCACCAAGTTTTAAGTCATATGACTTTATTGTCATGCTAATAAAGCATTTAGAAAAGATTGTAATTTTTTGTTTCTTTTCAATAACACTAAATTTTCTAATAAATTGCTGTCAAAGTAACTCGCACTTTGCAAAGTTGTTTATCTATTTCAATTAAATAAATAGAGTTTGCCTGCATCTTAAATTGAGCGTAGTTATATGTAATATATGTGTTATTTAGATTTATATATTGAAAAATAAGCTATATTGCTATTAAGGACCTCAATTCGTTCCCTACTTTTTAAGTAAAAGAGCAAAAAAGATCGTACATACAATCATATTAATACAAATAATTTTTATCTACGTTATAAAATGCTGTTTGTTTTCCCAATATATAAATAAAAACAAAAAGATTTCCGTCTGTCACTTTCAACATACGGAATCCTAAAAAGCACGTGCGTCAAATCAATCCTTCCTTTTTTTTCTATAAACTAGGTAAACAACTCATTAGCAACCGCTCATCCGCTAATGTTAATTGATACAATTATGATAATACTTATCAGGTGTTCGTATACTGTAATTTGCACCGTTCGTTCGTGCCATTTGTACCGTGGGAAACACGTAAATCAAACAGACAGGATTATCTTTAGCTATAATGTGCTGCTTTAGCACTATAGTTAGCATAATGATGCCATTAAAGCTACATAAAGCTGTTTAAGACCTTTAGTTGAATTTATATGAGCGTATTTGATATAATGATATAAACCTTTTGTATTCCCGTAGAGCTACTTTACCACTGTCCGATAACCAGACCATCGAGGCTTAAAAATATGTAGGTACATTCAAGAATCCTTAACTTCACCTCTAAGTGAGTTTGATTAAGCTAATACATATAAAAGAGTTTCCGATATTCCATCACGCACAAAGAAATTCGGTGACTCGTTTCTTTGTCGCACCTCCAATAAATGGAATAGTCTACCAGCATGTATTCCCTCCTTCCTATGACTTAGGGTCCTTCGAACGAGGCGTAAAGAGGCACTTTGTAGGCCGGCAGAGTGAGGGTGACTGATGCTACGTCCCTTACGTTGCACCAGTTGTCCTCGCGTCTGGACTTCACTTGCACTTAACATCAGGTGGAGTGGGGTCATTTGCCGGGCTAAGTATAAAAAAATATATATTTTGTGGCACAATATCACTGCAGCGTATTTCCTGACGGTTATGACTTAAAGACCTTCAAGAAACGAGCGTACTGTCTGATAAAAGGCCGGTAACGCATCAGCGATCCCTCTGGTGATGCAGATGTCCATGGGCGGCGGCACTGAAAAAAAAAATTGTTTACTTTAATAAAGATCTTGTTTAACGTTATCACACATCTTGACTCCATATGAGCCTAACAAGATCTTATCTATTGAAACTAAAAGAACTTTGTCAAAATATTACTTGTTACGTTAATTAACTATTTTTTTGGTTTAGCCACGACAAGATGGTTTACTTTAGCTAAGATCATAGCTAATTGAATAATGAAACCTTATTTCATCGACGAACATTACTAATAGGTTCAACTAGGGTGTTTTTTGCTTTAGCTAAGATCTTAGACAGTTCGAGCAAATAACGGAGGTAAAAGAACTAACCTCATCTTCGACATAGACATGAATTACTGTTAAAGTAACTAAGTAACTTGATTGCAATAAATATTGTTCATTTGTACAGCAAAAAAATCACTTTGTTGCAACAATCATTGTTCTTTTTTACAGCAACAAGTTCACTTTGTTGCATCAAATATTGTTCTTTTTTACAGCAACAAATTCACTTTGTGGCAACAATTATTGTTCTTTTATACAGCAACAAATTCACTTTGTTGCAACAATTATTGTTCTTTTGTACAGCAACAAATTCACTTTGTTGCAACAATTATTGTTCTTTTGTGCAGCAACAAAGTAAATTGTTTTCAATAATTATTGTTCCTGAGTAAAGCAACAAAGTTACTTGATTGTAATAATTATTGTTCTGTTGTAAATCAGCCAAATTGCTTGATTGAACACAATTATTGCCAAGATGATATTTTTCACTTGAAAAATACGACTTACCTCAGGTGGAAATCGAACCCACTTATCTCTCTCTATGCGGGCGATTGTTCTTCCATAGAACTATAGAGACAATAGTTTAAATTTTTCAAGTGCTTATTGCGCTGTGAGTCAGTGAGAAAACTAATGTCTCTGTAGTTCGGAAGAGCTGAGGTAGTAGTTTTTTCAAGTGAAAGAAATATTTTAGCAACAATTGTGTTCAATTAAGCAACTTGGACAGCAACAGAACAATAATTATTACAATCAAGTAACTTTGCCTTGTTATAGATTATAGGTTATAGAAAGAATAGCAATTAAAAAAAAATCCATTCAATAAAATTTATTCATTTATAAAGTACTTCGCACAGTTACATATTTTTTTACATTACTTAGAATATTTATATTGCACGGCATTAGAATAAGACTATTTGAATCATACAATAAAACTTTATGCAATTTGAGAAAAAAGGGGCATTGAATCATCAGAGGTAGTATTATAAATTAGGACAGTCCCTTTTACATACCGTGTACTACATACAGTGGCCCAAGTAACATTACAAGAGTTTTTTCATCACATAATTGTAAACTTGACCGTTTGAATTGATCATCAGTAGATTCCGCACACATTGTACAAGAAACAGGCCCAGTCCTAACAGAAACAGACAATTTACCTTTTAAAAACATTTCGTTTAATTGTGATTGATGTTTCATACTGAAAGATAACGTAATCTTCCTTCTGTTGAATTTTGGCTGATCTCTAAATATTCTTGTTTCTCGACGCTGTAAGGCTTTCATTTTGCTCCCATACTGTCGTCTGATGTTGGGTTTCTGAAAAAAAATAAGTATTGCATTTAGTATTTATAAATAATGACCGTCAGAACATCGGGAAGGAAAGTTATAAAATGGTCCGCCATTCTGACGTCAGCACCGCGTGACCCTCTTTTGTTTTAATAATTGCCGAAAGCTTTGAAGCCTCTCACCAGGATAGCGAGAGACTGTGGGTTCGATGCCCACCTGAGGCAAGTTCGGTGATTTCTTTCAATTTAATAATTAATTATTATCTTCCTCATGAATATGCGCCAGACAACACACCAACCGTCATGGTCTAAATGTAAGGCATTATATGATGTAAGGTTTATTTTACCAGGTGACGTCAACATAACTCAGTACTCTCAGAACAGGTCTAGAGCTAGGCTATTATGTATGAAAGAAAAGACTATCATCGCGTCCGTAAACATTCCTAGACTTGGTTTCCGTAACTCTTCGACTAATGCACCTGCTAGTATTGTACTGTAATACGTCATAATCTAAAGAAATAACTATTCTTACCTTCAAATACTAGGATTATTTCTGGAAGCTCCCATGTTTTTAGTAAGTCCACAACTTCGTCCATGTGTTTCACTTTTCGTCGCACTCGTCTCGCAATAATATGAAATCAATTAAGACACCACGGGTCTCACAAAAAGAATGTAACTTATTAATAACAAACGTGCTATACTAACAAATCAAAATAAAGCAACACGCAATCGCAGAACAACACCGTGACAGAGCGCGCGGCGCGGAAGAACTGGGAAGAAGATCCGTTGGATGCGTTGCAAGCAAAACTTGCAAGATTAAACTGGTTTTGACAGGTTTGCCGGTGTAGCGCGACTAGCTTAGATCATACCTAATTGAATAATGAAACCTTATTTCATCGACGAACATTACTAATAGGTTTAACTAGGGTGTTTATTGCTTTAGCTAAGATCTTAGACAGTTCGAGCAAATAACGGAGGTAAATGAACTAACCTCATATTCGACATAGACATGAATTACTGTTAAAGTAACTAAGTAACTTGATTGCAATAAATATTGTTCATTTGTACAGCAACAAATTCACTTTGTTGCAACAATGATTGTTCTTTTTTACAGCAACAAATTCACTTTGTTGCAACAATTTAGCAGTTTGCCGGTGTAGCGCTACTAGCGGGCGGGGTGCGCGGGTGTATCGCAACCAAGTACACTTTGGTGAATTTACAAAGCGTTTGTAAATGTGACAACTTCACTTGTTTGATTTAGATAAGCAAGTAAATTATATCAACCGTGCTAGTTGTTAAAAACGATGCAAGTTGGTAACATTATACCTATAACAAACTTAATTGTTTAATTTAGCAAAATAAAATGATAGGCTTATACAATGAAGAAAAAAACTGTATGATGTAACGAAGACCGTTGATTAAATTAAACAATATGCATTTTGTAGAAAAGAACAAAATTGATTTGTTCAAATAAGTATCAAATCTTGTTTAAAGGAAATAATAAAATGAATATTCTAAACATTTTATGGCCAACTAAGAGAAAATGTATCTTAGTTAGGCTTCATTTTTTTCAGTGGGTGATTGCTTACCATCAGGCGACCCGCTGGCTCGTTTGCCGCCTCTGGCATAAAAAAACTCTCGCGCACATTAAATAACCTACGAGTGATGCAACGAAATTATTAACATACACTAGAGTTCAAATGATGTCAAGGGAAAAGCCCCTTTTTATTTATAACACTGATAACAATGGAACTTAATTAATACTGACCTACAACTAGAATGCCCTCAGTTTATAGTTCCCTACCTATATTGATTATATTAATAGCATTATGAGCAAACAATAGAATTAAAATATCTATTTTTAATTCAATTTATTTATGACTTACTCCTATTTTATTCGTTTGAGTTAATTGCGAAGTTCTGGTTTTACCTTTTTAGAGACGTTTTCATTTTTGAGTGCGTGTGGATTACTCTTCTCTGTCTCATAGTAATACTAGTCAGTGTATGCGACATGATCCAAGATTCACGATGTTTTTCGTCATGACCACGCTAGTATTATCTCTAGCCACGGAACAGAGAAACAAGTCTCTAGCACACAATAAATGTGCGCTGAGATTAGAATCGACCTCACGCATAATTGAAGAGACGCTACGAAACCTGGCTACGAGTACCACAGACCACTGCTCTTGAAAATGAATCACTATAAGAAACTGTTTATTTTTCTTCAACGCAATTGATAGACAGGCTCATTATGGTAACCTGTCACTAGGTTTTCTTCATAAGAAACTTGATCAGGCCTTTACATAAGTACCTAGCTGGTACATATGTAAAAACATTGTATCTTTTTTTCTCTATACGTAGTGAAGGAAATTTCGTGACGTGTAGAACAGGATTACTCAGATAGGTCATTGAACCCATAAAAATCTTTAACACATTGTTCGCACGATGTGTTTAGTAAGTACAGTCCATTAAACTTCACGTTTCTAGCTATCCAAAGACTTTAAAACCATGACAATTAGGCGCTTAATGTCAAATATTTAACGACTTTTGCTGACGACTATACCTCTTTTACTACGTTTGTAAAACACTGATTACATACGTGATACGAGAAACCCATAATTTTTCACTATTCAAATATGATTGCAAAAAAACATGATGATTCACATTTAAGTTGGTTTAAAGTAGTACTATTCACAGGATGAAGCATACTAATCAATCAAATGTACGTGACTCATGAGAAGCAATTTGACTACTATTTGAGTATGTTAATTCTTACTAGCCTAATATTGTATTGTTGAAATAGGCAATAAAGTAGAACGATCGGAAAACATTGTCAAGTCTTCTTCAAACAGTTTTGTTAATGGTAGACATTGTTCAATATTATACGACATTAAAACTTCAGTGTTCAAATACCTTTTCTTTTTCAACTCAACGTTTCTTGGGCATTGTGAAAATTCATTATTCTATACAGTGTTCAACTGAAAAGTCTACATTCATATGGAAGTTACAAAGTTATTGCTTAAAAAATATTTTTTTATATACATACGAGTAAATAACTCAGTCTAATGGCTCCACTCACACTAAAGGTCGTTATACACTTTTTTTTCTTTGAAGGAAAGAAGATATAAAATTTTAATTTAATTTAATTTATTTATTTCACATACTGTTTAACATGCATAATACAAACATATTATTGTTATACATAGTACTAGTGACTAAATATTTTATCCCGCAGTCTCAACCGACAAATCGGATAACAAAAATATTGTAGGTACCTACATACAACAAGAAAAGAGATCCATTACCTTCCGTACTAGGTTGAAACTGTGTTACGGCAAGGTAAGTTTCCCGTCCTGTGGATAAGGTGCATTTTTGAGCAGCAGTCAACTTCACCGTGAGTGACCGCACAGACAAAGTTGAACGACTGGATTCGAGGTTTTGCATAGTATACGCAAACAAAGAAGATGGTACATTTTAAGGTTTACAATGCTATTTACAAGATAAAAAACAATAAAAACAAATTGAGTCAGAAACATATTGATTTCATAGCAGTGGCAATAATATTAAAAAAATAATAATAATAAATATAATAACAAGTAAATAATGTATAAATATGGATAAAATCAATTTAAACTAGCATGGCTTTAGTTTTAGTTTATAAAATATTATATTAGGTACATACCCAAAACAAATTTTTTTTTTTTTTTTTTTTTTTTTTTTTATACTAAGTCAGTTGGCAGACAGTCACGCAGCCCACCTGATGGTAAGCGGCCTATTCCACTGAGGGACACTTCACCAGGAAGCGTCGCTCAATGTACTGCCAGACTGTAGACTCATCTGATCTTCGAGCCTTTGATTTCAAGTTAATGTCGCGCTATAGAGCATAATTTGCCTTTGGGCTAGGTATAAACCCAGGTACCTAGATGGGTCAAGTAATTAAAAACCACAAGGAAGCTACAAAGTCCTGCTTCATTTGTGGTTTTTAATTCAATCCAAACGCTAGCAAATAACATAAGATTTACTAGAACCATAATATAATAGGTACTAGTACTATAAAGCCCCTCAATACTGTATCGGTCACACGTAGACCATACGACTGGTCAAAGTTGAGTTATCAACAGTTGTAATAACAAGACCAGTCATGCATTGTAACAAAATGCGCCGTTTGTATTGAATTCGCATCATTTTCCCGTTAATAAGATACTCGTTTACAGAGGCGCATTAAACGTTGAGAGCGCCGTAGGCAAGCATCTCATCGGCGCCCCTAATTTTATGCTATATTGTATATTTTTCTGCCCGCGCGCCCCTTTGTACCGTCGCGCCCCTAGGCACATGCCTACTTTGCCTTTAGGATAATCCGCCTCTGCTCGTTTACGTCAGTGGGTATGGATTTACTGTAAACTATGTGTGACTGAGAAGTCCATAACACAATATTTGGACGGTGTGTTTAGATTTGGATGTGGATTAAGGAAAGGAAAAGAAAAATAATATGTGAGAGCCAATACACTTAAAATGAATTACTTAAAGATCAGGGGGCCCAGACAAAGTAACATTTTGACAGCGATAGCGAGATTCGCTAACTTCAAATTGTATGGATTTAAAGGTGTCTTAGAAAATTCACGTGGTCAATCGATATTAAAAGTATGGGTTTTGACATTCGCTATCGAATAGAAATATCGAATTAAGCGAACAAACGTCATAAATGCCGCTTGTCTAGGGCCTCAGGTCTTGTCTAGGGCAGCACATTTAGCGATACCTTACAATCCTCATTCACAAGGGTAAACGAAAGCATATTTACGAGACTTATGTACATGCTTACATCAAAGATCTTATTCCCTTATTTCATCGAAGCGGTTGTGTTCTTGCAATTATCCATGGGCGACACTGCAAACTGCACTTTTATTAATAAAACCAAAATTCTAATTGCTGTTTCTATCTTTCCAGCAATCGGAGAGGTGGCGGAAACTTCGCAACATAGTGCAGTGGACGCCGTTCTTCCAGACTTACAAGAAGCAGAGGTACCCCTGGATACAGCTCGCTGGACACCAAGGCAACTTCAAGGCGGGTCCTGACCAAGGAACTATATTGAAGAAACTCTGTCCACAAGAGGAGATGTGCTTTCAGGTGAGGGATTAAAGTATGGTCTAAATACACCGTGTGATATAGAAGCTGTTATTTTTTTTATGACGCATCAGTTGGAGACAGACACGCAGTCCACTTGATGGTCAGCGGTCACTGCGGCCTATCTCAATGTGCTGCTAGACTGTAGGCTCATCTGTTCTTCGACCCTTAATTTCAAGTGAACTGAATATTTGCAATAAATAGGGTGATAAGCAATAAATGTAATTTATAGTTAAAGAACATCTATGCTCATCAAGAAATATTTTACGTATGTGAACCAATTTTTAACTACATTTTGTCAACATTATACTATTTTCCATTCTCTGCAATGTTCATAAAGCTTTGTCTTTGCTAGGATAATCTTCCTTCACATAAATCCAATAAAGTTTTAGTCCTTAAACTACATGTATTGAATCAATTCTTCAACTTGAAACTTTTGAATGTAATCGTTTGCAGTTGAAAAGCAATCATCTTATCTCATGCCATTCAATAATATTTTAATATGCCGTGAGAATATTTGAAACTAGGTCAGTTAACAAATAGATGACTATTTTTAGATACGCATGGCATCTACGAGTAGTTATAATCCGGGATCAGCAATTTCCCAACGCGTTTTCAGAATCGTAAAAAAATGTTTTTGTGCCTAAACGCGCTAAGAGTTGTTAATAAAGAAAATGTTTAAATCCCCAAACTTGTATTAATGTCCTAAAACAATTTTCAAGACAGGACCTAGTTTCGGCATTTTGAACCGGGATATGAACTAAAATCAGTCATGTTCAATCCGATTACATAAAAATCTTCAAAAAGTTCGCAGAGGTCAATATTTTTTTCATCAAATTCCTTTGTATAATGAAAATTAATTTCATGGTCCTTTTTTGTATGCAATGATTAATTACTCATATATTGATTGAATTTCTTTATATGTACGGTTGGACTACGTTATTAAAATCTTTTTTATAGTCAATGACTTTTTGTTAAATTACATTTTTGTTTGCTAAGACAAATTTTGATGTGTTGATTAATTATAATATTCCATTAAGCTATCAAGTTACGACTGACGTCACAACTAACATTGATTAAGTTAATATGATACGATACAAATACGTGCCTTAAAAGTAAATCGAATAAATTGCATACATCATAATTATTTATATTATGCTTATACGGCTTATTTGGTGTAAAGTTAGCTGCTTCAACGGAGTTCACGGGTATAATTCCTGTTCTAAATTTCGGCCCATTAGTCACCTTATTTAGTTTTTGTGGGTGTTTCTAATTTGTGTGTGAGAGAAAGAAAATATATTGATATATATTAACGCGTTGTCTCAAAGTCAAAGTCAAAGTATTTATTTTGCAATTTGATTTACCAAGAAATTCTTTTGCACGTCATAAACTTTTTTTTCCTACCAGCACTTCGACGTGAATGAATGGCCTGCTGTTGAGAAGAAGTGCCGCAAGAAACTCAACAGTTACATATGATAGCCTTTTTTAAATCATTTTGTGTTGTACAATAATAACTTAATAATAATATAATGTCAAATTAATAACAATATAATGTCAACTTAATAAAAGTACAATAAATAAGCATAAGAGTAGATGTGCAGAGAAGCAAATGTGTTTCATGTCCACAGAGTCTTGTCATTTAAGTAATCTTCTACTTTATAGTAACCTTTCTTCATAAGGTAATCTTTAATTACGACTTTAAATTTATTTAAAGGTAATTCTACAAGACGTCTAGTTCCCTTATTTCATAATTTGTAGCTAAATAGAATGTGCTTTCTTTTGTTATTATTCATTCGCTTCGCTCGAATTGTGGCATTAGAAACTTGCTTAACAGAAAAGACACTATCGTTAAAACACAAACAGTAGCATTTAAATTGCCAATTAAAAAAAAAGAGAAAACAATGAGCAGCAATGAAGTCACCCTTATATAAAAAGTCGTTTACAAGATAATGTCAATTTCAGCTGACAACAACGAAATTGTAACAGCAAGTAGATAGTTGACGTCAACCCAGTGACCGTTAACAATACTCGTGACGAAGATAGGTTTAATGAGATATTGGATTGTTTAAATAAAATCATGGCAGCGGTTTTACTTATACCTATTTTTTTTTGATAGATGGTAACTGAGGTAATGTTTTGCAATGTGTTACGAAATTCGAGAAAACATGTTGCCAAATTGTTGTAACAAATTTTTGATAAATGGTACCTATTTGGAATAAAAGAATCGAAGATTAGAGGAACCAACAGTATGGCATTGCTAGCTTAGCATTTTAACGAAAAGCATATTAAATGGTTCTTATTGGAGGACTATTAGGAGCCTCATGAACATGTTTGAGTTCACGTTTGTAGGCTTAGCTAGCTGCTTAATGCAGACATAAGTATTATGTGGAATAACCTTTAAGAAGAATTTTAAATTTCAAATGATACGTTCGCGTCATGGCAAGTTTTATCGATAGGGATTTTTATATCTACAAAATTAAGCAGTATATCCATAAAAAATGCTGCTTATAACATTTTGAAAGAAGATGATGTAGTCATGATGAATGAAGTTTGTTTAAATATTAATGAACCTTTTTATTTTTCAGTTGCTGATGAAAGACATATTACGGCCGTTTGTTCCTGAGTACAAAGGACAAGTCACATGTGAAGATGGAGAACGTATCCTTTAAAAATTGAACCAATTTATTTCTTATCTTCTCAATGAATGCTAAATAAGGACATGGTTATACACGCGTAAACAATATCATGTGATTCTAACTCGATCTTCTTAGATCAACATAATATTTACAAAGTTGTGGTCATTGTTACTGAAATCTCTCGTTTTCCATTGAAATTTCTTTTAGAGTAAAAAATACTTTTATATGTGTTATATGCACCAACAGTAAAATAATCTTCATGTGTAATGAAATGAGTAATGTTTAGCATAATAGAGCCTTGGTTTTGCCTTGAAGACGAGAAAATTATTCACTACGGTGCTTGACAGCAATCTTATCTATACTGAGTAAATTCTTATTAACAATTGTGATGTCGATTAATTATTACAATACTAACGGTAATATTCAGTAGCTGTTTTAAAAACATTAACTTGCATTACTCGGTATTTAAATTTTTGCTACTCACTATCACCAAACCACAACGCAATAGCAGAGCGACACATAAGCCGGTAGTCTGTTTTTATTAATCAAAGATTAACATTTTCAATCACAAAAAATGATATTCTAGAGCCGTTTAGGAATGATTGAGCTTAGAAATGGTCTGACTACTTGTGTCTTTAAAGCTGTGATAGATATTTGGACATTTTGGTCCAACAATTTGGTTTATAAAGCCGAAACAATCTTCAAACCCAACTTTAAAACTTCATTTCTTATTCTACCTTAAATTCCTTAACCAGTACTTGAACAGTATATTTACAACTACAAGACTTGCTGAGCGACTTCGATTGCCCTTGCGTGATGGACTGCAAGATAGGTGTCCGGACATACCTTGAAGAGGAACTGGCTAAAGCTAAGGAGAAGACGAAATTGAGAAAAGTAAGTTAACTTTATTTATTATCATTATTGTCTAATGATCAAACGTACAGTCAGTAGCATGTCAACCTTTTTTTTATGAGTAAAAAGCTTTTAAACAACATTACCAAAATTTAACGATTTTTGTTCATAAAACGTATCATACTAAGTTTGGACCCATCCTTAACGTTTATTTTTCTCAATTCCAGGATATGTACGAGAAAATGATCCAGATTGATCCCAAAGCGCCTTCAGAAGAGGAGCACCGAAGTAAAGGCGTCACGAAGCCCCGCTACATGATATGGCGAGAGACCATCAGTTCCACAGCCACTCTTGGCTTCAGGATTGATGGAGTCAAGAAGGCTGACGGTACAAGCTCCAAAGACTTTAAGACTACGAAGACGAGGGAGCAAATTGTGGAGGCATTCAAGGATTTTACGAATACCTTCCCCAATTCCGTGGTTAGTTGAAATTTCTAATATTTTTGTTTGGAGACCAACATTATCCTTCTATTATTATTATCAGTATTATTATCATTATCTATCTATTATCCGTATGAATAAGAACGTTTCCTTATCAGTTTTTATTCAGCCATATACGGTAGATAGCTAACATTACTAATCCTAAAAATAAAATCATATCCGTGTCATTGTTTAAAAAATTGCCTGTATTCCTTTGATGAAAATTGTCCTGTGAATTCTACATGATATAATTAAAAGAAATTGCTAGTTTTTGCACTAAATAAGACAGGCAGAAAAACATGTTTTTCTCAAAACTAAAAAAAAATACTTTATGGCGATGAAAAGACTAACAGCATAAAAATAGCAGCAAAATCTCACGAGACCTATAATCATCTGAAGCATCAAACTACGTTGTTATAATGACGTCATGGATTTCTATTGTCACAATTAATCGGTCATCTTTTCCCAGCAATCTGGGGCAATTATATTGTTCTGCAGGTGCATCTATTTGCTAAAGGTCACTTTTGAAAATACTGTTTGTATCTTGATCATCTTGAAGTACCCACGTAATTATTGCACTTGGGATTGTACTTCGCAATATAAACAAAACTTGAGAATCCAGTTGTTGCTTCAACAGATTTTAGTACATAGTGTAGTAAAAAGTAAAAGAACGATATATTTGATTCATTAGTATGTGGTTTCAAAAACCCCAAATACTATACCTACATATATTTCCCGGAAAAGACTTATCTACTTTGGCACTTTATGAGCACAAACTTTTCTTTCTATATGTATTTCCGTTAATTTAAGTTGTAATGACAATTTGTAAAGAAATATACAAATAAGTTTTTCTTCTTGTATAAGTTTATCGTTTTCATAAAATACAATTGTCATTTAAGGTGAATCAATATTTATTTCATCGGAAAAAGATTGATTTTAATTATTTTGGTCAATTGTAGTGAATGTTCAAACTTAAACGTATAACGTTCAACATTATTTTGATACTTATTGTTAAATTAATTTATCCATAGCTTCGTTTAAAGTGAGGTTCAGTAACTTTATCGATTTTAATAATAACTAATTTTAATGTAATGTAATAATATGTGTAATGACAATTAGCTTATTATGATAATGATTATGGCATAGGCGTTGACGCGTCGTTATTTGTTTTCAGTTTCAATTCAAGTTATGTAAATATAAATAATAAATATTTCCGTCTCTTTGTTTATGGAAAGCTATTCAATCAATTATAAGAATAAACATTGCACACAATCACATGCAATTTCATTTTATCAGTTTTTAAACTTTGATCAGCACGTACTAAGCGCAATACTGTTTTCTGTTACAGCCGCGCTACTTAGAAAGATTGCAAAACATCCGCGCGACAGTGCAAGAGTCGCACTTCTTCCGCACCCACGAGCTGATCGGCAGCTCCCTCCTCTTCGTCCACGACAAGCGACGCGCCTCCATCTGGATGATCGATTTTGCCAAAACCGTCCCTGTCCCCGACAACGTCAACATCGACCACAACTCCGCCTGGAAGGTCGGCAACCACGAGGACGGCTACCTCATCGGCTTGAACAACCTCATCTCCATCTTCGAAACCCTCGCCAAAGACGGCAATGGAAACATTGACCAATGCTACAATCTAAGCCTCGATTTAGATAAAACGCTCAGACAAGATCGCTTAGCGACTTGATGCGAGCAAGTGACTTTGTATGAAAACTTATACACCGCCGTACTGGTCAGTATGACGTGACCGGGCTTAGACATTTCTAAGTCCAACGCGCGAACGACGTATCCATGTATATCGATCTATTGTAAATAGCTTTAGTATTATAAACCGTTTTGTATTATTAAGCTGTTTAAATACTCAATGTAGTTTGTAAGTAAATTCACCACCAATAGTTTTAGTTTTGTTCGGACTAAGAAGCACGTGGTCCACATTTGTTATATCTAAGCTAAACTGACGGACTGCCATAAAATTGTATACACTGTTATTTGATATAACATGGGGTAATTTTCTACAATTTTTGACTTTATTGATGTAATTGTTAATATTTCTATCGTTCCTTATGTATCAGCATAAAATATATCGTACATTTTGTGTACTTTGGAAAAACTTTAATAACGTAATAAGCCGATGCTTTGAAGAAAACATTTCCAGATAATGTACCTACCTAATTTATTTCCTATTTTTAAGTACACTATATTAGTGTAAAGTCTAGATACATTAGTTTACGGTGAACGCTTAAGTAAGGCTAACGTAATACACTTGGTGGTACTAATTAAATTATATCACATATCTACAAAGTTTTTATTTAATGATGAATATCCCTTTATTATAAAGATTCGAAGGCAAGTATAGTATATTCTCTTAAACACAATTTGGAACATTATTGTAGGAAGTTTTTAAAATTGTTGTTTTACACCTTAGACGCTAGCAAAAGACAGAAAAATATATTTGCTATAAATGCTATTTGGTGTAAGGTGCTTAAACAGTTTTTACTAATATTTCGACAAAGGTATGAAAATTTATTGTCGTTATATTTTTAGCAAACACAATCTCTAGGGAAATTCAGATGTGTTTTAAAATTCAAAAATTAAGCACCATTAAAAATAAATTATTGTCTTTGAAACGCAATGCATTGTAGTATTTACAAATTTTAAAATAGACGGACATTTTTCTTTGAATATTATCGTTCCATTATATTTTTATATATTTACAGCATTATTTTGTAACGTAAAATTTAACAATTGAATATCCTGATGACCTCGAATATAACCAGTAATATTTATTGTTTATTAGTTTTTTTACATTGAAAATAAAACAAAGGTTGGTATTGGACGGTTTATAATTTTCATAATATTAACTCTTTTAAATAGACTTTTTACACTTAAAATAATTTAATAATTAAATATGTACCTACTTAAATTACAATTGAACTAGAAAGGCACTAAGTGTTGTCTTTATTGTTATCTATCACAATGTCCGTAAGGCTTCCTCTTCTAGGACTACCCTCTTCAATAGTGTTACTGTCTTTCCTACGGGAGTACAGTCTTTGCACGGGTCCGGTCGAACGACTGGGATCACCCGGGGCTGGAGAATACCTCCTCACTCTTGGTTTCGATTCTTCTCCGCTTGTATCAGTTTCCGTATATGGCGGTGGAGGCGCCACCATCGTCATACGGTTCTCTCTAGCAGCCGCTGCAGTTATCTGCAACTCAGCTCCTGCCATCACAGTCTGCAACTTAGGCGCAAAATGCGGTGCAGCTGCTCGCGCAGAAACCCTCCTTCGTCGAGGACCACCTGTTTCGTCCTGATCCTCTCGACTAATTATCGTCGGTAATGGTGAACCAAAATCTGGTCTTAGTGACCCACGTCTTCTTGTAGTTGGAGCAGCTTCAGAAGCCAGAACGTCGAATAAACCAGTCGACTCACCACCATCTGTAGCTGTTTCTAGAACAGCTAAAGCGCGTATCAAATCTGCAACACTCGTTTGTTCAAGGACTTTTACTTGCTCTGTCTCGGGCAGCTCAGACATGTTAACGTCAGGGTCAAATAAGCTGCCGCGACCACGTTTAGTCTTATTTCTGTATCTTTCTAAGTCTTCATCAAATGTGCTGCTGCCCGGTGTTGCGTTTCTAATGTTCTCAATGTCACCAGTAAATAAGCTATTACGTCCTTGTTTTGTTAGATTTTGGTATTGTCTAATACTTGCTTCGAGATCACTAGGTCCGGAATCTGCTGAAGTTTTACGATCTTTACCAAATGACGGGAATAAGCTTCCTCTACCGCGGCTTGTTTTCTTCTTATATTCATCTACAAGTTCATCTGAACTCTCAGGTACAGCTTCATCATCGCTTTTCTTAGACCTTCCAAATGTAGGAAATAAACTAAGTCTACCTTTTTTCGTTCGGTTTTGATACTTTTGCACTTCATCTTCGTCTATTGTATCGTCATCGTCGTCATTACTTGTGAGCCCAGAAAAATCAAAAGACGGGAATATGCTATGTCGGCCTCGTTTCGTCTTTTCTTTATATTGTGCTGCGGTGTCTTCTTCAGGATCACTAAAATCAAATGTAGGGAATATGCTGTGTCTTCCAGATCTTGTCTTTTCTTTATAAGCTCTCGCATTACTTTCGTCATCATCTTCACTAAAGTCAAAAGTAGGGAATATACTATGTCTCTTAGATTTTTGTTGATAAGCTTTAACCGTAGCGGCTTCTTCATCCTCAGAGAAATCAAAGGATGGGAAAATACTGTGTCGACCTCGTTTCGTTTTTTCAACGTAAGCCTCTTCGTCCGTTTTCTCTTGACTTCCACCAAAGTTGAAAGATGGGAATATACTGCCACGTCTCGGTTTAGGATGGTTTTCAGTATTTTCTTGAGAACCACTGACTCTTCCTTTCATTGTATTTTTGATGTACTCCGTTGGACTTTCCGTTAAACTAGATTTTCTGAACAGTCTTGAAAGTAAGTTCCTTGGCTGCGTATTTTGCTCTACCACTGGTTGCATCGGTGCCGGTAGAGAAAGCTTCCCACTTCTATAGTTAGCTTCTCTCCTGAATTTTTCTGCAGTATCTCCATTAGTCCACGTCAAATCATGATCCATTTTACCGACTGATTCCTTTCTGTAATTTGGTACAGCTACACTTAAAGCCCTCGTCCTTTTTGGTGAGTTAGTGATCATGTTTTGTCCAATACTGAACATTGGTGGTTTTTCGCTTGCCAAAATGTGGTCGTCATCAAACATATGTACTCCTCTTTCTTTTTGTGATTCAAAACCACCGAGTACATTAACAACTCTGGCCAATAACTCTGCAGGCTTAACAATAGCAGACGCAGTAAATGTCTTTTCTTTATCAATACCAAGCAGATCTGTATCAGATTGGATGCGAAGCATATCTTTGGCAGAAAGGCATATGTTTTCAGAATTAGCTCTTTTCCTCTTGAATTCGGGAACTCGGGGTTCGACGTCAAATGTAAAATTGGGACAGCTGGCACTTCTATACAGATGCGAGCAGGCCTCTACGTACACCGGCTGAAATATTAATAATCAAAATTAAATCGTTATTATTTTTATGTAGAGTAGTAAAATTATATAATCTACTCTTTTTTTATCGCATTACAGTTGCAAGAATTGAGAATTTTGTGCTTGCGTTGATAGCGATCAAATTATTTTGATATTAGGAGTCCATTTTATTAAAATTAAAATTTACTTTGATATTAATATTATTTCCACTTATCATTTCAAGTTAAGTATACCTATTAATTGAATAACACATCGTAAAAACTAACCTTTAATTTAGTGAGATTGGCTTCATTTATGATTTTCCTAATAACAGCAATATCTTTTGTAAATCCTTGCAAGATCTTTTTCTGTGTTGACTTGAATTGGGTAGCGAATTTCTGTTCAATTCTGTGTATGCTTTCGGATCTCATTCCACTTGTGATGAAGCCTAGCAGCATCACGATGTAGCCCAGACCGAAGGTGATCCAGACAATGAGGAACATCTGGTACGTGAAGAAATAGCCGTATTTGAAGCCGTTATTCACGGTGCCTGAAAAAATAAAAAAAAGGGGTGAGGCACTCACAGATAAATAATCGATAATTAATTACAGATAAAAAAAAACTGACTGACAGTCAATGCTTAGCTCAAACTAGAAGACCTAGGAACTAGAAATTTCGTACAGGGATTATTATTATAAAGGGTTGTTGGATTGGAAACTCTCAGGGGGGTTTCATAGTGTTTTATAGAGTTTAGTCTAGGCGAGTGAAGCTGCGGGCGGACGTCTGGTGTAGTATGAATACGGTTAGGCTCTTTTGTAATACAAAAAAAAAATACTGTTATTACGAGTATAAGAAAAGGAGTAACATTTTTTTATTTTAGTTTTGAGTTTTAAATCTCAAACAATTTACCTGCAACCAAATCCCCAAATCCGATGGTAGACAGCGTGACGAAGGCGTAGTAGACGGAGGCGACATAATCCCATCCCTCAAAGACTACGAAGATGCAAGCAGGCAAGAAGATAAAGAACAGGAAACCAGGCACGAGGTAGAGGAAGATCTGCCCGAGCATGCCCAGGTTGTGGAAGAAGTAGCTCAGATTATCGGCTCGTTTTGCGCTGCGTTTTTTGTATTTGCGGTAAACAGAGATGAGCTGGAAAGGAAAGGAAATGTTACAAAAAGTGTACGAGTTAATGGAAACTCTTCATATACATATACTACTAACAAATAAGAGTGAAACTTTTGCTTTGAAAAACCAAAGACTACTATTGATGGCTTCTCCCAAAATAGAATAGTTATGTACTACATATTTGTGTCGAAAGAGGGAGGCTTCTAGACGTATTATATTGCTACGGCAGCATCACATTTAAGTGGGTGCTATTAATTCTTTAAAACATTTCTTATTATAATTATAATACTTTATAAATATTTCTTAGTTGTCTGATTCGTACCTATAGTGCAAAGTTTATGCAGTTGAAGTTAGGTGGTGCTGTCAAATTTTAATATTTTGTCCTTTACAGTATACTATTATTGCTGACACAGTCGTATCATAACTAAAAATATCAACAAGCATTAAGGTATTACGTAGATAGTACATTCAAAAATGTAACTTCAAACAATCTCATTAGCTGCGATCAAAATGAAATAGCTATTTTCAGGTGATTGTTTATTTTTATCTCGGTTCATTTAATGAGTAATCTCGATGTATCTGTTGCATTGACGCTCGATAGCAAGTGTTTACCTGCATTCCGAAGTATTCGCCAAGGTTGGCCAGCAAGATACCGTTGATAGGTATACCGAAGAGGCCGTAGAATATCATTAGTATTCTTGATAAGTGGGTAGTCGGGGCTAGGTTTCCGTAACCTGGAAAACAAAGGTGTCATTGATTAGAATCTATAATTGAAACAATTGAAATCGATATCTCTATTACTAAATTACTAAAGAGTTCTCGAAATATCAACAATTGTTATTATTTAGTTTACCTATTCTTTTAAAAGTAACAACTCTATTTTTTACTTTGTTTGATTACATTTCCAAAAAAAACAACTTAAGCATACAAAACTTAAATGTATAATTATCAAAATTAAAAAGCCTGTTAATAGTAACCTTTAGAAAAAAAAAACTACCAACAATAACTGTAGCGTTTTTTTCAAATTCATTACTGCTTAGAAGATAGGGAGAAATGACGGTTGCAGATTTCGAATAATTTGTTTGAGTGAAGGTAGTAATGAAAAATTTTAATAAGAAGCGCGACTTCTGTTTTGTGACCAGTTTAATCTTAATATATAAAACTCAAAGGTGACTGACTGACTGACTGACTGACTGATATAGATAGATATCAACGCACAGCCCAAACCTCTAGACGGATCGGGCTGAAATTTGGCATGCAGGTAGATGTTATGACGTAGGCATCCGCTAAGAAAGGATATCTCGATACCTATTCCCACGGGAACGGGAACCACGCGGGTGAAACCGCGGGCGCCGGCTAGTTTAGTGTTTGTCAGTGACTGTGGACTAATTGTGATCTCTTGTGGACGCCTCTTACATTACATATCCGCCCCAAGTCTAGACTTCTGTGACGTTTAATGTCGTGATTGATAATTAAAGAAGTAATAACTCACCAATAGTACTGACGACAGTGTAAGAGAAGAAGAAAGAGTGATAGAAGTCCCATTTGAAGGGAGGCTCGGCGTCTTCAGTGGTGTAGTTGAACATGGACTTGCCGCAGTAGTCTGACAGCTTGCGCAGGATGCTGTCCTGCTTCTCAGGATCATCAGGTATGTAGTTCTCGTATAGGAGATCTGGAATTTATAGAAAATAAAATGTATATGACTGGCCCAATAGCACGTTTCGTAGTGACCGTGCCCTATATACAAACTTGTGTCTGCCCTATTTCTGGATGTTTTAAGTACCTTTTTGTGGGTTGTTTCTTTTACCCGTACACAATCAGTGCTTAGGCTACTTACTTTGGGGTCAGATCAATGTTTGTAATATCACAGACTCTTATCTCAAATAATTAATTATTTATTATTTTAAAATGCATTATTTTTAACACAACAATTTGTGCAGAGGAGAATGCATTTATGCTCCTTAACCGCAGACTAGCGAGGCCTACGGCCGTGGGTGTAAGTCGAAAGCAAGGCGTAGCATTTCACAGCCGAAAAAAGACAGGTCGGTGCCCGCCATTTGGCTTTTAACCGGCCCGTTTAAATAAAATCCTGAACAGGGTTGACTTGGCCATCCTGTAAAACACGACATACCTACTACTTCTATCTGGGACTAGATAATACTACTACTACTATTGAATCAGTGAAGGTTAGAAAAACTACGCTAATTACTATGAATGGTCCTCATTAAAGAACCATTGATTACAATTAATTCACTTTTTACTCGTTACAATTTTACGGGTGAATCAACACAAACCACCAACTTTTTGCATACAATTATGTTGAAGAAATCCTTTAGTCTCACTACTTTTTCTTCGGTGAGCTTAAAAATTTTGTAACCAATTTTGAACCTTGTCGCGATGACTTAAGTTATAGCTTATTGATGATACTTTATACGCGCGTAAAAAATTGAACCAATTGTTTTTTGTGCGTTGTTACTAACCGTTGTAATTTACGCAAGTCTGATTAAAAGTGAATGTCGACTTATATTTTTTGTTGACATTCCTTTAATTTTGTTTGTATTATATTCAGTATGTTAACATCTTCTTTACTAAAAGTACAATTGTATTGCACGACCCGATAGCGTACAAAATATGGGCTTATAAGTGTTTTAACATCTTTTGATAGACAGACAGTCAGGAAACACACAATACATGGTGAAAAATTACTAAGGCATAATTATGACCCTTGGAGGCCATGGGCCCGACTCCTCATAGTGGTCAATCATAAGGTTGGGTCCGAATGGCGAAAAAATAGGAAATCATTTTTCCGGTTAAAGTGACAGCAGACACCTTCTAATCCAATTAAATTAGAAATAGGTATTAAAGTAAGCTCCATAGCTTAAAAGCACGTTATTAGCACCAGCTCCGCCATATTGGCTCTACAAGTTGCTAATCACGACCGCTCATCAAACAGCCGTCAAACACGTAAATACTTTCGATTCTCAGAGGATTTGCGCAATATTGGACAATAATGAAATTGTTGCCAGTTATGTTAGTTTACTTTTCAGATGAAGGACAATGCGTAAGATTAAAAGCAAAATGCAAAATTAACTAAAAAGATTCTAATATTTTAATCGTGTCGTTAAACCGTCTTAAATTGAAATATTGAAATGAAACAAAAAAAAAATATTCTGCAAATAAACTCCCAAAATAATAATATTGCGCGCATAGTTACAAGTAGGTACTACAGCTGTAGTTCAATAATTGCACGTATTTTTTTTCCCTACTTGCACTTTGACAGCCATGGCCTTTTAAAGCACATTCTGAAAGCTTTTGTACCTATTTACTTAAAATAAATTATTTAGGTAACTAAATTAAGTAGGTAAAAATTTCAAATAATTCATCTTTCACTTTTTCTTAAGCACTATCTCAAAAAAACGTAGTACCTAAATAGAAAAGATTTTAAAATCTCAAGTTAAACACGTCACTTGATATATTTAAACATTTTACGCCATCAAACCGCCAAAAGGGTCTCTGCCTATTAATTCTGTACCCATAGCTTCGTCCCTGATCTTGGCAGTGAGTCCGGCCTTCGCAGACAATGGTCCAATTGACTCAGTGCACCGTAAATCGATTTTATGTCCGTTTAATGGTAATCCGTCAACAATGGCCGCGCCTCCTTTTCAAGTTGCGTATAAAATCTGTCAATGGAAGCGGTTTAGAATTGAAATACCGCTAACGACTTCCGTCAACCGCAAGTTTGTGTTTAATTATCTGACGTACTTATACGTACTAGGTACATTATTTAATATTGTTTACGCGATTTGTAGATATTGAAGTGAAAGAAAGGAGACTTTTTAGCACCTACGTAAAAAATGGTGATGCTGGTTTTCGGTTGGTTTCTACGACGCGGTGAAGACGCGACTACGAGTAGATAGAGATCCGGGCTATAACCATCGGTTTTAAGGTAGTAGTAAATTGGTTGACATCATTAGATATAAATAATTTTGAGGGTTTACTACCTGGTTGGTCGTGACCTTTGGGACCTGGGTTCAGTTCCCGGATGACCAAAATTTGTGTCAGATTTTTCAAGAACACCCTAGGTTCGTGATCACCGATCCGCATTTGGCTAACCTAGCTATTAAGTCAGAAGCCCGTTAATTCAGGCCTTGAAGAGCCCCAAGTTGTATTGTGTAGGAAAGATGGGAGAGGCAGAGAATTCCACTCCCGCGCAGTCCGTATCAAGAAAGATGAAGCAAATCGCTTAGTTCGTACGCGCGGTATCTCTACTGTATACGGATTGCTCCTTTAATTACCGAAATTTCCTTTAATTACCGAATTTATTACAAAATTAATATGAAAGTCCTTAAACGAGCTTAAACCAAAGTACGAAGATAAGAGAAGCCTATGGTAGCACGTGATACTTTAATTACCGAAATGAATCAAGGAATTAAGGTGGAAATCAATAGAGTTCCAATCAGGGTCTTAAAGATTGTAGTAGCGCGGTCTAAAGTATCCAAAGGTCAGCTGATCAGCCTGTTGACACCGTATATTCACATTGGAGACATTTACGCCAGCTTGTGCAAACATGGCCTCCGGCGGTCGTGCTCGGGAAATTATGCCTTAATTAGAGATGTCTCCTCATGCGACACCTACAGCTTCCTACTGATATTTGGAGGACAGATCACTTGATTTCACTGAATTTAAAAACGCAGTTTAGCAAAATTTTAAAAGGATCTTAAAACGATCTCTGTTTCGGCCAGAGTTTATTGGTAAAAGGATTTCGAATCGATTTTTGTTTCGGTCAAAGTATGTATATTTTTGTAGTGTTAGAATGTGGCTTGTGTTTATAATTAAACTGTGTACACAGCATTTATTTGAATTGGTTAAATATGTACTTTCTAGCATTGATAGTGTATTTAACTATCAATGCTTTCTAGTTCATAATTCATTCGTGTGTCCCGTCATCACACGGATTGACATTATCATTTACAAACCTTGTTTTGATAAAATAAATAAATATCATT
Source organism: Mecyna flavalis (assembly GCA_949319885.1). NCBI lineage: Eukaryota > Metazoa > Arthropoda > Insecta > Lepidoptera > Crambidae > Mecyna > Mecyna flavalis. The sequence goes on along the minus strand of OX439407.1, from coordinate 4,107,696 downwards.
GGACATTAATCACACAGTGCCATTTAGCTGCAAACTAAGCATAGTTTGTACTATGGGTACTAGACAGCGGATAAAATGTTCTTATTTATGTAGTTTGAAATGCATACATAGAAATACCCAGACCGACACAAACAGGCATGTTCTTGTTGATGCTAACAAATGTTTGTACCGTTCGAGGAACGAACTCGCGTCCTCTAGTGCAAAAGCCAACATCTAAACCATTACACGAAATCTATCGTAAAAACATAAAAAAATTTAATGGTCATTCTGAAGTTATACGCGCACAGATATCAGCGACAGAGTTGCCCAACTATTGATAGTATCGATACTATCGGTAGCCCAAATCCAGGCAATACTATCGCGGGTAAGCAAAACTAACGATACTATCGATAGTATTGTTGCTCGATAGTTAAAAAACTATCGATTGTATCGATTGTTTTGGACTATCGATAGTTTACAAATTTACAATAGTATCGTTTACAAAATTCATCTATAATAGTGAAACGTCAATAAGGGTATCGATAGTATCGATAGTATTGCTTACCTGCGATAGTATTGCCTGGATTTGGGCTATCGATAGAATCGATACTATCGATACTATTGATATGATGTCAACTATCGATAGACTATCGATAGTTAAGCGAAAGTGGACTATCGATAGGCAACTCTAATCAGCGATCCATTTTATGTAAACAGATTATTATTACGTGAGCGAAGTAAATAAAAGTGTAAGATAGAAGAAGGAAAACATTCCCGTCGATCCATCATCAGCGATGCAGCGAGCGACCGGTGATGAGGACGTTAGTGCGCTATCCTCGCCATTACTTTTCCTTATGTCTTCCTCGGACGGTTGTTGAATGAAATATTATATTTTTTTTATAACAAACGTGAACAAAGTACCTTTAGCTGTGTCGTAATCGGTGTAAGAAACTTTTCATTTAATTTTATTGGCTCGTATTGATTTTCTATTAAGGTAAAAAAAGGATGTTTCACTTTTTTGCCCTTTTTAAATTATAATAGGCCAGTGCTTCATCATTAGTCCGCAGTCCACTGCTGGATAAAAGCCAATCCTAATGGTACATTGGTCGGTCCTCGGCTACTCGCTTCCAGCTCCTGCCAGCCATCGTGCACATATTGTCACTCTCAACCTGGCTTGAGGGCGTCTTACACTATTTTTACCGGTTTTTTTACCAGCGCTGGAGACATTCGACTCCATGACTTTTGGGTTAACACAGTATTCAAAAAAGACGTCATAACTCTTATGTAACCTGATGAGTTTTTTTTTATGTCGAGGTGCTAGTAGGGTAAAAATAATTGACTAGTAAATCAAATTGTTGAATACATTTTTTAATTTCGTTTCAGACCGAGCGGTGTAACCACTGCTCTACATAGGATCAAAAGTGAATAATTAAATTAAAGTGTCTATATATGGTAATTACTGTCGTCCTTTGACCCCTTAATCGTTTTGCTCTCAAAAATAAGTGTTGGATATTTCCATCACGTTCCCAAAAAACAAACAAGTCTTATCCAAAGTTCAATCTTAAGGTTAACTTAACTACTGGCCACTGGTTAGATTATTATCAACTGTTCTGTTTAAAACACTCTTGTAAATGGATACTCTTGATGGCAGTTGCCATGTGAAGGCTTTTGAAACTACGAGAACCATGATCTTAATAATATATTGATATAAGAGTATATACATATATACACATAATATTAATTGTTGTGAACCAATTATTCACATCAAAGTGTTTCATTTAATACCCAGCATGATAAAATAAAATAACATCAGCGTATTCAAAAATACTTATGAATTCTTCATTGAAATATAGTAAGTGGTTTATGACCCGTGGAACACCTAAGTGGTTCACCTAGGTGTTCCACGGTTACTTTTTTGTACCCATGGAACACCAACACCTAGGTGATCCACGGGTACAAAAAAGTCACCGTGGAACACCTAGGTGAACCACTTAGGTGTTCCACGGGTCATAAACCTAGTAAGTCAAAGTAGCTGGGCTCGCCACTAAAGTTAAATGAGAAACAATTTTTTGTTGAAAGTTATAAAGAAATGTGTGTTTTCAGGTGGAGGTTATTGTATCGATTTAAACCACAAAAAAATCCAATAGTTTAATCACCATTTTTTAGGAATGTTGACTAAAATATTGTAAGTGGCCTTAAAAGTCCGACTGGCTTTAAATTATAAGTCTAAAAATCATTTTCGTCCATTCGAAACCAGGGCGAATGAATAGTCTTGGATAAACCACCACTCAGTAAGATCAGAATAACTTGGGAAATAATTATTATAGTTATATATTAATGTCAAAACTACTAACATCCTAGCCATATTTCTCATGAGACACAAGTTAAGGTAATCTAGGTAATTTTCAAATCGTAAAACCACAGATTAATATATAAATTGCAATAAAACTTATCCCTGTTTAAATAAGGTTTATGAAACTATTAAATTAAACTTCAGTAAAATTGTCGTAAAATTGTTTTGTTAATATGTAATGTAAAGAAGCTTTCCTTAATCCGCTTCATTTCGCATGGTCGTATTTTTTCCCATAAGTGTTTTAGCTCACATTACCCGTTCAATTTATCGGGTAATTTGTTCATGATCTTCGACTTGTAATCAAATATTGTGACCATCTTGAAACGGGCGTCTGGTAAAGGTTAGTACGATAATCCGATAATATGAAAGTATATGGGACAACATCATGTATAATCTTCTTAGCGTGTCGATGGCTAAATGTTTTGAGTTAGCTTCCCGGGCAGGATTTTGGTTATTATGTATAACAAAACAATATAATTTAAAATTACCATATTTTATTCTACTTCTTATGTACAAATTAATGATCGAAGCAAATATTTGAAAACAATTTTCATAATTTTAGCTAGAAATGAAAGCCTGGGATAATTTTCACAGGCCGCCATAGTAACAGCTAAGTAAGGCTTTTGCAATGGAAACTGGGCATCGGACAATAATACCTATTTTGTTTAATAATACGTACTCACACTTATTTACGTAACACCCAGAACGATATAAACAGTTATGGTAGTGCATATGTTACGGGCCATTTGATAAGTCCGGGCATTATTCATAATGGCCGGTCTGTATTAATAATGCCCGACTCAATTGGGCCATGTGATTAAAACAGCATGATTTATCACTTTTCCCGGCCATTATGAATAATGCCCACCCTATCTTGGGCCAAGTAATAAAATAGGTGAACAGTAGTGTTTTTGTTTATTAAAAGACAAAAAACTTACAATTTTTTCATGAAAAGTTACCAAAAAATAAGCGGCATGTATATATTACCGGCCAAAGCCGATTTCAGGACAAACTAGTTTGGCCTAGGACAAACTAGTTTGGCCTAGGCTAAACTAGTTCTTACTAAGGGGGAAATCGACTCGGATGGATATAGGTTAGAAGGTTCGCTTCGCTCCCGCCTTAGCCTTCGTGGTTATTTTTTTGTTAAACCCTGAAAACCTTTTTTTTACTATAATAATATATTCTATGTTGACTTAAATTAGTTAAGCCTAGGCCAAACTAGTTTCGTCGTTAAATCGTTAATTTGGGGAATAGGTGTTAAAAAATAACCACGAAGGCTAAGGCAGGAGCTCCGCTACGCTCCGCTCCCGCCTTAGCCTTCTAACCTATATCCATCTGAGTCGATTTCCGCCGCACGTAAGGCACGGCCGCGGTCCAATTTATCACATTGCCCGGCTACAAGTAGGGAATTATTCATACTGCCCGGTCCAAGTGATAAATTCAAGCTATCTTAAACACTGATTTATTACATGGACCACGGGCCGTCGGGCATTATTAATAAGGGCCGGTCAAAGTGATAAATTAATCACTTTGACCGTCGCTCTCGGGCATTATTAATAATGGCCGGTCCTTATTAATAATGCCCAGTTTATCACGTTGCCCGTAACACATACAATCATTTGTAGGTACTATGCTGGCATCGAACCCGCGACATCTAGTGTAGTAGCTGCCAGATCAACTATTATGCTGGCCATAATTTCATTTCTAAGGTAATGGGGATTTGTGAACTTCATCAACTTCTTTTTTCCACAAATCCCCATCATGAAGCGTCAATGGGGATTAGTGAACTAAAAGTTCAGAAATCCCCATTGATGGGGATTTCCAATGGGGATTTGTGGAATAACCCACACCATCCTGCCTATCGTCAAATCGGCATGAAACGATCGATTGGATCAAACCGAATTGACCGTGTGTGGGCGTGGATTGGCATGACAATAAGATTTGTACAATTTGACAATTTGATTTGGCTTTTACGTTTAAATAACTTAAAATATATTGATAAAGTTTGATAGAGATGTCGCAGTATCATAGTTAGAGCCGAATTATAGTTATATGCCAAGGGTTATAATTATATAACGTAAGATGGTTATAAGGAAGCGATTTATAACTATCGTACGGCCACAATCTAGTAATATGGTTATCTGACTAAACTAATCTAGTTACATAGCTATAAATCTACTAAACAATTAAATAAAACGATTTAATGGTCTTTATTTTTGTTATAAGCAACTTTTTGTAACCTACAATTAGTTACATTACAATACTTTTTATTAATAAAACGTGTCAGTCTTTAATTAATTTAGGGAATAGGTGTTAAAAAAAAAAACCACGAAGGCTAAGGCGGGAGCTCCGCTACGCTCCGCTCCCGCCTTAGCCTTCTAACCTATGTCCATCCGAGTCGATTTCCGCCTCCGGCCGTTTATACAATTTTTATTACCTCACTAATAATATTAGTCGCCAAGTTATATTTATTACACCTCATCTATAATTCCATACTATAAAATATTTAGACGCCCGTTAATTTCTTAGTCGCCCCAGTCGATTTATAACTATAGAACTAGATTAGTTTAGTCAGATAACCATATTACTAGATTGTGACCGTACGATAGTTATAAATCGCTCCTTATAACTATCGTACGTTACATAGTTATAACCCTGGCATATAACTATATTACAGCTTTATCTATCTTACTGCGACAGAGACATAGACTAGACCTTGGAAAAACCTGTAAGCTACTTCCTAACCTGGGATAAAGTTCCCATGGGATAAAAGAGATAGAAGTGCTTTTATCTTTCTTTCTTTTTAACCGACTTCAAAAAAGGAGGAGGTTATATGTTCGACTGTATGTATTTTTTTTTTTTTTTTTTTTTTTTTTTTTATGTATGTCCGTCGATTTCTCCGTCAATTGTGGACCGATTTAAATAATTCTTTTTTTATTTGAAAGTGCATAGTTCCGAGGTGGTCCCATTGTCACCATGTCAGGATCTGATGATGGGATCCCGGAAAAATCAAGGGAAAACCTCAAATTTTATAGGCTGCGCCTACGCGTTACTTGCTTTTTCTGAAGCCATTCAAGTTTTTGCGTCCGATAGATATCATTTTATGTTGATGAGCTGATGATGGAAGGTACAACTCCTTAACGGTTAGGAGTTAGGGGATAATTCTTTCAGTATTGTAGGAATATGTGGACCGTTAGTTGTATTTCATTTACTTTTGCAGCTAAGGTGATGATGGAAAGTACAACTCCTTAACGGTTAGGAGTTAGGGGATAATTCTTTCAGTGTTGTAGGAATATGTGGAACGTTAGTTGTATTTCATTTACTTTTGCAGCTAAGCTGATGATTACCCGGGGATGGGCTGGTCACTAGCCAATAAGGTTAGCACCGGCTCGTCCTAATCGGGTGTGAAGGAGAAAACGGGGGAGTGTAGTGGGTAGCGGACGCTTCGGTCTCGAGTCCCACACACGGCCGCGGGTCTAGCTAGCCTGCGGTTATGGTGCATAAACGCATTCTCCTCCTACCCATGGTGCTGAACACTTAATGAATACCTAATATTATTATCAAATAATACAATTCTACTCGTATTTTCGCTATCATTATTATGAAAGAGTTTTACTCACTACCTACGTGTTATTCACACTAAAAATAGAAAAATAAACAAACTTTTTTTAAAAAAAATTAAACCGACTTCAAAAAAAAAGAAACAAAAAAAAACTACCTAAAAAACTGAAAAGCAAAAAATAATTTTAATAAGACATTCATCATTGTCTAAGCCTATTAATTTAATTGTATTTTACGTGCTAGGTAGGTACCTACTAATCTGTTTGAAGTCGGTGCCAAGCCAAAGGTAATAAAAAATGATATATAATATTATTATGTATTATAAAGGGTTACTTATTAATCCGCGGACGTAGGTACATAATCTGGGTACCTACTATTTGGCTTGGCACCGACTTCAAACAGATTAGTAGGTACCTACCTAGCACGTAAAATACAATTAAATTAATAGGCTTAGACAATGATGAATGTCTTATTAAAATTATTTTTTGCTTTTCAGTTTTTTAGGTAGTTTTTTTTTTGTTTCTTTTTTTTTGAAGTCGGTTTATTTGTATTAGGACTTAGGACAGATTGGGAGGTCAATTTAGGATAATTTTAATTCTGGAAAAATATTATATTCCTGTACGTAACGTCGTTTAATCCAGGACTAGTTAAGCATGGTAAAACCAAAAACAAACATAGTTTCTTGTTGTAGGTACTAGGTACTACGATCCATAGTGTCCAGTGATATTTCACTGACGAGCCATTTGGTGTAGTGGTCGAGATGTCGGCTATTACATCAAAGGTCGCTGGTTCGATCCCCGCACGGTACAAACATTTGTGTGCATGAACATGTCTGTTTGTATCGGTCTGGGTGTTTCTATGTATAATATGTATGTATTTACAAAAAAAAGTATATAAGTAATGTTTATCCGTTGTCTAGCACCATGAGAAAATTTTCTTGTTCTGTGTCTAGCACCCATAGCACAAGCTCATGCTTAGTTTGGGGCTAGATGGCGCTGTGTGAATAATGTCAAGGTATTTATTTATTTATTCATTCATTCACCCTTACGAAGCCGGGCCGGGCCCGTATATAGTAGTGTAAAATAAAAACTCTGTATCTACCTATAAAAAATTCTCCTTTACTACGTAGATAGCTTTAAGTAAAGGATTTGACAACGTGAGTGCTGGTATATACTCAGGAATAGTACTTTATTGTTGTTTATTCAGTAAATTCTCAAGATATCCTCTAAACTCTGAACGATATTAAACGTTTGTCCCAGCAACAAGTTGCTATAAAATATAATCCGCTAGGTTTTAACTTATCTTTATCATAATTAAAATTACTGCGGTTAGCTCAACCTGGATTATTTCTAGACACCTATTTTACGCGTAATTTCCCATTAAGTTTTCCGGTTCAATAAGTATTTTTAATAAAAAGGTTTAACTCCTAAAATTCATATACTTAAATGGAAAAAAAACAGCCCATTTTAACGTAACTCCTTCTGTCAATCATTGAAAACTCATCGGCAGCATGATGGGTACGGACTTAGTTACTTTAAATCACGCATACCAAATGGGGATTGGTAATCACAAACATAAAGTTTGACATCTAAGGGCATTGAAGATTTTGGCCTTCCTACTGGACCACCAATTTTTTTTCAAAACAGCGGTCACTTCTACGTAATTCTTTCAAACATGGATACTTTTACTTAGCATTAATACAAATATATATTGTGATTAGACGAAATTTAAAGTGTAACATTTCTTAGATTATATTATAAGCAACCAAAGTTTTACTTTATTTTGTTTTACTTATTAATATCCTTAAACCGTGACCCTTTACGGGATTTCGTCTTTTAACATTTTATGTTTGTATTGATATCAGATATCCATTTTTGAAAGAATTTCAAGTGAACGCTGTTTTGAAAAAAAAAAGTCAAAATGGCGGGACTAGTAGGTAAGCCAGCCTCCATACGAAAATCTTCATACCCCTTTGTCTGAACTGGGTATTGTACTTAGGTCGCTGAGATCACGGCAAAGTACCTACTAAAAACTATGTACTAAATTTAACGTTGCGGTGGTTATGCTCTATGCTATTTTCACCATCTTATCATTACGCTGCACGTTTCTTTGCAATACCAATAACGACTCGATGCAACACAAAAACATTTTCAAATTGATGATTTAACCAGTGATAATAAAACAAATGTCAGTTTTAATGATCGCCTTACTAGTCTTAATTGGCCTAAGACTATTTCTTAGACTATTTCATCCTCTTGATCCTATGAATAGCTTCTTAATGCTAGACAATTAAAGTTATTTTCAACCTATATTGGTCTTTTCATATTTCGCAATGGATATGGTATTTGGAATTATGTAGACTGCCTGTCATTATTCAAATACAGATAGTAATGTTTCCTATTATTAAACATAACATGTAAAGTAAAACAATAATGTCTATTTGTTTTTCAAAAATAATGTTTTTCACTTGTAATACAAAGAAAATTACATAACCATATTGAGAAAACAAGCATAAAATTCTAATCGAGTTTTCGGCTACGGCGGGCGGTCTTTACCATCAACCAAACACGCAGGATATAATTATGTATTACAGTGCACAAGTAAGTTGGCAAGCAAGGAGGCTACAGTGTGACACGAACGTTAGGCTGGTCAATAACCACAAGGCTGGCACCGGCTCATTCCAAAAGGGGTAACCAGGGGAGTTTAATGGGGGAGTCCCGAGTCCCAAAAACGGCCGCAGATCTAGCTAAAAAAAAGTGTGACACGAACGTAGAGAGGTCAGGTGCAAGACTAAGGGCTTAGCGTACTTTTCGAGGCACGAGGTCTGGAAGTTGGCGGCATATAATACATGTATATTATCTATCGCGATTCAAAAGAGTAACTACAGTGGTACGTTTCTTGCTGGTGCTTCTCCATGAAAACTTTCTGAAACTGTTAGAAGATTCCCTTTGTAACTTGATATTGACAATTCTTAAGCGCATCTTCGAAGCCCATAGGATTTTGTGTCAAGCCTGTGATGTAATCATAGTTGCACAGCTTTGTTTCAAGCTTGTGTTGTATTATAGTCGCGCATAGGTCATATATTAATGTGAGGATGTTAAAAGTTGTGATACCTTTGTAACTTGATATTGACGATTCATATGCGCATCTTCGAAGCCCTAAGATTTCGTGTCAAGCCTGTGATGTAATCATAGTTGCACAGTTTTGTTTCAAGCCTGTGTTGTATTATAATCGCGCATAGGTCATATATTAATATGAGGATGTTGAAAGTTGTGATAACATTTTAGGTGTAATGCAAGGTTGTCTTCGGGGCCTATTTTTGTATATATTGTATAACAGGAAAACATAATTTTAATTACTAGATATAACATTACCATCTCGTGACTGAGTTGCATTTATTACTGTTGTGACAGAGTGTTAATATTTGTTGCAAAATCTTGCGGAAATATTCTTTTCAATAATTTCAATGGTATTTAAATTCCATTGATATCAGTGGAGATTATTGATTTCCTGTTCCATTCTTTCATTTTAAAATTATTATTAGTCACATGCAAAAAGGTTATTAAGATCTATGACTAATCTGTTACCGTCAAAAAAAATTACTAAGTTCAAAATTTATTAATATTTCTACAGATTTGACAGTTTGTTCGTTGACGAACTGTTACAAGTAGACAAATGTTAGTTTAAATACCCGCTTAAATTCTCATAATTAAGTATTTGTCGACTGAAGACAACACAATGACAATAGATAATAAACTGCAAGTATTATGACTTTTATTAATTTATTAGGCATTCGGGATTTTTTTGCATTATATTTTATGATCTTTAGGTATCATAATATGCTACACATGCCCTATACACCTAAAATCACGCTCTATCACATTATTATAAATTAGACTTAATTTTTTTATGACACCTTATGGTAAGTGATCATAACAGCCCATGGACACAATGTGTCCATGTCACATGTCATGTGACTAGGGTCTCAGATATTTTAAAAAAATATAGGAAGAAGGAGGAAAAGGAAAGGTTATGGGGGACTAGGTGGGAGGAAAGGGTGGCGAGCTCAGGCCTCCGGCACTCTACATCACCAAAAGTAACAAATCTGAGGGGGCTTAGACAAGATGACATTGCTTCGTAGCTGGCGAATTTCGCTAAGTCCAATTTGTATGGATTTGACAGATGCCGTAGAAAAGTCACGTGTTGAAAGTATGGGATTTGACATTCGCTATCGCAAATTGAGCTATAACGAACGTCATAAATGCCGCTTGTCTAGGGGGGCTGGTATAGCTACAGGTACCGGCCAACTTGTTGAACATCGGTCGACGGAGAGGGAGAAAGTTCGCGCATGTGCACTTGCGCGTGACCAATAGCGCGCGTGAATCTCCCGAACGGCCGCGCGCGCTATTGGTCAGAGGTATGCTTCTGACCAATAGCGAGCAGGCGTGTCAAAATTCGTGTTCTGCGCAAATCCCACCCGATATTGAAGAAGTTTGCCGGTACCTTATTTTTTTTTTGTTCGGAGGAGAATGCGTTTATGCATAACCGCAGGCTAGCTAGACCCGCGGCCGTGTGTGGGACTCGAGACTAAGGCGTCCACTACCCACTAAACTCCCCCGGTTTCTCCTTCACACCCGATTGGGACGAGCCGGTGCCAGCAAGTTTGCTGGTATCTGTACTACTACTCATACATTGATCTTTCAGAAATCCTAAAATCCGTCATTTTTAATTTGTAATTGTTTTATTGGTATGGCTATAAAATTGATTTAGCTTTATATAAACTTACCCTCCTTTCTTCCTATGGAGGCCACAAATCCTTTCTATAAAAGGAAGCATGGTGCAAAATTTCTAAACCTAGCTTTGGATTGAAATATCAGTTAGTCATAAAGTAAATTTTCCTTTTTATATACTTAGATAGTTTGTCTTACTCTTGACCATATGCTGTCCTGATGTAAATAAATGTGTACAGATTAGACATCGATTTATCTTTTTAAAATTCATTTGTTACTTTTTTAACAGTGTGCAGTGGCAATAATTATGTCGTAAACCTTTACCAAATTCGTTGTTAATTAATTATTGTGTAGATTTAATACGTCATTGTTATTTAGCTGTCTATTAAATAATTTATTGATATGAGTTAATAGTTATGAGTTCGTATTTTGATAGCCGAGTTATATAATAATAACGGTTTAAATACCGCTTAAAAATCATGAGTTCAATCGCTCGAGTGTTTTATTTATTTTTTAGGTTTAAACTTTAGTCATGCCAAAACAGACTACCCAATTAAAAATCTTGTTGTAAAAATATTAACACTCGTACAAAGAAATGACATAAAAGTATTATTCGACGTTTTATAGCATTTTTACGTTTTGTTTGTTTAAATTCCTTAATACTTTAAATTTTCTGTATTCTTATTTTGCCTGAATATGAAAGAAATTACAAATACTTCAAAGGAATAACTTCATACTGGTGTTAAGGCCATAGAAATATTATGTACATGGTTAAGCAGAGCATTTTCCCACTATGCCCACCATGCGCTTCATTTTTGAATAAGTTTGCTTAATCAAATTTAAGTGTACAAAATTAAAATATAATACGAAGCAGAGATCACAAACCGCGATTGTTGTAACACGATCGAAACAACAAACAAGATATCCATAGTAATAATTGACGAGCCATTTGGTGTAATGGTTGAGAAGTCAGCTACTAGGTACACCAGAGGTCGCGGGTTCGATCCCCGCACGGTACAAACATTTGTGTTTCTATGTATAATATTATGTATGTATTTACAAAAAAGTATTTGTGTTTTGTTTTTGTCTGGCACTTATAGCACAAACTAATGCTTAGTTTGGGGCTAGATGGCGCTGTGTGAATAATGTCCTGATATTAATGTTCGTTTGTTCGTTAGTTTGTTTGTTTATTTACTTATTTATTTTGAGATTCGAGTCATCGTCTTTACGCGTATGAAGCTACGTTTGAAACATCTCGGCTACCAAACAATGACTAACGAACTTAATCCAGCAGTAAATCAATAAATCGCAGTAAGTTTAATACTGTCAATTCAATAAGAGACAGGCTCTCTACATTCAATACTGTTTGCCTTTAAATTATAGATCAGTTGATTGAATGTTGACGCAATGACAATTTATCTCTAAGTGTCGTCGAGTCTCTGATTGACGCCACCTAAGCATTCGCGGAATGAAGCCAGGAGGATAATGATGCCTGATAATATGCTGATAATAATGTACTTGATTACTAACTAATTTGAGTAGAGCAATAAGTAAGGATCTATTGGGGGTCTGACTGACCTAGAAATTTAACTCCTGGGCTCTGTGGGTCCTGGGCTTAATTCGCGACTTGAGCAAATTTTTTTACCAGGTGGTATGTTAGGTACTGTACTGGGCCGTCTAGGTGGGACCACCGCAGTGTCAGATACTTTCCCATGAAATAGAAGTGTGTCAAGCACTTCTGTGTTTCGGGGAAAGGGCAATGAAGCTATTGAAATTACTGGGTATATGAGACCTAATAACTGTCGTCTCGGTGTAGCGGGCGCATGGCAATGCCAGACAGTAAATGCTTAGTTACTGTTCGGCACTGAACTGCCTAAGGGCAGGACGTGGCACTCACCATCAGGTGTACGGTCTGCTCGTCTTGTTACACATTGCAATAAAAAAAAATATTTCGGATTTACCAACACCGATCGGGTTTGAGATCACCAATCCGCATTGGGCAAGTCGTGATTCAGTCAGATCATTATGAAGATAATTCGATTTCAATAAAGGAGGCCGTTGCCTTGCAATTCAAGAAATACGCTGATACTTTAATTGGTGGTACAGCAGATACAGCAGTGGCACATGTTGGCCGACACGTCTTGGTCTTCGAGATGGATCCCATTAATAGAACAAGTCGTGGTCAAAGCTTAACTTAACAAGCTTAGCTTAGCTTAACAAACAATCGAAACGCAGTAGGTAATCCAATCTGAAAGTTATGTATCCTATTAACAAAAGTTCGAAAATAACTGTCTGAAAAATAGTGGCTGCTACTCTATTTTTAGAGACACTTCCTGTTAAAGAGTCTCTTAATTGCATATGCCGTAGTGATCGCTTACATTCAGGTCGGCTGCATGCAGTTTTCCAACTGATGCCTATTATAAGTAGGATAAAAAAAAAACGTCTGCCGATCAGTCACGTGTCGTCAGTAGAATGTAGGTAAACGTACTTGTATTGTAATGTAACGGAATTTCCTTCTGTTTACCTGATTCTTGCTACACATATAATAATGGGATTTTTTTTTCTCTTCGAACAATGAGAACTGAATTTTCACCCAATGTATCGCACTTTCGACTTGAGCTTAATATGGTTATACGACGAGCAATTTGGTACTATGGTTGAAATTTTGGTTCTTAAACCTAAGTTCACAGGTTCAATTTGTGTGCAAAAAAAATATATCTTATTTTGGGGCAAGATGGCTGTGTGAGTAATTGCCAAGTATATTTGTAAGTGCGAATATACCTTTTAATTTTCACACAGAACTTTCAGTACAAAAATATTATTATGTCTCTTTATGCGAGTTCCTGACGTTACCGTTAAGTAGAGATGTAGACAAACATACGATTTTTTTTGTATTTACATGGATAAATTGATAATCGAGTAATTAGGGTCTTACCGTACCGATAACCTCATTTGAGTAATAGAGGATAAATCATTCGTGACGTCGCAGCCATGGTGATTAATTAAATTGAATTCCCTGACAGAATTTTATGTGGTTTTCAAGTACAAATATGGGAAATGTAATATAGTGTTCACAGATTTTCCGTTTTCCTGATAAAAGCTGTTCGGGGCGTAAGAACAGTTCCTGCCACTTGCTTTTTAGCATGGGAAATTCCCATAGGTTGCTGGTACAAAGGGCGGGGATTAGCTCAGCCCAAGTAACACTTCCCCCGATGTGTTATTCCGGAAAGCTAAATTTCCCTGAAATTATATCGTACGGAACCCCGCTGCCCTTTTTTGCGACCACCGCAAGTCATTTAACCACCCCAGTTTCAAGAAGAGGGATTACAAAAGAAGAGAGCCGAATTGACGGAATGAAATTGAAGCATTCATAGTAAAAAATACACATTGACACTTGATTTTGACACAGTTTTTTTTTTTATCAGTAACCCAACTCGGGACTTTTCGCACTTCAAGCATCTTTAAGCCACTGTGCTCTCTAAGTCGTACGTTGCATTAACTTAACTTTATTATAGTGAATGTAACTGGCATGTTAGCAGTGTCTTCTAATCGCAGTGTGTACTCCATTGTTGCCGATGAGACTCGATAAAAAAGCGAAACAATTGATCAGCTATTGCGTTTGCACTTGTATCTAGTAATTACTGATTTTGCATGAGTTTTGTACTATTTTCCCGTTTTCATAACTATTTTTTCGTAATATTTTATTTTAAAGGATCCGTGTAGATGGCCTCTTTTTGGAGAAGAAAGATTTTTATAACCCACCATTACGACAGGCTAGCGTGGCCCTGAAGATGTTTGTACCCGGGTATGGGCTGGTCAATAGTCACAAGGCTGGCACCGACTCGTCCCAATCGGGTGATTCGGGTGTGAAGGGGAAACCGGAGGAGTTTAGTGGGAAGTGGACGCTTCAGTCTCGAGTCCGATACACGGCCGCGGGTCTAGCTAGCCTGTGGTTATGGTGCATAAACGCATTCTCCGCCGAGAAAAAAAAACAGACTGACGATGTTTGTCACACAACCTACTAATCTCCCAAAAAGGACGAGCGAGTGCCGTTTTGTAGCGATTCAGCGGCCCATCCCCTAATAAGCGTAAGATATTCCTCCGTTGAAAGCGTGTATAGGCCACAAGTATCCGTTCACCATCGGGAGATAAAAGATATTTGTTATGACATTCATAATTACAGTTTAAAGTTTAGAAGCTTGTGCGGTATCTCGGGAGTTCGAAAAGCATCTTAAGCCTGAGTAGAATGTTTCTGTCTCTGTTTACAGAAACTTTGATATAGTTTTGATATGGTCTTTTGCCCAAATGCCCATGTCGTTGTATACAAGTCTCCATTCGTCCGGTAGGAACCAAGCATTATCCAGGGATAAAAAGTAGCCTATGTCTTTTCTCAAGATCTAACTATAATGTCTGTACCATTTAATTAATTTAATTCGTTTACGCGTGAAATCGCAACAAGCAGGACGTGTGAGGATTGTAGCCACTTTCGTATTTATAATTTTATTTTGTAGTGGTTAAATAGAGTAAGGAATAAGTCAAGTTTTTTTTTATTGCAATGTGTAACAAGACGAGCAGATCGTACACCTGATGGTAAGCGCCACATCTGCCCTTAGACAGGTCAGTGCCAAACAGCAACTAAGTTACTGTCTGGCACCGCCCTGCGCCTGCTACACCGAGACGACAGTTATTAGGTCTCATATACCCAGTAATTTCACTACTTTACTTTACTTTTATATTACAGACTCGTTACTTTATCTTAAGTGTGTTTAAATTGCAAACAATTTGAAGTGTATCGATGTTGCATGCCGCTGTTGTTATCAGATACTCGGATGCGATCACGTTTTTTTAAGACGCTTCATTGTAAAAAAAATTGTATATAAACATGATATAATAAAAACCATAACAAAACTTTAAACAAAAATAAGTACGAAAATCGGATCTTACGACCTTAGTAATATTATTGATGATTTTTGTACTCTTTCCTCTAAAACCTAGATTTAGATGAAACTTTCACCTAAATAGGGATGGAAATTGTATTGATCTTATGTATGTGTTTTTATTTTTAAACTTATATGATTTTGATTGGTTTTATTGTATTTAAAGATCGTATTATATTATTGTTACCAATTATAAATCCAATTATATATAAATTATTTCAATCAATGTAAATATCAAGTGTTATAATTGATAACCAAGTTACGATTAAGTACCCTTCTTGACTACTGAATACTCGATACTAGCGCCAATTTAGTGGAAAATCCTCAAATTTTTCAACGGCCATGGTACGGTCGACAACAAAAGTAAACTTTCAGACACTAAAGTTATTCTTAAATATATCTCCCTGGACACTATTCACACATCGCTGATTAGCCCCGAACTAAGCATAACTTGTATGTACTATGGGTGCCAGACAACGGATAAACTCGTATATTTATTTTTGTTTATAAATACAAAACACCCAGTGTTTTTATGTACGGTCAACAGCACACCACGGTTAACACTTGCAATTCGATAATAGCACTTATGCCCCCGACATAGGAGTGATACATAGTCCAAAGTGTTACGTCTGACGTGCTTTTGACTGTACAATATGTAATACCTACATATGTACTCCTATTACAAATAGACATAATTACTTATGTTCATGTACACATAATATTTGTACCTCGCGGAGATCGAACCCGCTACCTCTTGGTGTAATAAATTTACAATTCTAATTTGAATTAGAAAACCGTATGACTTGGTAATTTTGAATACTTCAAGTGGAGATTATGTTGATAAATATGGTGAGATTTTGGCAATTGAAAATAGTAATCGAGTTTCTTGACGATTCTTCTCGAGAGATATCAACATTCCGATGCCGGTGGTAGAGTCTGTACCATTGATAAAATTGACGTCAAATAAGTGCATCTCTAAACGCTACATACATTTTGCGTAATAGTGATTAGGAAGCCTGCTTTTTAAATAATAATATTTATATAATATAATCGTCATTCTAGCATTAACATACTATTCTGTAGTAGAAACAATGTGTAAGATTTAATTGTTTGGTTTAATTTCGATTCCCTGAATTGTGTCATTAGGCTGACTAATGGACGGATTGCTTTCTTATTAAAAATTATTCTAAGGGTTAGAGTGATTAGTGAATGTAACTTATTAGATAAGTGGTTATTAAACTGAGTTGACGTCATTTACGATATAGTAATTATAAATTCGTCTTTCTGCAAATTGTTCATTGTATTCAAATAAACGCCGCAACGGTTAACTTTTTAAGAATGGTTTTGTTAGTTATGAACATTTGCAATAATATGTGGTCTAGTGTCACTTTTGCGCCTTTGCGTGCCTATCACACATGGAAATCGATTCACGATGCATTGATATATCATTTAAAGTACCAGTTTGAGGTCAATTGCAAGTAGGAATAGACATTGGTATTGACTTACTTTGGATTTCAAGTCTTTCCAGTTTTTCTTCGGCCCTCTGAGCGACTTCCAATGGACTCTCGATATGATAGAATATGCTGGCTCCCACCAGAAGATATACTATGTGGAGGGCCAGCATACAGGCCAATTGCTTCTTGGACATCATCTTGACTAGTTAAGCACTTATCACTTCAGTTTAAAAATCACAGATAAAAAATTATCACAGAATCCATACTGTCCAGTTCGAAAAAAGAAAAAGGAGGGACATTTTATTTTTCGATTTGAATTTTGAACGCATGGCAAAGCATCGGAGGAAATCGCGGAAAATAGAGGTTACGTTACATGCCGATGACACTTCCCGATAGGACGTTCGACTTGAACGGATGAATCGATCGAATGATTTTCTCTGCGCAGACGCACGCTTCGAACGCGACGGACCGACTCGTCCTTTTTTTATACGGCAAGCTCTAAATATTTGAGCGACAGCAAGCCGCATTAAAAGGATAATATGTAAGGTTATTACCGACATAGTATATACTATGAGCCGTCTGACGCACTAGTGACAACACAGGGGAAAGATTTTACGACTGGGGATTAGTGTGGATTCTTTTTGATAACTATCTCTGTTGCGTTACATCATTAATAGATAATTTTAAGAGTACAGTTCAATCTTATACGTAATTGTAGTCGTAGGTGTTTAATATCTTTGTTTTGGTATTGTGACGCGTCGTTTAATTGTTAATAAATTATACAGTATAGTATAGTACAGATTAATATTGTATGGACTGGTCAATTGCCATAAGGCGGGCACCAGCTCGTCCCTTTTCGGGGGTGAAAGGGGAACCGAGGGAGTTTAGTGGGTAGTGGGACAAACGTCTTTAGTCTGTAGTCCTACACAAGTGGTTCTTACAAGAACACCCATTCCCCTCCAAAAATAAGGTCGATGTTATTTTTGTTAATCTATTAGGTTACATAATTATCAAGCCATGACCTAAATGTCCTGAGTTCAATTCCGTGGTTAGTCTTGAGTTTTTTTAAACAAAGCTCAAATTGGCGATCACTCCTTCAATTAGCAGACGAGGTAATCAAGCCAATTTAGAACTCCTATATTATATAAAACCAATGTAGAAAAAACTTCTTCCTGTATTTTCCTGACTGCGCACCGAACACGGCTTTTGCGCTTTCAGCATCTTCCTTTAACCACTGTGCCATAGAGGTCGGCAGTGTTTCTCTTATTGAGCAATTTATGGGTTATAAAAACGTCGTTACGCTAATCTGCAATTATTGAAATAATAAATAGGAACAACAATCATGAAATGTTAGGACAATAGCGAAATATTAAGTGCATTGCGCAGGATAAGTCCGTGCCTATTGTATTATTAAGTATGCACTATTGTACTGACGACGGAATGGCGGAATACTTCCTTTTAGCACCTCACGGAGAATGTAGAGTTTAATATAATTATTTTAAATTTTTTCGTCAATTTTTTTTTTCTAAGGTTAATGTAAATAAAAGTGGCACAAAGTTCGTAAGAATAAAAGCCTTAATAAGAAATAATTAGGCGAAAAAGTCTATTGGAACTTTTGATTTTTGGCCTGGCCCTCTTATATTCGACTAATATCGTCCTATATTATGCTCATTCACTTTCCAAAAAAAAAAATTTATTTAATAAATAAAAGGGAAGTAATTTAAGAAGACCACAGTTTGTGCTATATTCCTGTCGATGAGTAAAGTGTCGCCGCACACGGGCCACACTCCACAGCCATAAAAGCGCCACCACCGGCATATCTCCTGCAGGTTTGATACATTTTGTATGGACTCGCCGCACACGGTTGACGCTCCGGTGGCCGCCACACGCTACAAGCATTTTGCTTGAAAACTACATTTTGCTTGAAAACTACAAAAATTATGCTGGTGGCGGCGTTTTGCGGCTGTGGCTTGTGGCCGGTGTGCGGGGACTCTAAGGTCTCCCGAGCTCAATTGGGAAGTATTTCCAACGGGAAGAATTTTTTTTGCTGCTAAGGGTATAATTATTTTTCCTTCAAACCGGGTCGGCAACGTGCTCTGATCTCTGAGTGTTATTATGTTCATAGGCTACCCGGTAATCGCTTCCGGCGGGCTGTACGCTTGAGCATCCTTCTAACCAAGGAAACTTTCTTCTCGCGGAGTAATGTAATGATACCATGAGCTTTTACTGCGGTCAATGCATTAACATGCTTACTTTACTTGTTATATGAATTCTCATCATTTTCTCGACATCTTATCTATTAAAATAATATAACCCAGAGTTTACGAGTGTCTCATAAAGAATTTTTATAGGAAATCAACATTGATTGCACGTTTATACGATCTGTAATCAAATAGACAAATAAAACTACCAGACAGTGACACAGCTAAAGCTATTATGGCGGCAGACTTTACCTGTGGGATTGGTAGCTAGGCACTCGGGCTCTAAAAAAGTCCTACCACCAACTAGATCTAAGGCGTGAATCCAACCTTGCGATTCTGCGATCTGCTGCAATCCAAAGTATTTTTTTTTTGACGAAGCTTTACTCGCCTTTACCCTACCGGGGGGCGAGCGGTGTGTGCGACTCCCCTAAAAAGTAAGCTGCTCCGCCCCCGTAAAAGGCCGTTACTCCGCCCTCAGGATGAAAGGGGGCGGGGTTTACCCACTCAAAAACTTCGCAATATTCCCTCGCTGCCATAAGTAGTGGTGCCGTGGGACTCTAAAATCCATGGACAGCCACGACACTGTAAAATCACCTAAAACAGACTTCTTTACACGTTCATATTACTTGAATATTCCCGCTACGGTGTACGGGGTATTCCTAAACACTAAAATATGTCCTCCTACACTTTTAGATAAGTTTAAGTGACAGATGGTCAAAGCAAAAGTTTTTACTAATCGTTTTTACTAATATTCAAAACAATACAAACCAGAGCACTTTTTGTACATCCTACTAACTTTAAAAATATCAAATTGAGTTTAGAATACATAATAAACATCTTTAAAGATTTTACCAATTTACAACTGCTTAAAATTGTTTTTATTATAAAATGCTCTAAAAAAATACATAAACAGTATTAACACCCAGTATTCCTATTCATTCTGAATTGTCAGTAATAACAATGAGCGCTTTTCAGGGCGGTAGCCTGTCACAATCATATTTTATTTTAAAACCTTATTTACATTAGTAAACTTATGCGTAATATATTTTCACGCATAAGTTTGGACGAAATATTTTTTAATGAGTTCTATGACGATTGCTTATTTAAACCATTAGACCACCGAGGTGTTAGATATTATACTCGTATATAATAATAACAGTCAGTCAAAATATTGATCTTAAAATTAAATGAATGAACAAAACGCTAAATAATAAAAATGTTTCAACGTGATTGATATAAAAGAAGTATGCTTATTTCCAATAAAATTCCACACTTATGAAACAAATGGTTAGATCTGATGTGATCTATGTAAATCATGCATAGCAGACGTGACTCTTAACAATCGGATTTAAGTTCCTACGTCACAATAATAGCTTAATAAAACATTGCAGTTCAAAGAGCATTATTTTTATTAATAAAATATGTAAAGTTTTATATTGTTTTATGCTACTTCAGTTTGCAGACAGATACTAAGGTTATCCATTCGTGTAGCAGCCAATTTGGATAATTCCGTTGAGTGACACTTCATCAGGAAACATCCCTTAAGTGGTCATATTGTAGGTTCTTCTCATTTTTGCCTTCGATTTCAAATGCATTACATTACCGCTACATTCTTAACGCATACCTTCCAGTTTACCCCTCCCCCTTTTTACCCCATACCGGCAACGTACTTGTGACTCCACTGGTGTTGCGGGTATCTATGGGCGGCGGTGATTGCTTACCATCAGGTCACCCGCTTGCTCATAGCCTCCCTCTTACATAAAAAAAAACCCAGATAGGAGAAGTATACCTTAACTTTATCGTACAAAATGATGTCGTCTGTGGAATTCTTTACCACCCTTGATACGTCAATCTGAGTCATTGGCTATTTTTAAAGCACGAGTTAAAGCTCATTTCCTTGCACTCTGAAACTTTTGCTGTCATGTTATTTCTCTGTTGCGTATTTTATGATAAGTATATTTATGTATGTTTATTATTGTATTTATGGATATATTTATGTTTGCATTTATTTATTTTTATTTATAGTATTTATATATATATATTAATTTTTTTTGTTATTTAATTTTTAATTAAATAATATTAACTTTGTTATTATTATTCAAATTGTACAGTTATACCCATTCTTTCAGTTATCCTTTACTTCGGGGTTGTCTGGTAGAGATCGCTTATAGCGATAAGGCCGCCTATATTGTGCGTTTTTGTTATTTTTTATTGTATTTTTGTCTGTTCTATGTGCAATAAAGAATATTTATTATTATTATTATTATGTAATTTTCAAAACACGGTAAAAAGGCCACGATAGCAAAAGTCAAAAGTACGCAAAACTACCGCTTTACCAAGATTTAACATACGTAAATTCGCATTGTCTAAACTTAAATACTCGAGAAAATCTCTAACACTAGAATAGCTAGGTATGTGAATATTAAAATAATAACATTATCTAAACGTCGATAATTTTCATGATTACAAGTGTAGTACCTCATACATGAAATGGCAGTTATTACTATAGATATAAGTTGGAAACGGGTCCATTGTATGATAGTCATGAACTTATGTATGACACATGGTAACTACGTAAAATAACAAGCACGCTAAAGCACAAATACGCATGTGAAATGACCAGAATATCCACGTAATAAAGCCAATCTTTATAGGAATAACCTGTGGTTCACAGTCCTAATAAATATAGTTTTTAGGTAGGTATTTCGAATGACACTACTCTTTACGTCAAATAATAAAGCAATGTACCGAGCGGGTTCGGTCCCCGCACTGTACAAATATTAGTGTTCATGAACATATTATTGTATCGGTCTAATAGGTGTTTCTATGTATATTATGTATATATTTAAAAAACAAACTAAACAGGTATATTTTTACGTTGTCTGGCAACCATAGTTTTGGGCTGGACAGCGATTTGTAAATAATTTTCACGAATATTGATTTATGTTTGTAATTAGAGCCTACGTAAGGCAGGGTCTCTACCAAATGATGCCATCGGATCTGTCAAACGACATACCTACCTACCTTTTTTTTTGTAAATAATTTTCACGAATATTGATTTATGTTTGTAATTAGAGCCTACGTAAGGCAGGGTCTCTACCAAATGGTGCCATCGGATCTGTCAAACGACATACCTACCTACCTTTTTTTTTACTTGAAAATTTCACCCAGGACTTCGTTATCTGGGTGGTGGACTAATATACCTGAGGGACGATCTTCGCTCAATTATTGCATGTATAAAATTGTATTCTACACTCGCGGGAGAATGTTTGCTGATTATAGCGCTCGTGAGTCAAGATTTTATTTACGATCTTGCAAGTGACGTTAGCTTTGGTTATTAAGAGACAATAAAAGTAAATTAATACAATGTATTTTCACTTTTAGTAGAATACTTATTATTTCTGAATTAATCTTGCCGAATGTATTTCCTACTTTATAAAATAAACTAGCGGCCGCCCGCGGTTTTACCCGCGTGGTTCCCGTTCTAAGCGGATGCCTACGTCATTACATCTACCTGAGTACCTGCATGCCAAATTTCAGCCCTATCCGTCCAGTGATTTGGGCTGTGCGTTGATAGATATCTATGTCAGTCAGTCAGTCAGTCAGTATAGATGAAACAAGTTTTATTGATATTAATATGCCCATGTTTTTTTTAACTGTTTTACCAATGTCTTCTTCTTCTTTACTGACTGATAAGTTCGTGACAACTTTCCTGTCAGATAACTTGGACTCCGTCCGAACTTTGTTGTCAATTCAAATAAAACAAGATAATCTTAGAAAAATTGGAGATTGTATTGATAAATGCAGAAGTTTTAGCGGTTGAAAACAGTGTTTCTTGCCGGTTCTTCTCGATACATAGCAGTATTTCGAAGCCGAGGCCCAGAATATAAATAAATACATAGTACGAGGGTAGAGTCATTCTGTAACATTGATATTTGACATGGTGCATCTTTGAAGCTTATGAAATATAAATATTTTGATTTGATTTTATAATTATTTTGATTTTTAGCTACGTTCGAAAGGTCCGAAATATAAAGTGTTATCCTGTATGTGGAAACTAGCCCCAGACCACAATTTTATTGTGGTATGCTTATTATTATTTTTTAAAGTACGTTTTGTTCCATAAGTTTGTTAATGCAAATCCAACCGTATCTTTTAATAATCTACTGCTGTACAATCTACTTATCGCTAAAGTATCTGCATTTATCAGCTATCATGAGACCTTTTTTTTTTCGGCGGAGAATGCGTTTATGCACCATAACCGCAGGGTAGCTAAGCCTGCGGCCGTGTGTGGGACTCGAGACTAAAGCGTCCACTACCCACTAAACTCCCCCGGTTCCCCTTCGCACCCGATCATAACAATAAAGCACTTTGACTATTTAAAATGTACCGTTTGTTGCCCATAGTCAATACTGATTGAAACTGCGTATGTCAATTCACAATGAACATGTGAATACTATTCAATTTGCAGTCCACAACTGACAATATCGCATCTACTGAATTCGTACCATATGCTTTGTTCGACGGTTCAAATGTTTTTTGTATTTGTTTATATGATGCCCCGAGTTCAACAATATTATGCTTATTACAAAGTATTATTACCTGTGTCCAGGGCTTTTGCGATTAAAGTAACATTTTTAGAAAAATCTTATTATTTAAAGATTACCTAATGAGGAAAGACTACCGTAAAGCAGAAGAAGACGATAAAAAAGTTTTGACGGCAAAAGATATATATTAAAAACAAAAGTATAGCATCGCCGTTATCTGGTGACCTGAAACATTAGATAGATAGATAGATAGATAGATAGATACTCTTTATTGCACAAAACATAGGAAAACATGTTACATAATGAAGCTGTACAATTCAGGCGGACTTATCGCTAGATAGCGATCTCTTCCAGTCAACCTTAGGATAGAGGAAAGTAATAAAAATAGTTTAAACAGAAATAAAGGGTAGGTAGTGCAAGACGGAGAAAAAAAAAATTATATGTTGCATCTAATAAAGAAATAAGAAATATATCATAACATATAAAAATATATAAGTATATACATAAACATACATAAACATAATAATACATACACATACATAAAGTAAACACAGTTATACCAGATTCACGGACAACACACAAAAGAACCATTCAACCAAAATAGACCATAAAAATTACAACACTCAAGCATAAGTCAGGGGAGAGAAAGAAAGTAAGATTTAACGCGAGATTTAAAAATTGACGTATAGAAAGGGGGAGAGAATTCCAAAGACGGATAGATTGAACAGTGAAGGATTTGGAGTAGAACTCAGTAGAGTGAGGTGGAAAGACAAGATGTAACTTCCGGGCTGAACGCAGATCAAGACCTTTGGTGGATTGCAAGAACTGAAACCGCTCCTTAAGATAGGAAGGAGATAAAGGGTTGAATAGTATGGAAAACAATAAGCCAAGAACATGCAAATCACGGCGACGTCGTATCGGAAGCCAGCCTAGCCGAGCTCGGTACTCAGAAACGTGATCGTATTTACGTAGGCCGAAGATAATACGTATGCAAAAATTTTGCAATCGTTCTAGCTTATCAAATAACTCACAATATCCAATAATAACAAGGCACGGTTGACAATTGACATGTCAAGCAATAATGAATAACACCTCATTGTTTTTTTATTTGATTGTTGCCACTTGAAGTAATTAGTTATAATATTTTTCCGCAATATGGCGAGGCTTTTTATTTTATTGGTCGGGCTATACATGGTCAATTGCTGTATATAATCAACCAAAACTTTTCTCCTCCAGGCGAACTACCTAAACAGCGGCCGCCTCCTCACCGACGAAGTGACGCTTCACAAAGATCTGTATCAACAATCCGCGTAGTCAAGCAAAGGCAGTAAAAGGGCCTGCACTAGCACAATTTTGGTGGGTATTGGTAAAAAGTTGCGTAGTCTATTGATGGAACCTGCAGAAGCAAACGCTTTCCTGCTAACCTCCCCGATTTGTTTATCCCACGTCAGAGTACAGTCTATAAATACCCCAAGGTTTTTAACTACTCGGTTATAGGCTAACTGGACACCGTCAAGCATTAAAGGTGGCAAAGAATCCCAATCGATCCTGGCGATTTGTCGTGACCCACCAAGTAATATAATCTGAGTTTTTTCAGGGTTTACCCTGAGCCCAAACGACTTGCTCCAGTCCACAATTCTAGCCAAGTCCCTATTCAGGACCCCAATAACACCGGGGAGCTCTTCAAAATCGCCACTAGAGTAAAGTTGTAGGTCGTCTGCATATAGATGGTAGGAGGAAGAAAGACCATGAGTGATACTATTTATAAAAGTTGAAAAAAGTAAGGGAGACAAGACGCCACCTTGAGGCACCCCGGCACCAATATCGTTCCATGCAGAAAAGGAGTCATCAACACGAATACGCTGCCGGCGCCCATGTAGATAGCTATGAAACCAGTCAACCACCGTTGGAGATATGTTCAGAGAGCGTAACAGGCCAAGCAGGATTTCAAAGTCTACAACGTTGAAGGCATTACTGAAGTCCAATAATGCCAACACCGTAAGGCCTCTACTGTCCATGGCAAGGCGGATGTCATCGGTGATCTTAACTAAGGCCGTTACCGTACTATGGCCACGACGGAAACCAGATTGGAATGAGTTCAGAAGGTTATTTTTGGCTAGGAATGAGCTGAGCTGTTGATGAACAACGCGCTCCAGCACTTTGGATAGGAATGGCAAAATTGATATAGGACGAAACTCGGAAAAGGACGATGGATTGGCTTTTTTAGGGAGTGGAATGATTTGAGCAAATTTCCAAGCTGTCGGAAATATGCTAGAGGACAAGGAATAATTAAGGATATGGGTAATGATAGGAGTCAAAAGGTCAAGGAGAGGAGTGACCATTTTACGGCTTACGCTGTCACTGCCGACAGCGTTTGAGGCAATAGCTAAGATATTCTTCTTTACATCACAATCGGTTAGCTGATCAAAGACAAAAGATGAGTAGTCTGGAATTGGAAGAGATGAAAGATAATTTAGGGTTTTCGTAGCGTCAACGTCATGCTCGCGTCGCTGCATGCAGGCTTTGACGCTCCGTCCACAGAGTTACATGGTTTTGTATGTAAGCTGCAAGCAGGCGTACGTACACCAAGCGTATAATGACGAATACGCGTCTATGAAGCTACGCCGCCGTGGACAGTAGGCCTAAGTGATACCAAAAGATTGCAGCAGATAGATTGCACTGACCTGAATAGCTTTATTACGTCAGTCCGTTTCCGTCAATCACAAAAAATCGTTAAACCATTTTGCCGACATTAGCATATTTGTTATCTTCTTTTTTAGCTGCCTCTCTGGTGCAGTGGCTAGTAAGACGCACCTTTTTTTGTGGAGGTGAATGCTATTAGGCACCATAACCGCCTGGGGAATGCGAGCTGTGTGTGGGACTCTTGCAATCACTACATAGTATAAAACAAAGTCGCTTTTTCTGTCCCTATGTCCCTATGTATGCTTAAATCTTTAAAACTACGCAACGGATTTTGATGCGGTTTTTTTTAATAGATAGACTGATTCAAGAGGAAAGTTTATATGTATAATACATGCATAATATAGTAGAGAAACACTGATAATTTTAGAGGTTTTTAGTGTAAGGTCGTAAATAAGCACATATTTTGCGCTTACATTGCAAACGCTGGCTGAACCCTACGAGATAGATCAAAATAATGTGTAATGTGTGTGTATGTGTATGTAATGTAAAACAATGTGTATGGTGTGTGTATTGTACACCTTAAAAAGTTATACAAAAAAGTCCGCGATGGTACCTATATGTCTATCTCTTAGGGATAACCCACAATAACCATTTTCTTTTACTTATTACGAGAAAATAATGACTTATTTACGAAAACGTGATTTTAAGCAATACATTATTAATCCTTATCCAATTTAGTACCTTAAATAAATTGTGCATGTAATATAGATCAATATGGCCCTTTACGGCATGTAATTTAAATGAATAGTTTCGAAGATATTACAGATTTAAAATGCAGGGACATTCACGTTTGTTATGCCACATGAACGTTTGTTATTCTTTCACGTAAAAACTACTGAATTAATTTTAATGAAACTTTACAATAATATAGCTTATACATCAGAATAACACATAGGCTACAATTTACAAGATATTCCCGCGGGATAACGTCCTATAGTTCACGCAGGCGAAGCCGCGGGCGGGCCGCTAGTTATTTATAAAGACTGGTTCACGAAAGGTACCCACTACCACCGCAGAGCGACCTACCCGCCTGTTGCAGTGCGGGCCCCGCTTGCCTCTCCCCGGCAAAGGGAGTAAGTCGCACCTTGAAGCAACGGTCATGCCATAGGTCCTGGGATTAAATCCGTTTCGGACCGAATATTTGTGATTGAGTTTTCTGTTTAGATAATACTCCGTCAAAGTAGAGTTCGGCAGAGTTTAGAAGTTGGACATTTAATAAACCTCCACACATCCTCAAAAAGGATATGTTCCAATACTAATGGACGAGCAATAATGAACAACCATAAGTAGCAAAGGGATTTAAAAAAGGAACATAATAAAAAGACTTAACTTTTTAAATCACGTTTAAATATATGGATAAATGTATAATATCGACTATATCTTATACTACAGACTACAGACGTCAAACATTCCTTTCATATTCATACATTGCTATTCAACATACCTAATTAGTGAGTGCTCAAATTAGCATAATGTTGCCATAAATTATAACGCCCGTATATAAACAGCTAATATCCAACGCTCTGTTCTTGTTCCTTCATGTTCCATTTCTAACAAAGCAACATGTTTGTGTATTTTTTTTTTATGAAATGTTGGCATACAAGCACGCGGTGGTAAATGACACCATGAAACTTACAAATGACCTCTACGGAAGGATATTATAATAATTTAAATAAGATGTATGACTTAATTGTAAGGATTATCGAATATTTAGTAAGAAACTTGATAAATGAAGAAGTTCAGTGCACGTTTCATTTATGTCATTTGCAGTGGCTTAAAATAAATTAAGTTAAAAATAGTTGTAGCACGTAACAAAAGTAAGTAGATGATCAGTTTTGCATTTTATTCCATTGAAGAACACTTAACCATTAATCATAGCTCAATGGCCAATGATTCTACTGATCTTCTAACGTATTTTTTCAAGATCACTTTTTTAGCTACGCCAAATTTGTCAGACTCTACTTCTCCTCCCTCCAAACGGCGAATGCTACACGCTCGATATTTATCGTGATACGTGATACGCTATACTACACACTCGATAAATATCGTGATCCTGGATTTCGATCCAAATATCACGATAAAATATCGAGCGTGTAGTATTCGCCAATTGGCAGTCGGCATTTAGAGATCTTTCAAGATACCCATCCAAACAATGATATTAGCATCCCAAGGTATTACAGAAGTCATCAACCTTGGTTCGAGAATCTATCCAGTATCATCGAAGAGTCCTCGTCACGGGGCCGTCACATCAACCAAATATTTGCAAACTAATCTGGCTAATCTTCAGCTGGAGTTAAGGTATTAGCGAGAAAGCCTGCGCGTCATCTCTCAACGTCTGAAGGTTGTTAATATAGCTTATTGCCTGTATTTGACATTTTGTAACCCTGGAAGTACAGTAAGCAACGCCCTAATTGATCACAATCAATTTTCAGCCTAATTTCCATCACAAAAAACTCTATTTAAATTGAAAGTTTTAAATAGATTTGTGTAGGTTGATGTGCTACTTACTGCACTAGGTATTAAAGTATTTAGATATTTATTAATAAAGTATTTGGCGAATAATGGAAAATACCTCCCTATTTTGCGACGGAAAGAGGGAAAATTGCAGTGTCCATCCCACGCGTACAACTTGCGGTAGGCATTTCTTTTTCGGTGGTTTGATGGTTGCCATTTTATTATGTTTTTATGCTACACTAGCCTTCCGCCCGCAGTTTCACCCGCGCGTAATCTCTTTTTTCAAATATCCCCCTTCCCCCCACATTTCCAGGATCAAAATCTCCCTATGTTCACCGGGGATAGTGTAGCATTCCAATAGTGAAAGAATTATTCCAATCGGTTCAGTAGTTTCAAAATTGTTTTTCCCGCGGGAATGAGACGTTTCCCGTAGGAATTTTATAGCCTATGTCATATTCCGGGTTATAAACTATACGTGTGCCAAATTTCATCTAAATCCGTTCAGCCGTTTAGGCGTGATTGAGTAACAAACATCCAAACATAGTAGGATTAGTAGGACTAATGTCTGCAGACAAGCACTTAGCCCACCTGATGGTAAGATGGCCACTGCGGCCTATTCCATAAAGGAACACATATCTTGGAAGCGAAATGAGCGGCCACACTGCACACTGTATGTTCAATATATCTTCCAGCCTTTGATTTCAAGTTATTTCCGGTAAACCACTAGTATCGTTAAATGTGCTTAAGTTTATGATATTTTTGAACCATATTTTAAAGTACTTGATATTCGGACGATTAAACTTACCTAAGTATCATCTCAAACATTATGTTGAACTTCAAAGAAAAAACACCAACTCCGATTTTCATGAGACAAGACCTTCTGCAAATCTAATTAACCTTAATCACTAGTACAATAAAAGTAGATAATGAAGGATGACCATTAAACATTGCGAATGGTATTTGTCAAAGTGATTATGAAAGGAATTTGCGGACATGAATTTTTTTTGATCTTGTTTACCGGACGTGTTGTTAAACCTTTACAATGCTTGTTGAAAGCAAAAGTGATACTAAATCAATATTTAAATATTTTTTATTCATGTAGCCCAAATGCACTTTTTATGAATCGTCAATTAATCAATGTTACGGATGACTCTACCACCGGCTTTGGTATGCAGTTGTTATCTACCGAACTACTATCGAAACTCGATAGTTTCTCTTATCAATCGCCAAATTTTTATAACAATAAATACCACATAAATACACACCCTTTCGATTATAATACTAAGTTATGTAGTTTTCCATGTTAAGGTAGACCTATAAAACTAGGTACTTGAAAATGAAAAATGAAAATATTTCTTCACCAACTTAATTACGTAGGTATGTTCATGTTTGCAATGATACTGCACTAAGCTCTGGGCTTGTGTTGCAGTATTCCGTCTACTTAATGACAAGACACAAGTTAGTACTCCGTGTTTGAGACACAGGTTGGATAACTTAAAGTAAAATTTTCACAATTATGACTAAAAGAAAACTATATAATCTAGGAGGCACCGACATTAGTGTGTATGTGTGCGTTTGAGGGCGTGGGTGATTATGTTAGTAAGTATGTATGTATATGTAAGTGTGGTCGTCAGATTAATTTTCGAGAATTTTTTCTTCAGACACGTCTTCTAATATCAATCATAAATTTAAGCATTCATATACCTCGGCATGTTTTGGAGTTTCATCCATGCAATACGGCCATCAGTTTCAAATTAATGATACGTAAGACCTTAGTACGCAGTATAGGAACTCAGCCTGTCATTGTTTGTCAAACTTTGTCCTTTACGGAGTAACTGTGTGATTGCAAACATGTTTAGTGGTGCGACTAGAATGCTAAGTACATACAGATCGGAAGTTCGGATGTATCGAATGGTGGATAATTGCCAATGTTAGTCTAAAGAATTTCCTGACCGGACTATTAAAACTTATTAAAATATTCATTTCGTGATAAAGGAAGTCTGCCATTTTCTATGTTACCTACTTTATTTCAAGAGCTGAAACGAACGAGTCGTTTCGTCCATGAGTTCGACATAATAAAATGACATTTTCCCTCCCTATAGTAGCGAGTGTGTAGGACTCGGGACTAAACCCTACTACCCACTTATCCTTCGGTTTCCCTTTTACATCCGACTAGGATGAGCCAGTGCCTGTTTTATGGCAACTAACCGACAAAGCATGAAGTGCACCTGTGCCTGCAGGCTCACTTGTGCAATAATATAATGCGCTGTTTTGATGATGAGAGGTTTCTGTAGCCGGAACCACAGGTAGTATCCAGTATATGTCGTCGTTCAGCGGATGAAACCAGTAAAGACGAGACCTGACAATTAAGACCTGCGTGTTAATGAAGATAATTCTGATAGCACTCCAGTTATCAGTGATGATACCTAAATGAAATGCAGACAAAACATTGAGACAGCATTGGGATTTTTGGATTAGGGTATTAACCTAAAAACGACGCATTTGTTTTAAAAGCGGTCTTTTGCATTGCAGATTTTATATAATATATCATTCTGGACTTGTCCTTAAAATTGTTTTATACTAAGTAGGTACCTACATGAATGAAAGTATCTATTTTTTGCTTCCTTTAATACCTATAATGATATCAGTTTAAATCTTTTGATTTAGTGTACGATATAATATGTTGGCATATTGTTGCTTTGAATAGGTTTAGGGAAAGTCATTTGAAGAATTGGGAGCAGCTCATTATAGTAAAGAGTTTTATTGCAATGTGTAACAAGACGAGCAGATCGTACACCTGATGGTAAGCGCCACGTCTGCCCTTAGACAGTTCAGTGCCAAACAGTAACTAAGCAGTTACTGTCTTGGCACTGCCCTGCGCCCGCTACACCGAGACGACAGTTATCCCAGTAATATCAATAGAGAAGAGTAGATAGAGTGTAGTTAGAGTCCGCAATGCTTAGTCAGCGCTACCGTGATAATATGCACGATGTACACTATGTACAGTACAATGAATCAAACATGAGTACTACTACACTACTGGTATTTACGTCTATGTGATCATGATCAATTCAGATCAGAGGGAGATGAGTAAGTCCTAACGTGTGGCTAACCACCAACAAGGATGATTCGCAAACACTTGAGTCGAAGATCTTCGGGAATATCTTGAAGATCTAGAAATTTCTAGTAATCGAAAAGAAAATAGGCGTAATAAATCTTACCTCTTCCGATCACTTAATATTCTAATCGAGTATCTAATGAGCTCTTTAGTGCAGCGTTGCGTTTGGCCGACGCGCCAAATGCGTGTGGGATAGAATAGTTAATGATGGTGCGGGGTCATCACCAGTCTCATAATTTGCGTTCAGATTTGACGAGCCATTTGGTGTAATGGTCGAGAAGTCGGCTATTACACCAGAGGTTGCGGGTTCGATCCCCGCACGGTACAAACATTTGTGTGCATGAACATATCTGTTTGTATCGGTCTGGGTGTTTCTATGTATAATATGTATGTATTTACAAATAAAAAAGATATAAGTAATGTTTATCCGTTGTCTAGCACTCATACCACAAGCTAATGCTTAGTTTGGGGCTAGATGGCGCTGTGTGAATAATGTACAGAGATATTTATAGATTAATTTTACCATCATTTTTATCCACGAGGAGGAGAAACATTGTGTCCATTCTTGAATCTTGATTCGTTTGATTTTGTGATCAGTCGTAACTGTTCTCGAGGCTTATTCAGTTATTATTTATTAATGTCACAGAAATACCAATTCAAATTTTTTTTTCCATTAGAAACATAATTATTAAAATATGTAATAAAATAGCTGAAATAGTGGCAGCTTAAAAAATTTAAAGCCTCTGTTCATGGCTATACGCCATCAAATCAGGCAGCCAAGCTTCCATAACAATATCTGCTTTCTCCAAACATGTCTGAAATTATTCCGCCGTCCAAATAATGGCTAAGGCGGCTAATTTTTCTACTGCCTCTTGATGGTTTAAAAAGCTTGCATATATTCTCCGATCAATATCTCCCCTTATTCTACCTACTTAAAAACCGAAAAAAAAAAACAATCGAGTTATCACAGCGCTAAATTGAAACTGGTACAAGGCGGTTTTCTGCAATTAGGGGAAGAGCATCTAATTGTGATCAAATTGGTATGTACCGCTGCATTTGTGAGCACGCTGGACGTTTGCGATCACGACCAATAGTTAACACCTTGGCGACATTGTGGCTATGTGACGTTACGTAATTATGACCAGAATCAAGACCAGGGGCTAAGGACTAAGGTGCACTGAAATTCAAATAAAATATAAAACCACTTGTTTTAGTCAGTGTTCAGTGTTAATAATATAACTATAAAATACTATGTTGATATAAGTAAAAAAATATCAACAATAATAATCGTATATCGATCAATAGTTGAGACGTGAAAGAAAAACAAACAAAAACACTTAATTAATGTTATCACTTTGGAATAGAACATTATTCTGGGATAAACATGACCTATTGGTAAAACTAATCTGTATAGTCTATGTCTGTCTTAAATTTTCATCAAAATGGGTTCAGTAATTTAGGCTGGAAAGAGTGATAAACAGACAGATTTAATTTGTATTTTAAATACAAATACCTACATGAAAGTGTCAGTCAGCATTACTGCCAGCGCCTCTTAATGCGCTGATGCAAAGTATTTTGGAAGTAGGTAACCATTAAGTGATGAAGTCGGTCTCTAAGACTATTTATTTTTGTGGTGTAAAATACGAATCCTGACGCTGATCACGATTTTACACCGATTGAGTGGTACCGAAATGAAATTTACACATTTTCATAACACAAATACCTACACTGTCAAATTATAAAATAACAACGTGATATTTTAGCGCGTGTTAATGACACATACAAGGAGATATTAATTAATTAAATTATTTAAGGCGGTACCTATATTGGAAATTCTAGTAAACTACACCTTATGCGTATGACGTAGAATATACCTAACCTACCCATTGGGTTATTTGTTTACCTAGTATGTTTTGTGACCAGTGTGACGTAGGTATCAGTCTGCAACTCACTTTGCACGAAGCACTGCGATTGCTAGGGTAGATATTTATTTGTTACGACGAGTGCAAATCTATGTACTTAGGTAGTGTTTCGGATGAATGAGTCTTGAATTCTTGATAGATACCTAAATCGTCATAATGGGGGCAGAGCAGCGCCTTTTTATGGGCGCTGAGAGTCCCACTCCCTGGAAGTCTATTCAACCTAAAAAAACAGCCTAAACACCAATGGCGGAGTGTGGAGATAGAGCTACCTAAATACTTTGTAAAATACCAGCAAATTATGTAATGAAAATGCTAAACCAAAAAATTAAGATGGTGAATAAATAAGTAGTAAATATTTATTTACATTTTTTTATTCAATTCAGTAGGTTTTCCCCAGTTTTCCCTGTTTTTAAAGTTTTCCCTGTTTATAAAGTTATTTTTCTAATAACGCCATCTAGTATGAAAACACCAATACGTCACATTACACCTATGCATTACTCACAGATGTAAAGGCCGCTCTACACTTAGCCCGCGGATCGCGCGCGATGGCTGCGAAATGGCGCGAACGCTAAGTGTGGAGCCGTTTCGCATAAAATAGGAGACGGCTCCACACTTAGCGTTCGCGCCCTTTCGCAGCCATCGCGCGCGATTCGCGGGCTAACCGCCGAACTCAATAACATACCGACAGTTATCAGTAACCAGCTACCAGAGTTTTTCCGAAACGTCAAACCTTACTGTTACTGCCGTTTCATTAACAAACTTGTAGTCACGATGACATAAGCTATCCACGGATAATTTCGATATCTCTGGTTAAACGTATCCCTCCGAAGCGTTCTGTTTTAGCATCTTAAAAAATGGCTGTACGATTAATATTATGATATTTATTTAAATTTTTTATATGGGGATATTACTTTATTAAGTAATTTACTTTTTTTAAACGTCTTTTTATAGTATTATATATAAAAAGTTAAGATTTAATAAAAAAAAAACGATTAAATACTTACGAGCTTAAAACAATAAAACGCACATTGACATATTAACACTCGCGGTTCTTTTGAATTGAACTTTATAAATTTCGTTTGTTGAAACAACTTTCTAAGGTTTGAAAGTAATCTGTGTTTGAATCTTTAACATACTAATTTTTAAATTGAACAGAAGATGGCTGAACAAGTGAGTAATTACTTATAACATACTCATTTTCTTGTCAATTTCATTTAATATGAGTGGTAAAATGTTTTCTTTTTGTTTTCAGATTAGGGCGAAAGCGCTGGGCAAGGACAGCATTGTGCTCCTGCTAAATTTGATTTCTAGCCACAAAGTTATCACTTCCAAAGTCACAAATGCGACAAACAACAAATTGAAAGAGGAGGCCTGGAAATCAATTGCGCAGGAGCTCAGCGCTTTGACGGGGGAGATGCGACGTCCTGACCAACTCCGCCTTAAATGGGAGAACTTAAAAAAGGCTGCTCGAAAGCGAAGTGCATTTATTCGCCAAAATAACCTGAAGGTCTGTAATTCTAGGCATAGAGAAATATTTTTTTGTTAATTTTTGTTGTCCTCAACTTTGCTTTAAATTTGCAGACGGGAGGTGGGAAGGCCTTCATCCCCCCAGATGAAGTTCTAGACAATGTAGCATCTATGTTAGGTGCTACATGCGCAGGCTTCTCCGTGGTGTTTGGCGGGGATGGTGCCTTTGAAGCAGCTGCCTTCGAAGTCCCAATCCAAGATGCTATAGTCGATGTGCCTGATTTGGAGCCACTACCAGAACCTCCTCAGAACAGTTGTGTGGTTGTAGAGGCAGGTGGTGGCGGCTTAGAGGCAGGTGGTGGTAGCTTAAGGGCAAGTGGTGACGGTTTTGAAGCAGGGAGTGGAACGACTTGCACATCTAAAAAATTTGTTTTTAGTAACAGCAAAACCTGTAAGTTACATGCTTATAACTCTAGTAACTAATATACGAGAGCTTCAGATTAATGTTCTATTTTATGTAATGGGTTTGGATTTCATAGTTTGTGTGATGAAGGAATAACAAATTTTATTTTTACAGTAAATAAACGAAGAAAGCTCTCTGAGGAAGTCCAAAGAGCCCAAAGAGATAAGGACTTGGCATTGGCAGATTATTTTCAGGCCAAAAAGGAAAAAGTTATATTAGAATCAAGAAAATTACAATTAGAAAATAAGAAATTAGAACTAGAAAATAAAAAAATAGAATTAGAATGTTTAAAAATAGAATCAGAAATAGGCCAACAAAAATAAGTTATTAAATCATCATCATCATCATCAGCCTGTGATAGCCCACTGCTGGGCATAGGCCTCTCCAAATGCTTGTCACGCTGATCGATCCTCGGCCACTCGCATCCAGCTCCTGCCAGCCATCTTGCGCAGATCATCACTAAACCTGGCCTGAGGGCGTCTTACACTATGTTAACCGAAACGCGGTCTCCACTATAGAGCCAGTTTACCCCAACGGTTATCGGTTCTACGGCTGATGTGGCCAGCCAATTGCCACTTCAGCTGGCTAATCCGGCGAGCTATGTCGGTGACTTTGGTTCTCTGCCGATAATATATAACGTATCTGTTGAGTTTCTTGCCGTGCCTCTTCTCAAAAAGCCATTCTTTTTTCTAACATGCAAAAGAATTTACATTGCTGAATAAATTACTTCATTTCATTAATATTGCCAACATTATAATTGTTGGTGTATATTTATGTGCAAGTTATGTATGTAATTAATATTTTAAATTTTTAGGTTTGTATTAAATAAAGAAAGTATGTACTTTAATAAGCTTTGTTTTTTTTTAATATTAGCCCGCTGTAATGCAAAACAGAAAATACTTTGATAGAATTATATATCTGCAGAGCTATTTTATGTATTATACCTTTAGCTTAATTTCAATTTTTAATTTACTTCAATAAAGAAACACAATTTGTATTTTATAAATGAAACAGTGTTTATTTAATTCACATAAATTTGTCTTTCAATTTCTACTTGCATGAACAATATTAAAAAAATACATTATCAACTTTTTTTAGATTTGATAATTTTTAGACATTATAAAATAATGATAGTACTATATCATCAAGTTTACTATTATCTAATAGTGGTTTATGAGTATTTTTGGCAATAAATCCTTCCCATATTCAATGAAAAAAGTTTCTCTCCTTTATGTTGTCATCACTATCTGCACAATTTTGGTAAATCACTGAATTTTCATGCCTGCTGTGTCCAGCTCCCATGAATGATAATTGCCATTTTGCCATGATTTTATGCATTGGGCACAATGCTTGTATCTGTTGCGGACTTTATTGGAGTATCGAAAGCTACAGCTAGCAGAATTGTCGCCTATGTACTTCCAGTGCAATGTGAAGATGGCATCTTTGGAAATAGGTGGCTTATTTTATTGGTGACAGTGCCTATCCCTGTACATCATACTTATTAACACCACTGCTCAATCCGGAAACTGTGGCAGAAAATCGTTACAATGAAGCACATATCAAGACGAGAAATACAATAGAAAGGTTTGTATTACAACCTACTTGTGTTTACTAAATGTAATATTTGCACATAAGTTACTGACTTATGATTTTTTTTAGATGCTTTGGTGTGTGGAAAAGGCGGTTTCCAGTGCTGTCATTAAAAATCCGCCTTGCATTAGAAACAACACAAGCTGTTATCATTGCTACTTCAGTATTACACAACATTTGTCGGCTGAATAATATTTCTGATATGGAACCTGAAGTAGAGATAGTGTTTGAGCAATCGGATAATGCCCCAATTGACGGAGTAGCTCACCAACAAATTTCTGAAAATGAAGTTTGTGATTAGTAACTATAACATATGTTAAATAATCTTAAAATGTGATGATAAAAGTTTACGGTACATACCAATTACTAAAGTAATTGTTTATCAAATGTTGTCTAGCACTATGATGTTGGTGAGCTACTCCGTCAATTGGGGCATTATCCGATTGCTCAAACACTATCTCTACTTCAGGTTCCATATCAGAAATATTATTCAGCCGACAAATGTTGTGTAATACTGAAGTAGCAATGATAACAGCTTGTGTTGTTTCTAATGCAAGGCGGATTTTTAATGACAGCACTGGAAACCGCCTTTTCCACACACCAAAGCATCTAAAAAAAATCATAAGTCAGTAACTTATGTGCAAATATTACATTTAGTAAACACAAGTAGGTTGTAATACAAACCTTTCTATTGTATTTCTCGTCTTGATATGTGCTTCATTGTAACGATTTTCTGCCACAGTTTCCGGATTGAGCAGTGGTGTTAATAAGTATGATGTACAGGGATAGGCACTGTCACCAATAAGCCACCTATTTCCAAAGATGCCATCTTCACATTGCACTGGAAGTACATAATATAAGCAAATAAATTGATATTCTCTATAAAAGATACATAGTAATAATATGTAATAATAAAATAGTATAAGTTTTACATAATTACTTTTAAATACAGAGTTGTTAAATATTGTGGCATCATGAGCAGACCCTGGCCACCGAGCAACTACATTCATGAACAGTAAATCTGCATCACAAACTCCTTGGACATTCATTGAGAATATACCTTTTCTGTTCCTGTATTCTTCTCCTACATTTGAATCTAAAACAGAATTATTTCTTGTTTTTTATGATGTAAAATAGTGGGTAAGAATTACATTTATAGGGTTTTACTTACCAGGTGATTGTATGGGTATATGTGTACAATCAACTGCACCAAGTACTTTGGGAAATCCTGCAATGGCATTAAAGGCTGGCTGCGTGTTTTCCAACACTTTAATATATTCCGAGTACAGTCCAGCTATTGCACGAGATACATCGGCGACAATTCTGCTAGCTGTAGCTTTCGATACTCCAATAAAGTCCGCAACAGATACAAGCATTGTGCCCAATGCATAAAATCGAAGGGTCAGCAATAGTTGATGAAGGGGTGATACGCCATGATTTCTAAAAGATAATGATTACTCGATTATAGACACATGAAATGGTTACATGCACAATTATTATTTATATAATGTTGAGATAACTTTTTACTCACCGGGAAGATGTTACTCTTAAAGATGGTAATATTTTTATTAATAATTGATCAACACTCTTTTTATTTAACCTAAACCTAAAAGTAAATTCAGCATCTGAAAATTTGCTGTAGTAGTTTACTCTACTATATTCCCTGTATTCTACAGGTCTTGAAGAACTTGGGGAATCAAATAACCCGGCTTCATACATATCATTGTCACTATCATCACTGAACAAGCTCATTATTATTTATTTTATAATATTGTTGTGTTTTCTAACTCTTACTTTTACTGCCAGACCAGACACAGTGACAGAACAGACAGAGATTCAGGGTTGCCAGATGTAATTTTCCATTTCTCCCCAAATTTAAAATTATTTTTCTTCAAAACGATACTATTTTCTTAG
Organism: Mecyna flavalis; assembly: GCA_949319885.1. Taxonomy (NCBI): domain Eukaryota; kingdom Metazoa; phylum Arthropoda; class Insecta; order Lepidoptera; family Crambidae; genus Mecyna; species Mecyna flavalis. The sequence goes on along the minus strand of OX439407.1, from coordinate 4,068,303 downwards.
TTTTACCCAAAAGCAAAAAAAAAACACCGATTTTTTTTTGCCCGTGGTTGCCGTATCGTATTTCTACTGATAATAACCAACCAAACTACTAACAATAAGGTCGAAAACTCAAAATCAGTTGGTTACGGCATTTTAAATATGACAATTTCCCATGGCCTCACCTAGATTCGCGAGATTCTGGATGGGGAATAGTCAAAAATTTTAATAGACGCGTTCATAAATATTTTCTCCAAACATTTCTCCAAAGTTTCTTTTTCTCCAAAATTTCTCCAGGAGCCAAATTTTTACCCAGAATTGCGAGAAAAATACCCAATCTGGCAACCTTGCAGAGATTATCGCCCGAATTCGAGAGATAGAATTTTTTTGACAGATGGTATTTTATTTAACTGACAGTTGTCGGTTTGTATGATATTGAAACGCTTTATGTCATTTTTCTATGGCTCTGCATATCTACGGTAAGCAGTTTGCCCTCCCAACGGTAGATTAAAGTCAGAGTTATAAATTCCGATCTATCTTTCGTTATTGAAACGCAAAACTGACGTAACAGCTACTGTCGGTAGCCAATTTAACAGATTGTTACAGATAGATAGGTTATTGAGATCGGCGGTTAGTGTAGAGCGGGCTTTAGTTTCGTTTAAACACTCAAAATGTATTTTTCTTACTAAGCAAAAAATATTCGGTTCATAAAAGTCTTACCCGTAATATAATAAAAAAATATATATAATTAAATATTCAACATGATTATCTATAATTATCATAATAATGCTTTTAAACCAATTTCAAACCATAAAATTTAGTGTTTCAAACATTAAACAAAAAAAATATATTCAAAGGAATAAAACGCATGGCTGTGACAGTTTTGACATTGACATTGACGTTTGACACAAATTGCTTGTGCTTGGTGCACGCGTTTATTATTTCGATAATTATCTAAATTCCCTTAATTTTGTTAATAAAACAAATAATTACCAGTAATGGACTACCAAAGCCGCCAGTTGGCGGAAGATTTATTCCTGAGAGAGCCAGTAGACGCACGAATTCGGTAAGACTGATTGTTTTAGATCGTGTTGTTTTGTACAATATTTTTTCTACTTTTACCGTTATTGAAGCCTTTCTTTTTGTTTAGAAAGCCTAAAGATGAGCCTAAAGAAGACCCTCATCCCAATCTCAAGGTGGAAATGCAGACAGTTCGGCTTAATCCCGATTCTCAAAAGCTGGTTTTGGATACCTTACGATTTATACATGGCCCTGACTTTAAGCTGGGTAATGCTAGCCTTTACAAGGTAAATTTCTAACACTGATACTCTCTGAGTCATTTAGAGTTTAAAAAAGAGTTTTATTTCTGTGTTGTGGTTACTTTTTTTTTTATTTATGTAAGTATTTAAAGAACTTTTTAAGATATCTTAGATAATATTGTGCAATATTATACCAATTTATCACTCTCAGTGATATCTTCTTATCAATTTAAAATAGAAAAAGTATTGAGTTATTCACAACATAAATAAAGTTTATTCATAGTAAAAAAAGTAACATGTGTTATTTTTTTGATGTATAATGAACTAAAACTTGAATTGAATCAGAGAAGACACTTCTTATCTCTAATTTTACAGGAAGATGATTTTTATTCATAAATGTATGTAAAAATTTGCCCTAAAAGAAATATTCCTTTGTACATAATATTGTATGGTTTTCTTTTTTTTATATAAATCATGTAAAATAATTAAAAGATTACTTGTAATTTGTAAAACAATACTCTTATGAGTAGATGTTAAATTTTAAGACTTAATTAGGTAATAACATTTTCAGGATAAAGGTACAAATCTTAGCAACCGCTATTGGATGGAAAGAGGTAACCTTGTAGTGCAGGGAGGATGTGACTACTCGCTGACAGTCAAGCCGGACATGGAGTCTTCGGAGGCCAGGCTCAGATCGTTTGCTTTGGCCAAATTAGAAAAGTATGTTATTGACATTCTACGATTTAACACAATAATGAACAAAGCTGTAATTGGACATTACGAAAAATAAACAAAAAAAAAATAAACAGGCCAAATAAAGATATTTTGTATTTCTTGTTAATTTAAATTAATATCTTTTGTTTTTTATGTTTTATGTGCAAGATTACAGCTTGATTTTTGGCCAGCCTAAGCCCATACATTAAATATTCCATAAAAAATAATCTAAATAAGAGTTATGTTATTCGAAAGACTTAAATAAAGGTTAATTTCACAATGTTGTTACTTAAAAGTTGAATTAACTACTTCATACTGTAATCACATATTTTCCTTTTTTTTAGATATAACTTTCATAAGCCCCATTGTGCAGAAGCATTGGAGGTAGCAGCAGAAAGTGTAGAAAAAGCCCTAGAGATATTATTTATTAAATATTTTAAATTAGAGCCACAAGAGCGACCAGATAATATACCAACACCATCAGAATTAGAAGAAATGCGAAGTGACGAAAAGGCTGTATTAGAATCAATTTACGACACAAGTTTTAAAGTCAAAGACAATAATGTATGGATCGTAAAACTAGACTTAGATTACATAACAAAGATGTATGAAAACAAAGAGCTTGATCTACCTAAAACAAAAAAGAACGTGAATTATACTAATAATTTTAAATCAAAACCTCAACAAGTTTGTAAGCTGTATCTTAAAGGCCCCTGTAGATTTGGGAATAAATGTAAATTTCTACACGAAAGTAAAGAAGAGAGTGAAACAAAGGTTGAAAGTGTTGAAGAAAGTCCAAAAGTAAGATACGAATTAGAAGTAAGGTTTCCGGAAGACACATGGTATCCATATCAACCACCATTATTGTTTTTTAAAACGGAAAATAAAACAAATATAGTTCCGGAGTTGACCTGCTTAAAAATAACAGCCAGGTTATTAGACGAGGCTAAAGTTTTAGCCCAAGACGGTATACCTAGTATATACTCCTTAGTAGAATTGTTAAATAATGAGGACGACATATTAAACTTTATAAAATTTGATACAAGGACATTTCCAGACACATCACAACCATTGTTCCCTCAATTAATAGAAAATTCAAGTTTAGAAAAAGAGAAGTTACCATCACATTATAAGAAAAGTCAAAACAAAGATAATAGAAGTAATATCAAGTTCGAAGAAATATTGAAGGAAAATAAAGAGATTGCTAAAAGATGGCTGGAGAAAACCGACAACAATAGGTACAACAGAATGATGTCGGGTAGGAGAAAGTTGCCATCTTGGAAGAAAAAGGATGAGATATTAAAAGCAATAAAGAAATCGCAAGTAAGTCACAAAAAAAATATCATCTATAGATATTAATAAAAAAACTCTATTTATTGAGGCTACCCAAGATTTACTCGTAAATAATTATGCTTAACAACTTTCATGTGGAACATATTGTTTCAATGTTTGGTTCACATGCTTAAGAGTTATGACATACCTACCATACAATTAAACATAGTTACAACATTATTTTGTTGATTTCTTGTATGGTAGTTAGATAGCTAGTTTGGGAGTTAGAGAGTAACAGTTTTTTCCCAGAAACAAAATAATGTAAACATTTTTTTAAATTTTTTTTGTGCGCAATAAGTTTACAACTCAATAAAAATGTTTGGCTTTATAAACATTTTTGTGTTATCTTTCTTTTTTAATGAGTTATATCAAGATCCTCCTTTTATCTTTAATCCAGTGTTTTCTCCCCAGGTGGTAGTTATTAGCGGAGAGACAGGTTGTGGGAAGAGTACCCAAGTACCCCAGTACATACTAGACAACTGGTTAGACAATTTCGACAAGGGTGGTCCCCCACACGTGGAGATTGTATGCACACAGCCCAGGAGGATATCTGCTATTGGCGTGGCAGAAAGAGTGGCTGACGAAAGAGTTGAAAAGACTGGACAAGTGGTTGGTTACCAGGTAAGCAACACATGAATAGGAATCAGTTTAAAAGGTTTTATTTTAATATTTTTTGACCACCAAAAAGAACATTAAATATTTGCTAACTGTTGTTTTCGCAAGGTAGCTTTTTCCTTATTGAAACTGAGGTATTTTCATAATAAGTTTCTTACTAAGCTTTTTTTATACCACGATGGTGGCACTGAAGCTTACGGTCTGATGGTAAGTGGTCACTGTTGCTTTTGGACTTTTAAACATCAGAGACCACACTCGCGTTTCGCTGATCCTTTAATTTGTAGGGAAAACAATGTTGACAGCCAAAAAAGTTGTTCCCTCTTAAATAAAAAAATCCAAAGTATGTATTTTAACAATAGACTGTGTTCTTCAATTTCAGATTAGATTAGAAAGCAAAGTGTCTTCAAGAACCCGACTAACCTTCTGCACAACTGGAATGCTCCTCCGGAGGTTAGAATATGACCCTCAGTTGAAGACCATCACCCATATCTTGGTAGATGAAGTCCACGAGAGGTCGGAAGAAAGTGACTTCCTCCTGCTAATATTGAGGGACCTTGTCAAAGTGAGGAAGGACTTGACTGTGATATTGATGAGTGCGACGCTGAACGCTGATCTCTTTAGTGATTATTTTGAAAAGGTTCCTGTTTTGGAGATACCTGGTGAGAGTTTAATTTTATTTATTGTTCTTGAACGCCAGGGATTGCAAATGCGATTCTCGAATTAAATTATGTTTTTAATATATTAGTTTGTAATGAATATGTTAGGATTGTTATGTATATCTAAAATTAAGCTAACTTTGGCCATAGTTTGGTAAACAGATAATCGTATTTTTTTACATTATGTTTTTATGAATTACATGAAAAACTTCTTTATTTTTGGATTCTTTATTTTTATTTTCTTCTTTGTTTTAGAGTAGATGTCATAGCTATTTTTTTCTTTAGTAATTATATGACATGTGTGTAGGTAAATAATTAAAATAATATTTTTTTTTTATTTCAGGTCGAACCTTCCCAGTAGAGCAATTATTCTTAGAAGACATAATGGAATTGACAGATTATGTGTTAGAAGAAAACGGACACTACACACGAAGAGTAAAGAAAGGTAAACACACAATAACAAAATTATGGTTCACAGCCCAATATGGTGGATAACCTATGGTGGATAATTAACTATGTATGTAAGAAAATAAGTGGTATAAGAGAGTGTAAACGACAGCACGCCGTGGATAACGTAATGCTTAGTAACAATGCCCACGGTAAAATAGAAATAGCAGTTCTTTTTGGTCCTTCTTTCACGTTGACACAGAGCAAATATTCGACGTAGTTTTTGGTAGAAATAATTTTGGACCTGTAGAGCTTACTTCCTTTCTCACATTCCTGTGAAAAAACGTTTGTAGTCTACGCGATCGGCCCTTCGCACATGGCGTCGTATCGTAAGCGTATCGTAGAACGCGCGTAGTACGAGAGCAATACGAGCAGGAACATGTTCAAACAAATCCGCACACGAGGCGGTGTTGCAGCGTATCGTATGAGGTGTTCAGTGTCATTACGATAGTCGTAGCGTACTGGCGTAAAACCTTTGTCTGGTACGCTTGACGCCATTAATTTAACTGAGATATTACAAAACGATACGTCTACGCGACGATTCGTTTGTAGGAACACCGATAATCGTGATTACGCTACGCGCACGAGACAACTACGCCTACGACCCATGTGCGAAATACCTAAGGCTACTTCTTTAATCGTATTTTAATATTTATAGGAGAAAGAAGAGCAGACATGGAAACAGAACTGGAGACGGCCGACGTGCGAGCGGAGTCTAACGAGCCGCCCAAGCAGTCCATACGCGACGAGAACCTCACGATAGCTCAGATGCTGGCGCGGTACCCGAAATGCAGCAAGACTACTTGCAAGAATATGTACCTTATGGACCCTGAGAAGGTATTATTTGTAAAAGATAGTATAAAGCAAAGTCGCTTCCCGCTGTCTGTCGTTGATGCGTTTTTTTAATAGATAGAGTGATACAAGAGGAACGTTTATATGCATAATATAGTAGAGAAACACTATTGCATCCGTGCGAAACCGGGATCGGATCACTAGTTCGTAATAGATTAGTTGGCAAACAAGTGACGATAGCCTGATGGTAAGCGGCCACTGCGACCTATTCGGTGTCGGACTTGAGTTTGCGTCACTCTTTCATAAAAAATTGAAGCGGAAATCGTGATCACGTGACTTAGATTAGGTCAAATTTTTTGAGAGAGCATCTGCCTTATTCAATAAATTTTATTACGTTCCTATCTACGCAGTAGGAGCTAAAGATACACGGGTCGTTCTTCTTTTTAACCTACAAAAAGGTGTCACCGCTCAGTGAAAAAAAAAACAAGGAAATTACCATAAGTTTTTTCTTAATTGTATTTTTACAGGCACTGTCAACGATATTAAATTCGTTGGGCACTGTACTAAACATTAATGACTGTGCACGATTAAATAATAAATGTTTTTAATAATTTCACTGTAAAAAGTACGTTACAGAGTCGTAAATCCGCGTGACAGAAGTGTAAATCAAATTGTAGGTTAAAAAGAAGAACGACCCACACTCAAAATAATATTTGTTCATTTATTAAAATTATAGCCATCTTTTGTCCCTTACAATGTATTCTTTCGTTCTATTCGTCAGTACGTTAGATTAAACTCTGCCCAGATTTAGACACTTAAACGTAACATACTTAGGTATTGTCTAAAATATCATTGGATTGAATGATAATGATATGAACTAAATAAGGAAGTGTTTATGAATGTGCAATGTGTTTTTAACAGATAAACCTGGAGCTCGTAGAGCATGTGTTAACGTATATCGTGCGTGGAGACCACAAGTGGCCGCGAGAGGGCGCCATTTTAATATTCTTGCCGGGAATACAAGAAATCATGTCTTTGCACGACCAGTTGGCTGAGAGCCATACATTCAATCCCAAGTAAGTTTCAGAACTAAAAGTCTGATAAGTTAAAGATGACGTTTTTCTGTTCGGGAAAACTGTGTTCTGCCTTGTTATTTGTGATACCTATGTAAATTTGAAATACATGTAACTTTTACGACTGATTGAGTAATGATGTCTGTTTAAACTAGAGATAGGATAGGGTTCAATTCCCATACGCTACAAATATAACGCAATAAAGGATTATGATTTCTATCCTAATCAAATAAAACTATGTATAGTGATATATATGTATTTACAGTGAGTTACATAAACAATCAGCCCACCCTAATCTTTTAAATTCCTGGTACCACATTTTCAGCTTTAAATCACCGCATAAGATTTAATTTTTAACTGAGACTTTTTGACAAATTATACTTACCATGCATAGATGTAAATCTTTAATAAATAAATGTATACATATAACATTCCACTTTTCAGGAACGGCAAATACGTGTTAGTGCCTTTACACTCGACATTATCAAGTGAGGAGCAAGCTCTAGTGTTCAAGAAGCCTAAGCCAGGCGCGCGTAAGATCGTGCTGTCCACCAACATAGCTGAGACGTCTGTTACTATTGATGACTGTGTGTTTGTCATTGATTGCGGTCGGATGAAGGAGAAGAGGTGAGTCATCGACATTGCTCAAGGAAGTCGGAAGGAGGCAGGGGTCGGCCAACCTTTTGAGTCGGAAGAGTTAAAATTACAATTTTAAAAATTTTAAATTGCCACAAATTACTTCTTTCTTGTTTTAAAACACATCTGTTTATTTATATGTATAGGCCAACCAATAAAATAAAAAACCTCGCCAAATTGCGAAGAAATATTGGAACTAATTTCTTCAAGTGGCATCAATCAAATAAAAAAACAATAAGATGTTATTTCCAATTGCTGTCTGTCAAGTGTAATGTTAAATTGTCAACCATGCTTTGTCATTTATTGGATATTGTGAGTTATTTGTGAGTATACCCACAGCAACCAAGTGTTGCTATAACCATAGCTAATGTGGCGCTTCAAGAGCAGGTTTTTTATTTTCTTGGCCAGGCTATGTATATTAGAAGTGTTTTTTCACATCTAATAAGGTAACGTATATTATTGTGAATCGATTCAAAATTTCCTTATATCATTTTTATGAAGTAAATAAACATTTGCGTATGAAACTAACGAGCCGCAGCTTCACATCCAAAGAGCCGCATGTGGCTCGCTTTACGTTGCCGACCTCTAACTGAGTATGTACTCATGCTAATAACTCTTTCCAGGTTCGATTCAAACCGCAACATGGAATCCTTAGACCTAGTATGGGTGTCCCGAGCCAACGCGAAACAGCGTCGCGGGCGAGCCGGTCGAGTGATGCCGGGAGTCTGTGTCCACTTGTACACCTCCCATAGATATAACTACCATATTCTCGAGCAACCCGTGCCGGAGATACACAGGATCCCGCTGGAGCAGCTCGTGCTGAAGATCAAGATCCTGCCGCTGTTCCAGGATATGAGCGTGCACGAGGTGCTAGGTGAGTTCTGTTGAGCCAGTACAGTCACTTTTTTTTATTGCAATGTGTAACAAGAGGAGCAGATCGTACAACTGATGGTAAGCGCCACGTCTGCCATTAGACAGTTCAGTGCCAAACAGTACGAAGCAGTTACTGTCTGGCACCGCCCTGCGCCCGCTACACCGAGACGACAGTTATTTATTAGGTCTCATATACCCAGTAATTTCACTAGCTACAGTGCCCTTTCCCCGAAACACAGAAGTGCTTGACACACTACAATAAAACAGGAATGGCGAACCAATGACACGCGACACAATTTGGGCACTTAACGAATCACGAAATTCATTATGAACTAAGGAAAAACGTGTTTAATAAGTATTTTATGACGATCGAACGCGAGTGAGTCAAAATTATTTGACGTCTATGACTTCATTTAACATTCTTTAAAAAAATGGCACGTTGGTGCATAAAGGTTCGCCTTTCTTGCAATAAAATGTATACACATGTGGTCTTATGCCAATTGGGTCAATTTAAGCTGATCTTTTGTTTCTGACGAGCCGTTTGGTGTAATGGTCGAGAAGTCGGCTATTACACCAGAGGTCGCGGGTTCGATCCCCGCACGGTACAAACATTTGTGTGCATGAACATGTCTGTTTGTATCGGTCTGGGTGTTTCTATGTATAATATGTATGTATTTACAAAAAAAAAAGTATATAAGTAATGTTTATCCGTTGTCTGGCACCCATAGTACAAGCTAATGCTTAGTTTGGGGCTAGATGGCGCTGTGTGACTGATGTCCAGAGATATTTTATTTTTATTTAATGCATGTGACTAAACACTTGAAAATAAACTGTCTGTTGCACTATTACCTACGTCAAAATCACTTAATTGATTTTGCAAAAATGTCTAGATCATAACAAAGGATATTGTCTACATTTTATCCCGGACATTAAGTCAGTACCCATCATAGCAACGTTAACTTAATTACAAAGATGCCTTTGCCCTGCAGACATCAATAGGCTCGTACTTAACTTTGGTTTACTTCTTTTAGGTAAAACCGTAGAACCGCCGATAAAATCGAACATCGACGGCGCCTTAACCCGCTTACAAGACGTCGGAGCCCTAGACAAGAGCTTCGCCCTCACCGCTCTAGGCAAGCACCTTGCCGCTCTGCCGGTAGACGTGCGGATAGGCAAGCTAATGCTATTTGGAGCCATATTCTGCTGTGTCGACTCTGCGCTTACTATGGCTGCTTGTTTGAGTCATAAGAGTCCGTTTGTGGCGCCGTTTGGGAAGAAGGTATGATAACGACATTTTTTTTCTGATTATGTGTGAAGAGGACCTTGATAAATATGTTACGTGTGTCGTTATTGCCTTTACATTTTGGATAGATGCGTTTATGTTTGTTTCTGATATCCGAAAGAAAATAAGTTAAAATTTTTATACAAAATCATACATCTGTTACAGTCGGAAGCCGATGCGAAACGAAGAGAATTCGCGTGTTTCAATAGCGACCAATTGACAACATTAAGAGCATACAGGGTGAGTAGTTTTTTATATTTGGACTAAGCTAGCACTTTACTTTTATTTTTATTTTAAAGCTACTTCGGTTCCTAAGGTGTGATCTGATTAAACAGCACTGCGTTTAGGCAGTTATCGCAGAGAGCATGGCTCAACATAGTTAGGGGCAGCGCAGACGGCACACTTTTTGTGCGAAAGAGTCTGCCGCGGATTTTTCACAGACTCAACGCACAAAAAGTCTGTCGCGGATTTTTCACAGACTCAACGCACACGACGCACATCTTCGATCATTTTGTCGGCAGAACTGTAGGGACGTAGACGCTATGAAAATCGTGCAGAGATTAAAGATCGCGAAGTATTATTTTGTACTTGATGTAACAGACAGAAAAAGACGAAGAAAATTTTGGGTACATCCTATACTTTCGGAAATATTACTGAAGGGAGAGTTCTATATTAAACATTCAATTCTGAACAACACCGGTTTTTTTTTTAAGTTTTATAAAATGTCTGTTACTACATAATATGATGAGTTGCTATTTATTTTAAGACCTGCTTTGACTCATTCAGACACAACAATGAGGAAGTTAATAATTAATATCTCTGGACATAATTCACACAGCGCCATCTAGCCCCAAACTAAGCATTAGCTTGTGCTATGGGTGCTAGACAACGGATAAACATTACTTATATACTTTTTTTTTGTAAATACATACATAATATACATAGAAACACCCAAACCGATACAAACAGACATGTTCATGCACACAAATGTTTGTACCGTGCGGGGATCGAACCCGCGACCTGTGGTGTAATAGCCGACTTCTCAACCATTACACCTAATGGCTCGTCAAATTAGTATTTCGGTTAAAGAAACTTTATTCTCAAAAAGAAATTACATAAACACTTACATGAGAACATTAAAATTTATAATAAAACAAATTATCCGGCAACAAAAAATAAATAAATAAATAAATAATAATAATAATACTACCAATTACACAGAGCAATCACTAGTTACAATTTGTTTACAAAAATTTTCTTATACAGAATATTACCAAGAAACAAGTTTTAATGTTTAAACTCACTGCGGACCGAGTTTTAATGATTTTACATAATATATGTATTAATATCTATATTCTGCCATAGAAGTATCATAAATTATTGGTCTATTTTGTATTTCATTAATTAGCATCGTTACATCGATGTCTGGCGCCATAATAGATCGCATACGTACGTTACGTCCCACCACTAGATTGCAGACTAAAATGTACGCCAAGGTGCGCCGTCTGCGTTAGCCCGTGTTGAAGCAAACGTTCCATTTTTTTCGCACACTTTTTGTGCGGAGCGGTGTGGCGCGGCGCGGCGCGGTCTGCCGGAATCACACGGATTTTGTGCGCGCCGGACTTTTTTGCGCGTCGTCTGCGTTACTCCATACAGTTGCATACGTTCTATTTTCGCAGACTAAAAAGTCTGTCACGGATAGTCTGTCGTCTGCGCTGCCGCTTACTCGTACAGTGTTGCCGGTACTATTTGGGTGTTGTTGTACTAGTACACTTGAAATAAAGTGTTTAAACTCGTTAGAGTAACCGCGTAATTAAGTCGTGATGAAAAGTCTTGGTAAAAGCAACAGATTTGGTATGCCACTACTGATTTTTTGTTGGAATCTGAACTATGCGATCGTGCAATGCACTTCACTCGTGTATGATTCGGAACTTCATACGTCGATAGGAACGTCATGCAAGTCATATTAGTAAAGTCGTATAATAAAACTATCTCAATTTCCAGAAATGGCAGCAAGCAATGAAGAGCAGCACGCACGCCGCCCTACAGTTCGCGAGCGAGAACTTCCTTTCCCACAAGACTCTACTAATGCTAGCGGACATCAAACATCAGTTACTGGGACTACTCGCGGCCATCGGCTTCGTGCCCGACATGCCTGCACTGCGTCGCCATATGCGCAAGGACTGTGTGCACAGCCTCACCGGCGAGGAGGTCAGTGTCCATTTGCGTAGCCAGCCATGGGCCCGGGTGGGGCAGCCATGGGCCCAGTGTGGGGCAGCCATGGGCCCAGGGTGGGGCAGTCATGGGCCCAGGGTGGGGCAGCCAAGGGCCCAGTGTGGGGCAGCCATGGACCCAAGACGGCGGGGCAGCCAAGGGCCCAGTGTGGGGCAGCCATGGGTCCAGAGTGGGGCAGTCATGGGCCTAAGGTGGGGCAAAAAGCTTATATTTATTTATATTATAACTAATTTCAATTTTTTTTTTGTTTCAGTTGAACGCGAACGGTAACAATGAAAGATTGCTAGCGGCCATCTTGTGTGCAGCGCTGTACCCTAATGTTGTCAAGGTACTCAAATTATTTTTATTCCACATATAAGGCACTATTTGCTCGTCCCGGTTGAAACATAACCGAAAACAGTAACATTTTTGCTAATCCGGTCTGAAATAGCTAAGTTATAACACTTTTTAATCTGGTGGAAGGGGAAATTATCAAGTTACAGAAAAATAATGCACATGTAGAAATAGGGACGTAACGCGGGTACGAAAAATGTATCCACTCCAATATATAAAATGCTTCTTGTAGTTTAGCAAAGTTAACAATTTTTGTTAATTCTTTCGAGAAAGCATTCCTTCTTAGTTTTATTTTCTGTTTGTGTAAAATATCGTTAAACATCAAACACAGGTCATATTTTCTTTCCTCAGGTCCTAACACCAGAGAAATCCTTCCACATGCAAGCTGGTGGCGCCATCCCACGGCAGCCTTCACCCGACGAGCTTAAGTTCAAGACTAAAACTGACGGCTACGTGGCCCTCCACCCATCCTCCGTGAATAGCCCAGTGGGCTATTTCGCTAGCCCATACTTGGTGTACCAGGAGAAAGTTAAGACGTCGAGAGTCTTCATTAGAGAGTGTTCTATGGTGCCGCAGCTGCCTTTGGTGCTGTTCTCAGGTATAAAAATTATGAAAGCAATATAAAGTGAGGTTTAAGAGTAAAAAATCCGCTAGATGGCGCTGCAAAGACATACGGCCCAACTTAAAGGCGATTGTTTTATAGACCGACAAACTTATCTGTTCCAGTGGCGGCGTTGCTACTGTCGTTTTATTACATATAGATTATAGTTATTAAATATAGTTTTTTTTGTATTGCAAAAACTGACATTTCACGTAGTTCCAATTTTGGCCAACGGAACAGATAAGTTTGTCAGTCTATATTTTGACGGAAGATGTCAAACGTCTGCCGTCAATAATTGGGAGCGAAATCAGCTTTGATTTTATTTTTTCGTGACGAAACCTTTCGCAAATGGAAAAATAGGTTTATACAGAATAATCTTCTGCGAAGTTTCTTAAAGTTTCTGAAGATAAGTGCTGATGTTAGTTACTATTTCACGCAAGAGCTACTAAATAGACATCAGAGTGCCATAGAAGCTACTTTTTATAGGCAGGCCAACCCGCTGGCTGAAAGGTAATGTCATTTTATATTCAAGATGACTTTGACCAATAAGAAGTTATCGCCGAGTCCTCACAACTTACGTGATAACTCTCTTTCTCTTAACTTTCTTTCTCAATTATCTTTCCCTCTCTTTAAACTTTATTACATACTAGCGGGCGCCCGCGGTTTCACCTGAGTAGTTCCCGTTCCCGTGGGAATATCGAGATATCCTTTCTTAGCGGATGCCTACGTCATAACATCTACCTGCATGCCAAATTTCAGCCCGATCCGTCCAGTGGTTTGGGCTGTGCATTGATAGATATCTATGTCAGTCAGTCAGTCACCTTTGAGTTTTATATAATAATATGTAGATTTCCTAGATCTTATGAAGACATTAGATTAAAATAATTATTTGTAATGTAATATTGTTTGTAAGAAGCTTGTGAGAGAATTAAAGGCATTTATTTGTTATTACATATTTATGTTATTAATATAGTATAGGTTAAGCTTGGGTATACTAGTCATCTGAGGGCACATGCGAGGGCTAACCAACATAACCCTCAAAGTTGAAATCTTTTGTGGTCACTGTAGCCGAAATCGGACAGGGAGTATGTTATAGAATAGGTATCTCTTTTTCTTGTGTGTTGTATTGTATTTTTCGCTTTACTCATCCATCAAACATCTCAATGTGTGTGCCGTTATTGTTATGTTATTGTCGAGAAGTCGGATAGTACTCCGAAGGTAGCGGGTTCGATCCCTGCACAGTATAAATGTTGGTATGTATATTCTGTTTGTATTGGTTTGTTTGTCAGTCGTCTGGTACTCATAAAAGCTTTGCTTGGTTTGGGGCTAGATGGCGATGTGTGTTATTTTATACGTTATAATATTTGGTCGACCGACAGGCACGCAGCTCACTAATGGTAAGCGGTCACTGCGGCCTATTCCATTGAGGACACTTAGCTATAAAGAGTCGCTCAAGTGCTGATGTGTGTGTTTATGTATAGCCCGACCAATAAAATAAAAAACCTCGCCATATTGCGGAAATATATTGAAACTAATTTTTTCAAGTAGCAACAATCAAATAAAAAAACAATAAGATGTCATCCATTATATTCTGTCAAAGTGTGATGTCAATTGTCAACCGTGTCTTGTTACTATTGGATATTGCGAGTTATTTGTGAGTATAACCATAGCTAATTTGGCGCCTCTAGAGCAGGTTTTTTTATTTTCTTTGTCAGGCTATAAAAAATATATTGACAGGGCGGATGGTGTATGTTTTTTCTTTTCATGTTATTTCAGTTGCCAGCCCACTGGACGGTAAGCGGACATACGGTATAAGCCATTGAGGGTCACTTCACCAAGAAGTTTTTCTCAATGGCTTCCCGCAACATGCTCTGAAAGGCTAATTTATTTTATTTAAAAGCATGTTCTGGAAAATGCACGCCAGGAACAAAAAAACTTAAGGCTGCGTCCCCAGTAGGCAAACTGTTAGCGGCAGACTGAATTTGCGGCTTATAGATTTAGTACGCCTTTCCATATATTAGAAATGGAGTGTCCACAGTTTGCGCGTAACGCTGCAAACTGCGTAGGGATAGTGAGCGCAAAACGGTTGGGCGCATTATGTCCAATTCGCAAAATGTCCAACTGTCAAATTCTCAATTGGTCCAGTTCGCAATTGGTCCAGTTCGCAATTGGTCCAGTTCGCAATTGGTCCAATTCGCAATTGGTCCAGTTCGCAACTGGTCCAGTTCGCAATTAGGGGGTGGTCCATATTCTAAGGGTGGTTGATGTTTTGGTAACACCCAACTTGAGAGTGAAAAGCATATATAATTTATAATCAACACTTTTATTCGAAAAAAATATACATCAGTATTAATAATTTGGGATAGCTGTTCTGGTTCAATCATAATATCGGTATTATTTAAGTACAATAAATAAACTAAAAATCACACAAATGTTTTAATTTTGATGTATGTAAATTATGTAAATACCTAAGTATTAACCTTTTTATACAATTTAAATCAACTTATATATGGGTACCTACTTAGTACCTATTTAAAAATAATAATAATATCGCTGTTGAATAAGAACAAAAAAATAATCACATTAAAATATCACGTACTGTAGTAATTAATGTATGTGAGTACATAATTTTACGATTTACGATTAATACACCGCCACAATGTCGTATTATTAGCATATGTCCAATTAAGATTATACCGGTGGCCATCATAGCGAATCAAACTCAACTTTCCCCTCTGATTTTCAATAAATGCAAACCCTTGGTTCATTGTTACTTGCTTTAAAACGTGACGTTATGATTATTAAATAAGTACCCACACTAGTTTGCATTTTTCTGTCAGTGATTTTTTTTATAAATACCCTCAAATAAAACATAAAAATGACTGCGTTCAGTTGTAAAAATTAGACGGCAGAACATAATATAATTATATTAAGTCGTATCAATTATAATAAGTATTTATTAATAAATATACCTATATGTGTGTATTATACTGCTACTTATAATAAAACATCTATAACAAACATTTAAACAACTGTTATTTGAATTGGTCAATTTGAGAATTGGACCATTTGCTAATTGGACGATTTGAGAATTGGACCATTTGCTAATTGGACGATTTGAGATTTGGACAAAATGCGAATTGGACGTTGTGAGAGTTGGACATTTTGAGCGCCCTGGACCTTTTGCGAATTGGACATAATGCGCCCAAACGGCGCAAAACTAGCAAACTGTGGTCACTCCATTTCTAATATATGGAAAGGTGTACTAAATCGGTAGGCCGCAAACTCAGTCTGCCGCTAACAGTTTGCCTACTAGGGACGCAGTCTAAATGTTCTCTTTGCCCGAAAGTTTGCTGTAAACATTTATTAATATCTATTTAGTGTAATGGTTAAGAAATTGACTGTTACACCAGATTTGATTCCCAATTCAGACATTTTTGTGCATGAGCAATTGAGCAGGACTGAATGAATTGGTCAGGGTGTGTTTATATACAATATTATGTACTATGTTATTCCAAAGTTGTATATAAGTATTTTTTATCTGTTTGATATCTGCTTAGTTTGGGTGTAGGTTTGATTGTAGCGCTGTGTGAATGATGTCTTAGGACATTTAATGATATGATGAATGATATTATAATCGCTACGATATCGCAAAGTTGAAAAATATGCGTAATAAAATAGTATATATTCCATATAACTATATATCGGAATGATATTCATTACAATAAAAAATCAGTTTTATTATAATGGCATTTTTTCCTTATTTTAGGGTGCAGTTTATCAGTTGAGCTTCACAATGGAACCTTCATAGTATCTCTTGAAGATGGGTGGATCATGTTTCAAGTGGAAAAACACGAGGTATGTTTTACAGTCGGTTAAAAGTAGAAATTGACCAGCCATGTCCATCGCCCTCCTCCTCAAATGGACCTTGTATGGGTCACACGTCTCTATGACACCATCAAACTTTAAGGGGTTTAGTGGGTAAACCCCACCTTTTTTAGGGCGTGTCGTCTCTTGGGTCGATCAATCGCCAGTAGTTCCTTGGGTCGCCACAAGGCGGGCATTGGCTCATCCCTTCCTGGTGTGAAGGGGAACCGGGGGAGTTTAGTGGGAAGTTGGATGAAAATGTTAAGATCCCGTACACACGGCTGCAACTCTCGTTAGCTTGTGTTTTTTTTATACTAGTTCAGTTGGCAGACAGGCACGCAGCCCACCTGATGGTAAGCGGCCACTGCGCCCTATTCCATTGAGGGACATTTCACTTGGAAGTGTCACTTTAATGTGCTACCAGACTGTAGGCTCATCTGATCTTCGAACCTCTGATTTCAAGTGTACTGGCTCCCACAATAATTTTGCCGGAACACAGCCAGAGCTGTTATGGCGGCAGATTTCACCTGTGGTGGTGGTAGCTAGCCAGTCGGACTCTGAAAATGCCCTGCCACCAACCAGACCCAAGGTGGGAATCGAACCCACGACCTCCGTGTTTTTTAGCCACTGTTCCACGGAGGCGGTCAAATAGATTTGAGATTATAGTGCAACAACGCATTCCCTTCCAGAAAAAAAGGTGTGTGAGTCCCTCATACCACACTCGGCCCCCAACTGAGTGTGACAATACGTCAGATAATTTCTTGAGTTTTAAAAAGAAGGAACTACATTTTTATAGCTATGATTCTCCCCAGGTCGCTGAAATGCTGAAAACGATACGAGTAGAACTGATCAATCTTCTAGAAGAGAAGATAAACGACCCCAGTCTTAATCTTCTGCATTACGAGAAAGGCAACAGAATAATCAAGACCATTGTACAAATTGTTAGTAAAGATTAAAACCATGTAACGTTATGCAATCGAAACAGGATCTTATGATTAGTGAATAAAGTATAGATTAGAAGTACTTTTATAAAGTTGAATCGTTAATTAAAGATTTTATCTCTAACTTTATTTTATTATTATTAACCTTTGCTACGGACGCACTCGTGCCCTGTACGCCAGAGCTGGGTTATTCTTTATTGTCGAATGTAAGGAAAAAATACTAGTAATATTTTTAAACATACTTATTAAATATTTTTAGTCAGGGTGTCGTCGTTGGCGTCCAAAAGGTTAGGTGATACTTTTATATGCTATGAAACGATTATTTTATTCAATGTCTACGTTACTTGGCGACTATACGGGCCTTAAGTGCTCTTAGTTTCTCTAACATAGCTCAGGTTACTATCACCAAACCTGGACAATATTCGGTTTGATTGTGATATGTTCGACAAAGTGAATAATATCGCTGTATTATACGTAACAAAATCATACCCATTCAGATCCAATACCGCAGAAACCTATTGTCCGACAAACTTATCTGTTCCGGTGGCGGTGTCGCTATTGTCGTTTTAGTATTGCCATTAAATATCATTTTTGCACTTTTGGGAATAAAAATATTTTTATTGTCCTAGTGTGCATAATGTGATCAAGATGTTAATTTGATATTTTAATCATCGATGTTCATCTGTAGCAGTTTTTAAAATTGACATGTCACGTAGTTCCAATTTTGCCCACCGGAACAGATAAGTTTGTCGCTCTATACTCAGTTAATTGCTACGGCTTTTTTTTCTTGTGTTTTTTTTTACATAAATTATTATCTTTAATTAACGATTTTACCTTATATATTTTCCCTTTTAATAACATGATTTAAGTCTAATGTGTTTTTGTTAGATTTATTACTTTGTTATTGAAGAAGTGAAGCGATCTGTGTACTTTAGCGAATGGAATAAAATACTGCAGTGTTTTTATTACACTAATTTGTTTTACAATGGCTTAATTCTACTTACGATCAGGGTAAGACAATTTTATTTTTGATCTAGGATGGCCTTAAGGGTTGTCAGCAGGGTTGCCATGTCTTTTTCAAATAAATACCTACCAAACAGCGAGCAAAAAAAAAAACGGAAACATCACACAAACTAAGTAGGGTAGGGTAGGGATGCTACGCAACATCGATTGCCGATTGTGTCAAATCTGACAGTTGAATTGTTTATTTTGGCTAATTATCCCAGTTAGGATCCTAATTAAGCATTCTTTGAGCTCTTTTTTAACATGTGATGCAATCGTAACAAAAGTAAAAAAATACCGAACCGCCCATACTTCTGTATTTTTGTGATACCGAACACCGAACACGGTGCTAAAATACAAAACGGTTCGGTAGAATACCGAACACCTGGCAACCCTGGTTGTAAGACAATCGTCACCAGGCGAACAGCGGCTAATTCCTTCGTATGTACAAGGAGAAGAAGCGGGAGTTTAGTGGGTAATGGGACGTCCATTAATAACGAGAGGCTCGAAAGGGGGGGCAGGGGTCCATAAAATATCACGAAATATCACAAGGGGGGAGGAGGGGGGTGTAGTAATAAATCACATGTATTTATTTTTCAGTCCTAAACCTCACATGTACAGTCGACAGCACATCTGACCACCCTAATCTGTCAAATTTCTTCAACCAATTTTCAGCTTTATTTACTTCACATAGAGTTCTCTTTCAATTGAGATTTTTTGACAGATTGGGGCAGGCTGATCCGCTGCCGTCCGTACCACCAAGGGGGTGGGGTTGTTAAAAAATTCCAAAAAAACACGTTATTATTGGACGGTCCCAAATGAAACGAACGTTAGTGCCGAGTCCAGGATGATATTATGGCGGCAGCGGTTATGGTGTTTGAAAGCATTCTCCACCTTAGCTTAAGTTAAGGGCAACCATATTGTTAGTCTGTCCTTAGATAATGAACTATTTAGAAAAATGTTTTTACATTAAGTTAGTAACAATTTTTGTATGAGTGAAAAAAGTTATATGTTACTTAATGAGGAGAAATCATTGAATTATTTTTTTTGTAAATTGTGAATATTCGAATCGATTTTTATTGTCTTGTAATTTTTTTTTATATTATACTAAATTAGTAACTGAGTGGTTTCAGTTCCAGTTGGTACTTTTTTTGTAAACTAACAATATAATATTTTGGTTTAAAACATAATATGAAAGAAAATAAAGTTATTTTGTTTACATTATTTGATGTTTAAATTAATATGAAGTTATTGGTTTGGCGTGATAAAATAATTATTTATCGTAATATCTTTGGCCGCGAAGCCTGATTCTCCTCAACGGAAATCGCTATTGGTAAATATAAATCAGGGTCAAAGCATTTTTTTTGCAACTTGATTTACAACTAAGCTTGCACTTTAATTATTTTTTTAAATAAATAGATAATCGTAAAGTATTGTTTAGCCTATACAGTGTCCACTGCTGGGCCAAGCAAGGCCTCCTTTTTCAAGCAAGGCCTCATTTTACTGAAATTCATTCGGTGTTCACTGATGTCTAAGAAGACTGTTTTCCTTCTGTCAATCGCAAAATCCTTTTTTCCAAACAACTGGCCAGAACAAACGCCCCGTAAATCCTGGTTGTATTGGCCCGGCGCGGGACAGATGAGGGCATCGATCACGGCCAGCGACTGCCGGGCACAGGTACAGACCGTTTGTCAACACCGATCAACTGTGAACTGCCCTACTGCGTGTTTTTTTAGTCGTTGTTTTTCCGCAGCAGAACGCCTCACCTTTAATAGTACTATCTATCGATTTATGCAAGTACATCAATGACGTTCAATTAAAAAACTAGACTCCCAATCACGCTCAAATATTGTCCGAAGCAAAAGTCTGCCCACCCGACTATTGGGCAGAGTTTTAGTTTAGTTGTATACCTACAATTGACATTAAACACTAACTGCCACGGGATAAGGTGTTAATTTGAACGAATGTGTTACTGTCATCTGTGTCAACGCCGCTCGGACGTTTTTTGAGGAATTTTTCTTAGAGATTGGGTGTCTATATTATATTGAACGTCATTGAAGTACATACATAATTTAAAGAAAAACTTTTTTTTAATTTTTTTTTTAAATTTGACAGGAAAATGGAAATCAAATGTTAGTAAATACCTAGTGAAATATAATTTTTTTTCGATAATCGCGAAGGGCAAATATCCCGGCCGGTGACCGTACGCGACGCAGCTAGTACTTAATATGTACCTACTATTGGTTTGAGTTTCGTCTATCAAAATCGTAAAACTTTTGATTTTAGATACTAAAAAAAACTTCAATTAATCTATTGTACGGATTTGATCTGCTGCCGATCAACCTACCCCAATCTGTCAAAAAATCTCAATTGAAAAATAACTCTATGATAAGTGAATAAAGCTGAAAATTGGTTGTAGAAATTTGACAGATTAGGGTAGTCTGATGTACTATACTCAGATAGAATCATTTTACTGCGGGAAAACAACAACTAAAATGTCAGTATATACACTTGAAATAAATGGCTCGAAGATCAGATGAGCCTACAGTCTGGCAGCACATTGAGCGACGCTTCCAGGTGAAGCGAGCGTCCCTAAATGGAATAGACCGCAGTGGCCGCTTACCATCAGGGCTGCGTGCCTGTCTGCCAACTGAGTTAGTATAAAAAAAACGAGACAGCATCCAAGTTATCTGGAAGATAAAGTATCGCGAACTTATCTGTCAGTGCTAAACCTGGCCATTCAACTGATAGTAGCTAATATACGTCATCTTCTGTAAAAGAAACTGCCAACTAAACATGTTTAAAAACAAAAATTTCGTTCGTCAAATAGTTTACAAAAAAATGCGCATCTTTTAATACGTGCAATAAAACAGCCGATAGATCACAAGGGAACCTCGCATTCGATCCCCCCTCCCCCACAGACGCTCGTAAACCGCACGTGGCCGCGCTACATGTGTACTTTAAAGGACCAACTTTGGTGCGGGATGAAGGACCGTCCGAGTTCATGTGAGAATACTGAGGATAAGACTAGACGAGTCGAAAGAGCGTTGATTTTGGGTAACTTATCGGATCTTACTGTAGTAAGATTATCTGCGGGTTTTACAAAGTGGTTTGTAATATGGCAGATTATTAGATTTAATTTTAAAACATCCACAATTTTAATTAACATTTTGTGCATATAGCTGTTGATTGTGCAAACACTAGGATAGTGAAATATTCAAGGATTATTCTAATATTTTTGGTAACAAGCATCGACGATGCCAAATAAAAGCATTGTTACAAGTAGTTAAAAAATAAGTAAAATAAAATTACCATATAATTGACAAACATTTTTAAGTTGAGACGTAATACTAAGGGAGGATAAACTAAAAACATTTTAAAGTGAAATCGCAAAACGTGTCGACTTGCCACTGCTTTTATTTTACTGTGGCTACACAGCTTTGTGTGTACCTAGCGCCATCTGTTGTTGAATAGACCAAACTCAAGATTTTCTAATAAGATTTAAACTATTGTGTAGCAACTGTTGGCGGCTAGTTTGCTAATAAGAAAACATTTAATTAGAGTTTTGGGGCCATGAAAAACCATGACTACAAAAATAGTTCGAACGATTTGGCCTGTTTTTCGTATACATAGCACGTATTAAATATTTAGTCTGTAATTTTTACGTACAAATTACGTTTAGTACTTACTTATTTTTGATAAAACAAAAAAAAAACATTTCATTTTGTCTATGAATCGTAATTAAATAAATTTTTTTTTCGGAAAATTTGCACGGCACCGCTTTGCAAAAGCACTTAAATCCGAAAAAAATCATATTTAGTGGCAAATTGCGTGGTGAAAGCAGCGGTTTAATTTTTTATGACAACAGACGGATATTACAGAAACTTAGGTATTTTAGTTAGTGTATTGTAATAAAATCTCTAGTCTTATCCCTAACATATCAACGTCAGTCCCCGGGCCGGCCATTTTGACCCGCGTCACGTACGGGCCGGCGCGTAATTGGCGCCATTACGGCCCAGCGTGGCCCATCCCGGCGTCCGAACATCCAATATCAGCCCTAGGTGTGTTTACCCACCGTGCCTGATGGAACGAGGTGGGTCAAATTTTATTGGTGGCCCTTGAGTTAGCGCAGATCGTATTGACAATGGAATTGGATTTTATAAGATAATGAAACTTGACTAGTCTCAGATAGTATTTTGCTAAACTTTTTTTATATTATACTAATTGTGTTTAGCGGATTTACTAGGGGGGAAAACCCCGGGGTGCTCCTCCTTGCCTAATGGTGGTGTCCTGGGAAGGACGAGCCTTCACGTCCACAACACCACCGGCTAAGTTTTATACTTATAACCCAACTGGTCTATCTGGGCCGGCTTACTGACCGACGCTGGGGTGATTTACGGCCCTTTGACACGGTAGTGCAGGGTCCTCTTCAGGATCCTCCTGAGTCTAGGACGCCCACAGGCCAGAGAATAGACGATTTGTGCAAGTTGGCCGGCAGAATTGATTGCGAATACCCGAGGATCAAGCAAAGTGGCGAGCATTATCAGAGGAGATCGTTGAGCTATATCGTAAGTCAGTCATAAATTGTATTTTAATTTAAAAAGTTAAAATTTATAATGTTTTATATTTTAAATAGACTCGGCGAACTTTATACCGCCTTAGAAATTCGGCGCAATTTACCGGGTCCAATTGTGTTTTCGAACCGAAAATTGAAATAAACAAAAAAGATAAATTAAAATAGTGGACGAACTCTTAGTAAACTTTCACTCTTTTTAATTTTTGCGCCAAATATACTTCCATTTTAAGCCGTCAATCAAATCATTTTCACGTAACCATAGGTCATCATTAAATAGATATACCGTGCAGTTTTAAAGTTTTAAAGAGCCTTACACACATTCCCAAACAGAACATTTAGAAATTCATAGGACATTAAACTAACATTCCAAAATCCGAATCACACCGATTCCACAAATCCGTAAAAAGCTAAATTTCCACCCTCCATAATACTACACCCACAAATAGTAAACACCCCGAAACCTTCCGTATTATCACTCCGCCGATTCCATTCACGCGGGCCGAATAAATCAACGAGGCCGAAAGCCGAAAGCCGACAATAAATTTCGCCCAATCCTGGTCATCTCGGACCCTTAGGCGCTTTAACGCTAACCCTGGGACGGACCTTTCCGCTAAATAAATCCCTTATCTGCATACGGCAAACCTTTCCAGGGTCCAGCTTAATAAATTCAGGTTGGGTCTCCCAAACTTTGTTGGGGAAGTGGTGTGGAGATGTTATTACCATATGATATTTTTAAGCTACTTAATTTTTTTGGCTGTTATGCGACGTGATTTAAATTTTTTGAACGATACACTGCAAAATTGATTAAAAGATCTTTTGTGCGTCCCTGGTACTTAGGTACTATATTATAATCTGCCAAATTAGAAATAAACATTTGTAAACAAAATATTAATTCAATTTATAAATCGCATAGGCGAAAAAATGGAACATCGTACATATTATCGCGGTTGCATTCATAGCATTTCCAATTGGCAATTACAATTACCTATTGAGTGCGACCTAAGTTCACCGAAGTTTCGTCACAACCTAAAAGTTCCACTGGCGACGTACGGTCATAAAAACGTAAACATAACCTAACCCCTAATGATAAAACGGGTCTAACGCAGATCAAGTAGCTATTGCTAGTTATCAAAGCGTAAAAAAATATGTACTAAGTACGGTACTAACGTATGTTAACTTATCATGTCTTAGGATGAGATGAGTTATTAGATGTCGGATAGATATACCTATATCTATTTTTTAGCATGAAGATTCATATTTTGTGTGCGTGTATTAACATCTCTATACATGGTGTATGGCAAGTCTGCTCATTTGAAAGGCGGCCGAGCGGGCGCGTGCCCGAATCAATAGTAATTCTGTGGGTAATCCCATACAAAAATACATAACACAGCTACAAAATGTTTATTATTTTGCCAGCATTTCGGTTAATTCAAGATATTGTGAACCAAGTAGTTAAATGTGCATGAGACCTCGCACTCATAAATTAAGACTCTTACATTTTACAGTAACTTAACATTTTGAAGCGGCAACGTAATTGATTTTTAAAAATCCCATAGCGACTCTGCTATTTTGGAAATTTCCTTAACTATAATATGCCTTATATTTTTATAATTTTCAAAGCATATTGCCTGCTTAATGACGATATTAATACAAATATATTAGAAAAAATTGCTGCCGTAGCGTAAATCAATACTAGAAGAAATTCAACGGGTCCACTAAGGTCTCGGTAGCATAGTTGGTAGTGCACTCGCCCGGACTGCGAGGGACGTGGGTTCGAGTCCCGCCTGATACCTGGACAAATTGAATTTTTTCTAATATATTTGTATAATATGCCTTCGAATAAATGAATTTGTATCATTAATGAAACAGATTAAACGATGAATCTAACTAGGGAATCAGCTCACGCGCGTTGTATTCATCTATGTTGATTTAAAGAGTCTCTAAGACTAACCTTTAACAACTGAAATGAAAATGAAATGAAATAAATTTATTCTGCAAATAGATTTTTTAAAAAATACTTTTACACGTCAATCTTTTTTTTCCCTACCAGCACTTCGACGTCAATGGCCTGTTGAGGAAAGAAGTGCCGCAAGAAACTCAACAGTTTTGCCTTTTTTCAAAAAAATATTACAAATTAAAAATTATAAAATTCAAAAATTTAACATCACAATAATAATTTAAGTCACAATAAATAATAATGTCAATACAAAGGATCATGTCAATACAAATAACAATACAAAGGCGCAGGCAGAGTACATGTGCTAGGAAGCAACTTAATGTGTCCACAAATTTTTATCATTAAAATAATCTTCTATTTTATAATAGCCTTTCTTCATAAGGCATTCTTTAATTTTTAATTTAAATTTATGTACAGGCAAGTCAATAAAAGTTTGTGGCAACATATTAAACATTTTTATACTTAATCCTACAAATGAGTTACAAGTTTTACTGAGTCTGAGGCTTGGAACGGCAAGCTTATGTTTATTTCTTGTGTTAAAACTATGACATTCCGATTTTTTTTTTAGAAAATCATAGTTTTTGCGTACATACATGATACAGTCGAATATGTACTGTGATGCTACGGTTAGAATATTAATTTCCTTAAAGAGTTCCTTCAGTGAGTCACGTGGTTTAAGCTTATATATGGCGCGAATTGCTCGTTTCTGAAGCACAAAAATAGCTTGTATATCGGCAGCGGTGCCCCATAACAAAATACCATACGACATTACACTGTGAAAGTAGCTGAAATAAACCAACCTCGCCGTTTCAACGTCTGTAAGATGTCTTATTTTTCTGACTGCATATGCAGCCGAGCTTAATCTTCCTCCCAGAGCAGCGATATGGGCACCCCATTGCAGCTTAGAATCCATGGTGATCCCAAGGAAGACAGTAGACTCAATTACATCTATGGGTTCACCATTTACAGTAATGCACGTCGTATTGACCTGTCTTACATTAGGCAGTGTAAACTTGACACATTTTGTTTTCTTTGAGTTTAATAAAAGATTGTTTGTTGAAAACCAATGGAGTACTTGGGAAAGAGCATTATTTACGTCGTCGAAAACTTCTTTACCGCGGTCAATTTTAAAAATTAACGAGGTGTCATCAGCAAATAATACTATTTCACATAAGTCTTTAGTGAAGTAAGGCAAGTCATTAATATAGATTAAAAACAGCAATGGGCCCAATATTGAACCCTGGGGCACGCCCATTTGGAGAGGCGCGCCAATTGAGGTAGTACCATTTATATCTACTTTTTGTATTCGATCAGAAAGATATGACTTTATAAGGCAAAGTGAATTATCCGAAACACCATAATGCTTCAACTTTTCTAACAAAATCTGATGATCTACACAATCAAATGCTTTAGACAAATCGCAAAAGATACCTAATGCATCCTGTTTGTTCTCCCAAGCATCAAATATATGTTTAAGAAGTGCAACACCGGCATCAGTGGTGCATTTGTTTTTAGTAAAACCAAACTGGTTACTATGTAGTAATTTGTTTTCGTTAAAATGAAATAGAAGCTGATGAAAAATAATTTTTTCAAATATTTTACTCATCGCAGGTAGGATAGAAATTGGTCTGAAGTTAGAGGGATCACTCTTATCACCTGCTTTAAAAAGAGGGATAATTTTGCTATTTTTCATTAGATTTGGGAACTGACCTGCATCAATACATTGGTTAAAAATAAAAGCTAAATGAGGTGAAACTGTATCTATAATTGATTTGAGGAGGTCAGTTGAAATACCCCATAAATCTTTAGTTTTTTTAATGTTCAGTTCTTTAAAGGTTTTAATTATATCATCAGAAGTTATGTGCTTGAATTTAAAAGATGTTTTGCACTCATCGACACTCGATGCTAGCAAACTTTTGGCTAGACATGTGCTTGATTTTAATTGACTTGTTGCCGTAATGGCTGCACTAGAAAAGAATGATTCAAATGCATTTGCTGTATCCTTGTCAGTTTTAACTATTTCATTATTTACTTTTAAACAAAATTCTCGATCTTGCGCTTTCACTTTGCAAGTCTCCTTACCAATAATATTCCAAGTAGTTTTTATTTTATTCTTGGAATTAATTATTTTATTACGTAAGAACAAAGACTTAGCCATAATACAGACTTTTTTAAATAACTTAGAATAGGCTTTAACGTACTCTATGATTTTTGGATCATTAGAGTAAGCTTTTATACCATACAATTCATAGAGCCTATTTCTACTTTTATAAATACCAGGTGTAGCCCAGTCACTAAATTTACTTTTAAAATTATTTACTTTAATGGTCTTGGCAGTGAATGTGGAATCATATTCATTTTTAATCAATTCAAATAAACTTTCATACAAATCATTAATTCTGTCGTTGTCATTTATTATAGTCAAAAGACCTATTTTATTTTCAATTTTACACTTGAACCTATTCATTCTCCTTTC
This sequence comes from Mecyna flavalis, assembly GCA_949319885.1. Classification (NCBI taxonomy): domain Eukaryota; kingdom Metazoa; phylum Arthropoda; class Insecta; order Lepidoptera; family Crambidae; genus Mecyna; species Mecyna flavalis. The sequence continues at coordinate 4,040,660 of OX439407.1, read as the reverse complement.
AGTAACTGGTCTGCAAGTAATGTGTAATGAGTTAGAAGCATGATGGTGCTCAAACCCCACAAATTGCCCAGTGTGATCAGATTGTAAATTATTTATAATTGACTTATTCGCGATGTTGCAATTTTCATAGAAAATATTATCTAAGCAGGTGGCTGTAGTAGCAGTTATTCTTGTAGGTTCTGAGAAAAGCGGTAACAAGTTAAATGATTTAAAAAGATTTAGAAACCTTTCTGTGTTTTGGGACTTATCTAAAATATTAATATTAAAATCACCGCATACAACCACCTTCTTTCTTGAGTTACATGTTTTATTTAAGACATCTTCCATAGTTGATTCAAATAATGTGTACTCGGACGAAGGTGGTCTATATACACATATAACAATAAATTGCTCAACCTCTGCACATGCTATTTCTATAGTTCGCTCAATAGAAAGTGCTGAGATATCGTTACGAGCTTTTGACTTAAATTTATTATGTACTAATATGAGTGATCCCCCTCGAATAGCAGACTTTCTTATGAACGAACTAACAGTATTGAAATTGTCAATATAAAATGAACATTCGTGTTCTCTTAACCAATGTTCGGTTAGACACAAGACATGTATATCCATACAGTCAAGGAATAACCCCACTTGTAATTCTTTGCCAGGCAGGCCTTGAATATTTTGGTGCACTAAGTTTATGTACCTACTAGACTTATCCTTTGTAGGGTAAACTATACTAATGTTGGCCCCCCTCCAGTTGTTGGCACTCTGGGTTTTAAACTTAAATATTAAGCTTTTCGCGGCAAAAATCCATAAACTAAAGATTTAGAATAAAAGTTCAATTATTCATTTACAACACTAAATAGAATTTTTTAAATAATTACTACTGACAACACTAGAAAAAATTCTTTTCGGTCATGGTCCCGAGAGAAACCAGTTTGTGCGTGATTCCTTAAGAAAATTTGTGAATGCAGGGTAAGTTTAACGACTTATTACTTTTTATTTTGTAGATAATTTCTGGTCAGTGAATGTTTTTTAGTTAAATAAGATGTTAAATAGTGGGTTTTGCAGCAAATACAATCGTAAATCTTGTTAGAAAAAAACTTTTAGGGGGTGTCAATAATTGTAATTTTGTTTGTATGGAGAACTAGTTCGTTGACACCCCCTGCCAATTATTGAAATACGGTTTTGCAAAATCGCTGTTAATGTTATGATTGTGTTTTAACCAGTCTCGAAAGTTCTATTCATAAAATGCCTACTTGTCTTCTTATCTATTGTGGTTTCAAATTTTAGCAGTGCCAATAATTGTACTTTTTTTACGATTGGCACTGCCAATTATTGTACCTCGAAGGGTGCCAATGATTGTATCAGCTTTTATGAAATTCTAATAGTGATGTGCCACTATTTTGTAAAATTTATTTATTAAAGCATTATAAGTCCTACTAATAGGTAGATTTTTACCTATCTACATATATCATGGGAAACCCTTGGTACCTTCGGCGCTCCCGCTAAATTCCCCATCCCAGTCGCGTTTGGGCCCTTTGGGTACCCTCAGATGAGGGTCCCGCGACGGCCTTAGGTTTCGGAGGGGGAGGCTTTAAGCCTTGGGAGCCTTTGGAGGCTCCCGAGGGTTTCAACGCTCTCCTCTTCGATTCCTTTACGCTGCTGGTGGTGGGCGGTAGATTCGCCAGTAGATTTGGGGGTTTCATCTCCTGGCCTCCTTTGATTTTGAAGACAACTGTCCTCACACCAAATTTGGCCTCTCCACGGTTGTTTTTGAGGGCTTCCACAGACTGGTCATCGAGAGAGAAGGTCACAATAGATCCTGTCGCTTCCTCCTTCGTGTGGAGAACCCTCCAAACTTTTGGGTTGAGATCTTCATTCTGCACCCATAGCATGAATTGCTCCGGGGCAGAATGCGGTCTCAACTTTTGGCTTGGGCAGTTCGCTCTCTGGTATAATAGAGAGCTTTGCACCGGCCCATGGTTCCGTTTCTCGGATTAAGCCCTCAAGCCAGTCCTTGGTTCCCTGGTTTGTGCAGTCGCCAATATCCAGCCTGTCTTGTAGGCAAAACCCAAGAGTTTCGGTACCCCCCTGCGGCTAGCATCTACCACCTTGTTGAAGCCTTGATAGCCTCCTGTATCAGCCGCATTTGCTCCTCGGTCATCGGCTTCAAGTGGCTAATACCGACTATATAAGAGCCAGCAATGTCGCTGTACTTGGGGGGTTGAGTTTGTCCACCTACGTCCATTCGGGATGTTTTCCTCGGTTGGACTTGAGTACCACGGCCGCCTACGGAGATACCAAATTGGATATATTTATGATCCGAAAAGGTCTCCGCGTCGGCCACCCGCCACTGGGTGACGCGGCCCGCCAAATGCGAGGTGGCCAGGGTGATGTCGACGACCTCACACAGGTCGGCGTGCTCCCCCTGTTGAGGATCACTAGTCCCAAGCTGAGTGCCCAGGACATTAGGTCCTCGCCGAACGGATTGTTCGAGGGGGAGCCCCACGTGGTGTGCTTGGCGTTTCAATTACCGCCAAGCAAGACCTACGTCTAATTCCTTTATATTCTCACATTTTTAAATATTTTCTGGACTTTCACGAACATTTCAAAACAAAAATTAGCCAAATCGGTTCAGCCGTTCTCTAGTTTTAACGCCTATAACGAACGGCAAATTATTTGTATAGGTACTCGTAAGTATATAGATTTCACTTTTCCCATCACTATCAGGCGATCCGATTAGTTATTGGCACGGTCACGTGTACAATTATTGGCACTGCCAACAATTGTACATTTTTCTATGCCAATATTTGTACTTTAGGGTGCCAACAATAGTGACTTTCGGTGTTTTTTCATATTTTGTGGAAATTTTCGTATTTCTAACACATTTCTTCACTATCAACCCGTTTAAATCTATTCTCAAATAAATAAAGAATCATACGAAATCAAATTTAAGTCGATATTTAAATTGGCTGATTTTCTACAGGCCTTTAAAGTTGCGAAATTCCTTAAAGTGCCAATAATTGTACCTCTTACCCTAATATGATTGCCAGAGTTATTCTCTTTTGTCTTAAAATTTAATTTAAATTATTTGGAACAGTATCCAAGGTCATGTTAATAGACATGTCATTTTTACACTGCTCAATAGGAGCAGGTAGTTTAGCCAAGACTTTGGCTGAATACATAAAAAATAAAGATAGCGATATTGCTATCTGTCTTTTAATATAACTAGAAAGATAATATTTATCTTTTGTCAAGTATACATGATTACTTATTAATTTATTGATGTCAATCAAATTAAATACATTTTTATTTCCAAATGTCACAGTATCTAATGTCATATTTAATTTGTATCTGATGTCATTTTCATTTTGTAATGCCCCTTTTAGGTAAGGCAATGTGAACAAAATAATCTTTTTTACATTTAATTTAATAAGATTGTCACAGTGCATTATAATTTTCTTTTTGTTCACATTACCTCTGTTGCCAATAAATATGATCAAAGTTGTATTGGGGTCATATTTTGATTTACATATTATTTCTAAAATATCGCTGTATGTGGCTCCAGGCAAACAGTGATTAATTATTGGACTATTTATTTTATTTTTTAATAGTTGGCCCATATTTTTCCCAATATCGTCACTGTACATGATAACAGGATTTATATTATTAGTTATTTCTGTTATGCAGTCCTGAGTAGTGGAAATACACTCTGACTGGGAACTCACAGATTCTGGACTTTCTGGACTAGAACAAGTTGGAATAGAATTGCTTGTGAGTGCCTTGACTGCCAAAACATATTCCCCATACTCTTTTTTTGTGTAATTATATCTATTGGTCATTATTTCTAGTTGATTTTTGAGTAGGCACAATTCAGACTGTAATGTTTTTATATGTTTGTCATGTTCTACAATATTATTTTCTAACATAATGGTGTACACATCAAGTTGTGTGTCACATCAGCTGCAACGTTCAAAGATAAAAAGTAACTTTAAATAGCTTCATTTTCTGTCATACTAGAGCTGAAGCTACCCTAGGCTCTTTGAGTTTATAATTTTAAGTGTTCTTCTGCCCTACCTTGTAACACAGCTATTAGCCCTTAAGTGGAAGATTTCACTTGATAGATTATGGCTAGACAGTCGGACTGACAATTTCCTTCCACCAAACAGTATCTATTAGATAAGCATTTGTACCCACCCACAGCCTTCTAGAACCTAGATTTTAGGACCTAGGTCTTTGTTATAGCCTATATCTAGGAGGTCCTAGGAAATCTAGGTATATTCTAGGTCCACGTATCTCATCCACTGCTGTCACGAAATTTCGCGCTAGGTAAATGAATTGAGTGACGGCTTTGACGTCGGAATGACGAAAAATATCAGTTTATTTTTATCAAATCAATTCATTTTCCTCAAACTTGTAGTTAACCAACCAATAAACGTGATTCGAGCGTGTATTGCCACCCTAACGACAGTTGCGTATGAAAAAAGGGGGACGGACACCCTTCACCACTATCCCTCTCTAACCTATTGTAGTTTTGTGTTGGCCGTCTCTTTCTAAGCTGACCGCTTGACCATTGGCTGGCGAATCCGGTCCACTTACGCAGAAGTGATGCGATATTAGTTTCGTATGATTCAAGTGGGAGTGGGAGTGCGTGGAGAATCTATACTTAACTATAAATGCGAATTCAGGAGTGTAGGGAGGCGAAGTAGGGAGTCAAAAACCTTACAGTTTGAACCATGACCAAAAACTTTTCATGTCAACAATTTTTGAGTTTTAATAGCGACTTGATAACCCTTGACCTTGACCAGATCGATGGGTGGGATCTTTTTTTCGGCCAGAGACATCTCGCCATGTAGGTTTTCTTACGAGTTTTCCCATTATTACAGCTGAGTACCTACATTACGCGGTTAGAAAAAGAAGCTTTAAGCCTTTCATGTCAAGTGTACCTAATGGCTCTCACATTAATATTGCTTTAACACAGCCAAAGCTGATATGGCTGTGTCTTATTGTAGTTAGTCAATTGTCTAAAAAAGTTATAGGTACCACCAACTAGACACAAATTGGAAATCGAACCCACTACTACCGGGTTTTATGCCCCTAGTGGCTTAACCACCCTTCCACGAAGGCAGTTAAACACAATTTAATTAGTACGCTGTAGTATAAAATATCATCGAAAAATCCAATGGTCAAACATGCAAAAATTATTATGACGTGAAGTTGCCTTTGAAAACTCGATTACCGCAGCAAAAAAGGTCAAGAAAATGACGAAATATCTGATACTGTTACCGCGTAGAATCTCTAATATTCCATAGATTAGACGAGACAATGACCGAAATAGCTGAGCACAAAGTTTTAAAGCCTTATCGCTATCCTAAGTAATTCGAGCGTGAAATCGTACATTTTCCATTATCGGGATACGGGATAGATAGAGTGTCCTCGAAGGTCCCTGGATATGTTTTCGGGTCGGACCTAAAACTTTAGGGTGTAAAAGGGACGGGTGTTTAAAGTGATATAACAGATTTCGTCCCGTATAAGTAGATGTAACTATAATTTATATTGTGCCGTTACATTGTTTAGCTGGGTGTGAGGGACAGTACATTTTTTGTGAGGTTCTGAGAGTTTTGATATCGTATAGGTATTTTAATGAAATTAACACAGGTTTCCATGGAAACCTCATCTCGGCACGCATCTATGGATTTTTTAAGGGCGGATTTATCACTAGCTCCTCTGTGACGGAAAACATCTTTTTTTATATACTAATTCAGTAGGCAGCTAGGCAGACAGACACGCAGCCACCTAATGGTAAGCGGCCACTGCGGCCTATTCCATTGAGGGACACTTCACCAAGCGTAGGTACACGGACTACATCAAAACAAAACGATTAGAGAAACAAGAATAAAATTTAAATAAGTCTTAGTTAATAATTTTAGTAATCATATCCTAGTGTCACTGTATATCGAGTACCATCCAATAGTGATTTCATTAGTATTAATATAAGGATTAGGTTGATAAAAAAAGAAAAAGAACTATGATTTCAATTAAAATCCATTATCAAGCATTGTCTTTAGTTAATGAGGTAGGCAAAAATATCCGGGCATCACCGTATCCGGAAAGTGATTTATCCGGCCGGTCGACTGCTCGCGCTTAGGATCAGCTTGCTAAATGTGCGGACGACACTGTCTTACAGAACAGGGGTGGCTATGGAGCAGCACTGAGAAGTTCGTCTTGCTTTAATTTCAAACTTCAGCTGGTAGTGGTCAATGTGTGTATGTAAACTATCAAGAAAGTCGATAGTTGAGTACTTTTCGGCGGACCAGTCACTTAAAAAACTGAGTTACACAAATCAATTGCTTTTTTAAATTATAGATCAGTTGGCAGAATAGGCACGCAGCTCGCCTGGTGGTGAGTAGCGGCTACTGCGGTCTTTTTATGGGTCTATTCCATTAAGTGACACTCATCCATGAGCGTCGCTCAATGCACTGTACTGTAGAATCTCGAGAGAACGGAGGAAGACGCTTCCGTGTATAATTATTGTTTAAAATATAATTTGTGCATACCTACCAAAACAGTGTATAGCCAGTCCATTTTTTGCAAACGATTGTAATGAATATATTTATTATCGCAATACCATAAGTATCGCGACTAGATTATCTCTGAAAATGCCGAAATCATCATCGATTTTATTTACTAAAAATACAATTTTTTTTTCATACATCAACTTCATCACAAAAAAATATTATAGTATTAATAATGCGTGCGACTCCATTCGTTTCCTGTGCAGGGCTGGGCGTCCCATTTCCGTGGTCCGGGCGGGCGCGGGGTGTTTGGTCACTGCCTGAAACATACATATGGCGCGTTTAACTGCCAACCTAGGGCTGCGACCAGTAATTATGCTGTTGTCTTCATATTTTTGGAGAATATTGATTTCATTATAAATCTTGTCCTGATAGTAACATAGATAAATCATAAAGAAAAGTTTAGTTATTTGGTGGCGGCGTTTAATTAATAAAGATAGATTGGTAGATGTGCAGTGTGTAAGAAAGTGCTTTCTTCGTGTTCCCTTGACCATATTAGAACACTTGAAGATCAAAAGTGTAGCTGAACGTAGATGCTGACCCCGACCTAGTCCTATCTGACCAATTTTCAAATACAAAGATCAACAAATAGTGTCACTTTATGATTTCAACACAAAAAGACTTAAGATCAAAAGTGTATCCAACTTCGTGAATCCAGTTTGGATACAAACAGTGTGTATCTTTGTGTTCTCTGGATCACAAAAGAACCCGAGATCAAATGTGTATCATAAGGATGCTGACCCCAAATAAATCGGACCAGTTTTGAATACAAAATTTTGTGTCTGACTAGTTTTGGAATACAAAGATCAACTTGAACAAGTGTATTTTTGTATTCTTAAAACCTCAAAAGGACACAAGATCAAATGTGTATCATAATAATATGGATGCTGACCCCAAATAAATTGGACCAGTTTTGAATATAAAATCGAACTGTATCCGACTAGTTTTGGGATACAAAGATCAACTCAAACAAGTGTATTTTTGTGTTCTCTAGATTACAAAAGGACACAAGATCAAAAGTGTAGCGTGCGGATGCTGACCCCAAATAGATTCAACCGTGTCCGACCAGTATGGACACAACAAGTGTTTCTTTATGTTCTCTTGATCACAAAAGGACACAAGATCAAATCTGTATCACGTGGTTGCCCTTTGACCGTCTCTGACCGGTTCCAATAGTTCCCACGTGTCGTGAATGGGACGAGGGATGCTGTGAATAGGTTTAGAAGATTTACATTTTTGTTATTTATTTGCATAATATTGAGTAAAATGGAAGAGGGTGATTTTTCTATTGAAATGGTTAATTCAGGTAATAAAGCTGCTCAGTGTTGGATGGTTTAATTTGTTTATATTATACGTGTTATTGCTTGTATTAATAAAATGTTTTTTAATGACACATAATATTATAAATGTTAATGAAGTGCCTATATGATGAAAAGCTTTATTATATTTGGAATAGATCAGGGGGCCTAGACAAAGTAACATTTTGACAGCGACTACAAATTGTATGGATTTGGCAGGTGCCTTAGGAAAGTCACGTGGTCAATTGATATTGAAAGTACGGGTTTTGACATTCGCTATCGCAAATTGAGTTATAACAAAACAAACGTCATAAACGCCGCTTGTCTAGGGCCTCAGTACTTTTAGCTTCATATGTAAAACCTGTGGCCAATAGCTCTTCTGAGTACTGCGTGGTAATGTAACAAGTAATTTTAAGGTGCAGCCCTGAACCCCATCTCGCTGATAAGTAACGGGTAGCTCGCCACTGTCTTGATGTAACGCATTTGTAAGGCGCAGATGTAAACAGCGATACTCCCGCTATTTCCGCGCGGATACGGCCCGGCGGCGGATATTCAACCTTACACCTAATGTTGTACCCTCGTTGTTAATACTGTGTGCGAGGATGGAGTAAGTGCCTCGTATGTAATACTCCGTCTGTGTATCATTTGGTTTGTTTATTTCCAGCACACTCAATCTCAGATGTACCTATTGTTTGAATGGCCCGATGGCGCATTTGGTAGTGACCCTGCCCTATGCACCAGGGGTCGTGGGTTCGAATCCCACCCAGGACAAACACTTATGTGATGAACATTTGTGTTTGTTCTGTGTCTGGATGTTAATCAGTATTTAAGTACCTATATATTTGTGGTAAATACCTTCGTTGATTCTGATACCTATAACACAACAGCTGCTTACGCTACATACCTTAGGTTCAGTTCAATGTTTGTATGTGATGTTGTCCAATATTTATTTATATTTATTGTAAAAAAAGTAGCGATTACAAAGAGAGTTAAGTGTTTTGACTTTGGTTTATATTAATTTATTTATTTATTACCATTATCATACCATTGCTAAAATCATTGCTGATTTATAAGTGCATCTCAGAAGCTTATTATGTATAAATAAAGAAGATTTTCAATCGACGAATTTATTGAATATTTTTCTCATTAGATCCTGATTTCAAAATATTCACAAGTCTTTTTTTTTCAAAAGATATTAAAATCTAATTTATTCCTACCCTGGTAATTGGTAGGCCTGTCCTTATTTCAAATGTAGGTAAGGAGGTGCATACTAAAATTTTGATGGTACTCTTCGTAAATAAAATGTACAGTTGAGTGTTAATATTTATAAACAATGGTGTTATGGCCTCGAAATAAGCAATACAGGATGGGCGCACTAATATGGCTCATGTGTCCAACGAATATAAATTTATATTTGGGGCGTGAAAAAAGATAGCTCTAGTCATGGATAGATGCGGCACTGTTCACTTTCTCTAAGAAGATTCCGAATTATCTTCTGAGTTGGTGGATTATAAGATTCATAATGATTGTGTAAAAATACTTTTTGTATACTAGTAAGTAAAATTGTTAAACCTCTAATATATAAATTTACTTAAAGAACGAAATCTCTAAAACAAATTAATGTAGATAACCTTGATACATATTCTTTACACGCAACTGCAATTGGCTGGCCCGATTGCGATTTTAGTAAAGACCCTGCCCTATTCGCCAGGGGGTTTGAATCCCATCCAGGACAAACATTTATGTGTCGAACATTTGTGTTTACCTGTGTATAGATGTTTATCACGATTTAAGTAATTTGTGGTTCCTTTTTTGTATCTAGATTTTCTGATACACATTACACCAGTGCTAAAGATACTTTGCGGTCAGGTCAATGTAGGTATGTACAGTTGTAGGACATGTGATGTTGTCTAATTACGAGTACAATCCTCCTTTATAAACACTGGTGTTTTGACCGCCTCTGTGGAACAGCGGGTAAGCCGCTCGGGTATAAAAACCCGGAGGTCGTGGGTTCAAATCCCGCCTTAGGTCTAGTTGGTGGTAGGACTTTTTCAGAGTCCAACTGGCTAGCTACCTCCCCAACAAGTGAAATCGGTCGCCATAACAGCTCTGGCTGTTTTCCGGCAATATTAATAATAGAGTCTGGCAGCACATTGAGCGACGCTTCCTGATTCAGTGTCCCTCAATGGAATAGGCCGCAGTGACCGCTTACCATCAGGTGGGCTGCGTGTATGTCTGCCAACGGATGTAGTATAAAAAAAAGGATTATTTCAGGGATGTCACTTCTAGCCGTTTCTAAGTCTACACCGATAGCTCATGAGATCATGAATCTTAAACTAGGCGTTGGCGAATAAAAAGTGTCGGCAGTCCCCCGCACTGAATTATGAAAACATCGATAAATATTCCCGTTCGGATGACGCGAGATATATTGCACTTTACGCTCCGATGAATAACTCTAGTTTATTTTGTTTTGGGGACTTGACTTGTCAGGAGCTGACGGATTCCTTCATTTATAAGTACCTATAAATAATAAATATTTATTGTGTGTGATTAGTTTTATTTTTCTTACAAAGAAATTATTAAGCTAAAATCATCAAAATCCAAAACCAAACTTTTATGCTCGATGTCGCTTTAGGTTTTATTTTATTTTAGTCGGTTTAAGCCCCAGGAGTCGTGGGTTCGAATCCTTATAGGACAAAAATTCTTTGTCTGTTTATTTGTTTTTAAGTATAAATAAATATTTATGGTACCATCGTTGTTTTAAATATGATACCCATAATACAAGTGTTTTTTTATTTATTTTATTTTTATACTTGATTTCGTATGTCATAGTATTAATTTCCTTTGATTTTTTTTTTCAACGATAAAAACTCATAGGTAAGTAGTCTACTTTGAACAAATTGAACGTCATTGACTTTGAAACGATATTTTCTTGAAATAGACTTTTTATTGCGGAAAGCACACAAGGCGATCCAAACATGTGTACGTTAAAATACAAAAGCGTAATATGCGAAAATATCATCGGTACGAACATATTATGTCCAAATCTTCCCGGCAGACTTAAAGGGGGGCACGAGTTACGGGGTGGTATCAAGAACTCAGGTTGGCGCACACTGGTGTTACCAGTCGAGTTGGCTATCGACCAGGACCAAACCATTAGAAAGAAAGAAAACTTTTTATTGAGTACCAATATAATTTTATCATCATTCATCAAACAAGGAAAAATATAAAATGAGATATTAATACGAATTAATTGATATGTAATTATTATTATCACTAGTTTTTATTGTAATTTATGGATTTATATTATTTTTTTGCCACGAAAACCGTCGTAGTTTTGTGATTAATTATTCACGCTGTGTACATATTATTTGGGTAACAGTCTAGCCTAATCAATAATAATTTTAAAAATAATATTTAAAAATATCCGTTAGAAACTAAATGTATAACCTACCTACTTACTAACTTGTAGGTACTTATAAGACCGAGACAATGCTTTAATTTAATAAATATTGTATTTCGTGATATACATCAATATTTAAAAAATAAAATTAAATAAAATAATGTTATAATTAACCATTTCTTGATTGCAAATGTAACTGTAAATGTACCAAATATAATTTAAAAAAAATGAACAGTACTTATCATTATGGTGGGTAGATTGATATTGTCTGTCTATTGATGTACCTATCAATGTTTACTTCTACCATCGTTTGGGATGATAAAAGTCAGTCACCTTACGCCAGCATTCGGAGAAGGATCGGTTCCAATCTCCTGGTCACCATGACGTGACTTCGCGACCGTTTATTGTGCTATCTCGTGTCTTGGCCAAGCCGTGTCTGTGTTGGTGTGATATCTTTCTTACTAGAAGCCATAAGAGTACAATCTTCATTCTGTGCTCAAGTGTGTGTACGCAGTCTAATAATTAGTGTCTGTGTCTGTGATGTGTGTAGTCTAATGAGTGTCTGTGTCTATAAAGTGCGTAGTATAAAGTGACTGTGTCTGTGATGTGCGTAGTCTAATAAGTGTCTGATGTGCGTAGCCTAATAAGTGTCTGTGTGTCTGTGATGTGTGTAATACTCAAGTATCTGTGTGTGTAAGGCGAGCTCCTATCCAGAATTCCAGATTCCTGGGAGTTGGCGGATTAAGGTAAGTGGAACTTCATCTATTTACCCTATATCGGCGAGTATTGACATACTTTCTTCAGTCTCCAAATACATTATAAATGGCCAAAGGGTTGTGTAAATGTCGTACAAATTGATAATTGTAGTAGGTAAATAATGTCCTTTGAGAATTGGCGAACGAGTGACTGCGCAGGCACAGGTGCATTCCCTGTTCCTTCACTGTCATCACACTCATAACACGGTCGCCCAAAACAATTGCCATCTCTTGTGTTGCCCCGCGTGCCCTGATACTTGTACGAGAGAGAAGTTGTTGCGCGCTGATCAAAATGCTGCGCGGGTAGCTGGATACAGGGCCGAAAACATTTAATTTTTGCCATCGACACTCGTTATCGATTTCCAACGCACAGGGGTGTTTTCCACCGCTAACTTTAGCTGGAAGCGTCGCTGAATATGCTGCTGTATTGTATAGCAGTAAATTGAGCGACGCCTTTGATTTCAAATGTACTGGGTTCCACACGCATATCGTCGAAACACAGCCAGAGCTATTTATATGGCAGCAGATTTCACCTGTGGTAGGTAGCCACCGGTGAAATCTGCCGCTGCCGCGTGATAGGTACCTTGAAAAAGTCCTACCATTAAACAAAGATAGTGTAAATGTTGTTTTTTTGCTGGTTTAAAAGATATACAATATGCGCTCTCCAGGTGAAGGATGGTCGGAAACTCGGAATCAAAGAATTTCACCAAAGTATGACGTCCGAATGTTTTGTGGTTTAAAACGTTATACAGTGTAACCCGTAAATGTTGTTTATTTGGTGGTTTAAAGATAAACAGTGTGCGCTCCCCTTTCTCTAGGTAAAGGGTGGTCGGAATCAAGAAATATCATAATAGGGCGGCGCTGAGCGCAGATCCGCGGCCTCCGTCTCTATTTTTATTTGTAAGGAGCCCGAGTTGCGAGGTGGGCGCGTCCAGCTAGGAAAAATGCTTAAGTAAGAAATTTTAATTTTTTCAATTATTATGTTTTTTATATTTGTTTAATACTAGCCTTCCGCCCGCGGTTTCACCCGCGCGTAATTTCTTTTTAAAATATCTCCCCTTTCCCCCCACATTTCCGGGTTAAAAAGTACCCTATGGCACCCGGGGAAAAAGTAGCTATCCAACAGTGAAAGAATTATTCAAATCGGTTCAGTAGTTTCAAAGCCTATTCAATTCAAACAAACAAACAATCAAATCTTTCCTCTTTATAATATTAGTATAGATATTTAATGTGCTATGAAAAGTCGAGTGTTGTATTGCGCCTTCCACTTACTGTATCACATAACAGTAGGTGGAAGGCGCAATTGAAAATAAGTCATCGTTACGTTTGCTTTTAATTTACTAATGCGGCCGACACTTAATTAACTACGAGTACGTTATAATTGTTATCAGGTACCACTTTTGGAGACTGGTTAGCTGGAACTTTAACTACCATAACAAAGATAGAAGACTCCATGACTTTGCAATAGCATTCAAATGGAGATTAGGTATTTGATAAATTTTGTAAAAAAAATTGCAATTAAAAAAAGAAAGAGTAACTATCGTTTTGGTTGCCGTTACGGCACAGTGGTAGAGACATTGACGATTCGTAGGTGCATTATTAAGGCCTAAATGAATTAAAAATATTTTGATTGCTCTTGGTACTATGCTGCCAATAAGTAAGAAATACCCAATTAAAGTATCGTAAAATTAAAATTGTAATTCAATAATACAAAAATCTTACTTAGACGGTCTGCACCCGCGACAGCAATGGGCCCGGCGCATTATTACCGATAAGTATATGTGGCGGTGAGACCGACTGTGGATTTTGAATAATATATTATTTTCTTATGTAAAATGCCCGATTACTCCCATCCAGAGATTTCTGCGGCACAAAGGAAATCTCCTTTATGGCACTTTATATGTTTTTGTTCTAAGATTTCTGTTATTTTACTCACACGCGACGTTTCGAGAGCTCTCTTTGGAATGAAAAAACTTTTTTCGTCGTCTACGATGAAAAGAAAACATATTTTTTCTGCCAGTGTTCGCAAATGTTCGTTTAAATACGCCCTTGATGTAACCACAGAGCTTATACAACTAGACTAGAGAGGGGTTGTTCGCTCACAGTACCACTCTATTATGTATTTAATCTGTGGTTGAAACTAAACACGGTGCACTTAGCTCAAAATGTGTTTTGCTAGCTTAGTATGGTATATCAAATATCTAGGTTTATAGGCGTAACTTGTTGAATATACTTTTTCTATGCTAGATCTGTTAGCAGACCAGGCACAGTTGATGGAAAGTTGCCACTGCAGCCTATTCCATTGAGGAATACCTACTTAAGCATTGCTCAATGTGCTGTCACAATCTAGTCTTTAATTTTAACTCTACTCTTCCACATTAATATGGCCGGTCTTAACGCAATGTGACGGCAGCAGCTTTTAACGAGTAAAATTTGTGTTGGATTTTTGAGCATAGTTTAATTTTTTGATCAGCATTCCGTTTGGCAAGCTTGGTGATTAAGCCATTCCCATCATTGTGGTATAGTTTGGTTATGTCACCTCTACTTACAGATAGCAAGGCTTATCACTTTCAGTAAAAACGACTTAGTTTTTGCTGTAGTAATAGTTTTAACTTGTACTGAATGTCAATACTTGTGTTAACTTTAATTCTATTCTTTCTTCTTTTTAGCCATTTGAAGACATAGCGAATGGTAAAAGAACTAGTATCTTTTAGATGCACCTTCGAAGCACGTCATAAGATTAACCTTCTAGCACCAACTCGCCAAAGAACATAAAATCATATTAGGCTGACACTATTAAGAACTAAAGTAAAATTCTACACGTTCCCAATTAAAAGTAAAGTAGAAGATTAACGACTGGGTACAGGGGGATGCGTGATCCCCCGGGTCACCGCGAGCTCCGCCGCGTAAAAAGCGGTATATTATTTTATTATCTGAAGCCAACCAGGACTGGAGACGGCAATATCACCGTATATAGATTCGATTTTCTACGTGAATTCGTTTGACGGCCTTCATAATGCGACATATAAAACTGGGGACTTACGGACCCCGAAACCAATTTCGGGTTATGACCCGACGACTCTCTGATAATATTCCCGGGTTATTAGGTACGGATAGGAGTTTTTACTATGGCTATTTTTTCCGCTGACGTGGTATTATTGGTAGCTTTACGATATACGTTTTTGCTCGGGAGGTTTCGAGCTGCGCTCTTTTGTTTTATGTGGAGAGTTGGATGGGACAGTGTGGTTTACGCCGGCTGTATAACTTTGGGCAATTGGGGTCTTAATTCGTGCCTCCGGCGGTGGGGGGTTAGATTCTTATAGCGTATAAAAAGATCGGACTTACTGGCGGAGTTATTTGAGCGATTCCTTATTTAGGTTTCTGTTTTATATGTCAAACTAGATTATTTTATTAGATAAGATATGACATAAGAAGAACAGTGGCTAGTAAATTGTTAAGCTGCGTAAGTACATCTCAGCTTCAGGTTTGATCCCTGGGTCGGGTAAAAATTTGCAATTGGATTTTATGTTTAAATTAACTAAAAGTACTCGATTACTTACTAGAGTTGCAAAATTAGTGCTGCTAGCATTCAAAGTTTTAGATTGCCTTAAAGGCTTTACCAAATTCTACTATCATAATCCACATAAGCTATGCCAATACATATAACATTCTACGTAAATGAAAATAAATAATTAAAACTATGAAAAATAAAAGTAGCATAGTATTTTTGTTAGAACTACCTTCAACTCAGAAAACTTAGGTGCCGACTCTTTCTTCCTTAATAAAAAATGCAGACAGATAATTATTACAAACTTCCACACAAAAAAGTTTAAGTGGAGAAAAAAAATCGAATGGAACACATTGGAAGTTCTAATGTGTTCCATTCGGACATTTATTCAACTGCTCATTATTATGGCAACCAGATATTTCGACGATTCAAATGCTCACTTTCTTTAACATAATGGAAGAGCAACAGCACTATATGTAAATATGAGCCATAAAACACTACAACCCCTCTCGTATGGTCACGTAACATCTGAAGTGCCAGGCGATCTGTACTTACACATCGACACGGCGTAAAGAATATCGCTTGGGCACGTGATCTGATGCCGAACGATGCGTGATTTTGTTGCGACATCGCGACTCGCCTCGTACAGTCAACAGCAAAAGTAGATGATAGAGTCAGAAGTTCAATACTAATGAACGTAGTTCGCGTCAGAGCTGTGTAGTGTCAGGATAATTCTAAAGTGAGTGCTTGTACCTATATTATACCAAACATTAACTACGAAATCATTCTTTGACTTCTTAGTTCTAATGTGAATTTCGTTTACAATCAACATTGGTCAGGCAAAGTTAATGTTAAGTATATAATATAGCCTTTCGCCCGCGGTTTCACCCGCGAATAGTGTAGCTTTCCAACAGTGAAAGAATTATTCAAATCGGTTCAATAGCTTTGGAGCCTGTTCAATACAAACAAACAATCAAATCTTTTCTTTTAATATTAGTACAGAAAATCACTTACATCTTACATTATAATCATCTTGAAACCACTCAGTTCTGACGCGGACTACGTTCATTAGTATTGAACTTCTGACTTTGATCATCTACTTTTGCTGTTGATTGTACTAAGTAAGTTACTGCTGAAATACTGTTATTAAGTGATAGCTGGTATTGGCGTCGTCTGTGTAGAATTTGAAACCGACGAAAGGGATCTATACCCACCATTGATGTAAAAAAGTAAAGTATCAGCCTGTTATTGTCCCACTGCAAGGCAAAGGCATCCATCTTTGAAATCAAGCTATCGTTACAATGATGGGTACTGGCTTAATCACCACGCTTGCCAAATGCGGATTGGTGATCACAAACTCGATTGTCCGAAAACACCGACACAAAGTAAGCTCGACCCGGGAATTGAACCCAGGACCCCGAGTCTCAGCCACTAGACCACCGAGGTGTTAACATTGATGTATTTCTAAAATAAAAGCTGCAGACGTTCTTTGTCATCGCGGTGCAGGCGCACCACTATCCAGGATTTAGCTAAGTCTAGTTATTCGTTAATAATTAAATAATAGCCCTCCGCCCGCGGTTTCACCCGCGCGTAATCTCTTTTTTCAAATATCCCCCTTTCTCCCACAATTCCAGGATCAAAAGTACCCTAAGTTCACCGGGGATAGTGTAGCATTCCAACAGTGAAAGAATTATTCAAATCGGTTTAGTAGTTCCAAAATTGATATTCCCGCGGGAATGAGACGTTTCCCGTAGGAATTTTATGGCCTATGTCCTATTCCGGGTTATAAACTATACGTGTGCCAAATTTCATCTGAATCCGTTCAGCCGTTTAGGTGTGATTGAGTTACAAACATCTAAATTCTAAACATCCAAACATCCAGACTTTCGCATTTATAATATTAGTAGGATAGGTGGAACTTTGTCCTGCAGTGGGACAGTTTATAGGCTACAAAAATAGATAATGGCATCATTTTCTTATTGACGGAGGACGCTTTTTACTTGATGACCGATGGCAACAAAGATACTATGTTGACGATCGAGTTGGCTTAGTGGTTAGCAAATCGGCTAATTAGTTACACTAGAGGCCGCACATATTATCTGTTTGTTTCTGAGTTATATTATTGTATTTACAATAAAATGTATAAATGTATGTTTATCTGTTGTTTGCTACCCATAGCATAAGCTTATGCTTACTTTGGTCCTAGATGGCGCTGTAAGAATATTATCCAAGCATATTTATTTATTCATTTAATGTCAAGTATATACATTTTATTAAAACTCGTGTCCAAGTCAACCTAAGAATATTCTCATTCTTTGGAAGTCATTGCATTACCGCGGCTCGAGGTGGTCGTCCTATTTTACCTAGTTTTACTACATATTGGTTACATGCGGCATAAACCCTGCCCTCTTCGAGAGGTTATAAAGACTATACAGGGCTAAATCAGAACAAAACTGAGAAAATCAGGGTTATTTATAAATGTTTTAAATAATAGTTATGTTACGTTTATAAGTAAGTACTTACATACTTAGATTGTAAGAAAAGGTGAAACAGGCAAGAGAAGAAGATAGCTCTATAATATTTTGGTTTGTCGAATAATATTATCTTCAATTAACAAATATCACTGTGCTCTTATAATCTAAAGCTTATTACAGCATCTGTGAAACCTATTCAAATGATTTTAAATAATTGAATCAATTAATTTAGTGTAGATATTTAATGTAAAGTTAAAATAGTGTTATGTTTAATCTTATTTTAAGGATGGCTATTATAGTTAGGATGCACTAGAGGAGATATAAGTAAGATGGTATCACATGACGAACGTTATTAATACGTTTACGTTTTAAATGTATTCAGTGATCATAAAAGGTGTAAAATCGAATAACCCTACTTCTCTCAATTTCCATATGAATCTCGACAACCCTGTATGATAGAGGCTCCTCTAAGCCGACTGTCCGGGACCACTGAATATATCATTGAAACTGCAAGCTTTGTATAGATTTTAAGATTATAGAAAGGGGAGGCATGCAGTTCGTGTTTTGAAGTGGCATTTCAATTTTTTATCTTTTCATTTCATCATTTCTCAGCAGTTTTGGAGACCAAGATACTCGTAGAATAAAAGTTTACAGACTCAATGACACATTTGCTTGCCTTTATCTTGTGTGCCAGGTGTCATAGGTTCAAATCCGATTCAGGAAAAACTTAACTAGATTATCAACCTACCTATCTGTCAAAAAATCTCAATTGAAATAGTAACCTATGCGATGGAATCCTCCAGTTTCTCCTTCACACCCTTGAGGCTATTGACCAGCACATTCCCGTACTCCGACTTGAGAGGCCTCAAGTCAGTGTGGTGCCTAGAGAGGGTCACCGGAAAAAACCTTGCTATGGACTAAAATGATGCTAAAAATTTGACGGATAAGGGTAGATTTATATTACTTTACCTGTCAGGTGGCCTTCTATGAAAATAGAAAAATCTTATTTTTTATAAAAACAGAAGCAAGGTCAGTATGTATCTGAACAAATCCTATCCAACAATATCACCTTCAGGAGTCTTTAACTCCCACACACGCCTACTCCTCTACTTGTCAAAGATTTGTGGTTTACTAGAAAAGACACGATCACACTCTCTATGTATCCAATTATATTTGTACTAATGAAAGAAAAGAAAATTAAGAATTAAAAAATGGAAATCTCTGTCAAAACGAATAGATTATACCGACCGACAAAATGACGAACTATGTTTATTACACAACATAACTTACTCGTATATTATAAGCGGCAATATTGACTTCTATACACAAGTGTTATGAATTATATGCGTTATTTAAATACAAATTCATTGAATCAAAAAAAAAATCATTGATTTGTAAACATTAGAGATATCAAGAAGATCGTTAACGACCGATTTGGTATTTTGTTTGCTGTATTTCATACACCAGAGGTTTTTTCAATCCCCTAACAGTTAAAACATTAGTTTGCATGAACATTTCTGTTTGTATTGTCAAAGTATGCATGTTTAAAAAAACAATGTTTATCTGGCACCCATGCCATAAACTGTGCTTACATAGTTTTTAGTAAAACGGCACCTGTGCAAATCTTATCAGTATATTTAAAAAATATTCATCAAGCCTTCGTAAATTCGTAATACAATAACAATACCATATTTCTTTATTTTAATAACTAGAATTTATATTCCATCCAAAAATAGGAATGTTACTTATAATAATTTAAATGGTTGTCAAGTAAAAAATGTTACCACATTTCGTTAGCTCTTCCAGGCATCATAAGTCCACCTATATAGTCTGGCGTTTTTTATACATTTTCTGATACATTTCTTTCTCAATGCATCTTCGGGGGAGATATTATTTGTGATATCGTCGCGGCGTTATGAATACAGAGTGTGCTTTAATAAAGTAGTTTGTTCCGCACCTACACGCGTTGGATTTAGGTTTACATCTGCGAGATATTGATCTGTGACGCCAAATGTTGACGAATGGCATAAAAATGCGGCGAGGGATTTTGTGTTGTGCAAAAAAAGTGAGAAATTTAATTTCATGTTGTATGTTAAAAATGCCTAACTTAGTTAATCGTAATTTCAGAATTGTAGCTTTCTGGATGGAAGATCTTTTTTCTAACCAGGAATCGATTCCTGGCTTGGGCAAAATTCGATTTTGTATAATATTTTTGTGCTAATGTTAGGCTTTTAGTAGGTACGCTAGTTGATAATGTTGAGTTGATAATTTTCAAAGTTTTTGAAGACAGATTCAGAAAACGTCCTAGAAGTAACAAGACCGAGGGTGGAAATCAAACCTAGAACCTCTGTGTTTTACGACCCAGCTTAACCACTTTAATTTCCACAGAGTCGATCAAAATAATGAAAAAAAATAAAAAAATGTCATCTGGACTGAAGAATACATAAAAAATTACGATTTAAATTCAATCCTCTTGAAATTGGTTCGATCCGACATCAAAAGAGAATCGCCAGCTCTAAATTAAATTAAGTTGCAGTATGTTCCGTATCTAATATTAAAATTATATGAGCATGACGATACAGTCGCGAAAACCTGAACATTTAGAGCTCTATCTCAATGAATTAAGGTATATTATTAGTTCATTTCATTGTCCTACCCTTGTTTAGGCGACGAATGGACGATTTTTTACATTCAATTACTGACCCTCGTGTTACGTTGTATATAAATTGGTCTGTCTGCATTGATGGGTGTGCAACATGTTGTGGGTGGGTGATGAATCGTATCTTTGGACGCCATTTTGTATTTGTGATAGAAATTGATATAATACGAGTATATGAATCTCGTTAGGCATTTGGCAGTTTTGGCACGTCTTGTCATTAGTACTAGTGACCTGCATAAGTGTATAACTCTTAACATGGAACATTAATTCAATCAGATCAATTTTATCATAGCTGTGTAATCATTATCCCATTAAATTCTGGGTCTGACTGCAGGCCCTATGATGACTTCCCTTCCGGCGAGCAATGGGTACCTAACTGCGGACATAGATAAATTAACTAATTATAATGTGCATGTCTAGTTTTGATTTGTGAACCGATTACGACGCAGCCTCATGCATGTGAAGCGGCGTTCAAACTATCTATCGGCTACCATAGCTTTAGCTTTTAATATGAAGTAAAAAATATTCCCACATATAAACACTATTTTTCGGTCGCCATATCTTTTTTCTTCAAATACTCGTACCTACTTCCCGTTTCCATATCAACTTAAATCCGCCCCATCAGTTCAATTTCAAGGGCAACAATTTCTTCCCTCCTTCCGAACCAGTAATTTCCAATGAGTTTTTCGGAAATCCTCACCATAGGCATAGGGGACTTGATCCAGACCCGGGTGGCGGATTATTGGCAAGCCCGGATTACCGGGAAAAGAGCTGGATGGTCGGCGTAGTCGGATGAATGGCAGTAGATTCACTCTGTCTTAATATCTGGGAATTCGATACGTACTTTCACCATCCGTCATAGGGTGGTGTGTAGGACTCCTGAGTTTTTTTTTGACTCTGATATTCTAGCTCTAGAGAGAGCTTACGAAGACAGAACGGGGTTAATTAAGATTAAATATTGTTTTGTAGAGAAATAAATTTAGGTTGCCTTTCGCTAATGCATACGAATAGGCTTGTTTAGACATTTGAAGAAGATGATTGAAAGAAGACTATTCACTAAGCCCCAGGGCAAGGTAAAGGTTACGTTACTTTACCGTGCCCAGGGTGTTTCTCCTTGCCTGATAATGGTGTCGTTAGAAATTGATGGCCTTTTGTATCTATAACACCACCAGTCAGCGCTTAGGCACGACCTACAAGTACGTCAGTACCTACTACTCGTATTACTCGTAGTGATTCTGTGCCCACACTACCCTTCCTTGTGATGGGACGAATAAAAATAGCTATTTCTATCGCCATAACCATCATGAATTGGCCTATCTAGTCTATTTAAAGAAAGATCACCTAACAAACGTTAGGTACATCGCACTAACAAATCATCGATGTAATAAAACATCGTACTACTGAATTATCGACACAGCGTGTTCGATATAATGAAAATCGAACTATCAACTTTCGCACTCATATAGGGGACCCCCTAATTACTCTAGTAACAGTAATTACTGTACTATTTCATTAATAGCAGCTGTAATAGCCAATCTTTCATTACATTTTCTAGTAGATTTCAGCGACCTTTATGAGCGTTAGGAATTTCAAAAATATTAAGACATTGAAATTTTGTTTTACTGCCCTAAAACACAGCGTTGTTTGTTGGATTTTATCTTATTTCAATAATAACTTCACTGTATCAGAAAGGCTACACTGTGTCGTTGGCCATTGTCGGGACATCGCGTATGGCGAGAAGTATAAAATATTCACTAGGTATTGAGTGGATTCTGGTATTTCTGGTGATGTTGACTTTGTTACGAGGGACGTATCCAGTTATCATATTTTACAACGAAGTATTATTTCAGATCTGTTATGTTTTTGTTGACGATTTCATGTTTTTTTTCTTGGCTTTATTAATATTATTTTATAAGTAGAGGGCGGTACCTATCATTGTAGCGATGACTTGATTGCAATGATCCTTTACCTACCGTGGTACATTAAATGGCAATATGGTTTACTTTTAAAGGTAATAAATTATAAAGTTGAAATTAAAATAATTTATTATACAATTTGCTGTCAAAATTTTCTGATTAATTATGTTTTGTCATGCAGGATGCTTTCACCAATATTTACATCTAAACTACGATTCGATTGATTTTGTGTATTCTTATTACTGATGTCAGACCAGGACCAAGCCTAGGCCTGCCGGACCGAACAAGGCATTTACTAAAACACAGCTCAAAATAAAAAAAAAACTTATTACGAAGTCACTTAATAAACTAAGCCAATGATCCACTCTACTAATGACGAAGCAACAGATACGCCGTTAAACCGAACAGAGAGCCACAAGCTGTCGCTAAAATCAATGGGCTTTTTATTATTAATGGCAACCCTTTGTCGCCGGCTCCAATCGATTGCCGAACCCCGTTCAATACAATGCACATTTTAAAATTTAAAATCCGATATCTGTATAGTGTTTTTTATGAAGCTACGATGCATTTTTAACCCTTCACCGTATGTCTGTAGCAGGCTACGGCACTCAAACTGTTGGGCCGGACAATCGCTACAAGGCGGGCGCCATGATCGTCTTCTTAGGCGCTTTTGGAATTACGAAAAAAGTATTAGATAAATAGAGAAAAAATTGGGCTATAATATAAATGATTAGGTTAAATAATTATTAAATAAGAAATTTTCTTAAACAATATTCCATATTAGCTTTCACCCACGCGTAATTTCTTTTTCACATATCCCGCGGGAAAGAGACGTTTCCCGTAGGAATTTTAAAGCCTATGTCCTAACCCGGGTTATAAACTATACGTGTGCCAAATTTCGTTTTCGTTCAGCCGTTTAGGCGTTATTGAGTAACAAACATCCAAACATCCAGACTTTCAATATTAGTAGGATGGGCAATAATAAAGCACAGTAGATCTTCCATTCCAATGAGCCCCTCGTCTGGGAAAGTAATTCTATCTTGCAGATAACATCATCATCATCAGCCTGTGACAGTCCACTGCTGGACATAGGCCTCTCCAAATGCTCGCCACGCTGATCGATCCTCGGCCACTCGCATCCTTGCAGATAACAGTCATTGATAATTGTTGTATTATATTTAAATCGGGAATAGAAGAGTTTTATTTAAAAGGGCATGGTGTTGGTACTCTTGTTTTTGCTGCCAACGTTATGTTTTCCCTTCAAATACCAATACAGGGCCACAACCGAGTGATGCCTCTCTGGTGTTAAAAGCGCCTTTTGTCGTACCCGCTTACCATCAGGTGGGCCGTAGATCTAAGCCCCTGTGGTATTTATTATTTTAAATATGGTTGAAGCCACTTATTAGCAATGTTGGGCTGGTCATAAGCAAAAAAACTGGCACAGGCTCGTCCCAATCGGGCAGAAAGGGGTAACCGGGGGAGTTTAGTAGGTATTGGAACGTCTTTAGTTTGAAGCCCCACTCACGGTCGCAGGCGTCGCTAGTCTGCAGCTATGTAGGGTAAATGTGTTATCATCCGCCAACAAAAAAGTTATTTTAGCAATGTTGAGAACCGATGTCCCCGGATTGTGTAACCACGCGGTGTCTGTACGTGACAATTTAAACAAATTCTGGGCCATTTGGCTTCTGGGGTGGCGCACTTTTTTCAACGCTTATTTTGAATAAAAAAAAACCATTCAGCGGATTCACCCGGCGGATGCGGGCCGAGTATGACTATGTATGTGCTGTATTAACGATTCTCAACATACATGTTATTCTAATATGTTATATAACTATACGGAGTATTTTACTGAGCAATGTCAATATAATTGACGAGTTTTAGTGTTTTGTTTGAGAAGTTGGTTTTTTAACCAGAGGTCGCAAGTTGTATTCCCGCATGATACAAACAATTGTGTGCTTGATAAGTCTAAGTCTTGTGTGATAAAGGCATATTTACTTAATACCAAAAGTCGAATATAAGCTTTGGCTTGTAATCACCATAGTTATACCTACTGATGAAAACTTGATTTCAATCACCCAAAAAATCAGAGCTCTTCATTTTCAAAATATGAACTATTTCTCCTAAAATAAATATTGATTTTTTATTAAAATCTAATCAAAATAATTTAGCATATTAAAATAATAGAGACAGTATTTCCATACACACAAGTCCATACAATTCGGCCCCCACCTTATTACGCCACTATGGGAGACCATCACCTACCCGCGGTGGCCGGAATTACCGCACAGTGGGCGGTCCACTGTTAAAAGCAAAACTTTTAAATTAAAAAGTGCTCAGCCTGCCAAATTTTTAAACAATTGTATTTTATTTATAGTGCGTTTTATTGATCGCAAACCCGAGCTGTGTTTGAAAAATCTGACAAAAATTTGATCCGGGAATTGATCCCAGGACCCCGAGAACATGGCCCGGTGAGTACCTCGGTGGTATGATTAAACCATCGAGGCGTTATTTTTATAATTAACTAGCTAACCCGGTAAATTTCATATCACTAACTTTAGTATTTTCCTTGAAATTTTCCATATTTTCTCCTCGTTTAGGTAAACCTACCCTGAACTTCCATGAATACTTCAAGGCTAAAATTAGTCAAATCGGTTCAGCCGTTCTTGAGTTTTAACGCCACTAATGATTATTCATTTTTATATAAATAGATTTCTTATTTAATAATGTTCTCTTTGTGAGCTAAATTATTAATAACTTTAGTGAGTTGATATGCCTATGTTCACAATTCTCTAAAAAGGAACTTACATAATTAAATAAAACAACTTTAAACGATTCCGTGATCACGACTACTGAAAAGTGGTATAAACGTCGGGTTTAATTTAAAATGTAGAAATGTATCGCTAGTTTATCCGTGTAAAGTTGTTTTATTTATTGTGTAATAATCGCGTAAATATCAGAAACTACTCGCTTAATATTAAAGAGTTCTATAAAAATCCCAAGAACTGACTTCCTACACGAAACTTGAATTCAAAACCATACTCGTAGCCATTGCGTTAAAGTGCGACTAACTATCCATAATTTAAAACAAATTTAAAATCGGTTTCAGACAGAATGCTTTTTACTAAGCACATTACTAATAAACTTTTCAACCCACATTAACACAGATACATACCTACGTGTAATACACCAGGCGCCCTCTTTGAAAAGAACGCGAAATATCCCACAAACTTTTTCAATAAAGAACCAACATTAGGTCCATCTTCGGTAATTTTTTCCACATACATACAACAAGAAATCGCAAGTCAGCATTGTGGCGACAACCCTATATGGAATCCCCTCACCCCTGAACCCCGAAAAACGTGACAAATTGTAACAGCACAATATACATTGACCTCTCAATATCAAACCGTTCTGAGCAATCACTAGCAAAACCAGCAATGTATTAAATGCTATTCGATTTTATTAACAATTCGTAACCCTAAAACGCTCGTGGTCCAAACTCTTATTGTACCGAGCATTGCGAAATCATTAATCAGTCTGAGCGAGAATCATCAATATAACATTATAGAGGATACGTCCAAGTATTCGATTCGAATATTCGATGTATCGATTACGTATCGGTGATTCGATTACGCAAGTATTGTGCGGAGGCAGTTCATCATTCGAGAAAAAATGCCTGTGTCATGTTGTTTCGCTTAGGTTAGGTACTGGTTTTGTAAGGCTTTAGTACTAAAATAGAATATAATATTGTTATAATTACAAAAAAAATATATATAGTGTAGCTATATATTATATATATGTCTTATGGCAAATATTATATTTTATTGATTTAATATTAGCCCTCTATTTAAGCTCCAGAGAGAGCTTTCATCAGTCGAAGCGGACCCTGAGCTTCATATTGGATGCAATCGGGAATACGATTGGATTATGATGAGTATAAAAAACAGTGCATTTATAAGAATTACAAGCACAATCGAAAGACAGAATATTATGTTAACAAAGCAGATACCCGCCTTGGCAAGTTAATATCGAGGCATCCTTCAATATTCAGTATCGGGATTAATACCATATCAGTAACGATCCGGCGGCTAAGCTTTGAGCGTTCATCTATAAAATATTAGGTTTCATATTTTGTTCCAGATATTACTTGCCAAGACGCTCTTGTGAACACTTAATGATATTAGGTACGCACGTTTCGACTTTTTGAGTACCAAAAAATGAATACTAGGGATTTGGTAAAATGGTCTGTCCTAGAGTTACGTTAGAATAGTGAATAGTTACAATATTTTTCCTATTTTTTTTAACCTGGTCACTTTTCATTTACTTTTTCATTTGTAATCACGGAACATAATAATTGTCTCAACCCAAAACTTGGTTTGAAAATTTATATTTTAACCAACCAATTTAAAATGTTTTGAGATTTGGTGTCGAATGATACTCGTATTAATGTAATTTTTTAATTAAATTCTTATAATGAATTTCAATTTTATAATAGGCTTTGGCAACTCCTTGGGTAGGAATGGTGTAAATATTAATAAATATATACACACTAGATGAATAAAAGTAAGTTTTTGAATTAACAGATAATAAAAATAAAAACAAAATTTTCTCACATACAAAACTGAACAAAACCAACAATCCTCTAAACTATTTTATCTTATTTTCCCCTTATCTTAGTTTCCATTTAGGAAAAGTCACGTGAGCGACTGGAAGCCGGCGTCCGGCGAGCATTAGTCATCCGCTGAAAGGCATCCTGTGGGAAATTACGTGCGGGACGTTGCGACCGCGGCCGGCAGTCGCGGGTTGACAGCGAGCTTGTTTTTGTGCCGGAATTGGCTTGGTGTCGCATTATCACAGCGTGAATATTAAATGATGTGAAGGCAGATAAAGAAATTCTTTGTCTAAAGAGTTCTAAGAATACGTATATAGATTTTTACTCTAGACTCGAATGGAGCGATTGCTTAGGCTTTAAATATTGGACAAACAGATGTCGATGGCTTATTCCACAAATCCCCTTAGAAGATCCCCTTCGCAGGGGATTTGTAGACTTTTTGTCCAGAAATCCCCTTCGTATTGGTCTAAGGGGATTTCGAGACTAAAAGTCTACAAATCCCCTTAAACAATATTGAAACTTAGTTTTTTTTTAAATTAAATACAGTTTGTTTCATAATCACATTCTTTATTATTTTGGAACATAATGTACGAGTAATAAATCAAAACAGAATAAACACCTTCAATAATTTTCATCATTATTAAGAAGTTTCATATAACTTAAATTTCTTATAATAATATTCCTACTTGCAATAATTAAAGCATGACACAGATAATCATATTTTCACATTAATCACAGAATGTTTGTACAATAATGATATACCTAGCTCCTTAATACTTGCAATAATTAAAACATCACAGATAATCATATTTTCACATTAATCACGATTGTTTATTTACTTTAGAATTAGTTATGTACCTATAATCGCCATAAGGCCCATGAGTGAGAGGGAGCGCGGTATATGCTTCGCTATGCTCGCACGTTTTATTGGCCTGCGTGCAGCGAGACATTGCGTTTACTATAGTGGCACCACGAATGGATACAGAAATATCCACCTAAAGGCTATAATAATAAGATCCATACTCCTGTACAATACACATTTTGTCGGCTTATCTGGTTCTCGAAGGGTTTTTGTCCATTCTTCTATGATTCCTGGAACTAGCTGGGGAAGAGTTTACAAATACAATTTGCAATTTTTATCAGTTAGTTCAGTTAGTTGTAACATGTCAGTGAGTCAAGTGCGCTGCGATTTTTAATCTTTAATATGGCTGGTAGTTCAAGTGGTGCTGGTGGTGAACTGGAGTACATTAAGAAAAATAAATCTACGGTACTTTTACACGCTGGACATCAGTACTGTGTAAAAACAAGGAACAAAAATAATTATATTCTTTGGGGATGCACACACCGAAAGAAATCTAAATGCACAGGTAAATGACTGAAAGCTAATGAGATGAACATAAAATACACGGTGAGATTGTGTAGTGTTTGTGAAAGTCATAGCACACTATGTGTATCTCATGATTCTTTAAAACAACTTTCTTCTTTTTTGAAAATGCCACTAATGCATTATCAAAAAAGAAGAAAGTTGTTTTTTTAATAACTTACTGTATCTATAAACTGTATGAGAAGGAATTATTTAAAAGAAAAGAGTGAATTGAATTACAAAAAACAAGATTTTTAACGTGTTCATATAATGACGCGCCCATTCGGAGCAGAATATAAGTATACGATAATTATCATCGCTGTAGTTAAATAATTCCTTCTCATACAGTTTATAGATACAGTAAGTTATTAAAAAAACAACTTTCTTCTTTTTTGATAATGCATTAGTGGCATTTTCAAAAAAGAAGAAAGTTGTTTTAAAGAATCATGAGATACACATAGTGTGCTATGACTTTCACAAACACTACACAATCTCACCGTGTATTTTATGTTCATCTCATTAGCTTTCAGTCATTTACCTGTGCATTTAGATTTCTTTCGGTGTGTGCATCCCCAAAGAATATAATTATTTTTGTTCCTTGTTTTTACACAGTACTGATGTCCAGCGTGTAAAAGTACCGTAGATTTATTTTTCTTAATGTACTCCAGTTCACCACCAGCACCACTTGAACTACCAGCCATATTAAAGATTAAAAATCGCAGCGCACTTGACTCACTGACATGTTACAACTAACTGAACTAACTGATAAAAACTGCAAATTGTATTTGTAAACTCTTCCCCAGCTAGTTCCAGGAATCATAGAAGAATGGACAAAAACCCTTCGAGAACCAGATAAGCCGACAAAATGTGTATTGTACAGGAGTATGGATCTTATTATTATAGCCTTTAGGTGGATATTTCTGTATCCATTCGTGGTGCCACTATAGTAAACGCAATGTCTCGCTGCACGCAGGCCAATAAAACGTGCGAGCATAGCGAAGCATATACCGCGCTCCCTCTCACTCATGGGCCTTATGGCGATTATAGGTACATAACTAATTCTAAAGTAAATAAACAATCGTGATTAATGTGAAAATATGATTATCTGTGATGTTTTAATTATTGCAAGTATTAAGGAGCTAGGTATATCATTATTGTACAAACATTCTGTGATTAATGTGAAAATATGATTATCTGTGTCATGCTTTAATTATTGCAAGTAGGAATATTATTATAAGAAATTTAAGTTATATGAAACTTCTTAATAATGATGAAAATTATTGAAGGTGTTTATTCTGTTTTGATTTATTACTCGTACATTATGTTCCAAAATAATAAAGAATGTGATTATGAAACAAACTGTATTTAATTTAAAAAAAAACTAAGTTTCAATATTGTTTAAGGGGATTTGTAGACTTTTAGTCTCGAAATCCCCTTAGACCAATACGAAGGGGATTTCTGGACAAAAAGTCTACAAATCCCCTGCGAAGGGGATCTTCTAAGGGGATTTGTGGAATAAGCCATGTCGATAGTGAGGATTCACACAACGTTTTTGTTTTCATGATTGTATTTATTTATTGTTTCAGTTAAAGTTATCGTGTGGGTAATTATTACGAGGTAGTAACATTTTTAATTGTTTGAATCGTAATTGAGTGATTGTACAAATATGATTATGAAAACAAGATTATGAAATAACTATTTCATTTAGCATACCAACACCTATATGTACCTATATTTTTTAATAATTACAAATTTAAAGACCCCCGCTAGCGGCTACGGGTTCACACATTCCTGTTTTATGTTCCAGAATAATCTGTTGGCTTCACACCGCGCGCAATGCGTGGAAAAAACGCTGATACGATGTTAGGCAAAATGGCCGGGATGCGTAAATGGTAAGGCAAAAAGTTTTCAAGCACGCCTAATTCTTGTCTGGCTAGACAGGATTTTTTACTTAACTTTTATGGTTCATATACTTAAACTCACACATTTTCTGTGTAAGTATGTTTTAGAAATTGGCGCTTGAAAAAAGAGTTTTGCTGTAACGGATAAAATATCGAAACACATCTAGGAAACGTGTAAAAGTTAATTAAATTACTCTCTAACCACGATACAACTGACCTCAGCAATTCAAATGGAAAATTAGTTCTTAAAAAATCAAAGAAATTCATTATCAGACATTAAAACAAATCAATTGTTTTAAACCAGCATTTCAGGGTTAAACATTTTGAGAAACGTGCAAAGAATACAGTCCTGTTAACACGCGAGATACCAAATACGCGGCAATTTCCCACAACGCACAAAGGGTTAAAAGGACCGTCTCCATTGTAAGAGGATATCTAATTTCCTTGAAAGCAAAATTGGCGTAACATTGCCAAGGTAGTTTTTTTTTACTTTTTTTGTACCACTAACCCTTTTCGACGGCGCCTTTGTATATTTTTTATTTTTTTGTAAGCGCAAAGAAAAGGCGGTTAGTTTATATCCGGCTCTTTTGACGTTTCGAGGGTTGACCGGTGTTCTCAATGAGTATTAATTATTTGAAGTGGGATTTGGTTCTGAGTGACTGACGTCATTGTGGGTGGATGAAGAGTATTGAGTCTTTGACCGGTCGTTTGTTTTGTATGACATTTTTTGGTAGAGGTATTTTTAGAACTTAAAAATGTAAATTTAGATGTGGTTGTTTTTTTTACAGCGTTTTGTAGCACTATTAGGTACTATATCTTTTGCTATAGCTTGTACTAAAGGAACGAGGAAACGCATTAATATTTACACAAATTAGTAAAAATAACCATATGAATTCGGTCCCGGTCATGAATTTGAGAAATATTATATTTTATCCAAATTGGTTCATTGCGTCTCTCTGAGAGATGCTGTCAATGTCTTTATGCTCTCATTTCAGATCTTTACCTATTTTTTTTCTTATCTTTATGAATATTAATATTTGAACAGGACAGTGAAGTAAACAAACATGCTTGTTTTTACATTCAGAAAAATACCTACATAAAACAAGCTTGTTAATAAATCATTACGTTCAAAAGCATAACGGGTTATTTTTTCACAAGTTTTTTTATGATTGAATCTAACTGTCATAATTTAAGATTACCAATTTTTAACGAATTGAAAAGAAACCCATTAATTTTCACACTTCATCAGACGCCGTGTGATCGGATCACGAATATGGCGCTAAAAAACTAAATTTCACGCGGATCAGGAAGCATCTGCCGCCACCTGCCAACAACCCTTGATTACTGACGGGTCTCTTCGACCCGTAACGGAACTGAAAGGGTTCCTATTGTTTGTCGAACAGTTATATTACGGTAAGACCAGGTGGCAGGTACGGGTTACATCTTCCGAGTTCTCACGAGATGGTGGCGGATTTTGCCATTTTTTGCTTTAAAGGGTTAAGTAAGTTGACGCAACTGTGTTGGTTTAACGGTGGGGTTAAAGTTCTTACACTTGAGCGGAAGGGTTTAGTTCCTTTTCGATTTGAAAATGGACTCGACTTCTCAGTTATAAGTTTAATTTTGAACAAAATTTTATAAATTATCTGATCCTAAACATCATTTTAAATATGTTTTGTAAAATTACAACTCCATTAACATAATTATGTAGATCCTCGTAGACACAAATGATCTTCTCCGTTTGTACAGTAGATCCATCCAAATTCGAGTCTGGGGTTGTTGGTGAAACAGTGGTGAAGCCGCTCGGGTATAAAGACCCGAGTTCGATTCCCGCCTTGGATCTGGTTGGTGGTAGACCTTTATCTGATTTTCACTGCTTGGTGTTTCCTCCTGAGTGACCCCTCTCATCGGACGCACCACCTTACATTATAGGTACCTTGTATAAAAAATTCCCTTTATTTTAAACTAAAATTACATGAAAATACATATAAAGTCTTTCTCTATTCTCCAAATGTGAACACCATCTAAGTTTCATCGATCATATTCTAACCTTGATCTGAAGACAGTATTCATAACCTACGGACTAAAGGATTTGACCTAATTGAATATTAATTAAAAAGCTATCAACTCTACGCTTCGGGAAAGGGTTAACTCGATAAATCGATTGAACCCGAGGTATTCCTTAATTATATTCAAAGATTTGGGTAACGTGTTATTTATACTTTTTCTTTTAGATCTACTTTAAAATACCCTTTGCATCCACGTGTAAGGCCAACGACAGAAGTAGCTGAACACTATGATAATGCCATAGTAATATAATGTCTTTGTTTGGGTTATGTAACTCCTTTGTATACGATACTTTAATTGACAAGACCACCTTCTTAGCTCTCGGTGGTCTAGTGGATTATGTACAAGGCCGTGGTCTAAGGGTTTTGGGTTTAATTCCCGGGTCTGGAAAAGTTTGTATCGAATCTTTTGAAGATAGGCTCTGTTTTGTGATAAGCACTCACTCTGCATTTGGCAAGAGTGTAGTGATACACTAGTAGTAAAAAAAAATAAAGAAAAAAGTCCAATACCCTTTTTGTAACTTGATTTCAATGATGGTGGCCTTTCCCCTACAGTATAATTAATATAGGCTAATTTTGACAAATTCCATTAGTAGGCCTTTGACCCGCTCGCTTCAATAGATACTCTTATAATTTACATACAAAACTAAAATCTTACAAGTAGCAATAACTTCATAATAAGTCCACAAATACTAGCCAAACATTGCAAGAGCCATAAATCGAATGGGAATCCAAGAGACATCCATAAAAGTGTCTCAGTGTTCAGGTCATGCGGGGCTTTTATTCCGGTAGACGGAGCGAGCGAAGTGAGCGAAGCGCTTGGAGCGTGCGTGATTGACTGTCTGGACTCGAGCAGGGGATATAGAGCGGTAAAGACCGTTTTGTGCCTACAAGGTAGATATTATTGAGAAGGAACAACTAAAATTTAAAACCCAGCAGATATTTTTATGATATTAATAATACTTTACTGTATTCAAATAAACAGTTAAAATAAGGTTGTCGTAGGTTGACGAAGCGAGCGAAGTGAGCGAAGCGCTTGGAGCGTGCGTGATAAACTGTCTGGACTCGAGCAGGGGATATAGAGCGGTATAGACTGTTTTGTGCCTACAAGGTAGATATTATTGAGAAGTAACAACTAAAAAATGTCGATCCTATCCATTGCTTTATTTAATGAATAATGCTCTCCAATTTTTGACGTATGTTTAAATGAGGGTTGTCTTAAGGGAAACGGAGCGAGCGAAGTGAGTGAAGCGTTTGAAGCGTGCGTGATTGACTGTCTGGACTCGAGCAGGGGATATAGAGCTCTATATCATGCTGTTTTGTGCCTACAAGGTAGATAATATTGAACAGAAACAACTAACACCTTAAACCCAGTCGTTTTAATATATTTTTTATATGCAGTTTTAATTAGTACTGTCTTAAGCCTTTATTCTATTTAACGGAGTGAGCGAAATGAGCGATGCGATGTATTTAAGACTGCAATAAACTGTTTGAACTTGAGCAAAGGATATAGTCATGTAAAAATATATCTAATCATCGGACCCGAGTACAATAAGACTAATTCCGCATGTATTTTACATTGTACATTAAAAATTGGGTTGTAAGTACAATACTTTATAATATAAATAGTTGGAAACAGGCTCTTATGTAATTAAAACTGAAACAACCCTTCTGATCCCACTTTATCATTGCTTGTTTATTTGGGGGTGAACAAACACTCGCATATTTTTTCTCGGTACGCTATAACAAGTTATGATAACTTATTTGTGAAGGTTCAGTAAACTGGATTGTGCAAATAAACTTGATACAATAATTTAACATATCAAAGTTCAACAGAATACACGTGTAGACTAAGATACTGCTTAAGTATATCTCGATATTGAGATATTTTTAAAAATAATAAATGATAAAATACGTATGTATACCTAATGTGCTGAAATATTTAGATTCGAAATGGAAGATGTAAAATATAGTTATTTATGTAACTGCTGCATAATGAGGGTCATTAAAATACGAATGTGGTTTTATGAAACGAACGAAGTGAGTTTCATAAAAGAATCACATGAGTATTTTAATGACTAATTATGTACAGTCACATACATAACTTTATCTTCATTCATACGATAATATGTCTATTTTATAGTCAGGAACGATGAGCAAATTAGTACAAAATCATGTCACAATTTGTAGGTCAATTTGAATAAATGACGTTTGTAGTTTTTAAAATCCATAAACAATCTAGACTCGAGTTGATTTCGATTCTGAAATCGATTGTTATAATTTCAGCATCGAATTAAATGTATAGGAATGGAACATAAAATTACTAATCGACTAATTCGATAATCGAAAAAACCTATTAATTTTTACTTTTAAAGAAGACGTTCGAAATTTGAACGTTATTAAAGTGTCGGTTACCGACACTAAAATGTAAACATTTCAATGCAGCCACAGATACTTATATCTAAATGTAGGGCGTTTGCTCATCGCTCCTGAATATAAAATAGACATATTATGGTATGGATGTAGATAAAATATTTTTTTAACAAAAGACCTTCAGAAAATTTCGATACTTTTAATTTACTTTTTATTATCTACTTACTGTCGAACTTTTTTGGCACTATTGACAGTGCTACTTTAAAATAACAAATAACCACGAAGGTTACATCAAATTAATAACCAAGCAGGTTAATATAAGTTTTTAAGAATTTAATGCTGGCTAAATTATTCAGAAAAAATCTATACGCCATAAAAGAAAAAAATATTTTACTTTTTATTGCTGTCAAATTTCAGAAGCTTGTTGCCAGTGCATCTTTGAAATAAAGAAGGTCATCATCTTTTCAAAACTTTTTGATATTCCTTAAAAAAAACGATTTGCTTTGCTGTCAAATTAATCGTAACTGATGCCAGTTAATTGAAAAAACCAAGCAGGTTATTAAGCAAATTTTTCATTTGATGCTGGCTAGATTCTTCAGAAAAAAAATCTAAACGCCTTTAAAGGAAAAAGAAACAATTATTTTCTTTTTATTATGTACTGTCAAAATGGAAATTATGCTGCTAGCGTTTTTAATAATCCAAAAAAGGTTGCATTTTATTTGAAAAGAATGATAATGAGAAACAAAAAATCTACATAATTAATAAAATATTAGTATTTTAATAATCGAAACTACTGAACCGATTTGAAAAATTCTTTCATTGTTGGAAAGCTAAACTATTCTCGGGCGACATAGGGTACCTACTTTTATCCCGGAAATGTGGGGGGAAGGGAAGGGACATTTAAAAAAGAAATTACGCGCGGATGAAATTAGGTTATATTTTGGAACAATTTTCATAGAAATCTTTTCTAATAAAAAATTATCATCGGTTTTTATAAACACACATCGAAATTTATTAGGGCCAAAATAAGCATAATTTTAATTATTATTATAAAAATTATATTAGTACTGATTTTTTAAATACTTAAAAATAATTATTATTATAGCAATTTTTATGTTAAATGAAATATCATAAAAGTTTCAAATAGTTTTTGTTAAAAGTGGATGTTTATCAGAAGTGGTTTGAGAAATTGTGACAATATGTCACACAATTGGCTACTTTGTGTGGTTAAGCAGATTTAATAGTTCTCAAAAGGTGAACATATTAGGTATTATATTCATGTTATAATTTAAGTAGCTATATAGAGGCTAGGTATTTATGATACAATTCAGTGTATATAGAAACGTCTTAATGTATTCGTGAGTGAGTAACGTGATAGCCGACGCTGCGACGCTCGCCGAATCCGACGGCCACTGGCGCCGCTCGAGCGCTATTTAAACAAGCCTAAACGCTTGTTGACACAGAGGATCTGCGGCTGGCGGCGACGCGTAGGCAATTGATGTAGATATATGTTGTCTATCTGTTCATGGTAATGTGTTTGCTCTTTGATAAATATGAATACTTTGTTATATAGGAACTGTTCCCAAGTCTTAAATAGCAATAACCAACTTTTACATGGGCAAAAATTTGTATATTTGAGTAACTTGTATAATTAAGGGTCCCTTGAATTTTTTTTACTTAAATTTGGAATACTCGTAGTCAGTAGCTTCTTGCCACTTTGTAATTAGGTAGGTATGATTTTGGTCATCAGACGCCGATCAGACAAAGTTTGACCGCCGCCAAGGAAGAGTGCTTTCGCCATTTTAGTTATTCGGAGTCAGAAGGCAGATTATTTGGTTCCCGTCCTTAGTTTGGATAATTATAGGCCCTATTACATAGTTTACAATATGTGGTAGTCAGACAGCGGGTTAGCTGGTCTTATATATTAGATAAATAAAAAAGCAAATCAACAAACAGTAAAACGAAACGTCTACGAAAAGGAAGCCATATTTTCCACCGATACTCTCCCCGCGTCCGAAAAAATAGTAGATAATCCAACTTTTCCTATCGCCCTTTGCCCTCACATCGACCATTATAACCAGAACCGAGCCCTTCGTTAAAGAGGTAAGGAAATACGAGTAACTGAAGTTGAAGTTATACTGGTTATCTAGTTCGGGGGCGTTTGTCGGGGAAGCAGGCTGCAAATCATTACTGACAGATGACCAGAAGGGGTGTGTGTGCCCCTAAAATATGTATGAGGCTAGGAATGCCTGTTATAGTGTCCGAATGTTGATAAGCCAAGTATTGGGGTGGCATTGGCTGGGGCGGCGTGATTAGGATTTGTCGCGGACTTTTTGTCGCGAATTGGTTTCGTACGTGGAATTACTAATGGATGAGTTCCATTTTTTTTTGCAGCTTTGAGCTTTGAGCCCGTGGCTTTGCTTGTTGTTTAGTTACATGGCCTTATTTTTTATATTTTGTTGCAAAAAAAATTATATTAACCATAAATTATCCAATCTATAAAATAACGTTCAGTTCCCAATGTAAAATATAATTTGTGCAAAACTATCTATTGGCACAATACGACCGTGGGAAACCTTGAAAAAACTAAAAAACATTTTAAATCAAAACAAATATCGATCTCTACGAACGCCATTGTTGCCACAACAAAGTGTCCAAATCCCTTTAAATCCGAGAAATAGGATTCGGTAAACAAAAAAAAAAACGAAAAGAAAAAAAATCACTCGTTGACTTTGCACAAAGTTACAATGGCACGGTGTTAAAAAAGTTTTTGAGCGGTGTAAGCTACCGACTGTACTAAATACGAGTGATTGTGTATTTTTTTGCGATGTCAAATATTTTTGTGAAAGGGTTTCGAGAGTTGTAGCGGTCCGGATTTGTTATTGTTACTTTTTTGATCCGATATTTTTGAGTGTCGGAATGTTCCAAATTTTGTACTGTTTAAAATTTTGTGATGTTTTTTTTTATAATTTATATAACTTCAGATAGACTTGCTCGTGACTTTAAGGTAGTCTGGAAGTATGTGTTATTTGCAACTATTGATTAACGAAAATAACAGGATTTTAAAAATTTAAATAAGTCTAGAATTTTAGAGTTCAGTTAATGAATCTACATAATTCTTGTTTTTAGAATCCTTGTTGTGCTTGGCTAAAGCTTAATGTATGTTTGATGTTATTTTGTTATACGAATAATACTTATGTCTTTAAAAAACAAGACAGTAAAAAAATAAATTATGTTTTTGACCCTCAAATACAAATAGGTATTCCATAAATCGAAGTATTTATGGCATTGCAATAAATAACATCCAATTAACGGAACACAAAAAAAAAGTAATCTAACAAAACAACTTAACCCTATCAGTGACTAAAATGGCCAAAAAAGTGCAGCAAATGACCCCATTTTCTAAACACCCATACGATCATAATTAGTTTTGTGCCAAACAATGAAACGCGCAAACATTTTTACCCCAAAACATCGCTTTTAACCCTGTTTCCGCGAGTGGGGTATTTTTTGCACCAATTGGCAAAACATTTTGATATTGACAGTTTTTTTCCATGGCGTCAAGAGGTGATCAGTGTGTAATTTCCGCGTATACGATTCGAGAGTTCTCATGACCCTAAACGACCTTTGATTTAATTTATTGACTAGTATTGTTAGTTTTTTTTTATAAACAGAATGAAAAATTGATAACTGAAATAACAGTTTTTCTTAAAAAATCCGGTATAAAGTAAAGATAGTTTTAGATATTTTTTGTTTGTAATTTCGGAATATACTGGCAATGTGAAGTCACTTTTTAAATTACTAAACAATACTTTTCTATTTTTATGTTACTGACTTGTGGTTTCTATTTTTTTTAATTCGTAAAATTATCTCAGAAGACACTTTAATGTATTGGCAAAAATAACACAGGTAAAAATTATCATTATAACAAAATTTCTCAGTAAAACTTGATTGTATTAAGGTCACTTTCAGGACGAACATCTCTTATAATGAACATGCGCAGTATCGTATATCAAGCCAACTAAATGCATTCTAATATTACTGAATAGAAATCCCTTCTAAAGACTACCCACAGATAATTCCTTCCATAACAATGGCGACTTAACCCTTGCATAGATCACGAACTAGTTTTATTATTTTATTAATTTGAATGTTGCGATTTTTGCGTATACCTGATCTACGACAATGGAGCAACGAACACTCGCCAAATCCGCTATTCAATTTTGCATAGAGGGTCCTATTCTAATGTTTTGTTGGAATATTTAAAAAGAACACGTATGTAGTAGAGGCAGATGTGTTATTATTAGTACAATTATTACGAGCAGACCTAGTTGTAAATACATTATCTGTTGGAATAGGTACTTTACGTGAGGTTGGACTTGGTAATTTTTTGATATTTTTGTGTTAATATTAAATTATTGTTAATTGAAAAAAAAACAATTGATTTTACTGTGAGATTATTATTAATAGAGAAATCGCAATCAACTTTTTATAAAAGATAAAAACATTTTAACTTTAAGTAATTTTAAAATAGAAACAGAACGAAATAAAAGAAATACCATTTTATGTTAACTGGACAATATTTCTTTAAACAACAAGACAACAAAAAAACCTGATTATCTATTATATCAAGATATAAATGCAAATAGCTCAAGCACCATTACAGTTATCTGATGATCTACAAAGGAGTCAAATTAGGCGAGTAATTTGGAGTGCACTAGTCACCACTCTTGTCAAGTACAAAATCATTACGTCTGAATCCTATCTTGCATCTACAAACGAGTAAGAGGCCTCTTGACAATTATTTTGTTTGCATTGTATTTTTTACTGGAATTCAAAGTATTTGATGCAAAAAAAAACTAGTTTAGAACAGTGTCCTGTTAATTATTAATGAAACCAAGAAAAAACCTAAAACACTTCTTTTTTTATTGTTTTGGAAAAGACTTTTTTTTACAAGTACTTAGCAATTACTTTACGTTGAGCTAAACAATTTTTACTAACGTCGCGATCTATTTTTTTTAAATCCATCGATTACGCTTCAATTCAAACATCCAATGCAATGGCTTGTTATTCCAGACTGATTTATGGCTAGAGACAAAGTTTAAAAGCGGACGCGTTTTTTTCTTAAATATTTGTGTTCGGAACGGGTGTTTTATTTGTATCGAAAAATTCGCAAGGGTCGCGCAGACCGAAAGGGTTTGGTTATTATTACTAAAAAGTAAGTTAGTGTTGGTATTGTTCGATAATGAATTATTGGGTCGGGACGTTTCAGGTACATTAGGTGGCATGTGAAGGGTTAGATGACATTGTGCAAAATGACAGTTCAGAATTTCACACGTGAAAGTGCGGTCAGGTAGA
The DNA here is from genome assembly GCA_949319885.1 of Mecyna flavalis. Lineage (NCBI taxonomy): Eukaryota > Metazoa > Arthropoda > Insecta > Lepidoptera > Crambidae > Mecyna > Mecyna flavalis. The sequence continues at coordinate 4,000,414 of OX439407.1, read as the reverse complement.
GCTGATTTTGCGAAGTATTTTATACTTTTAAACTAGTTTTAAAAACGGTTTTCGTTTAGTGATGTAGCTGTGTGCAGAAATAAACAGAAGTTAAAAAAAAGTAGAAGGTAGGTACTCCCATTTTCTTAAATTTTGAGTAGTACATAAGAAATTGTAATTTATTCATTATTGTTTTTTAATTTCACAAAACGTTTTATGTGCATCTTAAAATCATAACCGTGAAGGCTTTAATCGTTTCTTTTAATATTTTTTTACTTAAAATCTAAAATATTGTATATTTTGTTACATTTTTTTTAAAAGAAAAATGCATTATTTACCGATAGAGAGATATTTTAAGACTACTTGACCCGATAAACTTCGTATCACCTACTTTAGAATTTTCCTCGCAATTTTTTTATTTATTTTCTCATCGCTCAAACCTTCCCTGGACTTCCACGAATATTTCAAGACTTTAATTTATCCAATCGGTTCAGCCGTTCTCAAGTTTTAGCGAGACTAACGAACAGCAATTCATTTTTATTTATTTAGATTAAAATAATAATAATGGTGAGATGCGGATTGCTATGTACTAAATACAATTATTCATTTTTTTTTTTATAATTATTGAGTTACAAAATTTATTTTTGATATTTGCCGTTACGATACCGTTACAAAATTCCTTCAAGTCTTGTTCTCACTGCTTTGTTAGAATATAATAATAAAATAAAACCAGGTTCACAAGACGCAATTATTCAAACCTAACACGTCACGCGTGCAACCTCGGCTTAACCCTAAACTGCTCACCGTCTTTTGTCTGTCCTTAACCATCTAATAATACCTTTTATTTAACCCTTGACGCATCGGTATTCTTGAACCCCTACCTGACCCGCGGGTCTCACTTCCTGATCCATTCCTTCGCTAAACCGTCTCGAGCGTGCGTGTGCGCAACTAGTTGGTTCGATTTTAAAAATGTCTGGGTTCGATTTTAAAAATGTCTGTTAACGTGTTTGATTGGTTGGTGTGTATTAGTGTTTTGATTTAGTGCATTTAGGTAAGTGATAGTGTGCTTCAGTGTCTATATTTTAATTAAAATTTAACAAGTGTACCTAAACCCACACAAATGATTTAAGGATTCTAAAATCAGAATGTTTTATTTAATTCACATTATTTTAGAAGTATCTATAATTAAAGAAAATGACGTATGAACCCACGTATCTATCTTACAATTTTTTTGTGTATATGTCGGTTCCGATTAATGTTACTTACCATCGCATCGGTAACACAGTGTTGAAACGAGCAAAATATTGCAATTATTTTATTTTTGCGAAAGTTTGTAATCGCAGAAAAAGATTTATTGTAGAATTTTCTCCATATCATAAAGTCAAAAACATTGCAGAATATTCAGAGCACTTTTCAAAAATTAAAATGATAAAGGTAGGGGCAATAATCATGTTGATAACAAAACAATTTTCCTTATTACTCCCAGTATCGTAATAACAGGTCCGTAATTTTATTCATACAAAACGAAATAACAAACACGGCATAAACGTCAGCAGTTTCCTCAGACAATAAAAGACTGGACTCGTCAGAGAACGAATGTCCCCGGAACACGGTATCCTTGGATGATACGCTGTTATTTCCAACATATTCCAATATATTATTTTTTATTGCCCCCTCCTGTGGGGGCGGGCGTCGCGTCATGCGTGATATTTGATATAAAGTCGGAACTCAACTTCGTTATGCGATATTCTTTTTTCAAAGGACAATGGTTCGGCGAAGACGTAACATATTTTTGAGCAGATAGTGGATATTTTTCTCGAGTTGCTCGGATAAGTCCAATTATTCGAGACATGTTTGTAATGTGAGTTTGTTAGCGGAGTTATTTGTGGCGGAAAGAGTGTCTCGTTTGTTGACTATGTTCATGTTACGCTAATATGAGTAAATGTTTTTCTTTAGCGAGGTCAAACAGTCTGACTAAAATTATTTTTGCTGTAATTGGCTTGTTGTGTGCAGGGTCTATTTTGAATACAAACGGTATTATGTGTTAGCGTTTCCATCTAAATTTACAATAAACCTAATTATAAATCATTTGAATTATGATTTTTTATTGCTTTTCACATCCATTGATCAACCATAAAGGTAATTTTACGACACACAATCAAATTTTTGTGATGAAAAAAAATATTTTTTTCAGTATTCCCGTTTCAGAAATTTGAGTTGACCATAAAAATTGTCTTTTAATTGTCGTAACTTAAAAACAACAACAAGATATTTATATCTTACTGAGAAAATAATTAAATTATCAGTATGCTTTTTGCACAATAGTGCATTCGTTTTTGGTTACTTATAAATCTTATAATACTGTAATACTTTTAAGCATCCTTGGAAAAACAAAGTCCATTACCAATTTAATTACCATCACAAATCTATCATTAAAACTCATTCCACTAAAAGTAAAAATCCCGACAAACAAAACGAACGCAGTCCGCCATGACATGTGCAAATAAAATGCGCGGTAAATAACAAGGTGGGGGTGGGGTGGCGGTCAGTTGCCCCCGTCGGACCCGCCCCCAGGGGGCAGCGCGGTCCAAACGACCCCCCCGGCCGCGGAGGGTTGAGCTTGCTGTTTTTAGCGAAATTGTAATAATGAAATGATGTTTTCTTTTGCTACACGTGTTTGATTTAAATTAATGTTATTAGGTTTGGTTGACATTGGAAGTGTGATGGTAATGTTAGTTCTTAGCCCGGAACGGTTTAGGGTGGGGGCCATCGCAACGGGGCCAATCAGAATGGGCTCCGTTGTTGTCTCCTGCCCCGTGGAGTCGGTCACCAAGATCGCGGAGGGCCGACTAGTGGTCGGGTGGTGCTCCGCCTCCGTCCGGGCACTCGAGCAGCGCCCAATGCGTTGCCACAGGTGCCTGGAGAAGGGGCACACGGCCATTCTCTGTCCCTCCAAAAAGGACCGCAGCTGTCTCTGCTACCGCTGCGGCAAGGAGGGGCATACGGCGAAAACATGCACGGCACCGTTTAAATGTGCCGTGTGCGCCGACAGAGGCAGCCCGTCGGATCACCGAATGGCGGGGCCGAAGTGCCAGTCGCCGCCCGTGAAGGGCCGCGCAGTCCCCGCCAAACCTCCGGCAGTAGCGTCGACGGTCTCCGACACCGCCGCCGCCGCCACACAAGAAGGAACCCCGATGGAAACCTCAAATGAATAGGAGGTCCATCGGGGAAATGATCCAGGCGAACTTGAACCGCTCCGCCAGGTCGCAGGACTTACTCAGTCAAGCGATGGCGGAGTGGCAAATCGATGTGGCGCTTGTGTCGGAGCCTCACCACGTGCCGAAGTCGGCTCAGTGGTTCGGTTCGGCGGACGGGCTGGCGGCGGTTGTGAGGAGGGCCTCTAGTTCGGGGCCCCCTCTAGTCTTCCAGGAGAGGGGGCAGGGCTACGTGGCCGTGGGCTGGGGCGGCATCGTTTTGATCGCCGTCTACTTCTCGCCCAACCGCAGCAGGGCGGAATTTCAATCCTTCCTGACTGCGGTTGAGGGTGCGGTGCGTAGGTCGGCACCCAAACAGGTCTTGCTTGGCGGTGATTGGAACGCCAAGCACACTACGTGGGGCTCCCCCTCGAACAATCCTGGGACTAGTGGTCCTCAACAGGGGGAGCACGCCGACCTGTGTGAGGTGGCAGGGTGTATCAATCGTCGACATCACTCTGGCCACCTCAGATTTGGCGGGCCGCGTCACCCAGTGGCGGGTGGCCGACGCGGAGACCCTTTCGGATCATAAATACATTCGATTTGGTATCTCCGTGGGCGGCCCCGCGGCCCCGGTGCGTTTGGGTCCCGTGCCAGGGACCCCGTCGGAATTCCAGCGCTGGTCCCTGGGACAGCTCCGCCCTGAGGTCGCCAAGGAGGCGGCCATCTACAGGTCGTGGGCGGAGCCACCGGCTGAAATTGCCGGGGATGCGGATGGCATGGCGGACTTCTTCGCGGACGACCTGAAAGTCGTCTGCAACGCCGCCATGCCAAAGTCCCGGGGTGTCACCCAGCGGAAGGCGGTGTACTGGTGGACGCAGGAAGTTTCTTGCCTGCGTGCCGCCACACACACCGCCAGACAGGCCTACCAGCGCTGTCGTCGGCGCGCTGTTCGAGCGCCCGGGGAGGAGGATGGGCTCCGCCGGGCGTTTAGGGAGGCCCAGAGGGCCCTGCGCACAGAAATAAGCAGGGCCAAGGGAGTCGCCGAGGAGGAGTATCTTGCCCTCCTCGATCGCGACCCCTGGGGGAGGCCATATAGGGCGGTGAGGGGGAAATTCATAGACGGAGCTCCCCCCACGTCCTCGATGGAGCCTGGCCTATTGCGGGGGGTCCTGGAGACTCTGTTCCCGAGTCCCGGACCCTTCGAACCTCCCAGGATGACAGCCGAGGATCCGGCCACCGAGGAGTGGTCGGATGGGCCGCCGGTCTCGGACACGGAGTTCGAGGCCGGCATGGCGCGGCTCCGGGCCAAAAAGAAGGCACCGGGGCCGGATGGCGTGCACTCCAAGGTGCTCGCCATCGCCACAGGCCCCCTGGAGGAGCGGTTTCGCGCGGTGCTGAACACCAGCACCGCAACGTGCCGCTTCCCAAGGAGATGGAAGGTGGGGCGGCTCTGCCTCCTGCGCAAGCACGGCCGCCCACCCGATTCCCCGGCTGGCTACCGGCCGGTCGTGCTCCTGGACGAGGCGGGGAAGTTCTTTGAAAAGATCCTCGCCTCTCGCATCCAGGAGCACCTCGGCAGCGAGGGGCCAAATCTGGCCGACTGCCAGTATGGCTTCAGAGCCGGCCGGTCCACGATGGACGCGGTGAGCCGCCTCAAGGAGTGGACTGAGGCGGCTACAGCACGGGGGGAGGTTGTTGTCGTGGTGTCGCTTGACATCGCGAACGCCTTCAACTGCCTCCCCTACGAGTGTATAGAGGAAGCACTCAAATACCACCGAGTACCCCTCTATCTCCGCGCCCTTGTCAAAGACTACCTGCTCAACAGGGTGGTCCTGTACGAGGACGCGGAGGGCCGCGTCCAATCGTGGCCGATGGCGGCGGGCGTACCCCAGGGTTCCGTACTGGGTCCTCTCCTGTGGAACCTGGGGTACGATTGGGTCCTGCGCGGGTCGCTCTCCGAGCGAATGGATGTCGTCTGCTTCGCGGACGACACCCTAGTAGCAGTGAGAGCGAAGAGCTGGGACGATGCGGCTCAGCTCGCGTCGGTCGCCACGACTATGGTCGTCCGGCGCATCCGCATGCTGGGGTTGCGGGTGGCCTTGGAGAAAACCAAGGCCATGTATTTCCGCGCCCCACGCCGCAGGCTCCCTCAGGGGCTCCATGTCCGAGTAGAGGGGGTCCAGGTCCCGGTCGAGAAACACCTTAAGTATCTCGGCCTGACCTTGGATCCCCGGTGGAAGTTCGAGGAGCACTTCAAGCTCCTCGCTCCCAGGCTGTGCGCCGCCGCCGCAGCCCTCGGACGGGTCCTCCCCAACGTGGGAGGGCCCGGGGGAAAGTGCCGTCGCCTGTATCACATGGTGATCAGGTCGATGGCACTATATGGAGCCCCTGTGTGGGCGGAGAGTCTCTCCCCCCCGCTCAAGGCCCTCTTGCGCCAACCGCAGAGGGTCATCGCGACCCGGGCTGTGCGGGCTTACCGCACAGTTTCCCACGGGGCCGCCTGCGTTCTTGCAGGCACCATCCCGTGGGAACTCGACGCCCTGGTTCTGGTCCAGGTGCATCGAGTCCGGGTCAACGCGAGATTGCGGGGGGAGCGACCTAGCATGGAGGAGGTGGCGCTGGGTCGTGCCCAGGCCAGGGAGGAGGCCCTGGCCAAATGGGCGGAGGCTCTCGAGGCCCCGAGTGCCGGCCACCGGACGATCGAAGCGATCAGTCCGGTGTTGAGGGAGTGGGTGGAGCGCCGGCACGGCTGCCTCACCTACCGCCTGTCGCAGATTCTGTCCGACCACGGGTGTTTCGGACACTATCTGCACCGTGTCGCCTGTCGGGAGGAGACGCCGCAGTGTCATCACTGCGACGCTCCCGACGACACGGCCGAGCACACACTCGTTGAGTGCCCGGCCTGGCGACACGAGCGCCGCGAACTCGTCGCGGCGCTAGGCGGTGGACACCTCTCTCTGGCGTCCATGGTGCGAGCCATGGTCACCAGCAAGAGAGCGTGGGAGGCGGCCGCCTCCTTCTGCGAGGCCGTAATCTCGCAGAAGGAGGCAAAGGAGAGGGAGCGGGAGGATGATCCTCTTTCCGCTCCCCTCCGGTGTAGACGGCCGGGCCGGAGAGGGCGCGCTCACGTGCGCCCTCTTCCGGTCTGAGGGTTGACCTGCGGGCGAGGTCAGCACCCTAACGCCCGCATTGCACAGGTCTCCCGAGCCAAGTCTGGGGGTCACCTAGTTTCTCGGGTGGCCCTCCCTAGGCGCCACCCCGGACTACGCATCAGGCCGGGGTACCCGTGGACGGGCTGGTCAATAACCACAAGGTTGGCACCGGCTCGTCCTCATCGGGTGAAAAGGGGAAACCGGAGGAGTTTAGTGGGTAGTGGGACGAACGTCTGTAGTCCCGAGCCCCACACACGGCCGCAGGCTTCGCTAGCCTGCGGCTAAGGCACGTAAAAGTGTTCTCCTCCGCAAAAAAAAAAAAAAAATTTGTAATTACTATCCGTATTTTTAACTAAGTTAGTAGACACAATGAGTAGACAGCAATGAGGCGGGTACCGACTTGTGACAGTAAAAAGTAGCTTAAAAATTTAACCACCATAAATATGACATTGTTATATTGTACGAGAAAATGTGAAAGTGTGTTTTGTTTGTCCATATTCACGTCAAGAGGAGCCTATTAACTATCATATACTAGGTTTGTTCATTAGAGTTCCTGCATTATTAATCTATTATGATTCCCTTGTTTAACCTGTCTATTGTTTCACTAGCGGCCGCCTCCGCGGTTTCACCCGCACGCAATTTATTTGTCAATAATCCCCCTTTCCCCCCGCATTTCCGGGATCAAAAGTAGTACCCTATGTGTAAGTAGTAGTGAAAGAATTTTACAAATCGGTTCAGTAGGTAATAGGAGCTAGCTAGTTTAGGAGCCTTTCCTTTTTTACAAATAATACATAAAAAATAAAATTCTCTGTTTATGTAAGTCCAGTTTAAAGAACGTCTCATATATGTATAACCTTTAGGTATCTTTAGATTATCTGGGATACAGGGATGCATTAAGTCGGTTCACGTAGAACAAATGTTGCGGTCGTCATGACGCCCTCCCCATATGGTCTCTTGACTACCTTTACTCGTACTGCACACTTAATCTTAACAAGACACCGTAAAAATAATTTTGTATTTTATAATACGATGATTTTAATTATATTATGTCCAATTTTCCATACTAATTGTGATAAATATAAAAGTGACTTTCCCTTCACGCATTAACCCTTTATAGGGCAGAAAATTATTTTTGTCGAATTTGAATTTTTGGTATTGGGATAGGTCTAGGGGTGCATAAGGACTGGATTAAGTGTGATATTGACTAGTTTATTTATTCGGATTTGGTTGTAGAGGGTGGTTACATATGTAGCTCAGACCATTTAGGGAAAAAAATTGGTGGTTTTATTTGAAACCGTGACCGTTTAGGGAAAAAATAATAACAAAATTAAATCTTAATTAAATGATTTTTATTTCAAATATCAACATTTTGGTATTTTAATCATAAAAAACAAACTATATTAATTATCATAGTAACTAAGTATACTATAACAAAAAAAATAACTCCTTTGCCTTATAAAGTCAACAAAAAATTTTTTCATCCTCTTCATCGTCATTCCTTGGAAATATATCCATACTCCCTGTGGCACTTCTACCAGACGCTCTTCTAGGACCTCGTGCACGAAAACGTCAGTCCTTGCGCTCTTATAGGGCCTCTGGTACGAACGCGGCCTCGTCCTTTGCGTTGAATTGGTACTGCTGGTGGTGGAATTGGTGATATGCATATTGGTGTATCACCACCGATGACTGGAGCTGGCGATTGATGTGGAGGTGTATCCATGATAACACGATGACAGTCTCCTCCAGCTGCCAATGTCCGTGATATGACATTCAGAGGTAGGTCATCCTCAGGTTCTGAGTCCCCTCCAATGTCAGAATTTTCGGCTTGTTCGTCGTCTATTCACTCGATCAAGCTGACTAGCTGATAGTAGGGTATATTTTCTCAATCTAATGCTCGTATAGACATCTAAAACAAACAGAAAATACGTTACTGCAATGCTTCAGCTCGGTTGCACTTATAACACAAACCTCACCGGCCTCCATACATACACTTTGATACCTAATATCTTCTTTGTGCAAAAATGTATGAATAAAGTAATTGTTTTCCGTCGTAAAATAACAATTCTTCTTTGCAAAAGTTAACTATAATAGTTCCAAATACGTAAAATAAACAAATGAGAATCTAAAACAAACACTCCTTCAAATTGTAACCGAAAAAAAGGTTTTTACTACCTGTTCGATTCAAATCGTTATTGTACTTTATAATTACAAGTTGAGATAATGACTCATATACCAAATTAAAAGAAAATAACTAAATTATCTATTAACTTACCTTGAAACACGTAAATATCACATTTTACCACTAAATTCTTTAATTATATACGAGACACAATCACTTCTCCATGTCGTAAACACTTATGAGACAGAAGGCACAAACGTAACCACCAATATGTTGCACCCTTCTAAGGTCTTGTGACTAACTTCACTTTAGTGGTTACATTCGTTACTTGCGCCCGTTCAGGGGCTACTCATTTAACCAATAAGGTCGACTACCAATGCTAGCGTATATGAATAATGAGCCTTAAAGTCAATCTTGTCAAGTGGTTACAGCCGTCATACAAAATTCACTTCTGCCCTATAAAGGGTTAAGCCACAGCATAAACCATTTAAATGATTTTCAGTACGTAGTTACTATGCTATCTGTTGTCTAGTTCCTTAAGTTCAGACTAGGACGATACAGTTTTTATGGAAAACTAGCCTTTCGCCCGCAATTTTACCCGCGCGTAATTCCTTTTCTCAAATATCCCCCCCCCTTCCCCCCAAATTTCCGGGATCAAAAGTACCCTATGTAACCCGGGGATAGTGTAGCTTTTCAACAGTGAAAGAATTTTACAAATCGGTGTAGTACTTACTTTCGGAGCCTAATTCAATACAAACAAACAATCACATCTTTCCTCTTTATAATATTAGTATAGATGAAAAGTACCTATTGCTTTACACTACACGATATTTGCTATTTTTTAGATTTTTTTTCGCCTGTGAATACCGACACAGCATCAGGGATAAAGTTTATTCAAAGATATATTATTTCTCCTCTGTTTTGTCAATGACAATACGAGAGATTTTTAAAAAGTCACATTTTCATAGCAAACATGAATTCATCTAACAATGTTCCAAGTTGTATAGTAAGATACTTGGCTTTTAAATTAGTGGCGCGTCCCGTCAACTCCCTAGGAAGGCTGCCGTGTACAAATGTCGCGGTCAGCTTCCCCCTTACCCCCTAACCCATGGGGATGCTCTTTGTGCCATCGATTTAGCTACCCCGTCCCATGTTGCAGCAGTGCAATACTACTTACTGGTTAGATGGGGTTTCGAAGTGACCTTGTACAGCCAGTTTTCAATGTAAATTGATTGTCAGATATCTTCTACTAGCGGCACCACGGAGAAAGTCTCTGGTCTGTGAGCGGCACGCTATGATGGCCGTTTTGACATATTGCACATGGTTTTACAGTATAATAAAGCCCAAAACAACGGTTTAAAAAACGGTCCTTAAATTCAAAACAGTACATAAACTGCTGCACAGCAGATAGTTAATATAAAAAGTGCGAAAGCGTTATAAAAACCATGAGTGCAAATTTTAATATGTCAAAACGGCCATCATAGCGTGCCGCTAGTTTAATGAATATTTCTTTTGTCAGTGGTCAAAAAAAGAAGACAGCATCATTGATATCTGATAGATTGTTATTTCCGTACTAACAAACATAGAATTGCTATATTGAAAAACCTTATCTTCATATTTTTACAACCGCCCACTCGATTATTTTAGACCAGTTTTTTTAACCTAATCCATTACGTCCGAAAACTTTTCTTTTCAATATGAATGAAGTTATCAATCCGCGAAAAACTCAATATAAGTTCGCGGCAATAAATCGACGAACGCAATCCGATATGGAATGGAATCAATTAGTCGAACAAATCTCGCTCGGACTGGCCAAATGGCCAATAAAGCAAATGGCGGCTCCGTGGATTAACATGGCCACTGTAATGTGACCTCTGGTGGATGAGCAGTGAAGTTCTCAATGTAGTGCTTAGGATAAAGTTGAGTATGATGAGGTACTGACATAATCACCATGACGTATACTTAAAAATATAATATTTTCGATAATTTCTGACTAGTTGGTCCAGTCCAGACTGAATCGATTTATCAAATATTCAACTTGGCTTCCATCAATCACATGAAGTCATCGTTACTACAATGTGGCCGAATTGGGAAATAAGCTCAAGACTCAATCAAAAATCACACGGAGAACATAGCCAACTAGCTACTCACACTATTGGCAATAAATTGACGAACGCATTCCGAATATGGAACGGAATCAATTAGCCGAACAGATCGCGCTCAGAGCCTTAGACTGGCCAAATGGCCAATAAAGCAAATGGTGCGCTCCTGTTTTCGGCGGGTTAACATGGCCACTGTATTATGACCTCCGGTGTATATATAGTTTTTATTGTAGTATATTTTATGGAAATGGCATTTGTATGCGTTATTTATTTCGTAAAAAATACAAAGATTTTCATATAAAACAATCTTTAGTTGCATGCAAAACTTTGTAAGTACGCTTTCAAAACAGTTTTATAATCGTATGTTGGTAACGAATACAGTAAGATACATATAAACCTACCATAATCAGTCAAAAAATCTATGCGATATGAATTAAATCAAATAGGAAATATAAAAAAATACCAATCTAGTGATCAAGAAAATAAAAGGTAAATTCACTGATATTTTGAGTTGATTTAAACTGTCCATAGAACAAAATGACTTCTTCCTCATGGAAACAAAAAACTAAGATGTTCCCACCATCTTTCTCCAGAGGTGGGGCAGGTCAAGATACCCTGGTCGGCGCAAAGTTTACGGTGCCATTAGCGTGTTTGCGATGGCCAAGCATTTTTGCGAGCGGTCGGTTATTGACTCTGTTATGTTGTTATGTAAAAGGGTTGGACCCCAGACGGAATGGTTATGTATAATAGGTTCATTAGGGGATTGGGTGAAATTTCGTTTGTGAGATAAAAAACCTTTTTAGTAATGTCGGTGGCAATTTTTTGAGAATTTTTTTTGTGTTTACCTCGAAAGTTATGACATAGGTAGTGTTAGCTTTTTTGTAACTACGCAGACGTAGACAATAAATAAAATTTTAAAAAGTTGATACTCTTGGTATTCTTACTTACACAATAATGTTTTCATTACAAACTAATTATGTTTCCGACACAGGAGACCATTGTAACATTATTGTGTAAGTAAAAGAATACCAAGTGTCAACTTTTTAAAATTTTATTTTTTTATTTTAATATCATTTATTTCAACTTTATTCTCATGTATGAACATGTTTTTCCACACTCACTGCCAGAATACCAGCGCTGTCGAGGAATTTTGTGTTCTCGCAGCAGATGCTGAGGCAGGGACCTTATTGCTCACACACACAGACACACACATTATTAACTTCCCACAACACAAACGTTCTTATTATTATTTTAATTTTTTTATCTGTCATATTTTCTACAATGTGTATGTGGTCAACAAAATTCTTCTTTCTTTCTTTACTAGTGCACAAGGATTCATATGTCACTATTAGCTATTATCCTACCGAAGACACAAATAAGTTTACGTCTGCGCAGTGTTTGCAAAACTTATAGACTTGAAAATTATTTATTCTTTCACTTATGATAATTATGACGTGGTTTAATTATTTAAATAAATTTTAACTTAAAGTAGAAGGTAAGTATAAATGTTAAGATGTTTGAATAAGTTTAAACTAAAAGATAGAATGAATATCTAAAAGAATTATTTATTTTTGTAACGAATTGTTCTTGTAAGATTCTTAATTTAATCAAAACTTTAAACATAACATAAAGTTTTCACATTTTGGAATGTGTTTTTGTTTAGGTAACCTTCATTAACTATCATAACAAAAATTGATCTAGATTCAAAGTTTTTCTAGAATGTAGGCTTATTTTTAAGCCTAAATTATGTTGTCTAGATACAAGTTGTCTAAACAAGGATAAAAGAAGAAATATTAAAAAGTAGATGTAATTGATTCTTTGGGAAAAAATAATTTAGGTTAATAAAAAGTTACATAAGTAATATGATCCTTCAATATGAAAATACAAGCAGTACAAATAACATCCTCAAAATACAACATAATATTACACATCATTAAAAATAACCATCTTTTATGTATTACAAGGAATATTTAACCATTTTAGTGAACTAATAAGAAAACATGGCAGCTCAAAAACATACAAGTACATCATAAATACGACGTCTCACGGTGACGGTCACCACAGCAACCAATACCTGGCAACGCTCAGTCCCTAATCCCTTGCAATAAGGACTGATTTAGCTTGACAGAGTGGAGAGATACAAATAGCTGCCCGGTTAGCGAGTCAATTTCGCTGGAAGTGTTGATTACCGATAACAGTTTTTCATTATTTTTTGAGCACTTTTATCCAATTAAAAAAAAGTACATATTTGCAGCAAGCAATTTTGCACGTTCATTAATTTTGTTTATCTGGGGGCACGGCAGTGCCCCCGCCAAGTCGAGCGCGAAGCAAACACTGCCGTACCATCCTTTACTGGAACCATTTCGCCGCATTTTCAGGCCCCTATTTGAGAACCTCTGGATAAGACCAGAACGCAGAAATTTCCGTCATGTAGTAAGCTCTAATCACATACTTAAAATCCAAAATTTCAAGTCTGTAAGTCATTTAGTTCCGAAGTTAAGCGAAAGCAAAGTTTCGCATTTATGACAGACACTCACTGACTCACTCACTCACTGATGATCATCAAAATAGAACTAGGACTTCCCATAAACTCAGAGAGCTGAAATTTGGTACAGAGCTAGGGTTTAATGGCCACATAAAGGGAAAACTATAAAAACTAGTATATTCGAAGATCTGGAGTACCTGCTGACCCTGAGTAGAAAACACAAGAGCCCAACCAAACTATAAGAGATCGACATATACCGCCTTTACAAAAAATACTCAACTTGGTGAGCCGCTTCATTTGGTGGTGGTGGGGGTATGGGAGGGGAAAGGGATGGGAGTGGGAGGGGGATGGGGAGGGGGATGGGAAGAGGGGTGCGGGAATGGGGATGGGAGGGGGTGGAAGGGGGAAGGGGGAAGGGGAATGGGAGGGGGTATGGGAGGGGGAAGGGGATGGGAGAGGGAGGTGGGGGGATGAGGAGGGGGGGATGGGGAAAGTAGTACCTTATCAATCCTATCCCCCTTCCCCCTCCTTATTTATAACCTGGAATAGGGCATTGGCTTTAAAATTCTTACGGGAAACGTCTCATTCCAAATAGATACAAAATAAATCAATATGCCCGCCCACGTTCCTACAAAAAGAAGTGAAATCCCACCAAAAACATTCTGTAAAAAACTAGCCAAGTCTCGATGGAGCTGCTTGTTTATCTCTAAAAAGTAATGAAATCTAGACAAAGTCGTGCCAAGTCTAAGGTTCCTTACTGCGATTTCTTTATTATTATAGTTAATGTTGTGTGACTTGGCCGTTGAAGGGTACACAAGGGTACCAAAACCAGGTGCTCCATTACTCCATTGCACCAATCTGTCGCCAGAACCGCTACCCATTGACGATGGAAAATTGCCACTTGGGAAACGTTGATTCAATAACCAGTCAATTGTAGACTTAATAAAGCTGCGTATTTCAACGTAGGTACTGACGAAAGAATGTTTATTGGACGCTAGTGTCTCATTTGGCCCTTCGAAGTTGAGTTGCAGGTCCGTTTGGCCGTCTGGCCCTTCAACGGCCAAGTCACACAACATTAACTATAATAATAAATAAATCGCAGTAAGGAACCTTAGACTTGGCACGACTTTGTCTAGATTTCATTACTTTTTAGAGATAAACAAGTAGCTCCATCGAGACTTGGCTAGTTTTTTACAGAATGTTTTTGGTGGGATCCTACTCATCCTACTGACTTGACGTCAATGGCCTATTGAGAATAAGTTGAATCAAGTCAAATTAACGGAAAGGGAATAAATTGTTTGACAGACTATCACAATCAATCCATTATGGATTTTCAATGTAACAAAGAGTGATTTAGGCATCAAAATACCATTTCTTGAATTAAGAACTTCTTTATTCCAGATAGGGTCTTTTACATCGTGAATTGAAATCTTTTAAAGCCGTAAGCTTTTAAGAATCTGTCTAAGTTATTATAAAATGGGCCGACTTAAACTAGAAAGCACCAACTCTCTCACAGAAAACTGAAGGGTATATTAGAGTAAGAAGAAGCTTTGATATTGCCGCCGCTACTTATCGGATTAGGATATGACGTTTTTTAAATCATATAGGCCAGTCATTAAAGCCTCAAACCCGGAAGAAATTAGAAACACGGTAAAATTTTGAGGGGTTTTTAAGGAAGGTGGAATAACATACTGTGTGATTTTGCAGCGCTCTGGGGGGTACGGAAAGGGTTGAAAAGGGGTGAAAAGTGTTTTTTGTTAATAACATTGTCAAAAAAATTAGTAACACGCTGCAAATTTAGAATTAGGTTGTTCTTACCGTTTTGTAACGTGTATTAAATTTGCAGCGTTTTGCAATGTACGGAACATTGTTTTTTATTAAAAAACATTAAAATTTGTTAATAACAAGGGTAAAAAAATTAGTAACACGCTGCAAATTTGGAATTAGGTTGTTCTTACCAATTCGTAACGTCTATTAAATTTGCAGCGTCTTGCAACAAACGGAACATTGTTAATAACTAAACAACAATGGAATTTGTTAATAACAAAGTTAAAAAAAGTATTAACACGCTGCAAATTTATATTTAAGTTGTTGTTACCGTTTTATACCGTACATTTGATTTTCAGGGTTGTGCAACTAATTTAACATTGTTTATTATTAAAAAGTAATGAAATTTTTTAATAAAAAGGGTGAAAAATATTAGTAACACGCTGCAAATTCAGAATGAAGTTGTTTTTACCGTTTTAAAACTTCTATTAAATTTGCAGCGTTTTGCAACAAACGGAACATTGTTTATTTATAAATATATTTATTAACCCTTTCAACGCCAATGTCTGATATATCAGACAAACCATTTTCGTGCTTTTTTTATGTTTTTAAAATGTGTCACATTCGTTGCAATTAATATTTTGTGTCAGTTGTGTTATTCGTATCGTAACTACAATATAATTATGTAATAATGCTGTTTAATGAAACAACAATCCCATAGTTGTTGCTGTGTAAAGAGAAATTAATTTTCATGAAATATTATATTATTAATTACCTTTAAAATAAAAAAATCGTTTATTTCGGACAGTAAAATTGGTATCCTTAATTTGTTAGTAATAATTTTCAGTATACTGCGTGTTTTTTTAGTCGTTGTTTTCCCGCAGCAGAACGCTTCACCTTCAGTAGTACTATCGATTTTTGCAAGATTTTTATTTAAAAATTTTTTGTAATTTTTTTTATACTTTTTTTTGATTTTTTTTTTAGGGTTTGATGGGAAAATGGAAACCAATGATAAACGCGAAGTGCAATGACCCCACAGCGTGGAATTTTTATCGTTATTTTTCCGCAGTAAAATTATTATATTTTAGTAGTAAAATAAATTAATAAAGTTTATAATGTTCACCAAAGCGTTTATTCAATTCAACCACACATACAGTTAGTTTACACTTTAAAGTTAATGGCAATTCGGTGAGACTTATGGAATTAATTAAAGGTAGCTCGCGAACGCAGCGCGAGAGTATGGGTGACAGACAGAGCGACATGTACGCACGCTGAGTAGCCGTGGCTGACTGGCGTGGCGCGGGGGCCGATCTCGAGACCTTCCCTGCGCGCTCGCAGGGCGACTTTGGGGTGCGGGGTATCGCACGAGAGGGAGAGAGGGGAACGACGCAGGGTGACTTGAGGTGCGGGGTATCGTACGAGAGGGGAGAGGGGTACGGCCGTGTGGCTTAACGACTTCCAGGAAATGCGCGCTACATACTCCCCCTTTTGACCAAGAGGGAACCCCCCGAATGGTCAAACAAACTGATACTACCCAACAAACACCTAGCAACAATCCTTCCGAGGACGACCTCGGCGACGCTTAGGAGCAACCGGTTCCGGGCAATCTCCACCTCTGTCATGGTATCTACGCAGATCCGACGTGTGATACTTACCCACGACGTCACCAGTCTTCTGCGAGGTCAGGAGATAGGTAGTGGGACTCACCTTCTTGGAGATCACATACGGACCGTCCTGCTTTGGAGTGAACTTGGAAGTAACTCCTTTTGCAGCGCTACTCAGGAGATGTGACTTCATAAGTACAAGGTCCCCTTCTTCCAAAGGATCAGGTTCACGACGGCCTGCATCGGCTTGAACCTTCCGTAAGTCCTGTTGCTCTTCAATTTTCTCCTTAGCTTCCGACAGTGTATCAGCAAGCTTAAGAAGGTAAGGTGTAATCTGAGGAACAAAGTTTTCTGACTCAATGACTGCCCGCAGATCAGCTTGAGCTGATAAAGGGGAACGAAGCTCACGGCCAAATGTCAAGAAAGCTGGAGTGGAGCCTGTAGAAACGGTAAGTGAACTATTAAGAGCAAACCGGACGAAAGGTAATACCTCAGACCATTGTCTATGGTTGCCCTCAACCAGAATGGCAAGTTGTACCTTTAAGTCGCGGTTCTTCCGTTCCACCGGGTTTGCTTCTGGGTGATAAAGAGGTACCAGGTTCTGCTTTATACCTAGAACAAACAAGGCCTTCTGCATAACGTCGGCTACAAATTGGACGCCGTTGTCTGAAATCATACGCCTAGGAAGTCCAAACCTCATAAAAATTTCATTAACAAGGGTTTTCGCACAGGCTTCTGCCGTGGCCTCGGTGAGAGCAAACAGTTCAACCCACTTACTTGCAGTGTCCTCTACTATCAAAACCCACCTTTCACCCTGAGGCCCTTTTGGCAACGGCCCAAAGAGGTCGACGGCGATTACCTCGAAACGTTGAGCAGGTACCGGAGTCTGAAGTAAGCCTGGAGGCTTTAAGTTCGAAGGTTTGTATCGCTGACACTCAGTACAGGTCCTCAGGTAAGTAGCGACATAACGTCTCATACCAGGAAAGTAGAACTGCTGGGAGATGCGATGCAACGTGCGCTGGATACCTCCATGAGCGGCGGTAGGTGAGTCATGCCATTCGAACATAACCTTATCCCGCAAGCTTTCAGGTACGACCAACTGAGGCTCCTCAGTATCGGCATCGTCTACGTACCTATATAAGACACCTTGGCTTACCAGGTACCCTCGCTCCGACCACCGATGCACTGACAGCTCATCAGCACCTTCCAAGTCCTTGAGAATCTTGGCTACTTCCGGGTCAGCCAGCTGGGCTTCCCGAGTCGATGCAGCATCCCAACGTGGAACATCCACGGAAACAGGACAAACATCACATTCCGCCAAGGTATTGTCTACGACGGGACGGCTAAGAGTGTCGGCTAACACATTAGCCTTTCCCGGAGTGTATTCTATCTGTAAATCAAAAGATTGCAGCTTCAATGCCCAACGAATAAGCCTACCACTAGGCGATTTGAGGGAAAACAGCCACTTGAGAGGATCACTTCTGACCAGAACCCGATGACCATCAATATACCCACGGAACTTCTCAACAGCCCAGACAATGGCTAGCGCCTCCCTTTCCGTAGTGCTATAATTCTTCTCAGCTGAGGTAAGGAGACGGCTGGCATACTCGATGGGGTGTTCATCGTGTGGAGACTCCCCCTGGAGTAGAGCTGCACCTAAAGCAATATCACTGGCATCTGTTCTAAGAATGAACGGCTTTGAATAATCTGGCTGAACAAGAATGGGCGGAGAAGCCAGAAGAGTTTTAAGTAGCACGAAGGCTTTGGCTTGATCATCCCCCCATTGCCAGGTCCTCGCCTTCTTAGTAAGACATGTGAGTGGTTCAGCTACCTTTGCAAACTCTGGCATAAACTTTCTGAACCATGAACAAGTCTGCAAGAAGGTACGAAGTTGTTGGAGATTAGAAGGTTCCTTCATCTCTAAGACTGCACGTACCTTATCAGCATCTGGAGATATCCCGTCCTGGGATATCACGTGCCCGAGGTATTTGAGCTGCTCCCTGGCAAACACGCACTTCTCGCGGTTGGCCCTTAGCTTGAAAACACGGAGACGCTCGAATACTGCACGTAAATCAGCTAAATGGGACTCCAGGTCCTCAGAAATCACGAGCAAATCGTCGAGGTACCCCAGAATAAGCCTGCCCCCCAATGTAGGACCCGACCGGAAGCGATCTATCAATCGTTGGAACGTCGCCGGAGCGTTTTTGAGTCCGAACGGCATACGGGTAAAACGATAGGTCCCAAAAGGCGTCACGAAGGCAGTTTTGTCCCTATCCGTGGTACCCACCCATATCAAAACAACACCACTTAGTATTAATTTTGTGCTTTTCGAATGTCGAAAAAAATAAATCGAGCACTAAAAATATCTAATTCCTGATGTGCGACGAAATACGTCCGCGCACTTCAGTTTTATTAGAGGTCTGTCCAGCCGATGCAAAAAGTGAAAGGGAATACGACAAGACCACAAGGTCAAGCAAGTTTTGCACGAACAAAAGATTTTATAAGGATCCGCGAGACGAATAAGCGAACCATTGCAACTGAAAATTGCGCGGTTCAATATTTTAAATTTAACCCTTTCAACGCCAATGTCTGATATATCAGACAAACTATTTTCGTGCCCAACACGCCAACGTCTGATATATCAGACAAAAAAAACAGGATCAAGAAACGTTGTATTTTTACTTGCCTGAATAAGCGTGGCGTGGAAAAGGTTAATAATGTTTTTGATTATTGTTTTAATTTATATTTTATTAAGTTTAGAATTTAGTTTTGTATATTTTTAAATGTGTAAATATGTTAATTTATTCTTAGTTAGTTTTAAGTAGAAATAGTTTTTAATTAGAAATAAAATACTATGTAAATATTTTATTTTATTATTTAATTATTATCTAATTTAATTATTAATTATATATTATGTTACATGTAACGTTTTACGTTACAATTCTCTTATACAGTGAATATAAAGATGTTATTCTCTTCATGGTTACGTTAATGTAAAATATTCATTATGCAAAGTTAAAAAATGTTTCAGAATAGCGTTCACAACATTTTTCCACATTTCAACTCTTTACTGACTGTTTGACCATTGTTACTAAATTAAATATTTGTTTATATAGTATTAAACAATGTTCCGTTTGTTGCAAAACACTGCAAATTTAATAGTTACTATAAAATGCTGTAAACAAGGTAATTCCAAATTTATAGCGAGTTACTAATTTTTTCTACCCTTGTTATTAACAAATATCATTGTTTTTTAGTTATAAACAATGTTCCGTATGTTACAAAACGCTGCAAAATTAATGGACGTTACGAATTGGTAAGAACAACCTAATTCCAAATTTGCAGCGTGTTACTAATTTTTTACCCTTGTTATTAACAAATTTTAATGTTTTTTAATAAAAAACAATGTTCCGTACATTGCAAAACGCTGCAAATTTAATACACGTTACAAAACGGTAAGAACAACCTAATTCTAAATTTGCAGCGTGTTACTAATGTTTTTGACAATGTTATTAACAAAAAACACTTTTCACCCCTTTTCAACCCTTTCCGTACCCCCCAGAGCGCTGCAAAATCACACGGTATGTTATTCCACCTTCCTTAAAAACCCCTCAAAATTTTACCGTGTTACTAATTTCTTCCGGGTTTGAGGCTTTAATGACTGGCCTAATATGGGTGCAATTAGATCTGGCTTGAAACACAGCCTATATTCAGTTAACATTGAATCAAACCCTTGAATTTTAGAAGAGCGTACTGTAAAACAGCAAGGTGAATACTAGCTGAAGTGCCTTTCATTGGAAATAATTGTGACATAATGGCTGACTGAAAACAAAAAAGACTCACGTAGTTGTTACATGAATCCTTGCCTGACACTGTCCACTTTTTGTGTTAAAATTTTTCTTCATCGTAAGAAAGACGTTTCTAGGAGGAACTGTATCGGTGTATCAAAGGTAGTGGGACAGTTAATATATTTGAAGTAAGGTAGAAAAAGGGTTCCTTGCTACCTTTGTGTGGAGATGCCCTTTAGTGGGATCTAATAAAACCTTGTTACGGCCAAAGGGATACCAATCCCAATATTGAAAGTGTTCTTTAACATGATACGGAATTTAGGGACTTCTGTTTGATATTAAATCGGGGAAATCTCGTTATGGTAACGTTCAGAGCGCGTAGCCAGTGAGGTTAGTGGCTCCTGAGGTATTGTGTGTAATATCGGCATATTTAGGGTTTGTTCGATGTTATATTTTTGGTATAGTATAATGGAAGATGCCTTAAGAAAGATTTTACATTCAAAGACTTTTTTTAAGGCATACAACGGTATACCTAGTCAGATCTTCGCTGCACTCTGCAAATATTTTTGACCGCCTCCGTGGAACAGTGGCTACGCCGCTCGGGTATAAAATCACGGAGGTCGTGGGTTCGATTCCCACCTTAGGTCTGGTTGGTGGTAGGGCTTTTTCAGAGTCCGACTGGCTAGCTACCACCCCCACAGGTGAAATCTGCCGCCATAACAGCTCTGGCTGTGTTCCGGCAAAATTAATGTGGGAGCCAGTACACTTGAAATCAGAGGCTCGAAGATCAGATGAGTCTACAGTCTGGCAGCACATTGAGCGACGCTTCTAGTTGAAGCGTCCCTCAATGAAATAGGCCGCAGTGGCCGCTTACCATCAGGTGGGCTGCGAGCCTGTCTGCCAACTGAGTTAGTATAAAAAAAAAAAAAAAAACTCGTCGTTTAGTGTTATCGGAATTTATCTAGCCTGGTGTTTTGGTCCCAGTCGCCGGAAGAAAAATTACATTTAATCAATCCGGCAACTGGGACCGCGGTCCGAGTTGATTGCGGTCCCAGTCGCCGGATGCCTCAATATTACCTAGTCATTAATTACTAATCTATTAGCTATTTATTCGCAACTGTTACATTACAGTTAATCGACCTAACCAAAAATCGTTTATTTTTTTTATATTAATAAACACGGTTAGTAAACAAATGGTCATCTACGAAAAGTTTCATCACTATTATTTTATGACATCAGAATTATTAAATCAAAAACAATCGGAATTGCAATTGGAATCGTATTAATGTACACATCAAAAACTATAATTGAAACTGGCAAGTTGGCTCTTACTTTTCTTTACCAAAAAAAAAAATTATTATTAAAAAAAAAAATACTAATTCTTAAATTAAATTATCGATTGAATTTTTTTTACTTTTTACGATATCAGCATCAAAAACTTATTGAATGCTTGAAATTAGAATGATATTTTATCGTCAACGACTACTGTTATTGATACCGGCAAGCTGCCCGTCGCGCCGGCCAAGAATACTGCAGTTTCTGCCGGCCCATTAGATACGAAAACTTCATGAGATACGCCAGTTGCAATGTTGTATGCTCTACTTAACTTGCGATTCGTGTCAGTCGATCCTTTAAAAAATAAGAGCTTTTAATAATATACTTTGCGCGTATGCGCGTCTATACTATACATAGAAATACTACAGGTATTATACCTTTGGCTTTGCTGAGAGACTTTTTTAAACAAATATGCGAAGATTCTCACAATATCGCATTCAAAGGTTGGTGGTAGGACTTTTTCAGAGTCCGACTGGCTAGCTACCACCACCACAGTTGAAATCTGCCGCCATAACAGCTCTGGATGTGTTTCGGCAATATTAATGTGGGAGCCAGAACACTTGAAATCCAAGTTGAAGATCAGATGAGCCTACAGTCAAAAAATCTGGCAGCACATTGAGCGACGCGTCCTGATGATGAAGTGTCCCTTAATGGAATAGGCCGCGTGACTGCTTACCATCAGGCGGGCTGCGTGTCTGTCTGCCAACTGATGTGGTATTAAAAAAAAGGGTGTGGAAGTATTTTGGGATATCATAGCCAGATGAAATAATCAGGTCTATATTTACCTCTGTTCTTCGAAAAATATTTTAAACCTTTCAAACCAGATGGTATTGCAAGATGCCATTCATAAAATCGAGACATGTCCTAACCTTCACAAATTAAGTTTGTAACAGACTACTTTACCTTAAACCTAACTACTTGAAGTGGTATTACTTATTTATGAAATAGACATTTGTACCAAGGTTGGCCAAATAAATCTAATTAAACAGAAATGCCAGTGATCCATAGGCGACGTTATTCGCTTACCACGCGTGTCTGAAAAACGAACCCACAACCCTTAACGTAAAACATTGTCACCATCAGTAGAGTAGAGCGAGTGTACTCTACGTAAATAATAATTAAAACATAGACGAATAAAGAGAGAAGTAACAGTATTCACTATTCCAAAGTATAAACAAAGGCAGTAACCCGAAAACAAAACAAAAGTGAAGCCACCCGACATACATAAAGAGTGGCCGAACAAAGCGCGCCTAATGCCTGCGTCCTCAGCTTAATCTTTTTGCGCCTCTAATTAAATTAACAAAACCCAGGCGCGCGGAAACTGGACCGACTGAGCGCCTCTGTTTGGGACACACACACAGGCACGGGTGGGACACAGTGGGTTATGTCAGTAGGCTAAATAGCCAATGTAGGAAGAAACTGTTTAAAAACTGATTTTACAGTAATCTAATTTTGCTCTTCTTTGGTAAGATAAGATTCAAACAGAAATGTTGTATATTTTTTTCTTACAAAACAACTCTTTTTTTTGCAATAATAGTAGGTACATACAACATTATTATGGTAATTTTTCATAATTTTACTATTAAATTAAATTTAAAGGATTGGTCAGATTTCTGCTTGTGACAAAGAAAAGGCAAAAGCTTTTAAAGCGATAAATTATAGAAGTCAAATTACCTTTCAACTTTATCTTACATACATTTATTTTCTTCAAGAATCTTTTATGTGTACTTGAAAACAAACCAACTATACAAAATAGGAATACAAAGGCAAAAGTAGCCAGGGCATGTGTTATGATATTTACTTGTGGTTCAAACACGCCGCTTTCTTTTTAAACCTTAACAATAGAGACAACACCTACGATATTTAACACATAAATAGTCAGGAACTTACCTACATTGAAGTATAGTAAATAGCCCATGTATTTTCTGCAAGTAAAGTCACTGTCCCGCCTGACCACTGTGGCGACGTGCACCAGTGTGCGGTGCGTGCCTGTGTGTGTGTGTGCACGGCTTCTGTGTGGCGTGCGTGTTGGTGTGTGTTTTAGTTAAGGGTCGTCATTTCTCTTGGACCCTCCCCCGTCCGTAGTGTCCGCAGAAAGGTGAGTTAAGACAGATTCGTGTAGAGATGTTTATACCGTTTTACACGGATTTTTTTACGTTTTTTATCATTGGAAACATTTTCATAAAACGATGCGTCTACTAACTAAATTAACTTAAACCTAATTTGTAAAAACTGTATCGATTGACGAAACATTTTATTTTCGCATTTATTAAAACAAATAAGATATTACTCAGCATGGTTAAAATTTTTCTTTAAATAACTGGTTGAAAAGCTTATTTCTTTTTTCGTCAGCTGCGTATAAACATAAAAATAATAATAAGTATAGCCTAAAAAATTTGATAAAACTTTCTTACGGAGAAAGAACACACCAGCCAAGTTCAAACTGTCGTGTTTAGTAAAACATGTAGAATTCTTACATTTTACACTTTGTACATTATGCATTTCTATATTATGTGGACCTCGTTTAATCCCTAGTTATAAATTCTGTCTCAAGGACGAGTAGTAGGGTTCGCAGTCAACGAGGTGAAAGAAGTGATGTTGTTTTTTTGATGTGTGGTTTTTGATTACTTAAAAATTAGAAAAACGATTACTCAATTTTTTTTTATATAAAGGCTGTCAAGATGACCTCACTCCACCTGATGGTAAGCGGAAGTGAGGTTCAAATATAAGGTTGACTGGCTCAATAGATCATAATACCCATTGAGCAAGTCACCCTCACCCTGAAGGCCAATATACTAATGTTTACTTTTGATTACTTCCGTATTTTCCTATTCCAAACAAACAAAATGTTGTAACCGGTAATAACATCTCTATACGAAATGTAACAGACAAACAGACATCCCCCGGCATCCTCCCTCGGACTTTAATATTGATCAGTGTCCGGCCGCGGTCAGGTAGTCTCGGCCAGCGGCGCATGCGCTGCGGACAATGTTGCATGCACTGTGTGCCAACAGTTACAGTCATCTATCTATCTACATACATCTGTATGTGGCTGTCTGACGACTGCCGGCTAATGGACGTCTAGCTTTTTACATAGACCGGACTATAAATATCATCTTTTTTGTTCGGTGAATGAAGTACATTTTGCAGTGTGCTCCTGTACAATATTATAATTATGGCGTCAGTTGCAGTTAGGTAAAGGTCCTCGTATGTTGGTCGTTGCTTTGTGGTTGGTCAGCATAGACGACCGTCTAATTAGATATTATTATCAATCTATAGATAAATCGCTTTGTCGGTCTAGTAATTTAATTAAGTCTGTGATTTTAAAGTACTGGGTTCAATTTGTTTCGAATAAGCAAGAGACAAACGACCATTGCTCGGATATGTGATGATCAACATTTGGCAAATACACTTGCCAAATGTTGGTGATTGAGCGCAGACGTTATATTGTTATGGGTTCGGCCTTGGTTAGGTAATAAAAACCACTGACAATGTTGCAGCATGCTTGCACTGTATGCTAACAGGTACAGCCACCTTTGTATGAATGTAAGTACATGTACGACTGTGTGCGATAAACACTGGCTAATGGTCGTCTAGATTTTTATGGCTATTAAAAGATGGTTTGTACCTTTGGTCAGGTGAATTTAGAAAACGTTCGGCAATGTTGCAACATGCTTGCACTGTATGCACCTGTATGAGGCTGTCTGGCGACCACAAAGCAAATACAAATTGCTTTGAGCTGGCGACCGCTGGCTAATGGAGGCACGTCTAGTTTTTTATGGCTATTAAAAGAAGTTTCACCACATTGGTCCGGTGAATTAAGTATATGTTTGGCCACGGTCGGCCATATTGCAGGATACGTCTTCTGTACTGTTATTGTACAGTTACCGCGTTTGTGGCTGTGTGACAGTGGTCAATTAGCTAGAGGAACGTCTCGTATGTTGAGATAAAGTTTTGTAGTAGGTATATGTCGGCTGTTTATCTATTGAATAAGGTGATTCTCTCGGTATTTTTTTCTACTACAATAAAAAAATAAGACGGTACTTTTCAGTCAGGATATCCATAACATTTGTGGAGCATTCATACGAATACGCGTAGTTTTCATAAACATCATGCGTGATTTTACGTAGGCAGCTTTTATGTCGAGGATGTGGCGAGAATCCGTATGAAAAAATAACTTTAAAAAAAGAATTTTATTATTTACTAATACACAGGATAGAATAAAAATTAATTTGCGTCTATTCTACAGAAAACTGTTGAACTTACTTACCCAATTACATTTGCTCCATAGCAACTTTCTGTATCCTCTTTGGATTGTTAATTTTTAATTTTATACTAATAAATATTTCCAATCAGGTCAATATTATATTTAAATAATGATCTTATTTTATGTAAAGTATCCTTAATTAGGAACAATACCAATTATAAATACTTATCATAACGAGTGCACATAAGCATTTTATATGAAAATTCAAATTTAAATTCTTTATTGCATGTCACAGGTACTTGTAATATTAATGGTAACATAAGTTATAGCCCATATGTGACGCCCTGCATGGGCATTGCAATTTGCGAGAAATTCTAAAAAAAACCCACATATTTTCTAAAAGAAAACAACATCAAACTTTTATACCACATCGTCTTATTCTCATATTATTGTAAGACGATATTGTCAATTTTATTTAACCTTATCGTCGCTCCGCCATTCCCCTGTCTTGCTCAGATTTCTTAAAAACACACGTATGTTTGCTCTGAACAGTTGCCCATTTCGATGCCGCTGAATATAAAAAGTAAGTCGATAGCTTACCACTGGAATTTATACTTTTGGATAACCAAAATATGTTGTCAACGCCAGTATAGGTTGAGCTGCTCTTCCCCTCTATGTTAGAAAAAGTCAGGGACCTCAAAGGGAGTTTGTGTGGCATATGAGAGGTCAGAAGAGGTTGGCTGGATGGTTGTGGAATATATCGTATAAATTCCATCCGCGGGCGAATATAACGGCGGTATTCGCGGCTTGTTTTCACATAATAGAGCTATTTTCTTTGTTTTTGCCGGCGTATCTCCTCTCGTTATAGGTAGGCAGACAATGAAAACAAAAGGCGGTGTTTTATTTCGAAATTTAAGTTTCGCTTTTTGAGAGACGCGATGTGTGGAATAAAAATGGAGTGGAGAAAGAAGTTGTGAATGACTGAAGTCATTTGGAAAGATTTAGATGGTCTCTTGAATTGCAAGATCGGATATAAAATCTTTAGTCAATATTACGTGTTTATCCGAGTCATAATTAAATATTACACATGAGTGACTTTTAAGTGCATGGTGGTAGAACCTGCCCTGTTTCTCGCCTGGGCCCGGGAACTCCAAGGTTCGAAAATTGATTAAGACAAAAGTTTTGTGATGTTTTCATTTGTTTTAATTCCTTGTTTGGAATGCAGTTTTTTATTTAAAATTATACGTTATTTACAAGCAAAAGTAAATAAGGCAAAGCTGCATTGTAAAATTAGTTTTAGCTTGACAAACGCGATTGTCAATTAACTCATAACACGTGATATTGTGTTATTAAATTAATTATATAGTTACTAAAGTAACTTTATTTTTTTTTAAATTAATTTGATGTAGAGTCTGGTGAATATTTTATACTGCAAACTAGATATATGTTCGTCTATTGTAAAAAAAAATTAAGTTGCACTGGAGTCAGCAAAAAGTTAGTCGATATAAATTTCAAATAGAATCTTCTGCCTATAGTTTTGGTAGAGACGGCTGAATTGTAAAACGTGTAAAAGCACAAAGGCAGCGATATTACGAATTTGCGCCGAAACCAACCGGTAACAAGTTGCGCTGTATTTCAGCAACTTGCCGATCACTAGGGAAACTATGCGGTAGACGAAAAATTCCAGGACATACAGAATCAAATACAAAATTCATTAGTGCAGTTCAAGCACAATCTATTCATTATCACTATACAGGCTTAGCCTTGTTATATGTATGCTTTGAAAATAAAATATCAAGAATCGTATAGCTTGGATCAAAAAGTTCTTTCGACTGACAAAATTCCCGCTAAATATTTTCCTACTCTACTGTTGAATTACATTTCAAGGGTCATTGCTGTGTTGATTTACAACGTTGCCGAAAAATTTAATATTTCTAACTCCAGATACAAAGAGGTCTCTAGTTCTCCAACTCTTAGCTGTCGAAAAATAAGTTTATTCGGTTAGCATCAAACGTCGCAGAAATTGGTGGTTCTAATTCTGTTTACACAGGCTTGTAATTCATCTCATTAAACTTAAATAGATATCATCATATTACAGTCCTTTTCATATACAAATCACAGTGTCACTACATAAAGCAGCTGCCAAAGGCTAGAGAGGAAACGGTAACTGAATGGAACTAAATTCCGACCGTTTCCAATGGCGCCGGACTCTTTGGAATGCTGTTAGAGACTCTAATCGTGGACGACAGTCTACAACTCTACATCAATACGTAGCGAATAGTAGAGATGTAGAGTCGATAGGAGTATTAGGTATGAGTTCTCTATGGAATTGACTCATATTGCTAATTAGTTTTTATTTGATGTCTATATTAATTAAGTATTTATGTATTTAGTAAATCATCGTAGAGGCGTAGAGTCGATATAAAAATTTGCTGCAAGAATTTTACTTTGTAATGTAGTGTTAATAGTACGCTTGGAACATTCAGTTCATTTGCACATTCAACAAAATATTTTTTTTTAATTAGGATGGATTTTTTTTAATTTATATTAGACATATTTCTAAATTGGATGTATGGAAGGTCATTTATTTAAAAAATCTACATAAATATGAGTGTAAATAAATTTGTATTTGGCACTCTTAAGAAATGTCTGTCAACTATAAACCACTTAGCAATTGTAACTTCACGACAGTGCCAGATAATGAATAGTTCTTGAACAGATTCTTATTCCACAAACGTTATTAAAAATAATTATGCATCCCACCTTTGCATCCATGCACGCGTTCACGTAAAAAGTGCACCCAAAAAACAACAAAAACGATGGGTGGACCCACCCCGCGTGTCCCCCTTTTTGCACTCACCGCTAATCTCCACAATTCCCGAACGCACTTTGTATGCTCAAAACACAACCAGAAACGCACTCAAACCCCCCAACATAAAGCCTAATTTGCAATAGCTGTCTTATGTGATTTGTTCCGGTCTTCCCAAACAAGTGGGGGAGTGAGCACCCACCTAAAAACGTGGAAACACTGATGAATGCCCCCCATTAGATGTTATTTATTTAGAATGTGGCTAAGAAAGGGACTCGCCGTTTAAGTTGCCCGAAGTTTACTTAGGACTGTATTGGGTTAAGTCTTCTTCAGTTTCGGGCAGGAGACAAATGGAAGACAGTTATATGGGTCCAGTTTTTCATGTTTCGGCTTATGACGGCATTTTGTCACGACTATGTGGGTATGGGCTGGAGGGACAGCTGAAATGGGTGTAAATGATTTCTGTCAAGTAGAGGGGTTTGTTATATTTATTTCTGTAAAAGGTATTTTGTTTATATTAGCTTGGTACCGTGATTTTACTTTGCCCGATGGTTAGTACTGAAACATAACCTTATATTTTAGTATTGGGTCTTGTAACACATGTTAGGATATAAAAAAAAACTCTGTACTGAACTCAAAATTTTTATTTTATCGGAAATTAATCTTGCAACTGCTTGCAACTTCTACAATCAGATAGGGTAGTTCCCTGATGTCTTACTTTTTATCTTTAATACCTCAATTATTTAACGAAGGGACAACTGAAAACAGTGCATGTGGTGCAAATGACAGGTCAGGGAAAAAAATACGTACTTAATACAGTTTGAATTTGCCGAACCTCGATTGTTACCAAATTGTATGGACCAACTTGGTGGTACCTACCAATAACTTGAATATAATTCAATGTTTAGCCGGTATGTTCCTATTCAAATTATTTACGTGCACAATAATCTCCCTTACCTGCTTATCTGTTACCTTACGTTTTTACCCTAGAGTGGGTAAACCTGGGTGACCCTCTTCATCGCTATCACGCCTGACGACGGTCACCGCGATATTTGCGACATTTGTCGCAACGCCAAGCAACGTAGATGACCCTTATAATATATGTTAATTCGTCAGAATCATATATTTGATAAACAATATTAGATAAGCATTTTCTTTGTCCTGTCCAATTTCATTAATGAAGATCTAATATTTTGCTTTTTTTTCCGAGGAGAATGTGGTTTTAAGCAACGTTACCACTGTCTAGGCTATGCCGTGTTTAGGACTCGGGACTAAAGCATCCCACTACCCACTAAAGCCCCGGTTTCCCCTTTTCGCCCGATTGGGACGAGCTGGTTCAGCTCTTGTTCATTTGCCTCTCTTTTTTATTTAAAAAAAAATATTAAGCGTATCGTGTATGGTAATTTGTGCGTAAAGCACACAAAATACTAGATCACTAATAAACAAATGTTTTAACTATTGCATCAGTTTTATTTCAATAAATTCTTCCCTTTGTTGGCACATTGCAACTAAAAATACTCAGTGGGCAAGTTTACTGCTATCTAAGTCCAAGTTCCGCTAAAACTTTAAACCACATTAATCTTTCGGCTTGTCTGTTCGTCCCCTACCAAAGTTTTCTTCTAATGCAGCTTTTTTGTGAAAGTAAAAGTAATATTCTATACTTACCTACATGTACTAGTTTTACCAGCGGGAGAGCCCCGCGGATTGTAGTCTTTAAGTTATTTTGATGTAAAGATTTGATGAGTTTTGTTATAAAGAGGAAAGATTTGATTGTTTGTTTGTTTGTTCGTATTGAATAGGCTCCGAAACTACTGAACCAATTTGAAACAATTTTTTACTGTGGTAAAGCTACATTTTTTCCGATCAACATAAGGTACTTTTGATTACGGAAATGTGGGGGGAAGGAGGAGATAATTGACAAAAGAAATAAGGCGACTGCTAGTTACCGATAAAGTTATACGTTCAGTAGTTTTTGCGTAAAAGAGTAACAATTATTTATTGGTGTTGCGCCGATTCTCCTCGTTCTCCAGTTTCGAGTTACAAGTAAGTTAGCCAGTAGTAGGGGATTGATACGACAAACGGCGTGGTCTGTCTGTCGGTGTCAATAGGTAACAAATGGACCTCCCGTGACTGATGGGCTAGCTTTGGAAATTCACTACAAAAAGGTTAAAAATCCCTTTTTCTACCTATATGCATATAGAATGGGTAAGGGAACATGTGATTGTAAAAATAAGGGAGGTTATGTAGAACTAAAAACAGAGGAAGGGTGTTACTCGATATCGTTAACTTTTTAAGATTTATAAATTACACTTTCAAAATAGTTCGGTGGTACGCTTAATAAGGTGTGTTCCGAAACACTGTAAAAAATATATTTTTGAAAGAAACTAGAATCAAATGAAGGGGTACATGAGGTGGTCACTTCATTTGATGCAGAAACTCGGTAATATTAGCGTGTGCACATAATCTTAAGGTGAATTTTTGGAATAAGCAATGAACCTCATGATACCGTTCAGACATTTCAAAAGGAAGCAATTCTCAATATTTTTTCTCCGAGTATTTTGTCAAATACTATTTAGGGTGCGCTTGAATCATCATTGGTTTATCTAGCTAGTGATTATACACAAATGCACACATCGAAAAATCCATAGGTGTGCGCGTGCCAAGATTCAAACTATCGGCCTCCGTATTGTAATGTTCATCCTACTATCCACTAATATTATAAATGCGAAAGTCTGGATGTTTGGATGTTTGTTTGTTCCTCAATCACGCCTTAACGGCTGAACGGATTTAGATGAAATTTGGCACATGTATAGTTTATAACCCGGATTAGGACATAGGCTATAAAATTCCTACGGGAAACGTCTCATTCCCGCGGAAATAACAATTTTGAAACTACTGAACCGATTTGAATAATTCTTTCAATGTTAGATAGCTACACTATTCTTGGTGAACAAAGCGTACTTTTTATCCCGGAAATATGGGGGGGAATGGGGGATATTTGAAAAAAGAAATTACGCGCGGGTGAAACCGCTACCACAGCTCTTTACTCAATATAGGTAAGTACTATGGTGAAAGTCTGTGTGAATCTGTGTTTCAAGTCTATTCGACACAATACGTACACTTTTTACTTGATACAATGAAACATGACAGCGGGAATAATAATAATAATAAGAGTACCTTAGTAAAGTGAAACTAATTTCATGCGATGTGAGTGAGCCACATACAGACAGGGATCGAGTTTGATATTATGTCATATTTGTGTCTAATGTATACTATTTTTTAATACATCTACCTATCAACTCGCATTATGGACGAGTGAACATGTACCGATGGCAAAAAACTTGAAAATATTAGCTGTTATATTTTTATTTGTGTCGTTATTCACTGTACTAAAAAACTTTAACAGAGAAATGGGAATCGCATTAAAAATAATTTGTTCATAACTGTATCATTTTGTTCTAGTTTGTTCAAATAAAAAAAGGGCTATATTTTTATGGTTTGCATGGTTTTTTAAAAGCATGGCAAAGAACTCTCTAATTGAGTAATGAAAAAACTACCATCGTTACAATGGTAGTTTCTGGCATAATCATTGTTTTTGCCAAATTTAGTTTAGAGTTTTCAAATCCATGCTCATCAAACGTAAAAAAAAAGTTCGATCAAGAAACCCGTGAATCAAACTCTGCCTTTAATTGACAAAAAAATTGTCGCCCAAAAATGTCATCATTGTGAAGTTCTTAAAGTATTTTATTATCCAGTACGTATGATAGGTAGGTGTTTAGTTGACAGACTAAGCGAGATATCCAATCCTTCAATTTTTGTTTTATAACTCCCTAATCTTTTTGCTGTCGGTACCCGTTCCGCCGTCCCCGGCAAATGTTGTGGTGAATTTCATATTTTTGTAAGTATCTCTACTCCGTATGTTTATTCTGCATGTGTTTGGTTCACATGAAATTTTCTTGATTTTTTATGCTTTCATAAGCTTTATACGTAAGCGCTCGGTGCGTTTGAGAGCTCTCCTGTTACATATGGAATACCATATTAGAGGTTTTTGCTGAGTCATTATTTCATTACTTTTTGTATTATAGAAAGAAAATAATATTGTTTTTTTCTAAGCGGCTTAGGATCGCTCAGACGGTTTTAGTATAATATGTTCTTAAATGTAGGTTTGATATAGCATTTGGCAAACGTGGGGTTTAAACGAGTCCATAAAAATGACTAACTTCGATGAATTTTAATATAATAGCAATTTAAATCCTTGGGAAGTGGTTAAAAGCATTTTATAATATTATGTATACAATATTTTTTCCCCTGGCAATAAGAATATACCTCTTCTTACAGGTGATGCCATTAAACTTCATATGCCATGCCATCATAATAAACTTTAAAAATAAATAACAAATTTTTCATTAATTTTATATTTTAAAAAATAAACTGATATTCTCATTTTAAATGTGACATGTGCATAGACGCCCTGATTCTATTTTAAAGTCAGTATCGGGATTTCTTTTGAAAAATGACCGTCGAACTCCTGGGGTTTACTATTATCCCGAACGTCATTCACCCCTTGAATAAGCCTGGAACAGACCGACTGCGTACATTGTCTAAACAATTCTAAGTGATCACCCTGTATAAGAAAATGTCCTAACATAAATATGTCAGTTTCCAATTTGAGCTCTAATCCCTAAGCTGTAAAGGCTTATTCGTTAAAACAATTGAGGCATATTCCTTTTAAAGTTTCGCTTGCCATTCGATACGAAAGGTTTTAAAAATCGAGCCCGAATCGTGGTAAAATTAACAGTAAAAGCATGGAAATAAGATCGATAATATTCTGCTTGAAAATATTTTAAAACGTCCGATGAAGCAGTTTTTTTCTTTCGATGACAAAAAGTATAAACTGCCAGTACCATTCATTCGATTACTAGGTGTATGAATAAGGCAACAAGATTGAAAATGGAATGCGCGTGTTTCGCAATTGCAGCCATTTTGTTAGGGTGAAAGCACCAGTTGTCGGTCCATAACAAAACACATAAATTAAGTGCTCAATAATAAATGGGAATGTCCCTTGCAGGGGACAGGGCATTAGGGCGGGATTATGAGGAGTGTGGCTCTCTGCACTCGGCCTCGGACCTCCCGGTCCAGATTATTGGCAGACGTCTCCTAATGGAATTGTGAACTAATTGCGTGGCGCGGCTATGTTTGTTTTGGAATATTCTGGACATATCTTAATTTCAAAAATATAAATACATATAATTATAATTTAAGGGATGTTGTAAATTCAAAACTTATGATTGAGATAAGTCTAGTCCAAATATTTGTTAAATGAATTAAAAGAAATATGTAATTTGGTAATTTTTACATACATACTTATATTTACTTTCATTTTACGATCATAGAGCAAATAGATTAGATTGAAATGAAATCTAATCATAAGAATAGAATAGTCTGATCATTCCATTGGAGCCACAATGGCGATAAGCTTGGTCGAAAAAAATTCTGTTATATACAATACAACCATAAGTCGGAACAGAACTTAGGACCCTAGGACCCTTGGGAGTCGTCCGCAGAATCCGAGAGTAGACCAAATGAACCTTTGAAAGCAAATTCCTAGGAGTCACTAATTCTAGAATATTTTACCCCTGTTCTGTTTGTATACTCTTGTCATCCTCTAAATATTCTATAAGCGTTAAACTCCTATTCAAAAACTACACATTTTCCCATTGTGTGATCAATAATTTATCTACTTAAACTCCCTTTGCGGTTCAATAAAAAACCATCGAACCGGCCACAATCCCATTCATATCATTTACACGTAACAAATCATCTCAAACAAGTCTACCACGCGCCAGGAAAAAAACAAACTTGTTTATACAATTTAGGGAGACGAATCTCCAAAACCATTCATCCCGACTGGCCACTAAGTGGCCGAAATATGGCCCGTGTCAAACGCCCTTTGTGTGACAAGTACCTGTCTCGAATCCACAAAGGTGTTTTTATCTGGACACCAACATCCGAGGTCCATTGGATATTGATATTTATACGGTATTAAAACTTGTTTGACTCGTGGACGTTGAGGGGACAGTGACGCGTGCTAAACCGGTCAACTATTGGTCAGGGCGGACGGTGGTCTCTGATTGGTCGGTCGGGGATAGCCAGGTGTGAATAATTTTTGGCTTTGGGCAGACCGTTAGATATAGGAGTTTGTGGACGATTGTTGATATTTTTTGTGTATAAGCCACACAAAAAATTTGAATATCTTTGTAAATGTTTTATGCTGCGTACTGAGGTAAAGTCAATTCTATGATACCTGACAAGGAACAAGACAATAAACATACTTATATTTATTACGGCAAATCTACGCCATAAACACATTTTTTTTTAAATGCACAAGTAAAATCGATTCCAAAATCTCTCATTCTTAATTATAAAAATTTTTGTTTTCTTCCCTGTCAAAGTACGTAGTTTAATTTAATTATATAGTAAACAGAATGTATACTGTTAGAATCAACATAGCCTGTGATAACTAGTGGTGGAATTTTTTTAAGGCAAATGTGTTATTTATACTTAACTTATTCTATTTGTAATACAATGATGCCGTTTTTTGAAGTGAAAACTTCTTTAGCGACGTTGTGCACTTTTTTTGTATGGGGAAAAAATGTTAAACTCGCGTCAGGATTTATGTGTCACGTGACCTGATCGAAAATCCATATAAAATTTGAAGTCCGGACACGTGTTTTCTACAAACTTATCTGTTCCGGTGGCCAAAATTGGAACTACGTGAAATGCAATGCAAAAACTGGCAAAAACGATATTTAGTGACAGTTTTAAATAGACAGTAGCGACGCCGCCACCCGGAACAGATAATTTGTCGGTCTATAGACAATAATGGTTTTTTGTTCAATTTGACAGCTCATTTATGCAAAGAAAAGTGCTTGTTATGTACATCAGGAGTAGAGTAAATAATTGTATTAATAAGAACTGATGTTGTTTTCTTGAGTTTTATTCCTTTAGCGTAAGGTATATTTTTCATTGCATGAATGAACTGTCAAGTGTGACCTCTTCTACTATTATAGCAGATTATAGCCGCAGTGCGGTCGCTTGAACTCGCTTCCTATATGCTTCCTATGCTACAAAGTGACCACAAAGACCTTAATTTGATATCCTGCAAAATTCAAAATTTAATTGCCGTAATAAAACATTTAAAAAGTTTGGAATATCTTTATTCGCCGGAATTATATAACAGTATTTTGTGGAAATTAACACCACTTCTCCGCAGTTTTTGGATCCGCTATGCTGCGGAGCATGCATCAGGTCGTATGAAGTTGGAAATGCTGTCCGATTTCCTGCGACAAGAGGCTCGTTCTCACACACAGTTTGGCTTGTTACCCCAAATTCCCAGTGGACATCCTCGAAAGCGACATGTTGATTACTGTAACACCACTCGTGTTATTAACGATTCGGGAGTCTGCGGATTCTGTAAAGGGAATCATTCCTTGGCCGATTGCTCCAAATTCAAAAGTTTATCCGCAGATTCCATTATGCAATTAGTTGTAAATTCCAAACTTTGTTTTCGTTGTTTAGAAAATAAATAGTTGTCAATCAAAAAAGTATGACATTGACGGTTGTCAATCATTTTATCATCATTTATTACATCGCGTTTCAGTGTCACAGCAAGGAGTTTCTGATAAGTCTGAAAAAGTTTCTGATTTCATTAATTCTGAGAGATAAACTTTTTAATGTAATATAAATTGTCATGTTTGTGTACGATAGCGCAATAAATAAATATTGTATTTTACTACATAAATGATAGTACTTTTATACCTCTACCAATCAATTAAATCCCTAATGGTGCGTCTATGCTTACGAAGCGAGCACGAGCGGCGCACGAGCGGAGCACGAGTCGAACCGCTCTGCTCGCGTGACAAGTGTGGACGCACAACGAGCCTGCCACGAGCCTACGACGATCTCTCCTCGAACATAGTTTCAGCCTAAATATCGAAAAACCGGCACGCGGTGCGAGACAAAAAATTGTGTAGTTCTATCTTTCTTTTACGTGGTCTATCCGTATCGCCCTCTTTTTCTTGTGTGAATGCGATAGATACTATCAATTTGTATGCAATTTGTCTATAGTTTTCTCTGTCTACGGGCGGAGCACAGTCGAGCACGAAACGAATGCTCGAAGCGCGCTCGTTCGAGGCTCCAAGTCCGTCCACAGTACACGAATTTTGGATCGGCTCGTGCTCTGCTCGTGCGCCGCTCGTGCTCGCTTCGTAAGCATAGACGCACCTTAACCATTCTAAAATACATATCAAAAATGCACAACGTTAATATTCAGGTTTTCACTTCTGCCGGCACTCCCGGAGTGCAACCCGTCGTTTTTTTCCTAAATAAATAAATAAAAATAAATAAAATGCTTAACCATTACACCAAAACTGCTTGTAAAATTTTCATTATACACAACAAAACCCATTAGCATGCAATGTAGGTAATTATTTAATTACCGCGCTTTTCGGTTTCCACGGCTCTTTGGTATACATTTTCTTGAATTCGAAAAGTCATAATCGACTTACCTATTATTAAAATTTTCAACAGATATCACATGTCTCTTTTTACTCAGCATTATAAGAATGAATGTATTCGGTCGCGAAATTTCGTCTCGGAATATTAAGTTTAACAAATCTCCATCTATTGAAAGGTTCGGAATGAAATT
Organism: Mecyna flavalis; assembly: GCA_949319885.1. NCBI lineage: Eukaryota > Metazoa > Arthropoda > Insecta > Lepidoptera > Crambidae > Mecyna > Mecyna flavalis. Next base: position 3,963,163 of record OX439407.1, on the reverse strand, counting down.
TAATATCTCGCATCGGATGCGTTCAAGTGCACTGTGCACGCGTTGCTATGATACCTTGCGTAGAATGTCAAGAGTGTCGTACTTATTGTAGGTATGATAAATATTTCATATCTCTTGTTGGGAATACGAATATTCATATCTCTACAGATATCGATTTAGCTTAGGTGACCATTTGAATATGATGCCGTAAGTTTTTGTGCAAAAATAAGTCTTAAAAACGTTTCTAAGGGTGCCTTCGACTTCGCGCAGTCGGCTAGTGACCGCGCGAAGTTGAAGGAACGACTGCATGCAGTTGATATTGACTTCACACGACTGGAGCCGACTGCAGCCGACTGCGTGCAGTTGATATCATGACTGTAAGCAGTTGAAAATAGCAACTGCATGCAGTACAATATATCGACTGCGCGCAGTCGCTGCGGTGCAGTCCGTCTGATGGCACCCTTACTTGTACACAAGTCAGCTTGTCATCATAGGTGAGAGCGCTCAAGTCAAGGGAAAAAGGAGTGTCCTAATACTTTAATCATGCTTTATAAATAATCTATTAATTACTTAGGAATATCCTGAAGTAGCCGCTATTTGCTAACTTTTTATGACTACTAAAATTTTATAAAACAACTCTCTCAAACCCAGCACAAGGACGTATGATATCAAAAAGAATATAAAAAGAAAGTGTACGAGTATTCAATTTAAACTTTCTTTAGCGAAATCCAATCAATTGTTTTTTCTGTGACTACTTGACAACGTTAACTTTTCAGTCACACAGATGGTGTTAAGAACCGTCAACCCCTCTCCGTCCAAAAAAGCCTTGTTATTGTAAAACAAGACACAAACAGGCCCAACATCTCATCCATTCGCACCACTAAATTACAATCGAAAGGGCTGTATGGGGAAAACAAAAAACATTTATATCAATGGCGGGTCGGGTCTAAATTTACTACTCATTGACAGGCCGTAAAGAGGCGGGGGGACCCCCGGGGCTCGTTCGGCTATAGGAGTGAGTAGATAAGAAAACTGGAGATAGTAGCCAAGACCGCGGGCGGCTTGGGAATGCTCAAGAGATGTTTCTTTCTTCTCAAATAGTTTGAGTCATTTTCTCACTTCATAGTATCACTGGCTAATCCAATTTACGTGGATCGCCTGTTAAGGATGTCGGAAAACGCTCGACAGGATTACAATGTAGTGACCCTATCTGCCCAGTCTCAAGTATTCTGCAATGAAATATAAGAGTAAGACCTCGAAATAATATGAATTTTGATTTAAAGGAGAAGGTTCAAAGGTCGTGTTGAACAAGCCGTTTGCCACGTAACTATGGATGGTATTTAGATAAAACTAGAAAATTATAGTTATATAACAACGGCACTAAATGAGCGTAAATCAAGTATGGGATTTAATTTTAAAATTCTGAAGCAGGTTCTAAATTCTAGGCAGTCTAAATTATTATTGAAGTATTGAATGTACTGAATAACATAATTTCTTGGCAAATGTAAACACTTGCTACTCGTATGTTATTAAGGTAATGCTTAATATTTTAAAATATTAGTTGCAACAACTCTCAGTACATCTGAAGGGTCAGGGGCAAAGTTTTCGGACGGTGGTTTCCCAGAGGACGCCCGAACCCGGATAAAACTCCGGGTAATTCTCACGTGCACTCCCCGCATTTGTCAACTAACCACATATACCGTGTTGCCGTAGCGCATGCCTCTTTAATTATTTAGTTGCTGTAACAATGTTGAAGAAAGCGGGAGTAGATATCATTGGTTGAACTGTGTATTGCAATGTCTGGTTATATGATTTAACTTTATTTATGTAAACTTCCTGACGTATTATATATTGATTTTTTTTTTAAATTTTGATGGGAAATGGAAACCAAGTGTGAGTAAATAGTAAATAATATTTTTTTTGATAAACGCGAAGGGCATGACCCCTGCACAGTGACCGTCCGTGACGCAGCTAGTACTATTGGTTCGAGTTTCGTCTATCATAATCGTAAAACTTTTGATTTGACTAAAATAAGAACTTTATTAGTTTATTTTACTACTAAGATAGAATCATTTTACTGCGGGAAAATAACGACTAAAATTCCACGCATACCTACTTACAGATTTGTGTTTGCTTGTCTGTCTGTTATGCTTTCACGCCTAAGCCAATCGATCAATTTAAAGAAATTCGGTACAAACTTATAGATACTAGATCTGAAGAAATTACTAACTCTACTTCATAGGGATTGCGTATGTGTTGTCGGCCCTTAAAGAAGGGATATGCTTTTTCATTGAAGGTCGCTAGGTCGTGTTTTTTCAACTTACACATAACTTCTAAAGGTACATTACTGGTTGTTCGAAGCAATGTCTCGAGAAGAAATAGGTGATGTTGAGCCCGTTTTGGAACCTTACGCAGATTATTTTTCTTTCTTATTACGTATCAAAGAAACGGTATTCCACTACTTATTCCAGTTTTAGATTTAACAGGTACGACACTTGTACTATAGTACCTGTACGGTTAAACAGTATCACGGCCAGTTATACCAATCTCCAAACAAGACTTGTAGGAATCCACTACACAGCCGTGCACCGCTCGTCAAATATTTATATTGACTTAGGTTAACCCTTGCAAGCGAGTCCGTCCATCAGACCCTGCGGCCTCACGGGACCGGCCAGGTAGATGCAGGGTTAACACGGCATAGACAGGACAGAAGAGTATTGGCTATAGGAGCATTTTAGGGTTTGTTCTATTTTTGAATTCCATTGGGCTTGCGAGCCTGTCTGCTCTTGCTCCTAAGGCTTGTATGCTATGTAGACGACGCCGGAACCGCACCGGCGCCGGAGCGCATATTGTTATGAAAACCGCGCGCCTGCGCCGGACTGAAACCGCCGAATTTTGATGCTGATTTTAGTTCAGAAAAGCATGGCGGCTCGATGCGCACGCGATGTCAGCGGGATTGCGGGGTTAGTCATCATCATCATCATCATTTCAGCCAAACGACGTCCACTGCTGGACATAGACCTCCCCCCTGGCGGGGTTAGTGGTTCCAAAATAATCCAATCAGCAACTTTTTCCTGACCCGAGAACTGAATCCAGAACCCCACGATCATGTGTGATGAGGCGTTACTTAATTTTTAAATAATAATCAATCACAAAACGTATAATTTACTTATTAACTTTAAGTGTTGAGATCTAGCTTGGGTATTGTGACAAATGACATGATTTCAATGATGGTGGCTTTTGCCTTAGACTTTACGTGAATTAAATGGGCAGAAAAGAGTTTTTTTTAAATTAATACATTATACCTACATAGATTATAATAATGGTATTTTCTGTTTGTTACAGATAATAATGTATCCAGATAAAAATCGAAGCAATGAAAAGATCAGGATCTTTATTCAAGATGACGTCCATGTACAAATTCTACATCTACCATACAATCCGTATATTGAAAGAAAAACTGATTCTACAATAAACAAGGTACAGCTGACCTTTGAAGTGTGATCATGTGTTCCACAAGTGATTCAACCGGCATTGTTACCGCGAATCGAAATCGAAAAATCCAATTACAAATTTTGGATTTGACAATTTCGGATTTAAACCTAAGCTTGGTGTGACCATCGCTTTAAAGCGCGAACTACTTACTAAAAAAACTACAAAGGTAGTTTCCTATTTGTTTTGTCAGTCCGTAATCCCACTGCTGAGCAAAGGCCTCCCCCAACTTCCTCCAATTTTTCCTTTGCATGGCTACACTTTTGTTATTTCTCTATGGCCAATCCTTACAGTGGCGGTCTAAATCATCCCGCCATCGTTTTCTGGGCCTGCCTCGCAATCGTCGCCCATGCACTTGGATTTTTGACTTTCGGTCAAAGACCATTGTCTAAGACCCGTAGGATAGAATGGGCAGAATGCATACGTCAATGAGTTTGCGTTTCAGTGACAGAGGAAGGTCTCCCTTCATGTACGCTTTCATGGACCAGAAGCTCTTCCAGGCATTATCGACGCGGCGATCTATTTCTTTATGTTGCCTGTTTTCGAAAGAAACTACCTGGCCCAAGTTAATGTAGGTACTCATTGACGTACTTTATTCTCTGCCTCTCTATAGCTATTCAAAGTCAGTCAGTCATTCAAAGGTAGTATAAAATTAAAAAAAATCGTGTCCTATCTATCAGTTTCAAGTCTGCAAAGTCCACGGGTCATCCCATAGAGCCGCAATAAAATATGCGCGACGGACGGCCTTGCTGTAAAAACGTTGTTTTAGAGCACTCCTCAATAATGTATACTTCAGGAAATGTTAAGTGCTCCCGACTTACCTGGGGAAAGGTAACGGCGATTTTTATTTACAATATCACGTGTGTAATTTTACGGAGAAATAAATTATTCAAGGGCTTGAATAGTGGGAAGATTTTCTATGAAACTTTTTGGATACAAGAAAATGGTAAAAAAGTATCTTTAATTTTGATTAAAATTAAGACAACTGTATGTATGAAAGCGGTGAAATTGGCCCTTAGGAATACAACTAAAAAAGTAACCATCAAGTTTTTGCCAGTTTCTTTATACAACATTTAATAATCTGTAAAAATAACCGTTTGTAAACATTTCAAATTGAGAATCACTGAATTTAATTTGTAGATTATAAATGGCACGCCCATCTACTTGGCAAATTGCAGCAATCATTTTTATGATTTTGAAATAAAAAACGGCATTTAGGTAATTTGATTCACTATTTTAAGTTTGACGCCTCAAGGCCTATAATCACTCAACTCTCAAATCTAAAGCCCCGTTCCCACGTAATCAAAAACCAATTTTCTAAACAACGAGTCAATGAGACAACCCTCAAGAGACACCGGGTGGAATTCGCAAAAAGCAACCCGGGTACCGGTGCCGTCGGCGAAGTTAGTAATCGATACGGCCTCAGGGTTTTGGGTATAAATTAGAAGTACCATCGATCACGGTCGCCCTTTGCCCATCGGAACGTACTTTATTGATAGTGAATGTTAACCGACAGTTCACTGAGTTACGTTAAGTGGGACGAGTATTTTTGGGACGAGGCTTAAGTTGTTAATCTTGTAATTAGTGCGGGAACGGTTACCTACTGTTGTTGTGTAGGTCTGGAAATCAAATATAAGTTTTGTTAACGAAAGTTTTGTAAGTTTGAAAAGTATGAGTGTTAGGTAAGTACAGAAGATTAGGGGTGAGCTTCTGTGTCCGCTTGCCCTTCTTTTTACTTCTTACGATGTGGTGTCTCTTTAAGAAAACGCACTTTTAAACATTTGTATTTCATTTCAAATTCCTTAATTTACTGTTGGCAAGTCTTAGGATCATCTTTAAGACATTTATTATAAGATATTCTATCAGTGATGTATCCAGATGCTTTTTGTTCACAGTTAAGACTCTGAAGAGACTGAAGTTTTATAGAGTTTCAACGTTCATTTTATAATATATAACTTATTATAAAATGAACTTTTGGTATTAAAAAAATAGATCTTCTATGTTCCTTTTTGTGATATTCTACTTTTTGGAAAATAAGGTTTGCGATAAGGTCCGAGAATATTACAATAATTATCTTCAGAAATGTTTTTTAAAGAAAACATAAAAATAATTGACTTATATTATGGAAGATACAGAGACATTAAAAGGGCTTACACTTAGGCAAAATTCAACCTCATAGGCCAGACTTTACTTAGCATACAGCGGGTAAGGGTGTTCCATTTAATTACCGTCGTATTTGTCAATAATTAGATTACAGTCAAACGGCGGCACGTAAGCAGGCGCGCTAAACGACAGTTAAACAAACAGCGCTGCAAACCGAGTTATGGGGGTCAGCTGCAGATACGGGATTGATTAGGGAATAGGGGAGATGGTCGGCTAGACAGGTACGTGAGCGCGAAAGTGTTAACAAAAGTGAAATGCATTGATTTTATTTATTTAATTTTACTTACTAAGACAAGAAATTAAAAAAGTTGACGGAGGCTAAATGGCAATCGCTCCAATATAATAACCGGACTTGCCAAATCTTTGAGTGTGGCTACTGCTTAGTTTCTGGGCATATTTAAAAAATTGAGAATTTGATCACCTTACAATGAGTTTTTGGTACACATTAACCCCTCAATATTTCAATAATTATGAAATGAAATGAAACGAAATGAAATAAATACTAGGTAGTTTATTCAGCAAATAGATTTTTAAAAACTACTTTTGCAAGTGAATCTTTTTTTTCCCTACCAGCACTTTCAGTCAATGGCCTGTTGAGGAAAGCACATGCATTATACATATTATTATATAAAAATAAGTATGACTGTACGATCTACAGAAATCTTGATCACTGATTTGCAAAATATAAGATTTGGGGCCACTTTTGACCCCGCCTGTAGTTGGTCCAGTAGCGGCTAAGTGAATCACGTGTCGTTTTGATTGAGCGCTCGACGCCTCAGGAGAGCCGGTTAGACCCGCCTGTGTTTCGCCGGGCCTTGCCACATATAGCACCAGGTATTGCTTAGGTAATTAATCGTCACTGACATAGATTGTTGAAACTTATCTTTTACTGAAAGTGGAACTGGGCAGGCCATATGTGCCATTGCCCGAGTAGCCCCCTAAGCCTATGTGCCGGATGGACCCAGAAAGGTGGACCAAGATTGTCACTTTTTGGCAGCCGGCCGATGGGGCTCGGAAATGGGGCAGGCCCAAAAAGAGATGGCGTAACGATCTTGAGGAGTATATCCGAGATTGGCCAGAAAAATATAATTTGGGGAAAACCCTTTGCTCAGCAGTGGGATAATTTATGGGCTAATAAAGTAAAGACATAGATTGTTACATAACTTTAAATTTATTTTTTACGAGCATTTTGTCCCGTTCTGATCTAACAATACCCGGATACGCAACATTTAAAACAAAACAACCTCTACATAAAGCTAAGGTACCTCCTTCCCAGCAAACTCCTATTTTAATCTTATCACAATCTAATTCAATCCCCACAGCAAACATTCCTTACAAGATACAAACAAAAAACATACGGTCACATGTTTACGGAGTCAGGTAGCCGGGGCAATGTATAGTAAAATAAGGGTTTAGGGCACAATACACGTCTTAAACAAATATAAGAAGGCTGTGGCGAGTGACCTTTGTCCCTTTGCGCCAGTGTGGGTAAGGGACGGCCGTCCGGACACACTACCACTAAGGAAACGTTTGTATTTGCAAATGTGCCTTCTAGACACATAAATGTGGTAGAGTGGACTGGCTTAATTTCGTTCTCTATGTGATATCACTTTGTTCGCTCGTTCTATCTTCGAGTCTTTGATTTCAAGTGGCTTCCATTTTAAAACATCCAGGAGCTAATTCCATAATGAATACCAGGTGGGTTCCTGTACTGGGCCGTCTAGGTGGGTACCACAGTGCCAGATATTTTCCCGTGAAATAGAAGTGTGTCAAGCACTTCTGTGTTTCGGGGAAAGGGCACTGTAGCTAGTGAAATTACTGTGTATATGAGACCTAATAAATGTCGTCTCGGTGTAGCGGGTGCAGGGCGGTGCCAGACAGTAACTGCTTAGTAACTGTTTGGCACTGAACTGTCTAAGGGCAGACGTGGCGCTTACCATCAGGTGTACGATCTGCTCGTCTTGTTACACATTGCAATAAAAAATATATATACCTATTTATCACTAGCTCGTTGCTGACGGAAAACGTCGTGAGGAAACCTGCACAGTCGAATAGCTGTGTAGCCATAATCCAATTGATCTAGCTGGACCTTTTTTTTTTTCTTTTTTTTTTCGGAGGAGAATGCGTTCATGCACCATAATCGCAGGCTAGCTAGACCCGCGGCCGTGTGTGGGACCCGAGACTTAAGCGTCCACTACCCACTAAACTCCCCCGGTTTCCCCTTCACCCCCGATTGGGACGAGCCGGTGCCAGCCTTGTTGTGGCTATTGACCAGCCCATCCCTGGGTACCCCGACTTGAGAGGCCTCAAGTCAGGGTGGCGCCTAGGGCGGGCCACCCGAGAAACTAGGTGACCCTCAGACATTGCTCGAGCGACCTGTGCTATGGTCTAGCTGGACCTAATAAGGGTAGGGAACAAGGGAAAGGAAGGGCGTTCAGATGGCAGTCGCTCTAATGACATAACGGGTCTTGCAATATTCTGAATCATGGTGGAAGGGTACCCTGACTGGATCGAGACAAACCGTTTTGAGATGAGAAAAGGAGCTAATTATGGTCAACATTTCGATTATCATTATGAGGCGCTCGTGGCGCAGCTGTGACAGTGGTTCGTTAGCGATAACGAAAGTCAAGCTACCTACGCCGCGGTCGGTTAATGAATGGGTGACCATTCTGACCATATTTAGTGACATTAATTTCGAGCGTCTCCGTGCTTCGGAAGGCACGTTAAGCTGTTGGTCCCGGCTGATATTTACTATAATGTAAATATTAGTCGTCAAGCCTAGTCAGGGGCCATTTGGCGGCTTGATAACATCTGACATTAAGGTTGGTCACTTGCCTTACGCACCCCTCCACCAACCCGCACTAGGCCAGCGTGGTGGAGTATGGCCCACACTATCTCACAATTGAGAAAAGGCCTGTGTCCCAGCAGTGGAAACGTATATAGGCTGATGATGATGATGATGATGGTCAACATTTCACTTGAAAAACTTCACCAAACAAACAGCTTAACCCGCTCAGGTATAAACCCGGGTCGTGGGTTGGTATCCCTGTTTTGGTTTCAAATTTTGAACTTTTTCAGAGTCCGCCTGCCACGCTACCACCCATGTGTAATCAGCCGCCATAACAGTTTTGGCGCTTCGGTAGTAGGTCTTACGTGCACCCAGTACACTTCAAATGAAAATCTTACATATCTCGGCTACAATGTGGCAGCACATTGAGCGACGCTTCGCGGTGAAAGATGTCAATGTAACAGGTCGCAAAGGCTGTTTAACATCAGGTGAGTTGCGCGCCTGCCAACCGAAACGACAAAAATGTTTTGGCACGTGTAAAGCCCAGTCTACAGCTTACTAGGTGCGTCGTGTAAGCCGTTAAGGCCGGGCCACCTTCCGATACAATAACAGCAGCTATTGCCCAACCCTTTCTTCCCGGCCCGCTTATAAATTGCGGTGTCCATTGGGTACAGTCGCAGGAATTGCCTGTTTGTTTAATATTCTGCGGAGTTAGTTTGTTTTGCGGACCTTGTTAGGGGCTATTCGGCCGTTTATAATGCTTTATGGCAAGGAATTGGCGTTATAACTCTAGTTGCGAAGTGAAACATTATAGCGTTAGTTGAATAAGAGTGGGTGGTTTATCTTATTTAAGAAAATTTGAGGCGCTAATTTAATGGAAAATCATATCATAGCATATTATAAAGATATATTAATCTATGTTACGTTTTATACAAAGATGATGAAGGGTTTCTAGGTTGGTAACAATAAATAAATAAATACCTATCTCTGGACATTATTCACACAGCGCCATCTAGCTCCAAACTACCACTTTTACCACTTGCACGCACTGTTCAGTCGTGTAACTTGCCATGGTAATTTGACATGGGTGGCTGAATGATGGACGGAAGATTTGACAAATGTCACGGGGACAGGATGGCCGCCACAGGCCGCCAAAATCTACCCGTCCCTATTGAAAAACCCTTTAAATACATACATATTATACATAGAAACGCCCAGACCGATACAAACAGACATGACAATGACTTAAGATGGTATCGTATGGCTCTAAATCTCAAAATCAAACAGATTTGTCTGAGTTTTATGGGTGGCAAAATGTAACTTATTGTTATTTAAAAAATTAATAAAACCACTGATAAAATTAATGCTGAAAATAAAATTCTTGTTGTTTTTATAAAGATAGTAAGTGTCTATATCTTTAATACTCATTTGTTGATTGTATTTAACTTACGGAGCCCATAGACTCATAGACGTAATCATATTAATTCCATGCGGAGCCTACACTAGAGCCAACGCAACCAACGCAAACACATTTCCATTGTCAAAGTTAGCCTAGCTGTCAGACAGACAGTCAAATTGGGTGAAAAAGGATTATGTTAAGGGGGGGTGGGAGTACATAAAAGAGGCATAGACCGACAAACTTATCTGTTTCGGTGGCGGCGTCGCTACTGTCTATTTAGAACTGTCATTAAATATCGTTTTTGCATTGTATTTCACGTAGTTCCAATTTTGGCCACCGGAACAGATAAGTTTGTAGGTCACGTCCAAATATGGCGCCGCGCTCGCACATTTCGTAGTTTTTTAAACATAGTAAACGAGACACTAATTTTATCAAGTCAAACTCTGCGAATTTATTTGTAAATATTTAGTGGCTATAATTGAGTGAAAATTCAAATGTTAATTGGCAGGAGCTTAGACATAAAATACGAAAATCGTTAAAAAAAGGGGTAACTTTGGGATTTTTTCTATCGAGTGAAGTTTATAAAAACATGTAATTGAATGCGATTTTAACTAGATCAGATCCTTAACTGATACATATATTTTTTTTAGAATTGAAAACACTGATTTGTATGTCTCAGGTGGCTTTTAAAAACCATACGCGCGGCATCTGCGGAACTACACAGCCTTAAATTATTTTTGAATCGTTCTACGGGTATGTCTTTTGTTCAAGGTTACATAAATCTACTACAATAGGATCATGGCTACACAGCCATTTGACTATTACACTTTACGGTTATGGAGGTATCTACTGGATAGATACCTCTGACCGAGCTAGTGGATAGATGATTGTATATATACGCGTTAATCAAAATTAAACACACAAAATTAATGAAATGCAAGATAATCCTCGGCGGCTGAGTAGATAGACCCATATAATATGTGAGCAATTGCTAAAGGTAAGTAATGTATCGACCGCCTGACCCCCGGGATGACCCCACCTAACGAACTGCGATATAATACTTCCCTTCGACGGTACTTCCTAACTATTTAATGGATTATTTAGACATTCAATTAACGAGCAACTATTGCTTTGATGTTGATTACTGTTTTGATAATTAATGAATTTACGGGGAGATTGTTTAATGAATGCACAGATTATGGAATTTTGATTAAGCGGTAGTAAAGTATTTATTGCCTTATTTTTCGTAGTAGAATGCGTTGCGTTCGAAGGGACAGTGGGTAGTGGGACTAGTCCCCAGTCCAATGCGACCCCGTAGGTCTTGCTAGCCTGTTGTGAAAGTCAACGCTTCAATGTAGGTATTTCCAGATGCAAAAAAAACGCAAGCGAGACTTGAGGCAGTGTGTGGGACTAAAGCGCTCCACTACCCACTGAAATAGGGAGCTTCACCCTCGCACTCAAACTTCACATTTAAATTGTCTTAATCTCTCTTGAGTCATTTCACATCATTTTCTGTCAGGCGATGATAGGATATTCCCGTCCTGTTCACTTCCGGTTGTGTACTTAAGAAACAATAATAAAGTGAAAAGAAAAACTAAATAGAGGCATCTTCATCTATACCATTTTCCAAATTATTATATACAAACGTTCCCGTAATTGAACCCAGAACCTTAAAACGACCAATCCAAAGTATGTTTTTACGTAGGCACCTACCAACTAGGCAGTTGGATAACCTTTTTCTTTCCATATCACTATACTGATATTCCCATAAGGAGCAGTACACATCTAAAACAATATTACTGCTCCCGAAGTCCAATTGTAAATATAATAAAAAGACACGACCTCCGGCCACCTACACCCGCTGTTTACCCGGTTCGAACCGGTTACATTCGGTTATAGTAGGTCTTTTTGACCCTTGGACAAAAAATTTGCGTAGGTTTCTTGGACCTGTTTTTTAATTGAAAAAGCGATACTCGGTCTGTCTTTAACGTTTTGCGCAATAAAGACTAATTCATTGACTGATTGATAACGTGACTCAAATCAAACATCCTCAGAAAATTCTGAATATAGTTCTGTGTTTGCATAAAGAAGCTAATTACTAACACAATAGTATAAACACTTAGATATCAAGTAAGTGCACGTTACATTGTAACGGAAATAATAATATCGCTTATAATTTATAAAGTATTTAATACACAATCCTTTAATTCGAAACTTTGGTCAAAGAATTTGTATATATTGAACTGTGAATTATCTATCCAACCAACATTAAAATTAAATTTAATATTATGTATTAAAGAAAAAAAACTACTAATTAACTAAAAGGATATTAACAAACGTATTTAAATTTACATCAATCTGTATTATGGATTAAAAATCCCAGTTCACGGTTAGTTTGCACAATATCTATATCCATTAACACCATTATATCACATGAGTACAACATATTAATATCAACGTAGAAATTAGATCCACGGTTAACATTTCAAAGGATTCGTATCGGGCACACGCCGGGTCTGTCAGATCCCCCGTCCATTTACAGGTTGAGACCAGACGTAGCCGGTCAAAACCGGATCTCACCGGATCCCACCGGTTTTCACCGGTTCGGTCCTCCCGGCCGACGGAGGGCTTTTTCATTTCCTCACAAAACATGTTGTTTTTATTAAAACATACGGACGGTCACTCCCTCTTTGGAAAGGGTCTTGTTTTATGTACAACTGTGTTTTTATTAAACTACGACGTATAAGTAGTTTGAGGTGGAAGGTTAAGATTTATTTTACTGCGGCCGGTTAAGGGTTAAAAGTGACGCTGTTTACAAAACTTACACTATCTGGTTTTAATAATTTTACAAAGCCCCTGCTAAGATGTAAAGATTAATATTAAATTTTATTTAATAAAGATTTTTATTAAGTTCATACTTAGCACAGCAAAACTTTAAATAAATATAACAAAGAAAATAGGTTTACAGTATGACAGGCAGCCTGATTATACCGTGTTATTATAAAAATACTTTATGTAATGTGTTATCTATCACTTTTGAATTGTTATATTTCTCCTATCAAAAGTTACAAGATTTCAAATGCCCTACAAAATTTTAAATAATTAGTTTTTTCTAAATTCAATCTTTAAGTAATTTTTAGACTATTTTACTTTAAACCCTAGAAATGATAAGCGTGTGGTAAACATGCACATGGTGCGTGCATTCCATTCATTGACCTCACGCATAGGAAGCGTAGTTAGAAACCACTTGACCATTTCAACTCTATCTATAGATAGTCTCCTAAATTCTAAAGTAAAATTTTATCTGTGATAATTTTGCAAAATATTTACTCGACACAGGTCAAGCCTGGCATACTAACTAGGTCGAGAACCGAGCAATTTGCATTAAAATTGATGTCTCTAGGTGATTCGACCCAACTACGAAACAACCGGGCAAATAAGTTAACTAATTTGATCCTAGCGAAAAGCTTTGTGATATCTGGGCGTAATGTATGCGCGGGATGGACCCTCCTGTGCTGCGTTTAGTTGGCAAGTTTACTTGATAAGTTAGAATTTAACTACAGACCTACAAATTTATCTGTTCCGGTGGCAAAAATTGGAACTACGTAAAATGCAATACAAAAACGATATTTAATGACAGTTTTAAATAGACAGTAGCGACGCCGTCACCGGAACAGATAAGTTTGTCGGTCTATAATCTCAATGATAGAACTCGAATGTTTTTAAAGTGGTCAGTTATGAAAATGATTGAACTAAAATTGTTGTATTGATGTTATACTCTTTGTTAAAGGGGGTGGCAAATAAAGAGCTTATTACCAAACTGGAGGCCAGTTGAACATCAAATTAAAGTTTTCGGAACCTGTCCGCCATTTTCTAACTCACTCTATAACCACAAGTATACACAATAACATTTACAAATAAGAAATCCTCCTAGTTCGTTTAGTTCCTCTTTTTTACCTTGTGCCATTAGGTCATGGAATGTCTAGATTCTATTCTAACAGAAATAAAGAGGCATCTATGGCACTCTCTTTCACCAAACCAAGCGCAATTAATAGCAAAACTACTACTTAATATATTATGTCGTTCTTCGGTTCCCTGGTCAAATCGGCCTATTTGACTGATTGACAGGAACATTCTGCAGCTTGGTTTAACTATTACAAATACATACATATTTATGAACTCAGCAAAAGGAAATAAAATCAACATAAACTCGCGTTTTATCAAAATTTACTGTTTAAGAAAAGTAAAAAAAAAAACTAAAAATACATATTTTAATGTAGTAATGCTTAGCTTATACAAGTTATGCTTAGTTTCCCTTTTATCCACATACCACCACACCGTATACGTAGAGATACAACAAACCCGTGTTTATAAAGGGTCCCCTATGTAATCTTTTGAGTTTTGACCCGATGTCTTCTTTTGAATTTCAATTAAAAATCTATACTTATAAATTATTTTAAACTTTTGATTGTGCCTTTTAAAAGCTGCTTTCTCGCTAAAATGCATCTTATAAAACTCCGACTATTCTATCTTAAATAACCTTCTGACTCGCCCGCCAACACTCGACTAACGGAACAATTTAAACGGGGCACCGAACGGCCGACCCTTTGCGGACAGTCCCCCTGCCGTGGGCAGTCCTCCCCGCTAACCTTGGGGCACAAAAAACATTACATCTCCCCACCCCACCTAAACAAAACTCAACCCTAAACTGTTAATTTTAAGGACCAATGTGGGTCGAATGGACCGTTGTGGGCAGTCGGGGGGCCGGATCGACCCGTGTACAGCGATTTTGTAGTTCTGATTTTCATTTTGTTATTCTTTATACGGTTTGGGATTTCGTTTTTGATGCAAGATTTTGCAGTTGGTTTTGGATATTATTTTTGTCTGGGTCATTATGTGGATGATATATAGTAAAGTTAGAGGAAATGTACCTATGTGCATGCATTCTTATATTTTGATTACTAAAAAACATACATGAACATATGTTTATGTTTAAAACTGTCCAATTCAACATAATATTTAAAAGTATCATTCCTTTAAACTTTGAAACTTGTTTGCCTTACCCTTGTATTGAACTCAGGACCCGATGTATCGGCTAGGAAATTAACCATTGGACTAATTAGACGTTTAACATAATACACTGAACCAATTTTAAATTTTTACTATCAATCATATGTACCATGAAAACAAAAATAACCTATAATTGTATACATTTATTCGCCAACTCAAACAAAACTGATTGCACCAATCCGAAACAGTGTTACAACGGCTGCTATTTTTCAAATAGCCCCTGACCCACGCCTAAACAAACGCGGTAAAAAGTTAAATTCCCCGCGCCCGTCTTGTAACCCGTTAGACGCCGCAAATAACGTGACAGTCGGCGAAAATATCTATTTCGGACCGGCCGGACCCGCGTCACGCTGACACCGCCTTGGGACTGCCTCCAATGAGGCATGAGCGGTAGCGATTTGTCAAACTTTCACTTTGAAATAAGTATAATGTCCGACAAATTAAATCACAATGATTTATTCTGATTCTTGTTATCAATTTACTCTGTTTATTCTTATGACCAACTGATTATTTTCCGAAATGAGTTTCTAATGCAGTATCATTGCTAATTCACAGATAAGTTACGTCAGATAAGTTGATATTATATACTAAGACATTAAAATTAACACGAAACATATAAAACAAAATAACATAACTCCTCCACTAAGACAGGGTCCTACTTTGTAACCCGTTAGACGCCGCAAATAACTTGACAGTCGGCGAAAATATCTATTTCGGACCGGCTGGACCCGCGTCACGCTGACACCGCCTCGGGTCTGCCTCCAATGAGGCATGAGCGGTAGCGGAATCGTATTCCCTAGGAACGGACAAATTCAATCATATCGGAAATGTTTTTATGTTCACATACACTCGTAATTAAGTCATTTATGAATCTTTAAAATCTAGCAAAACTTGAAAATTATGTCATTAAATATTACAGGCCTTTATTCATTTTGATTTAAATTAAAAATCCTAATCGAGACACTTTTTACGGTTCGAGATATTATTTTACAAAACATAAAGTAAATAATTTCAACCGCCTAAAATAAAATTCTCCAGTTAATTTTAATATAACAGTCTCATAGGCATATTCTAACTGGACAGGCTTACCAAATTTTCTTATTGGAAAAAGAAATAAGGTATTAATAAACATTTTTATAGATAACATTTTCAAAAATACGGATTACCAATAATTATAATACCAGAATAAATATAACTTTAGATAATTTACAGCTCACTTAAACTTCTTAGAGAAATCCGCTGATACTCCAACCTTACGCTACCGCTCACAACAGCAAAGTTAACGTCTCCACACGAAGGGTATTTCTCAACCAGTCGGGCCACGTGTGTACACTGTAACTGTCATGTCGGAAAGAGGGCGAAACTCAAAGCAATTCCGAGTCTCATGTTAGTGTAATTTGGTGAAACGGGAAAACACGCCGGTCAAAACGGCCGTTGAAGCAATATAAACACTGTGACGCGAGGGTTACATGTAATACTGAAGCATGTTGGAGCAAGAAAGGGTTAAAACTACACCTGGATAGTAATAGTTGAGCTTCTTTGCTTTTTTTTTGCGATTGGATTCTTTTTTTTGCAATAACAAGTTTGAGAAGTTAGCAAAAAGTTTTATTTTAAGTTTCCAGCCAATGACAGCTTACAGTACAAAAGTATTAAGGAGGCACATTTTAAGAATTTAAATTACCTCATAAGTAAGATTTTTGGCTTTCCTGCTATACTACAATCATTAATATCACATACTGTATAGTGTATATTCAGATTTAATCATAAGAAGAACAGCAATACAAAGTAAAAGCTGTACGATAAGAATAATGCAAAACAAATCAAAATAAATAATAAAACATGAACGCGATTAAGACCCACTTTTCAATTTGAAACTTATACGCTCAAGCTCTTTAATTAGAATTAATTTCTAGTAATTAGAATGTCCACAAAACCCACTATACACTATTTAATAAAACCAAAAACTTTAATTTTTCAATAAGATTCTCATACAACAACAATTTCTGTAACAACGCCATCTATTGGTGAGTAGCGGTCAGGGTTCAAGTTTGTTGACGATTGGTGCCGTAGAGGGCGCCACATGTACCCTTGTATTTATCGCATGTCGTAGCCACTCGTAGCTCGTAGACGTGTCGTAGCGGAAGAGATTTAATTTTATTCATTGCAAAGTATAAAGAAAGTAAGGGATTCTTATTGGAAGTTAGTTGTGTTATAACTGTAGTTTGGAATTGTATACTAATTGAAAGTATACCTATATATAAATATACTATGATATAGATTGATAAACATTTTATGATTAAAGTAATTAAATTATTATGACGGTATTCTGTTATCAATTATCTTATATATTTTAATGTTTTGTTTGGTTAATAAACCTGAAAGAATTTATATTTTATTTAATGACAGCTCCATCATACATGTAGTTAAAATTAATGAAAAACATTTGACGTCTGAAAAGAGCAACCACCTAGCTTTTACTCAATAAAAAGCATTCTGATGCCGTTGGTAAAATATAATTAATTAATATTATGATAAATACAATAATCTAACCATTTATGATTAATGATAACGATGCAATGAGGTCAATGTATGTAATATCTTCCAGTTTTTCATATTTCACTTCATTTTACATACATCCCTCCCGCCGCCTCCGTGGAACAGTGGCTAAACCCGGAGATCGTGGGTTCGATTCCCACCTAGGGTCTGGTTGGTGGTAGGGCTTTTTCAGAGCCCAACTGGCTAGCTACCACCCCCACAGGTGAAATCTGCCGCCATAATAGCTCTGGCTGTGTTCCGGCAGTATTTATGAGTGGGAGCCAGTACACTGAAATCGAAGATCAGATGAGCCTACAGTCTGGCAGCACATTGAGCGACGCTTCCTGGTGAAGTGTCCCTCAATGGAATAGGCCGCATTGGCCGCTTACCATCAGGTGGGCTGCGTGTCTGTCTGCCAACTAACTTAGTATAAAAAAAAAAATACATAAATTAGCTATATAGGAAACACCCACACCGTACATCCTCACTATCATCAGCCTATCACAGTCCACTGCATGACTAGGCTTCTTTAAAAACTCGCCACATTGCTCAATTCTCGGCTACTCACGTCCAGGTTCTGTCAGCCATCTTGCGCTGTTCGTCACTCCACCTGGCTTAAAAGCGTCCAACACTACTTTTACCAAACCGCTACAAATATTCGTACTGGGCGGGGAACGTACCCGCAACCTCTGGTACAATAGCTGTCTCCTCAAACACAAAATCCGTCGTCAAAACTTCAAAAAATATTTCTTAATACAAAATTTTCCTTTCCAGATTAAAAAAGTCAGAACAAAGTCATCCAGCAAACAAACATTCAATCTTCAGACGCGGTCAACCTCCATAAAAACATTATGAAAGCTCTTAAAAGCTCCTCAAAGTTCGCCGAGTGAAAGTTCGCTCGGACGAAGTGAAAAATGCAGCGAACTTCAAGAAAGCGAAAGTGAGCTTCGCTCAAACCTTGTTATGTAAGTATTTTAAAAGTCTTAGGGCTTCAACTTTTTATCTTAAAGGATTACAAGATTTATAAAATCAGGTTTATTTGTTAAGTTGTGGGGTTTATTTTTGTTATAGTAATTGATAATTGGTAGAATTTATTGTTACCGTTAATTTGCGGAAATTACTATCTGGTTTAAATGTTATTAGGATACGACCTTTTGAAGTTGCGTGACGCAACAGTGAGTTACGCGTGCACGGATAACTAATGCATTTCGTTTTTCCCAAAGGTTTACTGGTAGAGAAAGCTTTTAGCGTTAAGTCCGCCTTCTGTACCCAATTTGTGTGGTCAATAATTTTTTTATAAATAAATAAATAATGCGTTGATAATAGTTGCTAATGTCACGGACAAGTGCAGTCAGTTTTCGCTTAATTCCAAAAGGTAGTATCCTAATAGCATTTGAATAGGATAATAGTTATTTGGCTATTAGTACTTTGGCACTTAGACTACACCTTGGGAACAGACATAGGCAATTTTTTTTTTTCTTATTGAGTTTTAGTTATAATTTGGATAACAGAAATAGAAACCCGTACGGAGTGGGATGGATCGTGGATGGGGCCTAGTTCCATTTTTTTTTGGGAAATATAAAAAAAATAGTATTTTAAAAATTAATATAAAATACAAGGTTATTTGACTTAACTTAAATGTTAGTATTATTTCCGTAGTCAAAATATTTTGCGTGGATTGAGAAGATTACTTAAAAAATATTTTATTGTATTAAATTTCATTTCTTTTTTTTACAGGTAATTGAAAAATAAAGCTGAAACAACTATATATTTTAAATATTTATTGGTAGACAAGCACGCAGCCCATCTGATGGTAAGGGGCCACTGCGGTCTATTCCATTGAGGGATACTTGACCAGGAAGCTTCGCTCAAAATACTATCACATTTTGTTAACTTAACGCGGGTAACATATACAGTGTGACGAAACCCTTCTAAAATGAATAAAGAATTTAAAGCAGCAACTGACAGGTAGAATATTTGGTATATTATACAATCAATCACTTTAAAATCATCTTGACACCACACAGTTCTGACACGGACTATGTTCATTAGTATACTTCTGACTTTGATCATCTACTTTTGCTGTTGACTGTACATTGAACGATGCTTTCTCGTTAAGTGTCATGGCTGCTTACCACGTGCCTGACTTCCTACTGAAATAAACAGAACTCGACTAGAACGTTATACCAGACATTAAAACAAACCTTGCACGAGTGTAGTCAATCCCGTTTGATCAGGCAGTTCGATCCGTGAGGGTTGATTGGGAGCGGATGCGGCCGCCGACGCGGACCGCCTATTTTAACTGGCTGCTAAACGGATTGCAGCGGGAAATTACGTCTGCCGTCGCTTACCGACGTCTGCGGTGGACCTGAGTGATGCCATTTTACTTGTGTTTTTAAATATAGGGTGTCCTGACTGAAAAGTCTGGGAAGGTCGGGGAAAAGTCTGGGAAGAATGGGTCGAGTAAAGCTACATATAAGGTCTGCCTTAGACACTACCTTGTCTCTTTTGGGTGTGAATGGAAAACCGGGGGAGATAGTTTAGTGAGTTGGAAGAACGACTTAAGAGCTGGGCGCCAGGGCCGCAGGCAGCAAAGTATTCTCAACAAAAAAAAAATAAGGCTGGTCAGAAATAATCAGTAAAAATGAGGGGGCTAAAAAAGTCTGGGACATGTTGGAAGTAAACTCTGTTTGCGTTCTACAAATATGAGAACCAAAAGAATTATACATAGGTACTAGAAATGAATATGAATAAATCGAATTAGTTTATGGATTAGTCGCAAAATTCTGAAAAGTTTAACAAAATTTGAAATCGATTGTCTTCCGTATCCATTGTTATGTTATTGCACTAACATAAGCAAACATGAACAGTCAACACGACAAAATAACATCGAATAATAATCTAATTGGAGTGGAAATATTATAAACTAGTCGCTCCCCCACTACCGGTGTTGATCAGATTTATTAAAATAGGCGTGGTCGACGCAAACAGTTTCCAATTGGAAATAGTTTGGGTGTAAAGAAATTGGAAATCGAAACATTCAAAAACATTTCCTGTGCCTAATAAGAATGATATAAGAATTTTGTTAAATGTTAATCAAGCTATTATCTATTCAATGTGTTTTTGTCACCAGTGGCGGGGCAAGACCAAATTTTGATGTGGGCAAGATATATTTTGCGAGGCCCCCTGATGTATGACACAAGAGGATGGATTTATTTTTATTTCTAAGTTCTCATACAATGAAACGCAACACTTATTCTCACATCGAAATCTGTTGGAAATACACTCACCGGCAATGAAACTTGGCAACTGGGCCTTTTTTCATACAAACATGGTCATTTTAGCTTCTCATAGATAGAAAACTATTTGCATGCAGCTGTGCAATGATAATTACGTCAATGGAGAGGCCAAACGCCCAATTTTTGAATCTCAGTTTCAAAAATTGCCAAAAACCGCTAAATTTTCGCTGACGCCAAAGTGACCATGTTTGTATGAAAAAAGCCCGTTGCCAAGTTTCATTGCCGGTGAGTATGCATTAAAATATTAGGCACATGCGTCGTCGCATGATTGCATGACTGCATGTGTTTAGAAGCGCGAACATAGATGGAGCAAACAGAATGGGAAATCCCCAGCTAGTTTCGTCAATGAATGCTCACAAGGGGACTGTGGATGGAAAAGTCGAAAGCAGAAACTGACTTAGGAACTTCGTTTGGACTAGTTAATAGATAAACATACTAAAAGTCCTTACCCCTCCGAGGTGAGCCCGAGGTGGGGTAAGGCACAAAGAAGGCCCCGTTGTTTGGTTTTTTGCTTACTTCTCGAAAACGGTGTTTCGTACGAAATTTTACTGTACTACATAATAAAAGCTAATTAAATTCTCTACAACTTTGTCTTTTACACTTTGTATCTTTCTCCAATCATTGCCTAGCTATGAGCTTCTAAAAGTGGTCGATTTTGAAAAATGTGTTCTACACTCTTACATTTTCTGGCATATAAGTATTTGTTCTCAGCTGCTACCATAGATTTCAAGATTCATAACTAACTAAAAAAATATTCCTCCTATGCATGAATAAATGGATTACTTAACCACTCGCCTCCTCTTTGGGCATGACGGGCCTGGTTGTGGTTCCTTAACTTTTGCCTCTTCTTTCTCGTCATCGGTCAAATCATTAGCAGATGATGGAACGTAAGCTACTACTTCTGCTTCATCATCCCCATCATCGTTGTCCTCCAACATGAAAATGCTAATCGTGCAGCTTCCGTTGCAATTGTGGCAAATGGTAGAGCACAGCATAGAATGAAAGCCTTCCTACACCCACATCTAGCACTACTACAATCAGTAGTGCACCGGCAAAATATCAGCTTCAATATTTCTTTCGGTGCAGCTGGTTCTTTAGTTGGAACAGGAACCAAGAGGTTGCTTTCATTCCGTTTCCATCCCCATAGTTCAGGACAAAGGTCTTGTCCAAGCCAAGCCTGTACCTGATGGATCAGAAAGAGTGCTCCAATGCTGCTCCCTCAGTTGGTGGAAGGGAGGAAATGTCTGGTTTGGACATTTGATACTGACTGGATGGTTTCGCTCCATACAACCTCAAAAAGCATAAGTTTCTATTTTTTCTTATGTCAGCATGCGATGAAGTGGGGTTCGAAAACACCTCTGCGGCTTGACGGATCTCAGGTTTTTTCAAGTACAGTTTACAAAAACCAACTTTGCTTCTCCGAACTGCAGCAGAAGTGGTGTCGCATCCCGTGAGGGCGTGTAGAAATAATATGTCTTTTAGGCCTAGCTGTTGCAATTCCTGACTTGAATGTAGGTGATAGGTACTTTACCTCTACTAGGCTTGACAAAGATAATATCATGGTCAGGTGGAGTCCTTGCTATAAGCAGAACTACCAAGTCAACATCTTTTCCAATGATCGTTTTGTCATTTGGCACTTGCTCTGATACTGCAGCCCGCAATTCTGTAATGGAGAACTGACTGGAACTGACAGTCATTTTTATTCTCCATGTGCTTATAAATTTCATTCATGGCTCTAGTTATGTAATCTGCAGTGACATCCGAGCGGTGTGAGTCCTCCAGAGAAAAAAAACACACTTTTGAAAATTGACTACTTTTAGAAGCTCATAGCTAGGCAACGATTGGCGATAGGATAGATACAAAGTGCAAAAGACAAAGTTGTAGCGAATTTAATTAGCTTTTATTATGTAGTACAACACAATTTCGTACAAATCACCGTTTTCGAGAAGTAAGCAAAAAACATGTGCCCCCTCCCCTCGGGCTCACCTCGGAGGGGTAAGGACTTTTAGTATGTTTATCTCCTAACTAGTCCAAACAAAGTTCCTAAGTCAAAGTTTCTGCTTTCGACTTTTCTATCCACACTCCCCTTGTGAGCATTCATTGACCAAACTAGCTTGGGATTTCCCATTCTGTTTGCCCCATCTATGTTCGCGCTTTCGACTTTTCCATCCACAAATTATTCGTTGACTAGGCTAAGCGGGCGAAGCAAGGATTCCCCGCGTCATTCACCACCCGAAACGCCAGCAAATGTTGCCAGATTAGATTTTTTTTAAACGAATGTGGTAAGTAGGTTAGTATTGCCAGATACTTGCTAGCCAGTTTTTTTTATTATTTATTGCTAGATGCTAGATTTGCGTTCACGGGCTTTCGAGGCGCGAGGCCCCTTGGACCGCGAGGCCGTGGGCGGTGGCCCACGTCGCCCACGCCTTCCGCCGCCTCTGTTTGTCACCCAGAGCTGCAGAGATAAGTAAATCACGTCCATACAAACATTAAGGGAGGCAGTCTTTTTTTATATTTTATTATTGGTAAGTAAGTAAGTAATAATTTATCGTCAAAACTGTGTAATGTTTTGTAATTGATGTTACATGTTAATGATTTACTGCCCCACTCAGAGACGCCAATTAATGCTAATCTCTGATTTACTAATTTTGTCATTGAATTAGTCTTTATTTTTATGTTTTTAAGTACCATAGGTTTTGCTAGAATTGACTATAAAGTTAAATGACGTCTCTGAGTGCGGCAGTTAGTGTCAGCAGTTTGCCCATTTCGGACGTACAATATTAAAAACCAATTATAATTTAATTTATTGAGCTCTGCTCGATAGCACTGTGTTAAGTGACAAGAACTTGCAAGAATATTTTTTAACGTGTCATATTATGCGTTAAAATTGGTACTGACATACATGCATGTAAACTTCGAAGTCTCTCTTAATCAGTTATAATTATGATTAAAATTACATTGTTATCAAAACGCTTATTTACTTATTGCAAAACAAAACAAGCATTTTACAGTGTAGTGCTTGCATATCTAAGAAAGTATCGGTTCTTTGTCGGACCCCTCGGTGCATGTAACAAGAGTTCGTCCTGTGCAATAAGTTTGTGCAAAAGCAGTCGTTATTCCTGTGCTCTCGCGCGCGCAGTCCGAGAGGACTTCAAACGTACCGCCTTTGCCTGCAAGCAAACAGTTACTTATTAATAACTTTGTTTATTGTAGTTTTTGAAGAGTTATAGAATATAATAGTTATTGAATTTATTTTTAAGTATTTTTTTTTAAATCCACTCTAGGCCGCATCATCACTTTCCATAACGTAAGATTGCGGTTAAATGTTATGTATATTTATTAAACACAAAAAAAAGTTTATTTCACGTTTAGTCTCTTAAGTTACAGGTAATTCAAAAAGAAATTAAGTTACGCAGCGATTGTCCTATGTAATTTATGTAAAAGCTAGTCCTAAGCGACATTTCGACTGATTTGGAAAAGTAGCTATTACAACAGAGGTCCGCAGGTTCGATCTCCGTACGGTATAAATACTTGTGTGCAGAACATGTCTGTTGTTTTAGTCGGGGTGTTTTATATATAAATATGTATGAATTTGTAAAAATGGTATACGAAAATACAAGCATGTATTAGTTTAAGACAAAAAAAAAACAAGACTGTGTGATTATTGTCCAAGAATTCATATATTTATTCTAGATTGACATAATATCATAATACGGGTTATTATGGAATATTTATGTATATACTAGCCATACCTGCACGTTTATTTATTTATTTTTATCCTTTTAAAATTTAAAAGAATAAATAAAAGTTTTTATTGAGCCATCTTTTGCTTCATATTTTACAGGTTTTCTAATTTGGGACGAACAGGGACTTTAACTGGGAGTTGAGAATAACTAGTTTTTTTTAATTGAAATGTGGGACTTAAACATAAAGACGAAAGAGGATCTAATCCTTGATTCACAATAATTTATATTATACGTAATTGTAAATTAAAAAAAAATATTTTTATGAAAATGTTAAGTACTATTGAAAAAGAAAACTTACCATAATTTCAGTAAAACTGCTTTTGCTTTAACAAGTACTATTACTCGAACTAGCGCGTAGCGCACCTTTTTGATCAGAGGCTTAAAAAGCCCGCAAGGGCCGCAGGCAGCAAAGTATTCTCAACAAAAAAAAAATAAGGCTGGTCAGAAATAATCAGTAAAAATGAGGGGGCTAAAAAAGTCTGGGACATGTTGGAAGTAAACTCTGTTTGCGTTCTACAAATATGAGAACCAAAAGAATTATACATAGGTACTAGAAATGAATATGAATAAATCGAATTAGTTTATGGATTAGTCGCAAAATTCTGAAAAGTTTAACAAAATTTGAAATCGATTGTCTTCCGTATCCATTGTTATGTTATTGCACTAACATAAGCAAACATGAACAGTCAACACGACAAAATAACATCGAATAATAATCTAATTGGAGTGGAAATATTATAAACTAGTCGCTCCCCCACTACCGGTGTTGATCAGATTTATTAAAATAGGCGTGGTCGACGCAAACAGTTTCCAATTGGAAATAGTTTGGGTGTAAAGAAATTGGAAATCGAAACATTCAAAAACATTTCCTGTGCCTAATAAGAATGATATAAGAATTTTGTTAAATGTTAATCAAGCTATTATCTATTCAATGTGTTTTTGTCACCAGTGGCGGGGCAAGACCAAATTTTGATGTGGGCAAGATATATTTTGCGAGGCCCCCTGATGTATGACACAAGAGGATGGATTTATTTTTATTTCTAAGTTCTCATACAATGAAACGCAACACTTATTCTCACATCGAAATCTGTTGGAAATACACTCACCGGCAATGAAACTTGGCAACTGGGCCTTTTTTCATACAAACATGGTCATTTTAGCTTCTCATAGATAGAAAACTATTTGCATGCAGCTGTGCAATGATAATTACGTCAATGGAGAGGCCAAACGCCCAATTTTTGAATCACAGTTTCAAAAATTGCCAAAAACCGCTAAATTTTCGCTGACGCCAAAGTGACCATGTTTGTATGAAAAAAGCCCGTTGCCAAGTTTCATTGCCGGTGAGTATGCATTAAAATATTAGGCACATGCGTCGTCGCATGATTGCATGACTGCATGTGTTTAGAAGCGCGAACATAGATGGAGCAAACAGAATGGGAAATCCCCAGCTAGTTTCGTCAATGAATGCTCACAAGGGGACTGTGGATGGAAAAGTCGAAAGCAGAAACTGACTTAGGAACTTCGTTTGGACTAGTTAATAGATAAACATACTAAAAGTCCTTACCCCTCCGAGGTGAGCCCGAGGTGGGGTAAGGCACAAAGAAGGCCCCGTTGTTTGGTTTTTTGCTTACTTCTCGAAAACGGTGTTTCGTACGAAATTTTACTGTACTACATAATAAAAGCTAATTAAATTCTCTACAACTTTGTCTTTTACACTTTGTATCTTTCTCCAATCATTGCCTAGCTATGAGCTTCTAAAAGTGGTCGATTTTGAAAAATGTGTTCTACACTCTTACATTTTCTGGCATATAAGTATTTGTTCTCAGCTGCTACCATAGATTTCAAGATTCATAACTAACTAAAAAAATATTCCTCCTATGCATGAATAAATGGATTACTTAACCACTCGCCTCCTCTTTGGGCATGACGGGCCTGGTTGTGGTTCCTTAACTTTTGCCTCTTCTTTCTCGTCATCGGTCAAATCATTAGCAGATGATGGAACGTAAGCTACTACTTCTGCTTCATCATCCCCATCATCGTTGTCCTCCAACATGAAAATGCTAATCGTGCAGCTTCCGTTGCAATTGTGGCAAATGGTAGAGCACAGCATAGAATGAAAGCCTTCCTACACCCACATCTAGCACTACTACAATCAGTAGTGCACCGGCAAAATATCAGCTTCAATATTTCTTTCGGTGCAGCTGGTTCTTTAGTTGGAACAGGAACCAAGAGGTTGCTTTCATTCCGTTTCCATCCCCATAGTTCAGGACAAAGGTCTTGTCCAAGCCAAGCCTGTACCTGATGGATCAGAAAGAGTGCTCCAATGCTGCTCCCTCAGTTGGTGGAAGGGAGGAAATGTCTGGTTTGGACATTTGATACTGACTGGATGGTTTCGCTCCATACAACCTCAAAAAGCATAAGTTTCTATTTTTTCTTATGTCAGCATGCGATGAAGTGGGGTTCGAAAACACCTCTGCGGCTTGACGGATCTCAGGTTTTTTCAAGTACAGTTTACAAAAACCAACTTTGCTTCTCCGAACTGCAGCAGAAGTGGTGTCGCATCCCGTGAGGGCGTGTAGAAATAATATGTCTTTTAGGCCTAGCTGTTGCAATTCCTGACTTGAATGTAGGTGATAGGTACTTTACCTCTACTAGGCTTGACAAAGATAATATCATGGTCAGGTGGAGTCCTTGCTATAAGCAGAACTACCAAGTCAACATCTTTTCCAATGATCGTTTTGTCATTTGGCACTTGCTCTGATACTGCAGCCCGCAATTCTGTAATGGAGAACTGACTGGAACTGACAGTCATTTTTATTCTCCATGTGCTTATAAATTTCATTCATGGCTCTAGTTATGTAATCTGCAGTGACATCCGAGCGGTGTGAGTCCTCCAGAGAAAAAAAACACACTTTTGAAAATTGACTACTTTTAGAAGCTCATAGCTAGGCAACGATTGGCGATAGGATAGATACAAAGTGCAAAAGACAAAGTTGTAGCGAATTTAATTAGCTTTTATTATGTAGTACAACACAATTTCGTACAAATCACCGTTTTCGAGAAGTAAGCAAAAAACATGTGCCCCCTCCCCTCGGGCTCACCTCGGAGGGGTAAGGACTTTTAGTATGTTTATCTCCTAACTAGTCCAAACAAAGTTCCTAAGTCAAAGTTTCTGCTTTCGACTTTTCTATCCACACTCCCCTTGTGAGCATTCATTGACCAAACTAGCTTGGGATTTCCCATTCTGTTTGCCCCATCTATGTTCGCGCTTTCGACTTTTCCATCCACAAATTATTCGTTGACTAGGCTAAGCGGGCGAAGCAAGGATTCCCCGCGTCATTCACCACCCGAAACGCCAGCAAATGTTGCCAGATTAGATTTTTTTTAAACGAATGTGGTAAGTAGGTTAGTATTGCCAGATACTTGCTAGCCAGTTTTTTTTATTATTTATTGCTAGATGCTAGATTTGCGTTCACGGGCTTTCGAGGCGCGAGGCCCCTTGGACCGCGAGGCCGTGGGCGGTGGCCCACGTCGCCCACGCCTTCCGCCGCCTCTGTTTGTCACCCAGAGCTGCAGAGATAAGTAAATCACGTCCATACAAACATTAAGGGAGGCAGTCTTTTTTTATATTTTATTATTGGTAAGTAAGTAAGTAATAATTTATCGTCAAAACTGTGTAATGTTTTGTAATTGATGTTACATGTTAATGATTTACTGCCCCACTCAGAGACGCCAATTAATGCTAATCTCTGATTTACTAATTTTGTCATTGAATTAGTCTTTATTTTTATGTTTTTAAGTACCATAGGTTTTGCTAGAATTGACTATAAAGTTAAATGACGTCTCTGAGTGCGGCAGTTAGTGTCAGCAGTTTGCCCATTTCGGACGTACAATATTAAAAACCAATTATAATTTAATTTATTGAGCTCTGCTCGATAGCACTGTGTTAAGTGACAAGAACTTGCAAGAATATTTTTTAACGTGTCATATTATGCGTTAAAATTGGTACTGACATACATGCATGTAAACTTCGAAGTCTCTCTTAATCAGTTATAATTATGATTAAAATTACATTGTTATCAAAACGCTTATTTACTTATTGCAAAACAAAACAAGCATTTTACAGTGTAGTGCTTGCATATCTAAGAAAGTATCGGTTCTTTGTCGGACCCCTCGGTGCATGTAACAAGAGTTCGTCCTGTGCAATAAGTTTGTGCAAAAGCAGTCGTTATTCCTGTGCTCTCGCGCGCGCAGTCCGAGAGGACTTCAAACGTACCGCCTTTGCCTGCAAGCAAACAGTTACTTATTAATAACTTTGTTTATTGTAGTTTTTGAAGAGTTATAGAATATAATAGTTATTGAATTTATTTTTAAGTATTTTTTTTTAAATCCACTCTAGGCCGCATCATCACTTTCCATAACGTAAGATTGCGGTTAAATGTTATGTATATTTATTAAACACAAAAAAAAGTTTATTTCACGTTTAGTCTCTTAAGTTACAGGTAATTCAAAAAGAAATTAAGTTACGCAGCGATTGTCCTATGTAATTTATGTAAAAGCTAGTCCTAAGCGACATTTCGACTGATTTGGAAAAGTAGCTATTACAACAGAGGTCCGCAGGTTCGATCTCCGTACGGTATAAATACTTGTGTGCAGAACATGTCTGTTGTTTTAGTCGGGGTGTTTTATATATAAATATGTATGAATTTGTAAAAATGGTATACGAAAATACAAGCATGTATTAGTTTAAGACAAAAAAAAAACAAGACTGTGTGATTATTGTCCAAGAATTCATATATTTATTCTAGATTGACATAATATCATAATACGGGTTATTATGGAATATTTATGTATATACTAGCCATACCTGCACGTTTATTTATTTATTTTTATCCTTTTAAAATTTAAAAGAATAAATAAAAGTTTTTATTGAGCCATCTTTTGCTTCATATTTTACAGGTTTTCTAATTTGGGACGAACAGGGACTTTAACTGGGAGTTGAGAATAACTAGTTTTTTTTAATTGAAATGTGGGACTTAAACATAAAGACGAAAGAGGATCTAATCCTTGATTCACAATAATTTATATTATACGTAATTGTAAATTAAAAAAAAATATTTTTATGAAAATGTTAAGTACTATTGAAAAAGAAAACTTACCATCATTTCAGTAAAACTGCTTTTGCTTTAACAAGTACTATTACTCGAACTAGCGCGTAGCGCACCTTTTTGATCAGAGGCTTAAAAAATCTAATAATATTAATTTGAAACTTGAGTAGAACCAGATGTCAACTGCCGAGTTTCCAAGTTACATTTTCATTTAGCACGTTGCATATGCAGTGTCCCCTTTAAATTAATGCATAATTTTTTACCGAAATTTCGACCTTATGTACTTAGCAATAACGCTATAAAATATAACAAAACTTTCATCCCTGGACAGCACAATTATCCTCCGTGTAGACCCTTCTATTTCTAACGGGGGTGAGTGTGGGTGGTATGAGGGAGACGGGTAGACTCGTCTGCTGTGTGTGTGAGGGGGATGGGTGATCTTAATGAACGGACATTAGAATGGCGTCACATCTCTGCGATTAAAAGTGTTAGGTCTGTACCTTTGTGTGGGGTATATCTATGTATATAAGTGTAGATGTTACCTAATATCTTCTAATACGAAGTTTGCTTGTAGAAAACTTGGTGGAAGAACACGTATTCTGGTGTGATCTTATAAAATACTGTTTTTATTTGTTTTTTACTTTTTTCATTTAAGTGTTGAATAATAAAAATATTGCAGCAATAATATACGAGTTAGAAAATGTAAATTGGATGGCCAGTTATTGCTGCATATCTTGTTAACCCTTAAATGCGATGTTACGTGTTCGATACGGTTCGATTACATTTCCTTTTATGTTTAAGGTGGTAGTTGTCTATTTTTTTTAGAGTCCGACCGAAACTGGTTTTCTGGCCGAAACCGAAACCGTAACCGAATGTTCGGCCGTGACTTCAGTTTCGGCCGAAACCGAAACCGAAACTCACGTGGTCAGGTATAAAATTCCTTAAAATACTGTTTGGTGCTTTTTACCCATTATCCTGCATTAATTGGGACATTAAATGGAATCACAGTATATTAATTTTGTTGTAATCATTAATTTAATACTAGACTTCCGCCCGTGGCTTCGCTCGCGTAGACTACATTCTATAAACCACTATGAACCCCTTCTTAGTGGAAACTTACACATCGACGGCCCCCCCGAATAAACGTGCAAAGGAAATTGATCAACTTTTCAGGAGAAATTAAAAAACGTAAAAATGTGAATATTTCAATGCGGTATTTAAATATGCCTGTACAATGTATGACGAAATCAAAGAAAAAAAAATTAGGTATTAGTATAAGTCACAACAATATGGAAAATATTTATAGTTTTCATGTAATTCGGAAAACATCCTTTTAAAATTATATTCTAGTGAAGTAGAAACATTCCTGATCGAGTAATAGTCCTTTGCACGA
This sequence comes from Mecyna flavalis, assembly GCA_949319885.1. NCBI lineage: Eukaryota > Metazoa > Arthropoda > Insecta > Lepidoptera > Crambidae > Mecyna > Mecyna flavalis. The sequence continues at coordinate 3,932,191 of OX439407.1, read as the reverse complement.
TTATTCGTGTAAATAGGAAAGAAATATATAAGTGTAAGTGCACTGTACACCGCACGCCTGACCGGCTGTTTAAATAAATAAATATCTCTTATTCACACAGCGCCATCTAGCCTCAAACTAAGCATTAGCTTGTGCTTTGGGTGCTAGACAACAGATAAACATTACTTATATACTTTTTTTTTTGTAAATACATACATATTATACATAGAAACACCCAGACCGATACAAACAAACATGTTCATGCACACAAATGTTTGTACCGTGCGGGGATCGAACCCGCGACCTCTGGTGTAAAAGCCAACTTCTCGACCATTACACCAAATGGCTCGTTTGAATATGCAATGTCAATTCGCAAAACTCCCCGCACCCCTCCTTAACGTGTAATGAATGATTGCAATAGTTTTTAGTTTTGCTTTTCACACGAAGAAACGTGTAAACGACATAACATTAATAATCGTGTATAAAACTTGACTGCAAGGTTTAATACACCAATATTCGGGTAATGTTTTTACATGTTTTTTTCCCTAGAATAACCATATTTGAAGCTATATCTTCGGTGTTTATTGTTAAAAAATTACCAAAAAATTCAAGAAGGTGCAGGACTTCGTCCCGCATCCAAAGAAGCAAAAAAAAATTTTTTGTGCTATAGCTCTTGCACGTTTATTCGAGGGGGCCGTCGACATTATGAAGCTCGCTTTTAGAAAATTTAAAATAAAAAATTGACCCCTTGAGGAGTGTAATATCCAAAACCCTTTTTAGTGGGAACTTAAACATTATAAAGAACTCCTGTAAACAAAATTTTAAACACCTTTTTAACCCCCATGGGGTTCAAATAAAAACACCTTCTATGCGGATGACAGTACGAGTGATACTTCTGTCACCGATCATGCAAATGTTTCTAACGCACATGTGACAGAATGTCGGAACGGTTTGTGTCTCAGATGGTGACTTTCTTAAAAGAGGTCTCTTGGGGACGTCTTAACCTGGTCCAATTTAACCCGAAAAAATGTCTGTGCGTTTACTACAAAAAAAAAATTAGCGTTTACTACAATTTCGTGATTATCTGGAAGAAAAAGCTAAGCTTGCCTCAAAAAAACTAGGTGTGCTAGGTAAAGCAATGTGGTATTTTACTCCGACTCATCGCCTCCAACTCTATGAAGCCCAAGTTCGGCCTCACATGGAGTACTGCTGGCGTCTCTGGGCCGGAGCACCACAGTACCAACTTCTTCCTTTTGATCGTATCCAACGTCGAGCAACCCGGATTGTCAGTGCCGAAAGTCTTGCCGGTTGCTTAGATTCTCTGGCATTATAAAGAATCCTTGTACAAATTTTCAAGTTCCTGGGTCTTGTAGTTTAGGCTGAGCGTTGACTGTCAGTCAGTCAGTCAGTCCATTCCCTCTTTTGTATATATATAGAAGATAATATAAAAAAATATTAATAATATTTTTTTTTTCAAATTAAGTTCTCATAGCAAAACGTTTATCAGTTATCAATAATCGAATCACTAATTGTTACTGTTTAACACACTGACTATGTCGTATTGCTAAAGAGATATCCGAACGGCGTACAACAATTCCCAAACAGGTTTGCGAGCGTCCGCCAAAGCGTTGTTGCCGCGAGAAACGAAGTTAGGCGAGCGTGCACGACAACTTCCGAAATCAGTTTCGGTTTCGGCAAAAGTTTCGGCCATTTTTGGCCGAAACCGAAACTGCAGCCGAAACTTGATTTTTGGCCGAAACTCGGCCGAAACCGAAACCGAAACCGAACCTTCGGTCGGACTCTAATTTTTTTATTAACGTATTCCTTATACTACAAAGGTAGCGCTCAAGTTTACTTACAGCCAACTTGGTGGTAACCAATTACAGTCGCCTATGGACGCTTGCAACCCAATATTTTTCGCCATTTCACCAACCCTATTTTTTACGCCATACATATTATTTCATTAATTGTCTTCTTTTTTTTTTGAATATGTACATATTCCTGACCCAGACCCCTAGTATTTTAGGACAACTTCTTTATTAACTCAAAATATTGTACTGTAATTTAGGAATTAATTTTTATTTTTTATTATTTTGTAAACGTAAAGTTTAGTATGTATAGGAAATAAAAAAAGCATATCAAACAATCCCACAGAGTTATAAAAGAAATAGGATATGCGAAGTAAGTACCGTAGTACGGAAGGCAGCAGATCGAACTACCCTTATCTGTTAAAAATTCTCAATTAAAAGAGAGCTCTGTATGAAGTGAATAAAGCTGAAAATCGGTTGTTGAAATTTGACAGATTCGGGTAGTCTGATGTGCTGTCGACTGTACATTATAATAAGGGTATGAGTAGCTATCGCCGCCATCGCTGCACGCGTGATGATAGCTACGAAGTAGCTGCGTGATTTATGCGCGGGCGCGTGATGGACGCGTAACACTTACATGTAATAATCTAACTTTACAAGCACTTAAACAATTTATTTATTTGTTTTAAGGTAAAATCATAATCAAACTCATTTTCTGCGTCTTTTTAATTTAATTTTAACAAACATAAGCAATAAAACTTTTGCACGTAAAATTATCCACAACGTCACTACAGGTGCGGTGCGCAATAATTGCCTTTATGAAAAACGGTGAAAGTGACGATTCGATTATTTTCTATAATATCGAATTATCGATGTTAGTTAACATCTAAGAACGGATACCAATAAACAGATACCAAAATTCCATCACCTAAAACAGTTATATAAGCGCACCATTAAAAACCCTACATAACCCGTCAATACATAAGTGTAGATTAATTAACAAAAAGGGTCTGAGAGACCGTTCTGATTGCGGCGGCTCCGTCCGCGGGTGATTAACGACCATGCCCATATCGCATGATTAATACGCACGCACTCGGCGAAGGGTTAACGTGTCAAATGACTCCGAATAATATATAACGAGGAATGGAAAACTCTATGGGGGAGGAATGTCTTAATGAGATGAGTGTGGAAAAAGCAATCAGCGTTGTAGCGGGAATAATGTAAGGTTCACGCTGCGTGACAGTGATGTGTCACATCCCGTTACACTAAGGTACGATTTAAGAAGTGCCATTGGATAATATAATAATAATAATAAATTTTATTTCAAAGCAAAGGTACATACACGGTAATAAATAAAATAATGCAGTAAATGACGGTAGAAGTAACAATAAAACATCAATCGTTGGCAAAAGATCACATTAGTAAATGCTCAGAAAAACTTTACTTTCCGTGCTAATTACATAATATAATATAACTGTGTTACGGCAAAGCAATTTGATTTTCGGTCCATTAGGTAAAGAATACAGATCAATATCACGTCGTAGAACTTGTGTCTATATAATTTTTTTGGGAATTCTTTTGACGATGGATAACCCACCATCGTTAGGGAAAATCAAGATTGCTGCTGATTTTTGCTAAGGATCTGGAAAAATGGTAATTTACACATTGAAAAAATAAAAATGATTTTTTGTAAACAATATTATTAAAAATCCTCATTTATTATATAATTAAAAAAAGAATCAGCCTTTTTATTGCAATGTAGGGAATACTGATATCAAAAGTTTATATAGTTTTAATTCTGTATTCACTTTGTGGTTTAAGTGCGGCACGGCACATCATAATCTCAGGTTACTGGGTTCGATCAACGACATCTGCAAAAGAAAAAGTACCTAAATTATAAAAAAAAAATTGGTTAATATACAGAATTCCCATTTCTGTTTGAAAACCTAGAATGTTACCGGTAAAGATTCCAGACCGCAGTAATTGCAGTTCTAATTCGTAATACCTTGGAGGGGGTACCTACCCCCCACTGGCTGGAATTCGGCGGCTGGCATTCCGCTTGGCCATTCCTCGGGTCATAATTTTCCGGTGTCACATGGCTGTGTGTGAACGTTTTGTAAGAAAATTGTTTTTAGTGGATGTTCATTCTTTTTTTTATTTTAATGCAATGTTTACTTAAAAGGTAATAAAGCAATGATGTCCATTGTCCGCGTGTAAAGACCAAATCCTATCTAGGACCAACATGTAAGTACCTATGCGTGGAACATTTGTGTTTGTTCTGTGTCTGGGTGTTCTGATACCCATAAAGTACCCATAAAGACATAAAGTGCTTACGCTGTTAATTTAGGAACATTTTTATGCATGTGATGTAGACCGATAATTTATTTTGTTTAAGTGTCGCGGATTTTGGAGTTGAAAAATATTTCGGATTTTTCAAAATTAGCTCAAGTTTGAGGTCAACAATAAGAATTTGTAGACGTGGCAAATTGGCTCTTCATTGTATCAATTTAATGATTAATTCATTGTGTTATATTAAACTATCGGTCCGGTGACGAAAAAAAAAATTGTCCCACTGCAGGGCAAAGGCCTTCATTCTTGAAATCAAGTTATCGTTACAATTATGGGTACTGGCTTAATCACCACGCTTGATCGCGTCGCTTGACGCTGATCACCAACCCGAGCTGTGTCCGAAAAAACCGACACAAAGTTAGCTTGACCCGGGAATTGAACCCAAGACCCCGAGATCTCGGCCCATCACTACCATCACTAAAACATCGAGAAACCCAGTGATGATGAGAAGATAAATCACTCGTAAAAACATCTCCAAATGTTTTCTAAGGCCTGCACAGTTTCCATTCCGCCGACTTAGAGATTACAGACTGTAATTAAAAGTACAAGATTTTTTTTTGTCGTAGCTTGCAGTCTTATGTTAGAATGGTCAATAGCCACAAGGCTGGCACCGGCTCGTCCCAATTAGGTGCGAAGGGGAAACCGGGGGAGTTTAATGGGTAGTGGGACTTAGTCTCGAGCCCCACACACGGCCGCAGGCATCGCTTGCCTGCGGTTATGGCACGTAAATGGGTTCTCCTCAGACAAAAAAAAAGTCTTATGTTAAACTACTCTACTAAAATAATGTCCTCATTTTAAAGAAAAAAAAAACGTTTTTGCTCGTTTCACAAGTGCTAAATCAAGAAGCTGACCAATAATCCCCCCTGTGACACACTTAAACGGGGTCGGCCATAGTGAAAAACATTAAGAACATCCCCCCACATAACCCTCCCCCTCCTTCCATTCTCGCTCTATGCTAATAGTGTACCGCTCATGGAATTTTGATGCTTACTATTCCGCATGGTCATTGCCATTTTCACAATTTCAGTGGAACTCCGGGCTGGTAAGTGTGGAGACGGATTTCGCAAGGTAGGTATATTTTCGGTAATGCAATATAAAATCTATACTTCTATACTAATATTCTAAGGAGGAAAGATTTGATTGATTGTTTTTCGTTTGTTATAGGCTCCGAAACTACTAAACTTTGAATGTTCTTTCACTGTTGGAAAGCTACACTAACCCCGGGTGACATACGGGTACTTTTTATCCCGGGAATATGGGGGGAAGAGGGGCAATTGAAAAAAGAAATTGCGCGGGTAATACCGCAGAGGCGGCCGCTAATAATAAATAATTACAGATGGCCACTTGCACTATCGTCGAAATTACTTAAACCTGCTTGAATAACTTAAGTTTTTAGAAACTTTAGTGTAGTTATTTCTTAATTTTGTCGAACTTGGTTATACATAATAACAATACGGCATACATAATTTATGATACGTAACACAGTTGAAGTTCTTTGGTGTTTTTTTTTTGTCACAATGGATGGGGTTACAAATAAATTATAGTAAGTAATTAAGTATATATTTACAGGTATATCAATCAAAATCAAAAAGCATAATTTTCTATATTCATGTAGGCTTCTGAGATGCACTTTAATCATTTATTTATCCATGTTACAGAGTGACTCTACCAGCGGCCGTTAGCTTCTGTAAGAAGAACCTGCATGAAACACGATAGTTACTCTTTTCAATCTTCAAAGTCTTGCAATTTGCTTGCAATATTTTTTATTGTTATTATCAAGATCAATAAGATCTCCATTTGTCAATCAAAAGTATAACTATAATGGACTAACCCCATTACACTAAGTCATAATTTTTTGTGTCAATGATAAAGTTACATAGATAATATTGATTCCATGGATAAAATAAAAATTATTTGAATTCAAGTGACTGAACTTTTTTTTTATGGTATAGCGGGCAGACGAGCATGCGGCCATGGAATTAATATTATCTCATGCGGCACACATGATGGAAAGTGACAACCGCCGCCCATAGACAACTGCAAATCATGTGGAATCACAGATGCGCTGCCGGCCTTTAAGGAAGGAATACACTCTTTTTTTAAACAATTGCAAGTCGTATCTGACTGACTGGCTATCGCTCTGTGTAAATTGTCCAAAGACTCAAACTTAGAAATTCAAGGAAGTAATTTTTTTTCAAAGTAAATATTATTTCCATGTCCACCTCCATACTTCAGAGAAGAGATATGCCCAGAATGTGGGTGTACACTTGATATTTTACGCGACTCGTTCCAACCGCGGAGGCACATTAAACGAATAATTATTCCCAGTAATTATGTAAGTTTGTACGGTACGCACCGCGGCGCAGGAGTGTTTATATGCGCTGAGATATTGTCTCGAACAGATCGCGGCTGTAAAGTAGTTAAATACGGATAGCGTGCTTATGACTTCGGGATTGTATGTGTTTATGGAATTTTGCAATTGCCTCTAAGGCAATTGCATTTCTGTGTTTCGGGGAAAGGGCACTGAAGCTAGTGAAATTACTGGGTATATGAGACCTAATAACTGTCGTCTCTTAAGGCGGGCAACGCGCCTGAGACCCCAAGGGGGTCCCGGGTGCTTATGGGCGGCGGTGATCACTTATCATCAGGTGACCCACTTGCTCGTTTGCCCCCCTATAATATATATTAAAAAAAAAAGGATTGTCCGTAAAACTGTTTCTTGAGGACTAGCGACACACTATTCAATGGTGCGACTTAAAGGTTTGGTTTTGCTTGATTAGTAGGCAGACATATACACAGCCTACCTGATGGTAAGCGGCTTCTGCGGCCAATTGCAAGAAGCGTCGCTCATTGTGCTGCCACACTGTAGGCTCATCTGACTTTCGAGCCTTTGATTTCAAGTAATCACTGATCACTCACCATCAGGTGACCCACTTCTTCGTTTGATATCACACATTAATAATAATGAATTAACACTAGAGCTACTTTCCCTAGGATATCCGAACTGACCTAAAAATGGAGATAGTATTGCCAAAAATTGAAAATTTTTGTTGATTGAAAAGAGTAACAACTATCGAGTTCATTGCCGGCTCTTCTCTATAGACGAACCGGCATCACATTGATAAAACAATTACGAATTATAAATGCAACTTTTAAGCAAAAACAAAGCATATTTTGCTTTTGATTGGGTAATTTCTAGTAATGTAAAAGAAAATTCTATAGTTAGTCCAAAATATATAAGATATTTTCTGTAAAATTTCAGACTGAAGAATTTTGATACTTGAGTTATTTTCTAAGGGTATCTCGATAACCTATCGTATATTGATTACATTGGATTAATTTCAGGCGTACTTTAACTACAATTTGAATCACATTACTGGGCCATTGGTTATTCACAAAGTTGACGCGCAACTTCGCCGCCGTTTCTGTAAACATCGATCTCGAATTATTCGCGTCTAACGTCTTTTGGCAATTGTGGTATCTCTGGTCTAGTCGATTCTTGCGTCTCGATGCTAATAACGATTATACGATCAGTCGCTATCGAATAACTAGCGATCATATTATTCGATATTGAAGCAAGAGCTGTGGTTTCAAATGTTGCTTCACATTAATAATAATAATATTAAATATCTCTGGACATTATTTACACAGCACCATCTAGCCCCAAATTAAGCATTAGCTTGTGCTTTGGGTGCCGACAACGGATAAACATTACTTATATACTTTTTTTTTGTAAATACATACATATTATACATAGAAACACCCAGACCGATACAAATAGACATGTTCATGCACACAAATGTTTGTACCGTGCGGGGATCGAACCCGCGACCTCTGGTGTAACAGCCGACGTCTCGACCGGTACACCAAACATACAGTACATTAGAATCTTGGTAAGAGCTTATGGATTTTTATATGCGTATTTATTTCTATAGTTTGATGGTTTCAATCTTGGCCCTTTTCTATGTGCATAGAAAACATCGTAAAGAAACTAGCACAGTGGCTTTGTGGTCATTATCTAATAATTGGTTTAAATCCTCTGTTGACTCAAAATACTTCAAACCATGCTTTGTGCATCAGGTGTTATAGGTTTGCAACAAACTTGGGAAATCTTATTAATCATGAGATGGATCAAACAAATACAATAATTTTTTATTATAATAGTTTTAAAAATTCAAAACAATTGCACTAAATTAGATTTTTTTTTATATTGTAATTGGTTTCTACTAAATTATTTAAAGGTAAAGGAAAGGGATGCTTCAAAACTATAACAATTACCAAAAGCTTCTATCGTATAATTGAAGTTTAGGTCAATGTGTGGGCAATCAAAGAGGGTCATCTTTCAATACCAATTCAAAATTCCATATAGACAGACCTAAATAATAGAAATAACCTTATTAAAACGGGAGGTAAATATTAATACCCAAAACAACAAAAACAAACGGCGTACACACAGACACACAATCTCCACACTTTTGACAAACGACCCTCGAAACAAAATGGCTGCCAGGGCCAGACTAATTTCGCCGAAATCTCTGTACCGTACTAAATCATTGTACCTATCGTATACTTACTGCCTCATCCGAATCGGTCTCCGAAGCCACTCCGGACAAATGTATAAATATTCTAAATATACGGAAATTTCGTACCCCTATCTCAGTTTGAAATTGTGCCTGAAGTACCAATATCTATTCGCGCTAGTATACGTCTTATTCTGTTTGTTATAAAGTTGAATATTGTAAGTTCACTTGTGCGGTTTTGATCCTTTTTGGGTTAAGGGGGACAGTCCTTACAATCCTTTCTGTTAAACTATTCTCTTTGAATAATTGCCGTGTGGACCTGAAGGGTTAGAGCGCATATTCATGCTCTGTCCTACCCATTGTGGTTTGGGTCTAGGGTATACGTGTGTACGGTCAACCCCATCGCCGGTTTTAATAGACAATTCTAAGCTTTATTGCTATAGGAATAAGATAGCTGGGAATGCGGGCTTTTTGGGAATGTGACCGATCGAATGGGGAGAGAGATTGCATTATGCAGTCCGAAATCTCGGAATGTCTGTAAAGTTGACCGACGGCGTATTTAAAGGTTAATTTTGTCGGAAATATAAGTGGAATAAAATAAAATAATAAAAAAGGTAAATTAAATATAACATGAACTTCAATGGTGTCTTTTATTTCACTTAGGAATTCGAAATATAATATAAACAAGTGTCATTAAAAACAGGCCCTTTAATTTTTTTTTAAACATGAAATAAAAGAAATAAATAGCACGGTATGATGTGTTTTAATTTTAACAGTTTAATTTTTAAAGAGAATAAAAATAAAGCAAATATTTTCAAATCTTTGAACGCCTGCACAAAATTAGTTTGCTGTTTTTAACGGGGTTAAAGAAAAAACTGCCAGTAGGTATGAAAGTCTAAGCTACATCTGAATAAGCCGGCTATTTAGCCCAGTATCGCATTGGCAATCGTCCTAATGTTGCAATATCTTCTGGACCTAAGTGACCATTTGTCTAGAACTAGGTTTTGCGTGCGACACCAACTACATTCGTAGGTTATTTAAAACTGAAATATTTTTCTTGGAACACAAACTATAGTATTCTTATTTTTTGAAGCAAGTTTTTTTTATTCATTTTTCGACGGCCGATTTTGTGTTGTAGTTGATAAATCAACTACACGAAGAGAGAGCGAATAAACATAATTTATACTAATTTTTGTAAAGACATTACATACCTACATGGAATAACTTAGACTAACAGAAGATAATAAAGAGTTAATTTTTATTTTTATTTTTACAGTCGATCTGGGTGTTTATATGTTTGAATTAATAAAATATCCCGCGGGAATGAGACGTTTCCCGTAGGAATTTTATAGCCTATTTCCTAATCCGGGTTATAAACTATACGTGTGCCAAATTTCATCTAAATCCGTTCAGCCGTTTAGGCGTGATTAAGTAACAAACATCCAAACATCCAGACTTTCGCATTTATAATTTTAAGTAGGATTTACAAGTTAAAGCATATAAAGTCAGTGACGTTAATCCGTTGTCTGTCTAGGACTTTATTATTATAATCAATTCATATTCTGTACCAGTAAAACACTAAAAGGAAGGCTTATTTGTTAATATATAAATTTACCCCTCACAAAACGAGATGGCCAAACCTGTTCACAGAATCCGATCCCCGAATTACCAAGGTGAGAGGTCAGGATTATGAAATACGGACAGGTCAAAGGGATGCTGTAACGGTAGTATAAATGTTTCTATGACCCTCGGGTGTGATGAGATGACCAAACTAGTTTGATATTATGACATCTAATTCCACAGGTCAAGAGGTTAACTTTAAATAGAGTATAGTTTTTTTGTAACCTTACCATTTTAAACATTATTATCGGTAGTTTCTGATACCTATTACTATCTGTTTGTGTTGGTCAGCGTTTTTATTTGTGTGTGTATTTATAAAAAAAGTACATACTTATGTAATGTGTGTTCGTTATCCCACCCATAAATCTTTGTTCAGTTTCAGGCTCGACTGCGCCGTGTAAAGAAATGTCCAAGGTTCAAGGTAACTATTTGATTTACTAAATGATTTACGTATTTTAGCTCCAACTCAAACTCAACTAATGTAGAAAGCTCCTATCACGTCTAAAGATGAACTATATAAATAAATAAGACAATGGATAAACATTACTTTTACACTATTTTTTTTTTTGTAAATACCTACATACATTTTATACATAGAAATACCCAAACCGATACAAACAGACATGTTCAATGTTCATGCTCACAAGTGTACCGTGCGGGGATTAAACCCACGACCTCGTGTAATGGTCGACTTCTTGACCATAACACCGAAGCGTCTTTCCATTCTATACAAGGCCAGAACGCAGCCATAGGAAACTGCTCGAGTATATATTGTAATGCTGTTTTTAACTCTGTTATTACAATGCATACACGAATTTTGCGTACTGATCGTGTATAGTTTGTATCGTGGATGCTCGCGTCTTTGTTCCAAACTATACTACAAACTTACTTACACTTGACAAGTGTTCAGTCTAGTTTTTTAGTAAAATATGGAATTGTATTTTAACTTTATTAGGTAGAAATAAATACAAAACAATTACTTAATCATAATTATTTTGATTAAATAGTGCTTTTCAACGAGCATTATTAATATTATTAAGTTAAATGCTAGGTCGTGTTTCCATTTTACATTTTTTGTCGCGGTGGGTGTTGAAGGCCGGCCTGCTAGTATTCTATTTTTTGTAGCAATTTTTTTTAAGGTTTAAAAAAAAATAACCACGAAGGCCAAGGCGGGAGCTCCGCTTCGCTTCGCTCCCGCCTTAGCCTTCTAACCTATATCCATCCGAGTCGCTTTCCGCCTCAGATATGTTTTTTTTAACTTAATTTAATATGTAGCCGTATGTAAACGGCGGAATAATACAAATTGCCTGCGCGACATATTATACACGATTAGTCCGTAAGCGCACTGGCGCTGTAGATTATGGAACAAGAAAAACTTGTTCGTTACTACGAAGTATACGCGATTATTTGCGTACTGCTCGTGTATGGATTGGAAGAACTTAGTAAAAAAGTTATTTACAATATATACTCGAGCAGTTTCCTATGGCTGCGTTCTGGCATTGTATAGAATGGAAAGACGCAACACCGAATGGCCCGCCAAATCACTACATAGTATAAAACAAAGTCGCTTTCTCTGTCCCTATGTCCCTTTGTATGCTTAAATCTTTGAAACTACGCAACGGATTTTGATGCGGTTTTTTTTATTAGATAGACTGATTCAAGAGGAAGGTTTATATATATAATACATGCATAATATAGTAGAGAAACACTGATAATTTTAGAGGTTTTTAATTTAAGGTCGTAAATAATCACATTTTTTTGCGCTTACATTGCAAACGCTGGCTGAACCCTACGAGATAGATCAAAATAATGTACTACAATATTGTACACCTTAAAAAGTTTTACAAAAAAGTCCGCGATGGTAATGTCTATCTCTTAGGGATAACCCACAATAACCATTTTCTTTTACTTATTACGAGAAAATAATGACTTATTTACGAAAATGCGATTTTAAGCAATACAGTATTAATCCTTATCCAATTAAGTACCTTAAATAAATTGTGCGTGTAATATAGATCAATATGGCCCTTTACGGCATGTAATTTAAATGAATAGTTTCGAAGATATTACAGATTTAAAATGCAGGGACATAAGCGGTTACGGCGGTACCGGCCGGGGAGCAGATGGATGAACGTTTATTATTCTTTCACGTAAAAACTACTGAATTGATTTTAATGAAACTTTACAATAATATAATATAGCTTATACATCAGAATAACACATAGGCTACAATTTACAAGATATTCCCGCGGGATAACGTCCTATAGTTCAATTCCCGCGGGATAACGTCCTATAGTTCACGCAGGCGAAGCCGCGGGCGGGCCGCTAGTTTGATTACATAATTTTACTAAACAGTACAGATAAGCCAAATCTGACCTCTGCTCATTTTCTTATCCGTACAAATCGGCATGAGTCAGCAATAAATTAATCTGCCATATCTCCCAGACAGTTGGGAACCGCACGCCCGCAGGCAGCATGGCGCGAAACAAACTTGTCTACTGTTATACATCTGCGATTCTCGACCTTGTTGCGTTGTGTTAAGAAACAAAATAAGCACACATTTTTCACAGAAATGTTACGAGTTGAAGTATGTTCTATGCTCCTGCAGTTGAGTTTAACGTGGTGGTCAATTTTGTTAAAATTTGCATGCTGTTACTGTTATTATTAAAACAATTATTATGATGTGCAATGTGTATTTAAAGGAACCTAATTAGCTGTTGAGCAAGTTATTTAATATGTTATGTTGCATTAATTGAAATTATAGCTGTCTTTTTCTCTTATATCTTTCTCTGTTCGGTCTGCGTATTTCTATGTATAAATATTTATGTATGTACATATGTACCGACATAAATCGGTCCAGCCCGGGATGTAAACCGAGGTGCCTGGCACAACCACTTAAAGTTAGATTTTTTAAATAGGATCACCAACACTTAAATAGCTACATATTGCTTAAAACAAAACTTTATGCTCCAATACCTAAAATTGAACTTGAATTTTAAAACTTAAAAGGACCGGTTTTACACTGTAAAACCGGCTTATTATAAATAAATATCTTTATTTTTTTATTTTTTTTATTTTGTGTATAATACAATTTTAAAACGAATTAACTCTTTGACAACCGGCCATTTTAAAGTAAGACTCATGCCATCCGTACCCAGTACGTGATCGGCTGTCAAAGTGTTAAACAAGTGTAGGTATTTTTAATGACAACTTACCAAATAAACCAAATAAACTGATATTAAAAATGGACCCCTATCTATTTAAAACGAGATGGTCAATGGTCAAACCTGTCCATTTGGTCCACGACCCCGAGTCAAAGAGCTCAGGTGAAAGGTCAACCATGAATGAGATAGATCAAGGGATGCTGCATTTAACATGCAATTGTAAAGACTTTTAGGTGACCCACGAAATTTTATTATTTAACTGGTCCGATTGTGTACCTATTTGAATTTTGAGTATCCCTGCCCTATGCGCCAGGGGTCATGGGTTCGTATCCCACCCAGGACAAATATTCGTGTGGATGTTTATTTTTATTGAATTTTGGCACCTTCGTTATAAAACACATCCCTTCATAAGTAAATTAAAACATTTATAGTTAATAGGCACTCTTCTTAAATAAAATAAAAAATCGTATCATAGCATATTACAATAATTTTTTTGAGGAATTCTTTGTTCGGTTCGTCACAGAAAGGATAAGAAATCTTAGAGACGTAACTAAAAGTATCACGTCTAATGGTAATTTTAATACTTTTGTATACTACAATAATTTATTGTAAAATAATTATGTATGTGTTTTAAATAAAATATGTAGGTATACCTATCTGGGGTTATATAGTCTGGGGTTAAATGTTGCTGTGTATAATGTCAAAGTATACTTATTATTGTATTTATTTATTTCCCATATAATAAACAAAAGCTTCTCTTTGATAACAAGTCATGTGCAGAAGTCCAGTTATTAGTCTTCCACACAAACCTATTTAGCAATAAGGGAGACTAAGAAACTTGCTAATTGCATACGCTGGCGTGATCGCAGGCTGCCGGAAACTCTTCGTTGAACACGCACGGACAGACATGCACACATTTATATATAATATACAGCTACAGCTTTGTATATTTAATATTTGGAATATAAAGCATTCCGGTTTTTTATTGCACTTCCGTTGTCAGACAAGTATGAGCAAAAGATAGTTAACGGCCATTGTGGCCTATTCCATTGAGGGATACCTACTTAAACAGGATCGCTCACACACTTTAGTCTCCGCTGATCTTCGAGCCTTACATTAAGAGCAAACTGGCTCCCACATTAATATAGCTGCATGCTTCTTATGCAGGTGGTAGCTATTCCCCAGTCGGACTCTACCTGGCTAGCTAAAAAGTCTCTTAACACGGCGGACAGATGCAAGGCGGGAATCAACCACGACTTCTTAAGAATTCTCTCTCTATCTGTGAAAGTAACAAAAAAAGGCTGGTCTGTGACTAATCATGGTCCGGAGTCTGGCAATTAGCTGTGTAAAATACTACAGGGCCTTGGAGAGCCGTTAGTTCTGCGCCTGATCTTCTGTCTATTAAGAAAGATACATCAAAGCTTGTAAACCACCCGTTTTACACTGACTAGCTATGATTAACCTTTTATGTCAACCGTACCTTGGAAATTTAATTCAATTCAATTCTTTCTTACTTATTACACTGTACCTACACAGTTTTCCTCGGCCACATAAGTCTGCGGACTGAAGCGGAATCCTTTGATAGAGTAAGCCACCACTACTAATTGTGAGCGCAAACACAACCGCTCCACAGGTCATGAACACAAGATAAAAACGTCTGGGTATTTTTACGTAGCCTGGTGAGCTAGACCGTTTGACGTGCAGGGACGTACTGGTATACCTAAGTAAGATATAGATAAATAAATAAAAGTGTATTTCTTTTTTTTATACAACGTCAGTTGGCAGACAGGCACGCAGCCCACCTGATGGTAAGCGGTCACTGCCGCCTATTCCATTGAAGGACACTTTACCAGGAAGAGTCGCTCAATGTGCTGCCAGACTGTAGGCTCATCTGATTTTCGAGCCTTAGATTTCAAGTGTACTGGCTCCCACATTATTATTGTCGGAACACAGCCAAAGCTGTTGTGGCGGCAGATTTCACTTGTGGGGGTAGCTATCCAGTCGGACTCTGAAAAAGCCCTACCTACCACCAACCGGACCCAAAGCGGGAATTGAACCAATGACCTTCAAGTTTTTTTATACCCGAGCGGCATAGCTACTGGTCCACGGAGGCGGTCATATAAAGGCACAAAACAATAGACAAACAATAAATAGTACCTACAATCCAGAGAACTAAACAAAAATAATAAGACATACCTAAAGTACATAAATGTCATAAAGTAGAAAGTATCAGCCTTTTAATGCCCTACTGCATGGCAAAGGTCATTATTGGTATCTCATCATCGCCACAATGATAGGTATTAGTTCTACCATTGTCAATAATGGACACTGGGATAATCAGCACCCTAGCCAAATGCAGATTGATAGTCAAAAAACCGAGTTATGTTCAAACAATATACTGACACAACTTTTTCTTCTCTCTGAAATTTAATTCAGGACCCAAAAATCTTACCTCGGGAAACCCCTAGACTATCGAGGCGTTCCACTTCACGATCGAAGTGTTCGCGTTATTAGTAACATTTTGTTAAAAACATAATTAAATTACCCAAGTTTCATTCCAAACTCCGAACACACCAGCACATGTTTTTCCAACCTCGTAACAATACTCAATCGCGAATACTAACGACCGACGACCTAACCAAACACTTGTACCAACTTTAACTCCAATTCATTCCAAGTTCGGCCCTGCGCATTGGCCGGACGAACCCTTTACCCACCCCTAGCACCCTCCTCCATCCCCCTAGTTTCCGAATTAATTGCAATCAAAAGGAAGGACACGAGTGTAGTCCACCCCTAACTTTACTTGCCATGTTGGGAATTCGCCTGCCGAGTTCGTATGTGTGAGTTTGTATAGAAATTTAAATGTAGATGGAGATAATTTTATTTGTCGTGAAATGGGTTGTTTGGAAATAGAAGTGTGATTATGTAAATGGATCCAGAAGTTACTCTTTTCTATTTTTGGGTGACCAGTACTTTATTGTAAAGTACTGTGGAAAAACCTTTGCAATGAACCAAACATTTTTACCATGAGGAGGACCTACTAGAAAATAATATTATGATTTTAATAACACATTCACATGATTGTTGATGATGATTATAATATACACCGTCATCTTTAATCATAAACTAATCATATCAAAAGTTTTATTTTTGTTTTTATCATTTTAAGTATTTACTGCATCTAAAGCTAATCCTCTCATAGCTTATTTGTATGTTCATTTAAATTCCTATTCAATTGTTTTGGAGGTTTTGTTTCTTTTTGTGTTGTTATTGTGTATTTAAATTAAATGAAAAGTAAACTTTTCTTGTTTAGAGATGTATTTGGATCGAACTGAAGATCAAGATCTCTGGTCGTCGTCGATTACTTTCGCATTTATGGCATTCGTCTGGATAAGTACAGCAGATTCATTCATCATTGTCATGAATACCTATGGATTGGTTTCTAGGTTAACGGATATCTCAATAGTAGTTATTCTGTATAATAAACAATATTGCGCATTGGACTATGGTCTCCGTACAGTCAACCTAGCTCTAGCTAGGAGAAAGACCTTCTACTTTTCCCGTGACAAATTTTGACTACTTGGATCAGTACAACCCCCTAGATACAAATATATAATCATACTCAATCCCGTTTGGGGCCATTAGCAAATAAGGCGTATACACCTCTCATATAAGATTCTCTGAAACTACATTAATATTTCAGGGTTGGGCTAAGTTGGGTCCTTTCTAAACAGCCCTTGGTCTTCCAAAGTTATTCCAACTTCGTTCCGAGTTGCGGAACTTGGGCCCTCGGAAAGATTACTTTGTGCGGGGTTACCTTATCTTCGTATTTGGTTTGTCTTAGTTTGTCCTTTTTGATATCACGTGTATGGGTCGGTAGATTTGTGGGAGGTTCGTGTTATTGTTGCTGTTTGTAGAGGAATGTAATATACAAAATTATGCCTTATCTTTATATAATTAACTAGTGGCCGCCCGCGGTTTCACCCGCGTGGTTCCAGTTCCCGTGGGAATTGATCAAAATCCTTTCTTAGCGGATGCCTACGTCATAACATCTACCTGCATGCTAAATTTCAGCCCGATCCGTACAGTAGTTTGGACTGTGCGTTGATAGCAGCAAGTTTCATTCCAAACTCCGAACACACCAGCACATGTTTTTCCAACCTCGTAACAATACTCAATCGCGAATACTAACGACCGACGACCTAACCAAACACTTGTACCAACTTTAACTCCAATTCATTCCAAGTTCGGCCCTGCGCATTGGCCGGACGAACCCTTTACCCACCCCTAGCACCCTCCTCCATCCCCCTAGTTTCCGAATTAATTGCAATCAAAAGGAAGGACACGAGTGTAGTCCACCCCTAACTTTACTTGCCATGTTGGGAATTCGCCTGCCGAGTTCGTATGTGTGAGTTTGTATAGAAATTTAAATGTAGATGGAGATAATTTTATTTGTCGTGAAATGGGTTGTTTGGGAATAGAAGTGTGATTATGTAAATGGATCCAGAAGTTACTCTTTTCTATTTTTGGGTGACCAGTACTTTATTGTAAAGTACTGTGGAAAAACCTTTGCAATGAACCAAACATTTTTACCATGAGGAGGACCTACTAGAAAATAATATTATGATTTTAATAACACATTCACATGATTGTTGATGATGATTATAATATACACCGTCATCTTTAATCATAAACTAATCATATCAAAAGTTTTATTTTTGTTTTTATCATTTTAAGTATTTACTGCATCTAAAGCTAATCCTCTCATAGCTTATTTGTATGTTCATTTAAATTCCTATTCAATTGTTTTGGAGGTTTTGTTTCTTTTTGTGTTGTTATTGTGTATTTAAATTAAATGAAAAGTAAACTTTTCTTGTTTAGAGATGTATTTGGATCGAACTGAAGATCAAGATCTCTGGTCGTCGTCGATTACTTTCGCATTTATGGCATTCGTCTGGATAAGTACAGCAGATTCATTCATCATTGTCATGAATACCTATGGATTGGTTTCTAGGTTAACGGATATCTCAATAGTAGTTATTCTGTATAATAAACAATATTGCGCATTGGACTATGGTCTCCGTACAGTCAACCTAGCTCTAGCTAGGAGAAAGACCTTCTACTTTTCCCGTGACAAATTTTGACTACTTGGATCAGTACAACCCCCTAGATACAAATATATAATCATACTCAATCCCGTTTGGGGCCATTAGCAAATAAGGCGTATACACCTCTCATATAAGATTCTCTGAAACTACATTAATATTTCAGGGTTGGGCTAAGTTGGGTCCTTTCTAAA
The DNA here is from genome assembly GCA_949319885.1 of Mecyna flavalis. Taxonomy (NCBI): domain Eukaryota; kingdom Metazoa; phylum Arthropoda; class Insecta; order Lepidoptera; family Crambidae; genus Mecyna; species Mecyna flavalis. The sequence continues at coordinate 3,913,452 of OX439407.1, read as the reverse complement.
CAGCCCTTGGTCTTCCAAAGTTATTCCAACTTCGTTCCGAGTTGCGGAACTTGGGCCCTCGGAAAGATTACTTTGTGCGGGGTTACCTTATCTTCGTATTTGGTTTGTCTTAGTTTGTCCTTTTTGATATCACGTGTATGGGTCGGTAGATTTGTGGGAGGTTCGTGTTATTGTTGCTGTTTGTAGAGGAATGTAATATACAAAATTATGCCTTATCTTTATATAATTAACTAGTGGCCGCCCGCGGTTTCACCCGCGTGGTTCCAGTTCCCGTGGGAATTGATCAAAATCCTTTCTTAGCGGATGCCTACGTCATAACATCTACCTGCATGCTAAATTTCAGCCCGATCCGTACAGTAGTTTGGACTGTGCGTTGATAGCTATGTATGTCAGTCAGTCAGTCAGTCACCTTTGAGTTTTATATAAAGATTATATAATATAATAGATTAATAATCATAATAAATATGTATGTAATCATTGATTCATACACTCCATCATCATCATACACTCCACCAACCCGCACTGGGCCAGCGTGGTGGAGTATGGCCCACACTATCTCATATTTGAGATAAGGCCTGTATCCCAGCAGTGGGAAAGTATATTGGCTAATGATGATGTTGTATTCATAACTTCAAAACGACTGCTGCAATTTATATGATTCTTTTTGTTATGTTTGTTACTTTCAAGACAATTCTTTAGGTTTAAGTTTACTGGGGATTTTGTGCAATTTTTCTACGAGGTGCGTGAGAATAAATTACCTGCACCGTCACTCAAATCATTTGAGTTAGATCCACAGGTACAGCACTGCTGCAAAACCTTGGAGTGTCCTGCAGTTAGGTAGCAGGCGCGCTCGGTGATTGTCCGAACTGTTGCACTGCAGTCTGTAGTATGAAGTGTTTATTCGGTGTCTATGCAACCTCTACAAAGCTGTTTTTCGTGCCGATGTTGAATAAGTGCTCGATAAATACAGTGACCTTTTTTTATACTAGGTCACCTGGCAGACAGGCACCTAATGGTAAGCGGCCACTGCCGCCTACTCTATTGAGGGACGCTTCAGCTGGAAACGTCCCTTAATGTGCTCTAGACTGTAGACTCATCTGATCTTCAAGCCTCTGATTTCAAGAGTACTGGCTCCCGTATTTATATTGCCGGAACACAGCCAGAGCTGTTTTGGCGGCATGTTTCACCTGTGGGGGTGGTAGCTAGCCAGTCGGACTCTGAAAAACCCTACTACCAACCAGACCCAGCGGAGGCCTGAGTATGCATTAATTCTGATTGTGACAGACAACCGTCATCTATGTTCAATGTACTACGTCATATGTTCACAATAAATAGTACATGGCCAATATAAAATCAATTTTGTGAAATAAATATTGAATTTCATCAATAAAATATGTTTTAGTTATTGTCGGAATAGTAAACAAATCAACAACTATTAAATATCTAACTATTATTGTCACTTAGCCACAGATTATTAAATATTTACTTAGCATTCACGAGTACCCATGACTGAAAACCAACCCCATAATGTATTATTAACGTAAGATGTAGATAGCGGCTCTCAATGCTGTAAGTGCAATATCAAGGGCTGTGTTTATGCAAAATTAGTTTTCCAATAGAGAGCCTCCCCTAAGCCGTATTAGCTTATCTTTCCGCTTGGCACGTCGTAAATTGGTCAAAATCTCGTTGGCTTCTCGACTTTGCCACGTACGAGTTGTGTGGTGGCCACAGTTTGGGGAATTACTGGGAATATTCGGACATTTCGTTGATGACATGACTTTCAAGTATAGCCTTATTTGAAATTAAGTAAAATAGAAATGTCACGAAATAAAATAAATAAAGTTTTTAAATACCATTGTGTTTTAATGTTATTTATATAACGTAAACTAAATATAAGCATATTCAACTGTGTTTGAAATTCCATTTACAAAAATAAGCATATTAGGTGAATAAGTACTCAGTTTTACAATAAATCTAAATAGGTATTCCACATTCAGCGACGATTAATGGTCTGAATCTTAGCTTTAAATGCAAATAAATAAATTGGTAAAATAGGTTTTATAATTCATGGTAATAATTAAATTGTAAATTGTTAATAGAACATTTGGCAATTATAGTTCTACAAATTTAAGTATACATATATATTAGGATAGCTAATTTTAAGAAAAAAAAATCTGATCGTTCATTGTACTTAGTCCATGTATAAATGTGGGAGCCAGTACACTTGAAACCAAAGGCTCGAACATCAGATGAGCCTACCGAGTGGCAGCACATTGAGCGACGCTTCCTGGAGAAGTGTCCCTCAATGGAATAGGCCACAGTAACCGCTTACCACCAGGTGGGCTGCGTGTCTGTCAGCCAACTGAACTAGTATAAAAAATGAAAAAAATAATATGTAAGCGTAAGTATACGACCAAATATTGCAGTGAGAATCTTATGCTTTCGTAAATGACAGTCACCCTTACTTGACTCCAGTATCAGAGAGTCGCGAGCCCAGCGAGTGGAGAGATATTATCTGTATAATACTAATAACTGTTATAGGTACATTGCAACTTGGAATAAGAAAACACCGACCGTTTATGACATTTGGTCCATATAACCGTTAGTACAAAATTCTGACTAAACATTGCAGTAAGTAAGATCCTTATGCTTTCTCAAATGACAGTCACCCTTACTTGAATCTAGTATCAGAGAGTCGCGAGCCCAGCGAGTCGAGAGATATTATCTGGTTACAATATGTTCTGCTATTGGCTCGAGTGCTATGTACACGTGGATTTATTGCCGCGGCTCTTGATATCAGGACTTGCCCGTTGTCTCGTGAACGTGTTAATAAGGCTTTGTGTTGAGTTCTGTTGTGTATGATTGTATGTATTGGTCGGTGTCTGGTTTGTTTTTGTAATTACGCGACTATTAGTTACTAAACAGATAAAGTAAAGGTAAATTTCAATCGTTTAAACATTACCGGCCTTCGTGATTTCTTTATCGTTGTGATCACAAAATCAATTATGTTGATAGAAGTTATTACCGGGTTTTTTGTCTTCCATAACACTTTGAACAGGATTTATACAAATAAATCGTTACAAATATTTATAACCGATTTAGTGTAGATAAATTATGTATTAACGCAAAGTTTCGTTCATGTATTTACTTACAAATAAGTTCTAGTTTTGAGTCATATAAGAAAGGCTTGTATTTAACTGCACAGCAAGAATAATGAAATGTAGGTAGTACATCAAAAAAACTGAAATGCTGACCGAACCTAACCTTTGCTGTGCAATTCGATATTTTTAAGATCATTATTATAGTATTTTTTGCATTTATACACTTAAATATATTTAAAAAAAGGCTTATTGACTGCCAAAACAAATTTCCTAAAGTTGGGAGGACGCAGAATCATTATGAAAAGTAAGATGAAACACAGCTTTGAGTAAAAATCCTTTGTATCTATTACCACTAAAACTCCATGACTAGGCAAAGGATTTTTATCGATATCATTGTTATTTATTTCTTAATCTTGCAATGTTTATTTACTCTTGATCAAACACACGAGCCAGAAATAAATTACCATTTTATCAATCTGCAGCGTCTTTCCGTCACTGTTTCACCCTATCCCCCCTATACCCCCTAATGGCGATATTAAACGACCCCTACATACCTTCGTTTGTAGGCTCATAATGACTCCGCACGCGCCGGACTGGGGTGACCAAGCCTGGCGAAAATACCCGAAAGGGTTACCCTAAGTCAACTCTACATGATAATTAAGGATTGGCGACCATTCCATGACGACTTTGCTGCGGGAAAATCAACTTTAAACTGAGAGAGTAGAGACGAATTTTGGGTTTAACATGCAAGAACATTTGGTTCAATTTTATAGTATAGATAATGTTAATATAGGAGGTGAAGATTATTTCTGCAAAGATTTTGAAATAGTTTTAATCCTTAGAATCGGAGACAATTTTTTTCATTGGAATGAGATACATACAGGGTGTCCAGGAAATAGTACGACATACTGCTGGGGGTGATAGCTGGCATCAATACCTACCAAAATAACTTAATATATGTTCAGCGAAATCTTACGGTTTTAAAGTTATACAAAATTTTCCGAAATATTGAAAAATCTCTGCCTTCAAACAGATTTTTCAGCACATCTCAAGGAAAAACTACTTTTTCAGTAATCATTTTACATCAAATTATTTGTGAATAGTTACTCTACTAATTGGTGTGTCTTTTTTGTACCAAAAATAAGAACAGTTTCAAGAAAAAAATTGTTTTGTTGATATTTTCCCAAAATTATTTTCTTATCACTTATCTTTAACATACAGTGGTGAAAAAAAAATGTATGTGACAGTTTTGAACAACATGCTTAAAAAATAGCTTGGTTCATGGTGATTTTGGGAAGATACAATACTAGTGCATTTTCGTTAGAAAATACGTAAAAAATGCCATTCTAGTCCCATAGAAGCTGATTTCGATAAAAATTAAACTAACGTAGTTTTGAGAAAAACATAACGAGAGTAAGTAATAGCTGCTTTATTTACGCAAATTATTATAAAACAAGTTAGGACAAGTAATATGCGACAGTACGATGCAAGAAGGGTGTGTAATTTAAACCTCAAGGGACATGGTGATAGTAAAAAAAAGAGACGGACTTAACATTTATTAAATTTACTCAAACTAAAAAAAAATACAACAGATGCTCAAATTGCTTCCCTTGTACCCGAACACACGCTCGGCATCTTTTGAGGAACGAGCTTTTTAATCTTCTTAGACTTATTTGGGTAATTTTTAACGGCGCGATTGTTAGTCCTGTCGAGCTTCCACCGACATTAAACAGCGCAAATTACTTAGAGTTTTTAAGAGACACCCTACCTACGCTCCTTGAAAATATCTCAAGTGAGCTGAGAGAAGAGATGTGGCTGCAGAACGATGGGTGCCCTGCTCATTATGGCCGGCAAGTGAGAGCCTACTTGGACGAGGTTTACCCTGGCAGATGGATTGGGCGACTGGGACCAATATTGTGGCCACCTAGGTCTCCAGACCTAAATCCCCTGGATTTTTTTTATTGGGGCTGTATTGAAGACAAAATTTACGAAAAACCTATTCAGAATGACCGAGAATTAAGAGCAAGGGTTACCACTGCAGCTAGAGAAATTACCCAAATAAGTCTAAGAAGATTAAAAAGCTCGTTCCTCAAAAGATGCCGAGCGTGTGTTCGGGTACAAGGGAAGCAATTTGAGCATCTGTTGTAATTTTTTTTTAGTTTGAGTAAATTTTATAAATGTTTAGTCCGTCTCTTTTTTTACTATCACCATGTCCCTTGAGGTTTAAATTACACACCCTTCTTGCATCGTACTGTCGCATATTACTTGTCCTAACTTGTTTTATAATAATTTGCGTAAATAAAGCAGCTATTACTTACTCTCGTTATGTTTTTTCTCAAAACTACGTTAGTTTAATTTTTAACGAAATCAGCTTCTATGGGACTAGGATGGCATTTTTACGTGTTTTTTTAAAGAAAATGCACTAGTATTGTATTTTCCCAGAATCACCATGAACCAAGCTATTTTTTAAGCATGTTGTATAAAACTGTCACATACATTTTTTTTTCACCACTGTATGTTAAAGATAAGTGATAAGAAAATAATTTTGGGAAAATATCAACAAAACAATTTTTTTCTTTAAACTGTTCTTATTTTTGGTACAAAAAGACACACCAATTAGTAGAGTAACTATTCACAAATAATTTGATGTAAAATAATTACTGAAAAAGTAGTTTTTCCTTGAGATATGCTGAAAAATCTGTTTGAAGGCAGAGATTTTTCAATATTTCGGAAAATTTTGTATAACTTTAAAACCGTAAGATTTCGCTGAACATATATTCAGTTATTTTGGTAGGTATTGATGCCAGCTATCACCCCCAGCAGTATGTCGTACTATTTCCTGGACACCCTGTATTGCTAGATTAGAAATGTCATTATTATGTTTTAAACTTCATCATTCAGCCCAAGCCTGTCATAAAGAATTTTGTAAAATCCAATGTGTATTGAATGATAAAATGGACTATGCTTATGTATACCTAATGTTTATCTATATATTTTGTAATTGTAGCTATTCGTGTAACAGCCATGCCAAATATGATGGCTAATAAGTAAATGTTTCTTTCTTTCTATGGCTTGGTCTAACAACTTCATTTTCCAGTTCGATTATCGTAATCAGAAAAGTATATTTCGGATTAAAATTTTGATTTAAATATGTAATTGATATTATGTTATATTTGGAGCAAATGACGAGGAAATAGACCGTGTCAGCATTAGATTCTTGCTCAAATAAAATGTTTTTAAATTACTAATTACAAAGCTAAGTATAATAGTGTTATTAATTTCCTATTCTTACCTCATAATTATTCAAATAATTAGTAAAAATGCTTTAACTACGAGACTTTTTTCAACTTTAGAGTCGGCTGAACACTGCTGTGGCAAAAAAATAAATATTCGTTCTTCACATCGATATGAAATAGCTGACATCTTTGAGTTTTACCAGACCTAATAATATGTCTTTTATATTTTCTTCTGCCACCTGCACTATAAGGTTTTGGTACATACAAAGTTGGTCCCGAGTTGTTGATGAATGACACTCCAAGGGCCCATTGCCCTTCCGACGTTTAAAGCGGGCGGGATAAGAAATGTCGGATAGACTGGTAAAATATTCCAGTTTGCGTGTGGGGTCCTGTGGGTTCTTATGACTCTAATTAATACGTAAAGTTGGACTGGCCTCTGGGGTTTGTTTATGTTATAATACGCGTTATGCTGGCTGTGTTCAATTAACAATAGACTGGGGAAATACTTGTTACGGTTATCGAGATCATTCTTAACGAATCCTGAAAGACAGCGGGAGAGATTCCATGTATTTTACTCGTAGTTGGTACGCACGCTTTCCACCTATAAGTACACGTCCCAAAACTTAAAGAACCTACTCAGATAAGCTACGTCTGTACTCTATTTAAGTGTCATCATTTGTGTTACTATAGAAATAAACAATCATGGTTACCAAAAAAAAGTATTCTGATTACTTATATTGTTTTGTCTTTTTATAGCATGACGGCGACGCTGCCCGATTAATCATTATTGACTTAAAGGGGTTGTAGCTGATCTTCGGTTATGCCTAACCACCGGATTCGGATTGTTGTTATCTCTTGAGAAGAATCGGCAAGAAATTCGATAGTTACTCTTCTCAATCACCAAAGTTACCTATAGCGATACAATTTCCATTAGGTACTCAATATTTCTCTTCCTCGAAGTAAATCTGATATTACCGTATTTCTTATAAAAATAAACTTGTATATACATTATACAGCCCCTATAGTTAAAATGACTGGCAGATTCTGATGAGTATAACGCCATATGGGAAGGGTGTTGATTCGCCACGCCAATTATCACAGTTTGGGATAATAATTTCCACTTTATCCTGCTAAGAGCATGTAGTTTTAACCCAATGTTCCACTGTAGGACTAAGAAAACTAAGTCGCTACAATGATTTCTACTGGTATTATCACCATGATTGCCAAGTACGGTTTGGTGACCACAAACTCGAGCTTTGTTAAGTTGAGCTGAGAATAATTGAACCAAGGACTTCGATTATTATGGTTGAATTTATGGGATCAGCTGGTTGTAGATGAAATAATTATGAAATTAAACTGTTTTTTTTTTAAGTTTAGGGAGAGGTATGGGGATCAAAGAAATGTAAGTTAGCGTGTTTATTGTTTTTGCTTACTTTTCAGCGCGGTGCCAATTTTCTGTGCTATGTTTATTGTTGTTCATCGTGTTTTTTGCCTTACTATAGTGGCTTACTAATAATTACTTTAGTAACTTACAGGTAACGTTAGTTACGTTAAATGAATTTGAAATGCAATTAGATTTATTAAAAATACTTTTGCACAACAGGTCTTGTTTATTGTTACAACTGAAAACAAAGAATAACTTCTATTTACCTGTATAGATTTTTAACAAGGTAAAACATACTTGCCCAATATTATGATTCGAAATTAAAGACTATAAATAACTACAAGAGTAAACTCTTGTTAGCAAATTACTTTGTGTCCGTACGAAATAACGTGAATCCCGTACAGGCAAGAGTATCTGTGTCAAAGAGCCTCATTAGACTCCTGCATCTGCGTTACTCGCTCACTTCGCTTGTTATTGGATATCGATGTAAGTATTGGGACGATGGAGATGTAACTTTATTGTTTTATTGTCGATATGAAATAAATGAAAAAACCGTCAAAAGATATTGGATCCATAAATATCAGTAATAATTGAAGTGAGATAGCCGTGTACTTTCAAGTGATGTTTCACATGCATGGATGTGTATTGAATACATTCACATAATATTTCGAAGGATTAGGCATGTATTATCGCCAAGTGGTGTCATCATTGGATAAATAATAATTATTAACGTAGCTTAAAAAATAAAGTTCAAGGAATCCAACATTGCGTTTGTTACAAAGAAGAATTTATTACTTTCTTACAACAACACTCAAATGTTTTATTTTCTCATATTTATCACGTAAATAAGCCCTACAAAATGTGCCATCGGGTCCGTCCAATGTCCAATAAGTAAGGGAATACCGAAAGAATGGGTATATCAATGCAATTTGAATAAAAAAAAGTTACTTGATTTACTTTTATTATTATTTGCCTATTTACTATTCCACGGAGGAAGCCAACACTATATTCATTGAACTTACAGCAAAACACCAATTTACCTTTAAAAAGGTAGTCTACTTTCCGCCATCCGCCTATTCTTACCAAAATACAAAACCCCAGCAACAAAACACATCTCATCCCGAACATCACTATTAACGCCTGGCAATTTATCACTCCCATCATTAAACACACAAAGACGCCATCAAAAGCAGCGGTAGAAGCCTTTACCGAACTATGAAAACCTAATGACCATGCGTCACGTAAAATACCTAACAAAACAATAGCAGCTCGCGACAGAAATTAATATATCATTATGTCAGAGGCATGTATTGCCAGCCCTGTATACACCCATCCCATTCACTCGTACTACGAGTATGTAACTCTGTCTCTTTCCTACCAAGGGTGGGTAAAGTTAGAGAACTGTACTGTATCCCGCCTGTGATTGGGATTTCTTAATCTTCGCCTAAACTATGGATGTTAAAATTCTTATGTGATACAACGCCTTGGGGTAACGTTTCTCTCATTAAGATTTGCGAGAAAAGTTTTGGTATAGTTGCGTGTTGGTTTCATGGGATTAGATAATTTGTGATGTGTGAAGTTAGATTTAATGTAGGGAATTGGTGGTGTGAGACAAAGCCTAATTGTAATTACGACTTTTCCAAACCTTATTAATTTCTATCGTCAGTATTATTTGTCAAATTACGAGTAGTTTATGTATGATTGGCTAAATGAAAGTCAGCCGCAGGTGCAATGGTGATTTCATTTCAATTCATGTACGGCTTTAATAAATAACACTCAACACTCAAAAAAGTACTAACTAAGGTTTTTGTCACAAGAAATTAAAAAAAAAACCGCTTAAAATTCGGTAATTAATTCATTGGACCTGGACATTCGTAACATTTAAGACGAATGTGTTACATTTTAAATATTGATAATATTCGTAAAATATGTTTAAGTAGGTATTTCAATTACAATGGCCACTTACAATGAAAGTTTTAAAAAAATAATTTCGGCATTCCAAAATAGAACATGGAATTCTTTTTACTACGAGTGTCATTTGTTTTTCATTGGGGTGTTCATAATATTACACATTATGTTATTTGATCTATCAAAATAAATAGGTATGTACTTTATTCACTTTTTTTTTTTATTTAGGTACTGTTACATTTCTGTTAGTGCACTGCATCCTATCCTATAAGAATGAGCGTTATCCTTGGAAAGTTCTGTGTTAAGTGTTCTAAACATCAAAAATACGGTACCGTAGATTAGGCATTAAAGCGTAACAGATACCTAGAGTTACTTTTATATGAGCATGGATGAATGATAAAATAAACCTACGTTTGGTTAAACAAAATGTTTTATAACATAACCGCCGCATGAACGACGCATGAACTAAACACTACACTACTGAATGACTTTCATCAGTCCCCTTTGAAGGCAAAGGTCTTTTGTCGTCAGTATACATTGAGCTCTCGAACCAGCTCGTTACAGTCTCGCTTCATTTCCTCTAGGCTTCTGTTTTTGTCTAGAATGCCTAGCGTTTGTACTAATGTGGGCTTGTTAGTATTGACAATACGTTTTGTAAATGCGTAAAATAAGAACGTAGGTTAACGTAATGAGCTGGAATGGCTGCATTTGAGATGGAAGATCCAAGAATACAATTGTGTTTTGTAAGGAGCAGATTTTGTACTTGTTAAGTCGTACAATAGTAGGATTTCTGTGTAGAAACATTTTTGTTTGTGTTTGATCATGAATAATTGTGTATTTTTGCTTTAAATTCATGTCTTATTTAATAATTTTATACTGCTATTTATTCAATCTTCGTGTGCCAAAATTTAATAGGGTAAGAAGAGGTAGAACCATAGAAATATTATGTACCTACTGACGTAAGTAGCTCAATGGGTAGAACAAGGATCTCCAAAACGATATTTTATTTATTTGTTAATATACTTATTCGCTATATAAATACACACACGGGGATTGGAAAACTTACACTCATCAATCTTGATTCTTGAAAAACTAGCTAGTGTTTTTTTTTATAACACAATGAAAATATATTTCTTTGTCAAAAATATCCAAGGATATTTTTATATTCATTTGCCTTTTTAGAAGATAATGTAAATAAATAAATAAATCTCTGGACATTATTCACACAGCGCCATTTAGCCCCAAACTAAGCATTAGCTTGTGCTATGAGTGCTAGACAACGGATAAACATTACTTATATACTTTTTTTTTGTAAATACATACATACATATTATACATAGAAACACCCAGACCGATACAAACAGACATGTTCATGCACACAAATGTTTGTACCGTGCGGGGATCGAACCCGCGACCTCTGGTGTAATAGCCGACTTCTCGACCATTACACCAAATGGCTCGTCAAATGTAATTTGTATAATTAAAAAAAACAGTTTCCGTTTTTTTTTAACTTCTTTATAGCAATAATTATGACATAAGCTTTTTAAAGTACTTACTTTAAATGCCGGTTATTGATAAATTCTATGCTTTTGTATCAGAAACACAATTTTACCAATTTTTCAGGTTAGATCAATGTCCCTTTTCCGAAAGGCCAAAGGCATTCACTAACGTAGCCTCCACTCCACAACCCTAAACAATTCGTCAATTTTAAAAATATCCCTTCACAACTCCCAGGTCCCAGAGCATAATCTGCTAATGCTCGACACAAAGACGTCTATAAAAACGGGGGCAATGATAGAACGCGTCGGCTCTGCGGGCGCACTTCACATCACAGGCTAATTTACACGAGCTGCCACAAAGAGGAATACGCTAATTAAAAAGTGAGTCGGCACAAAGTGTCACGGCAAACGGAAAAGTCGGGAAACGCCAGTGTGTGGGGTTCGTTGCGAGTTTTTGAACGCGCGGTTTTTGTTAGGGTTAAGAGATGTTGTTTGGGGAGTTTTTATTTTTTTGATTTTGATTTCTGTTTCAGTTTTAAAAATTATATTGTAAGCAGTTAAATGTGTCTTTTCTTGAGTTTTAGATTCCCTTGATATGTATGTATATTCCATATTTCTATCTCGCTTATTACAATAATATGATATCTGTAAAGTGATGACGTACCTATAATATCGCTTATTTAATTTTTAAGTCTTATTTTAAATGTAAAATTATGGCAGGACTACAGTTAAAGCAGATAGATATCTGTAGGGTTGGTCGCTAGCCAGTTGGACTATAAAAAAGTCCTACCTCCAGTCAGACTTGTATCTCGTTACGTTCGGCGGTGATCGAATACACGACCTCCAGGTTTAATTGATTGAATTTATATTATTATAAATCTATATTTATAAATAATATTCGGGCACAAGTAACTGAGTTACAACTAAATGATGCATCTGGATTACAAATCACTACCGCTGATTATACAATATTAGGCATCTACCGCTCCCCCTCAGTGGCCAACGCAAATAGCTTCTTAGATTCCATTAATGCACATCTTGAAACTATACACTCTCATAAAAATATTTTTCTAATTGGCGACATCAATATAAATCTAGTTACTAAACCTGTCGAGAGTAAAAATAGATCAGAATATCTAGACGTCTTATCACTACACGGACTATTGCCTGGTCATACCCTGCCAACTCGATTAGAAAGTTGTCTTGACCACATGATGATAAAGCTTGACAAAGCTTCAAATTCCGCTTTTGTGGCAGTTCTTAATACCACAGTAACCGACCATGCTATGGTTTTGCTTAATGTTCAAAGTGTGGATAAAGTATCTATAGACCCCATTAAATCTAAAACTGTAATTGATTTTGAGGCTGCATACAAATGTTTAATAACAACAGACATAACACATTTTAAAAACGTTCAGGACCCCACCTACATGGCTAATCTTCTTATTGACATGATGGTTACATCTATAACTTCTAATACCAAAACCGTAAAAATACCCAGCAACAAACGATTAATGAAACCCTGGATAACCAGTGGAGCATTACGTTGCATCAGATTAAGAAACAAGATGCAACTAAAGCTTGATATGGATCCGAGTAACGAATATCTGAGTATAACTTACAGACGATATAGAAATTTTTGCACCAATCTTATTAGAAAACTAAAAAGACAATTTAACAAAAAACGAATCGAAGAGTCATCTAAAAACCCCAAAAAACTATGGTCTGTAATAAATGAGATCGCGCAATTTAAAGATTCTAAGACTTCAAATACTTGCCTTCTTACTATTACACCCGACCCAGTGCATTCCACAAATATTGTTAACAATTTCTTTAGTAACATAGGCAAATCATTAGCCGAGGATCTTATGAAACTATCGACTGTACAAACGCACAAACCTATAGCCAGTAATTCAAACTCCTTAGTACTTCTTGAAACAGATCCTCAAGAAGTAGATAGTATTCTCATGGCTCTTGACTCAGGTTCGGCTACAGGTTGGGATGGTATCTCAACTCACTTTTTGAAGCGCTGTAGAGGTTTCGTGGTTCCATTAATAAGCCAATTAGCAAATTTATGTTTTAAAACTGGTATCTTCCCCAGCCCCTTTAAACGAGCTATAGTAACCCCAGTGCACAAAAGTGGGGACAGAACTGAAGTAAACAACTCGCTCATTAAATGCAAAAGGGCCGCAAAACAAAAAATCAGCAAACCAGTTTTATTACAAAAATGTGATCTAAGCACTCGATATTTTATAGTGTGAAAAAGACTCCCGCAATTTTAGCTATTATAATTGAAGAACAGTAATGGTGCCACTTTTGCATTAACGCGGTTTGACCAGTAATTTCAGTGCAAAAGCGCCATTTTTTCAGTTGCGACCCGACCGGCAGCAAAGACGCACCTCAGTTTTGTGCAAAACAGCAACAATCCAAAAAAACAATGAGTTTTTTATAGACAACATTTTGGATTGCAACTACTTTGCACAAAAAATCACGTAAGTTATCGTTGTTTTTAGAAAGTTTTTTTTTTTCATTTAAATTTTAAATGTAACAATTATGCTTTAAAGTCTGAAACTCTTGCTCTGATAGGCCTAATTTTGAGTTGTTTTTTAGGATTAGTATTTAAAAAAAACTTGATTTATGTAGAAAAATCGTATTTTTTAGAGAAAAAACACGTAATTTTGGAATAAAAGTTTTATGCAAAAGAGATATTTGTGTTATTTTTTCCACAAAGATAAAAATTACAAAAAAGTATGTATTTGTAAAAAAACTATTAAAAAAAGATGCATCCAATGATGTATAACACTTATATATAATCTTTAAAAATATAGAAAAAAAACATAAATTCGTTTTTCAAATTTTGTTTTGGCTCTCCTGTAAAAAATGATATTTGGGATTGCGTCCCTTTTGCATTTAATGAGCGAACTATCGACCTATTTCAGTATTGACGAGTCTGTCAAAAGTCTTAGAAAAACTTTTAAACAAGAGACTAATCAACTTTCTTAATAAATATAATATTTTATCGGAGTCTCAATACGGATTTAGAACTGGCATATCCACAGAAGATGCCGTCATAGCCTTAACTCGAGAAATTGTTAATATAGTTGATAAAGGACAGAAATGTCTCACAGTTTTCATAGATATAAAGAAAGCATTCGATACCGTTTCTGTCCCCATACTTGTGCGCAAACTTGAGAGTATAGGAGTAAGAGGCTCAGAGCTTAATCTTTTTGAAAGTTATTTGACGGATAGAAGACAGGTAGTCAAAATTGGTAACTTAATCAGTGATCAGGTAAATATTTGCTATGGTGTACCACAGGGTTCTGTGCTCGGCCCCACGTTGTTCTTAATCTACATAAATGAATTATGTTCACTGCGCATCACTGGAGGAAAGATTTTTTCCTACGCAGATGACACAGCTATTGTATTCTCTGGACAAACGTGGGACGAGGTACGGTCGAATGCAGAACTTGGTCTGACTGTGATTGCTGGCTGGTTAAAGTCAAATTTGCTAACACTAAACGCAGTAAAAACTAACTTCATATGCTTCAGCCCCAGCACGAGATCACAGCCAAATGAAAACTTCCAACTAAGGATTCACGAATGCACCAATCGCTTAAATAGTAACTGCCCATGCCCTGTTATTGAGAAAGTTCAATGCACTAAATATTTAGGCGTATTGATAGACCATAGACTCTCCTGGCATAGCCACCTAGAACTTTTGGCTAGTCGGGTGAGGAAGTTAATATGGATGTTTAGTAAGCTTCGCTATGTAATGTCTAGTTTCCTACTAAATAAAATATATGTAGCCATGGCTCAATCAGTTATGACATACTGTATTCCCGTGTGGGGAGGAGCTTCAAAGACAAGATTCCTCCACCTTGAAAGAGCGCAACGGTCCCTTTTGAAGGTCATGTATTTTAAACCTTACTTGTATCCGACTGAAAACCTATATAAGCTCTGTGGCCTCCTTTCAATCCGAAAACTATACATTTTCCGCCTCATACTGAAACTTCACAAAAACTTACCGTATGATCGCGGTAAACTTCAAAAAAGACGCAAACACACGGTAGCACCCTCAGCTCCGGTTCGCACTGTGTTTGCTGAACGCCAATTCGCGGCTCGATCTGGCCTAATATATAATTGCGCTAATAAAATATTAAACATATATCCTCTAACGACATTCCAATGTAAGAGCACCCTTATAAATTGGTTAAAACTATTAACATATGAGAGTACTGAAGCGCTTCTTAAACAACAAAAATAATCTTAAATAACAAAATTAGTTGTACACACACAAACATATACACAAAATACTCTCTTTCACACGCACACAACACACGCCCACAAATACACACGCGCCATAACACTCATGTACACACACATACACACACACACACACACACACACACACACACACACACACACACACACACACACACACACACACACATAAACCCGCACAAAATTAGTTTTACTTTTGTTATATTTCCTTTTTGTTAAATTATTTTCGTTTGATATTAGTCTTCTTCATTATGTACAAGTACTTCTTTATCTCAATATTGTGTAAAGGTCTTGGGAAAGAGCGAGTCATCCCCAACACAAGTATTACATTACTTACTGGGGCAGACTCAACACATAAATTGTATTTTATTGAGTAATAAAGATTATTATTATTATTATTATTATTATTATTACTTTTTAACAATCGCAGCGTAGAATTCTTTGAAATCACCAATAAAATCGACTACTAACCCATAAGTATATATGACAAACGTGGTGATTAAGCCAGTCCGATCATTGTGATGATTACTTCAATGATGCCCTCCTTTGCCCAACAGTGGAATATCAAATACTCCGATACTTACTACTATTAGCTTCTTCTTCTTGCGTCGATACCCCAGTTACTGGGGGTCGTGACCTCTATTGTGTAGCAACTTGTGCTTTATTATTGACCGCCATTTATGACGATCTGCGGCGGTGTGGAAAGCGTCGTGGAGTGTGGACTCGAGTGTGGTGCGGATTTGGTCGGTCCAACGTGTCGGGCTTCTCCCTCTGGGTCGTTTCCCTTCGACCTTGCCTGCAACCACAAGTTTTTCCAGGTTGTTGTCTCCCTTTCTGGCAATGTGGCCGAAGTACTCAAGTACCCTGCGCAGGCACATGGTGGATAGCCTGGTCTGGACCTTAAGTTCACGCAGGATAGACACGTTGGTACGGTGGGCTGTCCAGTGAATGTTCAGCATTTTTCTCCAGCACCACATCTCGAAGGCATCAATGCGATTTCGGTCGGCCTTTTTCATGGTCCATGTTTCAGCGCCGTAAAAAAATATGGAGAACACCAGGGTGCGCACAAGATTCATCTTGGTATTTCGGGAGATGTTTCTGTCCTTCCATATTTTCTGCAGCTGCGTCATAGCGTTTTTGGCCATGCCGATCCTTCTTCTAATTTCGGCCTCGCAGGACCCCTTGTTGGAGATGCTTGAGCCCAGGTAAACGAGGTTTTCTACTATTTCTAGGTCGATAGTGCCACTAAGCTCCAGCCTACTAGATCTGTCGACCACCATTATCTTCGTCTTGGACCTGTTTATGGATAAGCCCATCTCCATGCTGATTCTCTCCATTCTGCTCAGTAGTGTTATCAGTTCGCTCTCGTTTGCAGCGAGTAGAGTAGTATCATCCGCGTATCGCAGGTTGGAGATTTTGCGGCCGCCAATAGTGATACCACCGTTCCACTGGTCGCAGGTGCGCCTCATGATATATTCACCGTAAATATTGAACAGAATGGGAGAGAGGATGCAGCCCTGTCGAACTCCCTTCTCAAAACTGAACGTTCCTGAAGTTGTCTTGTCCACCCTGACCACTCCCTGGCTATTGTAGTACAACGACTGGAGTAGTGCAGTCAGGTGTTGAGGCACGCCCAGCTCCAGAAGTACCCTCCACAAACAGTTCCAGTTGACACAGTCGAAGGCTTTGCTGTAGTCGACAAAGCACATTATTACCGGGATGTCGAATTCGTAGCTTTTCTCAACTATTTGCCTGACATTTAGTATTTGCTCCCGGGTGCTCTTGCCCTTCACAAAGCCCGCCTGCTCTTGCGGGATCTGCCAGTCCAGGTAGTGACGAATGCGCCTGTTAATGATATGGAGCAGGATTTTGCTGGCATGGGAGATCAGGGCAAGTGTGCGGTAATTTTCGCACCTTCTTGTGGAACCTTTTTTATGAAGAGGAAGTATTGTTGACTTAGTCCACTCTTCCGGCCACCTTCCGCTGTGCCAGATGTCGTTACAGATGCTGTGCAGTAATGTTATGCCCGTGTCACCGAGGGACTTAAGCACTTCGGCTGTTATTTCGTCTGGACCAGGGGCTTTATTGTTCTTGAGGTCGTTCAGGGCAGCTAGTATTTCGGTGCGCAGGATGTCAGGCTCAGTTTCTACGTCGGCTAAGTTGATCCGTTCGCAGTCCGTCGTGAGTGGGTCACTATAGAGGTGTTCACAGTAGCCACGCCATCTCTCAGATATCCGGTCAAGCTCGTGTAACAGTTTCCCATCGCTGTCTTCAACAACCCATGATTTCGGCTTAAACTGTTTCGTTAGGATTTTCACTTTTTTAAAGAGGTCAGAGGTCTGCAGTTTTAATGCGTGGGTTTCCACTTCTTTGCATATGCCCACGATGTACTGGTTTTTGTCATGTCTGCAGTACTTTTTGATGGTGCGGCATAAAGAGGCGTACGACTGCATCACATCTGGGTTTTGCAGACCACCAACTTTGATTTCTTTCCTGCGTTGAATCAGTTCCCACGTCTCATTGGATATCCAGGTGGATCTTTTTTGTTCTGCCTTTCTGCTCGACGCTATCTCGTCAAGGGTGTTCAGGATCTCATGTTTGAGTAGATTCCAAGTGGAGTCCGCACTGGCGTTAGACGTAGGTGGGCTAAGTCGAAGGTTTGACTCTAGCGTGCTTCGAAAGTACTCGCGCTCTGTTGGATATAAGCTTTTTGGTCTAAGCTTTGTACGCTTCAGTGGTGATTTTAGGCGTAAGGCGAAGGTTGCAACGAGTAGAATGTGATCAGTTCCACATTCGGCTCCGGGAAAAGTTTTAACGTTTCTTACGGATGATCTCCAGCGGGTGTTTATTATGATGTAATCAATCTGGTTCCTGTACCGGTCGCCTGGAGATCTCCATGTATATAGGCGTCTCGGATGATGCTGGAAGTAAGTATTCATAATACTCAGTTGCTTGTCTACGCAAAACTCAATAAGCTTGTGGCCACGTTCGTTCCTAGTCCCAAGACCGTATTTGCCCACAGAGTTTCTGATGTGGTCATCAGCAGTCGTGTCGCCAACTTTAGCGTTCCAGTCTCCGAGTATTAGTGTGATTTCCCGGCCTGGTATGTCGTCTAGGGTTTTCTCTAAGATCCCATAGAATTCCTCTATAGTCTCATCAGACGCTTGTGCTGTAGGTGCGTATATCAGAACAATGTTCAGTGTGCATGGTTTGGTGTTCAGCTTCAAGGTGATGATTCTATCAGATATAGGATTATATCCGAGCACAAATCGGTCTAGACGGGAAGGTACGAGTATACCCACTCCATTCCTGCTTGTATCTGGGTTCCCCGAGAAGTATAGTGTGCAATACTATTAGCTAAGATAGTAAAATCTCAGCTAGAATTGACAAAGCAATATCCAGGATTGCCTAGAATCGTGCTATTTATGAAAGTAGTAACTAAGTGGGTATAAAGCGTAGATGCGAGCACATTGCAAACAATTTCATATTTTGTTTCAGAGCGTATCGGCCATGTGAATGGAGAAAGCATCAAGAATTAAAAGCCTTTTAATGACGGCCCGCGCTGCCTTCAGCTTTGGACGGTGGTGTGCTGTAATGAAACAAGAATATTGAAAAAATAAGTATAGACGAAGTTGAGGATTAAACTTCGTTCTTCTTTTTGCTAGGATATACAAAGAAATGTTATAATCCATTGTGAAATAATAATATTGGCTTTTGATGAATAACAGATTTCCATCACATCGCAGGGTAATGTAAAACTCATTTTATATAATTACCAAGTATAGAGACTTGGTATAAAATGGAAGTTGTTCTGGCTTAACGTTATTGTAGGTGGGTGACGTAATTTTGAGAAAATTTGTTGTACATACATATAATGCAGACAGGATATTTGCAAACAGAAAATAATAATATTATACGGTACCTACTGATACTGTTTTTTTTTCTTAGTAGAATGTGCACCTTTACCTCTGGCCTGTGATACCTGCAGCCGTGTGTGGAAGTCGGGACTAAAGCGTCACATTACCCACCAAGCTCCCCCGGTTCCCCTTTACACCTGAAGAGGACGAGCCGATACCCACCTGTGATTGACATGCCCTAAGTATTGATACCTGAAAAAAATCTGTTCTCTTTTTTCGGTACAAAAACGTATGCTTTGGTTGTGCAAATTAGAAAAATGTGTTAATAAATGCCATATTTCCTTATTATTTTATCAACTCATTCCTGGCTTCATATTGCATAACACCATCCCCCTTAAGTGCTGTTCGCTTCTTAAAGCCATAGGTGGTTTTATCGGAGAGCGCCGTTGAACGCTACGAAAGCGTTCGTCTTTGACGATTTTTTATTTGTTTCGCTCTTGCATTTACGCGTCCATTTTTCTGACATGAAATGTTGTAGGGAGTGGAAATTTGGATTTTATCGAGTGCTTTCTGATCAAGAGGTATTGTTCTTTCATGTGCTACATAAGTTTAGCGTTTAAGCAATTTAAGTTTTTTTTACAATCTCACTGCAGCAGTATTTCCTGACGGTTACGACTTAAAGACAAGAAACGAGTGTGCTCTCTCTTAAAAGGTCGGCATCAGCGATCCCTCTGGTGTTGCAGATCTGTGCTGTCTGGTGCTGGTGTCCATGGGCGGCGAAGATTGCTTGCCATCAGGCAAACCGCTCGTTTGCCGCCTCTGGCATAAAAAAAAATCTTTTGTTGAGATGTGACTGCGTTCACTTGATAGCCAGCAATCCTTCACTGCCTCTCTTATTAACATCAATGCCATAATAAAGGACATTGGGTTTTCTCAATACGGAAATTACAAATTTCCATCAAACCAATGTAAGAAGATACAAAGACATGAAAAACAGAAACAATCAGACATTTTTAATCCATATCAGGCAGGCAGGCATGTTTGCCCTACCTAAAAGAAAACGGCCACTGCGGCCTCTTCCACTGAGGGATACTAAACTGGTAAGCATGCGCGCCTTCAATTTTATATACACTGGTTTCTTATATACTTATATAAAATCCGCCTGATCTCTCTTCGGTCGTGTCAGACTGCTGTCCCAACGTGTTATGGGAGTGAGGGAATAGGGAGTGCATCTGTGTTTGCGCACTCACTTGTGCACTATACTTAATTATATCCTGCGTAGTTGGGCTGATCGTAAAAGATTGGCCGCCGTAGCCGAAAGCTCGGCTAGGAGGACATTATATAAAATAAAATAAAAATTTGTATTTACTTATGTACGAAGTGAGATGGGGAATGCACTAATTAAAACCGTGACAGCGTAGTGAGAACAAACAAAGCTTTTAAACTTACACTCGACTATTACTATACTCATACCTGCCGCTATCTTTGATGGAGGTACAGTCGACCACAAAAATAGCATTTAAAAATATTTTTTTACCAACTTCCATGGTGCCCGCAAAAAAATACCTAATGTTAAGGTGATGGTTTCCACACAAGTATTCTACAAAAGTTTAATAACATTATTATCTATGGTAAAAACACATTTTTAAAAGAACAATGGCAAATTTTTTACCTGCAGGTTTTTAAGGTGTCTTAAAACTTGACTTATACAAAAACGATTATTTGAATTTGTAAGATTTTTACATACATATTTTAATAATTACTGAAAGAAGAAATTAAACAAGGATTTGTTTCATTACCAACATAACCTCAAAGTACAAAAATACTTATAACTTTTTTTGCAGCCACCGTTTGTTATAATTCTTTTTGGAAATGTTTATGTAATGCAATTGCTAGCGAATCAGCATTTTTTGAATCATAGACGCCCCTATTTTTATCCAGGTAAAACGTAGTAGGTATGGGAGTTTGCCATTGTTCTTTAATGACACAACGAACAGTAATTAACAAATCTGTAATTTGCCTTTATTTATTCAATATGCTTGTAAAACAACAAAGCAAATATTTTCGCTTCCAAGCTGCACAGTCACTACATAGACTCACACAGAAAGTGTCACGGTCTAGGTGGCATCTAGGGTGCTTAATTAGCATCGACGCATCGCCTGATCGTCGCAATGGCTGGCAAAAGTGGCAAAAACCCTGACAATCGCGATGAGAGTGGCAATTCCCGCCCTCACATTGCGCTAATTAAAGCGCACAATGTCGGTGCACTACTGTAGTTTTGGGGTTCAGTGGGATGGGTAAACCTTTTTTGGCGGACACGTTTTTTTTTGAGTATTTTATTTGAGTATTTTATTTATAACATAGTGATCCCTATTTCCATATTCTATAGCAACTATTTCCATAGCAATCCTAATTTCTTTTGCTAATTGTAAGAAAGACAAAAAAAAAATACTATGGAAAAAGAGACGGTGACATTGCGATAATGCCTTTGATGTGAAGATATTGAAGTAGTTTTTCTAAATAGGGTAACTAAGGACAGCCAAAGGATTTTTTTTTAAAGTGGTTTAATCCATGCAACGCGGCGTCAATTTGCTGCTATTTTGAGGCAAAAATAGTAGTGTCTTACTTAGTACAATTTATATTATGCAAATATAATACTTTTGCGAGGTTATATTTGACCCTATTCATAATGTACGAAGCTAGGGTTGCCATTAGTTATGTAAACAAAGTTTTAAATCAATCGAATTGATATAAACACATGATTTAATTTTTTTTTATGAAACAAATGAAAACATGTTTTTTTAATAAAACAAATATAGCCGTTGTTTGTTGTTAGTTTGTTGAAGGTAATTGCATTGGTATAGAATTTCCTACAGAACCCGTGGCATGGTGACGTAAGCCATAATTGAACTTTTCCCGGCTCTTGTATGGTGGGCTAATTGGTAATTTACACTGTTGCAAAGGTTCCTTGTTATTGGACTCGTTTTCATACAGTTTTTTTCCGAGTCTCAATAAATTAACTAGGGTACGGTAGGTTATATTAAGAAGTGCTATTGTGAAACAAACAATAAGAAAGTTATAACTACTAATAAAAAATGGATGTGTATTGACAAATGGTAGTAATTGAATCAGTGTATTAATGGTATAGAATACATAATAGGGTAGATTAGACTAACCTACTCTAAAGAATAAATAAATAAAACATAAATAAGTTCATAACTAAAAACTAGAAGACTGAAAAACACATTTAATACAATAGTATTAATAAAATAAATAAATAAACAAAATAAGTACATTGTGGGTATTTAACACACATCCTCGGCCGAGTGGTGTTGCAACGACATAAAATACAATCAGAATCAAAATTTGCGTAGACATCAAAGATTCACTTGAGTCGTCGATAATTATCAATCTCATTAAGTAAACTACAAAATCATTTGGGCCACTGTTTTGAAGTATATTCTTTTGAAATGAACTGATATAATTATCATAAGCCTCGGAGACATGGACGCTAAAAGGGTGATTCGAGAATTGAGTCCAGGACCCGAAATCAACACAAGCCGTTTAGCTTAAATTTGTCGTGAATTACAATGTTTTGTCTTTGGACATTCGCGTTCCTTATCGGTCCGCGCGATGTATGACCGTAGATCCACAGTTCAGTCCGACACCGCCTGCGTCGTTTGTATGCTAATGCTAATTGCTGCCTAGATCCAGAGCTATGTACTGCTCTACTTAATGTTATCAGATTTCTGGGCGGCACAAATTAGGTTGTAGGGTAGCTATGCTGACGCGACTAAGCTAGTCGGGGACTTTGTGGAAATATTACGGACATTTTTTTATCCTTCAAATGATGACCGTTACCTATAGATGTTTGTAAAACCAGAGGCATCACCCGTGCGTCGTCGACCCTGTAATTTGAAGGGACAACCGTTAGAAGTGGTAGAGCCATGCTGTTTTACAGCACGAATGGGTCGGCTCGTCTGGGAAGTACCACTCTCTCACATAGTACCATCGTGAAATAATAGTGTGACTACTATTGTTTTTCGTCTGGTTTGTGAGAGTGCCGGAGGCCCACACACCCCATACCCCTATAGTATTTTCTGACGGTTACGACTTAAAAACCTTCAAGAAACGAGCGTACTCTCTCTTATAAGGTCGGTAACGCATCAGAGATCCCTCTCGTGTTGCAGATGTCCATGGGCGGCAGTGATTCTGATTGCTTACCATCAGACGACCCGCTGGCTCGTTTGACGCCTTTGGCATAAAAAAACGATGTTCTGCCACACTGTACGTAGGCTTTTCTAATAACAAATCCTTATATTTCGTCACTCAACAGTCAGCTATGTCCAACAATGATAGATACTAGATTTGAAGACAAGATCTTGAAAACGTAGAGTCTAAGTGCCTATATGAGTATTGGCTGGGCCCCAGGTGGATGAAACGAACCGTCCACGGCTCGCTAACGCACAAAGTGCCAGTAGAGCGACTAACGAAGATGCGACTAATCGCATTGCGATTGAGACACTTGGGAAGATTGAACATGGAACACCCTTTTGTGTCCGTGAGACAATTCCTGCGGAACGGACGGCCACGCTGTGTGACAATTATTTTCTTTGGATACACATTTTAGATGCTTCGTGGTGAAGTTAGTAGCGCTGAAATAAACTGTACGGCCCATCTTACTCGTACTTCCTGTTAATATTATAAATGCGGAAGTTTGTGAGGATTTTTTTGCTCTTTCCGGCAAAAGTAATTTCGTCTATTATAAGTATCCCTATACCTCATTAGAAAGTAAGTAAAAACAATCACCTTCTATTCTGCTACACAGTAGGCTCTTCTTATCTTTGGCTCTTTACTTCAAGAGGTTCCAACATAGCAAAAATGTAGGCAATTTCCACAGAAAAAAAACTATTTTTAGCACTTTCACCAGAACATTTTACACCATTCAATAAAGGTTTCTATTCTATAAACAAAGAAACAATCCGAATGTTCCTATCACCACATCGTTAAATGAACTAAAAGTTGATCGATGATACAAAACACACACCCATTATTTTCGTCCAGTAATAATTTGTCAAATAACCCTCCGCCGCTCGCGCCTTCTGTTGACAAAACTGTATTACCGAAAATTAGACAATATTACCTCAAATCGGGCAATAGTTTTTTGTCGGCCCACCGCCGGTCGTTCGTTCAAAAGAATGATCTAGTTCGGATGACCCCAGGACGTTTTGAAAGGCGACAATGGGAACGAGTAATACTGGTTTGGCTTTAATTCGACGCCGGGTAGGTAAACTTGAATTGAAAAAATGTGTTTTTAAAGTTGTGAACTACATTCTATTCTAATACGTTTTTTGTAAATATGGGCTAGAAACATGGGTACCTATATCGAAATAAATTATTTTAAATAGACTATTAGGTCAAATAAAAATACGCATGTTTTTCATGTACGCTTCCGAGATCAATTTTTAATAAAAAATAAAAATGTATTTGT
This sequence comes from Mecyna flavalis, assembly GCA_949319885.1. Lineage (NCBI taxonomy): Eukaryota > Metazoa > Arthropoda > Insecta > Lepidoptera > Crambidae > Mecyna > Mecyna flavalis. The sequence continues at coordinate 3,888,695 of OX439407.1, read as the reverse complement.
TTTAAAGTTTAACCCGTCAATCATAGCGTAGTAGCGATCCTGCGCAATATTTTTGGCCACGTGATTCAGTAAGTAAAATTACAAATTGTAATTGAAAAATTAATTAAAAAACATTTTAAACATCACAAATAAGTCAACACTATTTTTAGACCTGGTTTCCAAATTCATTCCTATACCAATACTTGTCAAAGGACTATCATACAACATAACAGTCCTATAACTCACCCAAATATTAAAATCAAAACATGTCCCAAATTAAAAACAATTTCTCCCAAATTTTCAAGCCACGCAAGCATTTTAATATCACCACTCGTTATTGTCAGAGATAGTACTTGCCAAAATTAAGTCGGGAGCGCATTTTAACCCCCTCCGCACACATCGAAGGGACGAACTTCACCGACGCCACACGACGGCCGCACAAAACTTGCCGGGGGGACTGAGGTGACCAATAGCATGCATTTAACCCTTCGAGGATTAGACACCATTGTTTCAAATCTCCGAGTTTCGCTTTAACGCTTGAATTTAGAACGCCCGCCATTTTGTTCATTTAAAATGGACGTAACAATGGTCACTATTGTTCTTGGAGCACGCTAGACCGAACGCTCCGCAGTGCAGTCGGCGAACGAATGTTGGCTATTGTTTCACAGTTTTCTAAATTTGAATTTTTTATGGTGCACTCAAAGCGGTGACGGTTAGGCGTTAGGCTATCTTGTTGTGTTGTCTAACTGGATAGAAATATTTGAGTGGGATGTGGGAATGGAATGGGAGGGAAAAACAACTGACTACTAACAATTTTATTCTGGATTCAAAAAAGCAATCTGGGTTTACGGGTTGTATGTTTTTTTTTTGTGTTGTTCTTGTATTTGACAATTGTGATTGAAAGATTGAGTTCATTTTCTTAATGATAAAATGGCCGAACATTTTCATAAATTTTTGTAACTATTCGTAATTTTGGAATGCAGTTTGTATAAATTAATAGTAAATATCCATAAAAAAATATCCGAATAACTGATAAGTATCTAATTTTTTTTTCTTTTAAACCTACATTAAGCAACATCGAGACCAATTTAAACAGTTCATGCCCCTAAATGATTTTAATTTTAAAGTAAAAAGTAAATTATCAGCATAATAATTACTTAATACCTAGCTAATAACTGCAACGCAAAATTTCATCATTGAAATCCAGTCATCGCTGCAATGACAAGTACTGGCTTTATCAAAGTTTGCCAAATGCTGATTGACCCCAACCTTCAGTGTACCAGCCTACTTCTAAACCCATTCACAAAACTGTCTTCAAAGATTAAAATTTTACTTAGCATCCATCGACTAAAGTGTGTTCTATTGATTAACCCATTTTCCCTCACCTGTCAACGACCTACAATAGTGTCTTTGTTAGACATAAAAGTATCCTCCATGGACAATACAAACTTACAACCAACCTCCGCACAACTCATCGAAACCGTCAACCGCGACAGCCGAATCGCAATCAAAACTTCCTCACGGGGGCACATTGTACCAACGCCTACACGGCCCACTTTTCTCCAAAGACTATTATTTGAATGTCTTTCAGCCCGTGAGAAGGGTCTAACGCACCCCCGCGTGTGCCCGCCTGATAATGTAATTAAAACAACACCTTTATTCCGAGTTGCGTTTTGCAAAGTTTTAGTTTGATATTCTCGGTTTTGAGGCTTAGTTCAGTTTTGAGATATTTTGGTTCAATACGGGGATATCTGAGGAAATGTCGCAGAGGTTATTAATTTAATTTATCAAATAAATTGTGATTATTACGTACCTCCTATACAAATATAAATACTTTATAAAATTCTAGAGTCTCTCTTCCGTTGTTTAAATATCGTGATATGCGGCGTTAGTCTTATTTGGAATGAAAATATATAGGCAATGAGAGGCAATGATAATATGACTGAAAAGACGGCTTAGGATATTAAATTAGGTCGACCAAATAGTGCCTATAGCGCTATAAAATTGATATTACATATTTGGAACTAAGTGAATCATTTTATGGGAACCCTACTACGTATTTATAAAGTAAAATTATAGGTTTATTCAATACGGTAATTAAATATAAATATTCTAAAAGCCAGCTCTAAACAATAAAAGCTTTGTAGTGCATTATAATATAAAAACTCATTTTGCTTTTAAAATATTAAATTAAATTATTAATTATTTATTTTATGTATTTTAAATACATAACTAATAGTATTACACAAGTAAATTATCAACATGATTGTTTCGCTGTGTGTAGTAGAATATTCTCATTTACAATGAATATTCAATGGAGTAGGTATAATAATAATTAATAGTTAAAAACAATTGTTTTATATCAAGAAAAAAAATTCAAAGTAACACGTCGTGAAACATTGAAGATGACTATTATGTTTATTATCGTATTCAGCGACATTTTATGAAAGCCTGCGTTATTAAAATATATCTGATTTTCAAAATTACGAAGAACTTAAGAGTTACAGCGGATTTTCACTATCTTTAAATGTGAATATGTATATCCTGCTGTTAGTATTCCAGAGATTCAAGAGAAGACAGTATTGGCTCCTTATTACCCGCAAGACATAAGCAGTGCCTTTGGTGTAGCAAATGTCATTGGGACATTTACAACGAAGGTGATCACTTGCCGTCAGATCATCCGTTTGCTCGTTCGCATCCTTTTAGTATTAAAATATTGATTCGTCTAAATCCCCATATGGGTTATGTACGGCAGCTATGATCAATATAGAAGTGGCCTATTATTTCAAAATATTTTTCATCCATTTAATATTCAGGAAACAAAAACACCTAATCTCGGCCGAAACAAAGCTCGCATTAAAGTCTCCGAATTTGAAAGTGTAGTCCCGAAATTTGGGGGTAACATTATACCCGTACATTAGAGCTAAGTGATAGCGTCACATTTGTTGGATTAATTCATCATCTGAATTGCCGTGGCCAGACTGATGGGCCGGAACGCCCCCACCTTCTTTGGGGGGTTGGGAGTCCACCCGAGGGGTCTTTTCCACCCGCCGGTACGTGTGGTGTAATTACTGAACGTTTTTGATGCGTTGTTTTCGTTTTTGGGCGGTGGAGGGTTAGGTGTGTGGATTTGGTTTAATGAGAGCAATTTGTACGGACTTGGTCCAATCTTTCTCCGTGTTTGGGTTACGTGAACTTACTTTGGTGCTTTTGCCTTTGACAGGGTTAAGATAAGCTAAGGTATTAAGTAGCCTCTGAGAGAGATAAGAATTTTTATAGGTATTTAGAACGGTTTATAGAATGAAAATGTTAGAAGTTAATAAATGTCATAAAGAACGACTTTTTTCTTCGACCTTCTTCTATAGTAATATTATATGGGTTTGTCCCCTATAGTAGTAAAAAAATCTGTGATAAGATTCCGACATAGTGTTTATGCACCAGAACAGAATCACAGACGTGTAGTTTTTAAAGCCGTCATTTAAAGGATTAAAAAATTATCTGAGAGATAAGTAATAATAGATAAATGAAATACTATAGCCAATGTTTTGCCTTTAATTAACGTTTTAAATCTACCACTTGCACACTGCCATTCTTTGTTATAATAATTCTTTAAAATAATATATTATTATCATGTTAAGTTTGATTAGATAACTTTAATCTAATCAACTATTGTAGACACTTTACCTCCTGATAATTTAGCTTATTGTAAAATATGTATATTAACTTTCTCTAAATTTTTTGGCAGATTTCTAAAAGAATCAAAAATAAAAATAGTCCCATTCGTAACTGCCTAAGATTAGCCTGTGACCGTACTTAATCACTATAAAAATCTATTAATTAATTCTGTTTGCACAATTGAAGCTTATTTTAACATTGTACAATATTATTGTGGTTCATAAGTATGCAGTTACCTCAACAGCTACATTTTAAATCCAAAAATTATTCGCGAAAACCAAACCAAAATTAAAGGCGTTCTAAAGGTCAAATGACAAAAACATATTAAGACAAAGCCCAAACCCTGCACCGGGCGCCCTTTGCCCCCTAGGAGGAGGGGGCGCACCCGCAGGACACCGAGTGTAAGGATAAATGGGAGGGCTGGCTCGCTCTTCTGGTTAAGTGTAGATTTTCCGAATGCGGTGTTGATGACGGCTGCGCTGTGGCATTTGGTGGCTATCGATAAAAATGTCGATAAAAGTTTTAATTGTTGGATATAATTGGCATTGGCACAGCAGCGCTATCTAGGCTTAAACTAAGCATAGCTTGTAATATAGGAGCCGGACATCATTACACTCAGACTGGTACAAATTCTGGTGTAATGGCACGCTTCCCAACAATTTAAGACAAGAGTCTTTGAGAAGAAGACCACAACGTATTAAGACCGCAGTGGCCGCTTACCATCAGGTGGGCTGCGTGCCTGTCTGCCAACTGAAGTGGTATAAAAAACAGCTGGTGTTAAATGAGCACCGTAAAAAATAACCTGATATCTCAATTTATATAGGCTTGTTTACACTGTGATATTACTACGCTCAATTTTTAAAAAAAAAAATTCACATAATGTTGTCTGTTTTGTCTAATATTGGATGCATGTTTGCTGCATTTTAACTTATATTCTGTGTAGGATATATGGCAAGAAACCATTAAATTTGCACTCAAAGCAAAACACAAGGTACGTGGAATTTAATAAAGGACAAAGCAAAAGACTGGGCCAAAAAAAAAATGTTTGCAGATTTGAGACATAGACTACGAAGTAGATCCAATAAACACCTCTAACTTTTACTACGGCGTTGACAAAAATTGGTCCTAGTGAAAAAAACATGTTTAATATGTTACATTATTTATGTTCATATAAAAATAATAAATTATTATGGACGATTACTTTTTCCCCCTGGGACGGATTATGGAATCATCATAATAAAAGTTGATGGTGTGTGGTGTGTGGTCTTTCACGTAGAATACATCTCATCTCTGCACATTAACTTAAATTTTTGGGCCCGAGAACAATGGCAAGTTTTGCATTCTCCTTTCCAACTCAATTTTTTTTTCTTTTTTATTGCAATGTGTTAACACTTATGATCACTGAAATATAGGAAACCACAAACCTTCTTTCTTCAATGCCAAGCCGCTTGCACTGCCGGGCCCGGCGTGATGATTTCTTTCTTCAATGTAGACGTGTTTCATATCATAGGATCCATAGGCTCTGTTGTTCTGGATTGCACTAGCACACACTGATTGTCCTGACCAACGCTAAATTGGTGGTCGAAAAGATGTGGTACGTGATGATGCGCTCACGACAGTTCACATTGAGTTGCAGAAGCACACTAATAATTGAAAAGTCTTTGGTCTGGTAACAGACGCTCTGCCGTGATGATCCGCTCACGGCAGTTCCCTTGGAGGGTTCACATTGAGGGCCAGATGCGTCCTCGATATGCCGTGATGATTCGCTCCCGACGTATTGTCACTCCGAGGACCGCAGGCGCACTGACAAGTGACGAAAGATACGTGTCGAACTCCACATCGTTCGAATGAATGAATGCCCTCGATAGCGGTGCACTTCAGATCGAAAAGAAAGGGTTTCCAGCAAAAAATATTAAATTACCACTAGGCAAATCCCTTCCAAATTGTGTTGTTTTATCCTAATTAAAAACAAACAGAAAAATAACTATTTCGGTACGAAACACAATGTGTAACAAGACGAGCAGATCGTACACCTGATGGTAAGCGCCACGTCTGCCCTTAGATAGTGCAGTGCCAAACAGTAACTAAGCAGTTACTGTCTGGCACTGCCCTGCGCCCACTACACTGAGACGACAGTATTAGGTCTCATATACCCAGTAATTTCACTAGCTTCAGTGCCCTTTCCCCGAAACACAGAAGTGCTTGACACACTTCTATTTCACGAGAAAATATCTGGCACTGCGGGGTGGTACCAACCTAGACGGCCCAGTACAGGAACCTACCACCTGGTAAAAACGCGCGTACATCACAACGCTCTATCGATAAATCCTCTCATTGTCTTGTCTCCTCCCTAAGTCGACGATTTCCCGAGACCGTTGGACAGCGGGGTTGTAAATAGTCGTGTAAAATTGTCCACATTCCCTCCCTGGAAGTCTTTTGTGTTATATATTCTTTGTTATCTACCTTACATTACAACGTTTGCGTACTCATGTACAATGTTCATTGTACATGACTGTACAGTACGTGATGTTATTTGATGGTATTCAGAGGCTTTGGTTTATTGTCAAATTTAGTGTTGTTATAGGGTCTATAAATAATATTAATAAATAACTTTCCACATTATTCCCGTAGTAAAATCTAGCTTTAAAATAAACATTAGCTTGTGCTATAGATGCCAGATAATGGATAAACATTACTCACATACTTTTTTTGTAGATACTTAAGTATGTAGTATACATATAAATACCCAGACTAATACAAACAGATAAATAATATCTTCTTTTTAAACCACGAGGGTAGCGTTCAGACCTACAGATCCGCCTAGTGGTAACTCTTGTAAAACCTGAGGCACGTCGTCAATCCTGTAATTTATGGAGAAAACAAGCAATTGACTGGTTGTCCTTATGTACTCTAGCCTGATACGTAGGCCGCGGTGGCGCATAACGTGGTTCAATTTCCTGGTCGAGCCAAATTTGTTTCAGATTCTTTTTGGACACAGCTCTGGTTTGTGACTCCAAATTTGCATATGGCAAGTGTAGTGATTAAGCCATCATCAGCATTGAGTATTGACTTACCCAAACTGGACTTCCCATAATCCTGGATCAATGTCCAAGCGTACTCCAACTTCACCGATTTTGTGTTTTGTTGTTTTGTGTGTTTGTCTTTTGTTACAGTTAAATATTACGATCTTCAAGTCGCGAGTTAATAGGTACCTTATAGGTAAGCATGTCATAGATAAAGCCGCATTAACGCTTTCCATCAGAGGTGATCGTGGTCAAATGCAAGCCTATAAAATTGTTTAAAAAAAGTAAAGAATACTCGGAGAAAGAATGAAACATTAAAGCAAAGACTACAACAGCATGTTAAGTTTATCCTGGGGCAGGAATGAGTTAGAGTAGCGTGTCGTGGTGAGTCTTAGTTAATTGCTAAGCACAAATGAGCGCAGAGGCGCGTTATAGCTGCCCACCTGCGGTAAGGGACGGCGGGTATTGGAGAGAAACGTATATGCCTAAAAGTGCAATTTTACCTTTGACTCTCATGTAACTAATATTTATCCCAAAAAAAAATGGTCATGTAAAATGCTGTCAAGACGAGAATATATGACTCGCGATGGCAAAAAGTTATCAGATCTAATGTAAAGCCAAGCTTTTAGCGCTACACGCCCTAACTCTACAAGGCCTAAATTCACAAACCTTAGTCAAAATAATATGTGGTTTGGCCATTCCGCACATTCACATAGGCATAAGGTGAAAAATTTATTCACTGTTCATTAGTTATGTTATACCTACAATAGTTTTTGTAGTAACGAATGGCCAAGCCACATATTTTGATGTGTAAACTAATGTGTTTTTAGTCCTGTGCAGGCGTGAGAGACCTGCCCATATGTGGGACTAGGGACGGTTTCTCTTCACGCCCTGACTAGCCGAAAATTAAGCATGGCCCATGGGTGCTACACAAAGGATAAACCTTACTTTTTTTTTGTAAATATACACATATAAATTCGATTTTTCAAACATTACACCAAATCGGGTGTCAAAATCATATTATTATAAACTATTAGTGAACCAGAAGAAGTTTTTTTGTTGATGACCTTGAGTGTGATAACCTGTTGACACTTTAATTATGAACCGGTACTTTTAACCACATTTATGGCGTTTGACGTTTTTTTTATAATTCAATAAAATTTTATAATACTTGTTTTCATTATCCTTTAATCAAGTGTACGTCGCGGTTTACAACAAAATGTCTCCCTTTCACCTTCTACTTTCGCTTGGGTAATCTTATTTTGGGCTTCCCAACTCTCCGTAGCCTCACCCCCCATCACAATAAGGCTCAAATTCGCGCGACCACACCGCAGAAGTTAAAATGTATTACCTTTTATTGTGATCCTCAACACGGATTAAGAGAGAGCGCGGTTTTGAATTTTGATTCGGATTGTAGCAGCGGGCCCGGCCAGTTATGTAAGACCTCCCGCTGATTAGGAGTTGTTGTAAGTTTCCTCTCTTAATGTAAGTTTAAAGGGAGGCAGGGGAGGTCTTTCTATCCTGGACGTTTTGTAACTATGCGCACCTATTTCGTCTATTGCTTTGATTACATTCTACGGAATGATCTTTAATGAAGATTTTGAATGTTGGAGGCGTGGTCCGGATGTTTGGAGTCTTAAGTAGTTGCAGTGTTATTGTCTAGCTGTTTGTGAGGCTTAGCCTAATTAACTTCTTGTTTCTTGTCTATTTAAAGTTCTGAGATTTGCGAGCCGGCTCCTTCTGTTTTGTTAAACGATTGGATTAACCGTCCCTTCGTTTGTAAAGGTCTTTTTGTTTTTGTTCAAGATTAGGTGTTACGTGGGTCTTTGGAGCTAGTGAAAGTTGCAGATACATAAACTTATTACATATTTTATATTGCAGGCAGACGTCCCCGATCGATTCTCTATTAACTACCTGCAGCTTTTCCTACATGGTGTGTTATTTAAATATAGCCTAAGTATGTGTTACTCTGATGTTACTGTAAGATTTCATATTAATCCGTTTGGTATTTTTGCAATTAAGAATAACAAATATCTATCAATCCTCACATATTTTTTCGCATTTATAATATTAATAGACACACAATGGATAACCAACAGACATGTCGATGAACACAAATGTTTTTTTTTTCCGATGCTCGAATAGAGCTCTGGTATACCCAGCGTCCATAGCTTTTGTGGATCAACTTCTAGTGTAATAGTCGTCAATAGCTGTTACAAAAATGTCTTGACCGGGAATAGGCATGTTTTACGAGCATATTTTCAGCCACGTCATCGGACACGTAATAAAAGTGTACAAAACACAGAGCAACTATTCATTCCAAGCCGACGTATGTAGCATCAACCCTACACTACTTTTCGGTCCGTGCGGCCAGTTATTAGGGCGTTTTAACCCTTCAATGCGCCCCCGGTCCAAGTGACCTCCCCGACCCGTTTACCCGTTTCTCTTAAAATTGTAACCCTTACGCGTGCGGGTAAAAAATATTATTTTCACTTAATAAAGTTTTATTATTTATTATGAGACACATGTCGGCGGCGATTATTATTTTTATTGATGGTGTTGATGTGCCGATAAGTTATTAGTTTTGATATTTTTTTGTGGGTTGTTGTTACATTTTATTTGATTTGATGTGTTATTTTATGTGTGTATTCTAGAAACGGAAAGATGTGATTTTATGTAAGTTGTTATACTACGTCTGATATAAAGCTAAGCAATTTATATATAACATTTATTTATTCAAAAGTAGGCTATTATTTTTATTCATGTTGCAATCTTATTTTTCATTCTTCTAGAATAAGTAGCACATTATTTTTTCTTGTAAGAAGACAGTTTATTATTTTATTCCAAATAATTAATGTTCAGTCCAGTTTATTCTTGTCAACATTAAATTTTAATGTAAGAATTAACAATACATTAGTAGTGGCATGGGTAGTGTACTCATTGCGAGAAGACTGACGGCCTTTGTAAGAGATGTCTCAATAGTTGTCTACTAATGGACATCATACAACGGCCAGCCGAAGCCTGATAATGATTTTCAATATAGATTAGATTGCAGACAGGCACGCAGTCCACCTGATGGTAAATGGCCACTACGGCCCATTCCATTATGGGACTCATAGAAACATTTTATTTTGTATTTAGTTTCTAATTTACGTGCTAATGTCTTCCGTTTCAGATTGTTGTATTTAAACAAATACATATACTTTGATTGATTTGCATTTTCTTTAATATCTAACATTTACGAAATGGTTTTTATTCTAATACACTTCCGTTCATTTCTGATAAAATCAGAGCTACAAAAATAATAACATAATTGATTTGATATATCCCTTATAAAACGTGGACTTTTGAATTTGAATTTATGAATGCAAACTAAAACCAGTTATTCTTGTAACTTACCCCTATCTACTTGCGAAATGCATTTTGCAAAAAAAAATTGCATTGTCAAAAACGGCAGATGGTCAAATTATAATGGCCGTCGTAATAATATTATAAAATAATAAAATATCTAACGGTCATCTTGAACATAAAAATGTAATGTTCAAATGGGATAAGTAAACACCGAAATATACTCTTGTAAAAAATAAAATGCAGAGCTTAGTAATTGTTTAAGCTCAGAGGCTCTCTTTTGAAAGTAGTTTTTTAAATCCAACTTGATTGATAGACAATATTATAATCTATCATCATAATATTATGTTCGCAAATACCTAATTATTTTGGATTTGAAACTAAAAGTCTAATGTTCTCATCAAAAGCTCAATAATACATAGTTTGCGCAGTAAAAATATCTATTAAGGAAAATATAGTATTATTCCCAATTCCCTTAGTGGATATTTTTGCTGTTATTGATAAACATTAACCGTTCCTCCATTGTTAATTTAGCCCTTAGATATTTTCTGATATGTACCTACGGATTGAACTGGTAGATATGCTTGTATCTTTTAGTTCACTTAGATAATAGAACTAGAAAGAAAATTACATTAGTAAGATGGTGCATATAATTTGTTTGAAAATCAAAATCAAAAATTCTTTATTCATGTAAACTTAAAAAAAAAGTTTTTTTAATCGTCAATGAATTGACTCTACCGCCGGATTCGAAATGTCGATATGTAAAATGATGAAAATATTCTAATACAAATGGCAGTGAAAATTGATTTTTTGAACATATTGGCTTTTCTTATGGTAAAATTCTGCTTTAAATGGGAAAAGCATTCAAAGTCAAAGTCAAAGTAGGTATTTATTTTGCAATTTGATTTAACATAAAAGTCTTTTGCACGGCATAAACTTATTTCCTACCTACCAGCTCTTCCTTCCATCACTTTCATTAATAAACTATAGATTAATAAATTTTCCGTTTACTATTGAGTTCATGTACCTATTGGTAAACTATATCAATAGCACAGGTTTAACTTCTCAGCTATTTTACCAAAATTGTTCTAAAAGTAAACCTTGGTTTCATTTGGCATTCACTTCATTATTGCTTATAATTTTAGATGCACTTTTGAATGTAGTAGTCATAATCACAAAATAAATCAGGCAACAGCTAGTTTAACCTCGTCCTATTATTTTGTTAAAATAATAGAACGGACGTATACCACCAGAACAACAATGTTTATTACTATCAAAAAATAAATACCAAAAATAATATGAAAAATAAACATACCTAATCTATCCAACCCTCCAGCGTCCGCACATTGATTTACAAAAATGACCCTCGCGTTATTTTTGTCCACTCTCTTTTGGGCGGGGTCAGACTGCCCATTGGTCAGGGGTCCGGTCGCGATGACCGAACGTTAACCATTTTAGGGTTGCGTTATTCTTATTGGGAAAATGTGAGTACAAAATAAATAGTAAGTGCTGATTGGAGGGCAAGTTCTTATTTGATATTTTATGATCAGAATTAAAATTGTTTAACATAATGTAATGAAATAGCTAGTTTTTTTTATCACTTATGGACTTTGATCTGACTTAAAAGTAGATAGCTGACACAATGAAGGTACTACAACTTATCGGGCACTCTACTCACTTGTAAATTTTTTATTTATTTCTTTTTCAGTCAAGCCAGCCAATATTGACTGACAGCGGGAACTGTGTACAGCATGGCACAATCACTTTGGGATTATCTCGCCAAATTAGACTATAGTGACTGACTGCCTATCGTCAGATGCACTTAATGCTCTCTGCCAATTGAATTGGAAAGGACCAATTACTAGGCTTTTTAACTAGTTTGTTTTAATGATTAAGGCAGTAGTAGTTACATCCTCTGTGTAACTCTGTGTATCACAAAACCTTGGTTAGTTTATTTTTTTTCGAAAACAATCCAAATTACTCCTATTTCCTCATAATTTCTCATAAGTTCGGCGATCACTAGGCGGTGCGAGCGCCATAATGTAAGTTTAACACGCTCTTGCATTACGCGGGAAGAACTTACGTAGAAATAGTAACCGCACGCAAGACGTTCGTCCCACTTACCACAAAACTAAAGGGACAAGTGATACCCGCCTCAGGCAATTGATTGGTACTTATACTAACCAACTTTCCAAATTATTCTTACCATAGTAGAAAATCTCTGGATAAACTAAGCATTAACTTGTGCTATGGGTGCCAGAAAACAAATAAACATTAATAATATACTTTTTTTTTGTAAAAACATCATATAATAATAATAAATATCTCTGGACATTATTCACACAGCGCCATCCGACCCCAAACTAAGCATAAGCTTGTGCTATGGGTGCCACAGACAACGGATAAACATTACTTAAATACTTTTTTTGTAAATACATAGAATAGAAACACCCAGACCGATGCAAACAGACTTGTTCATGCACATAAATGTTTGTACCGTGCGGGGATCGAACCCGCGACCTCTGGTGTAATAGCCGACTTCTCGACCATTACACCAAATGGCTCATCAAATGTCCCAGGATATTCCAGCGAATCAAATAATTTCTCATTAGTTCAATAAACTGGCCGGCGCAAACCCCATGCAAGTTTAACGCCGCCTGCATTGCGCGAACGAGTTATAATAAAGGCGAACTTGCGCGAAATTAGCAACTTCGGCCAGTCCAGTGGGACTGAACTTGGCACATTAGAGTTCCAACTTGAATTTGAGTATTGGACAGCTCAAGTAAACAACAGTAAATTATTTTATTTAGGTACGTTATGAATAAAGGAACTTTAGTGGTAAGTTCAGCACAAATATATTTTTTTAAATAATTATATTAAGCCAACGCCTGATGCTAAACCACTATGCAGTTCACCTATGATGCGCGCTTACTTTGGAGAAGCCAGTTCCTTAAAAAGTAAATTAAATTGAAAAAAATATAAAAGAAAAAACTTTAAGCATAATTAATTTATAAGTAAAATAAATCTCTTCTTTATGAAACCACACTACAATTTCCATAATGATACGTTCTGAACAAAAATAATGATCATAGAATCGAAAACACCTAGCGACATCTCTTGTGAACTCAGCACAACTACTATTAGCGCCCTCTGTTGAAACTTATACAAACTTCTTCAGAAAATCAATGCCTGCCTTAGAATCCAACTTTCTTATACGAAAAAATCCAATAAGTATTATGCATGTCTAAAAATATTTTCCAATTCATTATGAGAGACCCAAAAATGTGTTTTAAAGAAAATTTTAAGGGAACATGTACATAGCATTGGTATGTTGATAATATTATATTTTAAAAACTAAAATGTGAAAAAAGTATCTAATGCATCACTGGTTCTGTAAATAAAATTATCTTAACACAAAAGACTATTTGACTTAGTTACAGTCTTTAAATGGAGATTAATTGATATAATTATGTCCCCCAAAGAAATCTACATACAGTAAATAATATTTTGATTATGATGGCCTGGAAGATCTGCTACCTGAATCACCAAGAAATCGTAAAATTGTGCTGCAGTTTTTAACCACAACTCATTTTTAATTAATAAATACCCCTTGTTGGTGCTTGGGGTATATTATGTGAGATACCCATCTTCAAATTACCGTAAGGTTATGGTGGGTATTCCAGACATTTTTTTTAATGGGAGGACCATGCATTGCGCACGTCACGTCTGTCTGTGATCAGGGCCATTTCTCTCTCAAGGTATACTACATCATTAAAAACCTCCACTACTTCCTCTCTTAATGCCGTGATAGTTATTCATTCGGGGGCAGAGATGACACTTACCCCATTTGACAAGATATTTTTAATACTTAATTTTTATACTTATTTATGAAATATGCTATGCTATGCTATGAAAAAAAATCAATTCAATTTAATTCATTTATTTATTTCTATTAGACTTTCTATTATATGAGGATTTTTTTTTCCTATTTTAAAGTTAGTAGATTTTTTTTTTTCATTTATTCATTTTATACAGGTTGAAAACTCAGGTGCATTGACCTTACACTTAGATTTCAGGGCCTACAGATTTAAATATAGTCAAATGTATCCCTAAATATAATAATTCTCACAGCGTCGTCTAGCTCCAAAACTTTTACCAAAAAGGAATTTAAAAAAAAATACATTGATAATATGATAGTTAATATGATAGTATATTTGACTAATTTTATTTTAATGATTTCCTTTCTAGGTTTTCAACTCAAACACGAATATCATACTTGCGTATGGCAATACAAAAATTGTGATTAAGTTTGTTGGGCGTACCCGCACTTTTCGTTAAAGGAAATGTTACCATTTATCTACTTGCAGAACTAAACGATAACAAAAAAGTTTGCTAAGTATAACACAAATAAAAATAATTATCCGTTTTCTTACCGCTTGTACCACACACCAGTCCAGCCCGACAAAGCTTACAGTATAGTTCCGCTACTCTCCAATAGATGGCAGTAGGTGGCGCTAAACTTGTCGGAAACGTTGGCGGGAACTAAGCGTGTGTTGAAGAGTTAGAATGTATTATAATATTGTTTATTTTGAGAAATAATTCTTAGGTTATTAAAACATTAATTTAGTAATTTTTTAGACATCATTGATGGTGGTTTTAGGATCACATGAGTTTAATTCAGTGTCCAATTTTTTTAAATAAAGTAAATTTTTATCAAACGTCCTAGGTATTGTAATAACTTACTGTAGTGATTAATAATTCGCATTAAGCATTAAAATGTTATTTTAGAGTCCTGGGTTCGATTCTCGGGCCGGGTTATTTTTAAAATATTTCAAGTTTGTATCGATTGACTTCATTTCAAGGATGAAGGCCCTACGGAATCAACTCTACATTTTTTATGGTATTGGTATTTATAACACATTAATTATTTTGTCCTTTTTTTTTAATCAGCGGTTTTATTTCTTAAATGATAAAAAGCCAATCATAATTTTCCATTTGAACCGTCAACTTATGTAGTAGTTACATTAGCTTTTACGTAAAAATACCTTTTACTCTTTTTCCAAACACAACATAGGATTCCTTAATCTTTGTATTAATTTAAATGATATGATTTTTATTCAATGAGAGCGCCACTTTGACAACACCAATCGCCTTAACCGAATTAGTTCTAATGAAATCACACTAGCGCCATCTCTTGGCAGTTGTGATTTCCCGCAAATTGTAAGGTAATTAACTTAAAATAACACTTAAGAAATATTTGCCACATCCAACAAGTAATAAAGTTTTTTTATATTATAGATATTAATGATGACCAATTAGCCATAGTACGCATTGAACCCAGCCAATTTTATATAAATAAATATTTTTTGCACAATTTGCACACTGCGCCTCTAGCCACAAACTAGAACTTAGCATAGCCTTATACTTATTATCCTTTCTTTTTATTAATACTTACGTACATATTTTAATGCAAATGCCTCTGGTGTTCTGGTGTCGACGGTAACTACTTACCACCCGAAGGGCCGAAGGCTCGATCGTTCACCCTTGTGACATGAAAAGCAGTAGAAAAGACGTTTGCAAAACGGCATGCTGTCCATCTGATTCCTCTTAGGAGACAATTGATCACTACTGGTGTATTCTACTAAGCATTGTTTAATGTGCTGCTACCTTTTATTTCTACTGTCTACAGACTGACTCCCAAATCAATATTGCCAGAACACAGCTTATTTATTTATTTAAGCTTCATTGCACAAATCGAGTACAAAAGGCGGACTTAATGCCTCATGGCATTCTCTCCCAGTCAACCTTTAGGCCAAGCAAACTTTTAGCTTTTGTTTTGGATCTCGCTTTTGACGGTGGCAGTTACCCAGTCAGTTTCTGATAAAGTCCTACCACGACCCAAACCGAGGCGGGAATTGAACCCACGACCTTCATGTTTAGACCTGAGCTATGTTCCACTGTCGAGAACATAAGGCGTATAACACGTAATCATTTTTTTCCCTTCTTTGATAATTTTGTTTACATCAGATCTTACCTAACTGAGAGAAAATAATCCAATAGAGAGGAAATGTTGCATAATCTGTTTGACAACAACTCCGTCAAAAATATCAGCAGTTGCCGTGTTTCCACTGGTTGTTTTCGAATTAAAAACGTCTTGCTACGAAATGGAAAAGCACGAATAGTGCCCTTATAACCGAGTGTTTTTTCTTGCCGATTCTTTCCGAATCCGGTGGTAGAGTCACTCTGTGTTTGACGATTCATAAATACTTTATACAAGTTTACATGGATAAAAATATTTATATTTTAATGTGTGATTCAATACATACTATTTCTATCCCTTTGCGAATCTGGAAAAAATTTGATTGAACGTGCCTCAGAATTTCTTGACGCGTAATTTCTTACTACCCATACCAAACTTGACAGTCATTTCATTTGGTGGGACGAACGGGAATTCTTATTTTCACTTCCCGTTCGTCCCACCAAACTTGCTGGTGGGACGAACGGGAAGTGAAAATAAGAATTCCCGTTCGTCCCACTGGTGGGACAAACTTGGTGGGACGAACGGGAATGAACCTTAATTTTGGCTACAGTGGCCAATCTTTACAATCAACCATTTTTAATCTTCACCAACTTTCTTTACATACGTAGGATATAAGTGCACTCGCGAATGGCAATCTAATTAACATGCACTTAACCAACAATTTATTACTCTTCATTCTCTCCGTAGACATCTCACTCTGCCAGACAGAGATAAAAAAAAAGGTGAGCTCGCAAGCACAGCAAGCACTTCCTATTCCCTCACTCTTATAACACGGTAGACACTCTACGAACGAAGAGAGATCCGGCACATATTTTTTTCCGTACTTCAGTATAGTAACGTGTCATTTAGTACTAAATCAGTCAAGCTACGTTAGAAAGATACGTTAATAATATTTTTTTAAATCTATTTTTAGCATTTATTAGACGAGCCATTTGGTGTAATGGTCGAGTAGTCGGCTATTACACCAGAGGTCGCGGGTTCGATCCCCGCACAGTACAAACATTTGTGTGCATGAACATGTCTGTTTGTATCGGTCTGGGTGTTTGTATGTATAATATGTATGTATTTACAAAAAAAAAGTATATAAGTAATGTGTATCCGTTGTCTGGCACGCATAGCACAAGCTAATGCTTAGTTTGGGGCTTAGATGGCGCTGTGTGAATATTGTCCAGAAATATTTATTATTTATTAATTTATTTATATTTGTAGGTAGTGCTATCTTCCTCCTAACTAAGCATATCTTGTACTATTTATTCTAGACAACGGATAAAACATAAATCAAATATTTTTGGGTACATAGAAAAAAACAATAGGAAAAGACACTTTAGGCTCTTCTGATCTTTAATTCAAGGATACCTACTACCTCCCACATAATTCTCGTATTTATAATTCATGTATTTGAGTATATAGGTCTTTTGAGGTACCGTCGTTGTTTCTGACACCCGTAGCGCAAGTGCTAACGCTACCTACATGATTTGGAGTCAAATCAATAAAAAATATGTGTTGTGATGTTGTCCAACATTTCATTATTATAATGATTGATGAATACCTAGATACCTAGTAGTAAACTAGGTATCTCATAGAATGTGGAGAGTGTAATGAAACGGCAGAAATGATTAACAAATCGTGGATATTTATTGAAATAAAAATAATAAAAATGAAAAATAATAAAAACAGTTCATCTTTCACGTTACACAATAAAATTTTTCTTAGAGTTTTTGTTTCGCTATTTTGTCTCCATTCGTCGTCCTCATTACGTATATTGTTGATACTGTACTTAACGTCACAAATACTAGAGATAAAATTGTGATATTCTCTCGATGGAAACAACAACAAGAAACAGTCATCACACAACAAGTATACCTATTTTAACATCAGTAATATGATTTCACATTTCAAAAATTGGAATATATACTGATAAGTACTAGTTTAATTACACAAAGCACAAGAACTGGGACTTTGTCGCACTCAAAAGGTCATTTTAATAGACAGGAATGTCAATCTTAAAATGACTTTTTGATGTTATCTTCGGGCAAAATGTACTTTGTCCGAATTAGCATAATTAGGTCTCGTCCAGATGAAGTAAAATCCAATATATCTCGAAAAGAGCACGAGGGTTTCGAATTACTTCCTCTGAAGAAGTCCTAAATAATTCACAACAAAACTGCTTTCATTAGGAGACTGATGGACGACAAAATGTTGATATTATAATTTACTTACAATTATCTAATATAAATTCTATTATAATTTACATTAAGTACGTATACTGAAAGATTTCACGCTTGGACTAAATTTAGGTACGAGTGAATGTTCTTCCACGAATCAAGAATCACAAGAAAACATTAATTTAAAAACAAAACTGGAATTATTTTCAGTCTTAAAAAATAACTAGCTCCTTTCCGTAAGAAACAAAAGCATAGAAACGAGGATCGAACGTCTCACGAGATATTAGTTTATTTTAATTTAATAATTTAAACACTAATTAATTAGAAATACCTCAATACCGATAACACCTACCCTTAGATCGATTCCAATTTTGCTTTCTACAATGCTTATTTAATTATCGATTACAGGAAACTCACCGTTTTTTCCATTATCTTTATAATTTTTTGAGAAACGTCATTTATAAATATGAACATCAATAGGTAGGTACTCATTTACACGTCATCATTCTTAAATAATATTTACAAAAGTTCATTATCTAGGATAGGAAACATTTCGCTTACAATATATTACATGATACGCTAAAATTACGAAACAACTTACTCCGTAACACATACCTACTACGTCAAACTATGAAGAGCCTAGGAGATACTGGAAAAAATCTATTTTAATTGACACTATACAGCTTAACAACTAAATCATGTTAAATCAACATAGCTAACTTTGGCATTGGTTTCCACATTTTTTTCTATAAATAAAAACATGTCAAAACAATATCGAAATAACGTCGTCATGCGATACAGCCTCGGGAATAAATCAAACATAATCGTCAAACTAACATCAACAACGAAACGGGAACGTCAACACTACACCAGTACACGAAAGATATGTTAATAATGCCCTTCGGTGCAATCTTTTGGGCGCATATTGCAATGGTCATCAAATAATCGCCAACTAATACATTTCTTAAGACTAGAAGTTGAACAAAGAGACCTGGTTTGCGCTATTAGTAGCGCGTAGGCCTTAGAAGATCTGGCTGGGCGGCGCGGGCGGTGGCAGACGGAGACCACCCCACGGGTAAAGTCACGACGCCTCATCGCGGCACGCGTTCGAGTCATCGGATAATGCTAAAGGAGCACCATTACTTTGATTCACAACACACTTCCGCATGTGCTTCTCTAACGTCGAGGGCACTGAGAAGGGCATTTCACAAAACCGGCAGCGGTACACGTCCTTGCCGAGCCTGCCGTGCGTCTTCATGTGCCGCGTCAGCTTCGAGCTCTGCGCGCAAGCGTACGAGCACAGCTCACACTTGTACGGCTTCTCGCCTGTGTGCGACCGCCGGTGGACAGTCAGGTTTGAGCAGTTCTTGAAGACTTTCCCGCAGAACTCGCAAGTGTCATTTCTGCGGCCGTCTTTAGTCTTCAACAAAGGGTTTTGCAGCAAGCCATTGCTGCTATTCTTGAGCCCGTCGAAAATGTTATCGGGTGGTCTTTGAGCGTGCAACGTCGGGAGCCACCAACCTTCTCCCCTTTCCATATCCAACTTCATTCGCTTGGAAGCTTCAAAAGGGTTCTCAAAAGGGTTGAAGAGCGGGTGGGGCTGAGGAGGCATTTTCGCGAATTCCTCTTTTAGTCTCAACGCTGCTGTGGGTGGCATGCCGTTAGGTTTGTCACTGGGAGGCCCGTTATTATTATCGCGGTCCTTAGCCAATTGCCATTTCAGGGAGTTTCCAGACTCTTGGAGTGCTTGTTTGAAAGCTTCACTGTATTGGGCAATGTTTGAGAGGCCGAATTTGTCCATCAATTCACCAACAACGGAAGCCGTTGGTGGGTGAGCTGGTATTGCTGGTGTTTTTTTTCGAGGCGGTGCTGAGGGTGCACTGCTGTTCGAGACTGTCAGATCTTCAGCTTCCTCAACATCCTCACCGTCCTCGTTTTCTTCCTCCTCTTCACCATCGAGTTCCTCATCCTCTAACTCATCGTCAGAATCATCCTCACCAGTGTCTCCCCCAGATTCACCATCCTCTGTATTCGCATCGGTCCCTCGATGTACTTTCATGTGCCGCTTTAATTTGGAAGCTTTTTCGAATGTTTCGTCGCACTCAGTGCATTTAAAAGGTCGCTCACCAGTATGAGAGCGGCGATGTACGATCAAATTATTTTCGAATCTGAATTTCTTGCCGCAGAACTCGCAACTATGGACCGCTTCGTCGGTATTGCGTTTGGCGGGGGGTGTTGAAGACGGTCGTTCGGGAGGAGGCGCGTCCGCTGCCATCGGCTCAGTGCGGCGTTCGGGAGAAGTCGAACTGTGCGCCCTCGTCGCCTCGCGAGGAGTGTCCACCGTTCCGGGTCCGGCGCCCGCCGGTGGAGTCTGACCGACTCGGGAGGGCGACGGGGAAGCGAACGGCGGCGAATGCTTCCTGGGGCTAGGAGAGCTCGAATTGCCTGTGGCCGCCCCTGGACTGGTCGTACCGGCCAGTTGCCGCAAGCGCTGCGAGTAAAAATCCAGCTGGGGTTCAAGAGAGAGTGGTTGCGATACTGGTGGTGCTCTGTCTCGACCCGACACCGACGTTGGGACAACAGGTGGTCGGTCAGCTGGCGATGGGAATGTTTGATGAGGAGGCAGCGAGTTCGCCGCCACAGCTGCGGCTGCAGCTGCGAGGTTCAAGCCGTGATGGCGGAACTGCTCGGAGACGAGTTGTTCCATCCTGAACCGGTGGTCGTGGTGGTTCGGTCGCGCAAATAGCGGCGCGGGTGGGACCGATGGATGGGCTAGTGGTGGTAAGCTGCCTGGGAGCGGCATTCTTAGTAGTCCGCCGACTCCGAAAGGGGAATGCATGTCTGGTGGTGGAAGGAGAGGGTGATGGCGCAGCGTTGGAGGAGGGAGAGGCGCGCCGGTGGAGGAGCATCCTGAGCTGGTGGATGAGGTGCTCGAAGATGAGTGGTTCTGCTTGGGCTGCTGTTGTGGCAGGGTCTCGACGTAGATCTTGACTCCGTGCACGTGCTGCACGTGCTGGAGTAGCCGCCACGCGGAGTGCACGCGCGCCTTGCACGTTGAACATACGTAGTTGCTCGGTTCTAAGGACAAAAAAAGAAGTAATTAGACACAAGACGTAAAACCTATTTTAAGATATTTAAGGATGTGTGTTATCGGCGGATGTTCGGCACATTTATGCAGATTCTCAAATATTCAACTGCTCATTGAGAATTGCGTAAAAGGATCCAGACGTGTTTGTTGGTTAATTATGATACTTATTATGTGCCTATGTTACAAGAGTGTAAAGAAGCCTATGCAAGGCCTCCTAAAAAATAAAAATATTTTTATTACTCTAACCATGTTCATATTACCATACAATTGTCAAAGTCTATAGGCAGAGTTTACAGTAGAGTGCATAATACCTTTTTAATATAAAAATCACATTAAGGAAGAAAAATTAACGTAATGAATCTCTATGACTGACCCAGAAGGACCAGCAAGAAACTCGCTTTAATGACTTAACTACGAAGATACTTGTTCTACATAGAAGAAATTTTAATAGCACACATATGCACTTCCGAAGCAAACTTAAACTATTGAAACTGTTACAGTTCCGCTGACCATTAACGAAAGAGCATAGACAAATTGAAATGGTGAAAAGATCGCTTCCCGATGGGTGATTTACAGCAATATTAACACTGGCAAAGTGTCTAGTAATAGCTCTCACATATCGCAGTGTTGGGCCTAGGACGTCGAGGGCCGCATGCTAAACAGGGAAGGTCCGAGGGTTCCTCGGGTGAGTGATAGCCCTTTCGTGTCTAGCGTGATTCATGCACCTTGGAAATCTTATGAAATATACGCGGAGAGGAATCACGTACGCATAGGGTTAAGACTGTTGATATTGAAATCTATGTAACGTTATACTGTGTTGGATTTCGGGTGTCCGATGGGTTTCTTTTTACGCGTTTATCTTTTGGTTTGATCTGGGTTTTTTTTAAGTTTGTTACGTGGTAAAGTTGGAATTTTTTCCAAGTGTCATCCGTCGTCCAAAGTTACATGCTCTTAACATGTTCAAACTAAATGTATGTACTAAACTTTACAAACCATAAGAAAAGCTTGCGTCTCTTTCACACTAAAATTACTATACGTATTTTTTCAATTACAGTTGACCGATGAATATAGTACAGGATTAGAAAAAAGGTCAAATATCGAAGTCAATCAGATCGTAAACACATAAGAAACTTGCAATAAGCATAACGTCCAAGAAAACCTTAAAGAAAAAAGTTAAAATTAATGATAACCTCTCGGTACCAAAGTCGGTCAATAATGAAAAACATTTAATTTACGATACTTTCCTTATCTCCAAGTTAATTTCAGAAAACCGAACGTTCGTCCTGAATACATTTGATTAGAATTACAGAATTTTGATAAGCACATACGAATCTAACTAACTATAAACTAAGGCACACAGTCTATTCATAAACCGCGTGAGAGATGAGGTCATATGGTCAGTCATGTCTTATGCCCAGCCCTCGCTTTGACAGTAATTTGATTGCTCATTGTAAACTGAGACGCATTTTATTGAGCAGACAATCGTCTTGTCGACCTAGTAGAGATGGGATCGGCTCAGACAAAGACTTAAGTCCGTTTTTTAAATCATAGGAGGTGAGCAAACGGATTACTGGCAGAGGCATGCTGGCTTAATCTCTAGTACATGCTTTTCTTGGGTTGTAGGAAAACTCAAAAATCTAAATTCTTTAATGGAATATGTTGAATGAATGCCTTCTTGGTCCAGTAGTTTAATGGCTTTAAGGTCCTGATTTTAGTTTCCGGGTCAAACTATATCTTGCTTGTGTGATAACAATCTATTTTCGCCCATATGCCAGTGCTTAGAACTTTGCCAGACGGACTGCAAACGTTTTACCACCAACCAGACACAGCAAGCGAACCTATGTCCGAGCCTTAAGCCCTGATGGCTTATCCACTGTCCTATAAAAGCGGTCATTTTCTTATAAACTAAATCTTGTAAATTTTCGTCGTATAATTATGTGTTTGTGTTTCGGTAGGTAAAGATACAGGAAAGCGGTTTTAAGTAATGTACATACCTATGCAATTTGAATATACGTCACCACTTCTCGACATGTCAGTATTTATGCTAACGAGCCTACAAAGGCCAATAGGCGTGTCCTCGCCGATACCGATTAACATATCGACCGATACCCATGCGTGCTAAATAACATATTGGCGGACAAATGTATGGAAATTGAAATTCTTGTTTTTACCTTGAATTGAAACCACTATATCACTATCATCGAGCCACGATCTCGGAGTCCTGGGTTCGATTCTCGGAGCGGTTTTTGAGTTGGATTTTCGATCACCAATCAGCATTTAGCAAGGGTGAGGATTAAGCCAATTATTTTGGCGATGACTTGACTTAAATCATGGAGGCCTGTGTCTTACAGTGGGATACCAAATAGGCTGATTCTTTAATCAAATAGATTGTAGGTACCAGAATTAACCTTTGTACGTACCGGTGTTCGAATACAATAGATCACTTTATAAATATTAGCCTTAGAAATAACCCTTACGAATATTAAACTGGCAAATACCTTGTAGTAAAAGTTTACAATTAAAACGTGGGCATCGATTCATCGATATCGATAAACGCGCATCACTATGGTGGGCGCGGCGATAAGCGATCTCGACTGTTAAGACGATTATTGAATTGTAACGGTCAGATTGTGGTCGACCGGAAAGAAGATACAGTACAGGGTGCACTTGTTACAGAATATTTTTGAATTTCTTTTTTGTAAGTTTTTCTTTAGTAATTGATGGCAAAAATTCGTCAGATTCAAATAACACCTCATAAGTAGGTGCAGTATGACAAAACTAAAAAGCAAAATAATGTCAATATTACCTTAATATACCTATGATAAATAATTGGTTTTGATTGTTTTCCAAATGTGTTTTGCTAATTTTAGTATACTTAATAAAAACTGGAAGAAAGTGATTACTGCATAGAACGGTACTACATTTTTCTTGGCATTACAAAATATAAAAAAATTAGTTATCTTAAAACATTAGTTTTATAATTTGTTAACACTTAAAGCTACCTGAAACAGTATCTTTTTTATTAAATAGAGTTTATTTTCTCACAATTTATTAGTTTTGAAGTTATTTTGAACTTAATACTAAAGATATTTGTATGTACTAAATATTAAAATATATTTAAAACAAATAGTTTTTTTTTTCTTATATTTATTACATAAAATGGAAATGATATTATAATTTTTAAATCCCGCTGTATGTCAAGTCTTCACGATATCAATATTGTGACCTTTTTGTCCAGAGCATTGTTCATTGTGTTACGTTTGGTCATCATAAGTTGTACGGACAGCAAAAATCTATTTTAAGATGATGTACAAGAATAATAATAAATTATTGTACACGGTATTTTTAATTTGGAATGATCATGTTAATTTCATTCTTTTAAAAATAATGTTTGTAAAGAAAACAAATTCATAAGTTTAAATATACCGACGCGCAACGTTTTTGTATTGTGTGGCGATACGGATCTTTTCTATTCTATGCCAAAAAAATATCACTAAAATTATTATTAAGATTTTCTTTGTAATAATAATTATAAAACATTTTTTATGGTTAGTTAAAGTCATATAAAAATACATAAACATGAAACCTGAGAAGTTTGATTTTCAAATAACCAAGCGTTGATTGTTAATTTAATCTAAGTAAGAAATTAGAGACACATTTCAATTATTGTTAATAATATATTATAGGTATGTGACAAACATCCCAAACAATTTCTACATTCAAAACCATTAAACTTTTTTACCAACCGTACCCATTAGTAAGTAGGGTCAACAAAAGCTCGGTAGCGGGACTTACAAATCGATTGATAAGGGATTAACTCGATTACCAGACGAGTAATTCTGATCTCGATACCATCGCATCGGATGTGTGTGGCCGTCATGGGGATTTTTTACTGTGACAGTTAGGAGTAAATTAAAGTTATGTTTGTATTAAGTGCGGTAGCTTTGGTCGACTTGTAGTTTAAACTTGAAATACTTTGCTACGATTAGGTTCACGGTTCGGGCAAAAAATGTGGGAGCTAGTACACTTGAAATTAACGGCTCCAAGATGGTGCGGTGTGGCACATAGTTTTGTGTCCGTGTACAAAAAGTTTTTTTGAAGTATAAAAAAATTGTTATTATGGACCTACTTCAAAAATATATATTTTTTTAAAATTCCTTTCCGTTATTTCGGTTCGGAAGTTAAAAAATAGAGTAATGACATGTAAATAGTTGTCGCCATGGCCGAAGTTATACTTACGAGATGACTTAAGATACCTATCACATTAAAAATTACCTAGAAAATGGTCTTATGGAAAATCTATTGTCATCTAACCTTTTTTTTTGTAATTTCAGTTGTAGGTCAGTACTTATTACTTGAAAAAAAGTTTTCATCACAAAAATACATTTTATGTATCTCTATTGAGAAAAACGTGAATTCGATTTTTCGCGCTTAATTTTCTTACTTATTAAGCTAGCAGGCAAACTATTCACAAAAAAAGACCTAAAAATAGTAGTAGAAACAGAATCACCTCTGCCGCCCGTTGTCCGCAAACAGATGCGCCCCCCCTTGGGGGGTCAGACGGGTGGTGTTTAAAAATTTCACCCCCACTGGCTCGGCCCACACAATGGCCGGTAATCAGCGATTGCCTTTTGAAATCGAAACGGTTATTAAACTTTTTGTTTTGAACGAGTTGGTAGATAGGTAGTTACTTACGGTTTTTGGGAAAGTAAGAATTTTGGAGACGTAAATAAATAAATATCTCTGGACATTATTCACACAGCGCCATCTAGCCTCAAACTAAGCATTAGCTTGTGTTATGGGTGCCAGACAACGGATAATCATTACCTATTTATATAGTTGTTTTTTTTTGTAAATAAATACATATTATACATAGAAACACCCAGACCGATACAAACAGACATGTTCTGTTCATGCACACAAATGTTTGTACCGTGTGGGGATCGAACCCGCGACCTCTGGGGTAATAGCCGACTTCTCGACCATTACACCAAATGGCTCGTCATTTGGTCTTTTGATTTATGTACCTACCAATGTTTTAATAGTGATAGTGACTGACAATCATGTTTGTGATATTTCACCTGTCAGAAAAAAATCTTTTATTGTTTTGGCGAACGTTTGGAGAGGCAGCAGACTAGCAGTAAACTGTGACAAGTTGATGATGATGATTGTTTAGGCCCCTTGACTCTATCGACCATTGCAGCCTACGCCAGTGAAGTATGTACCTATACTTCAGTATCGCTGCTTATACATCGCTCAATGACCTTCCAATTCAAGCTATTCTGACATTCCATCCTTCGATTTAAAAGTAGGGTAAACTATACTAATGTTGGCCCCCCTCCAGTTGTTGGCACTCTGGGTTTTAAACTTAAATATTAAGCTTTTCGCGGCAAAAATCCATAAACTAAAGATTTAGAATAAAAGTTCAATTATTCATTTACAACACTAAATAGTAGTTTTTAAATAATTACAACTGACAACACTAGAAAAAATTCTTTTCGGTCATGGTCCCGAGAGAAACCAGTTTGTGCGTGATTCCTTAAGAAAATTTGTGAATGCAGGGTAAGTTTAACGACTTATTACTTTTTATTTTGTAGATAATTTCTGGTCAGTGAATGTTTTTTAGTTAAAAAAGATGTTAAATAGTGGGTTTTGCAGCAAATACAATCGTAAATCTTGTTGGAAAAAAACTTTTAGGGGGTGTCAATAATTGTAATTTTGTTTGTATGGAGAACTAGTTCGTTGACACCCCCTGCCAATTATTGAAATACGGTTTTGCAAAATCGCTGTTAATATTATGATTGTGTTTTAACCAGTCTCGAAAGTTCTATTCATAAAATGCCTACTTGTCTTCTTATCTATTGTGGTTTCAAATTTTAGCAGTGCCAATAATTGTACTTTTTTTACGATTGGCACTGCCAATTATTGTACCTCGAAGGGTGCCAATGATTGTATCAGCTTTTATGAAATTCTAATAGTGATGTGCCACTGTTTTGTAAAATTTATTTTTTAAAGCATTATAAGTCCTACTAATAGGTAGATTTTTACACGGCGATTTAAAACGACTGTATATTTACTCAGCTAATAAAAAGTGAGCTACCTATCTACATATATCATGGGAAAAAATTGGTACCTTCGGCGCTCCCGCTAAATTCCCCCTCCCAGTCGCGTTTGGGCCCTTTGGGTACCCTCAGATGAGGGTCCCGCGACGGCCTTAGGTTTCGGAGGGGGAGGCTTTAAGCCTTGTGAGCCTTTGGAGGCTCCCGAGGGTTTCAACGCTCTCCTCTTCGATTCCTTTACGCTGCTGGTGGTGGGCGGTAGATTCGCCACTTTTGGGGGTTCCGTCTCCTAGCCTCTTTTGATTTTGAAGACAACTGTCATCACACCAAATTTGGCCTCTCCACGGTTGTTTTTGAGGGCTTGCACAGACTGGTCATTGAGAGAGAAGGTCACAATAGATCCTGTCGCTTCCTCCTTCGTGTGGAGAACCCTCCAAACTTTTGGGTTGATATCTTCATTCTGCACCCATAGCATAAATTGCTCCGGGGCAGAATGCGGTCCCAACTTTTGGCTTGGGCAGTTCGCTCTCTGGTATAATAGAGAGCTTTGCACCTGGCCATGGTTCCGTTTCTCGGATTCAAGCCCTCAAGCCAGTCCTTGGTTCCCTGGTTTGTGCAGTCGCCAATATCCAGCCTGTTTTGTAGGCAAAACCCAAGAGTTTCGGTACCCCCCTGAGGCTAGCATCTACCACCTTGTTGAAGCCTTGATAGCCTCCTGTATCAGCCGCATTTGCTCCTCGGTCATCAACTTCAAGTGGCTAATACCGACTATATAAGAGCCAGCAATGTCGCTGTACTTGGGGGGTTGAGTTTGTCCACCTACGTCCATTCGGGATGTTTTCCTCGGTTGGACTTGAGTACCACGGCCGCCTACGGAGATACCAAATTGGATATATTTATGATCCGAAAAGGTCTCCGCGTCAGCCACCCGCCACTGGGTGACGCGGCCCGCCAAATGTGAGGTGGCCAGGGTGATGTCGACGACCTGACATAGGTCGGCGTGCTCCCCCTTTTGAGGATCACTAGTCCCAAGCTGAGTGCCCAGGACATTAGGTCCTCGCCGAACGGATTGTTCAAGGGGGAGCCCCACGTGGTGTGCTTGGCGTTCCAATTACCGCCAAGCAAGACCTACGTCTAATTCCTCTATTTTCTCACATTTTTAAATATTTTCTGGACTTTCACGAACATTTGAAAACCAAAATTAGCCAAATCGGTTCAGCCATTCTCTAGTTTTAACGCCTATAACGAACGGCAAATTATTTGTATAGGTACTCGTAAGTATATAGATTTCACTTTTCTCATCACTATCAGGCGATCCGATTAGTTATTGGCACGGTCACGTGTACAATTATTGGCACTGCCAACAATTGTACATTTTTCTATGCCAATATATGTACTTTAGGGTGCCAACAATAGTGACTTTCGGTGTTTTTTCATATTTTGCGGAAATTTTCGTATTTCTAACACATTTCTTAACTATCAACCCGCTTAAATCTATTCTCAAATAAATAAAGAATCATACGAAATCAAATTTAAGTCGATATTTAAATTGGCTGATTTTCTACAGGCCTTTAAAGTTGCGAAATTCCTTAAAGTGCCAATAATTGTACCTCTTACCCTACTAGCATATTTGTGACTAGTTAATGACCATGAATAGACAACGTGACTAATTAAAACCTCCCATTCAAAGCTAAGTGCAGTTTCAAACGCATCCTAGTGTGTTAGTTCCTCCCACGGCCGC
Organism: Mecyna flavalis; assembly: GCA_949319885.1. Classification (NCBI taxonomy): domain Eukaryota; kingdom Metazoa; phylum Arthropoda; class Insecta; order Lepidoptera; family Crambidae; genus Mecyna; species Mecyna flavalis. The sequence continues at coordinate 3,859,577 of OX439407.1, read as the reverse complement.
CAGAGGCGCTGGCGTGCTAACACCGTCGCCGGAAGCAGCGCCGGAGACTTCCCGTCCAGGGATGTTCAGCTACAGACGCGGTTTTGCATTTTATCTTTTATGTTCTTTTTTAAAAAACTCGGGAATTTGTCACCGTATGAATAAATAAAAAGTTTTGTTTTGTTTTTGTCAAGTGCGTTAATTCAAATTGTGTTAATGCTTGCATGATGAATTTGGTAAAATGAAATGTGTATATTATTATCCTGTATATTTTTGTTATGAAATAATGTGTTTTTAAACTGTTTAACCTTTATATTTAGGTAACTATTTTATCATCTACGGTAAGTTATAATAACTCAGAGCCTTCATAGCAGTCTACCTACTAGTGATATCATTTTGCTGGCAAAAAGGATTATGATGATGATCATTAAGACATTATGATCATTAATATTTTCAGTATTCTTATGTAAGAAGTAAGTTCCTGTCTTGTCAATAGTAACTTCTATTATTTATTGCTAGTTAGTTCAAAATAATTTTAAAAAGGTCAAAGTGCAGCAATGTATGAATAAATATTGCCAGTTAGTGCATTCCTAAGACATGCCATGTTTATAAAAAAATATTTCCATTGAAATATATAAAAACTGGCCATCAGAAATTAATCATGTGCTCAACTTCAAAAAAACAACCGCAGACCGTTCTATTTTCGAATCTATGCGAAATTTGAAATAAGAATGGCTGGTGGCGCGCTCCGGCGAGACTCGCCATCGACTTGTTATGCGGCGGATGTCCGTCGCGCCGCTGCGCTGAATGACCGCCTTCCCCTTCCGCCCCCCGCAGCCCGAGTTATAACCCGAACGGTGCAAATTGTGACCCATAACTGGGGACATGTTGCTGGCAGAGAAATAAAATTTGGAAAATGGAACGCGGTCTGTTTCTGGTGGTGTATCACGTCGTAAGACGCTGAAATATGTCTTAAATGAAACCCCTGAGGGTGTGGAGGCGGTGTTGTTACCTTTTTTATTTGTTTTTTTTATACTCAAAGATCGGAGACAGTGTTGTGGGCTATCGATATATCAGCACTAGCTGTGAATAATTCGCTTACATTAATTTGATCCTAATGTAACTTAAGTAATTTTTAATTAAAAATAAATAAGAATTGATATTGAAAACCAGCCAATCGACATTATAAGGTCAAAATCGATGAATTTGAACCATCGAACCCTATTCAAAACGGTTTCAAAACGTCGTTCCTGTGACACACCAATCTTACGAAATAACAACCTGCATATAATTTTAACAATTCTCAGAACTTTAATATTTTATAGGTATTATATTGTCATTTGTCACTAACTATACAACAATGGTCTGATCATTATTTGGTCAAGCAGATAATATTCTGAAACTTTGATGAACTTTCTTTTCGTCCCAAAATAATTTTTGGCCAGGAAGAAATTACGTTCCATGAAAGTCATTTAATTCTTCATCAAAGGATAGTCTATCAAATAAGAAATCCTGTTCTTTTTCAAAACTCAAATAAAATTAAAGTAGGTACATTTTACATTATTTTAAACAATAACGTAGTCAGGAGAGTCATACTCGTAGAACCAAATCGTGTTCCATTATCAAAATTTGAACGGTATTAATCTTTCTCAGAAGTTTTTTAAATTGTCCGAGAAATAAGTTAAAAACGTTTTCCACCTGAGGTTAATGACGCATCGGTTCAATGTTGTCTGGGTCAAAAGTACGCAACTGAAGTAATAATCAATTGGCATTTTCGTTCAAAATGACCGATTCGACCGCCACTGTTGAATCAACGACATGTGTTTTGTAAAATGTATTTACACAACTACGTCACGAGGCAAAAAGTGACCTGAGGTTCAGGCTGCCTACAAATAATTAACATTGCAGTTGGAAGTCTGTATCGGAACATAGATTGTAAAATTTGAGAAGGTTCATTTCATCAAGTACAGTGCGCGTAAAAAGCGTTTTAGATCTACTCTTTCATTAAACTACCTATATCTGAAGATTAATAAAAATGCATGTGAAACAATCCATTTGTGAAAGTACTGTACTTAAAATCATCCTTTTATATCGTATACTTTTTCATTTTTATTAAAGCCTTTTTTACAACGCCTTTTACAGTAATGCAAGCTTTACATTGTAGCTATTTAATATTATGTCAATTACGTATGTTAATAACACTGTTGCAGTAACTTCCACGTGGCTAGGTAATTAAAGCCTTCTCGCGCAGGCAGACCCTTCTGTGACATTGTATTCATCGTTCAAAAATGACCCTTGCCTGACAAATGCACAAGGCGACTTGGTTCAATGTCGAACGCGTGTATTGTTTTTGTACGAAAATGTTATTTATATTCATATGTTTAATGTCGGCAAGATATGTCCGGAGGCTTTTTGGTAGGTAGTTTTGTATGTTGAACAAATTTTTTCAATATCAAGGCTTTTTTTTTAACTTTCATTATAATTATGAATTTGGCATGAAACACAATAAAACAACACTTTTGAAATTAAAGGCTCAAAGATGAGCGGAAAAAACAGCGTAAAAATAGTTATATCTTCTGGTGATTCTTTTTAAACTTCTTGTGGCCTACTGTTGATTTTACCTACAAAGCACAAGTAGGACACTTTTCTAATTTTATTACAATTCAAAGTCACATAGTAAACCGTATCCACCCATGCAATTTCACGAGCTCATTTCCCGTCAAACCCCTAAACCCCGACCATTAAAAGACTACTTAACATTTTGTTACATTTTGAGTGACAAATTGTAACGGCAATAAAAAGCAAGATGGCGCCGACCGGCCGCGCCCTCTAGCACGGCTTCAGCAAACTATCCAGTTTCGGCAAATTGTTAAACGCTCCCTGAGAAATCAGTTACGCCTGACGTGGGGGCGTGTTATTGATAGTTTGTTTAATAATTCCCTCAGTTTTTGGTTAGTTTACACCAATATCGTTGATACCAATTTAGGACGGTTTTAGGGTTCTGCGCCTTAGCAGTTAGGTTTTAGGGTTCTGCGCCTTAGCAGTTATAGGGGACCTTTTATAGGATCATTTAGTCACAGCTCCTTTTTAGAAAAGACTCCGGGATTTATAAATAACTGAAGTCGGGTTTTACTATCAAAATTAAGTTAAAGTCAAAACAACAAAAACACTGTCGTTTATTTAATCACGCTAAAAGAAGTTATTCCTATTGTAAATTGTGTGTGATCTTAGGGTATCTCACTGTAAGGCAACGGAATTCGTCATTAAGATCAAAGTGACAATGATGACTATTCTGTAACGGAGAATACCATATTACACAAAACTACGAGTACTTCTGGTTTAAATCAAGAATTCAAACACATCAAACATAAAACCGCTAGACCAACAAAACGTACGAGTACGTATTTAAACACATCAAACATAAAACCGCTAGACCAACAAAACGTACAAGTACGTATTTATAAACAAAGATTGACAAAAACTAAGATTGAGATATTCAAACAAAAAGCAAAACAACAAAAACATCACTAAACAGAAACACCAAATATCAACCAGTGACACCCACCCGACCGATTTGGACACAAAAATCAATTTTAAATCGTCCTCGCCCCTCCTTTTATTGTTTTTCCAACATTTTTTGTAATATGCGGTAATGGCGGTCACACATGTGCCGGCTACGGTTATTATGAGTTTAAAATAGCCACACATACGCGAGGATATGTTCAAATGATAGAAGAGGGTATGGGAGAAACATTTTGGTTCGTAGTTGCTCCAGTGATTTTGCAAGGACATGAAAGCAATGTATCAAAAGTTGAACGACGTTGTTAGAAAGTTAAAACAGGCGTAAACGTGTATTTAAGAAACATAGAAATAGATGAAGAAACCAAAGTAAAAACGATGAAGATAATAGTAAATTGATATAGAGCAAGATGATGATGATGTTATTGTAGAACAACCAAAAAAGGAAAAGTTGACATCATCAAAATTACAGATCCAAGTCATGCAACAGTACAAAATATTTTTGGAGCCAAACTAATAAAATATGTATATTATTTACAAATACAAATGGCGTTCGTTCAATGTAATAATGTAAATATGAAGATGAAGTTGTTGTCAATAACACTGACATATTGTAATATTCCATTGACACGGAATCCTCTAAGCAATATTGCACAATCCACATTCGAACTCCCTTTGATCAATCGTAATACAAATTTTAATTAGCGAATTCCTAAACGGACATGTATGCCCTATGTCCTAACTGCCATCAAAGCAATCACGACAACTATTCAACATTCAATACGCTGAATACCAAACCAGGGGATGCCAAAGTACAGTCACTACATCTAAGTTATTCCGGTCTATTGTCCGAAAATAGACAGCCACTCGAAAAAGCGGCTCGCCAACCCATCTATCAGAATAAATCTATGATATATTTACACACACTGAATGCATTATCACCATTCCTAAATCAGCTATCAACGGACTCTTTTCACTAAAAGGGTGAGGTTCACTATAGAAAAGGTTGACCCCTCATAAAGACTTATCACCTCATATACAAAATAAGGTTGTACTAATCCGCAAAGCTACGCGCGATATTCCATCTTGAGGCGAAAAAGTTAAAGATCAAATTTGAAGGGGCGCCTCTCAGCAGATGGGATCTCGTCAAAGTTAGCGGTAGTTTTTTCACAACAATCTCCTCTCGGACTTAACTTACGTTATCTCACCCGCGGACGTCACAAGGAATAGAACCCGCACGTATATAATAAGGACGATATTTCTAAAGAAATTTAAATTTGCCCGCAAAGGTCCCGAGATAGGATTAAAGATTGGGCGGCAAGATGGCCCTTTTGTGGCGACCCTTAAGAAAACATGTCCTGATATGGAAATATCTTGGACGGGAGTTAATCGAAGAATCATTTGCGGGGGCCATTTATCAAGGAAACGGTTTATGAATGCGTAATTAGTCCGAAAGAGAGATTTGACGGGGCAGTGGAACTCTTTTATGTTGATGTTTATTTTGCATGAGTGAGCAGGCAAAAAGCGTATCATTGTGGCCAGATCTAATCGAGCTTTACGATGCGGTGGACCATGCGGACTCGAGTCTGAGAGGATAATTTTATCGGGCGAAGGGTGGCACTGACCACATCGATAAAAAAGAGCTCAATTGAGAGGGAATTCGGACGGGTTAAAATCTATTCCCCACAAATATTTAAAGCAGTAACAATATGTATTCGAATACCAAACCCAACCCGACAATCCTTCATTAATTTGTAAATCAAATAGAGGACGCCAAACACTGGACGCAATGAGTACACTTGATTCAATATTTGTTTTGATACAAATAAATGACGACCATCGGTTCTCCAACGCTTTGTGATGGTAATGAACGACCCACCTTGTGGACACAGTATCCATGTGTGTAATGGGTTCTTTGTCGAAATGTTAACGACGCAGAAATAAAGAACAAATATGGAAATACCAGACAATATACCAGCGGTGGCAGCGTCTTCCAGACACATTCGGCTATTGATTCCCGCCTAAATATAAGTGTGTCGTCAAACGACACGCGATAGGCACGAGACAAACCTCCCCTCACCTTTCACATAAAACGACGTCACGTCTAAAATTAAAACCCACTTATTTGAGCCCGCCACTTAGCTACCTTCCCGTCTGTATAAAAACTAAAAATATCCATGAGCATTGTGTCACGCTCAAAGAAGTTCCATAGGTCACGGCGAACCCATGAGCATGTACCACGTGTCAGGAACACGCCAAACATTTTTTATCTTTAAAAAAATATAAAAGGCCGTTTCTAACAATGGGACTTCGGTAGCATCTTTGACAATTATAATATCATGGCTTGCTGGCGACTTAAAACCATTAGTAGAGAAAGACGCCATTACACATTGAACTTTAACTACATTAAAAAAAAGTTGAAATTCCGTCGTATATTTTTAAACTCATAGGTCGTTTCAAAAGTGTCGGAGCGATGTTTAACACAAGGGTCATCACAAAAGGCAGGAGACAACAATACGCGTACGTCAATCGTGTGCTCATGCAAATAATTTTTTCTTCCAAAACATCCCCTTTATCTGTCCATGAAGCGATGGGGTTAATTAATATGTACAAAATAATACAATTAAAATTAAGATCCCTTTTTTAAGTTGGCACGAGGTCGCGACTTACTGTCACCATTAGAATTATAGTCTTGTTTTGACAATAAGCTTTGGTATGAATGCGGTTTAAAAACTTGAGCAGATTTATAGTCTAGAATGCTTTGTTTTTGGTTATATATTTGCGTTAAGTGATATATCGTTGGGGAACCCTCTTTTATTGAATATGGCTGGTGTGACAGCTCACTCGAAGGGGTTAATATGAACGTTTAGGATAAACTCAATAAGCCGAAACAACTGGTGTCGAAGCAGAACCTGCAATTGACATTTGTATGATAGCGCAACCTATTATGAGAGTACAATGCCATCGTAACTGTTACAAAATATATTGCTGTGGAGTTTTCAAAGCAATTATTTCATTGAGAAATATATTTGTTAAAAAAGTCAGCTCCGATATAGTTAAGGCTTTTTCTTTTTTTAATGCTGTATCTTTTCTTTCAATTAAAAAAAGGAATTCTTAATATTTATGAAAAACATATTTTTTGATACTGGGTATAATTGTTTCAATATTGAAATTTTGTAGAAATACATAATTTCTAAATATGTATTTTTACGCAACATTACAACATACTCTTCAGCGAGTGCCCCTAGAAAGTAACTCCACAACTTGTTTCGACCGATCAAATTTCTATTTCCACAAAGCGTTGACAAAATGCGGGTTGGAAATCCAGAACGGTGCACAATTTTCGGCTTTAAGAAAGCTTTTGTTGTGCAACGGTTTAATACAAAAGTGTCGAATGACGGCACATCTGCCGACACAAAGGGTTGCGTTGGATAGATTATTTTTCGAACCGCCCCCAAGATTGCTCGCTTATACAGATGTTCGGAGTCTTTACTTTTTACCCGTTTAATTCTCTCAGTGAACTGTCGAAGGATTAGTGATAACCTTTCTTAAAACTCTACTGTATTTTTATCGAGCTGTTTTGTTTTTTTAGTCCAGCTTCACGATTGAGGAACATTATAATCCTTTCAAGGTCTTTAAAGTTCGGTTCAATAAATACAATAGACTTAGACTTTCGCTGATCAGTAACATCTTCATCGGATTAACTTTTTAATTTCTCCAACAATTCTATTTTAGCTACTTTGGACAATTGCGTTTCGAAATGGAAAGTCCTATAAAACTTTTTTGTATATAAAACCGAAACATCCTGTTTGACAATAGTATGAAAGTGACAGCATTAAACCCCAATCCAAAATGTATGGTCCAACGATGACATCAGCATTATATAAACGTCCAGCTTTGTTGCGCAACATCTTGCATGACTAGGGACAAAGCAACTGAACGTGAAGATAAAATTGTCTCCGAAATCCTTTAGTTCGACCCAATTGCAAGAATCATTAATAAAATACTAAACACCGACCTGAAAAGGCGGTGACGATGGATTTCTGAATAAGAAGGTATTTGTCAGTCGCACGTGTCTTTTCCGCTTGGACACGTCTTGTTATGGAATTAACTAGAAAATGGATTTATTTTATGCTAGTTTCTTTAAAGAAAAAACAAGTTGCCATTAAAGTAAAGAACATTGTAAGTTCTGTGGACTCACTCCCATAAAAAGACACGGCAATAATAAGGAAGGATACATATTTTTAAATAAGATGACTATCAGATAAACTAAGCCTACATAATTTATTATTATACTTTTGCTTACACGCCTACAAAACTATTGATCTATGATAACATAAAAAGATAACAATACGTATTGGGATCAATGCTAAGACCTAAAACACTTTTGATGACATTATCATCACACTTTGATACGTGAGAGCAATTCCTTATTCCATTTATTATCATCAAACCAGTGATTACTCGTATTCTATTATTCTTTTTAAGGTGGATTTTACGTACTTCAGGCTTTTTTCTTTTATTTAAATGATTCCTTTTTATTATCTTTTTATAATGTTACTTATGGTTATTTGCTGTAAGTAAACTGGATACTCGATAGCATATTCTGGAATTTTTAATGGGTCTTCAAAGCAAATAAAAGTGAACTTACCACTATGCATTGTGTTAGATTCAGCATCAACTACGTCGGTTCTAGATTTCTTTTGGTCATCAGGTGACCCTGAGGTGTCCATATGCTCTTGCTTGATTTTAGGCTTGATGTCTTCATCGGGAGAACTCGAAGGCATCGGCGATGTCGACGCTCTTCTTTTAGGAGTTGAATTTTCAGTATCAGCTTCTGTATAAAGATATATTATCGTTAAAATAAGTCTTTAAAATCGAATTCCACACATTATTATGTGGATGTTTCTGTTCCAGAACAAATCATTCAAGATGTAAGTCAAATAATTTGGGTAGAGCGTTTTAATAATTCATATTTGAAAGTAAATTATTAAAACGAGTAGGTATTAAAATATATTGGGAAGTCTAAAATCATTTATCAATTAACAGCAACATCATCCTGAATAACTTCAACTTTCCCTGATATTATTTGAATTGCCTCAGCTAAAATTAATACCCGTAGTTCTATACATACATATACAACATTACTACAGACGTAACCATTACGTGGTCGTTATCAAAGCTGCTTGTTTATTATCGGCTTATATCTAAAATTATTTCAGCGAAAAGAGTGGGCCTATCATGAACAATTTTATCTTTAAGTGCTTTAAAAATATCCGCCTTTTCTATTTCAGTATTGATGCTACTTATCATAAAAATAATTAATACATTTTTAAACTTTCTTTAATAAGTTGGGCATGAAAACACGTTAGATATAATACCTTTACGTGGAATGAAGTAATATACAAACACTTATATTTTAGACTTAATAAAAAAAAATGACTTTTTGGTAAGATAAGATAAGAGAAGTTTTTGAAGAACACTAAAATCATAATACAAATATATTAGAAAAAATTCAATTTGTCCAGGTATCAGGCGGGACTCGAACCCACGTCCCTCGCTGTCCGGGCGAGTGCACTACCAACTATGCTACCGAGACCTGACCCGTTGAATTTCTTCTAGTATTGATTTACGCTACGGCAGCGCCATCTCTTCAACGTTGCAGTAATTACTACTTACAACATCCGAATGGAATACTTTTACAAGTATTTACCAATCTTTAAGAAGAGATTATTTTTTTACATTATTTTTTATAATTTTTAAAGCATATTGCCTGCTTAATGGCGATATTAATACAAATATATTAGAAAAAATTCAATTTGTCCAGGTATCAGGCGGGACTCGAACCCACGTCCCTCGCTGTCCGGGCGAGTGCACTACCAACTATGCTACCGAGACCTTAGTGGACCCGTTGAATTTCTTCTAGTATTGATTTACGCTACGGCAGCGCCATCTCTTCAACGTTGCAGTAATTACTACTTACAACATCCGAATGGAATACTTTTACAAGTATTTACCAATCTTTAAGAAGAGATTATTTTTTTACATTATTTTTTATAATTTTTAAAGCATATTGCCTGCTTAATGGCGATATTAATACAAATATATTAGAAAAAATTCAATTTGTCCAGGTATCAGGCGGGACTCGAACCCACGTACAGCGAGGGACGCTGTCCGGGCGAGTGCACTACCAACTATGCTACCGAGACCTTAGTGGACCCGTTGAATTTCTTCTAGTATTGATTTAAGCAGGCAATATGCTTTAAAAATTATAAAAAATAATGTAAAAAAAAATAATCTCTTCTTAAAGATTGGTAAATACTTGTAAAAGTATTCCATTCGGATGTTGTAAGTAGTAATTACTGCAACGTTGAAGAGATGGCGCTGCCGTAGCGTAAATCAATACTAGAAGAAATTCAACGGGTCCACTAAGGTCTCGGTAGCATAGTTGGTAGTGCACTCGCCCGGACAGCGAGGGACGTGGGTTCGAGTCCCGCCTGATACCTGGACAAATTGAATTTTTTCTAATATATTTGTATTAATATCGCCATTAAGCAGGCAATATGCTTTAAAAATTATAAAAAATAACACTAAAATCATTTTAAACCAGTACGAGTATTACACGAAAACGTCAATGGCCAATCTTTCGGATTATAACACTTTAACAATCTCCATGTATATGCCTGTGTCATCTTTCGTAAGAGAAATCTTTCATACTTAGAGGACCAGTGATAGGTATGACTTTATTACCCAAAACCAACCCAATCCTGGCCAACCCGCTTGCCCACAGCGTTGCGAATATGGGCAATGCCTCCTAAGCTTGCAAGCGTTTGGAGAGGCCTACGTCCAGCAGTGGACTCCCACAGGCTGATAATGATGACTACTCAAAAGATACAGAAAATAAGAAACCAGAGAATGTATCTTACCGTCTAGTAATCTCTTGGGTGTACTCGATGCACCTCCATCTTCTATTAGGTCTGGAGGTGCTATCGAGGGGCTGGCAAGAGGAGGGGTGTGCACTCTACTGCTGGGAGGCCTCCGCGCAGTGAGGAGTGAAGGTCTTCTTCCAGTGGAACTGCCAGTTGACACCTGGCCAGGTCTTGAGCCGTCTTCCGGGTCTGAGTTCGGACCTGTTGACGAATTATAGTGTTTAAGGTTGGGAGAGATTGGGTGGTGGTGATTTTATGATCTTTGAACATTTTACCATAGTGCCTTTGGTTGGAAAGTAAACATATGAAGAAATAGGCATTAGAGGCATATGGCAGCACAGTATCAGAGAGCGTGAGACTATCTGGATCTGATCCTTTAATTACTGTTTATAATCTGATGCCATGCCCTTTTACAAAATGTTCATAGAACATTTTTTTATTGAATTATTAATATAGGAGCCAGTTGAGTGTTCTTCAGATATTTTTGTTTTTGTGTTGAGGCAGCATATCTAGAGGTGATTCTTGGTAAAGAATCCCTTAATTGCATATGCCTACTATCAGGTAGGCTGCGTGGCTGTCTGCCAGCTGATATAACATAATAAAAAAGAAATATATGTATAATATACATAATTATATTGGACGTTTTGAAAGTCTAGTGGTTTAAGTACCGAAAGTAAGTCGAGGTCACGGGGTATTGGGTTCAGTTGCCGGTTGAGCTTACTTAGGTTGGCAAGCACATTTGGTAAGCGTGGCGATTAAGCCAGTAACCATCATTGTAACAATAACTTAATTTTAGAGATTTAGGAGAGGCCTTTGCCCTACATTATTAAATAGGCTGATATTTTACTTATTTATTTTATTTGAAATTGTGGAGTGTTAGATGCATGTTATATGACATTAATGGGCGATTTTCTGACAGGCCATTTAAAAAAAATGTTTCCAAAAGCTTCACTAGATGGCGTTGAACGAAGTATGTACATTTATTGTTACCTCTGGTTTTGTATCTAGGAGCCATAATCTTTACTCATTCTTCTTTTTAATGAATGGCTTGCTTTGTGTTTTTTATTAACAATTCCGCCAATGTGTAATTTTTTTGGGAATGAAAATGACATCTGACATAAACAAAAAACATAATTTTATGAAATAAAGGTCATGTCGAAGTAAACTTTATAACGTTCCGTTTCTTTTGACTGCATAGGTGGAGCTGAATTGAGAACTAACAAAACGGGCTGTCAGAAAATTGTCCATTATTATTGATCGTAAATAACACACCCGAAGCATAATTTGCCTTTTGGGAGTTTAGTGACATGAGTAAAAAAAACTTACCAGTACTGTAACAGTGGTATGATGTGAGGTCCTTGTCGCACGAGGACACCTTATGCTGGATGAAGCGGACGATGTCAGCCAAGGCGAAGGCTCTCCGGCAAGCCCCACACGTGAGGGTGTCTGCCGGCACCCCCGGGGTGGGGGACCCGCCACCTTCTGCCGCGCTGTCCGCATCCGCTGGGGGAGAGAGGGTTTATAAAAACATAGCTTGTATCTTTGTCTCAATACTAACTGTATGACTACATCTCTCTTTGTCTTAATATTAACAATATGACTTTGTTTTAATACTAACTGACTATTAATTAGTTGGTTTTCCACCAAAGTCTACAATGTAACTATCTAACTAACTAGTTTGTTCTTGATAGATCATTCGAATCCGGCTTCGATGGTTTAATCAATCAAAATGAGCTACCTAATTGTAAAATGAGATTCCACGTGGTTTTTATTAAGTCGTAAAATGCATAGTTTAGAATTTCTTTCCCTAAATACTTTATCAAAAGTACCGAGTGCAAATTAGTTCAGAACTAAATAAAATTGTTCTTACAGTCACATGACTCACAAAAATATTTTTAAGACGGAGTGTTTTAAATAGTTATTTATGTGACTGTTGCATAATGAGGGTCATTAAAATACGAATGTGGTATTGATGATGAGTATTTTAATGCCGAATTATGTACAGTCACATACATAACTTTATCTTCATTCATACGATAAATGTCTATTTTAAAGTCAGGATCGATGTGAAACCGCGTGGAATATAATCCGTAGTACCAGGAGAGCAGAGAAGAACAAGAAGCTAGGCTAGCTCGCGTCTTTCAAACTCTTTGATTTAATGAATAGTTACGCTGCGGTTATGCTCTCCTGGTACCTTTGAAAATATATCAAGATGTTTTGCTTACATATGTTAGCTTCAAATCCATTAATTTTTACTTTTTAAGAAGACGTTCGAAATTTGAACGTAATTAAAGTATCGGTTACCGATACTAAAATGTAAACATTACGATGCAGCCACAGATACTTATATCTAACTGTAGGGCGTTTGCTCATCGCTCCTGACTATAAAATAGACATTTATTATGGTATGGATGTAGATATAATTAATTAAAGTATATCAATTCTAGAGTGGAGACCGCGTCTCGGTAAACGTAGTGTAGGACGCCCTCAGGCCAGGTGGAGCGATGATCTGCGCAAGATGGCTGGCAGGAGCTGGATGCGAGTGGCCGAGGATCGATCAGCGTGGCGAGCATATGTAGAGGCCTATGTCCAGCAGTGGACTGTCACAGGCTGATGATGATGATGATGATGATGATGATGATATCAATTGAATGATGACTGTCGTTTATTTTAAAAAGTCTTCTTTTTAATTTTTTTTGTTGGTGAGTCTTTTATATAATTAAAAGCACACTTAAAAGGAGGTACAAGTCTGCTTTGACAACGGAAATACTTGACTTATAAATCAAGTAAGAATACATAATTATTATACTATTTAATTAGGTGTCTGTCCCTTCTTATTAAAATAGTTCATTTTACAATGTCTTTGAATGGCCAATTATGCAATTAAAAGCAGACATGAATCTGCAAAGGGGTCATTATTGTAATGATTTATTATCCTTTGAGCTCTCAAAAGAATGTTTGGCAACATTCGTCCACACAACATATGGACAGTTTCAACCCTTCGAGTGTTAAATTGCATTTAATTGCACCTTGTACATTCACGGTCTTCAAAAATAAGGTGTCAGTTGCGCCTCTCACTGACCACTTATTTTTGTAACTCACGACTTTTTTGACAACCCGTCATTCAAAAACAGGCCCTTTTCCTTTATCATAAGGTTGACAAGATTAAAATATTTTTGTTTACAAAAGCAATAATGACAGTGTTTTCTGCGGTGTCTTTTGAAAGGGTTATTTGGACCTTTGTCAGGGTTAATCGCTTTTTTGCAGATCTGTGCTGGTAACAGATGTCTTCAAATTGTGTAATTATAGTGGAAGGAGAGAAAAATTAAATGATATTATGACCGTATTGCTATTATTTGCAAAGTAAAATATTATGTGGTTCAGTTTAAATTGTCACTTTTTAGTGGTCAACTCAAAAAGGGAATAACATAAATACTTACGATCTCTACTTGAATTGAAATAAATAAGTAACTAATAAGTTTTTATTTAAATAATTTCACGTGTATTTTTGAGTTGGGTTCTTTTCAATAAGACACTAAATAATGTTGAAGCTAATTGTTTTTGCTGGGATACTAATAATCCTACTAATTTTGGTAACCCATTCCGTCTACAATCGCAAAGAATGTTACTCAACATTTGATATCATTGCCTAAAATTGCACAACCTTATAATTATGTACTCGACGGTATTAAATTCTAACCACTTTAACATTTTAATATTAATTCATTGTAGACGTATGTGCAAATATGGCGGACTGGTTACAGCTCTCACCTCAAGAATTAAAGCCACTCGTCTTTCTCCATCCGAGTGGCACAATTGGCCGGCACATCAAAGCTTCCTAGCTAATTTCACTTAAGTGCCGCGAATCTTAAGTCCTTATTATTTCAAACGCTTTGTCGAGAAATAAAAAGTCTTGGGCCCCAGTAACATGAGCACTAAATTAATATAAGGGAAAAATTACGTGATCCGACTGGTCTTGCGTACCCCCGTGGTTTGTTTAGGGTTTGTTATGTAAATGTGTCGTTATGTTGACTTTGTAGACGTATGTGCAAATATGGCGGACTGGTTACAGCTCTCACCTCAAGAATTAAAGCCACTCGTCTTTCTCCATCCGAGTGGCACAATTGGCCGGCACATCAAAGCTTCCTAGCTAATTTCACTTAAGTGCCGCGAATCTTAAGTCCTTATTATTTCAAACGCTTTGTCGAGAAATAAAAAGTCTTGGGCCCCAGTAACATGAGCACTAAATTAATATAAGGGAAAAATTACGTGATCCGACTGGTCTTGCGTACCCCCGTGGTTTGTTTAGGGTTTGTTATGTAAATGTGTCGTTATGTTGACTTTTTTCGTATTGATATAACTATGGCTCGTGGCAAATGGTTTTGTTTTACGGTTTAAACTAGGAAGTGTTTCCGTTTGCGTTGGGGTGATTTTAATGTCAATATAGGAAGTACATTGTAAAGGTGCATCCATTTTTTAAAGTTCTTTAGGTTTTTTCGTTGGTTTCATGTTCTAATTTTATGATCATAAATCTGTTCCAGATGTTCAAAAAAGTCTTTTCAATCAATTCAATTCTTTGTCGTTATATAAACGCTTTTTAAGATTTTACTTACAGCAATTAAAAAACCTTTTTAATAACAATTCACTTCGATATTTACGACCTAACCACAAAAGGGAATATAATAAGGCCGAAAGTACGCCAGCAACAACAGCAAACTTATCTATAACGCGATCGAACCCCAAATTCCGTGAAAAGTGTGAAATGAGTGCACAGTGGGCAGCCCGGCCACTCCCACCGGCCGTCACTGGACAGTGGTCAGCTTACACATGCGCGTTAGACAAAATTTCACACCCACATATTTGTTTTCACCATTGATTTATTGGACTATCGGCAAGGGATGTTAGGCGTTGTCATTTAACAATGAAGGGATATAAATGGGATGTGCTTTTAATAGACTGTTTTAAAATAGATTGGTAGGAGTCAGTAAACGTGTAACGTGATCTAAAAGTGAAATTAAAAAGTATTTTACCTATAAAAACGAAATTCATTCGTGCTATTTAAATCAATTCAATCATGATACAGAATTATTGGAAATAAAGTGTGTATTATGTAAAAAGGTGATTTAATAGATTTACATGAAACGATTGTTTATTGCGATTTTGAATCGGATCCTACACCAATAATATTTATACAAGAACATTATGGTATTGAAAGCCGTAAAGAAATTGTAGCTTTAATAAAAAATTGTCTATTCTACAGATGTAAGTAGAAATGTGACATTTCAAATTTATTGGAAAAGGTCTAGCCACAATAGTCTAACGCCTCAGGTGACAATGTGGGGGAACTCACCCTCCAAAGGACTGGAGACCGAAAAGTTTAAATTAGCTCGTTACTACACACAGCGCGACATGCCAGTTATATCTGAGTTTTGTTTTTTCGCCACAGAAAAGGTCAACAGCGTGGCAACTTGTATGTTAAAAGTTTTGACCGGCGTTAATTATTAATTGCGTTTTGCGCGCAACTTCTGCGAATGTAACCACTGTTAATTTGAGAAATGTTAGAGTCAGTAGTTTTGTAAAATTTACAAAATGTGCATAGTTCATGCGAAAATTTGTTCTGGATTTAATACTGCCCTAGACGTAAAACATTCGGTATGTAACTTAGACGTAAGTTTTTTTTGTATTTTATTTAGGAGCGTAATACCAATAGTATTGTAAAATACAGGTTAAAAATGTGTAGATTAAGCTTATTTTAAAAATCTTCATCTTTAACGTGTACTTGTTTGTGTTTTTTTTTTAATATAGAGTAAGGAACCTTAATAGAATTTTAAAGCTACAAATCGAATTAATATAATTCTTTATATCAATTTGAATTACTAATTTGAAGTACTTTTAACTAAATAGGGTATTTATTATTAAACATAGTCGTTCACATAATATCACCTCGTATTAGCCTATAATTTAAAAGATAGTTCAGTCATGCATGATAGATTGATTAGAGGTACAGAACTGACACAAAACGTGTCCGAATTTGACACGTCTGTGACCACCATGTCCAATATTAATTGGCAGGGGATCACCGACACCCCATTGTGGTCGAATCGAACGTTTTTCACAATAATAGACGGAATAAAAATAATAAGCCGGAGTTGCGGGGGTGTTGCTATTGTGAGCGATCCAATCGCGGGATGGATTTTATGATTGATGTAAAATTTTAAAATTATAATCGAGGCGTTTATAACATCTTATATTTTAGAGTATTGACTTGAGTGTAAGTGAGTGAATATGGCAGTTACGATAACATAACATGTTCTTTAATAAGGCATAGGGAGTTGAAATTTTTCATTGGTTTTTGGTTTTATTGCTAGTGCATAAAGTCCAAATTATGATAGGCACTATTTTGACACTGCTTTATAAAGGTTTAAACCAATAATCCTTAAAATCAAGAGTATCAACTTATTTCAGATCCTACTGTAGGGCAAAGCCTCCATCACTGGAAAAAAGTCATCGTGTCAATAATGGGTAAGTACTGGCTTACTCATCATCCTTGATAAATCCGGATTGGTGATCAGAAAATCCGATCTGTGTTCGAAAAATCCAAATTTGCCGAAACCGGGAACTGAACCTTAGATCTCGAGATCATGACCCGGTTCTAGAATCACCGCCCGGGCGTATATTTTAAAAATGAGGCAAGGTATTAAAATTATATTAAAATATAGACTTGCAGTGGAACATGAAATAGGCTGATACTAAATCTATACAGCGTGTTAGGTAACCCGAGGGACATATTTAAGGAGAGTGTTCAGAATCCGATTAAGAGTCCAATTCGCTATAAAAAATATATCCTTAATTTTTTTCATAATTATCCTAATAATTTATGTATGCATGAACTACCTAAAAATCCCGTGTGCTGAGCGGCCGGTTACGCCCCAAACTCAAATTGTACGCGAGTACAATAATTTGAGTAATGAACGAGTGCACGAAATAGGTACTGTGAAGGGAATAGTGCACGCACGTTACGCGGATTTTCAGGCAGGTTTCGACTAAGGTTATTGACAGATATTTACCAGAGTTTTTATTGATTTATACTTATTTTGTTATATGGAAGCATGAACTATTTGGGGTTTAAATATGTCCCTCGCATTTCCTGTCATACTGTATAATATAGACAAGTTGATTGGCGAATATTTTCACGAGGCAGAAATATAAATTATCAAAGGTCATTGTTTCTTTGCATAACGTTTTAAATTAAATGAATGGTATTATAAAGGCAATGTGTAATCAGCTGGCGATCACTTCAATTCGTTCCTCAATAGTACAATACAGATCGTGTATCATTCTTTTAGAAATGAAGCTATTTGTCTCTTACCACTAATTGTGGTGTTGTAAAAGATACATCAATAAAATTTAAGCTGCAAAAATACTACTTTTAAGGGGCAACTAATTGAAACACAGTCAAAAAGTGTTATTCTTGTTTTTGAGAGCATGTAAAATATTTTAAACAATGGTCAACTTTCCACGTTGACTAAGAATTTGCGTGTAAGAGCAAAAAGAATTTCGATTCCAATTTGATCGCCATTAAATTCTTTTCTATAGTTTTAATTTATTTTTTACCACTGAATGAGGAGAATTTTGACATCGGCGTCTTTGCAAAATGCTTCACAAAGGTTCAAGTTGTCGGAAATGGACATACGGCACAAAAGGGTTTTCAAAATAAAGCCCTCTGTCGGCAAATTGCGCTTTGCGATGTACTCGCATGATTTATTTGTTTTGCATAGCTCGCCGGTTTTTTTACTGGTCTGACGGTCGAAGGTTTTATTTTCATTGATCTTGTTCTGTAGTAATTTTAGAAGGTTTTGTAAAAGTCCGACGAAGTCGCGAGAAATGGACTGTATGTCATTGATATAATGAAATATCAAACTTAATATCCTCAATCGGGTTTAGATGATAGATTTATGGAAAATCAGTTTTGGAATATATTGATTTTTTTTTTCGTTTTTGACAGCAGATAAAATACGCATAATAGAAATATGTACTTAAATAAGTAACGTTCTAAAGACAAAAGATTATAAGATGTTTCCCAATATTGCAAGAAATCATTGGGATGTCTTATACTGGAAGCTGTTAAAAACCTAAGCTCCAAGATGTTTAAGCTAAAAACAGCCAAAGCATCCATATTGGAAACACGCCCATTCGCCCATCCAGCCAGTTTTGCCTCGCCATTCATGTGAAAAGGCGGGTTGTGTAAACACCTCACTAATGACGTCACACTTCTCTCAACATGGCCACTCTGCAACCCTTGCTTTTTCACCTATAATTATACTTACTGGAACGGGATATTTGTGATGTGAACGGAGCATGTAAAAGGACGCCAATTGTACATGAAGTTGAGGGCACACCCATGCTTGTGTGAACACACATACGCGTAATGTAAGAAAATTGAAGTAATATTACCATGCAATAATTAGTCTCTTCAAATTAGCATTCAATGAAATCGACTTAAGGAATGGACTTGTGGTTTATGTATTAATCAACATTTTTAATTGTTAACGTGACGTTTCCATTAAGAAGTGACTAAGATGTTATGCCAAAGGATATTTTAATTACGTTTCTACCTTCACTTAGACAGGTAAGTGTCAACAACCAAGGTATTTTCACTATCGTTCGAGTTTCAACGACAATTTAAAACAAAAAAAGAAAACAAAAGGAGAGTTTATAAACAATTATTTTTTTATTTTCGCTGCAAACAAATCGAAATTTTAGAAAGAAAATCCTAGGTGCTTTTAAGGACAATACAAACAAAAAACTATTATTGTCAAATGAAGCGTTGGTTACAAAACAAGATGATCTTTTAAGGATGTTTACGCCTACCGATAACTAATCAAATTATCCGACGTAATTCGGAGCGACAAAAACGCCTGATTATCTACATCTTTTTTCCTTAGCCCTTGGGAGTTAGGGATCGGTGCTCAGTGGTACTTATTTTTTTACCATATTTGTTTGTTTGTTGTCTTTTTGTCAGGAGTTTTTGACTTTGCAACATCGAGTGAAAACTATCATTAACGTAATTTGTTTTGTTTAGTCTATTGTTGAACAATTTTGCTCAGTTTTTTTACTTTTTATTAGATGTAAAACTGAATTTATGCGTATGAAGTGGTAAAATAGAAGTTTCTATGCCCTTTTTAATAATATGTACTATAATTAATAAACAACCTGAACTGATAGTCATAATTAGGATATGTGTACAACTTGAAGGTATCCAGGTATAAGGTAAAAAAAAAGTTTTACAATTCAGGTTTCACACAACACAATATTATTGAGATTTTGTTATAATGACAAAGCCAACAGGTATTCTGCAAAAGTTAAAGTTGAATCCTTTTCGAGTTTTGCACGGAACCCAAGATACAACTTATCACATGTCATGTTCCACTAAACAGTACCACAAATAAGCATCAAAACTGATGTTGACACGCATTTCAATAAAACAAAATAGAAACGAACACCAGCAAAAAGTTTTCACACAAACGCGAAACTCCTTGGGGGCATAAAAAAAACACCGACCACAGAGGTGACTGATCAAATTAAGGCTAGGTCAGTAATCGTGTTACCGACATCCAATATGGACCGAATTCCGAATACCCGAGCACAGAGCCCTCTAGCGGATACCATCGTTAGGGATATTTGAATTTTTTTTCTCTCTCTAGGTGTGTAATACGACGCCTTAAGGGACTGGACAGGGCTTAATAGAAAAAAATGTTTGTGAAAATTCAGAGAGAAATTGACAATTTTCTAAGCATCGGTTACATAATTATAGTAAATCCAATATCGGTTTGGGTTTCGAGAAATTGAGCTTTTTAATGGTTGAATTTTTTCGATGTATTTTTCATGTTTAATGCTTTTTATGTTTATTGGACTTGTTTAAGTCATTATGCTGATGTCCATTTTCAATGATTTAAATTAAATGACATTACGTAAGCGTGTAGCGTTAGTCAAAGTGCTTTTTGCTTTGAGATTACTCATCCTGGATCATCCAGATGAAATTTTGAAAATAAACGAAAATTTGCAAAAGAAATTAAGCATAGTAAGTTAGGCCTTAGTATCACAGTAGATATAAATTGAACAGCACATCAGTCTCACAGAAGACCATTCGTCCCATATCAATATATGCGGCATATCAAATCTCCAAGTCCAATTCGGAGTAAGTACCAGGAGTCGTACCCTAGCAGTAACTCCTGGAGATATTTGTCACGGCACGAGTGTCAATAAAAACGCCACGCCGGACTGCTTGCCACTACTCTACGATGTACTAGTGTCGCCCCATACAGCCAAGGACGATATATCGATAAAGGAAAATAGACTGGGAATTTTGTAATTTTTCTGTTCAGTTAGTGTTGACCGAAATTTTGATTTGGTAATTTTGAAAGACTGTTTTTTTTTTCTGACAGTTTAAGGATATAGAAAGTTATTTTTATGTAACATCAATTATTACTTTATCAATTAACTTTACTTTATCAATGGTATTGCAAATTCTAAAGTAGAGTTACATTTTACATATTTTTTACCAAAAATAAAATAAGTCAAATTATGTTTCGATTTCTTTATGTTTCAAAATAGAAAGAATCAGATTTTCTGGGTCCCGTTTATATCGTGAATCGCTTAATGTCATTGTGTCTTATTGTCTACCAGATGATTTGGCAATATCAATTATATTATTTAAATTTTTTTCAACGGCAATGACAAATTAGCAGCTGAGAATAAACAAAACTGCAGATACTTTCATTACAGGTACTACCATTTTCAACTAACTATCGATATGATTTTATCGATACATTTTACCCCGCACTCTAACAATACCCGTTAAAGCGGACACTTAACCCCTAATCCTTGGCGCGGCAGTTTTATCCGGCGTCGGGCATTTATGGCAAAAATCTTAATTCCCGCCGCTGCCGTTAACTGCCCGACGGTAATTATTGTCACCAGCTGTATCTATTACTGCTGCGGACTTATCTGTCTTAGAGATAGATTAAACTCAAGTCGATATGTATCGGAGAGGCATTTTTTTTTGGTACATATTGTCTATGATTAAAATTTTCTTTATGTGGCTTCATTTGGTAGACGGGAACGCAAGTTACTAAGTTTAGTAAATAAGTTGTAATGAGTTGAAAAAACATTTACCAAACTTTTCAAAAATGGGGCCTCACAAATTATCGATGAATAATTTGTCAACGAGATTTTTAACAATCTATTAAAACAATACAAGTGCGGCGATTGCAATTTAAAATGTAAAAAAAGTTGAAAATATTATAGTTTCTTTAAAAAAAAAAGATTTCCTTTTTAATTTTCCATTCTAATAAGACAGATTTTATCAACAGCCACAATCTACTCTTAATATACATATATTTTTTAATTTGTCAACCAAGTTCTCAGAAAAAACCTAAACCATAACATGTTCAAAAATAAAATAAAAAATATTAGGATATTAAATGGAAAAATAAAAACCACAGTCAAACTTAATGCGGATGGGGCTGAAAGCATAAATTCTAAAAACATAGATAAAGACGCAGTTTTTCTTAAAGCAATAACGGAGGAACCATAAAACGACGTCCGGCCGGGAGGTTTGCCAGCGACCATTGCAACCCTTAAGACGCAACATAACTTTAGAACGAATGTACTATTTTTACAGTCTAGCTTGTGAAACGTCGTGAAAATACAGACGTTAGTTTTGCGACAAATAAGGATATTTTGAAAAAAACAGGAACTGTTATAGCTCATAAGCTTGTTACTAAAATGATATTGAAGGGATTAAATAGCGAGCATAGTATTTGAAAAGACATTTGTTTGTCTAATCAATTTTGAACATGAAGGCTAATTAATTAATTCAAAAACATTTTAAGGGTACCTCTTTTTATATTATTTTCGTTACACCGGGCAAAAGCAAAAACTTAGGCATTACCATAAGAACCAAGAGACAGAAAAGCGTTTGATCTAATTGAAATGTTGTAAGAACATAATTAGGTCATCCAAATTACCTTTCTACACACATTACATTAGTATGTATGATAGGACTATCTAAAAAACGATTAATTGAATGTCTATAAAAAATAAAGTTCGTAAATTGTAAAATGTAAAGATTTCCGAATCACTAGATTTACATAACAATGTTGCATTACAAACTGCCAATAGAATTAGCAACTCAGCAAAACCCCGCGTCGGTCTAGCATAGGGAACATCTTAAATTATTCAAGCATATTTCTACCGGCCTCTCCACTTGGCTATTACCCGGCGGTCATTATTTTGACATACAGCCTCTGTGGCAAGGATTTTGCGGTCAATGCAGAAGAGGAATGCAATTTTATCTGAAATATACTTTTAAATATTATGTTGATATAGTGCTGAGGTTTCTTGCCATAAGCATTTCCTGTAAACGCTTTGTTTGCACAACCCATTACTTTTGGATTGAATTTGTGCACTGACATATTTAAATTAAATTTTATGGAAATGGGTAGTAAATCTAAGACTGCTTTAAGATTTAAAGCTATTGTTGGTTTTGAAATAACAGTATTTGAGTATGAAAACGTTCAAGGAATTTATGTTCCATGACCTTTCATATTAATAGTAAGAAAAATGTAACTTTTAAGAAAACTCTAAGTAATTGACTTGTAGCAAAAACCTGTTCTAAATACCTAATACAATTAAAATTATTTGTTCAAAGTAAGGTCTTTAATGTACAAGATATTAGAGAGAAAATTGTAACCACTAAATTTCCCTTCAATTAATAAGAAAGCGAATCAAATAGGAAAACGTACTGCTACATTAACGACCACTGCAACGAATCTCGATGTAAATCTTATCAATTTATAGCCCATACAATACACGACTCAATCTATAGTCGTGGATACATAAATATATACCATCGTCCACTTACACACTCATTTATATGTTAATGCAGATGGCATCGGTTCCTCCGATTCATACAAGATATTTTCTGGGCCAGATATCATTTTCACTGCCTTATTACTTTCCAATTTGTCTTCAGTATTGGTTATTGCTTCGTTTATTACAACCCACCCTCTCTCTATTAACTCGAATTCGTCGATTGCATATAAAGAAAGATCACTTAGAGAACAGACAAGCATTTATTTTGTAAGCTAATAAATAGTACCTTTGCGTCTCAAATCGATGCCAGAGTCGAAAAATCTTGACTTACTCCTCGATGATAGATCCATTTTCTCATAAAAACTTTTCACTTATTCACTAAAATGGTTAAGAGTCTTTGAAGAAACTTCCGTTGCACTAAGTCCCAAACGTCTTAGCTAACTTATTCTACGACACGATCTTAAAAGTGAAGAAAATTTTCTAAGTCCAAAGCTCTGTCCAGTTTGCGAGCTCTCCAAGCCATAAAGCATGTGATCATCTTCGCAGATGAACACAGACTGACTGGCTACCTCGATAAAGTTTGAGACCCTAAAAATTTTAATGAAAAAAGGACCCCCAGGTAAAAAAAGTCTCGTATCAAAACCGCCGTTTCCTAGTGACCCCGATCGCTCTCGCATCCCTTTGTGGAGCTCCTTTTATTTATAATAGTACATTTTTTTCACACGCAGCACCCTAATAGCGTATGAGCAAAAATATGCGTAATCGTCCTGGGTGCCTCGAATGCCGAGTATGGGGACCAAGTCGGCGAGTCCATATAGAAAAAAACACCACTGTCCCCTATTTGAATGGCAAAAAGTGCATGTCACTGCGAAATGGCATTATCGCATGAATATGATTTTGCACAGATCTGAATGGATGGATGACTTATAATTGTTCCGCGTTATATTTAGTATGAGTTATTGGTTTGACGTCGGCTTTTAGAATGGGACGCCAGTAATATTCAAAATTTGATCCTACACGTCTTTATTGCTTTAATTATGTTTGACCCCATAAGTTGTGTAGAAGAAGAATATAAAAATTCGGTAATGAACATATTTAAAACTAGGAATTTCAAAACAACGAAACTTTATCACTAAGCAAGTAGAAAGTAGTAAACTCACGCATGTGTGAGATTCTTAGTATGAGAGTTGACTCCTAAGCCAAATTTTTCTACTACAATTATAAAGTTAGAACAGCTAATTTATCAAATTTTAAAAAAATAGCAAAGAAAGAAATCTTGGGCAAAGACTCATGGACCAAAAAGTTAATGACACGCCAATGCCTAATTCTTTTAATTTACGATACTCAACTACATTCCAATTCGATTTAACCAAAACCTTGATGTATCAGAAAACCTCGACGTAAACACTTCGATATTCGAAAAACTCAGACAATGAAATTACTACAATCGAATTTGGACAGCTAAAGAGTGACCCTCGCTACCAATGTTTGCTATTTCTGCGTAAACATACATGGAAGATTGACACCAAGTGTACAGCTGGTAGACTGACGCAAATATTAGGGGTAAACGGTATAATTCAATTTGCCTGAGGTCGACGCGACAAATTGGGCGTGAGTCTTGGACGAAATGCGTGGACTGATGATTTTCTGGATACTAGTAATTTAGATTGAGTTGCGTCACTTATTGCGTTCTGTTGTTGTTTTGTCCATTTTATGTTGTTATTTTATTACGTTCTCTTGTTACCCATGAAATCAGCTATGGCTGTTGGTCGATTTCCGTAGGCAGAATTGCACACAGAGGTTTGATTTACTATTTATGGCCAATTCTGTGGAGCGTTGTGCTACGTTACAGATTTAGTTATTTTAAACCAACTCACGAAAAGTTAATATGGGATAGATTAACCACAATAAATTACTAAGGAATCCAAATAATAAGATTATTAAATAATCATATAAATATTCTTGGGTAATATTTACGGTTAATCTATTTAATTTAAAAACTGTGCCACTGAAGTATTAAATTCAATAACTTTTATCAGTTTAAACGCAAAACCACATTTGCACAACACTTCTTAAATTTCAGACCTAGAAAGACCCTGCACGATAGATGTTTCTTATAATTTTCATAACTTTTAATGTCATGTCTGTTGCAGCCAGTGGCATTCTGTAAGCTTCTGTGATCTTCGACCCTGATTTCAAGACACTATGAAATCCGAGTAAGATCGTGACAAAAGCAATCAGAAAATCGCGACATCCGTCATCACTTTTTCTCCTATCGTATCAGAACAAAAAAGTATACTGTTACAGTCCGGAATCGGAATTTACCTGTCATGTGGTCGTGTGAAAACAGAACAGGTGTGTGTTGTGGTCCTCCGACCCGTAATTATGGTCGGACAATGGACGCGTTAGCCTGCAGAGATTGGCGGTTTCGGTCAGCCTGAGGATTGCGGTTCGAGTCTTTGTTAAGGTGATTTGGATATGAACGCTTTAGAAGTTTAAGACGCTATTTTTAAAATAAAGTACATATGTTTATTTTCGGGTTCTAAAAGTACTAAATGAAATGCAAGGATTAAAGTGTTTTGAAGTGATACATTTTAACCCTTATGTGAGTGACCAATAAAACACCTTTATCAAAGAGACGAGGTACCCGGGTACCTTCTAAGGCTTAGAAGTGACTTTTTAAAATTAATAGATTTTTAATTATTGTAATAAATATAATATGCGAGTACTAAAATTGTAAAAAATTGATAAAAAAGAGGTATATTATAATGTGAAAAAATTAGAACAAAATTATACATACATTCATAGATACAACAGAACTTCCTGTTTCAAAAGTTGAAACAAATTAAATTAACACTAAAAACTACGCCCAATCAAATTAATTACAAAAACCATTTCACACTAATCGCCACTGTTTATGGAAATCTCACGGTAAGCGGAAGGGCCAAAGCATTGATTTGACGCAAAAAATACACCTCACACATGCTCTGGTCAAGGCATCTTTTGTGGCCTTTTGTGACCATATCGAATGCCAAAGGGTTGTGCCTTTTGTAAAAACGGCGATGACAGCGTGGGATCATCGTAGGACATTTGGCAATGTGTGTTTTTTCTGTTTTGTAAACGGATTAATAAGAAGTCACCTTAAAGAAATTGTGATCTAACTTCCTGAATTTAATAGTATTTAGCAGAATTTTAAATCATGCTATATTATATAAAACTAAAATAATAATGACATTAAACGAAATAACTTAAGTCCATTTTCAAAGTAAATTGACAATTATAAATAAAATGTTTGTTGGCCAATTGTTGGCCCTCTAAGTTCTAAAAGCTTTGCATAGTTTGAGACTAGATGTCGCTGTGTGAATAATGCTTACAGTAAAATCAAAATAAAAAATTAAGTTTCAGGAAACTAGCAGTTGAATATTTTTTTATTTCAAATAAACTTAAACATTCATCTTCCCACATATATGACATTTTACAAAAAAAAAGTACAAAATTGAGCAAGATCACAGATCATAATTAATACAATCTACGTGACATTAGAAGCTCCCATGTGCGACTGCGATTTCTAAAATGGTAAAAACTAGCCGGGCCGAGCGTTGGTCTTATTCCCATAATTTCTTGTCGCCACGACCAGTGTAGTGAGAGATCACGTGCTTGATACATAATGCTCGCTTGGTTTAGCAGAACTAGCTTAGGCACCATGGTTTGTTGCGCATTGAATACTTTAGTAATGAAAAAAAAATGCGTAACTCGTAAAACTTCGGTATTTTCAAGTCAGATATTTTATATGCGGCGTAATTATTTTCATTATCTACTAAACTAAACTTATTAAAAATAAATATCATTGGTTTTGGTTCGATCTATTTTTATTTTATATTTATTATGCAACGATTTATAGTTGAGTTATTAGATTTTTTGTTTGTAATTGGACTAAACAAGTGAACACTTAGTTCGTCCAGAGTAAATTAAAAAAAATTTAGCAAGGATAAAAGTGTACTTACCCATCTATGTAGTTAAATTTATGTTTAGTTCTCGGCTAGACAAAGATAAATGTATGAAATAAACCGTGAAAATAATATCCAAGGATCCATTTATACTTCATAAAATAATAATAATAACAACCTATTAATGTCAAACCATTATAATCATTGATATCAAGTCATCAAAATGATGGGTAACTTAATCGCGCCTTCAAAACAGTTTAAATTAAACAGCAAATTAATATAACCAGGCACACACATTGGAGGCACCGGCGCAGAGGTCAGGATATACTGGCGACTGAACGTTGATGAAACCAATTACACGGGCGTGAGTTAAATCGCACGTAACACGGCATTTAGCGTAGACCTATTGACGTTTAGATGTGATGGATTAAAAGAACACTAATATGTATTTATATTTTTTTAGAAAGCAGCATCTCATAATATTTTCTTTTTTTTTTCTTAATTAAGTCTTATTTAGTCCACGAGTAAATCATAACTCAAGTGATAATAAATCGCTGCTCTTAAACGGATTTTAAAATTGATGATGAATTTATAAGGTAAAGGTTTTTAGTGTAAGCTTATTATGGAGATGGACTCATTACCTCTAACTTTAAAAATGTAACATGCTAAAAGACATTTTGCGTTTACTTTAGTGATAAACATGATGTTTTTAACACAAGTTTATGTTTGAGGTCTTAAGAATGTTATCACTGCGTTATTTGCAACGATCAAAAAATCAAAGATTTCACGTCCAGTTTGATACCGACTGTCCTATGATGCGAAGCAGATAAGCCTCAAATCAAAACGGGATTGCTTAAAATCGTATTAGTCAATATTGGCATAGCTCCGCTTCTATCCGTAGGTACCTAACAGACAGACGGGCTTTTGGGCTTTTGGCCATGTAAATGGTTTGCCGCCTCTGCATATATTTAGATCTGTGGTTACGTGCTGTGGTTTGCGAAGTTATTGTAAATTAATTATTATATACTTAATATTTCATAGTCTAACGGAAGGTATTTGTACCCGGTAGTCTCTAGGTGCTAGGTTCAGTTCCTAGGTCAGAAAATATTTAGAAATATCGTGCTTCAGATTATTAATTAGTATTGTGGGAATAATGTTCTGGAATAATATTTAATAAGATAAATAATTTGTTAACTTGACACCTCTGGTGTTGAAAGCTTTCATAGGCTATGGTAACCGCTTACCATCAGATGGCCCGTACGCTTGATTGCCAACTATATAAATAAAGTAGAATACACCGGAAAAAAAAAACTTACATTTTTAGGGAAATACATTTTTTTTTAATTTATTGGACTTTATATTGAGTTTTCACATTAATTACAGTGCTTTACAAAAAAGATTTATTTAGCAATTTATCAGAATCTTTTTACATTACAAATACGATAAAAACAAACTACTCGTAGTTATCATGTCGATACTGGAGATGGAAAGGTCTTCGCGATACCTAGACTACAGGGCAAGACAATAGGGCAGCGCTCGCACGGAGGTCACCCGCCGGTTATCTGCCGATCGGAAGGGGTCCGATACGTCCAGATTTATGACCCGCCGCCTCTGCGTACAGTTAGCTCTGTGGTCGTTTGCATATTCGTTTGAGTTTTCTTAATGTGTGAATAATGTCCAGAGATATTTATTATTTATTTATTTATAAAACTATTTTTTTTTTGGAAGTGCATGTATTCATTATTCGTGAACCTTGAATGCGGACATCGAACCCACGACCTTTGGTGTACTTTGCTGACTTTTCATACACTACAGATCGGCCATCACGTCAAATTTTAAATATGTTTTTACTGTTTTTCGTGTACTCAAAAAGTGTCAGTAACGGTTTATTAATTTTTACATACACATGTCGTGTTTATCTGAGCGTTTACAACAAAACATAAAAATAATCCCTGCCATACCTAATACCTACGCTCAGTGCGATGACCATTACAATATTAAATGTAAAATAAATATGCAACACTTTTAAATACTAAGTATGCGGATGTTTCCTTGTATTTACGAGATCACTACTCATTAAAATAAAACATACTAAACGGACTTGACGCTAACATCTTAGTCATTCCGTGATCACGATTGCTGTAAAGTCATCAGATTTTCCCTGCCCTAGGTCCTATGTAAATTACAGTATTTTGACCTTTACTTTTTAAATTTCTTTGACTTAGTGGCTAGGTGGCTGAGGGGGTGAATTTTAGTGGTATTTGTAATCTATTTTACTGTTATCCTCTCTTTTGTTAAAATCTATTTTGAATCTTTTATGCAATTGGAATTAGTTTGACGTTTTACAGTAACCAATATCCAACTAATTACTACCTTTGTAAAATCCCACTAGTTACCTTAGTATGAGCTTACATTAAATGAATTATATTATCCTGCAAAATAAAGTAGATAAATAATTCTAATAGCAAAGAACTATCTCTGACCCTGTCAGAGGACTACAAGAGCTACCTAAAAAAACTTTTGCAAAATGGAAACAATTCTACATATGTTTTTTTTCTCTAAAATGACCGGACCATTTTTGAAAAAAAAACTGACCTGACCCGTAATAAATCCCGTTATTTATGTCCACCTGAGTACAGCAATCTTCACGTAAACTAGCGCATAGTTTTTTTAGATAATTGAGGCTACTTTATTGACTATTAAGAAAACGCATCGACAAAGAAAACATCAAATCTGAACGATGCCAGAGTGATCTACTGGCCACGCGGAACACTCATGCGCACCCGGACACGAAAGGTAAAAGGTGGTAACTGCATTGTGTGCTGGGAGCTTTCCCATCGGGCATCATGACCGCTGGCTTGTTAGCGATGACCCGACGTGTGCACTTGCATCGGATGACGGCTGCCTAATTGAGGCCATGTGAAATGAGTAAAAGGCGGTTAGTGTAAACAAAGAGCAGTTTTTTCGCAAGGTGTTTTGTTGGGTCAGAAAATTGTGGAGCATTTTTTTATCAAATATTCTATTGTATGATAAAATTTAGTTTTGCTGATTCAGAGCAAAATATATCAATTAATCAGAAAAACTCCATAACCTCTACTTGAAATTTAATAAAAAAAACAACTCAAAATACAATTTTAAATGTTATTGTACCAATGGTCAAAGGTAAAGAAATTATTAGACGTTTGAAGAAAGGGGCGAAGTGTTATAAATCTAGCGGAACGCCTACAATGTTGTCAGACAGAGGAACAATACTCTAACACCACAACACAACATAAATCATAACGAAACATCAAGCTATCGTCTTTCACTCCTTATGCTGCTCATGATTTTTAACACCCACTTAATCTCTTTAGCGAAACAAAAGATTTAACAGATATTGCAACGTTTAAACGGCTTAACTAGTCACACAAAAGATGCTACCACTCAAAATGATCTTTTACTATTCATAATTGTCTTGAGAAACATATCATTAGACACTATAAAAGTTTCATGCAAACATTTGTTAAGTAACTTAGAAACCCCAAAACTTGATGTAATTCACACAATACAAACTATTTGAGGACCACGTTTTTTCGGTTTGACATGTAAGCCGTATGGTATGGACTAGAAAAAGTGGAGAAAAAAACTAATTCGAAAAATTTAGAAGAACTCACGCCGAATCAAAAGATATTGGACAATGGTCATGGAATCATTCAAACATCAGACAGCTTGGATGAACGATGGTCGATTTGACGCTCAGGTAAATTTGACACGTAGCAATTTTCATTCAGTCATGATTGTCGATTCCGTGATTTTTAGGTTTTTATTGCGCATTTTCTAGCTAAAGTTACTTATGGTATAAAATTAGAAACGTCATAAACTAAGAGCTAAGATGCTCCTGATATGCTACCGATTTATGTAACAATAGAAAAAAAACGATACTGTATCGAAAAAAAGAAGAAAGTGACACTTGTAAACCCTTTTCTGTTAAAATTGATGAAAGGGCGTCCCATAATGATCACAATAGTTATTTTGCCTACAGAAGACTTCGGATTCGAACCCCATTCGGCATTGTTGAAATATTATCGGCGATTCAACTCATGTGGGTGCGGACTTTGAGCCTGTTTTGCCGAAAAAAATCCTTTGACCAATTGTTTGTTGAAGGCAGTCTGGTCCGATTTTTTGTCAAGGTGTTTATCGGAGTTTGACCATGGGAAAATATTGGAGATTCAGGTGCCTTTATCAAAATCAGAGCTATTGTCAACCTGTTGTTTGGGACTCTGTTGATTTTTGATAAATCGGTTTTTGTTTGATTTGACGTTATCAGATTTTGAGACTTAGTCGATATTTAGAATTCTGATCCATTTCCATCGTCGGTACATCTCTTTATTTCATTGAGAGGCCTAATCCAAAGAAAGCCAAGGCTACACCTACCAAAATTAAATCGTCTTTAGCGTTGAAAGGCCGACAATAACAAATTGGTATCAAAGCCTGACAAAGATGGACTCTTCAGAAACTGTCCACCCACTCCCTGGCTATTGATCGTGGTCTGCTCACAATAAATTAATTCTTGTTATGAACATTTTTTATCCCATTGTATTTTGGTGGAGTATTTATTTTACTAGGCCCCGTAATAGAGCCTAATGGGCGGACATTGGTCAAAGGAGATTTTGTACTGAATAAAGGCCGAATTGAATGAGCCTGTGAATAGGTTCTTAGGCAAATTGTTTTGAGTTTTTTACCTTTTATCTTTTCGTAACGAACTCTGTCTTCTTTTACTAAGCGTATATGATATTTTATAACATCCTTTTAGTAAGTAATTCTCACATTTGAAGAACTAATGCAATCGATTACAATCAATACGTCAGACATAAAAACACAATGTAAAGATTACTTGTACAAGATAAACTTGGTTGAAGTGTTAAATTATCTTTCCAACTCATCTAACGGTTGAAGATTACGTTTAAACTTTTAACAAAAAAAAAAGCCAATGTTTGCTACTGTTTTCTTTGTTTGTAATACGATTTGTATTGTTGGTTGCATTTAATCCTTTTGTTACAGAAAGGATTGGTAGTTTTCTAAATTTAACAATAAACATTTTGGATTCAGAGAATTTTTGGAATATATTCTTCTTATACGTCGATGTTTCAACTTATTGCTTTTAATTTGTTTCGTATTCAATAGTGCCTCCAACGTCGCTTTGTACTTTAATAGGCCGGACTAATAAATCCAATTTAAATGTAGCCGGGCCCACTGACATAACATATGTAAATCCATACGTCTTTATCTTAAGAATCACAAATACAGAATGCCGATGGAGCGATCGCGTAAAAAGAAGACTGCATCCAGTCCAGTCTGAGAACGGGTGGCCGCCGTCCGAATCATTATTCTTAATACGAAAATTAACTTTATTCCCATAATTTAAATATCAACTGCCGATATAAATTGTTTGATCCATCTCTTTGTCTTTTTGCTCGCTCTAAGGATGTCAAATATGAAATTTATACGGACGAATTCAGTTTATCGGTTTTCTTATAATGTTACAATGATGAGATTGATTCTTTTGATCATTCCCACGGCTTTGTTGCGTAAAGCAGCATAATTATGCGGTGCGTGTTAATAAATTAGGTGATCAGGTCTATTAGTATGCCTTGTTTGGTTAACCTGAGCAATAATCACATTTGGAGATTCCGCAAATTGTGAGAACGCACAATGCGCCTAAACTGTGTCAATTACCGTTTAGAATATTTTTTTGCCATAATTAGCCTGGATTTTTAAATATAATTCTGAGGTCTGATTTCATGGTTGTTTTTTTTTTATTTTTTAGGCAAAGGAATAACTTTTGTGAATCGTAACTAGTGTAATCAAAATGTCATTTTCATAAATTTTTTAATTCGAATTACAAATGATGGGTTCAGTTACTTAAATATTCTTTTCTTTTTGTTTGCTATTTAAATAAGATGGATTCTAAATGATCACAACAAAATGTATCTACGTTAAAACATCATACTCAAACGTGTATCTTGATCAACCGTGCAATATTTCTCAGGCAAGGATCAAGATGGAAGGTTCCGCTTTTAAATGCGATGCTTCGATATTCGCTTAATGAAGACATATTGAATCGCTAAGCGGCAAAGGACAAGACATAGGCAATGTTTAAATTGACGTGCGGTTCTTTTATGTGGCATCCGCTTGATTTTGTGAACGTTGTAAAGAAAGGGAAGTGTATGATACAACTTAGAATACATCAGTAATGTTCGTAAAAATGAAAGGGAAAATAATAATTAAAATTTATTAACTTTAGGTACAATAATAGGCAACTGACGCTACATGCAAATTACATTACAGGCCTTCTATAACTTCCGTACTTTACTCGTCATGAAAATCGAATCTAAGACCACGAAATTACGGCCAGTTCACTTGAATCAAATCGGGTATGGCGAATTTATAAGAGTGTTCGCGTTGAAATTTAAGTAATTTACTATTTTGTAGAAGTGAAAAACTGAGACGGTTACAATTAGAATTGTTTACATCCCTGCGACGTAGATAATGTAAAAGGACATTGAACATATAATATCTTGTCCTGATAATAACAAATACAATAAAAAAAGAAGGAATTTCATCTAAGGTGAAGCCGTTTTGCAGCTATACGCACGCAGCTCTATTGTTCTTAATTAGAGATTTGAAGTTAAAAATTTAACGGCGATAAAAACGGGATTGAAACGATTTATAATTTACGTTTAACTCGGTAACAATCGACCGTGATACAAAAAAGGTTTAAATCCCTAACTATAAAGTGTCACAATACAACAAACGAAAACAAAAACATGTTAACAAACAGTTGTAAGGATTTAAATTAAAATTCTGACGGGGGACACAAAAACCCATATCAATTAGCGACGAACATCGCAGAGCAAAAACAAAACGCAGCGTCCGCTGATGTTTTATTTAGCCCGGTTCCCGACCGGGAAGTTAACTTAGATTTTTAAAAGTTTGTTCAAAAGTTACTCTCGCGGCAGTCTCGCCTCGCACCTGATAAAGTAATTTTACGATTCCCTAATTCTCACTTTTGACGAGGGTTTAAAAAAGTCAAAAGGTTTTTCTACCCTTAATCGTAATTGGGTTCGCATTAGTAACTTTAAGTCTTTAATTTTTAATTTCCGACAATGTTTTATCGGAATGTTTATTCTACATTATTATTTCTAAATGCTTGAGCACCGTATATTTATTAATAGAGGTTTTAACTTCACTAGTATAATTACGGTCTTTTGTAGTTATATTTATGTCGCAACGACCACATAAAAGCATCCAGTTTCATGTACAAAGGGGGTCCCATTGTGCGTCGAACAAAAACGGAGTGCCACGAACTTCTTGCGTTCAAAATAAGAACAAACGTGTCATCGACGAAATGACGCGTGTCGACCAATCGGGCGCGACGGCCGCAGACGTTGGTGACGTCACCGTGCCACCGACCAATCAGAGTGGCCCGTCGCCTCCGGTCAACTTGGACTAATTGCCCATGTGTGCTATAATGCTAGTTTTGAGAAGAAATCGTGCGCAAGAGCCGACTCACACGCGTACATCACAAGTGATCGTACATATGCCATATATGGAAAAAAATACTTGTGACATTGAGTTATTCTAATTCTACGGGTTGGCTGTTACGAATTTCGGAGGAAACACAATAATTGAAATTTATTTCATATTACTGTGCACTGGTTGTGATCTCGGGTTAAATTCCCAGATGAGAAAAAATATTTTAGTTTTTTTGCGATTTAGGTGATTCTCATGGGAAGAATGATTAAATCTACTGGCCATCGTGCCTAATCATTGTTACAATGATGGAAGCCTTTTCCCTGCAAGGGGACATGATAAGGCTGACTTTTTTTTATTGTTATTTTATTTCAAAAGTTAACAGGATGCCGGCGTGGAATGTTGGAAAGTGACTTTAGAGTAAACAATAAAGATACTTTCTCATGCAAACAGTCCATAATCTGCAAATCATAATTTTGACCATTCTACTTAAGCCAAGAGTAAAGCATGGGAATGTTTTAGTTGCCTCGCTCTTAAAGAGTAATTAATTTAACTAACTGTTGGGCAGTGGGAATTGAAGCCGCGGTAACAATGGCTGAGGCATGCAAAAGAAATAAAGTAAAACAGTTTCTAGCGTATGTTCTAGTCGATAAAATGGATTCATGCTTAATAAAAAAGGTTCATTAAGCGCTAAGTAATAAAACATATTTATTGCTAGGAATTTTTGGTATCTTTTTGTTGAAAAAACACAAACATGGAATAGAACAGACTAAAAATTATTTTTGCAATGAACGGTTTAAAACATTTTGAGTTGCATTGATTACTCCAACACAATTTTCGACACTAGGTGGAAACTATAAAACATTATCTTCTTATGTATTATTTTCTTCAGGAATAAGGAATCAGATGGAAGCTTAAAATACTTATAAACATCTTACAAAAAGATCCAATAAATAATTAATTTACGTACCATTTTGGACTACAGTCTATGGCAAATTTTGGATAGCTTGCAAATTTTTTATTGTACTAAATATCAGTAAGATATTTATAATAATTTTGCAGAAATAAAATAATTTTAAAATAATAATAAAAATTAAAGAGAAAAAAAAGAAAGAAAGAAAATAATTAGGTACTCTATTCTAATCTAACTGTAGTTCCTCAAGGAATAACTGAATACAACTATCTAACATCCCTTGCAGAAAATTGAATGTCGCCACATAATTAACACCTTCAACATTGTTGCTTTATGATCTTAGATTATAAAGCCAAAGTGCTGCTCTCTGCTAATAAATTAATTTATCCTAGCAATTTCTTACAATGTAACTTTATTGCAACTGACCTAAGGTCCTTATTGACGTGTAGGTGACCAATTATCTAGAAAGATTGTAATTATATTACTTAGGTATAATTGGCTATACTGAACAGCGAACAATTTTTGCAATTAAAATTTTGGAATGGCGTTAGAGCAGCGATATTTAGCATTACAATTTTAATTTTTTTTTTTCGTAAAGCAACTACGATGGTCCTTTCAATGATGCCATTAGCATTTACAGCTAACGTGACATTGATAATTTTAATGGCAGTGCTAATATTTATGTCATTAAATACTCATACTGTCTTACAGAATATTTCAAAATTATCAGTATCAACTACTTAAAGTGATTCCATTTCTAATCGACAAAAATTGGATATCAAGTTTGAAGACAAAATAGCAAGCCTAGTGAACTTGAAAGGCCAATGAATATTTGAGAGAGGCTACTCGGGTGAATCTTTTCACATTTCACTTAGCTTTTCCCTTTCGGACAAGATGACCACCTCTTGTGTAAATATTTACACGCAGGGCAGGGTATTAAGTAGCTCGTTGCGGAGCTGAATGGAGTCTCGGCATAGCAAATGAGATAGTGCAGTTGTATGCGTGTTTGTTTAGATGTCTTGGAGACGCAATACCACGTCTCTTATGTTCAATGGGCCAAGAAATTTGAATTATGGTGAGTAGAGGATAATAGCATGCTCAAATATTCGTCAGGTAGGACTCTAAAATTAAGAAAAACATTTAAGACTTCAACTTTTTTTACAATTTATGGTGCTGTTTTTGAGATGATAATTTTATGCGGCAACTAAAATTTTGGTTCTATTTTAATAAAAGCCACACATATCACATGTGACTTACCTTGCGCGATGCGTACAGCTGGCATCTTGATTCTCATCTTGATTTGGTCACCTATTTTTAGATCTTCAACAACTTCTTTTATCCTCCGAAATCTTTATCTTAATATTTTACTATCAGTCGACAGTTCTTAGCTCACTTCACACGTGCCGCCGTCGGTCCGGCGGTTTTATCGTCAGTTCAAAACGTTTTTGATAACAGAATAAGAGTCATCACAAATTCACGCAGCAAAAGTCCGACGGTAAACGATTTCAACATTTTTGGTCATCTTCGTAACTTCTCCATCGTAGTCGTCATGTCAAAAATTTGCATTAGTACTGCTTACTTTTTCCTTTTCATAGTGACTGGGTTCAATTTGTGACTCTTCAAAAATTTTCCTTGCCAAAAATTTACTGGTCATAGGCTTATCAACACTTCAACGTCCGTCTCAGTTCCCTATCTTATCTACCGCACCAAGTGGCGATCTTCAGATTGGAACGAATTGGTCACTTTGATTCCTTGGTATTTATCAGCAAAACTTCTTCACTCATGTCCGTATTTAATTCACTGTCCGTTTCAGAAAATTTGGGTTGTCTTAAAATAAATTTGCAATTCAAATTTTGTAACATAGGATTTAGCCGGAGAATGTTCCGTTGTAATTTGCGAATGTTTTGTGTTTACAATGTGCGAGCGTCGCGATCGAGCTCGTCGCGCGCGATGGGTGCGAGGCAGGTGCGCGGCCGGCCGCCCGCTCTCGCCCGATGTCCGAGAGCGTCTGTCCTATGTCCCTTTACGCGAGGGCTCCGCGGCCTCCGCATGTCCACGACTCGCGCCGTCTCACTCCGCCGGCCGACGACGGCGCGTGCGAGTCCACCCGAAGTGGCCAGGGGTTACTCGCGGTCGCTGCCGCCTCGGCTGTCCGACAGGGACGGCACCACGCGGTCTCAGCCACCACCCACGTAAGTGAGAACGGGACGGCCATAAGTCATAAGTGCCGTGCGTCGGTGTGCGTGCGCGGGTGGGGCGAATATGCAGCGCGTACAAAAGAAAAGGGATAATATTTGCTTGCATATTTCATGACTCGATTAGGAGATGGAATTTTTAATTGAATGGACCGAGTCGCGGTCAGTTGATGTTTTGAGTTTTAAAATTGATAATGTGTTACGAGACTTTGCAGGCCTGAACTTTTGTAACATTTCTTCTTAAAGATTGCTGTTATCAATCTTTTGGAAAGGGAAACTTTTAAATAATTAATTATTTTTGCAATTTTCATGATAAAAAATTTGTTCTATTGCTCTTTTTCATAACAATTATTAGGTAACACAGATTTCTGAAACCAAAAAAAAATCTTGCTAATAGATTTGATCATTTGATACTTCGTAGCACTACACTACACTACGAGAACGTAGTACGTTCTCGTAGCAAAGTGCGTTTTCGTAGCGTGCTATTGATACAATTGGACTAAACGTAAGGGAAATCTGATTGTATAAACAAGGGAAAAATATTTTTGTATTAAGTATAAGGTTTAAGTATGGTATGAATGATGAGCTGTTTCAACTAAATATTTTGGTATAGTAGTAATCATTCTACATATTAGTATTATAATATTACTTACTTTCAATACAAAACGAAGTTTTCACAATTTTACTAATTTTTTATTTAATATTTCGTAATTTATGAAGAATGCATATAAAAATTTGCTTGCTAAATAATGTTTTTTTAATATTAGGAATTCCATTTCAGGAATAAGTAAATTTGCTAAAACTTTACTACTTAATACAGTTTCTGATTGTGTTTTGAAGAAATGAAAAAAGCCAAAAACCATAATTACTCATTATGTAAAATATGATTTTACATTCCGTAATATATAAATAAATCCTCGACGCCTAAATGTGTAAGTTAAAAAATATTATCACTTGTCACACAAGAGGTATACCTTTTTAAGCCAAATTGATAATTATGGAAAATGTTTGCTGCCAGAAAGTTAAAAACGTGGACAAATTTTAT
This sequence comes from Mecyna flavalis, assembly GCA_949319885.1. NCBI lineage: Eukaryota > Metazoa > Arthropoda > Insecta > Lepidoptera > Crambidae > Mecyna > Mecyna flavalis. The sequence goes on along the minus strand of OX439407.1, from coordinate 3,820,662 downwards.
TATGTTGGTAATAATTTGTCTTTCACATAGTAATGATGATGACTCATTTTATTGAGAATTGACCACTGACAGATTGTGTCAATTTATCTTTTCAATGCTGATGTCTAATTCTTTTGTAAATTCAGTAAATTGGCAAAAGAGTCAGCACCTAAATAAAATCTGACAGAAAAAATATCAGTTCACTTCATTGACTTATCTGGCCCTTAGACGTTTTAATAAAAAATACAAGCCTCACTAAATGAAAGTGATAGATATAGTCGTAGGCGAACTATTAAATAAATAAATAGTGACGTCACCAACACGTGAACGTAACCGCCGCATCGCAAAACGCAACACGTTGCGATCGTTATTCTAACGAGGGCATATTTCACTTTCGCTTGAAACTTCTCGGAGCATTTTTTCCCGGCGTTTTACTTAAGTCGCGGAACTTATCCGGTCCTTGACTTTAATAAGTTTCGCGAGTGTCAGTCGCCGGAACTTTTCAGTAATTGTTTTTGAGAGTCAAATTATGGCTTCGATTGATTAGTCGGTTCGGACTGTGTGTACTCTTTGCGGGATTGGTTTGTGAATTGAAGGTCTAGAGTTCTATTTTTTAATTTGTTGTTTTTTTAGTGTGACTTCTTCGATTTGATTCTAGAATTAAACTTTGTTGAAAATGACTATTTGAATTCGACTTTTGAATAGTATTTTTTAATTTTGTTTTTTCGCAAGTCAACGATTCATAAATCAGATGTGTTATTCATACGAGCTGTAAAAAGTAAATAAATAAATAATAAATAATAAATAATAAATAAATTATAGCTAGATAAATGTATATAATATGTAGTCAGTTGTTTCAGAATAAGAATCAAAGCCAATAATATTATTATGTCCTCAAAAATAATGTAAATCATAAGAAAACGTAGGTATTATATTTTTTAAGAGATGACACCTATTTATTTTATCAAAAGTCATCATCAGCAGATTATACATTCCCACTGCTAGGACACAGGCCTTATCTCAATTGTGAGATAGTGATTGTGTGATAGCTATATTATCAGAACTAGGTTTTTACACATGACGGGATTTTCAATGCTAGTTTTATACAGTTCGGTGAGAGAACCAAACTATAGTGAATCTCTCAGTAAAGTCAGCCAAAAAATCTTAAAAGTAACATTTTAACTTGACTTACAGCTTTTGTTTTTACTAGAATAGACATTTTTGTTTATGTAGGGTTAACGAGATTTATGATTTATTTCAGATTCACAGTTTTGAATTTGTTCGTTGTTGATTGAACTTGTAAATACTTACCTACATGCGCTTAAAGTTTATTAAGAAAAATCCTTGTTTTTGTGACTTAAAATTGTTGTCGTTATGGTTGTTATAAACTGTATGATTTATTGCAACACAAAATTGACACATAACTTGAAAGTTTAGTTATCGGAAATACAATATTTTTTTTAATAGAATTGTTTTTCCACGTTGATTCGTGCCTTCTTTCGTGTTGACATTTTTGTGTGAGTATTAAATATATCTAACTCCGCGTAGAGTCAAAATTGTGGGTTAGAGCTAAATAAACTTTTTAGAATGCCTTGGTTTCGTAGTTTCATAATATTCCATTTAAAGTGGTTTTTTATTGTTAGTAAATTGGACGAAAAGAAAATGGGTACCACAGTTGACGGAAAGTTTAGTTTAGGTTTAAATTAATATCTGACTGACCTATTGATTTATATTTTACAACGTGTTTAAGTGTCTTATTGGCCCAAAATAAACCGAGCAAGTTTGTGAATTTTAATGTATGATTTAAAATATCTTAAATTTTTATTAGTCATATGGATGGAAGGTAACTTCCATAATTTTGGTAATTTAGATGCAAAATTAGAAAATTAATCAAAATTATAATATTGTATTTTGAAACAATCTAAATTCTTTCGTAAGTTTTAAAACTGGCTCTAATTATAAACTGTTGGTTTCATTGTCTTTATGAAAACAAACTAAACAAACTAAAACTAAATAATTATGCTTAATACGCATACTAAAACTGCGTACTAGGTTAATAAATGAATGATTTTAATAGTTAGATTTTCCAAAACTTTCCAAAAACGAAGTGATACCTTGTGAAAATTCTTGTGTAATTTTTCCAGTTTATATTTAGAAAAATTTTCAACAACACTCAAGTAGTTGATGCAAAGACAAAACCGTCTTGCAACTTTTAACTTACGTCAACTCTTGCCCTAAAGGGCCAAGCATCGCTTGTCCAAACATCACCTCATAGGTCGCTTCGAACCCTCTGGTCAGCAGTGTCCACTTCGTCCATACCCCCTACATCCCTCCGTCCCTTTCCAATGGCCATTCACGTATGGCGAAAATAGAGACAACTAAAGGGTTGTCCGTTTTCACGAGTGGAAAGCGAGCTATAATGACCGATATACGGCTATCTCGTTCATGTGTAGGTGTAGAGGGTGAGGTGAGAGGGATGGTGTATGGGGATGTGTGGACGGCGGCGCTACTCGACGCCAGGCGGCGCTGGGAAAAAGTTTGTGATAGAGCCTTCTATAGGAACCAAGGTTTGTTTAGCAGTTTTCCGTCGTGCGTGGTTCTTTTAGCAGATGAATTTTATTTTGTTCTAAAATTCTGCTTTAAGAAACTTGTTGACATAAAAATAAACATGTTTAATGAATATTATTTGAATATCGTACCCTCAGTGCAAAAAAGACGTAAGACGAAAATGCTGATTTTACAGGAGAGCGAAAAAACTGAATTTATGGGCATATTTACTTTATTTCCAAACGTAGAAGAATTATTCTTATATCAAAAAAAAGGAAAAAAAATAATGCACTGCATGTTGTATTTAAGTTAGTGCTAATGTTTATAGTTTATTAGGAATTGTAAAAATAAATTATTATGCTATTTTTCAGAATGTAATAAAATAAAGGATTCTGAGTATCAAAACTTATGCCAGACTTTGCCAGAAAAGTAAAATGTATTTCAAAAAGTAAGTTGTATTAGAGCAGTAATGAACTTGTGAATACGAACACTTATGCTAGTATAAGTAAGATTACTGAGTTATTGCCTTTATTAAAATTATGTTTGAAATTTATAAGCAATACTTACCCCTTTTTTCAATTTAAGGGCTTGTTAAGATAACATAAGTAAACAATAATAAATACTTATTCCATTCTATGTTATAGAAAAGTTTGCTGCATATTAACACATATTTCTTAGGGTTATTATTTATGACTTTAGGGAAAAAAGGAAATGCATTTTTTATAATCAATATTTTTTATTTTAGGCAAAATACTAATTGTTGTTTTGGGTACAATTAAAGATCGTAGTATAAACAATACAATTGCACAATAATAATTCAGAAATGTGGAGTTTCGGTGAAGATTACTACCACTATTGTTTTTTATATAAATTCTTAAATAATCAGTAGATAATTTGTTAAGACTTGTAACAATTAACGAAATAAGTTTTTTCACGGCTCCGCACATGGCACGGCACAACAAAATATTATGTTCTCTCAATAAAAATCTAATTGCTAGTACCTTTTGTTCTAAAATAATTAACGAATACGTGTGGCACTCGGGGACTGCCGCAATTAAGCTATTGCATAGCATTTTCCCGTCCTCGTCCTCCCTGGATCTCCCAGCCCTGACCCCGGTAACGCAGGTGACAGGCTGGTGACCGAACCCGGACAAATCGGGGCAAAAAAGTGTATTCTTAGCACTTTGGAATTCAAATTGTTTATTTTTTAAAATACAACAAACAAAGGTCTTGTCAAGATTTAATGTGCGTGTATTCAACCTGCATGCAGGACCAGGTGTGCAAAGCTACTTACATAAATTGGAAACAAAAATTATTAGAAGACATTATCACATTGTCAAAACTGTCATTGCTATGAGTAATAAACTCACCGGCAATAAAACCTCGCCACTAGGCTTTTTTCATACAAACGTGGTCACTTTAACGTCTCATAGATAGAAAACTATTTGCAGCTGTGCAATGATTATTACGTCAATGGAGAGGCCAAACGCCCAATTATCGAATTACAGTGAACAATTTTCATAAATTGCCAAAAATCGTTCACTATTCTCAAAAAGGAAAAACAATAAACAGAACTCAACGCTCCATATATGGATATAATATGGAGCGTTGAGTTTGGTTCATTGTTTTTCCTTTTTGAGAAAATTGAGCGGTTAGTATAAAATCTTGAAACTGTGATTTGTTAATCGGGCTTTTGGCCTCTCCATTGACGTAATAATCATTGCACAGCTGCAAATAGTTTTCTATCTAAGAGACGCTAAAGTGACCATGTTTGTATGAAAAAAGCCCAGTGGCCAAGTTTTATTGCCGGTGAGTGTATAATTATTCAATAACAGTATAAAAACAGTATTCAGATAGCCATGCAGGAAGTTCTATCCTAAAATCTCTATCATTTAAAAATTTTATCCTATCTGGGAGATGGTTAAACAATGTGATACACAATGTTATAAGCATTTTTTTTGTATAATTGTGTAAGATCGACATTGAGGTTGACACAACAGATTCACGTAATGAGCTCTTAGTTTTCCAACTTTAACTTCGTTAAGTTTCTGAAAGTACTCTGGGCGGTTCTTTACGAACATACAAGCGTTCTCTATGGATTGCGCTAGCTGCTTTCCGCTGCTAGTTTCCTAAGTCCCTGGCTGTGGAGGTTCTTTCCGGTTTAAGGTTGAGCGGGCACCTAGTGTCTTTGCGAATATCTTAGCTTTTTTGGTTCTCCCATTTTAGTAGCAAGTCTCTTTTTAGAATTTTTAGGCTTCTACGGACTCTGGTATGGCTTTCAATGATTTGGCTGTAGAGGCGTCGGCCCCCGAAGGTCGGCGTTGCCACAAACGACCCTGGCGTTGGTTCACCTAGCAAATCATTGACGCTCTCAGGCAGCAAGTTTTTCTGCCATGAAGATTTTGAAGTCTCAGATACGGACGACACTTTGAAAGGGATGTCGGACGCGGACTCGGTCGCTAGTGACTCTGTTGCTGGCGGCCGCTCCAGGTTTTTGCGTGCGCGCCAAACGACCCGCTGCGGAGGAACCGCGTGTTTCTGACAGTCAGATCACGCCGGTTAAAAAATCTTCGCCCAAGCGTGGCCGCAGCCGCCCGACCTCCGCTGTACATTACATTGGTTTGGCGGAGGCAAAGGCCAAGGCGGCGACGGCCAAACGCGAACTGGCCGCTGAGCTCAAAGAGCAAATTGCTGCTCAGGAGGGACGCCCGAGCGAACGAAGGGCGACAGTCGGATATGGCGTTCCAATCATAGATTATTCAACGCAATCAGTCGCTGATTTGGAGGCACTAGCAAAACAGGATGCCGAAGATATAATCGGCATCGCGAATAAGTCGGGAAACCTGAAGGGCACTTTTCAAAAGGCCCTTAAAAACCATGCCCTATCGTTTCTTGCTATCGCGGCAGAAATGGGTAAACGGAGTGCCTCCGAGGAGACACAAGTTCTTCAGGCGACGGTGCGTCGGCTCTCTGAGGAACTGGCCAAGGTCTCGGAGGAGTTGGCAACCTTGCGGGGTAGTCAAGCTATTCTGCCGGCCGTGACCCCCTCAACACAGGTGGTGCCTAGGTCTGCCGCACGTAAAGCATCAACTTCGGCTCCAGATATAGATTCAATCGCAGTCTTAGAAGCCCGCATTAAGGCTCTACTAAGCAAGGTCTTCCAAGGCCCCCAAGGGCCCCACCTCGGAAGCATCTAATGTTAGAGTTCCCTCTTCTTTCTTGGCCCCGGCGAAGACCTTGGCACGTCAGACGCCTAAGAATGAAGGCGTGCTCCTCCCGTCAACTACTCTCTGGTCAACGTAGGGTGGAGCACTTGTTAGAGCTACAAAGGTGCAGTCGGATTCGACGACCCCTGCGTACACCACTAGTGTCCAGCTGGAAAGAAGTAGGCCAAGAAGGACGAATAAAGCCTTATCTCACCCGGCCACCAAACCAGCTGCCACCAAGAAATTGGCCGCCCCCGAACTTTTGTCGTCGTCGTCACTCTGACGGAGGAGGCGGTGAAGTAGGGGGAAGCCTACGAGTCCGTGTTGAGACGGGCTCGGGAGGCTATGGGTGACGCCATAACCATAGACGTCGCGCCGAATAAATTCCGCACAACACAGACGGGAGCTCGTCTTTTTAAGTTCACGGGAGTGCAGAACGGCACCCAAGCCGTCACTTTCGCGGCCAAACTGCGTCAGGCGGTGGCGGGCTCTGCCACTGTGGCTTGCCCCGTAAAGTGCGCCACTCTGCAAGCGGCGGATTTGGACGATTCCTTCACCAAGCACGAGGTGGCTGTGAAAGTGGCGGAGATCGGCGACTCCGTCAAGATCGGGGAGATCCGCACCGGGCGTGGGGGCGTTGGGACTGTCTGCGGGACGTCTTTTGATCGGGTGGAGCTCCGCTTCCGTGCGCGTGCTCGAGGATGTGCCGCTCAGGTGTTTCAAATGCATGGGCACTGGTCACATCCGAATGCGCTGCCCCTCCTCCGTCGATAGCACGGAACTTTGCATCCGGTGAGGAGTCAAGGGGCATAAGGTGGCTGAATGCACGGCCAAACCCAACTGCGCCGTTTGTGCTGCTAACGGCCTGGCCGGCCGGGCTGGGCTGGCTACGTTATGCGGGGGCGGAACTGCAACCTTCCCCCAAAAAAGTGCAAAAAGCCGGTAGCCACTTGATCATCTGCATCGGCCGCTGAAATCTCTCCAGCGGTCGAACTCATGGAGACATCTGCAGCACATGATGCCCCAGGACAGACTTAAAGAAGTGCTGCAGGTGAACCTCAACCACTGCCGCTCAGCCCAAGACCAGGTCATGGCCGAGTGGCAGGTGGAATTACGAGTAGTGTCAGAGCCATACCGTATTCCCGATCAAGGGCTGGGAGACGAAGATCGTGATCTGGCAGTTTTCGTGCGGGCCGGCGTTTCCCCCCTCTCGCTCTTCGAGAGAGGGTCAGTGTATGTGGTAGCAGCCTGGGGTGACCGTCGACGCCACTTCTTTCTCCCCCAACCATACCGTTTGGGAGTTTGAGGAATTTCTCCACTCCCTCGCAGCATTGGGCCGGGTGGCACTCCAAGAGTGGGCGGTGGCGAGGGGTCTTACCCTCCTTAATCGGGGGGCGGTCCACACATGCGTGCGGATGTTGAGTGAGTCTATAGTAGACGTGACGTTCGCTTCGCCTACACTTATTTACATACTACTTGTTCCACTAGCTCGGCGGTAAGGGAAAACATCGTGAGGAAACTGCACATTCATTCATTCTGAATGTGTAACTATTTATTTATATATTTAAGCTTCATTGCACAAATCAAGTACAAAGGCGGACTGAATGCCTCATGGCATTCTCTCCCTATGAACTACTACTACAACTATGATCTTATTGTTCTGGTTCGCCTTTCCGGTTACGAAGGTCAGACGACACCGCATCGACGTATTCACACTTATGTTCCCGCTGTCTACTTCCGCGCCGCTGTATCCAATCTTACGTCTCGGTGCAATGAAAATGTTCTAGTGGAAGAAAGAAGTAATCATTCTTACTTTACAGCCGCGCCGAAGTATGTAGTCTTATGTGTCGGCGCAAAGAAAAGATTTTAGTGGAAGAAAGGAGTAATTGTTCTTATTTTATTTTATTTTAAGTTCATAAGAAGTAAACAGTCATACTGCTGTTATTATATTTTAAGTTTATCTTTTTGGTGAAGTAAGTGCATTTAATATAATTTCCTTACCTAGTTAATATAACGAAAAAAAAGATAATCGTGTATACAAGACTAGAGATGAAAAAAAAAACAAACGCATTAAAGTCATAATACTTGTTACTATTTATTTTCTACATTAAATTTTAGCGATAAACGTAATAATCAGTAATACGTCATATTTCTCAATTTATTCTTTGCGTTATATCACATAATCTACTAATCCATAGGAAAAAATGTGATATAATAAAAATTCTCAAAATTAATTTCTTCTATTAATTTGTCAAATTTAACAAGAAAAATATGAAAAAAATTGAGCATATGTATTGTCAAACGTACTTTTCAAATATGATGAAATCGATGATTCGAAGTAAAATCACTTATGTCTATTTTGCACTGGGGGTGCGATATAACTTATTGATTTAACAAAGTTATGCTACGTGGTTAAATTCGATAAATATATTAGGAACGGTGGATGAGAAATGTGTTTACCACAACTTTACTCGCAATTTTCCCATGGTTCTTATTAAAATAGAAATTGCGAAGTAGTCTAGCGTTTTTCAACCATATCTTTGTTACTCTACTGATTTTATGTTAGAAACAAACGAAAGAGCGTACAGGACTTTTTGTCCCGTTATTTTCTATAATTGAACTTGGAACGGATACTTTTTTTGGCCCAACAGATGCGCGGCAGGATACGGCGAAATTGTTCAATATGAACCTGTAACATTATATTCGAGAAAGTATCAAGTTCGAGTCCTGTTGACATGTATTTTTTCCAAGTTATGATTGAGATGTCAATGAGAATAACTGAAATATGTTCAAGGCAAGCTCTAGAGCCGTCATGGTTTGTTGATTTAAACTTCTGGCAGTGATTACTAATTGTCATTTCCCAGGTCGCCTAAATCAATGATATTAGAATAAATATTCTAATATGATTGGCCTAAATAGCCTCCGAAATTTAATTAATTTCTAAGTTAAGAAAATACTAAATTACTAGTAAGTAACTAGTTTTTTATAACGACTGCCATTTTCTTCTACCCGGATAAATAGGTAAGTCTTATAATTTATTATAAAAAACAACTTGATTTAATTGATGCTTATATGCATCAAAACTCCTACAAATGTATAAATGCGAAAGTGAACTTGTTTGTCTGTTACGCTCCCATCTATAAACCGCATAACCGATCTTAATAACATTTGGAATATAAATAAACAATAATGTCTTGCTTAGATAACATAATTGTCCTGAACTTGTCATCTAACTACAACGATAATTTAAATTCGTTGTCTAACTACCATACCCTTTTCTTTTACCCAATTTAAAAACCGAAAGAGCTTTCTCCTCAACTCACCATTTCAAAACTTCTAGTTTGTCTTAGCCTATGCAATAAATTATCGGTTTAATTAACAGGGACACCCTATCCTGAGAGACGCTGCACTAAAATAGATCGGGAATAGACCAAGGGCGACTTCTGGACACCACGTGTGACTTTCACGTGTATCAAGCCATTAGGTTCAGTGTAACAATATAACAAGCTGAGTTGTGAAGTATGTAAAAGTATATTATCAAAGATTAGGGGCTAACTATGTAGTTGGACTTTAAATATTCCCTGGACATTATTCACACAGCGCCGTCTAACCCTAAACTTGGCAAAGCTTTTAATATGGGTGCTAAACAACGGATAATCATTGCTTGTTTTCTTTTTTTGTAACATTCATTTACATAGAAACACCCATACTAAACTTTTTATTTCTCAGGAATGTGTTGGGCCAAGTCGTGAAAGAAAGACACAAAAACATTTCTGTTTACCTCCAGACAACTGAGCATTATTCGTGGATAAAAAGTAGCTTATCCTTTCCATAAATCTAGTCTATGTCTGTACCAAATTTCATCAAAATTGGTTCAATAATTTAGTCATGAGCGTAAAAGACAGAGTAACTTTTGTTTTTTTTTAATATGGACTGTTTGTTAAATGTTGTTTAAGAAACGTTGTCTGGTGGCATTCACAGTACAAAGCTATCCTTATCATTTGTAGCTAAAAGGATTTTGTCGCCCTGAAGTTTTTGACCGACGAAATCAAAAGAAGGTTCTCAATTCGTCACGTCATATATTTTGTCTACTCTAATTTGTGGTCCTCAAGCTTTCTATAACTGCGTCTTAATTTAGTTGACAGAATGGACGGAATGTCTCGGCAGTTTTTGTAGGCCGCCATGTTATAAATAAACCGTGTTGGGGTGGGTCGGACACAGCTCTGGACTGAAGGCGAGTTAGACGCGTATTGCGTTTTTATTGCTTTATTTTATTTTATAGAGAACAATCTCATAAACTGCTCTAAGAATAAAAGATCTAGTCTGTTATAAAAATAACGGATCTAGTATTTCGACGCAAACTGTCACTCCACCCAGCCTAAGGCTAAGGGTAAGCCCCAGTAGGCAAACTGTTAGCGGCAGACTGAGTTTGCGGCCTATCGATTAAGTACGCCTTTCCAAATATTAGAAATTGAGTGTCCACAGTTTGCTAGTTTTGCGCTCACTGTACGCAGTTTGCAGCGTTACGCGCAAGCTGTGGTCACTGCATTTCTAATATTATGGAAAGGCGTACTAAATCGATAAGCCGCAAACTCAGTCTGCCGCTAACAGTTTGTCTACTGGGGACGCAGTCTTAGGGCATCCTACCACTAAAAAGGTACTAAAGTATATTATTTGGCGATAGTAGTTTATGTAGGCACAGATTATAAAATAATAAGACTTGGAGATGGTAACCAGTATTGTTGAGGAGTAGCTACACCTGGTGTGGTTCTGATTAGGCGGTGGGCATACTGTGGGCGGCTGATTCACGCGCCCATTCATCCCAATTAGCGTTGCATAAACTACCGCTGCTTAGGAATATCACTTCTAACGCCGTTCCCACGAGTGTAAGGAGTACTTTGTATCCTACTAATATTATAAATGCGAAAGTCTGGATGTTTGGATGTTTGTTCCTCAATCACGCCTAAACGGCTGAACGGATTTAGATGAAATTTGGCACACGTATAGTTTATAACCCGAAATAGGACATAGGCTATAAAATTCCTACGGGAAACGTCTCATTCCCGCGGGAATGTCAATTTTGAAACTACTGGACCGATTTGAATAATTCTTTCACTGTTGGAAAGCTACACTATCCCCGGTGAACATAGGGTACTTTTGATCCTGGAAATGTGGAGGGAAGGGGGGATATTTGAAAAAAGAGATTACGCGCGGGTGAAACCGCGGGCGGAAGGCTAGTATTTAATTAAAATGACATTAGGAAAAGTTGATCTTCTTCTTTTTCCAAGCGTTTTGTCTCGAACTTATAGTCACAGTTCGCTTGCACCACAATCCAAGGGCTTGGCGAGTCCAGTTATAGCATTGGAGCGACTGACATCTGACCTCCGTGACCCTTGACAGAGGAACTAGACCAAGTAAATATTATTCACCATGTCCATAATTAATCAAAATATACATTTCATACACATGTAAATATTCTCATAAAATTCATCGCTTTTCCGCCGATTCGTATCCATTAGCGAACGGCTATACCCAATTAATAAAAAAAATAACGAATCTTCAAAAAAAAAATCTAATCCACCGTACTCTGGGGGGCAACAGCCAGAGCTAAAAAAAAACAATTGGATCATGGCTACACAGCCATGACTATGCTTAGGTTTCCTCACGATGTTTTCCGTGGCCGAACTTGTGGCAAATACGCACATTGATAAAACCCATGATCCAAACCGGTGGTTTGGTCTTATAAATAAATAAATAACATATCCTTCTTTAAAAATTTTCCAAACAGAGACATCGAGTCCTAAAATAAGCATATCTTTGTACGGATACGAATACGGATAACGGATAAACATAATTATACATATACCCATACCCACATCGTGCGATCATGAATGTTAATAAATAAAATATATTGACATAGTGAACCAATCTACTTGTACAGCTACTAAACGCAAGTACATATTTCATAAGAGAATTACCATAACGCGATGAGTGTTTAAACAGTTTCCCAACAATGAAGAAAGGCTATTCTCAAATACCAACCGAGCTACACCTCGGATTCATTGAGGAATTCTGCACGGTACTAGACAATGTTGATTGTGCGGAGCCCACATAAAGTTTAACTCAATCGGTTCAGTCCACAGTGCACATAGAAAGCAGTAACTTACCATAACTTACTGCTTTCAAGTGCTTTCTCTGCACCTCCGTAGTATGAAAGCGCCGATACTTAATCGTAGCTTAATTTATTTTAATAGATACTTAACTTTTCGTCATTCTTTCTGTAACACATAATTATTATTATTTTATATCACCTAATAATTAAATAACATTTTGGCAATTTTAACATACCTAACTAATTAAAATACCAGGGCAGTTTCAAACTTGAATATATTTTCGACCACATTACATTTTGTCTGATCGACTTATTTAAAATTAAAAAGTAACTATTTTTTACGTTTTATCTAACATTAGTAAAGTAAAAAATCCCAAATCGACTTTAGTACTTACGTAGGTACTTAGAAAACCAATGTAACTATAAATTAATTGTTTATTTAAAACAAAGTTGTAAATATTCATCTAATTCATGTTCAGTGACGGTTTTCTAAAATATCTAACAGCTTTTACAGATTCAAGCTACTGCTGCTTTTTATACTGTGTGGTTATTATTACGATGCTAAAACATTAAAGGTAGATTAGCCTTCGGGTATCCAATAACTATCTAGATGATTACACAATTTAGGAAAGGAAGTTACGCGTGAATTTTGTATCAATTTTTAAAATAATTTTAAAAAACTTGAAACCAGCAATTCGTTGGCATTTTTTTTTCATTTAATGTAAAGAAAATTCAGGAAAATTCAATTTTAATGTAATGTTAATAAAATGTGCTTATTGTGTAATTAAGGATACTAAAAAATAGTTTTTAAAATCAGTCAAATAGTCAACTGATTTAAGGAAAATCTTTAGAAATTTTCCTAGATCTTTAAATTAATTGCCATAAGGAGGATCATCCCTTTCGCGTGTGAAGAGAAAACCGGGAGAGTTCAATGGGAAGTAAGTCTAATTTCGAGTCTTACGCACACCCGCAGGTCTCGCAAATCTGCGGTTACGATTCTAAAAATCATCGTTCTCGGCAAAAAAATAATAATATAGATATATCCAGCGAGTCCATCCTATCCTACCTCCGTCCGTCGGACATAAACCATCCGCTGATCCAAGCAATCAAACAAGCAATTCAAATGACCTGCCTAAGCCTCCACTGATCCGATGTTGAAACGCGACCTATGCTGCGTCCCGACGCATCCGCCCACGCTCGATATTCACACGGCTGACTCATCATTGCGAAACAACCCAACGTGCTAATAGAAATCTGTCCGAGTTGAACGGTGAGTACCGAAATTACGCTTTGAATATTGTTCTGTTTGATTTGCGAAGGTTCGACGCAAATAACAAAAGGACAGCGAACTTATGCAAAAGGAGCGCACATGTTACAAGTTTAAGCCACGCTAGCGACAGTTAAAAATTTTAATAAATGTTGTAAGCATAGAAAAATATAATCGTTTTTTAAAATTGTGTAACCAATAAAATTGGGGCCTTAAGGATCTTTAAATAAGTATCTCCCAATTATCAAAATTATACGGCTCGAAGGACCAATTTCGTATTTGCGAAAAGAACTTCTACTAAAATTATTTTACGAGCACATTTAATGCATGTAGTTTTCATACACATACCTACTTACTGATTTTATAAATTGTGTAATTGTTCACTGCAGCTAATTCAACCTTCACCAGAAAGCATTAATTATTCTCTTCGGATTTTCAATTTCAAATTTTAGAAACACAATCAGTACACTAAACCAGTTATTTATCATTCTGTTCAAAAAACTAAAACCTTGAAAGAAACTTCAGAGTACGTAATTATTTGAACTCAAAACATGCGACTGAAAGAGCCAAGTAACGCAAGTTCATTGGGTATTTCTTTGAATGACTTCAGAAGACAAAGGCAGGGCCCCGATTCTGTAAACGCACATTAGATAAGGGGTCCGATTCTGTAGCCGTGAGTTGAGCGCGTGCCGGCACTGCAGAGATGCGATAACATCAGTGTGTACTACCCTTTACTTTTTTAACAATAAAAAAAGAAGTCTAAGATACGGTATGTTCCAAATTTAAAATCATTATTTCTGGTTTTGTTTATTTTGAACTTACGAAATGGACTTCACATTTAATTTCATATTGTGTTGCCTGGTATGTGCGTGTGAATCATCATAAACTTTTGACTGCTGGGACACAGCCCTTATTATTAAGTGTGAGATAGTGTGGGCCATACTTCACGCGGGCCCAGTGCGGATTGGTGGAGGGGTGCGTAAGGCAATGTGACCAACCTTGATGTCAGATTAAGGCCAAGTGATCTCTGACTAGGCTTAACGACTTTTATCTACATTGTAATAAAATTATGCGTTTAAATGTTTGTTGTTTATACGAAAATTGTACATAACAAAGAGTTTTAAATCGAATAAATAAATGCACCTGCACCCGGTAGACGAAATATTCAAATTTAAAACAACAGACGTCAAAATAGCAAATCAGGTGACAATAAATTTTCAGGTTTGTTAAGCCACCCGACCTATTTAAACCATTAACCTATCACCGCGGAAAGCAATAAAATTAATAGAAACTTTCCCCCAACCGAATGCTAATTGTGTACAAAGCAAAGTTAACTAACTTTCAAAAGAAGCATGCACAACCTCCGTCAAACGACTTTATTCGAACCAATAAACGCAGCCATTTGCATTTTTGAGTTATATTTTTTTAATCTAATCACGAAATCGGCCTGTTCGCGCGCGGCACTGGCAGGCACCAGGTATTGACCGCATACACCCCCTCTCTCGTGTCGGGTCACTTTAAATCACTTTAGAATTTGGAACATAAACATTAATTATGGTTACAAAATATCCACTTAACAGATATAAAAATATTAATTATTTATTTAATTTACATAATATATTTTTGTAAAATAATAAGAGTATTACAAATTATACATTGAAGTATTGTTTGCGATGACTTGCAAGGAAGCGGGTGAACATAAAAATAGGTGATAACGGTTAACTATTACTTAAGTAACAGATACCATTAGAATTGTAACTTAATATTGAAGGACAAATCCACCAACAAACAACCAAAGGGAGTTGCATTTCCTAAATCTTGTTGTTTATTTTTATTCAAATTAGGAATCAGCCTGTGCCCGCGCGTGGTACTGGCAGGCACCATCTATTGACCGCATCCACCCCAACGGGTCACTCCGCGTTTTTGAACTAAGAACTTTTTTGAAATTCGAACGACCATTGTATGCGAGGCGGAATAAGCGCGATGTTTTGTTTTGGTCACTCGGTTCGCTCAATGCGGTCCGTTTTATTGGAGAAACTTGACCTTTAATTAAATTACTCCGCAAAAATAAATTGAAAGAAATCGGACTGTTTGTTGTTAAGATTTGATGTTCTTGAGTTTATTTAATCGACTTTATTATATTTTGATGAATGATGATTATTTTTATGTAGGTATGGGTTTTATATCTTATTAATGGTTTTGCATAAATTGCTGCCTATGATATTGGTATCTTCTTACTCTGAGCGTTCAGCTCCAATGTAGTTTGGGTAACTTCTACCATGATCCAAGAATCGGCAAGTCCAGTTATTACATTAGAATCACTGCCATCTGACATTGTTAAAAGGTGAACTAGCCCAATTAGGTCAAGGCTACACGGAATAGAAAAACTCTAAAATAATTATGATGATACGAAAAAGTGGGACCCAGCAGAAAACTCCACTCCCGTGCGTAACTTATTAAAAAAGAGGAATCAGACCGCTCCCACTTCTAATGAAGCGGTAATAGAAGTAAGCGGTTAGCCTTAGAGCATTAAACCGTAACTGCTCTAAGCGATTAGCAAGCGAACGGAGATTCACGACTAGATCAGACACTGAAAAAGTTTTAAGGGTCACTGGATTAGGATCTTTACTATTTAGGTATGCATCTGATACGATCCATAATATGTACCAAAGACTTCGACGTTTCCATCAGATAACTTATTTTGTTTTTCACGAATTAGACGAAACATTGAGTCCAAGGAAAGGTAACGGTAAGTGCTGCGGGCAGGGGTGAGCGGATCAGGCGAGGGTCGAGATGCGTCGGCGACGGCGCGCGCCGGCACCACATATTGACTGCGCTGGCCTTGGCGCAGTCCGGCACTGCCGCTGAGGGCGAGCCGGGCGGACGTTGCTAGGCACCTACAACGTAGAGGGCATAAAGTAAGCCACGCACGACCTTAGTTACTTCTTTCATACCTTGCTGAGACAGGGTGGTAGGTAGTATCTTGCTTGTATTCAGCACTGTTCTCGAGGGAGAAATATTGCAACATCTTCAGTACCGTAAAGTCAACTGGTGAGACTGAGACGCAATTTGGGGCAACCAAGTTAACAACCAGCAAGCAAAATAGTGGTTTACCACGTAATCAGACCTTAGAGGAGGCTTAAGGGTCACTGGATTTAGACCTTGTAGGGAAAAGTGCATGGTAAATGGATTAATGATTGGTGCCGCAATATCTATAAATGACTCTAGAAACACTTGTGTATCTTAAACTTCATCATTACTATTAGACACTCTTTTGTTTTTCCATAGATTTGGAAGACAATATCTAGTCCAAGGAAAGGTAAACAGTAAGTGCTGCAGGCAGGGGTGAGCGGATAAGGCCGAGGGTCGAGATGCGTCGGCGACGGCGCGCACCGGCACCACATATTGACTGCGCTGGCCTTGGCGCGGTCCGGCACTGCCGCTGAGGGCGAGTCGGGCGGACGTTGCTAGGCACCTACAACGTAGAGGGCATAAAGTAAGCCACGCACGACCTTAGTTACTTCTTTCATACCTTGCTGAGACAGGGTGGTAGGTAGTATCTTGCTTGTATTCAGCACGGTTCTCGAGGGAGAAATATTGCAACATCTTCAGTACCGTACAGTCAACTGGTGAGACTGAGACGCAATTTGGGGCCACTAAGTTAACGACCAGCAAGCAAAATAGTGGTTTTCACGTAATCAGACCTTGGAGGGTCACTGGCATTTCTACGATTTGTTATTCTAAATTGAGCTGAGTGCAAAAAATCTAGCAAAATTTGGTCCAGATACGGAACTCAGGAGACCTTACTCACTGACAGAAACGAAACACAACAGGTAAGAAGTACAACTTCTCTGTGGTATTCTGTAAGGTGGAGGCACTTTCCCAGACGAGCGAGTATAGATCCACTATGCTCTACCTCTGTTAAAATGTAAAGAAAATTTGAGCTTTTTTATGTTATTTGCACTGCAAATAAGTATTCAGCTCACAATGTTAAACCGTCACTGTAGCCTCTTATTCCATTAAAGATGGAGAAGAGTTAACTTATCATGTATTATGTTTACTACTCACGGCTTATCCACCAGTTTTTTTAAACTGACCTTTAGACAAAGGATGACATCTTTTTTAGAACCTTTTAAGTAACTACCAAACTTCTTGTTAAACATAACTTTAACAAAAATATAGGACCCTCGAGTCTCTTTGACTACCCCAACGGGGTCTTCAATAAAATTAACCTTCTCATAAACCAGTTAAGCGTCAACAAAGGCACTACGGCAGCCATATTAATAAAATGCAAAGCAATTTCCCCGAAGAAAGTTGATATCCGTAGCACGTGAAGGCAAAATAATTCTTTTGTGGGTCCATCAACGTCGCTATGGCGAACACAGGCTGAAGACCCGACGCGAACAGTGCGGACTCACATAAAATACTAGACAGACATTTTTATAAGATTACTCTTCCATAAAACATCGGTGAATAACTAAATACTGTACACTCCTATTATAACTGGGCCTATTATTAAGGGCTTGCCTACATATTTAACTGCACATCAAAAAATACTAAAATGTAAACCAAAAAAACTGAAATGCTAACCTTTGCTGAGCAATTAGTTATTTTGATGTACATTTCAGTATTTTTTGGATATACACTTAAATGTGTCTCTTTTATAAGTAGTAAGTTGATTTGCTTACTTATTAACTGGTTATAATACCGGAATACAGTAAGAACAACATTTAAGTGTCATTTTTGCCATGTCCATAATCTAGAGCTTACTGACTTAGGTACTACTTAATACAGATATACTATTGGAGCGAATTTGATCACGGGTACGATGTTTTCCGTCACCTCCGTGCTATGGGTAATTGGGTAACACACATAGAAAAATCCATGGACATTCGCACTATCGACCTCAGCGACCTTTGAAATCATTCGGCAACCACAGATTTCCCATTTGAAAATGCTAAACTTTTAACTGATTACGGGGATTGTTTGTAAGTGCCAATATTTATCTTGTGTTAGTAGTTTTCGCAGTGGCTCGTATTCGCGTAGAATGACATACGGGCAACATAATTACGCCAACAATGCGGACATGTAACATCTTTCTTCAGCCAACCAGTTGACAATCGTCTGTGCTAAGTACGTGATTAGGGCTTCCTTCCACGCTTCTTCCTAGGGGGTAAGAAATTTGTAAATACGAAAATATCCTCCTAGGCGAGTTTTTTGGCTACCGCTGCCAATTTTTACAATCGATCTTCACAAGAAATTTATAGACGGTCGGTCAATCAACACAATGCTGATATTCATCTCTCTCTGGGTGTTTTTTTATACTAAGTCAGTTGGCAGACAGACACGCAGCCCACCTAATGGTAAGCGGCCATTGCGGCCTATTCCATTGAGAGACACTTCACCAGGAAGCGTGGCTCAATATGCTGCTAGACTGTAGGCTCATCTGATCTTCGAGCATTTGATTTCAAGTGTACAAGCCACATTAATACTATCGGAACACAGCCAGAACTGTGGCGGCAGATTTCACCTGTGGAGGTGGTGGTAGTCGGAGTCCGAAAAAGCCCTACCACCAACGCGGGTGTGAAGATAAACTGGAGGAGTTTAGTGGGTAGTGGAACGAAAAAGTTTTGAGTCCTACACACGGTCCCACTGGTCTCTTTAGTCAGTGCTTTAAAGCATTATTATAATTAGTTTAGGTCTAGACAGCCCTATACAATGTCCAAGGATATTTATTTATTATCATTTATTTATGACGAGCCTTTTGGTGTAATGGTCGAGAAGTCGGCTATTACACCAGAAGTCGCGGGTTCGATCCCCGCACGGTACAAACATTTGTGTGCATGAACATGTCTGTTTGTATCGGTCGGGGTGTTTCTATGTATAATATGGTATTTACAAAAAAAAAGTATATAAGTAATGTTTATCCATTGTCTGGCACCCATAGCACAAGCTAATGCTTAGTTTGGGTCTGCATGGTGTTGTGTGAATAATGACCAGAGATAGATATTTATTTATTGCTCGACTTTGTATCACTTTAAATAAAATAAGTCATACTATGTCTCCTTTTAAACTTTGCACTCAAATTTAAATTTTACACAAATATTCCTAAAAGTCTTCATCTGAATACAAAGTTACAAACGGTGCGACATCCTTCAAACGACCGTTTTAGACATTGGAAAAAATTGTCACCATTGTTCTACACACCTGATTTAACAAGTTAAATTAAACCTTATTCCCTTGACTTAAGATGGTACATTAACTTATTTCAAGAAACCATCAAGAGGAGACAAAAACTAGTAATATGTGACCCCATTGGCGTCGTGGTCAACTCATTATGCGCGTCTGTTTGTAGTGTTTGTATGTTAATTGTGAGTCGTGACCTTGACCGGAGTCAAGTCATCGTCATCAGGAATGAATTAGGATCGAACTTGACCAGGGGTTAGGGGTCAGGCGAGGAATGATTGACATTCAGCTGTTTTTTGTTGAGGAAACTTGTTTTACGCGCCGGTTGCAACTTAGCGTTGAGTCTCGATGGTCTAATGATTTAGGTAGGCCGTGATCCTGAGATCGATTCCCCGGTCGGGTGACATTTTTGTTGGATTTTCGAACACTGCTTAGGTTTGTGAACAGTAATCATTTGGCAAGCGTGGTGATTAAGCCAGCACGATGACTAAATGATTACAATGATGGAGACTTGCCTGGAGTGGGGTATTAATTAAGCTGATACTTTGTTTTTTTATTTTCGGTAGGTGCTAAAAAGTACTTCTGATACCTAAAATACCTACTTCATAGATTTTTTTGTATTAAATTTGAATACGTACCTAATAATGACAAAATTACAATGAATATAAATACAGTATCACTCTAACTTAGAAGTAACAATTACTTTATAGTCGTATTGTTGTCAAACTATTACGTGTAACTATAACAAAAATCTTAAAATCAATGAGATAAGATCAGTTCCCAGCTGTCTTAAACGCCTTTGCGAAAATTCTCGAGTTCGCGAATCGGATACGAGCGATATCTCGAGATCTATCAAGTATCGAGTGACACGTATTGTTATACAAAATACTAAGTGACGGAGGCAATGTTCGAATTAAAATGACAGTTATTATGTGCCAATTTATTCGGGTAGGGTTGCCACTTTTGGATTAGCAATTCTGCAATGACGTTTCAAAAATATAAAAATATTAATTTCATCACTTTAATTCTAATGAGGTTTATCCTTTAGTAATAACATTAGTCTATTTGTAATTATTGTGTAAAGAGTTTGGTAGAAACAGTGTCACCCACCAATATCTGATATAATATGATGCTCTAATATTCATGTATTCTTGAAATGAAATAACCTTTAACGTGTTGATTTTTCATAAATATACAATGAAAATACACACATACAGACAAAATAAAACAAAAATTTTGGTGGTGTCTTCAAGTTCTGCGTGCATATAGATTTTGTTGTTTTATTTTATTATTATATTATTGGTCAACTTTCCAGAGTATATTTTTTTAGCATATACAAGACAATAAATCTACTTATTATCATATTATAGAGATGAGACATAGTAACGACTCTTTAAAAAAATTTACATTTCAGATATTCGCCAACCCTACAAAGGTCCAAACGCCCAACAGCATTATTAGCGTCAAGAGACGCATTGTGTAAATCCTCGCTAAAGTAAATATTGTGACAAAGGACCGATGCACCGAAACAGGACAATTGTATGAATGGACTCATAATGGCCGCCTGAAAAAACATGCAAAAAAAGACGGCCAATGAAAACAAGAAGTGGCTTCTATTAGCTCAGGAGCAGAATGTTGAGATCGATTGTGCAAAGAATAGCTTTTTAGCTTTAGGCAATTTGATTTGAAAAAAGTTGTAAGAGAGGCACAAAGCTAATGTTTGTAATCACCGTCGTAAGTAAAAGTCTTTAACATTAATAGTCATTTTTATCAGGAAAGCAACGCATGTGCATCCAATAAAATACCACACTATACCTTCTTTTGGATCGGCCACGTCGAAAGAATGGCAGAAGACCGGGCCGTAAAGCGAGCGTACGCGGGTCGACCGGTTGGCCGACGTCCTATTGGCCGCCCGAGGTACCGTTGGAGTGACGAGGTGAAAAAGGATCTATGCACCCTTGGCGTCATGAACTGGCGGGAGGAGGCCCAGGACCGGCCGAGGTGGCGTAATTAATATCGGAGGCCAAGACTCTCTTTGGGTCGCTGCGCCATCATAGTAGTAGTATGCCTTCTTTTATAGATTGAGATCATTTATTTTTTTAGCTTCATTCACTTATGATAGTGTCCATAGGACAAGAAAAATATTATCAATTTCGAGGCCCTTAGTGGAATCTCTGGTTCGAGCTGGTGAAAGGGCTAGGATCACCGAGCTATTTCCATCCAGCTGTGATTCGTGCAATGCCGGTGGTTGTGTACCCTCACCTCCTGCCCGTAAATTCCCGTCCGTCAAGCTGAGTTAGCCTCTAGCTTTACCAGGTGGTAGGTTCCTGTACTGGGCCGTCTAGGTGGGTACCACCGCAGTGCCAGATATTTTCCCGTGAAATAGAGTATGTCAAGCACTTCTGTGTTTCGGGGAAAGGGCACTGTAGCTAGTGAAATTACTGTGTATATGAGACCTAATAACTGTCGTCTCGGTGTACCGGGCGCAGTGCAGTGCTAGACAGTAACTGCTTAGTTACTGTTTGGCACTGAACTGTCTAAGGGCAGACGTGGCGCTTACCATCAGGTGTACGATCTGCTCGTCTTGTTACACATTGCAATAAAAAAAAACAACATGTTATATTACGCGTGTTGGCAATACTTGGGCCGCCGATACGCCAGGATGTGTTTATTTCTAGGTACTCACTTCAACATAAATAATGCAAGAGCACTTAAAACTACGGAAACGGTTACGGTTTTTAAAAATATGCAGGAATTCAAAACTCTTTACTTACTCCGTCTGACCTGTATGACTGTTTCGTAGATACATTGATGCGTCGGGTTCACCTAGGGTCTTGGGTTCGATTCCCGAGTAAGATAGATAATACGAATATAGATAGACTTTTCTATTCGGGAATTTTTCATGCACACAAAATTACATGTGTTTATTGTCATCGAATAACGCGGTGGTACATTTTCTTAATATTACAACGGACAGATAAGGTAAAGGCGTCTATTACCGCGGTATTTCGAGGAAATTTGACTTTAGAGTACAATATTGTGGAATAAGAACTGTCCTTGTCTAATAGGGATTTTTTGTAGCGTTCTATAGACTTTTAACTCCATACTTTCGCACTTTTCATGAATTAAGTTTGAAGCGTTATATTTATTTTAATTGTTTTTAGTCAGGGCTGCTGCGTCTTCTATTACCGAGGTATTGAATCTATTACCGCGGTATGGTGGCGCCTATTACCGAGGGTAGGAAAAAATTAAACTTAATAATTATAATACTAAAATACAATACTTAATATAACTTATTAAATATAATAGACGAGCCATTTGTTGTAATGGTCGAGAAGTCGGCTATTACCCCAGAGGTCGCGGGTTCGATGCCCGCACAGTACAAACATTTGTGCGCATGATCATGTCTGTTTGTATCGGTCTGGATGTTTCTATGTATAATATGTATGTATTTACAAAAAAAGTATATAAGTAATGTTTATCCGTTGTCTGGCACCCATAGCACAAGCTAATGCTTAGTTTGGGGCTAGATGGCGTTGTGTGAATAATGTCCAGAGATATTTATTTATTTATTTATATCCCGATAGTTTAGATAGAAGTCACCCTGTATCCTATATCTAGTACAAATAAACATCCAGACACAGAACAAACACAAATATAATGTTCATCATATAAATGTTTGTGTTTGGTGGGATTCGAACCCACGACCCCTAACACATAGGTCAGGGTCACTACAAAATGCACCATCGGGCAAACCAAAAAAAAATGTATACTTATTTAGTTCTTTAGTTACATAGTAAAAAGTAAGTTTATCTATACAGTAACGGAACTCTAAATAATTAATTTTACTTGGTTATCACTCGGTAATAGATTAATTATGGAAACTCTTACTCCGAGCCCTTGACCCTCGGAATTAGATCCCCATAGAATCTATTACCGATGTATGCCGCGGTAATAGGAGAAGAATAGAATGTTCTAAAATGTAATACCGACCCATAAAAAACTAATAAATTTATAAATACTTGGTGCCAGTTCGCAAAAAGAGATTTCAATCTTTATGGATAACAGTATTTTACATCACTAGATATCCCGTATCACCCATTTTTTGGCGAATTAATATTGCAAATTTTTCACGTCATTTTGAACACTCGCTACAAAAGTAGTCTTTCAATACGATAGTTTTTATAAAAATATTAAGGAATCTACTGGACTTTGTATACATCGGAATTAGATTTTTAGTTTCTAGAGAATATGAGGAATGAAAAATATTTCAAAGTTCACTAAGATAATGATTTTAAATATACTTAATTACCAAATATCTAGACCCTTAATATTTTCTATTACCGATGGTACCCTCGGTGATAGATGCCACCCTCAATTTTAGGCACCTATTACCGCGGGTTTTTAAAATTCATATTACTATGTATTTAGATATGATTTCACCATGAAAAGTATAAGACAATACGCTTATTAAACACATAAACAAGTAAACAAAACTCAAAGTCAGTTAGACAGTGTATAACATTTAAAATTACGTAACAAAAATATGAGTGCACTAGCATGAATTGCTCCGTTTTTGTATGGAAACCGCATGCTCCTGCGCTCCCGTCGCACAAACTGATTTTTTTTATCCGTTTGCTTGTAGGCATGCTCACTGGCACCCGTTGGTTCGATGCAAAATACTACAAGTTACAACTTTTTTTTTTTTTTTTTTTTTTTTATACTAGGTCAGTTGGCAGACAGGCACGCAGCCCACCTGATGGTAAGCAGCCACTGCGGCCTATTCCATTGAGGGACGCTTCACCTCGAAATGTCCCTCAATATGCTGCCAGACTGTAGACTCATCTGATCTTCGAGCCTCTGATTTCAAGTGTACTGGCTCCCACATTAATATTGCCGGAACACAGCCAGAGCTGTTATGGTGGCAGATTTCACCTGTGGGGGTGGTAGCTAGCCAGTCGGACTCTGAAAAAGCCCTACCACCAACCAGACCCAAGGCGGGAATCGAACCCACGACCTCCGTGTTTTTATACCTGAGCGGCTTAGCCACTGTTCCACGGAGGCGGTCAAAAAAACACAAAAAAACTTGTCTCAAACGGTATTTTGCTAAAGTTTCTGCTATTAATATAAAACGCGAAAATATCGAATACCTCGGTAATAGGCGCCGATTTTGCGTACCGCGGCCATAGGCGCCTTTACCTTAAGTTCGTAATAACTTAGTCAGATTTATCAATGATGTTGTCTTTAATTTTTCAAATTGACAGAGAGATGATTTGAATATATATTTTTGATTGAAGGATACTCTAACGAAATGGTAGCAGGATGTAAAACTGCATATCGTGGACACAATGGAAAGTTATGGCATCGTCCGATGGCCGCAAATGAAATTGCTTGATCGCCTGCCAAAATTTCGACACGAATACATTTTGCAAACGTTGGAAAGTTTGCTGACCACATTTCATATGAATACCAAATATACATTGATGTATATTTGACACAATATCGCATATACGTATCGTTTGCATATGTGGCAATCGTGTTTACTGGCGGGAATTAAAAGGTAATTATGTACAAAATAATTTAATTTTGCTTTACAGTTTATTATGACGTTAAATTTCGTTTGTAGACTTCCAGTAAGTCACCATGTAGATTTCGAAAAAGTCATATCACTAACTAATAGTAACTAATACCAAAGTAGGTATGACTTGAACGATCTTTGAGTTGAACCTTAGTGGCCGATAAATGTACCACGGCGGTGGTCCCATTGATATCTTCACGTACAAAATTGAATGACATCACGTCACAAATTCAAAAAGTTACATTTCGCACGTTACTAGAAAGCTCAATACAATGATTGCAGCAAGGCCCTCATTAGACCCATGATGAAGATAATCCCGACCTGTCGAAACACGGTGATTCCATATTCAAATAAAAGTAAAACAATGGGCACGCGGCCCGAATCGCAAATGGTGGTGTGGGCCGATGGCCATGTGGGCTGGAGGTCGCCCGTACGTTCTAAATTTAAATTTGAACTTCGGACGTAGAATCCCTAAATGATCCAAATTTGAATTTTGGGTAGACATTTTTGACGTCGACATGTGCGGTGATGTGTGGTCACGAGCGTCTTCTTCCTGTTCTAATTTTAAAATGCAAAACGTCCTTGAGCTTGAATTCGAAAAATGTATTTCTTTTGACACGAGTAACAGAACACTAATTTTATTTCGAAATACTTTTTTTTTTGCATTGATAGACACTATCAATGTTTTTCTGATTGTGAATATCTAAGAAAAACAACTTTTTCACATATTCATCAGTCCATTGCATTGAGAGACACTTCAGTTGTATGGAATAACCATAATTTTGGCGAAAGTGAAAGCATGTCTACATTTAAAAAAATATTTCTCTTTTGCAAACTTGTTTCTTTTTTTGTTCTTTTAGTGGCCAGTAGGTAATTATTTTGCCAAAAGCGACAAATGAAGATAATAACGTCCACATGTCGTTTTTCGAATGGAAATTGAATACTTAATTTCGCAAAATAAAATGTCTTTATTTTGTCATTGTGTTGACCAATATATTATTTCACATAATAATGGCTCGAAAATAACTCATTCAGGAACAAGGAACTGTGTCAAACAATGAAAAATCCCATTTTTGTGATTTCCATCGGCCAAATGTTATCTTACTGTGGTCAGAACAAAAAAACTGTAGAGAAAATCATACGTATTTTTTTTTCAATACTAGAATCAGCCAAAACAAATCTACATGTTAGACTAAGTGGCTTTCATTGTTTAAATCAAGTCATCGTGAAAATAATGTTAGACTTTCTTACCAAAGCAGATCGGTGACTTCAGACCCGAGCTCTGATCTCAAATCTTCCAACACAATTTTGCCCCACTCGGGAATTCAACCTAGGACAACGAGATCTCGGCTCGGTAATTAAGCCACAAGTGTTGTTTTATTACCAGGGCGTCTATATACGTACAAATATTAAAAAAATCTTACTTCGTGTGTTATACCTTGTCCATTGACTTTAAATTTAATTTTAAAATTGTATATTTCTCTTTAAAGGCTTCTTCTTGCACCTAACATCAATGGAGCTCTGGAGACTTTACTCATCGACAGAAACACAGCACGTAGGTTATGAATAAAAGCAAGACGCAGTAGCGACTCCATGCCTCTCGCGCAAGGCAGTACGTAAATTACCTCTGACCGGGCGCGTCAGTATCGTCAATAGAGTGATTACTGCGAGTATCCTGCGGCAAATACGGACGAGACTCGCTGTTACACAACGTAACACTTATTATAATAAAAGCGTCATTTCATTGTTTCATCAAAAAATTTAGGATTAAATCCAATCTTTGATAAAGAAGTGGACTATTAATCATCTCAAAAAAAAAAACTTAAATAATTAGTGAAATTGAAACTGATTTATTTTGCGAGGCTTGCAATTTTCTTGACGTAAATAATAATAATTTCAACAGAAATCACCTTATAGAGTAAAGATAAACCATTATCAGCCCAAAGAGGTCCATTGCATTAAAGACATTCAAGGATCTCCAAAGCATTCTAAAATGTTAAGACAAAATCCATAAGCAAGTCCATTCATTTTTTGAAAATTATTGACAATAAGCATTATTTTACTATTTTAAGCGCATTCAGTATGTACATGCTTTCATAACATTACTGTTTTTGAAAAAAAAATTCAATTTTTTACCAAATAAAATTAAATACTCCTTAGCGTGGTTACCATCTCAGACAAAATATTTGTTTCTATAAAGCTATTGGCCATATGTCCAGGCCGTAACCACAGAGGCCCTTTGTG
This sequence comes from Mecyna flavalis, assembly GCA_949319885.1. NCBI lineage: Eukaryota > Metazoa > Arthropoda > Insecta > Lepidoptera > Crambidae > Mecyna > Mecyna flavalis. The sequence goes on along the minus strand of OX439407.1, from coordinate 3,793,543 downwards.
ACCGTGAAGGGACTTATTCAGAACTTTGCGGTTTAGTCTCTGATTAAGTGTTTAGACTGAAACCTACACCTGTTGGCGTGGTCAATTTAGTGATTGAAAAATTGCTTGATTATGGTACTTTTGGATAATTAATGTCTCCTAAAATTATAAACCAAATGCGCAGAACAGTTCAAAAATAGACGCTCTTCTTAGGGTGGTGCCCCATCGGCGTTGTGTGTTGTGCATTGCGTTAGCGCTGCGTCGACTGAGCGGTGACGTTCCGTCGCGTCGTTCTACATTATAAATCTGAACCTCAGAACAAGTATTGTTCTGAGATCTGAACGACATGCAACTCGATGCGTTGAAATGACGGACGGCGACGCAACGCACGCGCTACACAAAAGGGAGGAGAGAGACGAGGTGGGGAAGGGAGCTGCTTTGAACGACGGAACGGCAGCGCTTTATCCATACTTTTCATAGTATAGTTGGGTGGGTTGGGTTGGAGAGATAGAGCAACCAGCGGTGTTACCATCTTTACGGAGCAAGGAGTAGGTAACCTTTTTTTCGTTAAATTCCATAACCGAAGGCTAGCGGGACCAGCGGCCAAGTGGGGGAAGGGGGTATTATTCATTTCATTGCACCACAGAGGCATCATTAATGTCATCTTAAATTAAACTTTGTAATATGTGAGTTAATCGATCCCAAATGTAATTCAGATTCTTTTATTAATTTCTTACTCCAATATGCAACAGTTAGCACGTAGGCGATGGATTATAGTACTGTCGAGTGCAAAATGCGTAGTATTTCATTTATGCCGCGTGTTTTTTAGTCGTTGTTCTCCCGCAGCAGAACGCTTCACCTTTAGTTTCTATCGAATTATCAAAGTAATTTTTTTTTAAAGTTTGAAAGAAAAATGGAAATGAAATGTTAGTAAATAGTGAATTATCATCTTTTTGATAAGCGCGAAGGGCAATGATCCCGGCCGGTAACCATCCGTGACGAAGCTAGTGCTATTAGTTCGAGTTTCGTCTATCACAATCGGAAAACTTTTGATTTGACAAAAAAAACTTCATTAATCTATTGTAGGTACTACTTAGATGGAATAATTTGACTGCAGGAAAGCAACGACTAAAATGTCACGCAGTTTAAAAGTGTGTGTGTGATAGTAAGTGATCACCGTTTGATCACCGTCGCTAATGGACGTTACATTTGCAACAACACTGACGTCAGATATTTGAACCTTTGACCAAAAATAGCAAAAAGTAATATTATTTCATTTAACCATTGATTTATTGAGTGTGTAAAAACAGCGTGAAAATCCCCTTTTTTGCTGTCAACTTTAGGTTTTCTTTTAAATTTCATGGTTGGTGACGCACAAGTGATGCCTCTGGTGGTTTAAAAAAAGATGACATTAAGAAGATATTTGCTTAAACTCAACTTTAACATTCGTAGCACTTCAGTTTCCAGATCTTAAATTCCCGTAACACAAATATACGTTTTTAAAATAAATTTTATTTGCGAATGTGTATGAATTGTCTGATTCATCATCATTATCATCATAGAGAGTGCACACGACTGTACCCATTCACAAGTACGAGTAGTAACCTACGCACGCAGTGGGCAGACTGCGGGCAGCCACCAGCTCATTAATTACCCGTTTACCGCTCATTATAAACAGACACAACCAATTACCCGTTTCACAACGCACCTAATGGATAGCTCGTGATTCATCTCGATTTTTATTGTCGACTGTACATTATGACAAAGTATCAGTGAAGAAACATGATTTAAATTATTTTTGTACTTGTTTCGGCAGAACATATTAATTTACATATCATTTCATTTTTTAACGCAGTTTATTAAAAAAAAATATTCTGGCCAGTTTTATTAAAAGTGAAAACATCTTAGGAGTTAGTAATGTCGTTGGTAGTACTTTTGGTAGTACAGACAAGTTCGATTAGAGAATCTTATTATTATTATAGGTTAAGTAGTTGTATTGATTATGAATCGAACCAATGAATAGCTCTGCTGAAAATTATATGACTCTCAATTAAAAGGTTTCATTTTTTTTTGTAAAGCGTTTAAGTTATAAATGTATATTTCTTACTGTTAACAATTTACTGTGAAACTTAGAGACGTTACCGATTTTTACGTAACTAATTTTGCTGCGAAGTTGCACGATTAAAAGCACAAAACGGTTTTGTAATCGTTACAATTCGTCAAACTTATACTTCTTGTGAGAGTAAAAGTCTATGGCGCTGTATTGTAAATTGTTCGCAGGTTCGAATCTCATAAAGGACAGACGTCATTACCATTTGTGTCTATTCTGTTTTTATAATAATTGGTAATATCATATTACCAATTTATTTATTTTATTTATATTATAAACTAAAGTACTAAGTAAAACAAATTTTATTAAAGAAAAACAAAAGCAAAATAACTAAGTAAAACAGATTGAAAAAACAAAAAAAAAATAGTGTAGCCTTTTTAGTTCCCTTATTAAATGGTCCCTCTGTAGAGTAAAAGCCTTCATCATTCTACCTCACTTAAAAATACAAAACCTTAACTCAAAAGTGTGATTGGTCATTGTCGAATGCCTCCTCATTTCCATAATCAGAACAGATTTATTCCGATTATAACACGAAGGTAAAAAATCAATTGAATATGATGCGTCCATTAGAATGGTAACAAAAACCGACTCCGGAAACGTGGTAGAACATGTTTGATATAAACATGAATGAAGTGTGGCTGTGAATGATGACCCATTGAATGTCTTAGGATTAGGGATGTGAAATTACGAGTGGATTTTAAAATCTTTAAATGAAAATATAGTTATAAAAAAAGAAAATATTTTTCTATTCGCTTTGTTAATTCTTGTCAACAAAGTATAAAGTGTTTTGGTAGAGAAGATAGTTTCAGGCATCAACGATGTTAGCTGAAATCTATAATGTTATCATTTGCTGACAAACTAAATAAATAAAAAAAATATACATATACATTTTTTTTTACTCGTTACTTTCTCCATTATTTTTGAATTTTTTGTACACAATCTAAGCTTCAAAATGTATATACTTACTCGTAACCATTATAATTATAATGGTATAAAGAGAGGTAGACTATATAATAGCAGATCTTCTACTCAATATTAATTCAGCTGCTTGTCTGGGTAAGTATCTTCACCTTACAGAAAACAACAGTGAACTTTCCTTTTAAAAACCTATTGTTTCTGTCAGTAAATAAGGTCTCCAGAGCTGTCCTGTAAACATCTTAATTATTATAGCAATTTTATTCTGGACATATTATTTAGTTCTTCAAAAGCTGATTTTTCTAAGAAGGGCTGATAAAATATTGTATGATTAAAAAATGCCATTCAAAATATATCTCGCAATTATAGTTAAACGACTTTAATCCAACGAAAAATATTAATTATAATGATCTGTTAACTTTTTTATCTGACGTTTTAAAAATCAAGCATTTCTCAGCCAACCCTACCTCTTGTCAAACGAATAGAGGCGTGGTCAGAAAGTGTACAGTCATCGCCGCGACCGTCCTGACATTTCGGCGACCACATTACCATACCCGTACTGGCCAGCAGACGCCTCTGTCCCATTTAAACGTAGCCTTTCACTGTTCCGCATGTATCGAAATTAGGACCTTGGTATAAAGACAGGTTAGAGTACCAGATCTAGCTAAAGGCATTATTTTTTGTCAGACAACTTCAGTTAACAATAGTGTGTGTGGGGATGTTAGGGGCCACGCGGACCTTTCCGTAAAGGGACCTTCCACGACGAAGCATTTCTTAATATGCTATCGTACTGTAGTTGCCTCTAATCTTCAAGCTTTTGCTTTCAGTATTGGCTTTCAGATTATTAATATCGTGAATGCAACCTGTACCCAAAATTGTGCTGTTATTCAAACACATTTAAATTCTTCATAAAAAAATAAAATAAAATTAATAATTCATTTTTGCATTAACAAAAGTTCGTATTAAATCTTGTTGTCAGAGCCTATTGCCTGTGCCAGGAGACTCCGCTCTTCGTAACTTAGTAGGTACGGACGATTCTTCATAAAACATTATAATTGAAAAAGATTTAAATATCAAACATAATTTAAGAAGTTGTATTCCAAATACATTTTTAGCACCACAAGGGTTATGCCACCACAAAGGTTATGCCACCATGTGTCGGAACCGATGATGTTTTTTCATCATTGGAGCAATTCATTAGCCTCCCATATAAATCATCTATCAAGTATTGCACAAGTAACACGGCGGCTACGTTTATAACAGTTGAAATTTGCCCATGATTAGTAATGCGCCACGTGGGTGTTCAATCAGTATCGTCGACTCCATCGCTAGTAGTGGCAGCAAACGTTTCGATTTTAATAGGATAGTCTTTTGCTACCCGGGGAAGGGCTGGTCAAAAGTCACAAGGCTGGTATCGGCTCGTCTTAATTGGGTGTAGAGGGGAAACCGGGGGGGCAGTATGGGACTAGTCCGCAAATCTTGCTAAGCATACTTACCTACTACCACCTCGGTGGAAAACATCTTGTGAAAACTTTCGCAGTTGCTGAGTAACCATGATCCAATTGGTCTGATAAAGGTTACGGTTAGACGGCAGTCGGCCAAAGTAATGACTGAACCTTTTATAAATATACATAAATATTGGACAACATAACATACATTAATCTGACCCCAAAGTAAGTAGCGTAAGCACTTGTGCTAAGGGTGTCAGAATCAACGAAGGTACCACAAATAAATACTTAAATACAAATAAACATACAGACACAGAACAAACACAAATGTTCATCACATAAGTGTTTGACCTGGGTGGGATTCGAACCAACGACCCCTGGCGCACAGGGCAGGGTCTCTACACAAATGCGCCATCGAGCCAGTCCTGTTTTCACGGTAATAAATGGTTCCATTAATCATGTCTAATGACTGACCATAATATTAAAACGATTAGCCGTCAAATATACTTTAGACAATACAAGAACGTCTGCCCACGAAGAAGAAAAAACGTAGCTGAGTGTGATTCAGATACCAGTTAATTGGTTCCGTATGTAGGTATTTATATTAATAAAATAACGGTCACCGGCTTTAATGATTGTTTATTTGTTTTGTAAGTAGATACTACAAGTTTTTAAGGCCTTGAATAAAACTTGGTGTAGGTTTTATAGTCTTATGTGAGAGGGTGGGTCATCTCAGGTCTATTTTTTTATGGAATGGATCCCGTCTTTTATTTGCAACACGGCAATTCCGCCAATTTCGAGTGATTTCAGATATGACAGACAGATACGAACTATCTACAATCTACACCATGGCTCTACCTCAGTCATAAGTATGATATTAAATATTATTTATTACTTTTTTTCATACTAGGTCAGTTGGCAGACAGGCACGCAGCCCTATTCTATTGAAGGGCGCTTTACCAGGAAGCGTCCCTCAATGTGCTTCCAGACTGTAGACTCACCTGATCTTCGAGCCTCTGATTACAGGTGTACTGGCTCCCAACCACTAACCAGACTCAAGGCGGGAATCGAACGGCTTAGCCACTGTTCCACGGAGGCGATCAAAATTACTTATATCATGCTTGTGACAAATTGCAATAAGCTCATCGATGTGTCTGGAGTCTGACCACGGAACTCCTTACAATAAAAACCCGTCCAAATATGTATGAATGGGCGCGATAGGTGTGATTAGAGCGGGGCGGCGTGGGCCGCGCGGCCGCCTGTCATCGCGGGTCATTGTGTGCGAGCAGACCTCGGACGCTGTAGAGAGGTCACTTATTAAACAATTTCTAATTTCTCTCAGCAAAATCATAATCAAAATATGCTTTATCCATGGCTTCAAAGATGCACTTACTAATCGCCATGCATTATACTTATAAAGTGACTCTACCACCGGATTCAAGGGATTCACGGGATTCACAGGAAGAAATGAAGTAGGCAACCAATGGCCGCTTACCATCAGGTGGAGTGCGTGTCTGTCTGAAAACTGAGGTAGTAGTTATTATTAGTTCATTGCTTAGTAGTATTTTGTTACTGTCTACAAGTAAATTGATGATAATGCTGTTCAAGTAAAACTATTACAAGTAATTCTCCCCCTGCCCGGTCTACCAGTTCCTGCGCGCGCGCAGTATTAGCATTGAATGAGTGCGCGCTGGACACGCGCGGCCTGTCATTACACGCCGCTCCGCCCGCGCGCGAGCTGAAACAATGTTCACGGTGTAAACCACGAAATGCACTGAATTAGTATTTACCATAATTGTTGTTTTTTTATACTAGTTCAGTTGGCAAACAGGCACGCAGCCCACCTGATGGTAAGCTGTTACTGCGGCCTATTCCATTGAGGGACGCTTCTAGGTGAAGCGTCCCTCAATGTGCTGCCAGACTGTAGACTCATCTGTTCTTCGAATCTCTGATTTCAAGTGAACTGGCTCCCACATTAATATTGCCGGAACACAGCCAGAGCTGATATGGCTGCAGATAGCTAGCCAGTCGGACTCAGAAAAAGCCCTACCACCATTCATAGTACTTTTTTACTTTTTTGAACAGAGTAGAATACTAGGCGGCCAAATAGCTTGTTCTCTATTGCCCTATGCTTATCGACCCAGTTACACAAGTCTAAAATAACAATCGTTTCGTCCAGATACGGACGACGGTCCTCTTTCCTCACTCCTTGATTACCAAGAGTATTTTTTACTAAAACTTTATTTGTTTTCATTTTTTTGGTATTACATAGTCTCAACTTATTTTAAATAGACATTAATATTTTTTGCTAGCGAATGAAAAATCTTCTATCATGTATGTACGAACTTAATTGGAATTTGATACAGCAGTTTGTGACTTCCTAAAAAACTTACTGTACAGGTAGGCTCACATATGTCAGAGCCTGCCGAAAAACTCTTCGGTCAACAGAGACCGTAAAAAAGTCTTTGTGAACCGGCCTTTGTCCACTATTTTTTACAATCGCCACCCCTATTTATGCTTTTTTGCAACAAAAAACGGTTTTATAAGATCTCAAAGGAATCGATGCGAATAATTCCTTGGCCTCATGTTTCAAAAAAGTTTTTTTCTTTTTTCTAAACGCCCACATGCATTGTTGGTCCTTATCGATCTAATCTCCTTTTGATAGACCTCCTTAGTTCGATGGACCCTATAGTTTATTGTCCAGTATATTTTGAGATTTGATCTGTCGATTTATGAAAGAGTTGATTGATGTAAACCTTTCGTTCTCTGTTGGAATGTTTTAATTTAAACCTCTATTGAATTCTTTTTACATTATTTAAATCTTTTTAGGGTACATAAATAGGGGAATCTACCTTCGACAGCAGTCTATTTAATATCCCATAACAGGGCAAAGAACTTAATCATAAAAATCAATTTATCGTCAAAATCATAAATACGGTTTAAAACAAGCTTGCGAATTCGAATGGTTTTCTATGAAAGTATGTTCTTGCCAACTAAATAAATATATCGATAATTATCTACTCCATTTTGATTCTCAAAAATGATTTCGTTGACAAAATTAATTAACGTACCTTTTACCTTAGTTACTTCTTGCCACAAACGAACAAAAGGCAAAGTTATTAAAAAAATACTTAAAAATACTAAAACAAATAAGTTTAACCGCTGCCGATTCCCCAAACAGTGGTCTCTGTCATCCCAAAACATTACTTTTTCGAATATTTGTCTAATAAAAATATATTTTTACGACACTTTTTCATCACAGGTGCACAGCAGTCAACAGCACATTAACCTATAATACACTTTGGACTTTGCACCGCCCTTATGTCAGGGGCGTAAGCGCTAATATCGAACTGCGAGAGGTTGATGTGCTGTTGACTGTACATGTTACCTAGCTATTGATATTCCGTGGTCATTTCGCTTTGTTTTTTGTCCACTGGTCGCATAAACATGGTTCTTGATCGTCGACGCAGGTCCCAGATCATAATCTGAGACACATGTTGCGTAAACTATAACATGATGAGGCAAGGACCAACTTTGACAAAAAGTTGATTTGAGATGTTCTTGCGGCGAAAGTTGTTTGTTATTAGACTTTTTACCTAATTTGTCGCTACTTTTTTTTTGGGCACCCTTTTTGCAGTTTTGTTGGTACATTAAACTTTTATACTAGCCTTTTTATTGTTTAGTGCCCATCTGTGTGGATTTCAGCAATATCACTTAAATTTTTGTTCCCACCAAATAATTAGTATTAAAATAACAAAATCTAAAAATAACTAGGGGCATACATATTTCGTTCTAGTTGCATGATTTCTTAAAATTATGATATGATCACGTCATGTCTCTTCCTGGGGGGCTTCGTCGTTTGACCCCGGTCCCGAATACACCGCGGTGTCAAACGCACACCTGTCGCTAAAACTCGTCATTGTTTTATCGTTGTAAAATTATTTAAATGTTTGTCTTTTAACAAGAAATTGAAGCGGTAGGTAGATCCAAATAGTTTAGGTATATAATATGTATTTTGATTTGAACGTTCCAAATGGATACTTGGTGGAACTTTTTAGCTTTAGTGGTTATCTTTCGGCATTCAGTCATCGTATAGTGAATTTTCCTAGAATTTCTTTGACACCAATCATTTGACAGGATTTAAAACATGTCTTCATTAACATTTGGTACGACGCAGGTTCCCAAAAAGGGCCAATCACTCCCCGCCCAGTTCTCGAGATGATTTATGCAAGCCACGTACGGTGTCCATAACGGTTGTTAAGTTTTTGTGCGACGACACACGTGGTGGAGACGCGCCCTTTGATTTGGTTAGAGATAACACACCGCAAAGCTTGTGGCTTAAGTGGCGGACTGCGTTAAGATTAAGTTCTTTACACGAATTATTTAGGCTATGCAGCGGTCTCCAAGATGTGCCAACTACGCAATATATTTATTTATTTATACTTTTCCAGAAAGCATGACTTACTTGACTTAATGTCCTATGGCCCCCAGGTGGGGCAGAGGGCTTCTACAGTGCTTCGCCATCTCGTTCTGTCTTGGGCAGTTCGCTTCGCCTCGGACCACGTCAGCCCGATCGCCTTTAGCTCCGCTGCTACTGAACGTCTCCAAGTGTGTTTAGGTCGGCCGCGTTTCCTTTTCCCTTGAGGTGTCCATTCCAGGGCTTGCCTAGGAATGTGGTCGGGCGCTCTTCTTAGGGTGTGGCCAATCCAACACCACTTGCGACGTTTTATTTGAAGACCGATCGGCGTCTCGGAGCAGAGATCCCACAGTTCTTCGTTTGAGATCTTCTCGGGCCAGTAAATACCGAGAATCTGCCTAAGGCAACGGTTGACGAAGACCTGGATACGATGCGTGATGTCCTTGGTAACCCTCCACGTCTCACACCCGTACAGCAGAACAGTCTTCACGTTGGAGCGAAATATTTTTAATTTCACTCTCCGAGTTAGTTTACTGGACCGCCACACGGGTCGCAGTTGCGCGAAGGTCGCCCGGGCTTTGGCTACTCTGGAAGTGATGTCATCTTCCGTTCCTCCAGTTTCCGACACGATGCTGCCGAGGTAGGTGAACTTCTGTACTCGCTCTATAGGTTCCGAGCCTAGTAACAGTGGAGTCGAGTTTCTTCCCTCGGTACGCATTTCCTGGGTCTTCCGGGCGTTAACTTTGAGACCGTCGAGAATCGCCTCACGCTGTAGATCGTCCAGTTTGGCTTGCATGTCAGCGTGCTTGTGGCTGAGCAGGCACAGGTCGTCAGCGTAGTCTAGGTCGTCCAAGGTGTCGGTCAACCCCCACTCTATACCGCGCCGCTTGCTGACGTTTGTTCTCTGCATAATGCCATCCAGGACGATGAGGAATAGTAGAGGCGATATGAGACACCCCTGCCTGACTCCCGCATGTACGGTGATGTCCTCAGAAATGAGTCCGTCGTGCTCCACCTTGCATGTGTAGTTCCTGTAGATGGAGATAAGAATGTCCCTGATCTTGGGTGGAACGCCAATCTCATCTAGTCGGGACCAGATTCTAGACCATCGTACGGTGTCGAAAGCTTTTTCGAAATCAACGAACGTGAGGTAAACTTCGCGTTGCCATTCTGATGCTTCCTCCACTATGATCCGGAGTGTGTTGATCTGGTCCGTATAAGAACGATTTGGTCTGAAGCCGGCCTGCTCTCTCCTGAGGAGTGGTTCAACTGCCCTGGACAGTCTGTCCAGAAGTACCTTGCAGAGAACCTTTGATGGTACAGAGAGCAAGGCAATTCCTCTCCAGTTACCACACTGACTGAGGTCACCCTTCTTCGGCACGGTTATTAGGAGGCCCTTGTTCCATTCATCTGGGAGCTCTTCGGTGGTCCAGATTTTCTCCAAGAGAGGTGTTAAGATCTCGACTGCGGTGGATGTGTCTGCTTTTAGCATTTCTGAAGTGATCAAGTCGAGACCGGGGGCTTTGCCTCTCTTCAGGGATTGTACTGCCTTCAGGACTTCTTCTCTGCTCGGTGGGGACGTGTCAATGTCAAGCAGTTGTTGGGGCCTTGAGGTGTTCAGCGGTGAGTAAGGTGGTACTGCGGTCGATACGCGGAAAACATCGGCGAAGTGCTCGTGCCATCGTCTGAGTCGTTCCTCGGATGTTGTGATGAGTCTTCCCTGCTTGTCCCGTAGAGGCTTGTTCTTGTAGCCACGCTTCCCAGCCAAGGCTTTGGTCGCATTGTACAGCTCTCTGAGGTTTCCAGTATCAGCAGCATGTTGCGCCTGATCAGCCACATCGTCAGCCCATTGCCGCCTATCTTTTCTGGTGCTGCGATAGATGCGTCTGCGCATTTGCCGATATTGCATCCTATGGTTGGCTCGTTCTGCATCACTACATGCTTCCAAGCCTTTGAGGTGAAGCGCCTTACGAGCCTCAATGAGATCCCAGGTCGACTGCGTGATCCACTCATCGCGCTTCTTTAATTGATGACCTAAGACGTCGGAGCTGGTTTCTTGATAGACCATTTTGATGCGATTCCACTCCGAGTCTATTGTGTCGGCGTCTGCTTCCAGAACGGAGAAGCGGTTCCTCAACTCGACAGCGAAATTTCTTGCTATTTCGGGCGTATCTAGTTTACGCACGTCGTACCTTCGTCCCAACCTGCCGTGACCCGATGATCTTTGGGCATTAGCCACTTTGAGGCGAAGTTCGGCGACCATCAGCATGTGGTCGCTGTCGATGTCGGCACCGCGCCTGTTTCGGACGTCCAGCAATGATGTTCGCCATCTGCAGCTAATGGTGGTCAATCTGGTTCCGAGTGACACCGTCGGGTGATGTCCAGGTGTATTTGTGGATGCCCTTGTGCAAGAAAAGTGATCCTCCTATTGCCAAGTTGTTATTTTGGCAGAATTCGAGAAACCGCTCACCGTTATCGTTGATCGTTCCAAGTCCATGTTTTCCTAGGTGTTTCTCACAGCCAGAGTTGACGCTGCCCACTTTAGCGTTGAGGTCTCCCATTACGATGACGATGTCCTGCTTGCGTACCTTCGTCAAGGTATTCTGAAGTGCGCTGTAGAAAACATCCTTTTCCTCTTCAGTGGAAGCGTTGGTGGGGGCGTAACACTGGACTATGGTAATCTTGCGTGCCTTCGAGTTAAAGCGAGCTGTAATGATGCGGTCTGAAATCGGTTTCCAATCCAAGAGGCTTCTCTTCGCCACGTCAGAGAGTAGAAATCCCACTCCGTACTCACGGATGTCGTCCTCATCTGCCTTACTGGAGTAGAGAAAAGTTAGCCCCTTGGATGTTTTCAGCTCCCCAAATCCATTTCTTCGTACTTCGCTTAGGCCGAGTATGTGTAACTTGTACTTGATCATCTCCACCTCCAATTGCGCTAGTCTGCTGTCATCAGATAGCGTTCGCACATTCCAAAAAGCTAATCGTGTCCGTAATTTCATGCCAAAGGTTGTCGGTAAATGATCGGTCCGGTTTTGCTCTGTATCAGTTTCTTGAATCGTTTGTTTTCGGACAAGTAGGTGATTAGCCCACTGTGCCCTAGCCTGCTGACGGGGCTGCCGTCTTGGAGTTCACAGGCTAACTCGGTTTGATTCGGGTATCCTCCCTAGTGATTCGGTTCTGTTTTGGGGCGCAGAACGTTCGCCCTCTGCCCTGCATCCTCTGCTACTACAGCTCTAGTTGGCAGTCACGCGGCGGCGCGGCTGTAGTAGGGCCCAGGGTGGACGGCGGGGACGTGGATGACTCGGACTGGCTGAGGCTCCGCTTTGATCGTGTCCTGCCACTGACACCGCAGAAAGCTACTTGGCATTTGATAGAAACTCTGACTCACTTATCAGGTTTCTGCCAACACTATACCTCAACTTCCCACCCCTTGATGAAGATGATTTATGCAAGCCACGTACGGTGTCCATAACGGTTGTTAAGTTTTTGTGCGACGACACACGTGGTGGAGACGCGCCCTTTGATTTGGTTAGAGATAACACACCGCAAAGCTTGTGGCTTAAGTGGCGGACTGCGTTAAGATTAAGTTCTTTACACGAATTATTTAGGCTATGCAGCGGTCTCCAAGATGTGCCAACTACGCAATATATTTATTTATTTATACTTTTCCAGAAAGCATCGTTTATTCTAATGACACAATGTAAGAGTCTCAGATCTTCGGGCCTTCATTTCAAGTGCACTGTATAACCTATATTAAAAGTAAGGTAATATTATTGGCATTAAAAATGCTCTGTAATAAAAATAATAGTCATTTCTATATTTAGAGGGAACAGAAGCAAGCTGGCAGAATACGAGTAGTTGCAGTATTCCTAAATTTATACTACACATTTTTTTCGAGTAATCACGTTCAAAACAAAAACAAAGCAATCGCTGTATTTTATTCAGTGATTGGCCAAAAATATGCGGCAGTTGATTTTTTATTAAAGTCATAAGAGTAGACCAAATACTAAACAAGCATTTTAAGATCCATCGAAACTTCTTAAAATACAACAAACATCCCAGATCGTTATCGCTCAGGCGATTTTTTGCCTCCGTCAACCTTCATATTTCGTCAAAACTCGGGTCAGTATTCGGTTGCATTATTTTGATTCTCACGTAGACTGACCATGATTTATGGATTAAACCTGTCGTAGAAATCTTCAAAAATATAACCAAATTTATTAACGTGATTGTGACATTTCGTTATCATCTTTCTATAATAAAAAAGGATATAAGTTGTGTTTAGCTGTTGTCTCCAAAGTACACGTACAAGCAAGCTATGCTTATTTTGGGGATAGACGCTAATAATGTCCAAGGATACTTATTTTACTTATAGAATCTAGCGCCAGTGTATCGATTTTTAGGTAATGACAAAAACAAAGAACAATTATCTAATAAATAATTTATAAATTATTTCGGTCATCGTGGCTGCCCTAACTGAAATTTTGACTATATTCCATTTTAAACGTGATTCATGTTTACGGATGTTCAGTCATATCAAACATAACCTACTATACATTGTAATGCGTATAGAGTTTGTACGAGCTTTAGTTTTATTGCGTCGCTGTAACACAAGTGACCCATCTGGTCAGGGCTTTAATATTTTTACTAAGTGCGTACAGACATGAGGGAAAGCGCTTTTAATGTTTGAATAAAATTACTAATTGAAATTGGATAGCATCACATATCACATTGACATCACGAAGTAAGTAGCTTAATCACTTGTATTATGAGTAAACTACAAAGATAGTACCACAAATACACATTCAGATGCAAGACAAACACAATAATTGTTCATCACGTAAATATTTGTCCGATCACCGTTGACTCTATCACTGCCAAATGTGCCGTTGGGCGAGATCAAAATTATTAAGTTGATAAGTAGTTGTAAGCCGTAGTTTTTAGTCAAGTTTTATTGTTGTAAAATATTTGTCATGTTTTTCTTGTTAACAATGGTATTCAAAAACGGTATTCTGTTTTTGATAAAAAAAATCCTGATTAAAAATCTTGAATATGTAAATAAATTATTTAAAATTCTTCGATTCCCATTATTTTGAATTATAAATGCAAAAGTTTTACTACTGAAATTGATAAATTTTCTAAAATGACATAATAAAGTCACAAGTTACCAACTTTTTGAAGATGCCACTCGTATATTCCCTACCAAACCACCCACGACATTCTTCCACAACTGTACCTATAATTATTTCAACGGAGGCGTTCTCATGCGCTAAGGACGCGATGGCCATCATGTGGTCGACGAGTCTGGCGACCACGTGTGCTCCTCGTGAGGTAACATAGTGAAAGTGGTCGCGAACTAAGATATGGGTTCTGTGGAATATTTAAGATGCTAAACGTCAGTTTCATTGGAAAAACAAAAAAAAGAAGAACAATAATTACCCCAGAATAATTAATTGCAAGACAAAATCACGTTATCGTTAAGATCCTAACTTTTATAGAAACCGAAAAACGAGTAGAAGGCACGTAGCTAGTCTGATGATAAGCTGCTATGAGAGACACTTAACTAGGTATCGCTCAATATGCTGCTTCAGAAAGCTCCTGTGATCATAGAACTTTCAGTTTTAAGGGTATTGGCTTCCACAATAATAACGTCACAATAGAAACAAAGCTCCTACACGGTCGTGAATTTAATCTGTGGGATGGTGACTACTACTAACCGAACTAGCATAGGGCAGACAAAAAAATTTAAAATTCACTAAAATCTAGTTTAAAGTCAAAATTATACGAATTTCCCCTTTATAGGGCAGGGCATGGGCAGATGTTATTGATTTTCACCGGTTTTACTTTTAACTGTACTATTTTCCCACTGCCCTATATAGGTGGTTTTGTAAATCGCATTTAGCCTGCGTAGCTAAAATTCTATAACACCACCACCGCATAGTGGTACCACACCGACGCGGGTGGACAAAAAATCGCCGTGAAATACCGCTAGCCGCATCTGGAAGCCATTGCGTCGCGCACCGTTACGACGCGCCCGGGACAGGGCAAAAAACATGCGTAGGCGCATGTAGGGTAACCATGAGTATGTTGAAATTGATATATTATGATTGAGGCAACTTTAATTTGGGTTTTTAGTTTTAGGTGTTTCAAAAGGGAAGCGGATTGAATTTATTGTTAAGTTTAATTAAGGGTATAATGTATTTTATCTTTTATTTATTTATCACCCTTTATAAAAGTGCATAAATCTCACTAAAAATAGCAAGATGTCAATAAAGTACTAATTTAGTTTTAGTTATGTACCAGTGTATGTTAAAATTAGTTTATTTTGTATCAATCTTCTTTGTATAAAAATTGCATTTTGTCCAATTTACAGCAATTTTCTAATCCTTCTCTTTAAACTAATGTCTTTTCCTCATCTTCCTCAACTTTTTTTCCTCTGGAAAATAAACTAAGTCAAACAAAAGCTTGGTGCTCCTACAACTCTTTGTCGTCTTTGTTACAGCGAAATTATCGCAAAAGTAGTGATTACGTTCGCGTGTTGCGACGTGTATGACGTGAACTGTTGTTCTCTGGCACTTTTTTTTGACTGAGCGCCACAGTTTGCACTTCCAATAATTGATTTGCCCTTATTTTGAGCGAATGGTTTCTTCGCTTTGTTCGATATAGTAGTATGTATTTACAAAAAAAAAACATAAAAGAAATAAAAATAAAAATGGTCCAGATACAAAAAATCTGAGTTATTAATATGACTAATCAGTCATTAGAGCCTTTTGGAATTTCTGGCACATTCCTGTGAATGAGTCTATAAATAACCGTGTGACTTGTAAATTGTTTTTGGAATAAAACACCTAAATTGGTAAAATATTATAACCTCTAAATGTTTGTTTCGCTGTTGAGGTGGAAAAGTCCTCAAGTGGTGGACATGGACCAGGAGTAGCAGTCATAGACCTCCGATAAGGTTGAACAATGATCTTATAAATATCGCAGAAATCTATATTATACACTAAGGCGTTTGTAAAAAGTGTAAAGTACCTATTATACTATTAACTTATTTGAAATAAAGTGCCCCATCCTTTTTCACCAACGCACGTCGCATAACTCGCATTCAATTTTAGCTAGCATCCCGTATCCCACGGGATAAGGCCGTAAAAGAAATATCCGCCGGCTAGGGTCAAATCCCATATTGCGTAAGTCGCCCATATGAGGCGTTTTTTGTCCAACGTTAGTTCTATTTTTAACCTCTGTTTGGTCGATACCGTGGTGAGGCGAGGGACTATTAGGTCAAGATGTTTGAAGTTGTTTTAATGGAATTTTTAAATAATATTTTTTTTTTGTTTTCTATATTTTCTGTATAATGATGAATGATGAAAAGATATGATGACAGTAAAAGCTTCCTATTATTTTACTTAATTTTAACAGGACTTCCTGAATATTAGATAATTTTGTCCATGCTTTATCATTTCACTAAAGAAGGTTAATTCTTTTGGAAGTTGCATCCTCTCTCCTTCCTTCTCCTTCTCCTTGCACCGTTACTTGGACCTATGGTGTTGTCGTCAACTAATAGGTGGCTAGGATTGAAGAAGCTTTATATGTAATTGGTAAAAAAATACATAATTATGAGACTGGACATATGATTTTTAATCCGATGGGTCCGACATAACTCTGTCACAACGTTTAAGTGCTCGAAATTGATGATGTAAATGACTACAGGCAATTCGCAAGATTTTGGAATGTAAGAAAATGTAAAATGTGAATCTTTACCCACAAGATTACCTTAATTCCTTAAAGTTAGTTTACAACAGTTATTCATACATATACTGGGTTAGTTTCCGGTCGTTGCAGCATCTTCGCTCTCTCCAATATTTCAATCAGGCGTCCGTCTACATAAATACAAGGCGAGACGTGACCGCGCTTCCTTCACTTCGGGATATTAATGTTCGCCAAGTTGCGTGAATGGGGTGCCACCAGATGTTATGGCACACCTGAATAAGTAACTTTGAGAGGGCATTGTACAAGATTTCGTTTGTAAATAGATCAGAGTAAGGACACTGAGGAAAAGCTCAACTGATAAATCGAATATATTATCACAAGTGGCAGATTTAAATATTATGCAGGTTGATTTTGCAAAAGCTCCGTCAGCTATCAAACCCATAATTACTGATATTGTCTTCAGGACACTACATTTATACTGTTCTACAGATCATAGTACTTAAATCAATTTTATACAACTACTAAGTCTTGTTACTACACATTGCATGAATATGTTAAAACAAAATTAAATGATGCTTTGTAACATTTTATTTTGACACAAATAACATTAATAAAATTAAAAAACAAGCCCTTGTGTTTTAAAATTAGGTTGTGTTTATTCTCATAATACTAGCTTGGGACTTTCAAATCAGCAACAATTAACACATCTTCATCAGCTGTCCAAACGTTAAACAATGGCCAACTTAGCATAATCTTATCGGAAACAACGGTCAATATCACACGAGATGATTAGACCCACGAACTATTTGCGACACGCTAAGTGAAAATATAACACTAATTAATAGTCAAACGAAACCAAACATCCGTTGCGAGTCGACCACAAAAAGCACCCAAAATCTTTCCCACATGTGGTTTTACCAACCACAGTCATTTGATCTTCATCCCTTTAGCCATACGTTCTTATGTTGATAACAGTAAAGTCGAAAATGGGAGATAAGAGATTTTGAGGTGGATCTTTTAAGTTTGGTGGCAGATTAGATTTTTTTTGCAGCCGGATAAATAGGTCGCAGGTTATTTGCCGATGCAAGGTGCAGCCTATAACGGAACCCACGATGACAGGATAAACCAAGCGTTTGTCATACTGGAGGCAGGAAGATCGTGTTTTGAGAAGGTAAGCTCGTCGGTGGGAATCGTGCTGAGATAACAGTACAGAGGCAGTCTGTTCTCGAGTTTGTTCAGGGGTAAACTTGTAACTTTTTTTCAATTTTCTGTTGGTTTATCATAATCTTCATTGATGATTTCTTTTGCAGTTTTTAAAAATCCAACTAAAAAGATCACAGCAGCAGGTTGAGCGACGTTTCCTTACTAAGTGGAATAGGCCGCATTGGCTGCTTTTGGTTATCACCAATCAGCATTTGGAATGCCTGGTGATTAAGCCAGTACCCAACATTTTGTAGTTGACTTGACTTCAATGCTGTGTCAGGGCACAGTGCAGTGGGACATTAATGACGCTGATATAACTTTTCTCGAACTTTTAATAAATTATGTAGTATACCTCAAACAAACTGAAGTAGAGGTGCGATTGTTGCGTGTATTTTTTTGTATCAAATCCACATTAGGTACTTTTACAAGTAAATATGTAGTTGAGTGTTTGAGGAGATGCAGGATGATCTCACACGTCCACAAGCCGTGACGTCCGCGCTCGGCTAGACCGGGCGGGTCAGGCGCAGAGTTTGCGCGTGATCAATCTCCATCAGACGCGTATCAGCCGGTATCCGCCGACGCCATAGCGACATTTACACGTGGGGAACTGGCACTGATAATAAAGTCAAAAGACAAAGTCAAAGTATTTATCCTGCAATTTTTTTTAACATGAAATTCTTTTGCACGTCAAAGATCAGTTACGCATTTACCCTTTGAAAATAGAATAAAACATTATTCTTATAACTGACTTCTGTGTCTTCTGATAGTAAGTGAATGCAGCCTATTCCGTTAAGTGACACTTAAAAAGGAAGCGTCGCTGTGTGCTGCCACTTTGCAGGCTCCTCTTATCTTCGAGCTTTTGATTTCAAGGTCCAATAGACCATCATCCGACATAGATTAATTTGGTGGAATGGTTGCGAAGCCAGCTATTACAACACGAGGTTGCTCCTTCAATCCCCGCACGGTGTAAACCTATGTTCGGTTCGGATATTTGTATGTATCTACAAAAAAAAGTATATAACTAATGTTCGTCCGTTGTCTGGTGGTTTCTAGTCTAATTATGTTTCGTTTGGGGGTGGCGTTATGTGAATGTTGTCCAGGCATATTTAAATCGTTTTCATGCCAAATAAACGAGCTCTGTCTATCCGTTCCTCGCACCTCCCGTGAGAACAAAGTTGTACGCGATCGTCCATCACAGTTTATCGCGCATGCGCCGTCCTTATCTCAAGAAAGTGAGGAAAATGTGCGTCTGCACAGAGTTACTGTTTTCGGTAGCGGCTTGAACGTGACGGAGCTACGTGTGAATTTTGACTGGAGATGAATCAACGTGTTGCCAAAACTTTTCACTTTAGTATAAAGCTCTATATGTGCATACAAAAGTACAAAGAGATTGCATCTATAGCGCTTTTTTAAATAATGTAATTTCTCAGGAAACAGAACACCTAAAATAAGTTTCAGAAAAATGCGAAATTTTATAAGAATGTTAGTTCTTATTGAAGATTATATCTGTACCCAATTACATCAAAATAAGTTCAGTAATTCAGGCATGTTAACGTAACATTCTACTGCAAAAAAGTTACCTACCTTATTTTTTAATCTACTGTTAGATGAAAAGAAAAAGTAGATTTCCCGAGCCTTTCAAAGCCAAGGAGTAATGACAAAGTACTACCTTTGTCTGTGGACTTAAATAAGCAATTATGGCAATAACCGCTCTCACTAACACCATTTCGAAGTAAAAGAGCGCAAGTACGAATATTTTGTTTTTTATATTTACTGTAAATAAATATGTTTGATGTTACTACTAACAATAGAATTGCTACTGATTCCTGATAATTCACTTAATAGAGTCAAAATATACATACTAAAAGAAAATTAATTAATTCACCTATTACCACTCTGATGTAGCTCACCTGTGAGTGGCCTCCTTGGCCTTTCAAAATAAATTAATATTCATATTAGATTTTTACCAAAACACAGATAGTATAACGTAGTCTTTTTGACGACTTGCTTTTACAAATCATTTGACTCGTGCCTTCCAAGATTACCACCATTTTTTACTCCTATAAATCAACGCATTCGGAGTAAAAAAACAAAATCCTACTTACTTGGTTCTTCACCGCACCACCTCCAAAAGCTCTCATATGAATCTTCGGATTTGCCATTCACAGTTGACAACTATATATAGCAATAACTCTTTTTAATGCCCCATTTGATTGGAGGCGGTTAGTCAAAACTAACACAAAGGCGTAACTGTACCACGAAGGCTATTCACAAGGCTGCGCTATGATTTATAAGGTGTTTAATTTAAATTTCGTGGCTTGAGAGTGTCCTGTTTGTTGCTTTGAATTTACGAAACCAGTACCTGAACAAAAAGATGTGTTATGACAGTGTTTTGGTCTACATTTTGTGAGTAGTTTTTATTTGCACTGAATGGGGATTTGTTTAGTTCTTCTCAGTGAATAAGCAACGTAGTATCAAGATTCTATGGCTGGAAAAACTTAGACGACGACGACGACGACGACGACGACGACACCACGACGACGACGACCATTTGAAGAGCCATTTGGTGTAATAGTCGAGAAGTCACCTATTACACCAAGGGTCGCGGGTTTGATCCCCGCACGGTACAAACATTTGTGTGCATGAACATGTCTGTTTGTATCGGTCTGGGTGTTTCTATGTATAATATGTAGGTATTTACAAAAAAAAGTAATATAAGTAATGTTTATCCGTTGTCTAGCACCCATAGCACAAGCTAATGCCTAGTTTGGGGCTAGATAGCGCTGTGTGAATAATGTCCAGAAATATTTATTTATATTTATATTTGTTTATTTATTTATAGACGTTAACAGTGTATCATTTTAATCGGTCACAATTGGTCATTGATTATGTCATGTGTACCTGAATGTGTCGAAATGGGCCGGATTAACCGGGAATGTACCAACTCACAAGACCGAAATTTGTTTAGATTTGATATTGCCCCCTTTTCGGTAGATTAGATGTTAACCTCCACTTTTCCTTCCTCACCCCTTCTTCATTTTCTTTTTCTCCCACCTACTTCTTTATCGTTTCAAACGGGCGGGCAATGCATCTAAGACTCTAGTTGTAGGTTTCCATGGGAGGTAGTGACTCTTTCCGTTTGCATCCATCTTTTATTAAAAATAACCGAAAATGTTCAAATTATTTATTATCTAGCGCGAAGGACCAATTAACACGCATTTATTTATCTAAGTATTAAGTCTAAACTCATAAAAGAAGATGATTTGATTCAGTAAATGGAAACGGCATTTGGAAACCATTCATAAAATTGTTTTTTTTATTTTTTTATTTGACCGTTATGGTTAGTCCCGCTTGTTTTATGGGACACGCCGCCCGTCGACTGGTAGCAAATTGTTCCTGAGTTAAACCTTCCCTTATCTCGGATCAAGAACACGTTATGGTCATTCTGGGAACATGTCAGTTCTGTGTTTGAGGTTTGCTTTTTAATGAAGGTTCGAATTTTTTTTTTGTGACATTAATGAAAATATTGAGTTGACTTTTTTGCAGTGGTTTTAAATTTTATCAAAGCAGCGTTTTTGGCTTTTGTTTTCACAATTAAAGTATTTTATGCGATCTCGTATGACCACCAGCTTTCCTGAGATTAATGTTGTATTTTAAAGTCTATTTTTCTACCTATAATATGTCTCTATGCCTTAACTAGAGTTTCAAGTGCGACCCATAACAAGTTTACTTTTCAAAAACCAACACAGCACAAAGTTACTTTTTCATAATGTTACTTTTGCTCCCTTAATAGTTAATTGCGATAATATTGAAGTAATTAAAAATTACGGGTAATGCATTTGAAAACCAGTCAAAAAACCCATGGTAACTAGCCATCACTTACCGTTAGGGTGTCGCATATGCACAATAAAATACGCGCATATGCGCATACGTTCAATATTTATTTATGAAATGGCAAAGCAGACAACTGTTTTGCCATTTCATAAATGAATATTTTAAAATATTATTTGATTCATTTACAACACAACTAAAACCTTGGCAAGTAGAAGTAGACGCGTATCTTTCAATATTTCTTAAGTCTGTCAATATGTGGCAACAGAAGTGCATGACATCGCAGAATGCACCGGTTGACCACCTGACGTGTGGCCATAAATCCTGTTATATCAAAATATCGTATTTTGAGCCGCATTAATTATAGAGAAATTTATATGTAGGGACAAATCGTCGTGGCGTTTCTAAGGAAGGGCTGGAAGTACCGACAGCAAAACAGTTATGTAAAATTATGTTTATTATACTTTTCATTTATTTAAATTAAGGAGTTTGTGCAAGGAGATTTTGTTGTAATTATGAATATACTCGTATGTGTATAGTATAAAAATAAAGTATTGTTGCACATTTTTATACGTAACAAAATAAAATAAAATGTTAACTATCATCTGTCCTTTATTATTTGTATATTGTATTGATTGCGTAACTTACAATTATAAAGTAGAGACATTATGTATGCTTCAGCAGAATCTTCTAATTAAATAAGCACAGTTAGTTCATTTAAAAAGTAACCCAACGTCATACTTCACCCACACTAAAGAGACATGCTTTTGTTTTATAGAAAAATTGCGAGCTAAGCTGTTGCCATTTGTTAATTTCATGAAAGTATTGCGATTAATTCTTTCGACTGACTACCCTTTTCTTGCTAACCCTACTTGCACAAAACATGGGCACGCACGGTTTTTTGCCGGTAAACGCACGGCCATCTGGTAAGGATTTTTTGTCTTACAAAAAACACTCTGACCCTTTCTTACCTTTTGTGCTGGCCCCGGTTTTTTCAATACACCCGGACTAACCCTCGCAAGTTGAATTAGCGTATTAGTCGAATTCTATGGGCATGATGAAATTTTTGATTGGACTAACGGATTGTGTCTTAACGGTCCGATGGGTGACTATGTTTTGTATTTTCCAATATATTACAGTTACACATAATTACATATATTTACTGAATAGTGATCGTAAGCTCTATTTTTAAACCAATAAAAAAAAATTCTAATGATTTTTCCAGTTACCTATTAGACCTAGGCAAATAACTTTAAGTTGGGTTGAATTCTTTTATTGTGATTTACAGGATTACAGGTAAATCAGTTCAGACATTAATTGCTAAAAACATAAAAATGCCTTAAATTATATTTTAAGAACTTTTAAGAAATCATACGAAACAGTTATTATATATACAAAACTACACATTTTCAGTAAATAGGTACTTTCATGGTTTAGCATGTTTACTACCTATCTACATAATATTACGAAATCTCTGACCCTAATTTAACACTACATTTTCAAAGGACACGTCATGCGTTTTAAATCACGCAAATAATATGATTTCAAATAAACAAAATGGCGATTTGGAATGTCAAATAAAAATCTCCGCAATCTTATTCGATCGAAATCGACGACCTAAATAAAAATTACTGGCATAAAGCAAGCCGACTGGAGTGCCAATCGAAGCACATATAAAAAAACGAATGTAATAAATGAATGAACTATCGTCTTGCGGATCTCTGTGTATATTGTGCTATGCACAATTAGTTGCATGCGGGGTCGGAACGCAGTATAGAAATGCAGGGGGAATTGCAATATTGATCAAATATCTTATTTATCGAGAAGCGAGGATTGAAGTGGATAGTGTATTGTGTCTCAAGTGAGTATTTAAGATTTGTAAATGAATGAAGAAATATTTCATTGCCGCGTGTTGCTTTGAAAATGATGAATTCTTGTTTATAAAGGCTGTCACCGTCTCGCTATATTAAACTAAACGTGTTAATCAAGATATATATTTTTTCCAAAAATGCCAAAGTTTGGCCGCTTCTGTGGAAAAGTGGTGTGACGTAGTAATTAGCCAATATAATATATAGAACTGTAACACTGATTTGGAGAGTTGAGTAATACAGCATTATTCAAACCTATAACATCTTCAATTACCTTAATCCCGTCCTTACATGGCGACCCTGCCAGTTAAGGCTCGGTGTCGGGTTCGGAACTTTGAGAGAGCGTGATCGAGTGCAAAATGACGGGCATTCTTTTAATTGCGAGTGCACAAGTCGGACGGTGTGGCGATACTTTTTGCGATAAAGATGGGTTCTACGCAAACTAAAGAAGAGGTGGTGATAGCCCAAAACGCGGCCGGCGGTAACAACAGCGCAGACCTTGAACAATTACACCAGAAGGTGTCCCTGACTAACATTATACTGGGCATCATCTTGGTAATGCTGGGCATCGGAGCGACTATTGGTGCATACAAGACGTATAAGAGATGTCACCGACAGTGGATGCAGCAGGAGATAGCGAGGAGCGCCTTGAGGCGTTCTAACAACAGGCGTGACACACGCTCACCTAAGAGCGAAGTGGTGTAAGGGCGCGTGAATGCCTACCCTCTTGGAGCAGCAGTAAGCAGCCTGTGCAGCCAACCCATGAACTAACAGTGATCGAAATCAGTTTTTGTGAGTGAGTGATATATATAAAACCAGTGCATAGTAAGACTGTAAGTGTAGTAAGTGATGGTAATAGATACATATTTCCTTTTTATTTTTCGATAGTAATAAAATGAACATTAATTTTAAAATATTATGTTAGATAATATTATAGAAATACATGAAGAAATAAAGAGTATAAAAATAAATTTAATCAAGTTAAGTAAAGTCAAGAGAACTAAAGAATTATTGAAGAAAAAATATTTAGAAGCAAGTGACTTGTACTCTCAATATTTGTTATATCGTAAAGAGATAGATTGTAGTACTAAAGAAGGGAATATTAATTTGTCAGAGGCTAAATTAATTTTAGATTTATGTACTGAGGTAGAAGCTTGTTATACTTACATTCAGAAATTTTGTTTAGAGACGCATTCCGAGTCAGTAACGGTAACCATGCCTTCATTTGATATTAAAACCGCGTCCTCCCTCATCCCTGTTATGACGGGAGAGGAGGAGGTCACAAAAAATTTAATAGACACGCTTGATTTTTATAGGCAGACAATAAGTGCCGAACACGACCAAACGTTGGTTAACTTTGTTTTGAAAACGCGGTTAACTCAAACTGCTAAGCTACGCTTAGCTAATAAATATGCTTCTACACAGGCACTCATTACAGATATGAGAAAACACCTTTTGACTAAGCCATCAGCGACGGCGTTGCAGTTAGAGCTGGTCAAAGCAAGGCAAGGCTCACAAAATATCGACGAGTTCGGTAAGAAAATAGAAGACTTGTTTGTTCAATTGACTATTTCTCAGGCAGACAATGATGATAACGCATATGCAGTGCTGAAACCACTAAACGAGAAGTTGGCCATAAGGCGCTTTACAGAAGGACTGAGAAATAGTCGGTTGAGCACCATTTTAGCGGCCCGTGATTACAGCGAACTCAAAGATGTAATTAGGGCAGCGAAGGATGAGTCAACTTCTACACAAGGGGACCCGAGCGATCATTCGGGTGATATTTTTTCCGGCCACCATAATCAAAGAGGTAGGTATGAAACTGTAAACAGAGGTCACACTTATTACAGGTCTCAAGGACGGAACTTTAGGGGAAACCAACCAATGCCCAACCCTCGCGGGTTTCGGCGTGGTTCTGCTCGCGGGTTTTCTCAGGGACACTCCCGCGGCAGTGCTCGGACTTCACGAGGGCGCGGCCGGGGGAATGGACCGGCAAATCATGCATATTACAACAGAAACAGGTACAATAATGTAAATGTAATAAACCAGGAACAGGGACAGGTAGAGAACGAGGACGGAAACCCCGAAAATAGTAACGGAAATTTAAATTTTTTTCGAGCCTAACTTTATAATGGCTTGTGATTATAATAATTCAATTGAAGTTCCAGTAAACAAGTCCAATTATAGATGGTTAGTTGACACGGGTGCCACACTGTCGGCAGTGAAATTAGAAACGGTCGAACATCTAAACATTCCAATACATAGGGAGTGCATTAACATAAATGGCATCGGAGGCCGATTATGCACGGAAGGCTATGTTTACATTCCATTCACCATTTATGACACAGAAATTAATCATAAGTTTTATGTTCTTAGAAATTTACCGTGTAGTCATAACGGAATAATAGGCCAAGACTTTTTAGTCAAATACAATTGTATAATAAATTATGAAAACAATCAATTAACTTTAAACAGATTCGGTAAACAGTTTTCTTTGCCATTAAATATGGGTAAATTAGGATTTAAAAATTATGTAAAAATTCCGCCAAGATGTGAAAAACTTTTCGAAATTGACTTTGATTCGAATGACGGATGTGTGATTAAGCCGAAAGAGTTATGCGAGGGAGTATTCATAGCTGGAAGTATCTGTCAACCTAGAAATGGAAAAATATTAATTCAACTTTTAAATACGCGTGAAACAGAAGTGGGACTTTCTTATTTTAGACCAGATTATGATAAATTAGAAGATTATAACATTTGTAGCTTTGAAAAACAAGAACTACATGTCGAAAGGGTGAAAAAATTATTATCACTTTTGAAATTAGAGCATTTGAATCAAGAGGAACACAAATCCATTCAATCGATCTGTGCAAAATATTCCGATGTGTTCTTTCTTCCCGGTGACAAATTGGGTACTTGTAACCTATATGAACAGAATATTCAGTTAAAACCTAACGTAGAGCCCGCTTATACTAAACAGTATAGGTTACCTTTTTCACAAAGAGACGAGATGGAAAAACAAGTACAAAATATGTTATCAGACGGCATAATTGAACCGGCAAAAAGTGAGTGGTCTAGCCCTGTGTTATTGGTTCCTAAGAAAACGGAAAACAACGATAAAAAATGGCGTTTAGTTATAGATTTTAGGAAGTTAAATGACCGTATTATAGATGATAAATTTCCCCTTCCCAACATAACAGACATACTTGATTCTCTCTCTGGCTCTATGTATTTTTCGCAATTAGATTTGACACAAGCCTATTTCCAGACAAAATTAAATTCAGACAGTAGAAAGTATACGGCCTTTACAACGCCCTCAGGGCAATATCAAATGACCAGAATTCCAATGGGTTTGAAGACTAGTCCCAGTTCTTTTTCACGTATGATGACAGTAGCGATGTCGGGATTAAACTATGAAAAATGTTTTGTTTATTTAGATAATTTAATTTGTTTTGGAAGGAATTTGCAACAACATAACAAGAATTTAATATCTATATTAGAAAGATTAAGAACAGTAAACTTAAAATTAAATGCAGACAAATGTGATTTTCTTAGGAAGGAAATTCTATACTTAGGACACGTTGTGTCCGCTAACGGAATTCAACCCGACCCAGATAAGATAAAAGTTTTACATGAATATCCAACACCCAAAACTTCAGATGAAGTAAAACGTTTCGTAGCGTTTTCCAATTATTATAGAAAATTCATACCAAATTTCGCTCAAATATGTATACCATTAAATAATTTATGCCGCAAAAATGTAACTTTCGAATGGAACGAGGAATGTCAACAATCTTTTATAGCTTTGAAAAATTCTTTAATAAGCCCACCGGTCTTACAGTATCCAAATTTTAATAAAGAAAACAATTTTATTTTGCAAACCGATGCGTCAGGATACGCGATAGGGGCAGTATTATGTAATAGCGACCGCAGGCCAGTCGCTTATGCTAGCCGTAGTCTGAATAAGGCAGAACGTAGGTACCCCACCATAGAAAAAGAGTTGCTAGCCATTGTATGGTCTGTAAAATATTTCAGGCCTTACCTTTACGGAAAGAAATTCATAATAGAAACCGATCATCGACCATTAGTTTATTTATATAATTTGACAGATCCTTCCAGTAGATTGTTAAAGTTTCGATTGTTATTGGACGAGTATGATTTTACAGTAGTATATGTGAAAGGACGCGATAATGTAGCTGCAGATGCATTATCACGTATAGAATTGAGTAGTACCGATTTAAAAACTATCAATGAACATGTTGTGTCGGTACTTACGAGGGCTCAAACGCGGAAACTTTCACCTTGCAGTAATCCTCCGGCAACTAACATTACCCAAGACGATTGGACTGATCACCCGAGAGTCGTGGAAATGCTTACGTTGCCGAAAGATTACACAGAATTAATATTTGTTAATGAGGAAGAATGGAGAAGAATAAGTAAAAATGTATCTTTAGAAAGAGGAGGAATGGCCTATTCATCGTCAGAGCGTATAATATTCGTGAAACTATTTACCCAATCGCAGCGTACACGAGCTGTCTCTGTGAGGGAAATGGGATCATTTTGTACGTCTCTTAATATTGACACCTTATATGTAATAATGAATGATACAAATGTACCAGTTATAAAAGAGCTAGCTCAATTAATAAATAAATTGCCTAAGTGGTCCGGACCCCGCTTATGCGTAATTAAAGGTGTCAAAAGAATAATCGATAACGATACTAAAAAGGTAATCTTAAATGATTATCATATTCTTCCCACTAGTGGACATGCCGGAATAAGACGCATGTTTAATAATATTCGTAAAAAATATTTTTGGACAGGATTAGAAAAGGATATTGTTAGTTTCGTGAAAGGATGTGACCAGTGTCAACGGTATAAATACCTAAAAACGATAAAAGAGCCCATGGTTATAACTAACTGTGGTTCTTCAGCATTTGATCGTATTTATTTAGACTTAGTAGGTCCATTAAGTAGAGATAATAATTACAGCTACATTTTAACGCTTCAGTGCGATCTGACCAAATACGTCGAGGCGTATCCGATAGCGAACAAGGAGGCGATCAGCGTAGCGACAGCTTTGGTCAACAACTTTTTATTAAGGTATGGAATTCCACGTGAAATTATTACGGACAGAGGCACGGAATTCGTGAATGCCACGTTAGAACAGGTATGTAAAATTTTAAATATCAATCATTTGACGTCTACCGCTTTTCATCATCAAACTCTAGGTTCGTTAGAAAACAGCCATAAACATTTAACTTCTTATTTGAGAATGCAGATAAATGACAGTCATGTTCAGGAATGGAATACATGGTTACCGTTCTGGTGTTTCTCATATAACACCACCGTACATTCGGAAACAAAATTTACGCCGTACGAATTAGTATTCGGTAAAGTATGTAACATACCTTCTAACTTAACAAATAATTTGGATCCCATTTATAATTTTGATAACTATCCATTGGAACTTAAATATCGCATACAAAAGTCTCAGTTAGAAGCTAAAAATAACCTTTGTACTAGTAAATTACTAAGGAAAAATAAATATGATAAATACGTTAATACTACTGTTTATAAACCAGGTGATCTGTTATTAGTGAAAAATGAAAATTGCAATAAACTTGATCCATTGTATTTAGGTCCTTATACTGTTGTAAAGGATGTATCACCAAATGTAATTATATTAGTTAAAAATCAGGAAAAAACTGTACACAAAAATAGGACCCGTCTTTATAATAAAAGACAATAATATTTAATGATATTATTATTAAGGTTGCGCAGCTGCTGTAGCTTCTAAGAAAAAGAAAAATAATGTTTATCTTTTTTATCTACTAATCTTAGTTTTTAGTATTTTGTATTACGTACTAACAAAAAAAAAATGTCAGGTTACAGAAATAAAAAAAAAATTTAATACCTAATAGTATTATATTTTTTTTTTCCTTTTGGAAGGGCATGTGACGTAGTAATTAGCCAATATAATATATAGAACTGTAACACTGATTTGGAGAGTTGAGTAATACAGCATTATTCAAACCTATAACATCTTTCATTACTGTAGACTTGTAACGGAACGCATCTGTCAGATTCGGAGTGACAGCTCTTCCCTCTTTCTCTATGTGCGTAAGCGTGCACTTGGAAGGCATTGTTTTATATTTATAAAAGTAATAAATACGTTTAAAGTTGATGTGTATATTTAATTATTATCACAAAGATACTACATTTTATGGCGACGACGGACAAATCAGGAGAAAATGTATTCGAACAATAATTACGTCGGCGAGCAGTTTGACCCCCACGAGGACATGCAAAATTGCAGTGAAAAATGGCGGATTTGGCTCAGAAATTTCCAATATTACATTGATGGCCAAGTTGACTTGACACCGAAACAAAAATTAGCAAGATTATTGAATAACGCTGGAACGGAAGTGCAGGAAATTTACGAAACCATTAAATCCAGTAATATCCAAGGAAAGTCAAAGGACGAATACGAAGACGCGATCCATAAATTAAATCAATATTTTATTCCGAAATCCAACATCCTTTATGAGAGGATGGCATTTAAAAATACTGAAATGAATCCAGAAGAATCCATCAATCAATATATTTTGAGGTTACGAAGGAAGATAAAATATTGCGGATATACTGATATTGAAGACAGGATCAGAGACCAACTCGTACAAAAATGTATATATCCGGAACTAAAACGGAAACTTCTCAAAAGAGGAGGTGAGTTACAACTCGACCAAGCTGTAGAGATAGCAAGGATATTTGAGTTTGAAAAAAACACTCAAGGAAAACCAACCTCAGAAAGTGGAAACTCCATTAATGTAAACAGAATTACATTCAAGTGCTTCAGATGTGGAATAAGGGGCCATGGTGCGAAGGATCAAGATTGCCCCGCACTGAAGGCAAAGTGTGACAAATGCGGACTACTAGGACATTTTGCAAAGTGTTGCAAAACTAGCAGCAGTACAAAAGGATATAAGAAGACAGAGATTAAGAGAAAATCAAAGAAAAGACATGTGCGCTATGTTGTTGAAAGTTGCTCAAGCAGTTCAGAAGATGAGTTTAACTCTGAAGAGGAAGACGTACCTGTAAATTCTATTTTTCATGTAAATTCTGTAAGCAATTATTGTGACATACTTATAGATGATAAACTAAAGTTGAAATTCATTATAGATTCAGGAGCATGTGTTAATATTATTGATAAAAAGGTATTTAAGCAACTGTTAAAAGCAGGAATGAATGGTAAGCTTAAGATTAATAATTCTCAAAAATTCTGCACATATGGAGGAAAGGAGATCCCTCAACTAGGTATGTTTAATACTTCTTTATATTCTCCAGATACAAAAGCCAAAATATTGGCTGATATTCTTGTTTATGATGGTGTTGGACCTTCTTTACTCAGTGCGCAAACTTCAACTCAATTAAATTTGCTAAGAGTTGGCCCTAACAAATGTAAAAATGATAACAACAGTTTATTTATGCCAATAAATGATAATATTAACTTAAATAAATCTACCACGTTATGTCAAATTAATTCTGAATGTATAAATCTAAATTTTTCAAAAAGCAATATTGTTGATTCATACCCTAAACTGTTTAATGGAATAGGTAAGCTAAAGGATTTTAAGTTAAAAATCCATTTGGATTCCAATGTACCTTTAGTTGTTCAACCAACCAGACGTTTACCTTTTAACTTGCGACAAATAGAAAAAGACTTGATTACCGAACTCCTTGAAAATGACATAATAGAGCCTGTTACAGGACCAACTCCTTGTGTTTCCCCTACACATATTGTAAGGAAAAAGGAACCCAATACTTACCGACTGGTTGTGGACATGAGACGTGCTAATGAGGCTGTCCTCCGGGAGCGTGTACCTCTACCAACATTTGAAGAACTGCTCACGGACCTGAATGGCTGTAAGTACTTTTCTGCTATTGACATAAAATGGGGCTATCATCAGATTGAACTGGAAGAGGCGTCAAGAATGATCACAGTTTTCAGTTGTAGCTTAGGTCTTTTTAGATATAAAAGACTCTTCTTCGGTATCAGATGTGCTTCTGAAATATTCCAGAGAATAATTGCAAACTTACTTCAGGGCATTGATGGTGTAGCTAATTCCCAAGATGACATCAGAATTGGGGGAAGAACAAAACAAGAACATGATAATAGATTGCAAAAAGTGCTGATTCGACTGCAAGAAGCTGGTATAACTTTAAATATTAAGAAATGCGTTTTTGGAGTAAACGAAATGATCTTTCTTGGACATCACCTTTCTGCGGCAGGCATAAAACCAACTCGATCAAGTAAGCAAGTAATTTCAGAATTTAGAGCACCCCAAAATAAAGAGGAAGTGAGAAGCTTCCTGGGATTAGTTAACTTCTCAGCGAGGTTCATACCCAATTATAGCACAATCACAGATCCTTTACGAAATCTTACTAAAAATGATACTCAATTTGTTTGGAATCTTACACATCAGAAGGCCTTTCAACAGCTGAAAGACATTATAAGTGCTGCACCAGCCTTAGGATTTTATGACAAAAATGCAGAAACTTACTTGATCACTGATGCAAGTCCGGTGGGTATTGCTGCTGTTCTGATACAAAAACAGACCTTAAATAATAAGAAGGAACCTATGATAATTAAATATGCAAGTAGATCACTTTCAGACACGGAGAAAAGATACTCACAAACAGAAAAAGAAGCACTCGCTATTGTCTGGGCATGTGAGAACCTATACATGTACTTGTTGGGTAAAGAGTTTAACATCATATCAGACCATAAGCCTTTAGAAACAATTTACTCTAGAAAGCTATACTCACCAAGTGCCAGGATACAAAGATGGATACTAAGACTCCAACCTTTTACATTCAAAGTTATTTATAAACCTGGAAAAAACAATATAGCTGACCCCTTGTCTAGACTACTTGATACCAGTATTGAAACAGTGGATAAAGAAGATATAGAAGATAGCACTTTAATAGCATACCTTGAACAAACTGTAACTTCAGCTATAACCCTGGAACAAATCAAAGAAGAAACCTTGAAAGATGAGCAATTAAATGATGTTAGAAGAGCAATTGAAAATGATAAATGGCCTAAAGATTTAAAGAAATTTGAAATCATTAAAGAAGAATTGTGTAACGTAGACAGCATCTTACTTCGGGGCACCAGAATCATTATTCCTAAATCATTAATACCCAAGATCCTTGATATAGGACATGAAGGTCACTTGTCTGCAGGCAGCATGAAGGCAAAACTTCGCCGTTGGGTATGGTGGTTAACTATGGATCGTGATGTAGACTATTGGGCAGAGACGTGTGAAGGCTGTAGATTGGTCAGGAAAGCTTCACACCAAGAACCTTTGTGCTCTACAGAGTTGCCATCAAAAGTATGGGAGTTAGTTGCTATTGACTACTTAGGACCACTACCATCAGGTCACTACCTACTTGTAATCATTGACTATTACAGCAGATATTATGAAGTCGAGATTACCAAAGGCCCCACCGCTACTAATACCATCAAAGCTCTTAAAGTTCTGATTGCAAGAGAAGGCCTAATGGACACAATTATATGTGACAATGGACCTGCTTTTAGAGATCAGGATTTTAACCCACTTGTTACTACCGTCGTTTTAAAACAACACTCAAGATAAATAAATATAAAAAGATTTGTGGGTATTTTTGATAGTTGTATTTATTTTACTAGAGTTGTTTATAAACAACACCAATTTTCCGAATTTCCACTAGAAATAGATTTTTATTTTTACTTTTCCAGAATTTTTATTTTTTATTATCCACATATTAAAAAATCTACAAGTTCGGACACAAATTATATGTCAGTAACATCCGGGTTAAGCAATTTTTGAACAATCAAGGCATTAATCTGAGGCATACAACCCCCCTTTGGCCACAAGCAAATGGAGAAGTGGAGAGACAAAACAGAAGCATCCTTCGTAGACTCAAGATTGCTCAAGGACTAAAACTAGATTGGAAAGAAGAATTACTCACCTATCTATCAGCATATCGCACCACACCACATGCCACAACTGGTGTACCACCTGGAGAACTGTTCAGAGGAAGGATAATAAAAACGAAGCTACCAGACATGAAATTAAAAGAACTAATTTGTGATGAGGCAGTAAGAGATAGGGATAGATTAATGAAACAACAAAGAAAGGAGTATGCTGACAAAAGAAGACATGCTCAGGACTCAACATTGAAACCTGGCGATGAAGTTTTAATAAGACAATCTAAAGAAAATAAATTAACACCTACATACTCTCCAGAGAAACATACTATACTATGGAAAAAAGGCAATTCAGCTGTAGCCGAGTCAGACAGTGGAAAGATTATTAGAAGAAACTCATCATATTTCCAAAGAATCAAGAATAGGAATCTATCGGATATAGGCTTAGAAAAACAAAACGAGGCGGGTGAGGCTACTAAGGAAAAAGCTAGTGACTTACCTAACCCTGATGATAACTTACCTCTCTATGACTTTGATAACGTTCATGACCATGAGGTGAATAGTGACTTACCTGACAATGAACATAATAGTGACTTACCTGACTATCACCAGAATAGTAACTTACTTGAGTATAATAGATTAAATGACTCGACTACAGACTTAACTAAAAGAGACAAACCAAAAAGAAGTGTGCGAGCCCCAAGTAAATATAAAGATTATGTAATGATGTTGGTTATTGACTGTATTAACTCAAATAAGTAGTATATGTTTATAATAAACATGTTTGTTAATTAAACTTATTAAAGTAAGCTTTTAAATTAAGTTTCAAAACTTAATAACATTTAATTAAACTTATTAAAGTAAGCTTTTAAATTAAGTTTCAAAACTTAATAACATTTAATGAGTAGCATATGCTTATAATAAATTTGTTTGTTAATTAAAGTTAAAGTAAGCTATTAAATTAAGTTTCAAAACTTAATAATTTTGTTGTAATTTAGGAAGTAAGCTATCTTAAAGTTATGTTTTAATTTAAAGGAGGAAAGAGAGTGTAGACTTGTAACGGAACGCATCTGTCAGATTCGGAGTGACAGCTCTTCCCTCTTTCTCTATGTGCGTAAGCGTGCACTTGGAAGGCATTGTTTTATATTTATAAAAGTAATAAATACGTTTAAAGTTGATGTGTATATTTAATTATTATCACAAAGATACTACAATTACCTTAATCCCGTCCTTACAGTGGTTAAGTCATTTATTTCGATAAACTCAACCGATTACCATAAGTGTATGACGTTTTATTCGCGCGGTGACTTTAGTCGGAAAGTTAATTCCAAGCACACACAAAATCGATAGTAGGTACCCAAGATTCAAACAATCGAACATAATGAATGCAGAACAAAACAAATGCAAACCATTCTGATAATAGCTTAGCCAGTGAATCGGAAGCTAAATATTACTGTTAGAAAATTACCACATAAGCTCTTTAAAAAATAAAGTCTTAGAGAACAATAAGAACTGTAATTGCAATTGTGCTTAAACTTTTTCTTTGCACAGTTAAGCCAAAGAGAATAAAATATTTAACAAACCACGTAAATTGCAAAAAACATCAACAAACTCGGTAATTTAAAGTAACCCTGACAACCTGACCGGAGCATTAATATCTGAAATAGAGTATTTAACAGGGCCCATAAGTAAGTGGGTATATCTGGTTGCATGTCATCCCCGTGGCCTTCGTGACTGACTGAGCCATTTCGCCTTTGTATTCTTCGGAGCGTTCCGTGCGACACGCCGTGAAAGCTGCCAGAACCCATGCTACTGGTTACAGTGCACCTTTTGTTAAAATCCAATAATCTTGTGTAATTTCATTTATTTGCTGACGTTGGTGTGGCCCATCTGTGACTAATCGATCACTACCTACCTACACTAAATCATTGAGGGTTATCAATAAAACTATAGTAAACACATAATTATTCCTATTTTCTAAAGAAAAGAAGACATGAACCTTTAACCTTAACAATATTGAATAGTAGGCCAGCTCAAGAATCAAATCGAAATTTATTAATTTCGATCTGATTTCATTATTATGCTAATCGCTCGCTGCTCGCCACATCACGCCATATTATAGACATCACTGAACACAACTGTCATTGTTCGATTTTTTTGTTTTCTGGTAGTTTCAAAGTCAAACTCTTGTAGTGTGGTAAGTTTAAATTCAAAAGTAACAAGTCTTGCCAGTTTCTATAGGATACGACGTTGCGTAGAGGAAGGAAGAATTGTGATATAAAGAGTCATTGTTAGCATCGCACTATAGTCAGCTTAATAGTCCATGCTTTGGCTCTTCAAACTTGCCAAGATTGCCAACTCAAGCCAATTTGCCAAGATTGCCAAGATTTCACGACCACATTGGTACTCATCAACAGATGCAGTGGCTCCGTAAGTATCGCACTGTAGTTGACCGTATGGTTTGTGCGGTGGGCAGAGGCTACGGGTCACACGTCGTGGCACGGACCTCGCCGCCCCGCCCGCGACCGATGGCCTGCTGTCGACGATCGATACCCACCACATTAGCCACTGTTGTTCTTACTTTAACCTTAACATTATCGAATATAACTGTCTAACAACGTATCACGCCACGGTCATGTAGCACGCCGAGGTACAGATAACTTGGAGAGGCTCATAGTATCCGGCAATGTGGATGGAAATCGAGAGGACGCAGTCCCAGACGATGGTCCGACCAGGTGTCCGAGAAATTGCAGATGCCGATATCCCAGGCTCTCCATCAAGCTAAAGACCGAAGTAGATGAAGAAGTATAATGCAACGCTTTCGTCGGAGCCACGATCCTCAGCAGGCACTGAGGGACCGACTTAAGGATGGAGGAACAACGTATCAGTAATTAGGAATCAAACGTTTTTTCGGCGGAGTAGAAGGCATTTACGTTGCGTAGCAGAAAAGTAGCGACTTAGCGACGCTTTGCGGCTATGTGGAGCTCGGGACCTACAGATGTTTGTCCCATGCAACTCCCTCGGTTTCCCCTGTCCTCTGAAAACAAGGAAGAACTGGTGCTTTTTTTCCGAGGAGAATGCTTTTATGCACCATAACCGCAGCCTAGCTAGACCTAGCGGCCGTGTGTAGGACTCGAGACTAAAGCGTCCACTACCCACTAAACTCCCCCGGTTTCTCCTTCACACTCGTTTGGAACGAGCCGGTGCCAGCCTTGTGGCTATTGACCAAAAGGAAGAACTGGTACTTGCTTAGCGGCCATTCCCAAGGCTGTTCTATGATGAAACCCTTGGTTGATGTCAAACCGGTCCTAAGACCGCTGGAAATCGGAACCAGAGGTGCATTTGTTAGTGACCCGCACGCTACAAACATTTGTCTGAACATGTTCGTTGTATTGGACTAGGTGTTTCTGTGTATAATTTTATTATTTATTATGAATATGATAAAATATGGATGCGGGTGGCGCAGGACCGATCGGTTTGGAGATCCTTGGGGGAGGCCTATGTTCAGCAGTGGACGTCATTCGGCTGAAATGATGATGATGATGATGAAAAAAGAGCATCTTTATCCGTTGCCTAACCAGAGTGCAAACTATGCTCAGTTTGGGGCTAGACAGCGCTGTGTAAATAAAGTCCAAGAGTATATATTATTATAACTCACCTAATATCTAATTTCAGTAGTGCTATACTGTATGTATCGTATAGGATAGCGTGCAAGGCGGGCGAAGGGCGGCAATGGCCACAGGCCACGCTCGCCCGCGCCATCGCCGCCCCGCCTCATTGGACACCCCCCTACCCCCCACCTCACTGTGGCGGCTCACGGCTTTTTTGTGGGAAAAATCGTTTTCAAATGTGAAGGTATCACTACTCCTTTTTGTACGCCACACGAAACCAAACTACGAGTATACTTAATGTGAAGATGTATGTGACGTAATAACAATTCATACGGCTATACTTTAGTAGAAGGTGTAATAGTCTTTTTAATTTTCCACAAGAAGGCAAATCAAATCATTGAAATCAAGTCATCGTCATGACGATGACGCGGAAAGCTGATTGGTGATTAAACCCGAGCTGTATTCGAAAATCAGTCAAATTTTCATGACCTAGGAATTGAACCCAGAACCCTACACAACCCTAAACTAGACCATAGAAACGTACCTATGCATTACGATGAACGGTTAGCCTCTTCACTAGAAGAGGTCGATCAACGGGATAAGTTCATCCTACACTTTCCTTTTTTCCGAAGTCTTCCAAAAAAGAAAGAAAATTTTGCAAAAGAAAAAATATAATAAATTAAGTCATAACGAATTCCAAGATCAAGTTTCTGAAACGGGTATGTAGTTTTTTTAAAACTGTAAATTATACGGTACTAGAAATCGTTAAAAAACAAACAAAGAAAACTTTTTACTATTATTTCACAACAACCGAACAATACCGCGCCCTTAGTTTCAAAAAAATGTGCACTTTTTTCTTAATTTTGATACCGAGATAAAGGTATGGTCGTTATATGCTAATTTACAGCTTTTTCTTACTCTGAGATGCAGAATTTTTTCAGTGTGTTTTGGAAGGGTTAAGAAAAAAGTAACGCATGCAGATTACTACTTTCATAACCCTTCCAAAAAGGCAACAAAAAACTATGAACTGCAAGTTTAATGAAGTGGCAATGGGTAAGCCATATAATTTGAATTTGCAGAGCTTCTTATGTAAAATAAATCATGCAAAAGTAACGGTTTATCAAGGCCCCATAAGGTTGCAAAGAATTTAAACACGTGTATTGAGTGTCAGTACACTATCTAATTTTCATAAAAAATTAATTTAAGAAATAGAACATAAACTCGGCTTTTCCGGAAATCGCCTTCACCATCATAGTGGCCAGACGGACTCATAATATAGTTTTCCATTTTAAGAGTCCTTCTAGCTCACTACCACTGGCAAAATCTGCTGCCTAATTAGCTATGGTTGTGTTCCAGCAATATTATTACATACAAGTTGACCCGGTGAACTTCGTATCACTTACCTCTTAATGTAAACCATTTTAATTTTAAACCTAATTTTGTACCTATTTAGTATTTTCCTCGCAATTTATTCATATTTTTCCATTGTTTAAACCTTCCCTGATACTTCCACGAATATTTCAAGACTAAAATTAGTCAGTTAGTGACTAACGAACAGCAATAGGAAATATGCATTTGGATTAAATTGAATTGATTTTTTTCCCCTGAATCCATATCGTCCTGAAATCGTATCTGAACCATTATTTCCTTATTAAGTTTGTTTTAAATTGCATAAAAAATTAATTAAAAATGCAAAATATGCGAGTGAAATTCGAATTTTCGAAACGCGTCACCATTGGTCGAACCGAAACGTGACGTCACATACCATGTTGGCGTTGCTGTTTATATGGTGTCTGAAAGAAAAATTAATATTATTTGTGTTTCTGTGGTGTTTTTCATCTTCTCATAACCTTACACCATTGTTATCGTGTATTCGCATCTTTTGGAACAGGAATTTTGATTTTTTATTTTTTGAGTGTTTTTGCACATGGGTACAAGACAATATCTATAAAATGGTCTTTTAGCTTTTTCCATGGCGTGAATAGCTTTTAAAACTGAAAAATTCTATAAAAGAACCAAAAGTATCATAGTCAACGAACACTGGTAGTGGTTTGTGACGTCAATCAAGGCCCGCGAAAGATGGCGGCGTTCAAACAGATCAAAAAGCGATGTTTTAAATATTATTTAAAAAAATAATTTGACCATTTCCAACAGTATTTATAATTTTTACTATTTTATAATGATGTAAAAAGTGAATTAAAAAAAAAAAGTACAATACATGCATATTCCCTATTCATTTTTCATTAGTCAGTCTATTTGAAATCAAAGGCTCGAAAATCTGAGGAGCTAACGCCGTACAGTATGGCAGCAAATTGATCGGCACCAATGGAATAGATAGCAGTGGCTGCTTACCATCAGGTGGACTGCGTGCCTATCTGCCAACTGATATAGCCTAAAAAGTTATATCAAGAACCAAGGTCAATGTTTAAACCATTAGACCCACCCAGGTGCAAGCAGATGGACAAAATTTCGGTAAAACATATTGTGTCCGCCAACTCTTTAACCCATTGACCGATATCTGTCCTAAAAAACAGGATGTTAACAAAATGTAAAAGTTGAGCCACGTGCCGCCCCATCTGGTTGTTTTATTAATCGGCTCCACCTGACAGTGTGTAAGGAGAAAAAACGTAACTGTTTTCTTTACAATGTAGCGATTGAACAAGGTCATGTTGGCTTGATGGTGAACGGTAGTAAACCTGCACTATGCGCCAGAAGTCGTAAGTACGATTTTCACCAAAGTCAAAAACGAATGTGTTTAAACTGTGTCTGGATGTTTATTCGTATTAAACAGAACACACACTAACGCAGAATTATTTGTAGTACTTTCGTTGATCCTGATAGACATAACTCACAAGATACCCACTTCGGGATGTGATCAACATAATCAAATCCAGTAATACCATGAACCAAAACTAGACAAAGGTAATTACAAAACAAACAACCGTCATCTAAAATTGACCAAAAAGAAAATTTTAACCGAACCGTGACTCGAATACAGTTACCCACGACATGACGTCTGAATGCTGTCCAAAACGCCATTAGATGCGCTAATCTCCCCGCTACTGACTTCGCGTGGTCCTTCAATTTGCCAGTACTTTGGTTCCGTACCTTGCCCATACTCATAAGCATCGGTGACACTAAAATGGTCGCGAGAAAAGAATTGTTACTTTGTGCCACATCACTTTTTTTTTATTGAAACTCTTTTCAATAAAAAAAATACTCTTTTCTTTAAATATTGCCATGTAATCTTGGTTCTGGCTTTATCGACACGCTTGCCAATAACGGCACATAGTTGCACGTGTTGTCACATAGGAAATACATAAGGAGTCATGTAAGCGACTAATCTCCTTATTAACATGTGACTGGAATTAACAAACTCCATTCAAGTAAACAATATAGTATTAATAGATTTTTCGTGGTTTTTCCAATCATTGCATGATGTTTTCCATTTTTAAAGACTTAAAGGATCGCGGTAGCCCTTGTTCATATACATACGTTCCCACTGCTGGGACACAAGCTATTTTTATTTCGTAATGATACATAAAACATCTCCTCAAATGCCACTTATTCGTTATCCCTCAACCAGTCAATTTGTCTTGTAGAGACCACTTTATGAACTTATGACCTTGACTTAAGATTGAAATCCTATGAAAAATTTGTCACTCGTTGCCTAGTTAAGGGTTAAAATTTTACATTAAAAGAAAGCAGATCGTCTTCAAGCGCCATTTTAGTCTGCTATTGACCAAAGCGCAGTAAACGCAGAAGCGTCACGGGCGCTGGTGATCGGGCGCGTGGCCGGCGGTCATGTAGGAAGTCATTTGTCGTATCTACAGGGCTGCCACTGCCACGACATAGACTATGTTGATAAAACAAAATTGGTGCGGGTTTTTTCTTTGTTATAAGACATATTTGTGGTCGATTGCACTGGAAGCGTCTTAGCGTGTTCTGACTCATTGAATAATCCTTAAATGTTGTAATTACTTATTATATCCTTTGACTTATGAATAATATTATTTACTTTTGATTTCATAGTGGTCAAAATTCACCACGTTAGTATAACTACAATTAGATTTACATTAAAACTAACATTCATAATATTATGGCTGTTTCAGTTTCGAAAATCTTCTTCTGAAGAATGAAATAAAACACTCAAACGGATTAAATTGGTGAATTACAATCTGCATATTTAAACCGGACGTTTCAATTGCTTTTCAATATGCAGGATTCCTACGTATGTTGTAAAGAAATCATTATCTTAATCATCATTTTAAGGCGAAAGACGTCTCTTCTCTGCATATGGGTTTCTCCCAAAAATCTCCGAACCGAACGGAAAAAGTAAAGCTTTTACTGTAAAAGCAATATTATGTCTTATTTTAAACTAGTACTCGCGTAAATATAAAACATCGTTCAATTGTAAGTTTTCCCAACCCTACGCAAGTTTAGACAGTTGGCCCATTGTCTCCAAGAATCCGTTGCCATGACCATAACTCATTAAGTATTCAGCGATGATAAAAATATTGTCGAGACAATTCTCTGATACGGTTACTGGTCTTTGGATGTACATTCTCCGTAATAGCTTCTTGTGTTCTACTCGGTGATTTATTGTATTTGGATTTTAGAACTATTGTTTGTACTGGAGCTGATTTGTTTTATTCGTAGGGGAATGCGTTGAAGCACCATAGCCACAGGCTAACGAGTCCTGTGGATGTTTGGGACTCAGGCGTTCATTCCACTACCCACTTAACTCCCCCGGTTTCCCCTTCACACTTGAAGGGGTCAATTTCTGACTTGTGGCAATAGACTGGCCCAACTATTTTGTTTTTCTACGATGGTAATGTCATAATTCAACAGAAAGAAAAACAACAAACATTATAAACGATGTTGTAATACCAGCCTCACTTAGACTAAAATTAAAACTGTTGTCCTTATCGAAGGTCGATTGGCCCCGCGTACACCTGATCTCACTTCGGTCAAATCAGATTTCTAATTCATCAAGTCAAGAGAGTAAAAGAATTCTGCTTCGAAAGTCAGAATATTGGCCAAGGCATAAAGATATAAATCCAGCGAAAGTATTTCCAGACCGCCACAATTTGTGCACCTCAATGGAAATTCCAGTGTAAAGGCTCTACCTGGATAAGCATGTACCTCAAAATTCTGCATATCTTTTACCACCAGATGAGTTAATGCCAAATGCTTACCTTCAGAAAAAAGTTAATAAAGAACAGCATTAAAAAACAATTCGCAGAAACATATCCTCGGTCCGACGACACATCAGCGGATCATAACGATCTTCACGCTTTGCTGCCCCTCAAATTGTCTCAAGACCAATGCCCCGGTGTTCCCTGGCACATGACAGCTTACGGTGCTATATGTCCGTCGCTTCCTCCTCAGATAACGAACGCTATTTTCTGTTCGGTTGACATGGAAAATTATGTAACAGGACCGTGTGATTGCAGAAATGTGTGCGTGATACTTTGCTTGAGGGCCAGTTTATACCACATTAAAGGTACGTGTATAGAATCATCTTGAAGAACAAAATGGAATTTGAGGTGTCAG
Organism: Mecyna flavalis; assembly: GCA_949319885.1. Classification (NCBI taxonomy): domain Eukaryota; kingdom Metazoa; phylum Arthropoda; class Insecta; order Lepidoptera; family Crambidae; genus Mecyna; species Mecyna flavalis. The sequence goes on along the minus strand of OX439407.1, from coordinate 3,750,922 downwards.
ATTCATATCAGTAGATCTGGACGATTGTTGACAGATCAAAGAAGTGCAAGATTCTAAGGACACACTTCCAGAAAGATGGTGAAGAAACTCCGTTCTTAAAATCTAGAGATCGTGTTCCTCGTCTGTTATCTGAATAGAAGTTACGGCTGGCAAATTGTGATCCCCATAGGTGAAATAACAGCTCCTTAAAAGTACAGTTGTATTCTGGAAATATAAATGTAGAGCAATACTACATTTAAAATAAAAGTTTCGAAAATTAGAGAAGGGTACAGTTTTGCAGCACATTGAGCAATGAGCATACCTATCTGGTAAAAGTTATCTCAATGTAAGTGTATCTGGTGGCCAGTTCTCTATTGAAAGATTATGTGCCTGTCTATCTATTGAAGTTCTAGTACAATAATTTTCTATTAGCAGTAGTAAGAATATTCATAAAGGCAATAAGGATGTAGGTACAAGCAAATTGTTTCAAGTTCCGACTTACTAATGATGGTGGTCATTACTTATGATGAGCGATCAACAAGGTTCTTGTAAATTATGTGTGATGCGATTATTAGGTAACCCGTTATAATTAGTGCCCTAGGTACTATGTGGGCTCTTAGTCAGTGAGGTCAATTTACGTTGGACTTTATCGTTATTGCTAATTGCTAAGAAGTTTTAACACAGTTTACAAAAGTAACATAATATGACTACTTATATAAAAACCCACTTGGAAGGGTTTTTTTTCTCAGATCTTTATCGTGTCATAATAATATAATAATACTTTGCTAAATAACCACTATTTAATCTTCCAATGTCACTTAAGGTATTATTGAAGCAGTAGACGACGTATTATTTCAATACATATATTTTTCCTTTCTTTTTCTTTCATACATTTATACCCTATTCGTGTCCTAAGCCAATACAATGTCTCCCAAATATCGTA